>JAZFAV010000001.1:2773333-4249166 GCA_037954035.1 Rosalia funebris
GCAATATCATAATTAGAAAATTATTATAATTTGTCTATAGTTCCACCATCTATTATTGTTTACAGATCTTTCTTTAGAAGTACAAAATATAATTATACATTTGGAAAATCCTATTTAATATGAATCTAATTTTGCTAAACATCTTCCTCGTGTATATTAAAATGATCATCTCTATTGCTCTGAGTAACTATCAAATAAGTGAAATACATTATAGTGGAAGACATTTCGTATTGGAATGACATCCGGGCATCTTGTTGTAATATATACCTGTATACTTTATCAAAATATACTCCAATACATGTTTTTTTCTTTTCATCTTTGTTGCCTTCAGAGAGAATCTTAGTATAACCAAAATAGATATTTGGTATTGATTTAGTATACGGTAACTTCTGATTAGTTTAAAGTTAATCAAAATTAATTATTTAGGCATCGCTATTTGACATGTTAAATATTACTCAACAGTTTTAATTCAACATTTATTTCACATAAATATTTTATTAGTATTCTGAGAATATTTAATATAATATCAGTAATGCCATTTCTGTCACAATTTCCTAAACCTGATTAGTGGTCGGGAACATTTTAAAAATTTGAAGATCTGTTATAAATTTTTGTGTCTCATTTAAAATCCATAAATTATAACCATTGTCGGTAAAATTGATATTTTTAGTTTATTTCATCGCTATTTGCCAAATAAAAAATCTCAAAACATACCGTGGCTTGTTACTTATTATTATAATTGCTAAAGTTTGAAAATACCATCTTATTTCCAAACAACACAGTTGTGGGGTTAATCCTAATATCGCTTACACTCGTTTACTTATTTAAAGGCAGTTACTTACTATTTATTTACGAGAAACTTATATTTGGGTCGCCATATCTAATTTCGCATTTAATTGTCATGACATAAAGCATAAAGGTAATTTCTTTATTAACAATAAACAAATTGTTCCCTCGGTGTATGAAAAGCGTATTTCTAGTTCACACTTTATTTCAATTTATATTGTATGTAATATTATGTTTATCCACACATATTTTACAGTTATCAAAAAAGACGAGTTTTATTTTTTTCTATTCGAAATTTTTCTCTTTACTTATTGATTCTCTGACAGAATGAAGCATAATGCAGATAAAATATATATTAAACTGTAAGTAGTCATACTTTAACGTATAAGTAATGAATTTATCACTCGTAAATTTATTCGAAAACGAAGTCCTTTGCGTAAATAGCCAGCCACAATTAGTTAAACCGTAAGCTGACACCGGATTGATATATCAGTTCTCATTAAACGAGAAACGTCATTGATTACAAGATTACCTTTTGCCCCCAGAGGCATTCTTTCCTTTTTCATATAAATCCACCTTTTTGCGCTGTCCCTCTGTATCCATATTTAAGTCACGTTTAGACGAAAGTAACGATTGATAAGACAAAGGATATCTTTATGAATTGGATATCTCTATGAACCAATAAAAGGGGAACGCCATTCTCTCAGAACTGAATGAAATATTAGAAATACTTCAACAGTTTCAGCAGGGCAACCGAAATCCCTTACACGTAGACTAGATATATTATTATTCAATTTGCCATATTTGATATTCAAATTCGAATTAATTTGAGATATTGCAATTAAAGTAGAACAATACAATAATTAGAGGTAGATACGTAAGTAAATTCAAATTATTATTATAAATCAAATAAGATTTATGTGAAATATTATTTATGAATAGGTAATAAGTATATATTAATAAGTAATAATAAGAATTTCTGATAGATAACGTATATTATTATAATGTATTTTAAAAGACTTAAATTCCAAAAAAAGAACGCAATATTACATTTAACCTCACTAATGAGGATCACACTCGAGGTGATGATTTATACAATTACATATTTTAGGATATATTTAATATAAATTTCATAGTCATAGTTCTCAATTCTTCATATTTCAGCTACAGTTCATTACTTATTGATTAAACTTAATTAAAATAAGAGCCCTTTGAATTCTAATTTGAAAATAATTTTTTTTTCGAAGATTCGTTGAATATTATTAAATTCTGTGCATTCAAAATATTTAAATTCAAATTACTCGTTTCATTATTCTCACTCCTATTTCCATGTAGTTTTATACCTCAATGCTAAATTTCAGGAGTTCCTACACCTCGTAAATTTATTTTTATATTTACCCCTAGCCCGATTTTTAAAACGATTAGCTTATACATAAATTCATAAATACTATTAATTTCATCGCTATTTGTAAAATAAAAAACTCTCTGATCTTGTCGATACCTGGACCTAGTCATAAAAACAAGCCACGGTATGTTTTGAAATTTTTTATTTGGCAAATAGCGATGAAATAAAGTATACAGGTTTATTAAAAGAATTGGAAATTTAAAAATATATTTATTTCTGAAATTTGGTATGGCGGCATAAATGTTCATTATAAACAACTTTTCATACATTGGCAGGACGTTAGTTATTGTATGACATAATATTGTTATTATATATAATAATAATAGTAATTAGATAAATTACTTATTGGTAAATTATAGTAACAGTAATCTGAAAGTCAATGTTACTTCAATGGTGAGTTAGAACTAATGGGACAACTAATACCAGGAACAATATATTCCCTAGAAAAATGCACACTTATGGTAAACAGCTTAATGAGGGTATTTAAAAAATTAGTAATAACAATGTAATCTTAGTAGAACAATTTTAATAATCCTTGGTTGTTATAAGTTCTATAATTATTAGGTTTTGTAATAATACACTGCCTAAAATGTGATGCAAAGTTTAATATCAATTTCACACCAAATGATATCCGATACACCAATATTCATACATTCCTGAAGAATGCAAACAGATTCGAGTTTTCTAATTAAATATTATGATCGTACAGTAACCTGAATGGTCTTCAAAGTTAATAAGTAATAAATGTGCTTTGTAGATATTCAGATACATTTAGTTTTTACTAATAATTCTTCTTATAATGAGGGGATTTTAGTCCTTCCTGAAAATTAAAATTATAATTTAAATAGTATTCAAGTAGTAGTAACGTAATCAAGAGTGTCCAATTATTAAATTCATTACTTAATAATGGTATACTCTTACAACATTCTTAATAAGAGTAATGTGTTATTATTATTAAGGAGACAATAAGAATGACAAATATAAAATACCTACCCAACAATTTGTCTGTTGATTTCTTAGGATAGAGAAACCGTTTGGGCATAAACTGGTTATACATAAATAGGCACAATGCTTCAGGCTTTAACAATTGTTAATAATTCTTATTAGAGTTCCCTTGCTAAAAATAAAATTATTATTCAGTACTGAGGGCAAAACATTTTAATAATGTTAGCCAACACAATTAATTTTTGCTTTTTAAGACACATAATAGCATTTGGACACACAGCTTGTCAAGAATAGGAAAACGTGTGAGACTGTTATGTATGCGTAGAAGAAAGGGTGAGGCAGCATTCAGAGGGATACACTTCACGTGCGGCTAAATTGAACTATTTGTACATACTCGCTATTTATTCTGCAAAAGTCTCAATGCGACTGAGTAAAGACAAGGCTATTTACTGCGCACCTCGTGGGTGATACGATGTCGTTGTTTTGAGACTTGTTCCTATTCTTGACAAGCTGTAAGCTGGTTAATCAGAATAAGACTACATAGATGAGTACTCTAGAATAGTTACCACACAGGGATTATAATCTACCTCACACGGAGTTAACTGTAAATATTGTGTATTTATTTTAATTTTATACCAATACAAATTTATACCAATATTTATAGATTTTACACTAATTAAAACTTTATTATAATGGTGTAAAATGTCACCAGTTACATTGGCGTTCATAACTGCAGTATATCGGAACCTTTGGTGTGAAGATAACACTGACAGTTAGTTTTCCACAAAACGCCAAAACACTATATAAAACACCAAATAATGTTTTGGTGTTTTGTCGAAAACTAAGTCAGTATTACATTGGTGTTAACTTTTATATCAGAAATAGTGAACTTTTACACCATTTTCAGATTTTCAAGAGTATATCTACATTTGTTATAAAGGTGATTTTAACAAAGTTCTTTAACAGGCTAATTTTTCTCAGTGTAATAGTTCTAAATGTGTCTTAATACTATAAATAACCTTGAGTTAGTTTTGCTATTACGAACTATGTGAAAGAAAATACACGAGACACGAAACCATGCCATATACAGAGTTGAGCGACCGCCTTTTTGCAGAATGACCGTGCAGTTGACGAGGTTGAATTTAAACATACCGTTGGACAATTCGACGCAGTTTACATTTAGCGAACGAAAACTAATTAAATGCAAAGAACAAAATCTGTTTTGAACAAAGAACAAATCATTTTATTTATATACTGGAAGCAAAAGTATACTGCTGACATTAAAATACAGGTATTATTCCAGTAAAGCAATCAGATAGGAATTATGTTGTTTGTTTAAATTAAATGCAGTATTGGCCAAGCGTTTATGCACGTACACAACTGACTATAACCAATTTTATTATAACTTTCGGAAAACATTTCATTTAGTTGATTCGGCATTGAATTTTCATACATCGGAGAAAATGAATGGCATTGCGGGACTAAAATTACATGCAATATACTTTTTAATAAAACAGTGGCACCTATTCCGCCACGGCATTCAATGCGGCTAAAGCAACAAATTTCTAATAAACGTTTTTGTTTTTCTTCCATGCACTGCCTTCCGCTCTAATTTTTCACTCTAACAAATAATTCTTTGAAAATTACCTAAATAAAACAACTCGTTTGTGCCTGTTCCTGCATCTGACGTCTATGCATACGAGGATATACATATAAAGCGGAGCTTGACTTCGACATATTTTGTACCTCAGCGTTATAACAAAGCTTTTATGAAAAAGTAACAAACATTGACGACGTAGAAAACATGTGGCTTTGAGTAAAAAATTTAAAGAACGCGGAAAACAACGACGCTCTTAGTTTTCTAGTGCTCTTAAACCGGCTATTCGCTATAAAAGAAAGCAGAAAAATAAAAACTGAAGCAAGCATGTACAGGATATGATAGTCGCTGTAGCACCTTGTGTTTATTCGGTCACATACTGAGTTAAAAAGCGTATTGTAGATAAGAAGTTATCCAAGCTTGTTTAGTAAATAATTACTACTGTGCTGCTAAAATGTGTTTGTAATACATATAATATTTATATTTCACTGTCAATTAACCTAAATTTCAGCCTCATTTTATGAGGAAAGTAATTATAATGTTAGGTATTTAATAAAACACATATATGTCGCAAACGTTTTTATATTTACTAGAGTTTTAATCCGTTAAGACACTCCACATATTGAAATGGTACACATACATAAGCAGTAATGTATCGTGAAACAAAAACCTGCAGCATTGAAGAGAATAAAAGATAAAAGCTTAGAGCAATATACGTGTAATAAAACTAACTACGATGATGGATATATTCTCTTACTGTTTTTTCTAAATGACGCCCCTCTAGACAGAAAACTTGGGCAACACTTTTCACGGAGAATTTTCTGAAATCCTCGAATGTAATCGTGGGATGTCCCAAATTGCATGTCCAAATTACTTTATAATACCTGTAACTACAAAGTTGTTGATCCGGAACTTACTTACTATTCAATACATCTGAAAAGATATCAAGACGTATGTCGGGATTTATACAGGGAGGAGGGAAAGAGTCTATATTAGAAGTATTCAAAAATTTTATTCAAGATGCACCGTAGGTTGGGAATAAAATTTAAGATGTAAAAACTTCTTTGCATCTTTTGCCGTGGTCATGAATGTAGTCTATTGCGCAATGTAACAGTGCGAATTATTTCCACGTCTGACTGGTGTAAAAAATATGCGAAGATTCCTCAGAATATTAGAAATTTCGCTCCCTCCTTTTTCCTGCAACAATTTTAACTGTATTTTTAAATTTCGCAGTCTATTAAACCAACATAAGGATAAGGAGGACTCTCGGTCATCTTCGCAAAAATTCGTAATTGCTCATTTATTGGCATTGGTGCTAGATATACTAGAAAAGGGCGAATAAACGTATGAATATAAAACATGGCGCGATATTATTAGTATATATAAATGCATTCTATAGAATCTAGTGCCGTATTTCCCATTACGCACCGACATAAATCGGCAAATCTGGGAAAGCGACAAAGTTTCTCCAAATAAAGGAAAGGGAGGTAGAAACGGCTGGCGGAATTATTCAAATAAATCAAAAGGATGCCGCAATAATTGATTTCCAACATGGCACAAATTGATCATAATATATCTGATAATGATAGATAACATATCTGATGATTACATATCTTATAATGATAGATAATTATCACATTATCAGATATAATGTGATAATTATCTATCATTATCAGATATGTTACGAACAGTGCAAATCCAGTGAAGCATTTTACTGGCTTTTTGCCCAACATAAAGCTGAAGATTTGGAAAATGCTGTGACTTCTGATTGGAGATGCACAATCTATAACAGAATTAAAATATTGTCGGTGTCCGTCTATTATTTTCAACCCACTCGCTGGTTACCTACCATGTGCGTTCCATTTTAATTGAAATAAGTTGGTCTCTGCGTTGTAGAATATAAAAGGTTGTAAGTTGTTTTGACATCTTGCAGAATCCATATACTTTTTTATCGACATCTACGCATCGTTGAGTAATTCTACTTTCCAATTTAAAAGTCGATGCAAAAGTTCCAAAAAGAGGTGATGGAACAAGGTGGTTTGTACGCCATGATGCTTTAATGAACTTAAGCGAGAGCTGGAGTGATTATTTAAATGCATTGACAATTGAGGAAATAATTTCTGAAAACAATAGTTCGGGCGGAGGCACCTTGAATTAAACGTCGCTTAAACCGTTTCGAATGTGCCTACATGTTTGTTTTTTTTTTTTTGAAGCGATTTTAGAGCCTTTCCATAAAACCAACAAAATTCTTCAAAGCCTCGATGTTGATACTGGTGACGTAACTGAACTCTACTTGCTTTCGATAAATTTTGTAAAATCTCTGCGAAATACTGCCATGTATGATACATACATTGACAAAGCCAAAGATTTGGATCAAAAATACGCCAATGGCCGCCAATAAATCGGAATGTAAGTTTCGCCCAGGAGATAATAGAGATAGTGGCATAATTTTAACAGAAGGATAATAGCTAAGTGATCATATTTTATTATACTGTATAATATCCTGGATAAGGTTACGATGGAACTGAAAAAAAGATATGAAGCATACGACAGTGTTTTCAAAAAATGTTTCTTTTTCACTATGGTATCTACCGGAATGTTAGTAGGATGATCTGGAGGATACTTTTCCAACAGAATATTTGTACTTTCCTAAAGTACTAAACTAAACTGATCCTAAATACGAAAAATACATGTTACCAAACATGCTTTCACACATTCTAAATCACAATTTGAAAACAGTTTTCCTCAACGTCGAAATCACTTTACGGATTCATCGCTATGACGGTCACAATTTGTTCAGTAGAGTACTCATTTTCAAACCTGGAGCACCCGAAAACTTATTTGAGATCTACCATGGAGCAAGACCACTTAAATTCATTGGCAATTGTGACTGTAGAGTTTGATTTGATAACAAATGTAGATTTTGATACAACTATTAACTCGTTTGCTGCTAAAAAATCCTGGCGAAAACTATTATAGTATTGTAAGTTGTAGAAATAAATAAAAAATATAAAATTGTGGTATTATTTCAGTTGTTAACTAGGTAACCTGAGGGTGGCATTTTTGGACTGAACTGGCGTAGGGCGGGAAATTGGAAAATCCGACACTTACTCATTTTTTCTTTGCAAAATTATGTTATTTCGGTATTTTATCAATAAAATATTAAGATTTACATAGTGACTGTTAATTATGGATATTATAATTACAGTTATAAGAAAATAATACTAGTTAAGTAAATAAAACAACAAATCAAGTATAGGTAATTTCTGGCTCTGTTTTATGTGTCTGTTCTCCGTATTTTATCAATAAAATATGAAGGTATTAAATTGTGACCGTTAATTGTGGATCATATAATTACAATTATAATTAAATCAAACTAGGAAGTAAATAAAAGTAATTTCTGAGTCCGTTTTCTGTCTCTGTCCTTATTGGCGAGTCATTGCCTACCCTGGCTATCGTAATAGCTGTCACCAAAAATAACTTCTCCAAACTTGACCATTAGCAATAGAAAATTACCAGACTGTCCTTACTTTTATGTCATCTTTGAATCAGCATCTGATGTTGTGGAAACTCCTATAGCACAATACAGGCAAAGGAAAGTAAATAACCAAGAAGTTGTGAACGTAAAGATTCTGTCATATTTTAGAATTTCTGTTCGTTCGCTTATCATTTTTCTATAAAACGCTCTGCCAGGTACAGTGCACCAACTACACAAAAACGTATTTCAATGTTGTTGCAGCAATAAATTTACAAGAAACGGTCCGACCGTCTATTAACCGGGAAATATTCGACACTCACAATTTTCCCTACACTTCTAGACTTTTTATTGCCTAAAACGGGTCCTGATATATACCGTCAAGAGTCTTAAAGCAGTGGATTTATCATATCACACTAAAATATTGAAACAATAAATGTACCAGTAAAAATATATCTTTATAGCGTAACATGGAGCCGGCCGAGTATAATGCGGTGTAGTAGCTGCAATAAAAAGCCATCTCTCACTATTTGAAAATGTGCCTACACAGTACATTTAACATTCCAAACGCCAAAAAGTGAAGTTAATAAATCCTGTTCGATAAAAAAGTGCTCCCAAAGCACATCGTGTTTTATGCAGTGTATGTATACGCTTGTGTTAATTTCCGAATACAATGCTCTCTACAAATACAATGTTCATCTATAAATAAGGTAGATAATGGTACTTCTATGCTAGGAATTAAAGCCAATCCATTGAAGTTTCTCAATAAATCAGTATCATTGTCATGCAAGCTTAATGTTTGCCATAAAAGGTAGAATGAGAGACTAATTGACAAAAAATAGAAATTCCTAATAGCTGATGAAAATTAAACCCCTAAATATGCACATTATTAAATATGCATAATATTAATATGCATACAAAATTAAAACACTCACTGGTTAGATTTTCACTTTATATTTGTTAAACATAGCAATTATTTCGCCAACTCGGTGGCTTCGTCAGATGTTGAGTACATAAGATTATGTACTCAACAGTATATGTACAGTCTATGTACTCAACATCTGACGAAGCCACTGTATTGACGAAACAATTGTTATGTTTAACAAATACTAGTGAAAATCTAACCAATGAATGTTTTAATTTCGTATAAATATGGATTCTCATCAAGTAACCCAATCAATTCAGAATTAATATGCATAAATGGAGGATGAGGAGGCAGGCAGTGTACTCCGTTCATTGTCGGACCTGCGCTATTCAAAGTCAAGCAACGAATAGCGAGTTGCGACTTGGATGGGTGACACATGGTCTCATTCTCATAGTGCCGCGGTGGTGCTAACTTGGTATTTGGTAACAGGGTGGCAACTGAGGCCAAATACTGGGCACATTGTCTGCGTGAGTTCGATTCTCACCAGAAGGACCCTGGCACTTCCCTCAGGGCTGGGTGTTTGTCCGCGTTTATATGTGTAACCTTCCCCTACTCAAGCCTGCCTGTAGGCTTTTTGGGGAAGGAAGTCTTGTTTCCGTGTGTCCATTATAAATATGTATAATATAAATAAGGTTTTGGAACTTTGTATTTGCTTTTTCTTTATCACCTGCAAACGGTAGTGTCTCTCAAAAGCTGTTTCTTTTACATTAAAAAAAAAAATAAAAAATTTTAATGAAAAATTATTAAATAACATAATATTCGAATAAATTACATCAATTTTCAAGGATATACAAAATTCAGAACCGAAGAGAAAACTTCGAAAACCACATTCTATGCAAAAAAGAATCATGGAAAAGGTAAAATTATCTCAGTCTCACAAACCATTTTGTTTAAGAACAACGAAGTACTAATGGACTCATCCTGTACATTTAAACTGGTCACCTTTATTAAAATTTATTTCACATATTAATTCGTTAATTCAGATTATTTGAAATAATCTAATTAGAAGAGGGGAAAGTATTATGGACATAAGAATAAATATTTAAATAGTTTATCATTCTCTTTTTTAGTTTTTCCTAATTTCCTCTACAATTTCCTTGATATGATTGTGTTTCTATAACTATTGACTTAATAGCAGAGAATACGATAGGCATTCATATGTAGGTCAAGTCAGGTGTCTGACGCGAAGCTAACAAAAGTGCAACATTTTGCTCCGCGGCTACTACAGCTCGTTAAAAATAGGAACAAGTCTCAAAACTGTGACATCGGACCGCCCACGAGATATACAGTAAATAGCCTGGTCTTTACTTAGTCATATTGACACCTTTGCGAAGTGAATATCGATGAATATATATTGAATGTGAATGTACACAGGGTTCTATATAGCCGTGCGTAAAGCGCATCCTTTTTCTTCTGAATGCTGTGTTTACTCCTTTTTTAACCCCAATGTATATATGTCGCTTGTGTTAATTTCCGAATACAATGCTTTCTACAAAATGTTCATCTATAAATAAGGTAGATAATGGTATTTTTGTGCTAGGAATTAAAGTCAATCCATTGAAGTTTCTCAATAAGCCAATATCATTGTAACTGTCACGCAAGCTTAATGGTTGCCATGAAAGGTAGAATGAGAGACTAATTGACAACAAATAGAAATTCCTAATTGGTGATGAAAATTAAACCCCTAAATATGAATATCACTAAAATGCATAATGTTAATATGCATAAATATGCATAATATAAATTAGGTTTTGTAACTTTGTATTAGCATTTTCTTTATCTTATCACCTGACAACTGTAGTGTCTCTCAAAGGCCGTTTCTTCTACGTTAAAACAAGATAAAAGAATTTTAATGAAAAATTATTAAATAACATAATATTCAAATAAATCGCGTCAATTTTCAAGGATATACAAAATTCAGAACTGAAAGTAAATCTCCAATAACCACATTCTGTGAAAATAACTCATGGAAAAAAGCGTCACAATTTCACAAATAATTTTGTTTTCGATCATAACAAAGGACTAATGGATCTTTGACAGTATGTGTTAAAAAGTGGTGATCATAAAAGTGATCATTCTATAAATAACTATAATATATAGTTTCCTTTATTGAAGGAAATAACACCTTTATTTAAATTCGTTTCAGATATTAATTCGTTAATTCAGATTATTTTAAATAGTCTAGTTTGAATAGGGGAAAGTATGATGGACATGAAAATAAATATTTGGCGATAGCAAGGATAAAGAGTGCATTTTGCCTCGACCGGGAATCGAACCCGGCTCTCCCAATTTCCGGTTGAGTGCTCTGACCGCTGAGCTATCGAGGCACACTCATTATCCTTGCTAATGCGCCAGTTTAATGCGTCACTACAGTACTCCCTCCCTAGAGACATGGTTTTGTCTCGATACAATTTAACGGAATGTGACCGCGTTCGCCATTCTTACGAACCGTTGTTCGGTAACCCCCGGGACTATAGGGCGATGGATAGGACGGGAATCGAATCCGCGAGTTTGAGATGTAAGGGAGGTTGCATATACTGGAATGAATAACATCACGTCGGGGTCACCACTTTGGCGATAGCACGAATAAAGAGTGCATTTTGCCCCGACCGGGAATCGAACCCGGCTCTCCCAATTTCCGGTTGAGTGCTCTGACCGCTGAGCTATCGAGGCACACTCATTATCCTTGCTAATGCGCCAGTTTAATGCGTCACTACAAATGTTTAAATAGTTTTTTTATTCTCTTTTTTAGTTTTTCCCAATTTTCTCTACAATTTCCTTGACATGATTGTGTTTCTGTAACTGTTGACTTAATAGAAGAGACTTCGATAGGCATTCATATGTAAGTCAAGTCAGGTGTCCGACACAGAGCCAACAAAAGTGCAAAATTTTACTCCGCGGCTTATACAGCTGGTCAAAAATAGGAACAAGTCTCAAAACTGTGATATCGTACCGCCTACGAGATGCGCAGTAAATAGCCTGGTCTTTACTTAGTCGCATTGAGACCTTTGCGGTGTGAATATCGATGAATATATATTGAATGTGAATGTACACAGGGTTCGATCTATCCGCCCGTAAAGCGCACCCTTTTCCTTCTGAATGCTGCCTCACTCTTTCTTCTACGTATATATAGAGAAATCTCACACCTTCTCTTCTTCCTATTCTTGACAAACCGTATATAAATGTGTGGCCTATCTATGCTATCCTCCTACATAGGTGACTACAACGATGTAGAGTGGAAAACTAAAATTAATATTGGGGTTGTAATTGTATGGCTTAAAAAAAATTTGGGAAAAATCAATATCTGGGAATTCAAGCAAATATATTTACTCCTTTTTTAACCCCAAGGTACCAAACTCTGAGTCACCTAGTTGTATTAATCTTTTAAATTATTTTTTTTACAGTTGACTTTAATTCACACATATCTACTATCGCTGCCGCGAAATTAAACATGAGTGTGTGTGTGAGAATTATATAGACTGGCAAATTAATATTAAACTGATAATGGGAGAGATAATAATAATAATCTCCTATAATTCCCTATGATTAAATTCATTATACAGAATATTACAACTAAAATACAAAACTTTTTGAATTGTAACAGAAAACTATTAAAACCTTTGTGGTAGCAAGGGTTATCATAAGGTATGTAAATAATTCTTAGTAGCTGATTAATTGTTGAGATAATCATCTTAACAAGTAAGTAACTAATGCTAAAACACGTTTTAAAATTAACAACTTTTATTAAAAAAAAAAAAAATATATATATATATATATATATATATATATATATATATATATATATATATATATATATATATATATATATATTACTATTACAAAACTTCAGTGGACGTGTTTAATATGAAATATAAGAAAGGAATGAATATACCATTCTACTAATATGTGCCTGCAAGCATTTCGCCGAATCATTATTTTAGAGATTTATAGATGTTATGACAAATATTGTAAACTCATAGCGTCGAGCAATCAAAGCCTCTAACACTAAGTATTAAGAAAAATGTAGAAAAAAATATATGTAATATTGTAATTATTAATTGTAATAAAATAATAATTATAATTATAAAATATTATATTGCGGCAGGTATTCCTGTTGTTAAAGTCCTTCAAAACTATCTAATAATGTCTTGTAGGGAATTTATTATTCACAAATTAACCACGATCATTGATTTTCATACGCTTTTGTAATATCTTGTCTTGTCTCTCATCGTGAAACTCTCAGATAAAAGAAAAAACATATCTTTGAAGTAGCTCATTTCATATTTTATTTATAAACTATGTATAATTATTTTATATCAGGTCATTTTGTATTGATTTTTTAAATGGAAATCTAGG
This sequence comes from Rosalia funebris, assembly GCA_037954035.1. Taxonomy (NCBI): domain Eukaryota; kingdom Metazoa; phylum Arthropoda; class Insecta; order Coleoptera; family Cerambycidae; genus Rosalia; species Rosalia funebris. The sequence goes on from JAZFAV010000001.1 coordinate 2,786,823, forward strand.
ACAGTACTCAGGGTGATCAGGGATCTATCTATCAGTTATTGTGCTCTACTGCTTCTTTCAATTTGGATAAAAAAAAGAATAGATAGAATATTATATAGAATAGAATATAATAAATTTTGACAATAATTAACTACAAAGAGAATTGTGAATTAATTATTGATAGAAAACCTTTAATTTTAAAATAAAACTTTGGCACAAAAAATCAGATTTACCCTTCAGTACATTTACTGCGTAGTCTCTATATTAACGAAACCTACATGCGTATTTCGGTGCTCATCATCCTCAGATAAACTTTGTAACTATATGATTTACTTACCGGTGAATATGGCATTGTTTTGATAAACGTTACTATAATACATCTCAGTGTAGTACCATCCACGCTGCGATGAAGTAAACCCAAATATCTTAACTACCGTGAATAATTTATAATATTTTATCACTGCTTTTATTATCGGCCACGCAACTATTCATCTAATTGGTATACCTTATTTTAAAGTTTTCTCAATAGAACTGTCCATTTAGATGCCTCATCAGTGGCTATACTGTATATGAGCTTCTACGTGTAAATTACAATAATTTATATAATATATATTACTTACCCAATTAACATTATAAATCAGGATTAGCTCTACTAAATATCTGTAGCCTACGTCTCTGAAGTCGTTTCTGTGAGTGATGTGCTTTGCGATGATTTTTTTTTCTTATATTAAGACAACGACCATTTGGCATTTAAAGATGTAACATATACATAGTTTAGAGAATGGAGCATATCATACGAACATGGCACAAACATTAAACTATTACTGTACTTATTGTACCTACATCAATTCAAATATTTCAAATCTACAGGACGGAATCTCAGAGTTACCCGAGTTTAATACCACTGATGTATCCCTCACAATGGGAAGCTTTATTTATTAATCACTTAGAGCAGTTTGAAGTAATATGTAAAGATGAAATATATTTATAACAAACTTTTTTAGAATTGCAATTTCATATCTGTAAATTGTTTTCCTTCATCAAATATATTTCTAGAATTACTAATATTCGTATTTTCTTAATTTCTGTGGCTGAGATATTTTTATAATTAATTTCTTCGTAATTCGTTTTGGAAAACTTACACCTCGCTGTATCTCTACGCCCTTATTTCCCAGAATTCTTTAGTCGCCCCTTGTTCATTATATTTTATCAAGTACAATTTTTAATATCGAGGCTCTTCATTAAAACATGCACAGCTCCGTCTAACAGTATTTTAAGTTATGCCAAAGTCAGGGGCTCTCGTTTAATTATTCCGCATTTTTACAAGCTCTGTGATAGCGCATAAAATGTGCTTAATTAACACACTACAATGCCTAAGAGGTTCAGAGAGGTGCAGAGTTATATTTTAAACCTAGACCGGTGCATTGATCGGACTGGCCAGAATGTGCTGGACAAAACTCGCGGGGAGCATGTTATGAGGTGATAGAGGCCGAGGACGAAAACTTCTCGGCGAGTTCAGAACTACTGTCTTATCGTTAGGAAGCGGCTACTCTTCTCGATCTCCAATATTGAGGACATATTCAACTGGCAGAGTAACTTGAATAACTAAATGAGAGATTTTCTGTATTTCAGGCTTATAAACAAGTTGCACGATATGTCATCCAATTCATCGTTCAACCATGCAGAGCGATGATCTAAGTGACAAATTACCCGAAGCGTAATGGCGCCTTTGCTAATAACCCTGGGAAACGGAAAGAATTAGCAGGGAGATATACAACATGCAACATATTACGCTAAACCGGCGTTCTAATCGCAGAGTAGATCATGAAATGATAAATGAAATCCTCCAATTGAGCCAGCTAACATATTATTATGAGCATGTTATTATAGATCTGCCAAATCGTGTCCGGCTATGAAAAGAAATTATATGGTGTTAGAAACGATTTCACCAAAAAAATATCAACTGAGATTCGTGTAGGTATATTGTAAACTACATCGGCATATCTTCACAGGATTTGAAAAAAACCGTTAAGATATCATCTAAAGATACTAGACGCTAAAAACACGTCGTCTATAATTAAGACTTCTATTCTGTTCATACTACCTAGTGCTTCTACATATTTAGGTGAACGATTCTGCAAGAAAGTATAACCGAAGTAGTTTCTATTTCCAAGCTCACATTACTACTATTACGATATACAGGGTACATGACGGTAATTGGCCTATTCCACGTTTTTGAGAAACTATAAATACATGTGACATATCTAGTTCTACCGGAAGTAAGCATCAACTTTCTCATCTTAGATGGCGCACTATATTTTTTATGCTAAATCCGAATTTGAGTTGCTTCTTTAAATTAACTTTCAAATATAATTATATAATATATAAAGTATACATTTGAAGAAATGTACAGGGTGTCCAAAAGGATTCGAAATTTGACAAATGTGTATTGTATTTTATTTTACTATTCTCGTCCTTTTTTTTACTCCCTTTCTGTCGACATGGACATTCTCTATAGTTGTAATATACGGTATTTGAGTTATTCACACATATTAAGAGAAATAATTAAACTGATATAGATATCGAGTATAATGCGCCATGGAGAACAACGTTTAGTAGTCATTCAAGTTCTACAAGTCATACAAGTTCGTACAGTAAGTCCTACAAGCCAAATTGTTATTGAATTTTGATGTTGTACACTTTCAAGAACTAAAATAGGAGTATTCTAAATTCTAATAAATATATCAGAATCGTCTTCTATTGGGGAAAGACGAGTCGATACGTTAACTTCCAATCGGGAGGGAACTATCCAAAACCAACTATGGCAAAGAAAAGTGCATGACTGAGAATATTGATGTTAATATAACCATTTTTCTAAATAACTGTAAATAACTAAAAAGTAATACAATTTAGCTATAGTAACTTTTTGAATTGCAGGAAAATAAAAAAAGGAAGCGAAAATAACTGCGATATAGTATATTCTATTTGAAATAATCGATTTAATTGAAATTTATTTTCTTTTCAATCGACTTCCTTCTCAGTACACCCTGTACATTTAGAAGTTCATCCCCAAATACATGCAACACTATAATCATTAGGAACAATGACCTCACACAGAAAAGATATCATCAAGGATGGTACAATGTTCACATATTTACCATTGTTCTACTTTTATAGATAATTGTAATACGAAAACTCGTTAAAGAAATTACATAACATATATTTTAACTAGTCACTATTAAGAGGTCGTAGTGGAATTCTTGTTATAAATAATTTTAAACAGCAATATAAGGTTTACTGATTCTACCTAATGAGAATGAAATGCTTACTGTCAATAAAGCAGTATTCTAAATTCGTATACTAAATCACACTGTATCATACTGTATTAAATCATATCAAAGTGATTCTGTGTATTAAATATTTACTGAAGCTAAATTTTAAATAACAAATAATTTTGTCCAAGCCTGTTGCATATTGTGCAAGCGAAATATCATGTATATTGATAATATGTAACAGATGCCGCTTCATGTGTATTTGGTTAGAAATACGACAAAGATTAGAAGGGTACCTACGCTTTTTTGGCTACTTTAACAGTTAGAACGAGAACTGCAAACTTGGCACGTATAAATAAAACTAACACGTGGTTGTTGGATACTCGCTTGATAGCATTCCGTTTCAGACAAATTCCTTTTATTTTTTAGATATCAAGACGCATGCCTTAATAAAACCAATTTAGGCACACAAGGCTTTCACTTATTCTTATAAAAACATACAACAGCACGAATTTATACATTTCTAAAAATGTTCGCATTTCTGATGTATATCTACTACATGTTCATTTATATTTCATATTTACCTGAGGCCTGCATCCGAATTCCCCCTTCAATGCGTAAAACAATCAGCCATTTGTTTTGTCAGTTTGATACGTTTGGGTTTAATAACATTTAATTCGCGGAGTTTTGTATAGATTGATACGTGGGTTGAAAAAGAAAACAATTTTGCACGATATTTGTTTGCAAATAGAAATTGAGAAATGGAAAAGCCCTTTAAAATAAATGAGAAAGTGTCCTGGGGTGAACGAAAATTCAATCATAATTTAATTTTTCTCATGATTTTTTTATTTCTACAATTTTACCATTTACATTTTTATTAATTTCCCCTCAAGTATGACTTTTATGCCCAAATGGATTCCTTTGTGCGTTTAAAGCTACACGGAAGGAATTTACAATTCCGTACCCAATAAAGGCACACTGTAACGGGACTTATTTACTAGATACTATCTAACCTGGCTGTTAACAGTAACAGCCACATAGTACATATACAATGAATCATATAAATTTTGTAGTAATTTTCCTTATTTGCGACAACAGCTTACTGGCAACAATTGTTGTGTTGTAAAGTATTATCATGCACCTGTTGCATATTTAAAATAACTGTATATTCATTTTTGTTTTATTTCAACTCACTAATATACACCATGTATTAAAGTTTCTGGTTTAGAAGATAATCTGTTGACACATATATAGGAATACTGTCTAATTAAAGATAATTATACTTCCTGGTCCGGTCCTCATAGAACACCCTGTAGTAGTAACGCATTCCAATGTGTTTCGTGCACTATTTGTTGAAAGATAAACAAACCATAACCTGCTCCACTTATCCCGATACCACTTCATTACGCTTTTTAGTGTGTTGCGCGCAGGTTATACGTTATATGTGTATGTATGTGTGTGTGTTCCATTCTTGTCAACAATGCCACGTTCTTCTAAGCGAAAATCTTTGAACGTTCTTAAAATAATACAAGCGAAACTACGCACGATAGAGGAATTTTCCCTTTACCTTCATCTTCCTAACGGTAAGTACACATTTAAACGAATTTATGATTTTAGGCAATAACAACTTATTCAACTTGTGTAAAAATTTCAATCCTAATGCCCTGCGGGGATTGGTTTGATATCACTCTAATAGTCGTAATGCCCTGCGGGGGTTGGACAATACATTCTCTGACCTGTGGAAAATTTTCACTCCTAATGCCCTGCGGGAATTGGTTTGATATCACTATGATAGTCGTAATGCCCTGCGGGGGTTGGACTAGACATTCTCTGAGACAGATAGTACCTACTTGCTCACTTCCGCAGGTCCCTGTGGGGATCTACTTGAAATACTTTGCTAACAACTGCTCGACACTCGGCATGGGTAAGTTTATCTAGCAATAGAAAATAAGTTTTCTTCAGCCTTCGTGGCACAATGGCTAGCCCGAAATATGTGTAGATGTCCAAAAACCCGTAAACGTAATAAGCCGTACTATATTTATCATAAATTTATAAGTAATTCGACTTATAAGTTACAGACATAAATTATAGTCATTTTGATGATAGGAAAGATTTTAAAGTAAGTAAGTAAGCTTTCGGCTGTTAACCGAAAGGTTGTTGGTTCGAGCCCACCCGGGGTCGCCAGCCTTAGTACTAATAATAAACAACTGACGGTTTGTTTTCTTTCTGTATCACAGATAACATTTCTTCCGAGTCAGAACCGGACTTAGAAATTCAGCCGTATTTCGCTGGACATAACCAATGTTACCGCCGTATTATGCCAGCCTTAGTATTAATAATAAACAACTGACGATTTGTTTTCTTTTTGTATCACAGGTAACATTTCTTCCGAGTCAGAACCGGACTTAGAAATTCAGCCCTGTTTAGATGGACATAATCAATGTTACCGCTGTATTATTAGCTCGTCTGACTCAGACGATAAAGATTCACAAAAAAAAAAGAATTTGAATCCGTCATCCCCTATATTTAATCAAGAAATAACTCATATTTTTCCTGATCAAAGAGTGGAAGATGATTCTGTCAAGGCTCGAATTCAGACCGAGATCGGATTAGGATTAAGTGCCTTAGGCATGCGTTAACGGCACTTTTAGCAAGAGTATCGATGACAAACAAATACATGTACATTCTTTAAACTCTGTACAAACACATGCTTATGCTGGTAGGCTCCAAAAGTTTCTCAGAAATTGGTCAGCAATTACTCGAGTAAAATATTTTACAATGTATTCAGGGTTACTGTATTCTTTCTCGAGATAGACCTTACCAGTCTACAACCCCAAGTCAGAAGTCATTTATCAACCCCCAGTCATTTATCACAAACCGAAATTAAATGGTATCAGAATGCTATTGACAAACTTTTAAGAATTGGTGCTGTACAATTCTGTTCTCGAGAAAATGGAGACTTTCTATCTCCAATTCTTCTCGATCCTAAATCTGATAAAACTTTTAGATTTATTTTAAATTTACAAAGTTAAATACGTTCATTTCACCTCCTCACTTTAAAATAGACGACTATAAAACGGTGAAGTCTTTAATATTGAAAATCTGTTTTATGATATCCTTAGACCTTCAAGACGCTTACATGCCTTCCATTTGGTTTATGGACTGCTCCATTTCTGTTTCTAAAACTAATGAGACCGGTCATGCAAATATTGAGGAAAAGAGGTTTTTTATCTCTAATTTATTTAGACGCCCTTATATTATTCGGCGCGGGCCAGGATGAATGTAAAAATAATACAAATGAATCGATCTCACTTCTTCAGTCAATAGTTTCAGTCAACTCCCGGGTTTAGAGCCACTCAGAATCAAAACCCCATATTAATTATTTGGATCTGTCAGCGGCATTTATGGGTTTACAATGTTTTTGCAAAATTTACAAGAAGTTATGACATTATCTTACGCCCTGACAATACCACAGCTATAGCATATATAAATCGGATGGGGGGTACTAAACTTTGCGGTTATTACATGTCTCGCCAAGGATTTGGAAATGGTCTGAATTTAGAAATATCTGGACATATGCATCATATATTCAATATACAGATAGCATAGCAGCAAATATTTGATCCAGATCAACTGCTATTGAAATCGAGTATAGCTTACACCTATCAGCCTTTAAGAAAATAAAAGACTATTTCGGTAGACCATAAATAGATTTATACGCTTCAATCTTAAATTTTAAATGCTCGACCTCTATATCATGAATAAGAGACCCAGAGTCTATTGCAGTTGATGCATTCACTATAAACTGGTCTGGAATATTTTCTGTGCCTTCCCACCTTTTCCATTAACAGCAAAAACGCTAAGAAAAATATTTGGTGATAAGGCGACAGGTATAGTAGTGGTACGTCGCTGGAAAACTCAATAGTATCCTCTTTTCAATAGTCAACTAATTTCTGACCCCATTTACTTCCAGACCAAAGAAAACTTATTGTTATCTCCTTTCAGCCAGAGTCATCCATTGTGGGCATCTCTTGCCCTGGTTGCAGGCACATTATCAGGAAATCCTTCCTCCAAATCCTTCCAGAGGAAGTTATAAACACTATGATTTCTTCACTCAGTAATAATGTCATTGCGCAATATAATGTAGCGCTTAAAAAAAAATGGTGGACTCTGCGTTAAAAACGCAGTAAATTTATTTTAGGTAACAACCAATCAGTTTTCAAAATTTTTTACAAGAAACCTTTGATGAAGTTATCAAATATGGCACACTTATTTTTTCTGAACAGCTATAAATTTAATAACGTGAATACAGATTGATAAAAAGTTACTTGGCCGCTTTATGAAGGGTTTTCAAACAAGGGCTAATATACTCAAAATATGGAGAACCATGGGACTCTTAAGTGGTTCTTACACACTTAGATTTTTGCTATCCTTTAGATAAATTAACCTTTAAACAAATAATTCTTAAAATTGTTACGGTAATTGCCCTCAGTACAGCACATAGATTACAAACATTTAGTAAAATAAAACTGAATCAAATTATATAGTTAAAAGATAGACTTGAAATAATGATTTTTGACATTCGTAAAACATCTAAACAATCGTTTCTTCAACCGAAATTGATTTTACCTAAATTGTCACATAATCCTAGAATATGTGTAGTGTTAAGAAATATGGGGTGAATAATAATCCGATTTTCGTTATACCCCAATTTATTTAAATTCTCAGAGATTACAACTGAATATCTGAACAGATTGGCCGATTGGCGCGTATATCTCAACTATTGAATGGTCGGTCCCTCTATCGAAACCGCGCCGAAATCTGATGTCATAGTTTATACTACATGTCTCATAAAATATTTGATTTAATATCAACAATTCGGCGGCGGCTCGGTCAAGGTTCCCCCAACTCGATAAATGAAGAACAATGGTAACAAAATATTCGAAATAAATGACTAAAATTCTGCTGCCTTCACAGTAGCTTCTACCCTAATATATTACATAAGGAAGACGGCTTTCTTAAGAAGCGAGATAAAAATTATTTATCACTCACAGAAAACCCTTTCGTACAGCCACCACAAACAGACTTCAAGACTTTTTATCGAGGTGGATTAAGGAAACTATGAAAGTAAGTGGGATTAATACGAAAAAAAAAATTCGTGCTCTACACGACATCCTGCATCATCAGTGGCTTATAGGTCAGGGATTACTATCGAGTCAATTAGACCTAGTGTATGCTGGTCAAAAGACTCTGATACTTGCTTTAGATTCTACAATAGACCCATTGGTATGTATATTTGTGTATATACATATACATATGTATATATGTTTATGCATAAATATTTATATAAAATTAAAAAAAATTGTAATAATATCTACTTGTAGCTAGGTAGTTATAGTTATTCCTTTTCTAAACGTTTATAGGTTACAATTTCTTGTTGTTGATTGTTGTCATGGACCTTTATAAAATGCTAAAACATATTTTTGATACAGGTGTAGGACTAGAACATCGCTTATTTCTATTTATTCTTTCAAAATCTACAGGGTGTTCTATGAGGACCGGACCAGGAAGTATAATTTGAGATTAAACGACTTACCTGTAAGGAAGTTCAATCATAATTATACGACTGGTCCGGTCCGAAATAGAACACCCCCACCCCGACCAAGCGTTCTTTCCTCAGTTCTTCCTACCCCAGCATTCGCGATAGATATCCTAAAAATCGTAATGAAGTGGGATCGGGATAAGTGGAGCAGATTATGGTTTGTTTATCTTTCAACAAATAGTGCACGAAACACATTGGAATGCGTTACTACTACAGGGTGTTCTATTTCGGACCGGACCAGTCGTATAATTACGATTGAACTTCCTTACAGGTAAGTCGTTTAATCTCAAATTATTAAAGATACATAATATTATTGGACGATTTTTGTCTCTCACTGATTTAGCAATCGCCTCGATTAATATTATTGCGATAAAGTTGATATTGGTTTACGAGATGGTGAAACTCAGCACTCGTTACATTTTTAGGCTGCTTTATATAGCTTTATGCACTCTAATCAAAAGTAAGGCTTAAGCAAGACATCTATATAGTGACTGCCTTAAGTGTCCAATTTAGATTTAAACATCGTAGTATTTAATGAATCTGCGCGTGTAAATACTTCACAAGGATTCTCAGCCAAATAACTCTTTATATAATTGTTTTTAAAAGTCCCTTGATGGCGGTGCCGCCTATAAATTTTATTTACATTAAAATATTATAACTTGATCTTCTTAAAACCATCGTAGTAATGTTACCTGCAAATAATAGTGCAGATCCATTAAATTCTTTATATAATCTATAAATGACTGAATTTATTAGAATAGGGATCACAAAGATTAGGGTAGTAAATTATATTCAGTCAGCAGCATGACTAAATATAATTTACTACTCTAACCTCTGTGACCCCTGTTCTAATAAACGACATATGGTTACCTCTCAGTAAGATAAGGTTCAATTAACTTTACGTTATGCTTACTGACGTATAATTTGTCCATTAATACATCATACACAATTAATATGTTATACACTGTTTATCTATATCATAACATATTTTCTTCTTTTTCTCATTTTGTGATATACTGAAGAACTAATTCACAGCAAATTTTATTGTTACTTTTTATGTCAAATGGAATAGTAAACCCCTTTTATAGTATTTTGTATGATAAATCATCTCATTAAAATATGCACAAAAGATATACTTCGAAAATCAGCCACGCGACAGTAATAAAACTTGCACCTAACTACAAATATTACTCCTAATGAAGGACTACTGGCAGATTTATTCCAATTTGGACACCCTAAACACTGGAAATATCGCTCCGCTCTTATCCCTTATCGTACAAATAAATATCAATGTGTATTTACATACAATATTAACATTCGTTTCATATTTTATCGATGAAGAATATGTGGCGGTTACTCTCCAATTGCCAACCAAATTTAGAGCTTTTCTCATTCAGTGGAGGTCGGCGCAAAGAAGTATCAACTTTCATCCACCGCCAGTGTTTAGCGAAAATATAGAGAATACTTTTTTATAAATAATTTTCGGACAAATGCTGACTCTGGGAAGCCACATCATATATCTGCTGTATTATGTGTTCAGTAAGGATTCTCAAAACAGGACTTCTACCTCCTCAACAACTTCCGCATATTGAAGTATTCTTTTAAAATACAATGCAAGATTTCAGTAAAAACTTCCATTTAGTAAATCCAATTTTAGCGGTTATCCAATCTCCTGTCCATTACTCTAAAAGGTTATTGTCTTAAACCAATACTCTAAAAGGTCTTACACTGCTACTATTTGTTTCATATATTTCACCATCACATCATGTGAACCATATCAACTCTTATTAGTATGTGTCATGCCATTAGGGATTTATTTCTAGGGTTTTTATATATTTGCATTGATCATTATTACTAACTGAATTTTGTAACTCATTTTCGATGCATATGTTACCATATGAATCGGTTTAAAACAGAATCTATTATAATGCGGAGGACTTACACTACTACCCACACCCAACGTTGATAATACACTAATGCGTACTTAAAAAATAGGTCCCCTTTATATATATCTTATATCGTAAAAATGTAACTCATTCGATAAAACTTCATTATTTACGTTATAACAAAGATGTACACAATTGACGTGGCTTGCATCTATTGGTTGCAAAGACCATATACATATATTTTTGGTTTATACAATTGTACAATACAATTATACAATTATATGCCTCTTCACTTACACGTAAGAGAAGATACGTCTCTCAGACTATATGTATATTTAAAAACGTTAATCTACTTCTTTATATTATCCACTTACTGGAAGACGCCCTTCCGCATAAAAAAATATCTCTGGTAATGAATAAGATGGTGTCACATAAAATTCGTTACAAAATATTATACTATAATGTACTTTCGCATCGTTGATAACGGTAGAACCCTAGTCTGTTATCGAAAATCGATGTTCAGCTTAACTGGTAATCCAAAATGTATATACGACGGCTCCCTAGTTGTAAATTTTAATTCATTACCTTACCCAATGACCATTCTCTGGTAAAATAATTTAGCTACAAAAGCTTGATAACAAATGAATAGCAATAAATTGATGGAGAAGGAATGTCTCTATATAAGGCATTTACTTATTCTGATGGACGACTTATGGTAGTAGTCAGACAATCGCCTTTATTAATCCCCTAATTTCTCTTCTACACTATTTCTTCTTGATTATACCATTCACAACTTTAACGTGCCATTACCGTCCTTTACTATAACAGCCAATCCGTATAATTTGTCAAGAGGGCCGTACAGTAATTAAGGAATGGCTGTTTCAAGTAATAAATAGAAAATGCTTAGTACAGGCCCCTTACATGAAAAACAGACCTTCACTTTGTTCTGCATATTAAATCTTCCTAAGATAATTCTACTCCGTATTCCATATGATATATTATATCATTGGTTGGTTTCGCTATGCTTGGTAAGCTACTATTATTCAATAAAGGATTGAAAATCAATGATATCATTTTTCTAAATATATTTTTATAACACAAAGAGTATATCAAAGGACCTAAATAAAAACGTCAACTCATTGTCGATCACACTAGAATAAAACACATGAGAGTGTTTACTGAAAGGAGTGCTTACTAAAGTCAATACATTTTTTAATCATTTTGGCATGATTGTGAACTTTAAGCAAAAACAAACGCAAACCTACAGCTTTTCTATTATAATGACTTTCTCAGAATCTTTGAAATATCAGTCACCAAGTAATTATATAACTTAAATAAAACATTTTTTTATAACAATAAAAGATCATTGTATTGAATTCGCTGTATTCCGTCACAGCATAACTGCACATAAATTATTATCTGATGTAATGTTTACATTATTGTTGCTAGTTTCAGTTGTTTCTCTTTCGATAAATACATATACTTACTATATACCAAAATGCATATATAATGCATATGCAAATGCATATACGAGTACCAAAAATGGTATGACCCCTCCACCCCATCGCGCCTATTTCCCCGACCTTGACCCCTGTTATTTTTTTATTTCTCCGAATGAAAAGAGACATGAAAATAAAGCGTTTTGTCGACGTTGCTGAAGTGAAGAAAAAAACGACGGAAGCGCTATCGTGCATCACAGAAGACGAATTTCAAAAATTTCTAAATAATGGAACAAAAGATCAGACAAATGAACTACTGCCAGTGGAGTGTACTTTGAAGGGCATTCAAGGTTCTTTATTTAAGAATTAAATAACTAAATTAAAAAAAAATAATTTCGGTTTCTTTAGGGTACTTTTCGTATACATTATTTTTCATATCCTTGGAAAGAAGTAACATATTTTTATCAGCATAGGATTCACTAAGCGGTGCAATATTTTTCAATGTATTGCATAACAGTGGATTCAGAAATATATACTCTTAAAAGATATATTTCCAGAAATGTAATTATATACACCTTAAATAAAACATTTTTTTAATACAATAGATCACTGTATTGAATTCGTTGTATTCCGTCACATCATAACATCACATAAATTATTATCTTATGTAATGTTCATATTATTAAGTCTTCGTTACTTTTCTTTCTAGAAATGCCCATACTTACTTTTAAAATATATATATATTGCTTTTCATATCCTCGTAAATAAGTAAAATGTTATAAGCATAGAATTCACTAAACGGCGCAACATTTTTCAATGTAATACACAACAGTCGAGTCGCTTCAGAAATATATACTCTTCAAAGATATATTTCCAAACTAGAACCATCTTGAGAACATATTTTCTATTGTGACTTACAATATTATTTGAATAGAAATAGATGTTGCCATTTTTTAAATGTTCAATCAGGCCCTCACTTTAAAACTAACAAAATATATTTTAATAGCATTTATATTTATATTATTGCAATAGGATTAATATTTAAAATATTTTTACCTGTACATAGTTCAATGAATCGCAACAAAAGTGATTTTTCTTCTATTAAAATTTCAATTATGATTCATCAATTTCATCATAACGCGTATAGATTTACGTATCATCACATAACTATAACTCATATTGTACTTTGGCGATCAAGTCATTTTCACTGCTATTTAAGCTATATTATTTATTTACTTTTACTTATGGACATGGAATATAAAATGACAACATTATTAATGATATGTAACATATACCATAATACTCAGCATTCTATTTTCTATCATACGTTCGTATTAAACTTTAGTAAAGGAAACACGTAAATATAAACTGATTTTGCTGGAAATCTATTAATTATACAAGCAGTATCCAAAAACACGGTCGCTTGTTACTTTTTATGCATCTACCTTCATATCCCTATAGATATAGCAGCTAAAAATAGAGGACCCTTAAATTTGAAAGCTAATCATGTATTTTTTGCCTTCAGCCCTGGTTAGTTAGTCTGAAAGTGGTATATTGTGTATTTGGGTGCTTAAATCGATACAGAGTACATTACGATAGCACGCTGAAAACAAAAACAGCTATAATAAATCATTTAAGTGGCGCGATCGATAACGTAGCGCAAACTTAAGATACCGTCGTAAATATATTAACTAATTAGTTCTTAGGGGTACGGATTAAGAACACAGATATTAGCGCCGCCTTCAGGAATAGCGCGAACTAAAACCTCTGGTGTCTTAATTGGTATTTCCAGTAGCGTTCCTGCATAACTTTTCAATAACTTAACTATCTATTAGTTGTGAAACTGTTCGAACTAATTTGAAATGATACCGAACTATGTGAGTAGTAGACAGCACAGAGGGTGCTGTTGTTAAAGTAGTTTTAAAGTTTTGATATTTTTTTCTAATTATTTAAATTTCCTCTGAAGCTGCCAGAGCATATCATCGGTTTATAAGAAAACTATGGTATCTCGAAAAAGTACAAGTTTCAGGAAAGTGATTTGAAATTTTTAAAGAATTCAACTTTTTCAGAATTCAAATTTTGTTGAAATGATGGCAAATCAGGAGTCTCTTGGATATCTATAGTAACACTTCCCCCACTGTCTTCCTCTATCTGGTTAATAATACCCTCCACCATACAAATTCCCTCTCTTAATTTTGAGTCTTCCAGAAATTTATTCAACACTTTTCAGATTTAAGATCTTGTAAAGGCAAAAAAAATACTTTTATCGTAATACTTAACTGGTTTATTCTTGGACAGTACCGTGGGAAAAAGTATATAAAAGGAGTATAAAGAGGTACCTGTGATTCAAAAAAGGTATATCGTTCTTCAAAACTAAGATAAACCTTTTCCCCGTAATTTTTAGTAGTGTAAATATCATTAAATTGTAACATTTTGACTAATTATAATAATATTTCTCAAGGTAATCCACCCTTTCACTTGAAGAACCTGGGGACAACTGAGATGGCATGGTCTTCTTCCAAATGTGCATTAGAAAAAGATGATGCAATAGTATTGATAGAGCTCCCTTGGCCCAGCCAGTTGAACTACGCTTGTGAGTCGCTTCCAACATCGTTTCAAGTTGGTTCAAAGTTGAACCAACTTTGGGTTATTTAATGGAAAAAACCGAAGAAGTAGGTTTTTTGAGATATCATAGTTTTCTTACAAACCGACGATATAACCAATTATTAAACGGATGCTATACACTCATACAATGAGTAATGATAATAGTGATAATATTATATTATACTTGTTTTTAATTCAGATCTTTATTTATTTTATATATCTAGTTATAATGATAAAATTTATTTTATTTAGTTATAATGATAAATTTAATATGTAAATATAAATTATTTTTTATTTACTGCTATAGTACATATGTATATATCTCACGATTCACCAACATTGTAAAGATATATAAAACATGCACCAAAATTAGGCAATCCCTTAAACACAAAGCCTAAAGCTGTCTGGGTGGGGGATATATGCACAACAAGAAAACGCCCATCTCCACCGACATTGCTAGTTCCGGCGCTTGAAATCGAATCAAGAACACGACAGTCAGCTAGTTGCATTTGCCACATAACGGGTTCTATTAACTCGGCTACCTTAATTATCAAATGTTTTAATAAGCTTTACTTTGACAAAGTAGAAACTAATAACCCTCGCCAACAAAACCTCATTTGAACAAGATTTATTGATGTTGGTATTATATACCCTTATGCATTCCTATCTTTATTGTAAATTTTAGAAAAATTACACTAATCTGCCAATAGTACTTGTGGTATTTACATTATATTTATGACCAATTTTCGCATTATGTTTATGATTAAAGATTATTGACTTGAACATTGGTTTATGCAACGATCTGACCCACTTCAATACGTTATAAACATATACGTTCTTAATACTGTATCATTTACACTTTATAGATACCATTTACCTACATTATTTTGGTATTAAAAATAGTAAGTATAAAAATAGTAGTATCTATCAATATTCATATTATTTTTGATCGTTAAAATTATCCTTGACCAGTGATTTATGCAACAACTACATTTTCCATTTTCGACATCATACAATAAGTAATGATAATAATCTTTATCTTAATATTGAATCACTTTCACTCTTTTATATATATTAATTTACTCTTTTATGGATATTTATACTCTTATAATATACGTTTTACTGGTTATACAAAATGTTTTTATAATATCAGATTTTTTTGTCACAAATTGCCCTTTGAAGATGCGAATTTATAAATGATTAATGCCATTTAAGAAAAACTATTATGGGTGAAACGTCATGAAAGTTATAGAGAAGTCTACAAATTCACGGTTTTACGACATTATGTTAAAAATGTTCGTTCATCTAATAATCTAACAACTTTAACGGACTTTATACGTAAATAAATATTATTAAACTGCATTTTAAGTTGAAAATAACTTAAAATCAAAAGATCAGACAAATGAACTACTGCCAGTGGAGTGTACTTTGAAGGGCATTGAAGGTACTTTATTTAAAAATTAAATAACTAAATTAAAAAAAAATAATTTCGGTTTCTTTAGGGTACCTTTCGTATACATTATTTTTCATATCCTTGGAAAGAAGTAACATATTTTTATCAGCATAGAATTCACTAAGCGGTGCAATATTTTTCAATGTATTGCATAACAGTGGATTCAGAAATATATACTCTTAAAAGATATATTTCCAGAAATGTAATTATATACACCTTAAATAAAACATTTTTTTAATACAATAGATCACTGTATTGAATTCGTTGTATTCCGTCACATCATAACATCACATAAATTATTATCTTATGTAATGTTCATATTATTATTCATAGTCTTCGTTACTTTTCTTTCTAAAAATGCCCATACTTACTTTTAAAATATATATATTGCTTTTCATATCCTCGTAAATAAGTAAAATGTTATAAGCATAGAATTCACTAAACGGCGCAACATTTTTCAATGTAATACACAACAGTCGAGTCGCTTCAGAAATATATACTCTTCAAAGATATATTTCCAAACTAAAACCATCTTGAGAACATATTTTCTATTGTGACTTACAATATTATTTGAATAGAAATAGATGTTGCCATTTTTTAAATGTTCAATCAGGCCCTCACTTTTACTTTTACAACATTATGTTAAAAATGTTCGTTCGTCTAATAATCTAACAACTTTAACGGACTTTATACGTAAATAAATATTATTAAACTGCATTTTAAGTTATTTTAGAATGTCTAGAAATTAAATAGGCATTCAAAACAGTTTACACAAAAATAACCCTTATATTATTATTTCAACTGAAGTATTTATCTTGAAATAGTTTCAACAAAAGATGCGTACAGTTTCTTATATAATTATACAGGATATTTGAAGAAAATAGTCAATTTTTAGGTTACATATTTAGACCTATACTTACTGACTAGCTTTTATTGTCGTTTATTTTATTGCATTTCAGCTATACTATATTTCAGGGCAAAAATATTTTGTAGAAATGTATTTATGTGCTTGGATTCTGCACTCGCGTTTTTACAAAGAACGCACAAGCTTTTGAGGAAATAACTTTAATTCAGAAATACAAAAATGACTAATCTAATTATTCGCACGTGTATGTGGCACGAAATACAAATAAAGAGTGAATTATAATTATACCATTATTCCCCTCGTGGCCGCTGTATCTTGCTGACAAGGAGTTTTCTTATCATCTTTTCTAGCTTGCATGGTAGCAGTGAGGGCACATAACTATGTGGATGATAAAACGTTTTACAATTAAAACCAAGTTATTGCTGGTATGTATGTATGTATGTATGTACATAAGTAGCATCACTAACACTGTAGAAAAATCTTCTTACTTTTAAGAATTTTATACCTAATTTACTTCACTTTAAATTTTTACATATATGTAATGCTTTATTTTATGAGTTATTTGATTAAGTTATGAGCATTAGGTATAGAGAAAATCAATTCGTCAGAGAGAAATAAATAATATAAAAATATGCAGCATAAATCATCCTGTATATTTGAAATTTTATTTAGAAGACATACCTTTTAGATTAAAAATTAATCTGTCCGACCGTTTCCCATAAATATCAAAATAACATATTTATGGAAAAATAGTTTTTTTTCCGTAAATGATTTCCACTCTATATACATATGTATATTGTACAGTTACTGAATCTTTAAGGTATTCAGTAATATTTATAAATTTAAATACAATGTATTAAGATGTACTATTACTAGCAGTTGAGTACTGTACACAAAACGCCATGATGAATTTTGAGATAAATTTTTTGAGCATTACGTAATACTCACTTCTAAAATGATGGGTGTCGTTACTTAAGATGGTATTCGTAAAATAACAAAAGTTTATATAAATTTTAATCAAGAATGTAATAGGCTGATTCATAATTATCAGGCGTTTATATTGGCGCATTTTTTCTTTGTGAAAATTGGCATTTCGTTTATTTTTTTTTTCATAAAAATATTCGCTTCTGTATAGTTGATAAAAATGCGTGTTGAAAACCGTACTCATATTCGTATTCCGCTTTACCACTTCGAGAAAGGATGGAAGGCAGCATAGTCATTTTGTGATCTGAACGAACTTTTTGGCGATGGAACAATCAGCGAATGTCGATGTCTGCAATGGTTTTCCCGCTTCAAATCAGATTATACCAGCTTAGAGGATAAACCAGGAAAAAGTCGACCGTCATATTTAAACAATCAGGCACATATGGCAGCCATAACAACTCGAATGCTGGCCGAAGACTTCAATGTCGGCCAATTCACCATCGTCCGTCACCTCAAAAATCTCGGAGAGGTATGGAAATTGGCTGGATGGATTCCTTACGAACTGTACATTGTTGAGCGTCATATCGTCGAATCCATCGCCAATAAGGGATGGGATCTACTTCCACATCAGCCATACTCACCTACCGAAGCTTCCACAGACTACCACGTCAATCGCTCGTTGAAATTGGCAGGCAAACAAAGTCTACAACAATTTGAATGAGTTGGTGGACGACGACATCAAAGCGTGGATTGGCTCTAAGAACCGCGACTCCTTTGCTCGTGGAATCGACCGTCTGTCAAAGAAATGAGAAGCAGTTATTGAAGTTGAGGGTGAACATACCCCAGAATAATCATTTAAACATGTTTCTGTAGATTTTTTATATTTATTTTTTTCATAATAAATATTGTTTAAAAACGCCTGATAATTATGAACCCAATAAATCTCCATTTAATTCTGGTGTGGTACTTATAATTTTCATTACACATTTTAAATCACTTTAGTATATTCTATTAAATGATATTTATTCGACAATATATTTACATATATAGTATTGAAATTTTTGCCGCGCTTATCATCGGTAAATATATAATATTAATTTATATATACCGACATCACCAAATAACCAAAGATCCTATTTATGAGTTTACAAAAAAGAAATGCTCATGACTTCAACAATCCCTTTTATAGTACGTACATAACCGATGACTCATGTAAGGATTCTAACCAGTTCCGAATTATTATGCCTTTACAAAATCCGCATTAATTAATTGTAATCGCTCATCTAACTTCTGTTATGCGACGCCATCCTGAATCAGTGACACGACAAGTATACTTAAGAAACAACATTGAAATGAAAAGCTGTACTAGTTAATGACTGCTGTTCATGCCATGGTCCACTTATGTCATAACAAAGTAATTTTTATGACAAAATAATAATTTTCTAGACAATAGCTGCATCAATAAACGTAATTTGCATGGGACTGCGTGTACATAATAATAATTTAGGTTTAATGAAAACTATGAGGGCTGTACGAACATCATTGCGAGTGATGTAGATCTGTTTTCCTGATTTCATAGAAAATACGTGTAATAAATGCAGTATTGTTTTACATTGGAATAAGAATCTCTGCATCAACATATTATACGTTACAACACAATAAAAATAATTTTTATTATCTCGTATTGAAACCGTAGTTGAAGAATTGTCATATGCAGCCATAACATAATTACTCGTTTTCATACAAATATACTAGATGACTAGTTATAATGCTATATCAGTTATTAATATTGATAGTTATCAATATTATCATAAACCAATATCGGTTTACTATTTTTTTTTTGTAATTTTCTTGTCATTTTCTTATAGGTTATTACGGACAAGCATATAATTGTCAAGTTTAGTAAGATTTGGTTTTGTACCTAACATTAATCTCAAATATTAAAATATTATCTTGAGATACTAATATTTGTTCAGTTCAACTAATTCCAGTAATTTATAATTTGCAGTCACGAATGAAATGCGCGCTTTTACTTTGTGATACTCTTACTATTACAAATTCTGTTAGAATAAAGATCCTAAGAATAAACCATACACACTTCGGAAGAAAAATGGCCTAAATGAAGAAGGACGATGGAAACTTGCCATTATATACTGTACAAGAATTCTAAATGGTTAAGCAGATTATTCATTTATATAAAAGGTGGTCCAACCAAAACGCACGATGTTAATTGTAAATAAAACAAAAAGTTTTTAGAGAATTATCTTAATATTTTTTTATTATGATAGAAGGATCTATGACAATTATGCGTGAAACAAAATATCGGCCAAATGCTCGCCACGGCTTCGGTGGCATACCTCTATCCGATGGTCCATATTTTCAATGACTCTGAGACATAATTGAGGTTCAATGTCGTTAATATGCCGAATCATCTCATCCTTTAGTTCTTGAATTGTTCTTGGCTTATTGACGTACACTTTTTATTTTAAATATCTCCAAAGAAAGAAGTCCAACGGTGTCAAATCACATGATCGTGGCGGCCAATTAACATCGCCACGACGTGAGATAACACGGCCATTGAATTTCTCGCGCAAAACTGCCATTGTTTCGTTGGCTGTGTGGCAAGTGGCACCGTTCTGTTGGAACCACATATCGTCCAGGTACATATCCTCAATTTCTAGCCACAAGAAGTCCGTTATCATCTCGCGATAGCGAACACCATTCACGGTAACTGCTTGGCCGACCTCATTTTCGAAGAAGTACGGCCCGATGACGCCGCCAGCCCATAAACCGCACCAAACATTCACTCTCTGTGGATGCATCGGCTTTTCAACAATCACTCGTGGATTCTCATTTGCCCAAATGCGGCAATTCTGCTTGTTAACGAATCCACTGAGGTGAAAGTGTGCCTCGTCGCTGAAGATGATTTTCTTTGTAAAGTCACCATTCACTTCTGTCTGTTCAACCAACCATTCGGCGTATTAACGACGCTTGAAATGGCAGTAGGCTTCAGCTCTTGAGTCAATTGAACCTTGTAAGCGTGTAAATTCAAATCTTTATTCAAAATTTGCATCAATGATGTTCGTGAGATGTTCAATTGTTGAGCACGACGACGAGTCGAGGTTGACGGCTCTTCTGCTACACAATCGCGAACAACAGCAATGTTTTCCGCAGAACGAACTGGGCGAGCATGCACAGGTGTTTTCACATTTCCTACAGACCTGGTTTGCTGAAATTTGCGCACAATTCTCCCGATTGTGGACACATTTGGTCGATTATGCTGACCAAAGAAGTCAGGAAGTGCACGAAATGCATTTTGATTTGAACGCCCATTTTCGTAAAAGGCTTCAACAATCTTAACGCGCTGCTCAATTGTGTACCTCTCCATGGTTGAATTTGTCAAACACTGAAACAAAGAAATGTCAAATTAAGTTGGGCAAAAAACTTGACGTTAAAGTGTGACTCACAATTAACATAGTGCATTATGGTTGGACCACCCTTTACAATTCATTTGCGGTATTTCTTTTGCAGAATTTTTGAACACAAGAATTAGAATAAACCTTACGTTTTTAAAAGAATTTCGTTTATTTTATCTCCTTTATTGCCAGATTTTAACTATTCCACTATGTCTGATCTTTTTCGAAATATATTCATTTACCGTTAACATTGAATATTTCATAATATTTTAATGAACAATAGCTTTTGACAACCCTAACATCAGCATGTATCCTTACATTTTACAAAGTCTAACATGACCATCAGGATTTATCATATTATTATGCTTTAATTCATAAAATTAATTGTCACCAAACAGTACCTATATATAAAATATTGTATTGCCATCTGTATTTTTTGCATGTAACAGTAAAAGAACTAATGATAGTGTAACAATGAATTGTTTATTTTTTTCAGTTTCTCGTTTTTAAAAAATACTAAGATATCAATTATTTGTAGTGAGTCAAAAGTGGTCTTGAAATAAAAAACCGTCCATCTCTGCTAATATTTTAAATAATTCTGGCAACCTGCAAGTCGATGAATTATTATTACAAGTTGTAAATGTCTTGGTTCTTCTTCTTCTTTTATTCTCGTAAATTCGTCACGCAAATTCTGAATATTTAATTTTTTAGGTAGAAGAATACAAATTAATCCATAACGTTCAAAGAAGGAAACTGCAGACTCAACTTGTGTATGCAAGCTTATCAGTCAGACATAAAAAAAAACCGCGAAGAAAACCTAATGTCTCGTGTCATAAGTATTATTGTGTCATTTTGCTGTAATTCTGAACCTTGTAATTCTGAATCTCAACATCCTATAGTTACTGAATCAATTTAGTCCAAATATTGTTTCTGTACCGCTCTGCATTGTCGTAGAAGAGAAAAACCGGCCCAATTATTCTTGTCTGAAAATCTGCCATTCAGTGCTTTGAGAATTTCTCTGAAATAAGAAATCATGCTTGTCTGGAAAAGTATTGAATTTTGCAAATCGTCATTCATTGCATTATTAACAAATCACTGGCGGTATACAAAGTCATCTTAGGTGGTCTGCCGGCAAAACGGCGTATATTATTGCACCTTACTTGAATTCATGTCCAAGTTTTTTACAATCGTTCAGTATATTTCACAAGAAAACACACTCCGAAGGTTTTGTAGGCTCTTGTTCCATACATTGACGAACATTATTGATAACTCATTTTATACAAACAGTTGGTTTATCGGCATCTTTTTCATGAATCACATAACCAATTTCTTGAAACACCTCAATAAAGTGTGTAAGGGACACCTCCAACTTCTTTAGATTATTATTTTCTCTAGTAAGTTTAAATTGTCTAACATAAACGTTAAGTTTATTCCCAAATTCCAGTAACACACCGGTTTGAAAATATAATTCAATCAAGTAAATCTCTGGACTAAGAACGTTCACTATATCGAGAATACTTCACCAGAGCTGATTGACAAACGTGGGCAATAAAAAAAATAGACATAAATACATTTATTCCTCCACTAACAATTATTTTAATATTCACAACCCCCTTTGACTCAGCTAATTTTTAATATCTTGGTACAATAGAGTTATATTTAAAACCCGAACAAAGCCAGATTAAATAACAATTATTAACCAATTCGCATTTAATACCATTAGCAGACCCAGTTACCAACTATCGCCACAGAGGGCGACTTCCTAAGATCCATTATTAAAAAAGTACATGCATATGCAAGCCCAAGCCATATAATGTTCGAAATATATTATGAACACTTACGACGCATTTTGTCTCTTTCACTTCTTGTTAGTCAAATAGCGCATCCCAATTTGCAGGACAAACATAATAAAAGCTGAAACTTTCCAGCATGTGCTTCAGAGCGAGTAAGTAGTAAGCTGTGGTGAACTGGTGACCAACTTTTGTTTGATTTCGAAAGTAAATACGGAGCGAGAGCAAACAAATTTGCTAAGGGCAATAACAGGCTCGGTATATAGAACATAGAGACCAGGTAAGTCTGCTATAATGTGGGGATTTTGAATGTGAATTCCACCAATCGATACTATTTAGAATTCTGTGAGAGAATAGCTCTATCGTCCCATCTTTAATTCATTTTATTCTAGGCAGCTCGATTACTTTGTCTGGAATCCTGATGGAGTAAATTCGAAAAAAGTTTTAAAATGACCTCCAGTTGTCTAGCTGCATTAAATCTTCCAGCTTACCGGCTACTGGATTAAGTTAAAGTGTTAAGAAAATTAAATCCTTATATAAAACAAAATCCTTATTATCTTTAATTTCGGACATTTAAGAACAAAATCAATTCTAACTGAATTACATTTCAACAATGGAAATATAGATGAAGTTTAACCAGGTGTATAAAAATTAACCTTTTTATAAAATATTCAAAAATATATCTTCTTTAATATTCCTTACATTTGTTCTGTAGATTTGCATTTTACATCAAAATTATCAAGAGTATAAGATATAACTATGTTATCTAACTTTTGATTTATACTGTACTGCAATATACAGAAGAGGGTAAGCTACTAGGCGCATCTTTGCGCATGTTACATTTTTATTTCAAAATGGGGAAAATTTACCGACATATTATTTTCACATGAGAAGTCTAAGATTAACATTACAAATTAATGCTGCCAGATTAAGTTTATATTATTCTATCCAATAGAAAAGTTTAAGAGCGCAATAAGTGGCAACGGTCATAAAAGCAACTATCATAAAAAGAATACTTATTTTGAATTAAAATTTACATTCATTCGAGTTTATGGCTGAATCGTCGAAGACTTTTAGCACGAAAAAACTTGTATTAACTTATCCATTGATACTTGTCAATTTATGATATACTTAATATTGATAGTGAACTTTAAAAATTTAATACTTGAAAACAGTTGCTACAGTTGCTACAGTTACTTGTAAAATACCGTTTTAGCAACAGTAATTAAGAAACTCCGACGTCAGCGAGCTTTTGGGAGTATGTTGCTTGCCATTTTAATTTGTCTGTGTTTACGTAATTAAACACAGAGCACTAAGAATTTTAAATAATTAGATACTCGTATAGTATTAATATTGTCCTAATGAATAGTGATATAAGCCTTAAGAGAAGTAAGTATATATCTTAACTTACAATATATTTTTTGAAAACAGCAAATATAGCAACATAAGTTTTTCATAGGTACCAGCAACATCTCATCCACATCAAGTTTCACATCCTGTTATATAATTCTAACTGTTAATTTTAGTAACGTAATAATGTTATCGCCAAATTATTATATACTTAAGATTGCAGAATGTTTTAAGATAATATGCAAACGAAATATTCATCTAATTATGTACATTTCTGATATTCAAAGCTTGAATATGCTTTGAAATATGATTCCCATAAGGCATTTTAATTAACACTTCGACGTCGGAATTACCGGAATATATCATAAACCGCATTTATTTTTTAACGGAAAATAATTTACTTGATTAGCATTTGCCGAGGTGGAACTGGATGGTATTTACATAAAACCTTTTTATTCAAAGATCTGACATTTCACATGTGTATTTGTAGCTATATAATTGTAAATATTTCATTCTGAAATATACTGTTTCTTAACTTCCTAAAATAACGTGTTTTTCTAATGTGTAATAAATGTTTTTCTGTAACATTGAATTCTAGAATAATATTATTTATTCTTATAATTTCCAAGGGAATGTTTTAGCTCATCATCATGTTTTTATTGCAAATGATGAAATGATTACAGTTTCTCAAAAGTTTTTGAAACAGTACTAATAAAATACGTTCAGCATCTTGCATACTTATTATTAAGCATACTTATTTGATTAAAAATGAGTACAAATAATTTACAATAAAGAAAAACTATCTCCATACTGTGACATTTAGCATGATGATATTCTATGCGTTAAAACAAATTTAGTTGATTGAATAATTGTTATATATTGTCTAAAAAGTTAATACAATGTATATTTAATACTTACAATAATATAATCAGTAGTCGTATAAATATTACACTTTGTGTTTTAACCACCCATTCTAAGACAATTCAACAAGCTCTAGGACTAAGGAGGGTTTCATTGAGATAATATTCATCAAAGGAAACACAATTTGAAACAGGACGTATTTGGAGGAGATTTGGTGAGATACAAGAGATTAAAATAACACAATCTATTTTATCAACCCTATAATGATAAAATTAATATAATGCAAACAATGAATTGTAAGTATTGTAAACCGGTTACAATAAATATAATAATATGTACGATTATATAGTAACCACGTACCATATTTATAATATGCTCTAAACAATGTTCATCATATTAGTTATTAAAATTTAATAATAATAATAATAAAATTGCATAATATTTTTTAAGAAATATTTTGTTTTTATAAAATGCTCACAAATATGTGCAAGTATTTTAAGAAATATTTTTATAATTAAACTGGTGATACAGAATAATTTTCATAAACGTAGACGACGACTGTATCTGCAAGTTATTTTTTTAAGTTATTTAGTTTCCATGTTGATAAATACAAAAAATCATTATGCCAAAAGGTTAAGGTTGAAAAGAACTTGATGTCGATAAGGAATAATACATTTTATACATTTCCCGATATTTTTTCTTTTTTTTTTTATGCTTTTTGTATCCCTAGGGCATTTAAAAGTCAATTTGTCACGCCGTTGCGCTCGGTCATGTTCTCGATTCAGAATGTTAAGTCGGTGAACTGTCGGAGTAAAATGATATCGACAATAGGCAAACATATATATTTAAAATGTATCCTTCTTCTCGGATTGATTCGCTGTTCAGAACATTATAAGAACCAATAATAAAACCATACTAATTGCATAATAGTATTATAGTATATCTATAAAGATATATGCACATTTAGCAATGGTGTACCTATATAATACGTACTATTCCTATTATATTAATATACTTAGTCAATTTTTATTATTAAACTTTACTATCACTATATCAGTAAAGATTATATTTCGTAAATGTCATGTTATTAACATTACCAATAACATCCCATTCATTAATTTAGTAACAATATATCACAGATCTGATTTATCAACTTAATTTGTATTTGAAAACTGATATAGTCGATCAATGATGTGCTATTTTCTGAGCAGAAGCAATCTCTCTCGACCATTACTGATAAATAATAATATTACGCTGATAGTTATACAAAAATACACGATATTTAAACGACTATTAGCATGATTTTGGAATAGATAATGAAGTGAAGTTGATAATGTAGAAGAATCTGTGTGTGTTATAAGCCAGAACAACAAAAGAGACTGGATGAATATTTCTGTATAACAATATAATACATCTGCAATAGGGAACTATCTTTGAAGTAATATTCCTATGTTTGGAATATCGTAGTCTTGAATTTTGCGAAAGTATAGATTAAGGTATAATCTCCAGATGTAGATAATCTCCATATCTGAAAGTGCTTATGAGTACAGTGTCTCATTTTAAGCAGAAAGGCCTTGATACCTAGTGTCTGGAATTTAATTTAACTTCTGAAGTTTTGGTCCAGCTGTAATACTTTATGAAATGTATATTAGAAAATGCTCCTTTAAATTTAGATAACTGGCTCAGAAGAGTAACCCTCTTATGAGACCAAACCCCTTTATTTTTCTTTTAATTGAAGATACTGGTGTTCACAATTTACCTTTGACAATTGAATAATGATGATCCGCAGTAATGACCACCTATTTATGAAAAACCTATTCTGTTAAAGCACCATTTTTTATTAAAATTCATAATATGAAAATAAGGACCATCACAAATGTACATATTGTTAAATATTATAAAATTAACCTTCATCAATGCAATTCCTCAAAGAATTTTTCATTTAACTGATTTGTTTTTTATTAGCGCTAGTTTAACTAATTTTAAATATTTAAAACTCCTAAACAATACATACAATAATACAGATAATACATCTTACCGATTCTGGTTCCATCATATTCTGCAAGTAATGAAAATATAAAACAATGTGGACCTATTCACAATATCAATATGAAATTATATTTTTGGTGCATACTTTCGGCTACTAATTTTCCTTGTTCAAAACTGCACCTTCAAATACTTCAATAAGGTTTCTCATTTTGAGAAAATGTCAAGTAATGCCAGTATTACAGTTTAAAAAGGCGATTTTGATGCTATATAATTTGTGATAATAGTAAAACATCATGAGAACGTTATGATGAGATTTAGACGTTATAATATCCGAAGCATACATTTAATTTATTATAAAAACTATTATTTGCTTTTATACACTGTATAAGGAATTTTTTTAATACTATCATTTATTTAAATCATCACGAATCAGGAGGGCGGCTGAAATTTTATTAAATGGCTCAGATTATCTCCTCTCATACCTACGCTTTTGGTTGATGGTGAAAAACCGTCAATATTTTTAAATACATTTAGATACTATACGTAAGTATACAACTTTCCTATCCAATGACGTCTTTCAAACAAACAGGCAGAGAAATCAAAAAGCTTTTATCGTCTGCCTGTGAAATATTTAATATTTACATTCCGAATTCAGATTCTCAGCCACAAGATGTCGAACTATTTACATAATAGAGTAAGAAACAAGGCAATACTGAGCATATCATAGAAGTAAAAACATCGAAGGGGCATAATAATATTGTTCATTTTTATTATTTTACGGATTCTCTGAATTCTTATGCGAGTATTAAGCTAAAATATACAATATGAAGCAATTGTGTTGTTCCACAATATCTAAATCTCTACATTCAACTGTTTACTCTCGATATCGTTCTATTATTGTAATGAGACATTTACAATATAAGAACGAACATCGCCCTCAAATTACCAAGCATAAGGGAAGCGATATAAAGGAAAAGTTTTATATTGTGGATGGCATATTTACTTCAAAATCTTAACCCGCGCGGATCAAATTTTCAAATATATACAAATATAATACAGTAGGACAAATGATCATTTACAAGATATGCATATATAAATGTTTAAATTCAAAAATTGAGTTTATTCATGTTTGTAATAAATATCGCATGTTTTAATTAATTCACGAAATTTCAGTTATCGAATAAATATATCCATTGTCACTCTCTTTCTTTCCTATATCATTACTATCTAAAGAGATGAAGGTTTACATTTTTGGCATATGAGGTACTGGATCTAATTATAATAGAATTATCTCTCTTTCATCTTTAATAGACTCTAATTAGAAAATTGTAAGTTTGTATAACTCATTATATATAGAATATGATGATAATAATAATAATAATAATAATAATAATAATAATAACTTTTCGCATTGAAAATAGCAAACAGGGGAAAATTCATTTTTGTTTATCATGTTATCCAGTAAACATTGATGGTAGTGAGAGCTTATATAATAAATTTTTGTCATAAATAATGTAAAATTATCATCAATTAATAAAATTACTGTACTACTGAAATGACAAGATTATTATACTCCACTCATCTGCAAATACCTTATATTACTAACTAAACAAATTAGGCCAAAACAGCTATTCTCCTGGCTACATGCCCACGACGAGCGCTGGATTGTATGGCGAAATTTGCCGTACTTTGTCTAACAGAGTTAACATTGAAATACAGTGACTCAGATTGCTCGAAGAACACAAGGAAGATGCAAAGTGTCACTCATCTCAGGATATCGCTAATTGCAGACCAGTTTCGACCTTATATTGGGTCCGTCAGTGCAGTGTAAGCGAGTATACCTTTGACAAATGAGGCTCGCATCTTGTAGACGCTGTTACGTTCTACCACAGTAGAGCGTAACCAAGCGCCATCTCTGGATAATATTGAAAACAATCAAAACCTAAGTAAAGTTTGATCATCAATATAATGCAAAGTTTTACTTAGTAGAGAGTAATTTTTAATCTACTGATGTGAGGAGATTATTATACTCCACCAATCTGCAAATGTCTTATATAATAAAGACTAAACAAATTCGGCCAAAACAGCTATTCTCTTGGCTACATGCCGACGACGGGCGCAGGATTACGAAATTGCTATGGCGAAATTTGCAGTATTTTGTGTAACAGAGTTAGCACTAACATATAGTGGTTCAGATTGCTCGAAAACCACAAGGCATTTGCAAATGGATGGAGTATAATAATCTCCCCACTTCAGTAGTTTAAAATTACCCCCTACCAAGAAAAACTTTACATTAAATTGATTATCAAGCTTTAGTTCGATTTGAATTATTTTCGATACTATTGAGAGATGGCGTTTTACTTTTGGTTGCGTTCTCCTGCGGTAGAACGTAGCAGACGTAGAATAGAGGTAGAAATGCATTTGCAAATGGGTGCAGTATAGTAATCTCCTCACTGCAGTAGTTTAAAAATTACCCTCTGCCAAGTAAAACTTTACATTATAAAAATTAATATACATTATTAATATGTCAAAAGTCAAATGCAGAAATTACTATGTTCTTTGTTTCGAATAAATATAAGAAAAGTATCATATATTCTTTCATCGTTTTGCATCGGAAATTAAATTTGAGATTTCATATTTCTATATACCGAAAATATATTTGAATTGTAAATTGAAAATACGGAATATTTATTTATTACCCGGTATAATTGTTTTTTATACATAGAAATATATACAACATAAGTTGTATATCTTTTAAATTATAAAATAACTTTTATAAAATACTATTTATTCCTTCGTATTCATTAATATAACTTTACAAACTAAAAAAATTGTCTTGTATGCTGTAGTTTCCTTAATATTGCAATGTACTCGTAGGATCAATCTCGTCATATTTTTTTTACATGGACTGAGTAAAATTGTTTTTTAGTATGATACATAATTAATATATTTGATTACTACTATTTAGAATACTTAATAATTTTATATGGGGTTTATTATGTATAATTTATTGTATGTTTTTTACTGAAACAATCCGGATTTTTGTCGAATTATCCGGATCGTAAGTATCAAATAGAGAAAGCCTTCGAGGGCGGTACAACCTGTTTAAATATTAATTTAACCTCATTTTGATACAGATGACTTCATACTAATGTGCTATTAATTTTTTAAAGCCATTATGTAACACAAATTATAAAAAAAATACAAAAAGGTTCAATTATTCAATTATTTTAATCACTGGTTTAAACCAACAAGTCGGTTTCTTCCTTTAATGTTATTAATTAACATTTTAATATGTAAATCAAAATCCATGATGATAAAACAAAACAATACTTCTTTTTATATTAATTAAAGCTAATACTCGTATTATTTAATTTATTTATTTTGTTGTACTGCTTAATATATAGGTAATTATACAATTAGTGTGCTACTTGATATAATAACGTTCAAATATTACCTCTAAGTCACTAAAATCGAACAGACTGTCACTTATTACTTTCTAAAATAAATAATGAATGTATTTCCGAATACATTAAAATGTGTAGGTATGTACATATACGTATGTACAGATAACGTATTTAAATCATGAGTTGGAATCAATTTTATACACATTTAGGCGTGTAAGTCATCTAAACTGAATACATTGGTAGAGGAATAACAATTCCAGGGAGCTATTATTTATTTTCGTAATTCATTTTTATCGATGAAGCGTTGTAAAGAGCATTCTGTATTGAATTTTCTTACTGCAAAAGAAATAAAAAACGTATCTAATCATAATAAAGTGTACCATTCAACTACAAAGCAAGAAATACGGCGGCGTTCACAGCTTTAACACGCTATAGCTGTCGCGGAACTTGCACTAAAATGTTTCACGGTACAAGGTATGCATTTGTAATGTTACATTCAGCACATGTACCAAAGTTGCAGTGCCAGTCGGACTCCGTCGAAGTATGTTTAAATTTTTAAAATAGAGCAACCTCCATTAGTCATCTAACATGCGCTGTGAAATATTTTAAGGTAACCTTGTGTAATCTGACGAAATCACAAAGTACACTGAAGTCTAGTACATTTACTGTAGTATTTTCATGGAAATTCAGTTAGTTAGTGAGTGAGTTATCTTAACAGTTCTTTTCCTTAATTTGCATATGATGTAAGAAATGAAATAGCAATAAAAGTACACTAACAACAACAGTAATAATAATAAGAATAATAACAACATTATTCAGCGTTAATAAAACTAACATATTATTCTTATGATCAGTACAAACATAAGACATAATTATAAAATACCTACTAAATATCAGAAGTAGATAGTGACAGGCGAAAAGTTGTGCATCTGTATATATTTTGGAGGTATTAATAAATATACTCTCATAAATATACTCCTATATCAGCCATCTGTATTTATTTTTAAGCTAGTACATACACTTTAATCGATTTTTTATCAATTAGGAGAAATATATAGTATAAAAGTCGTAAATGTAACAAAAAAGTCTAGAAAATATTCTCTCGGCGTTCATTAACAATAGAAAATACGTTCCACTAATAAACCCTAAATTTCCATAAGTCAAAGAAATATCGTAAGAAATAGGAACAAGATAATTATGCATAACAAATATGAATTTTACGAATTCTAAATTGTATTCTACAAATCGGCAGAATTTTCTATAATTTTCTGTAATACCATAGTGTAATACATTTTAAACATAGCACGATTCTTGTAATAGATATAAGCTATTGTATACAATTATCTATAAAGGTATTTTGTGTGTCTTGTAATAAGTAAGTTTTTACCACTGAAAAAATAATTAAACGAAATTCTTATGAGTAAAATTTTTCTAAATTTTGGCGGATGCGCCAATGATAATCTTACAATCATTTGCTGCCAAGGTTACTTGATACTTATATCTGAACGATAATAACATAATGGTGTATGTATAATAGTTCTATAGCTACGGAGCTAGTTACACGTAATTATTTATTTCCATAACCTAGTATTTAGAATACCGAGGAAAAAACTTACCACAGTAATATTAGTTTTTTTAACACATGTTAAAATTTTAATTAGAAAATAAATAATTTCTAAAACAGTTATTGTATATTTTGTGACTTTTTGAGTTATTTTTTCTGCAACAAGTTTCAAGTAAGTATAAAATTTATGGATGCATCATGCAATGACGTATATACTACGTTATTTAAACATATTTTTAACATTAGCCCAGTTTCATTACACTATGATCACATTAACACGATGGTCACGGCTTATGATTAAGATTCGTTTACTATTAACAATGGCTCTTGTTTCAAAATTAATATTTGCGGATCTCATTCAATATTGCAATCAACTCGGTTGTATTACTCCCTCTACATATTTAACAGTTAGAGTCATACTATTTTAACGGTATACATCAACGTTTTGAAATAGATGTCTTTCATAATTTACTGTATAGATAAAACGTAGTTTATTTAAATATAGGAAATATTTATTTTAATATTATTATGTGAATTGTGTTCAAATCGTAAACACTGATTAATATATTATTATATTGTTAATATTAATTTGACCAACTGAACAGAGAATACATATAACATAGGCAAACCCTTCATATTGTTCAAAAACATTAAAACACCATATTACATTATAAATACAATTTACATTAAAGTTAAACAATCCTTATATTTAATAATATTGATATATATAATAATAAATTTTGGAACCTCGTAGATATAAGAAGCACATTTATATTTTTAGAGATTATGCTAATAGCCATAATGACCAACTTCATCTCAAATTTTCGAAATAAAAGCAATATTTCCAAATATATATCAATATGCTCCTCTCCTTTGTCTGGATTGGATGAAAAGAAATTTCATCCAATTTCACACAGATTCTTATGTGTATTTTTATGCAGATTCTAGAATACGAAACACAAGTTTTACTAGCAGGGGTTGAAATCGACAAAATTCGATTTAAAGTTTTTTTTATCATAAAATAGATATCAAAGTATTAAGATTGATTCATAATCCGCTATATTTTTTAACACTTACTTAAATAAATTACTGTTTCAATTAACTAATTTAATGGCAGCGAACTTATCAAGCGACCAACAACCATCGTTCATGATCGATTTACATGTACCTGAATATGAACAGTTAAGCAGTGTTTTACTATAGCTTTCAGAAATAAAATAACTAAGAACATGGATATATATTTTATTCTTGGGCATGTGAGGCATACTGAAAGGCATGTAAATTTTATGTACTTCGTTGCATATATTTATATAAACCTATGGACAACTATAATCTATGAATTTGATTTGTTTGTATTTTCAGTTAGCGTGTAATTTTTGAAACTATGATGACGTTGATCGCTACCAAGAACTGCTATAATACTATCTAATTCTCAAAATCTGCCTTCTAATTATTCTTTCTTTTCCTCTTCCCTGTGAATTTATTTCAAAGTCATATACTTTTAATTTAGTAAATAATTTATTCAAATATTACTTTTTTGTCGTTTTCCTTCTGTGTATGAAAAAAATTGTGCAACACTACATATATTATAAAGAATATACATTATTTTAAGATAAGAATATACAATATACATTTTTTTGCACGGAAACTTGCCGACAGCTAATATAAGTTTAGTGGGAGATCTACAACAAAATAGTTTTCATTAAGTTCACACTTTCTAATAGAGTCTATTATAATTTACGTTAGAAATTATTTCTCTCTTTTCTCTAGGACATCCAGGACATCTCTAATATTACCAATTATAAGATTTTCAATATATTTTCATGTTTTTGAACAATATGATGGTTTGTTATATGGTATGTCATATGTATTCTCTGTTGAGTTGATTAAATTAATGTTAATAATGTAATAATATATTAATCAGTGTTTTATTACTATTTGATTATAATTCACATCATACTATTAAAATAGATATGTGCTATATTTAAATAAATTATGCGTTATCTGCACAATAAATCCTGAAAGTTATCTATTTCAGAATGTTGATACTCGTATATAGTATATTTCATTGCTATTTTCCAAATAAATAATCAAAGCATACCGTGGCTTGTTTTTATGGCTAGGCTCAGGTAGACTGTTTCGCTTATTGGCAAGATAAGAAAGTTTTTTATTTGGCAAATAGCCATGAAATGAATAGTATATCGTCAAAATAGTATGACCGTAATTGTTAAATATGCTGAGAAAGTAAATGCAACAAAATTGTTTAGAAAACTGAATAAAATCTGCAAAGATTAATTTTGAGATAACAGACATTGTTAATGGTATATACATCTTAAAACAAAAGTCGTGACAATCGTGTTCTAATAAAATTGCACACATGTTAAAAATATGTTTAAATAACGTAGTGTATATGCTGTTGCATGGTGCCTCCATAAATTCTATATTTACTTAAAACTTATTACTGAAAAATAACTCAGATGAAATCACAAAATGAACCGTAACTGTTTTAAAAACTATTTATTTTCTAATTTACGTTTTACCATGTGTTAAATGAAAACAAATATTAGATACTGTGAATAAACTTTTCCCTCAGCTAACTACCAGTTTCTCGAAATAAATAGTTACGTGTAACTGGCTATGTAGCTGTAGACCTATTATACATACATAATTATGTTATTACCGTTCAGATATAAATGCCAAGGAACCTTGGTGACAGACGATTCTAATATTATCATTGGCGCATCCGCCAAAACTAAGAATTGATAATTTTTCTATAAGTTAAAATTTGATAAATTATCCTTTCGATAATTTAAAAACTTTGGTTTGTTATAAAACGCGCACATACTTTCATTGGTAATTGTCTGCAATAGCTTTTATAACTATTTCAAGAATCTTGTTGCATTTAAAATGTATTATACTTGATATCAACTGCTTTTGTTTCATTTGTTGTAAAAAAATTATAGAAAATTATACTGATTTATAGAATAGAATTTAGCACTCGTACTACTCATATTTGTTAGGCATAATTATTTATTTCCATTTCCTATCATATGAATTTATAGAAATTTAAGATTTATTAGTGGAACGTATTTTCTATTGTTAATAAACGCCAACAAAAGTTTATGTTTTTTTTTTGCTACATCTAGTTTTAAATATAATTTGCGTTTACGTTAAAAATTATTTCCCTCTATTGCTCTGGTAGTTCCAGAGAAATAGACAGGAATAGTTTGTAGAAGAACTATTTCTGTTATATAACTAGAACAGTTATATAACGTATCAGATAATCAAATTACAATAATATGATTGTACATAAAGATTGTACACAACGATTTATTTATTGGTAGTAGATTACAAAGAAAAACCTATGGTCAAAAATGGAAAGATCAAAATTACTCACGAGAAATGATAATTTTCTACTTATGGTAATCCATTCATTACATTACATTACATGAATAAAAATCTATTTTTTCATAAATAAAATTTGCCCTAACGAAGAATATATTCCGAACTAATCTTGCGGACTAATTTTCCGGACTAATATTTAATGCGAGGTAAAATGCAATATAATAATTAATAAACTACAATTTAAATTGGACAAGTGAACAAATGTAATTGCCATTCTTATACGCGTCATATTTCAGAAATATTTTATTGTCTCGGTGTATGTATACCTGCTTAGGTAAATCAGTTTTGTAAGTCAGGCTTAAAAAAGGTCAACAGCGACCCCTGAAAATTTCAATCTTAAATGATTCCTTGTTGCATCTGCTGCTGGAACAGTTGGGCAGTCATTTCTAATTCAATTTCCCAACGAGGGCTGCCTCTCATTGACAGCGAGCTCAATTATTCTGTTTAGTAAGAGCAGAAGCGTTGAGCATTCATAATAAGCATGATCAAGGGGTGAATCCAGGGTTCACCGTAACATGCTGTTTTATTACAGTACAGCGAATGGTCACGGAGACTTTGAGATTGCTGGGCAGGAGGTGACAACGGCCTAGTCGGAAACACATTTAATACAAACAAATTTACATATTTATGTTACTGTATTCTTTATGATATAACACGACGTTGGTTTCCTACTTATAATAAAACGCGTAAAATATAAGTCGGTTTTTTATCAAGAATGTGTCTACTTTCTTTACAAGACTGATCCCTGTTTATTAAAGTTCATTCCTATTCAAGGAAGTGACAAGGAGCTTCTTCGAAACACTTAGATTTAATAAGGGGGAATTTGCATATTTGATATTTATGTAACCTAATAAAGGTACGTGAGTTTTAAGCTAACAGGTTCCCAATTGATTTTTACTATGTTTTAAAAATTCCATCATAACGTAGAATAAAATATGAAGAGAATCGTTCTATACATACTTATTACCTGAGTTAATAATTTCAGTTTACTGAAAACAGATTCATTCGCATTTACTCGCTAATTCATCTTGAAAATGATTACAATCGTTGTTTTTTTTTTGTACGCGTTTGACATACTTAACATTGTAGTTTTTTAAAAGTACATTATGATACAACTAATTTTATCGTTATCTAATTCTTTATATTATTATTAAAATTATGTGAAGATATGAATCATTCAAAATATCATTTATCAAATTCTGAAAGCTGAAGGGTCATTAAATTCAGCAAATAAATTAATAACCATAAAAAATAACAGAAAATAGATATTTGCAAGAATCTTGAATGAAACTGGTTACTGCAATAGTATTATGAAAATAATGGGGCTCTACTACTAGTTATGTTTTACACGGGGTAAAATACATATTTCAAAGTTGCCTAGGTTTATTGTTATAAACAAATAATTTGTGTATATTTGTAATATTAATGAATTCATTAATATTGTCTTTATTAATAAATCAAGAAGATATTATCAAATAATGCAATGTAAAGATATACAGAAAGTTAACTTACTTACTTATATCCTAAAGAGCGAAGTTTAGTAACCCTTGTGTAAGTAATGAGGCCCTGATCTACCACACCACCTTTCACCTATCCTGACTTAATATCAAGTTAATTTAATTTTTATTCTTATTGTATATAACACGTTAAAGCTTATATAATAGTATGAAATATTGTAAATACAAAAATATTTAATAAAAGGGAGGACAAAGAAAGGATTTATAATAATTATAATAGAGACACTTAATATATTCAATTTTAAATGTAATATAGTTATATTAGATTATATAAGAGATACAGAAAACAGATAAAATATTCACATATAGAATTCTTGAACAAGTTATTACATTAAATCTAAATAACAAACTCACCACTTAGAAATAGCTCTAATAATTATATTAAGATATATTATATTCTAGACGAATTAAATTCAAAGTTTTACTTAAATTACTCTCTGAGAGTCATGTTTTTAATGAGGCTCAAAATACAATTGAATATCACTTTCTGGTTTTTTAAAAGTAGATCTAAGCCAAGAATTTTATATGAAACCCTGTATATTTGTTACACAGTTGTGTAAAACTTAACCTTATGAAGTTAGTCCACGTGATCAAACGATAAATAATTTTATTTGGAAATTTTAAAACGTTTACGGGATGCTGTTTAAAAAGGGCCTGAATTGTGGGCAAGCAGGTCTTGGGTGTTACACCACGACAATGCACCTGCACAATCATCGCTACATTTCTTGAATATCCAGTGAAAAATCAAATAACGATTTTGCCCGAACCATCGTACCCGCAATACTTATCCCCAGCGAATTTCTTCTTCTATATTGAAATCATCCTTGAAGGGGCGCCATTTTTAAGCAGCAGAGGAAATGTGCCAAGGGATCAGTGCGCCATGCCAAGAAATGCATTCCAGGAGACTTCCCACAAATGTAAAAAACGTTAACAGCTATAGAGAGTGAAAGAGATTACGTTAAATCTCGGGTATCAGGCTTAAATATTTTTAAATTAAATAATTAAGTTTTCGAAACAAAAGTTCATGAATCCAGTAAAATCTAATTACACTTTTTAAGTTTTATAAAAAATTATGTGCATTTATAACGTCTAGTATTTTACCCCCTTAAAAGTTAAAAATATTTAGCCCCTTAGTATCGTTATGGGTTTAAAAAATATTAAGACCGCTACTCAGTTGCTGATAATATTAAGGAATTTGTAATATTAAATAGAATATCTCAAAGGAACATTCCTTCGGTCTTAACACCTGGGAGCCTTTATGTACAGGAGAGAAACGCAATGCCAATATACCTCCCTAGAGATGGCTGTATCCTTTTTAAACAGCGAAGCACGTTGAAAATAGGATATAAAAATTTTTATAAAGGACGAACTTAAAATCTTAAAATTATATTTCCAACAAGGGATCATGTCGGCTATATTTTCCATATTGTATAGTACCTTGCAAATGGTATTATTTGAAATAAGTTTTATGACGTTTTAAAGAGTTTTATTACAAATAAGTGGAGATACAGTAATACCACACTCAGTTTCAATGTTTATTTAACTACTCAGTGCATAAATATTATTTTATGCTTAAAAGAGTTATTACATAAAGAAGTACTGTGCGCAGGTAATTCTAGAAAAAAAAACTGAATGCTCTTGTCAGGCGAGATGAGAATCAACCCAACTTATTTTCAGTTAAAATTGAAAAGTAGAAATAAAAGGGCAGTAAAGGGAACTAAGGCACAAGAAATGTTGAGGGTTTTTGTGTGCTGATGCCATCTCGATTGTTTTATTTTATCTGTGTAAAGGAACGAGAAGCCATTAACTTAAAGAAAATCGTATTGTGTGTTGACAATGAAAAGACATAAATAGGAAAACATACTTTATTTCAGGTAGTAATTTACAGATTTTTTCCTTCACAAGATAAACTTTTACCATCTTTCACTGGTTCCTCTCTTTAGCGGAATTCCGAATAGGCACTGTATATTCGTTTCACAGAAGCTTACAACGTTTCTTTTCATGTTTGCTTGTTTGCGAATTTAATGAGAACATGTAATTTCGAACTTCATTTTCGCTAATTAATTCAACATACAGAGAATTTCCTTAGACACTACAGCATGGATACGTATAACATGCATACAATATTGCATACAAAAATGTTTTTGTAAGTCTAAAAATATACACCAGAATTATGTAGTCAATATCCATAATAAAGCACAAATTCTCTTGAATTATTATTAATGTTATGAAACATTTTCTGTGGTTTTATGATTAATATGCGTTCTTAGAAACATGAGAGATGTCAACATAAGTCCTGTAACATTCCTAAATGATTTTCTACGAACATTTTATTGCGTTAGTAAACTTAGATTTTTGAAATTCGTGTATTTCATTTAAAACACATTGTATATACAAAAAGAACTTTTTAGCAATAATTAAAACTAATACATGAAAACTAATTGAATGACTACAATTGAATTTCATTTATGCTTATATATCTCAACTATAATATCCTGCCACCTGCTCCAAATCTTGTAAGTCTCTAGTCGGAAATAAATAAAGCAACGGGACGGAGACAGATACACCTAGGTCGAGGAAAAGGTGGGATTGAGGGACTTTCAGCAACCATATCTTTCGCAAACAAACATTAAAAGCCTACACGTGTCACTAATTGCTCAGATTACTGTTAATTGTGTACTGACAGACTCCACCATTGACTGGACAAATACGACCAAATACTGCATTATGTCGCCATCACAAAAGTGAGCATATTTCGCTTTAAGTGAGGATTATCAACATTAATGCATCGTAATTGTAGTTACTGCTACTGGTAAATGTTTAATTATGCGCTTAAAATTCTGTATAATTTATAACGTTCTCACAGTCAACGTGTCCCAATTTCTATGTATCGTAATAATTAATATCCTATTCATTATTTTCTATTTGCTTCCGCATTTAAATAACCTTCCGCTATTAACCCACCATAGTCAAAGAAATTCTGTAGAATATTTACATAAAATAAGGCCCAAAATTAATAATTACCTTAATAGAAAATAATTCAGTGTGTATTTTACTTAATTTTATTTTTCATACTTAAAACGCCACAGATTAAAATCTTGCTTTTGTGAGGCCTTTTCATTTTTTCGAACACGTATTAAGTAATTATAATATTAGCTTTAAATTACAGACAAGTTAGAAAAAAATGGTTGTGCTTTTTCAAAAGCATACATTTCACGATTTTATTTTAAGCGTGAAATTTGAGAAATGATAATTTGAAAATATTGAAAAATATAAGTAGAACAAAATATAAAAACATTTTACATGCGCTTAAATATATATATATATATATATATATATATATATATATATATATATATATATATATATATATATATATATATATATATATATATGTAACCAGTACTTGAACTTTTATTGTATTAACATTTAAAGAAAAGCGTATTTTCTTCATGTTTCTCGTAATAGACGAGAGATCTGAAACATGAAAAATTTAAGAGAAATATATTTGTAAGTCCGAGCCTGATCAGACTAAATACAGTCAAAAGGATCTTACTTGAAAATGTTGGGAAAAATATGAATTAAGTTTAAAAAAATTAGATTTTTAGACAATGAGTTGGGAAATGTCAGGTATAATTACACTTTTGTTTGGATGGTTGGCTTCATAGGATAGAAATAAAGTAGGACATGTGATGTAGTGGAACACATCACATGTCTTTTGGAATGTACCCGCATATTAATAAATAACTATCTAATGATTAGTTATGAAAACTGATAGTATAGTTTTATTTATAAGTAAGTGGTAAATAGTAAATATTAAATATGTGTGAATAATACTCCATTTGATTTAAAGTAGTATTTTTATTATACATAAAAATATTTGTTTATATTGATCGATCGATTTTAATTTTGATAGGATCAGAAACAATATACGATATGAAGTAATGAATATAATTTTTGTACAAATTATTTGATAAACTTGTATTATTTACACATCATTTTTACTATGTTCGCTCATATTTTTACAGACGAAAGTAACATAACAAGATTATTAGTCAACTATTTTATCAGTTATTTCTTTAACTATACAGAGTATATTTACTTCGTTTTTAAAGTATTAATTTAATGTTTAGTATTTATTACACACTATTTCGAATATTAACATAAAACACGGATATATAATTCTATATACAAGTAGTATAGAACTTTAATATCTGAGAAATCTATAAGGGCTATTGTTCTGCTTCACACTAACTTATTAATGCTTTCCTTATTTGAAATATGTAATTAAATAACGGCCTAAGTGCGATAACCACCCATCTGAGAAAATACACAGTATTGTTCCATTAACTTTTTCGTTGGCTAAATAAAATTCAATTGATTCAGTTATTTTAATACCATTTAAGTATACAGTAATAGTTTTTACAAAAAAACGAAACTTTATGTCAATACATATACATCTTTAAGACATCTTTAAGAACGTCAACAAGTAGTAACACAAGATCACAATCACATATCTTTCCTCGGTGGCTTGAAACTCAAATTGGGAAATTTGCTTCTAAAAACTTTGGTAGTAGAATCGATAAGTCAAGTTACCGTCAGGGAACATCTCTTTACAAGCCCGATACAAACGATGCACGTTTAAGTCAGGGCTGACGTATTCCCTTGAATTACGATTCCGTGTGTGACTTATTTCACGTGGAACCAGATTTACATGATCAACATGTAAATCTGGTTCAAAACAAAAGAAGCAGAAGAATTTTTATTCATCTTCTTCTGTATATTTTCTGTGCTTCTTTTTATTGCCTCTATGCTCTTCATACATCAGGTCCCCAC
Source organism: Rosalia funebris (assembly GCA_037954035.1). NCBI lineage: Eukaryota > Metazoa > Arthropoda > Insecta > Coleoptera > Cerambycidae > Rosalia > Rosalia funebris. The sequence goes on from JAZFAV010000001.1 coordinate 2,828,982, forward strand.
ACTTTTTCTTCTATATCAGTTTTGAACTTTTCTATGGATTAAGGCAAAAATCTCTAATTTTGTCAATACACATTAATCCCATTAAGTACGTGGACTGTTTTTCATTGTCACCCATTCCATAGAATGCGTGGAACAACTTATATTTCTGTTCAAACGAAAGGGCTTTCAACCCAATTTGCATTTGCAGGACACCTACAACAAAAAAAAAGAAACACAATAATGCACGATGTGACCAAATCCTGAATGGCCTGTTCATACCACTTCTTTTGGAGGATTTTTCGCATCTTTCACAATGCCTCTTTGAGTCACGTATGATTTACCACTGTTTTTCTTTAGCTTCCTTTCTTGAATTTCACTGCCTTCCCCTCTCTTTTGCTTCATTTTGGTGTAAAATCCACAACAACTCGTTCAGCACGTTTGTAAACAAAGGCCGCAGTAAAAATATAAGCACAGAGAAGATTATGGCATATAGACCATTAATAGCAGAAAGCGGTGTCGGACTTACAATTTCTGCCATTTAGCGGAGAACATATGAGACTTAAATAAAGCTTCATGGACACAGACCGGCAGTTATGTTATTGGCAAAGCCACATAGACCATTTTGTAATGATAAAATCGAATTCATAAATGTTGGCACGCAGACAGTTATTTAATTACACTCTTCATTTTAGTTTAAAGATTTTCTCCTATTAATACTTGACAATTATCAAGAACGAGAAATTTAAGTAAAATTTAGGATATTTGCGCAAGTAGTAGGAGCTAAAATATTATGAAACTGAATGTAATTGAATAATTATAGATGACAATAGCAATGAAGTCAAACGAGTATTGATTACAGACTCCTTATCAGTCTTTTATACCCAAATCCCGGAAGTCGCCAGTGAGTAATTTTTACAAATTGTACAATTAATACAGTCAAGTAGCGGAACAAGCAGCCACAGACGAAACTCATTAGACACCATTTTCGCAAAGCGCCGGCTGTCATCTTGAAAATGCTTTAGCAAGGAGTGCATAGACTAAGATGGATTAATATTGGTTTGAAACAAGTCATTTCTCACGAACTGCCAGGTAAATTCGGACATAACTCAGAGGCGTTGAAGCAACCCGCGTGGGAATCGGGAGTAGCAATGTCACATTCGAATCCCAGTAAACAATCCTTTATAAATGACTTCTATTATTAGGGGGTGCACTCCACCTAAGCGAAACATATTTCATCATGGTCGAGGACAGATCTCGATTTTGTGCCGCAGGAATGCCACGGCGTTTGTTAAATAGACTGGTGGAATTCAATTGTACATCTGATTAATTAATCAGAGTTGCCTAAATAGTAATAGTGGCGCCGGCGCCGGAATTTCCGAATAATTAAAGATTCCAGTGGTTATTCGATGTAATACTTCTTTCTCGACGCGATGCCGTGTCGAATTTAACACAGAGGTATACAGTGACTGATGATCTTTTACTAGAAAGCGTTCACAGTGTATTTTCAACCCCAGCTGGCACAAAAAGTTTTATATACTCGAAGGATGTAAAGATATCCAGTATGTAAATAATTGGGGTATTACATTAACGTTATACATTTCATTAATGTTAAGAGTTTCATTAATTTGGTTATCTAGGTAATATTGTAATGGAATAAAATATTCCTATATTACAATATGTAACTCATAGGGAGCATCCAGATTCTATAAAATCTGAACAGATTCTATAAATTCGTTATCGGCCAAATAGTAAAAAATGCTCGGACATGTCGATTTTGTCTTTCAGATGCTTATAACACATATAAGATACTAAACGGCTGTTTTCGTGTGCCTGTCACGAAATTTTTAGGTCGTTGTACGAAATACTTTTCGTTCGAATTTCGGCATTTTGACAAAATCAAAACAGTAAATCGACCCTTGCGAACAACGTGGTAACTTTTGTTTTTTGATCCGAAGCCTCTAGAGGCATGCTCTGGAGGTGTCTTCGATATGAGCGAGGGGGCGGCGCATAATTGCGATTTGCTTACTCCTATATAAGATTAACACTACAAATCTTGAATAAACTGTATTACACACCAGGCATAAAAATTAAGGGATGTAAAAAAATCCTAAGTGATTTAGGTGATTTTCATATAGGTGATGATAGGGAGACTTGGAGGAAAATAGTCGTAGAGCAATTTTAAAATTGCAAAATTGAAGGTCTAAGTTTTTTTATTTTCAGATCTTGAGTTAAGAGATTTTCAGTAATTCTTCAGTAATTTTTTTTTTTTCAGTGGTGTCATTACAATTATATTTTAGATATTTTTATCCTCTTTAATTTGAAAAATCTAAAAGCCTTATGCGACGAATTTTTCGCTGAGTTATCATCATTCAAAGTAAAAATATCAGTTTATACTTTGGTAATTAATTCCTCGGGAAATATTGATCGCACAGATTTTTTTTCAATAATTAACATTTTTTGATAAAAAAATGGATTATTGCTAAAAACATCTTCAATGTCAAAAAATGAATAAAAAAAGAAAAATTTATCCTTAAACTGATTTATAGCAAAAACGGCAATTTCGGTAATTCCAAACATAATGAAAAAAAATCGCAGCGCTTTTAAATTTGCAGATTATTTGAGATACTTTGATGTTAAAAATAAATAATTATGCCAAGTTAAGCGGATATCCTTAAATGCATAATTTTTTATCTCTTTTTCAATCAACATGTTCGTACCAAAATGTTTTTTTTTTGATCAAAAACTAATAACTACTATCTGTAAATAATGCTTTGCAGTTTTCAGAATCCCACTTCAATTCACTGTACGATCATTATTTCTCGAGTAATTAATTACTAAAATCAAAACTGACTTTTGCTTTGAACGACGATAACTCAGCGAAAAATCATTCATCAATATTTTAGACCGCTTAAGTTAAAGAGGATAAAATCATCTAAAAAATCTTTATAAAATCACTGAAAAAATTTATTGAAGTTCGTGGACTTTTTGAAAGGCAAACAAATTTTTTTTCCGATGGTTTTTTTATGGTTACTCAAAAACTGCTGATGGTAAAAAATTTTGAACTCAATATCTAAAAACTGAGAAACATGAAGCTTCAATTTGGTTTTTTATAATTGCTCTACGACTACTTTTCTCAAAGTTACAGCCTTTTGAAAATCGGCTAAAAATTTACGATTTTTTTACATCTTAGTGTACCCGTATGTGGCAGAAAAGATGAGTAGCAAACCCATGTACGCTATGAGCCGACTGTACTGCCAAGACAGTACAAGTTTATTGTTTTACAATGCTATGAGGATACGGATCATGCATCTAAAACCGACATACATTATAAATATAATTTCTATTGTAGAAAATCATCACTAGACAAAAGTATCTTTGAAATTGGTATGTAAGCTTTATTTCACTTCACACCCACTATATCTTGTATTTGGACCGTTTATGCCCTTCCATCCTTATTACTTCTTTTAGAGGACCAGCGCCTCCTACGGAATAGCCTTCCAATCAGTAACCTACCCCCACCGGAATATTTAATAAGTTTTAAGAAGTTATGACTTGTAATATCTCCGTAATACGTATTACGTGTTACTAGAGTTCATTTGAAATGATTTATTTTATCTATTTTTTTTTTTAATGCTGAAATAACTAAGGACAACTACGATTTATATCAGTATTTTTAGCCTTTAACGTGAAATTAAACTAGTATTCATTATATAAATAATGAATGAATTAAAGTACATGCCCAGGGCAGTAAAAGTAAACTAACATTGAACTCAGAAATCAATTTTATTAGATATTGGTTGGTGATCGTCAATCAACTCTCCTAAATATTTGAGAAATAATCACATGAAGACATAGAAAGTGTATTTTTAGGTGTTTTTAGATATTTTCTATCTCCTCGATTTAACGTAAGACACACCAGATCAAGGAGACCTAGTTTACTGCTGTCACTTCTCAATTGTAAACCTATAGAGTTGTGAGAGTTTTTTTTTTTTTTCTATAAAGGCATATCTTTATAGATCCTAGTAAGTAAAATCAACTCCGAGAAAGTACGTCATTATCTATATAGATAAGTAGGTGACGATTTTCAAATCTCTGAACACTCGCCAGTCGTATTTTGTACTCATTTGTTATAACAGTGATAACTTTAATAGGTTTCTCTCATCTTCATTAAATATGCTACTGTTTATAACAATACAATATAAAATTAGTAAAATAACCGAAATTTCAATCAACAACGAAATATTTGCTTCTACAGAAGGTTTTATTGCTACATTTTAATGTGTTAATATTTTTCCTGTGAATGCTACCGTTATCGCCCATTTTCAGGTTCAAAATCATACATAAAATATACAAAATAAATTGAAAGTGGTAATGATTAAATCAATAATTAAAATCGATTAAGTACCAAAATGCAAATTACGCATTCTAAGTATTTTTATAGCCTAAATTATACGTATTGTCATGGTTTTTAGACAAAGACAGGAAACCAATTTTTCACGAACACCAGAATATTACACGTTTCCCGATGCGAATTTCGCTAGTTAAGCTGGGATCATCAGGAGATAATTAAAACTGTAATTTATTGATAATCTTAGTCATCTACTTACTTAGTCATCATCTTAGTACAGTGGTGCCAACTTGGTTGACGAACCGCGTGTCAAGAAACGTATAAACTTTAGGTGTTAATGGAAAACTAAAATGTCCTGTTTTCGCTGCATCAAAAGTTCCATCCCCTTCCCGGCATGGTTTTTAGACTTATTAAAGTTAAGAACTTGCGCTTGCGTCCAAGAAGTGGATGAGTGACCTGGCATTCTCTCCTTTAGAGAGCATCTTTAACAATATTAATCCTACCATGAATTGGGGTGGCAAACTCAGCCCAGTATTTGGTATATTAAGTATTGTATGTTATACATAAGATCGATTTTCAATGAGTGTGTTTCTCCTAGCCTCTAAGGGTAATCTTTTCCTCTATAGTCTAAAGCTTTAGAGGAAGAAAATTGATTACTGTATATCTAAACTCTATTTCATTTTAAGGGCAATTCTTTTCAATGAAGTTTCTGAAAGTAATTTTTATCCTCAATTAAACTAAACCTCAATTCTCAAAAACTTTCAATATTCTCAATTAAACTGAAGTATGCGTCTAAACTCTATGTCATTTTGAGAACAATATTTTTCAGAACAAGTTTTTAAAACTCTATATTCTCAATGAAACTAAACTGTGTATCTAAACTCTATCTCATTTTTTTAGCGAAGTTTCTGAAAGTAATTTTTTATTATCAATGAAACTAGCCTCTCAATTCTCAAAATCTTTTAAGAACTCTCAATATTCTCAATTAAACTAAACTGTGTATCTAAATTCTTATTATGAAGACAATTCTTTTCAGTGAAGTTTTGAAAGTAATTTTTATTCTCAATTAAAGTAAATTTCCAATTCTCAAAATCTCACACGAACTCTCAATATTCTCAATTAAACTAAACGGTGTGTCTAAACTCTTATATCATTTTAAAGACAATTCTTTTCAGCGAAGTTTCTGAAAGTAATTTGTTTCTCAATTAAAAATACACTGAAAGTAATGATAATTGCTCCCTAACGTCACCAATTGACCAAATACTGCATATTAAAGCACTGCAAATTATTTAAAATTAAAAACATTAACGCTAAATCTCAATTATTAATCTTGATTTAGGTTCTTCTTGTCCCTTTTCGTTTATCTAATAAACAAAATTAACTTAAATGCACATTTTATATTTAAGAGTATGTCCAATTATACTCATTTCCTCGTTATACGAGGTGGGTGATTTCGAGAAATGAAGCAGGATAAAAGGATTTGCAAGCTTAACAGCAATGTGATGAATTGACGGTCTTTGTGCTAGCGCCGTTTAATTACTTGAGACACCGTTGCTGGACAGCAGCTAGCTATCTCGGAATCTATGCCGTACTTGTTGCTTTTACTTGATCTGCGACGCTAACTTATTACGTTTCCAAAGCTTCTCTACTACTTATAAATCTTAACGAGTCCGTGTCGTAATAATGAACAACTTTTTACCCCAACTTCGACCATCAAGAAAGCCATTAAATTTGTTCTTGTTCCAAGTCCACGATGTAGCTGTCCAATCTTGTTTACCGGCGGTATGGGAGAAATTATTTTCTACTTATTACACAACTATGAATCCGCGAACGTGACGAAAATGCTCATACACTGCTGTTGGTAGTCATGACGCGAGCGGAGGAAGTCTTGAGAGTTTTACAGATTTCGCTTCTATTAGATGAATCCTAATGGAAGCTAAATAATATCCTTGTAGCATAAAAGGGTACACTAAAATTTTTTACTTCCATTAGAATATTGTTTATTATATAATTTATTGCACAATAAGCCTTATACTAAATATATGGTTTGTTATAGTAATTATATACGTAATAAATAAGAGCAGAAACACTGGAAAGCCAAATAAAGAAATATTTGGTATAAGCTACGTATAATTATTTTGCCACTGTTCTTGGTAGTCCAGTTAAACACAATCTCACATAATTATTTTACTACAAACTGCATTCTAAAATTTGATTCGACACTGTTAAGTCTCTGATGTGACGTGGCAGTACTTTGTCATATTAGTACATATTATATTCTATCAAAAGAGAATCCACTCAATTTTACAAGAGTTCACAAGATTTTAATCTATGTATTCTTAGAACATGTATTCTTCATGATGTTATATATAGTACAGTAAAAAGTAGATACGAATTTTATCTTCATTAATGAATATACAATTCGACGATTTTCTACGTTAATATAACCTTTCTATTAAGAAGACGAAAAAGTTAACAATAGTTATTAACAACATGTCTCTTGACAACTGAATACAGCTGATGACACAGACAACATCGTTCTGACCAAGCTAACTTTATTAAAACATATATTTAATGTCGTCTTGTGAACGAATGGTACATTGTTCTTTTTATTTTCATGAATTCTATTTGTTACATGAGGGTATTTTGACGAGATAAGTCATTTTAATTGTATTGTTGTACGACTTCTCTCTAATGACGAATTCAATTAGACTCATTCATTGATTAAATAGAATCGATATTCTAGCCCAGTAAATGAAGTATAATAAAAAGTAACTTAAATATGTTTAAATAGTATATGCATTTTTAGTTTTTGAAGTCATACTATAAAAATAGTAATAATTGTTTTTGTTTTATTTCAGACATAAAGCTCGACAATCAAAATGACGTCTACACATAAATTTTTACTTCTTCTTTTGCGGATATCAAGTTTTTGGCTCGTAACCTTAGCCGACGTTATTCGAGAGCAAAAATTTGCCATGGAACCCCAAGACCAAACGGCTGTTGTGGGCTCGAGGGTAACGCTACCCTGTAGGGTCATAGGGAAGAGTGGAATCCTGCAATGGACGAAAGACGATTTCGGTTTAGGAACTCATCGGAACCTCAGCGGTTTCGACAGATACTCAATGATCGGTAGCGATGAAGAAGGTATGTATTAATAATAGAGCTATATTGCTGCTAATTATTAAGCCATAATGAACAGAAATGCAATCTCAAGAATACTAAACAGATAACGCTCTTACACGAATAATCTATTATTCGTACAGGACAAAATCTTCGTTTACATTGGGTGCAGAAGATTTTGAACACAGAATAAAGTTAAAAAATAACGTAATGAAATATACAATCAACCAAACATTTTATTAACCACGAGTTTTTTTTTCTGATGAATTGCCTTATTACTTAAACGAATAGACGAAACGAGACAAACCGATATCTAATATATGATGTTACATTTCGCAAATTCATAAGCAGTGCATAGCAAAAAATTCGCTACTGTATATTGCCATATCGTAGGTCCTTTTTATTGACATAAGTTCCGAATAATGTTTGCAACATTTGGAATGATCTACTGTTCCTCAATTATGTAAATTCAATTGTGTTGTGAGAATACAGACCCACTACAAGAAATAATGTGGTTTCAACAGTACTACGTACTTTCTTACAAACAATAACAACCACTTGTATTGTACAAACAAACTTTTGTACAATACCCAAACATCGAAAAAGGTCAGTTGACAAAAACTATTTTTATTTAATATTTTCTAATTTGATTCGTTCCTCTTTGAAATAACTTATTACGAATTTCATATTACAAAAAATTTTCTTCCAAATTTTTAACTTCCCTATTTCCTTAAAATAAAATTAGTTTTTAAATAATAGGATAATCAGAATATACAATTTTTATAAATATCAGTTAAGAGGTATATAAAATATTATTTGTTGTATATATACATAAATAAGACACTAAATAAATATGATACACATTTTTACAGCCAAATACAGGTATACGAGGTATGGCTAGAAAAAAACCGTACTGGTGCTGTGAGACATTTTATTAATTATTTTTTCCACAACAATTTTGTCTCCCTCTATATACTCCCCTCCTCGATCCCTACACCGCTCCATGCGACTTTTCCACTGCTCAAAGCAGTGTTGAAAATCATTTTCTGAAAGCTGCTTCATGACGTCCGTCGCTTTCTTTTTTACCTCCTCTACTGTAGTAAACCTTGTTCCCTTTAAATCAGATTTGACTTTTGGGAACAAAAAGAAATCACACGGGGCCAAGTCAGGTGAGTAGGATGGATGTTCTAACACGGGGATCTCATGGTTGGCCAAAAATGTCTTGACGGAGAGCGCATTGTGAGCAAGGGGCGTTGTCTTGATGAAGAACCCAGGACCGATCTTTCCACAATTCGGACCGTTTTCTTCTTATCCGTTCACGAAGCGTGTTCAACACTTCTTTGTAGTACTCTTGGTTGACAGTTCGACCTTCGGATACCCATTCAACATGCACAATCCCTTTGATGTCGAAAAAAACAATCATGATCGCTTTGAACTTTGACTTGCTCATGCGTGCCTTTTTTTGTCCTGGTGAACTGGGACTTCTCCAATGCATCGATTGCCGATTTGTTTCTGGATCGTAGGTAAAAAACCATGACTCGTCACACGTTATCACTCTCTCCAGAAACCAAGGTTCCCTTTCAATGGTCTTCAAAAGGTCATCAAAAATGTTCATTCAGGCTTCTTTCTGTTCCTGCGTGAGGATCTTTGACACCATCTTCGCACAAACCTTTCTCATGTAGAAACTTTCGTGTAAAATTTGTCCCACGCTTTCTTTGTCGATTCCCGCAAACTCAGCCACTTCTCGAATGCTCAAACGACGGTTTTCTCGAATGATTTGACCGACTTTTTCAACGTTGATGTCCGTTTTTGATGTGGAAGGTCTGCTAGAGCGGAAATCGTCATGAACCGTTTCCCTACCTTCTTAAATCTTTTCACCCACTCAAACACTTGTGTACGTGATAAACTTTGATCGCCATAGACTTCCCTTAAAAGTGAATTAATCGTATATCCATCTGATTGCAGTGTTGCTATAGTTTTCATTAAAATTTAAAGACCCCCACCCTCCAAATATTTTTCAGCAATAGTTTTCCTCAATATAATTCTGGTAAATTTACAACTATTTAAACTTAAACCACTTTTATGAGTATTATCTTCACAGTGCCTACATATATACATGGGTTATACATATAAAAGCTTTTACGTTATCTATATATTACTAAAATATGTGGAGTCTGGAATCTAATACCGTCCTTTAGACATTCATAATACTATTACAGCTAAAGTAAATAACAACAATGTGGTTCGATTTGGTCTCAATTAGTTTGTAAAGTATTAGAGAGAACAATTTCGTCTAAATTGTTGTAATTAGTAACAAACCGAAATAGAATATAATTGCTTAACATTGGCGCATTCACCATAATTTATAGCAACAAAAAATTTTCAAAGCTATGGTAACGGTGCCCCTATAATTTTAAAGTATTAAGTATAAAATATATATACTGTTGACTTTATTTAAATATTCATGTATTATTACTATATTCTTACTTTTCTACTCTAATCACGATATATGTCCATATATAACCTTTATATATGATAGAAGGAACAAATAACAAAATCATATTTAAATAAATTCGAGTAAAACAAAATATCCATCAGCGGCGCATTCGTCATTTATTTAAAACTTGTTATTTTCCTTCAAAAATGATTTTTATGAAATATACGAAATAATTATGGTCATCTTAACTCTACCCTAAAATTATTGAGTCAAATTTCTAAAACTTCAAATATACAGGAATAATAAATTAATAAGAATCTTGGTGGTCACTGATTTTGGAGCTATGAAGTGAACATGATAATTTTCCTTGAATCTTCTAAAGTAAAATAATAATAATTTTTTCTTGTTAATCACTTGTGATAAACTTTATCACTATTTTGTATATACTTAATACAACGTTTTAAAGTATACAGCTTTATACCCTATACAACTTTATATCTATCATATATTTAATATATAAATGTTTTCAAAATTACCTTAGTTCTAATACTCTCTAATCGTGATTACAAAATATAATATACTATCGTAAAAGAATACTCATAAGTATTTGTGAATTATTTTTTCATATCTAATAGCGCACTCTGCATATTTTGTACATGAAACGTTAAATAAAAAGAAAGGGAGGAAATCCAATGTCTAATAAATAAGTTATTTTTAGTGGAGTGCTTGCTCTGCTATCAGTTTAAGACGGAAGTAAATGGGCAATACTCATATATAGCATTGGTGTATTTTTAGACTCTCTCTTAAACATCACTTGATTCAGTATTTCTTTTCCCTAAGCATATTACAATTCTGAAATCAACATTTACATGTTACTTAACGTAATCTTGTGAACAAATGTTGTTTTCTCGTGTGTGCTAGAAATAATTTTAAAATAGTGTATTAAACAGATTTAATATGTTAATACTTTTCTCTCATCTGCATAATGGACTTAATCCATTATTTCATATAAAATTTAAAGAAATCTTTTCCCATCAAGCACATACATATTGTGCAGAATTTTAATATATAAATTAATATTACCGTAACATTTAAGTGACTTTCAAACTTCTCATAATTCATACACACACATGAAATGTTTCAGTTCTGTTCTATATTGGATATGTACAAGTTACAATTACGAAATAATATTACATATGCTTATATGCTTCCCAAGTTCTCGAATAAATACGTTTCCAGACGATATAATATAATGCTAATGTATTTTTTAGACCCGTGGAATATCACATTAAAAAAATTTTACGTACCGTGAAATTTATTTTGCCCCAGCTATTATAAGCACACTTGTCGTCTTATTTTTTCATCTTCACCTTCCCAACAATTGGGGCACTTCAGAGTTTTGATAAAGAGTGCTTGAGAATACCTTCTTGAAAAATGGATCACGTTATTGTCGTGCTTTGCCTTTCCCTCATTCTTTACTTTAAATACTGAATAGAGTTTCTCACTACTGCTTGTTGACTTTCAAATATTTCTATGCTTTAACAAATTCTAATATCAACGGCATTGTGTTATAACTGCTACAAATAATAGCCCAGTCACTTGAAAATAGCTCTCCACCGCTGGTTTAGTGGCTTTTTGTGTAAGGAACAGGACTTTTGCTGTATTCCCTTCCGAGGGTTCTCCTCTCAGAAAGGAAATGGAAGCGTAGGTTTAAGTGTAATACCCACATTTGAAACTCCAAGCGATTTACTTTAAGATATAATTAATTGGTAAATATCAAGTTTGAATGGAGTACTTAAAAACAGATTTGATACGTGATTTATACACTGTATTGAAATAATGATTGATTCAATCGAATTACGACATTCATTTAGTGTAAAGTAGTTACGCTAAGTTTAATAGATATTACTACATTTACATGACATATTATGTAAACCTATTATATAAAGTATTATACATAAGGCCTGGATACACAGTGCAAGCTGCTGACATGGCGACTCTAAACAATTGCTATGATATTTCATATCAATTTTTCTAATTGTTATCATATAATAATAGACAGTAAAATAATAATGAATCGTGAATTAAATGATTATGAATCGTTGCTACAGAAATAACGGGTGTCCCAGCGAGAGGTAGCCGATTTAAACTTGCTGCCATTATTCTTGGGGCAGGTTTTGGAAGTTTAGCTTCGTAGTTATTACGTGGAGAGTATGCCATTACAATATGAAGACTATACTGTTCAGCAACGCATACTTATTGTCAAAGCGTACTACGAAAGTAAGGGTTCAATTGTGGGCAGTGAAAGAAGATTATGTGCAATTATGGGTCGTCGTGAGACACCTACTAAGACCCCATTAGACTTTTTCTTGTGGGCTACGTTAAAGTAAAAGTCTATGCCAATAATCCCATTACGATTGAACAGCTGAAAAATAACATTAGCGAAATTATTGCGGACATGGTCACATTTATGCCACGAAGTGATGGAAAACTTCATAAGCAGAGGCGGCCACTTTGCAAGATATTGTATTCCATGTCTAATGGCATAGTTTAAATAAACAATTGAAAAAATTATTGTAGAAATGTTATTTATTTGCCCAATAATTACAAACATAATAATCGGCTACCTCTCGCTGTGACACCCAATTATAGCGTTAAAATATGAATAAAGACAACTCATTTTTTAGCATATGTTTGTACAAGCTTTTTTCTTTGTTTTCCTAATTAAAATACGCTACCAAAGTTGCGGTCGATATTTTGGTACACCCTGTATGTACACAAAAATATTTTAGAAACCTTCAGAATATACTTCGCTCAGCAACAGCTAGTAACAAGTTGTAATAAATCAACAGATGAAATATCACCTTACTTTAAACGTAAAAGAAAATATTACGTAGGTATATTTTCACAATAAATTAAATGCACATTTTGTATGTAACTCAAGAATTTTATAACTTATGGATATTTAATAAAATAAAAGTCATTCAAGTTATAAAGAGTCAAGAATGTTAATTCAGTTAAAAACGTCATACGGATTATAAATAAACTATAAACAACTTGCCCTGAGGAAAGTTGCATTTCTCCGGAACCTTAAACTTTTAATACATTAAATCTTCATTGCTGCTTAAAAACATATTTCAGAAGTTTCTTAATGTAGTAACTCAATTACAGTTGTATAAAATTTAGTAGTGAGCAAAATATAAACTCTCAATTTAAATTAAATTCAAGTTGCAATTTACGGAGCAGAGTGCATCATTGCATTACCAAATGCATCATTAGGAAATTTTACATCACTTAATATTAATTTACGTGTTCAAATATTCCTTTTCATACGGGAACTGAAAATAGAAATGCACGTAATATTGACTACCCTATGAAAATATTCAAATTAGTTTACCCTACACATAGGTTCATAATGTGTAGTTTTCCAATTTTGTAATTAATATACTTATTGGTTATTATATTTTATACCTAAATCGATTAGAATTTAATTAGCTGAATTCCATTATATACATTTATAAACCTTAATACTGCATACATATTTAATACCGAAACAAAATCGTTCACTTTACCGCAAACCAACATTACAAGAATATAATTTTAAATTTATTATTTTCATGCAGCTCATATACAGTCTGACTGGGCGAAAATGGACCAGAGACCGTTTTGCACTTAAACCGATAGGTTTGAACGTCGATTTTGTTTATAAAAATTACACAAATAAAAATTTTAATTATTTTTACTTTTCCGCACTCCACTATACGCAGAAAAGTAATGTAATCGTGTATAACAAAATTTTTGTAGGGTTAATTTTTCGGTTTTCGACCTAAAAACCAAAAAAATGGTTATTTAACTATTTTGTGTGTGTGTCATTGTTGTTGTCGGCATTTATTCTTGTTAGCAGGATAACTCAACTAAATCGTGTCGGATCGATCGGGTTTTGACTGATTTTGATCGAGGACGTCTCCCAGACGACACCTATTAATTTTGAGGTGGATAGAACACACTCCACCTTATCCATGGGTCATGAGAAAACACAATGGTGGACTATTTGAGAATTTTTTTTTGTTAACACGATAACTCAACTAAATGGTGTTGGATCGATTGGGCTTTGACTGATTTTGATCGGAGACGTCTCCCAGACGACACCTATTAATTTTGAGGTGGATAGGACACACCCCACCTTGTCCATGGGTCATGAGAAAACACAATGGTGGACTATTTGAGAAATTGTTTTTGTTAGCACGATCACTCAATTGAGAACAATTGAAAATAGTAAAACTGTCGCATAAAATAGATAATCTGCATTTATGTGTTGGTTTATTTGTTCTCTGCCATTCAATTTCGAGATAAAAATGTTCTACATGCGGAAAAATCCATTTTAAGATTTTAAAACTATTTATTAGTTACGTCATACAGTTCAATCTACTTATAGCGAGTACAACTTATAACAAGCATTTAGTTTTAACGAATATTTTTTAAAGATATCAACAATCATCCATTGAACTTCGTATATTTTCAGTTCGGATACCTCCAACGAACGCGCATATTACAAAAATCATGATAATAAATGATGCAACTGTTTGTTGCAAAATGCTGAACAAGCCGATTTAAGAAGAAATACTATATTCCTTCAAATAAAATTCATCGAAAAGCTGAAAGCATTTCTGCAGAAGCAACAAACGACTAGCTTGATAACATTTGGCCTAAAATACGAAAAGGTTACTCTGATAATGACATTTTAGCTGTGGCGAAACCGAGCGTTGTTATAATAACGTATAGTAACGTGTAGTAGCTTAACTTATTCCCAATAACACCGGCTATAAGTTTAAAAACCTATTAAGTTAAACCTATTAGCAAGTATTACTTGCTAATTACACAGCGAGTAACAAAGCATCGGTGACATGCGATATTTTTGAGAAAGAAATAATAAGTTGGGATTCTATTTACAAAATCCAAAAAAGAATACGAGTCTTTTTTTAGTAATTGGGGTTATTGTATGATTGAGTTCGATTACCAGGGGGAAAGTTTCGCACCTGACCATGGGTATATTTGTCCTTGTCTTTATGTGTAATCATCCCCTCCTCGGCCTAAGGCTTTAGGGGAAGGAAGTGGATTTCTGTGTGTCTATTTTTTTTTTTTAATAATATCAAGGCTCTGCGAAATTAACCTAATCTTGTAATTTCTGCTTGATATTCATATTGAAGATAAAACTCAGGACCACTATTTTCAACAACAAATAGGTTACGATGTCTATTATAAATAACACAACATATTATTCATAAAGGTAAAATTAGTTATCGATATTATTTGTTGAAGGTAATAAACAATTACAATTAAACATCATAAATAAACTCTAAGATACAGTAGATTCAATAATTCTATTATTAAATTCAACAGATGCTTAAAATGAAAAACTTAATACAAATGTATACATTTGTATTTATCGTATTAGCCCCTTATCGATAATATGTTATTTTATTTGTAATATTAAACTGCCAAAGTAAAATAATATTCCAAAAATAGCAACTAGTAAAAACGTAAAATATATAAAGTGTTACAAAATAGTTTTTCACAAAATATTATTTTAGTTGTATAAGACAGGATTTGGGTCTAATTTCATTAAAAATAATTATAAGTGACGTGTTTATAACTTCAGATAAGATGTGAAAATAAATAGCAACCTACTTATTTTCGCTCTTTTAAAGTTTTTCTAATTTTTCTTTGGTTTTCAGCAAATTAAAGTTTTAACATTCTTAAGCAGCCGTCGCTATTTTTTTAATGAAAAGCTACTACAAATGGAAGATTCTTTCACGCCGAAAAATATTCGAGCGCTTTCCATTTAAACATGAGGGTTAAACTCGTCAGCAATTACTCGTATAGGCAATCCATTCAAACCGATAACAATGCTGGAAAAGAATGATTTCTGGTTCGGAGTCAATATATCTACTTTCACCGTATACATACATTCTCTTGAATTAAGTCAAAAGGAAAAGAGGAAAGTTATCTACTTATAATAAATAGTCGGTATCTTATATATTTTATCAATTAATATTAAGGTAATTTTATATATACATCAATTATTTTTGTTTCTATGTAGAGGGTGGCAGGTACCGCGACGTATTCCTTTGAAGAGGTGTTAGTAGAGACAATTTGCAGTCAATTAAACCATAATATGCATAACACCATTGCTGATAGTTTTCGAGATATTTAAATTTTTGTGTTTTCTTAGAAATATACTACCTAATACTATTTTAAAATAAAAAAGTATGTTTTTTGTAATTTGTTTGCTTCTACCATTAATACACATAGTAGTTCATGTTATGTAACAACAATTATGTTAAATAGTTTGATATGACAAAAATACAGCAGCTAAAACCTGCAAGGGTCGTTAGAAATTTTAACCTAATTGTATATTCACCAGAATTTATTTAAAAAATGTGTGAATACATTAAACGTACAAATTATTTTAAAAACTTCTATGCTTCATCGGCTTTCGAATGAGGTATAAAGTTTTAAGAAATTTCCTGTTACCTCCAGGAATAATACAAAAATAGCGTTAGCAGGTGGGCTATCTTAATATTCTCTAAGTTAGGAGATAATGATAAGGAAAGGAAGATTCTGTCTGATATTAATAGGCGTATTTAGACAATAAAGTGCATCCCAACGATGTTACCCGCCGACCAATAACATCTCGGCTTGTTTTCCACGTGTTTCCCGACAAGAGAAGGTATAACCCGATAACTTGAATGGGGTATGTTATGCTGATTTTTTAACTAACCATTTGGCCCCTTTGTTAGAGGATCCTCTAGCAAACAGACGCAGACATAGGATGATATTCCAGCACAATGGATGTCCTGCGCATTATTATCGGCCGATAAGAGAATTATTAGATCAATCTTTCCCAAACAGGTAGGTCGGGAGAGAAGGGTCTGTACCATGGCCTGCTAGGAGCCCCCAACTTATCCCTCTGAATTTTTAAGTATGGGGGCACGTGGAATAACTCGTGTATGTGACCGAAATTACAACGGAGGAATAATTAATACATAGGATACAAGAAGCAGCAATAACTCCACGAAACAATTTTTTAACCAGGATTACTAAAACCGAAATAAGGAAACGGTCTCGTTTTTGCATAAGTAGTAGAGGTAGTCACTTCGAAAATCTGTTATAAACGTGATCAAATAAAATGTAAAATAAATTTATAGACTTTTATTTACTTTCCCAATTTAAATTATGTCTCCGCCTATTATTTTTGTATTATTTCTGGAAGTAACAGGAAATTTCTTAAAACTTTATACCTCGTTCGAAAGATGATGAAGCACAGAAGTTTTTGAAATAATTTGTACGTTTAATGTATTCACAAATTTTTGACATAAATCCTGGTGAATGTACAATTAGGTTAAAGTTTCTAATAACCCTTGCAGGTTTTTGCTCCTGTACTTTTGTCATATCAAACTATTCATAATTTTTGTTCCATAACATGAACTACTATGTGTATTAACGGTAGAAGCAAAAAAATTTACAGAAAAAACGATCCTTTTTTTTTATTTGACAATGAGTAGTATTTGGTAGTACATTTCTAAGAAAACACAAAAATTGAAATATCTCGAAAACTATCAACAATAGTATTATACATATTATGGTTCAATTGACTGCAAATCATCTCTATTAACACCTCTTTAAAGGAATAATTCGCGGTACCAGTCACCCTGTATAAAGTGAATGAAAAATGGTGATTTCAGATTTTAGAACTAAATATTTCTTTATTATTTGTTTGTTTTCTATATTCACTTAAAATATAGTTCCTTTTATGTGTTATATTAAGTACTTTAACTATATTATATAGTTTATTTCATCGCTATTTGCCAAATAAAAAACCCCAAACAGCCCTTATCTCATACCGTGGCTTGTTTTTATGGGTAGGCTCAGGTAGAATGTTTCGTTTATCGGCAAGTAAGAGAGTTTTTTATTTGACAAATAGCGATGAAATAAATAGTAATTCAATTCGGTAAAACTAGGTATATGACTATTTCAAGACTATTACAATCATAGCTAATTACCACAGGAAGACACTTCATTGTTAAACGAACCCACCAGTGAGAATAATGTCCCATTATTTTTCTCATCACGTTACGTGATACCACTAAACTCAAAATGCAGTTGTTGCAAGCATTGATTGCTACTTTTACTACCCTTGAATAATGAATATCATTATTTTAATCTCTGTTTGGCAAAAAAACTCAAAGTTTGTATAATTATCTATAATTTGCAGAGTAATACAACTTGACATATCCCCGCAGCAAATCATCAGAACAAATCATATTTGCCGTAGTCGCTGGGGAAATATTTTAATGCATTTGAAGTTGTAAATATCGTATAGTAGTATCATTACACGATATCGTTACCATTATCGCACTATGTGTAATTAATGTTTTATAGGGCGTATCGGAAAATAATCATCTAAAGTATTACCTTACATGTATATTATCTGTGTACTAAAATAGTGGGACACTTGCAAACAGATATTATACGCCCAAATATTACGTATATTTCTGTGTTTATCATTTTTATTATTAATTCTACACGCCAGCTAAAAAAATTATAATGATGAAATTATTATTCCATTACGCTTGGTTACGTTTTTTCTGTTTCATAATCAACAATTGTATAGGTTATTCGACAGAAAGTCTTTGATTGCTCCATGATTGTAAGAACATAATTAATTTTATTATAATATTACTATAAGGATTATTAGAAGCACGTACTTAACATGTACGAGTAGTGTAGGCAGTGGCGGCTGGTCAGGGGTGGCAGGTTGGGCAGAGCCCACCCAGCTGTTTCCTAGAAGAAGAGGAACAACAGTTCCAAAGGTAGTTATTTATCGTTTATAGAAATTAGCGAAGATATAATTATGTAATATGTAATTAATTAAATACACTATATATTACATAACAACAATAATACAATGAAAAGTTCTGATTATATATACTAATACTAACAGCGCAATCGTAGTGGAAAATTGCAATGCAAATAAGTGCAGCAATTCACTCTTCTAACCGTGATGGAATAGTTACCGTGGTGGGTGCCGGGTCGGGTGGGCAGCCACTCCTTTTGCCTTTCTGGCTTTGTACATACGAGACAGCGCAAGCGCCTCGCACAAATAAAAAATTATATTTACTGCTTTAATAAATAAATACAAGTAAATAAGTGTCTACCAAGATTAGTTTTAAAATTAATATTGATATTATTGACATAGATATACTTTCAACATCCCTTGAAAGTTTAAATTATTTCACAATAATATAGAAACATGGGAATCTGGAATATAAAATTAAATAAACAGTAAACACATGAATAGAATTAATTAATTAATAGAATTACAAATGATTTTAAGACATAAAAATAAAATTATACACGTGTAAACTACATGAACCTATTTGAAACACGGGCACAGCTTACTAGAGTCTCGAGTAAGGTGAGAAGCGGGTGGGCTAGACCACCCTGCTGAAGAAGCCTTCGGCAAAGCGGGGAAGCAATCGAGAATCTCCGTATTTCCGAGTTCAGTTTTCAGAGATATTGCAGAACGTTGTATCTCAGCGAGGTCTGTACTCTGTAGGTTAGGATTTTCAAAATGTTAACGGTTCTTTAACAATTATTACAATAAATTAGTGCGGCGCGGCGGTCTGTCTGTGGAAGTTGGTACTTTACATTTGTGTTTGTATAGTATTGTATTTATTTAGTATTTATACCATGACGAACGTGAGAGAATTTCTCTATAACAGTATTTGTTATATTATTAAGTAAAATTATTTTGGTTATTAATGTATTAGAAAATGTGTAAATATAAAAATTATGTAGCATTCATAAGTCTGTACTAGTTTTATGCAATTTTAGTGCTATGCATTTTCAACTTGAAAGCTGAAAGAATTTTAAATCTTAACATATACTTGTATACAGTGACTAACATAGAGTGACGAGTCAAAGTTTTTTTACTATGTTTTAATTCATTATTTTGCACTATATTACCTACTAATAGTTAGTTGTTGCCCACCCATGAAAAATCACCACGAGCCGCCACTGAGTGTAGGTACCTTCATTATCAATTAAGAGTTGAAATATTCTAGACAATGCTATTGACAAACACTTTCGCATATATCGGAAGAGTTTCAATAGACTTCAGAAAAGAAACCCCGTCACGGGTAGGATTCAACATCTGTCCCGGATGAGAACCGACAACGATAGACAGCTGTTTCGAACTTAGTAGTTCTCATTCAGAGCCGTACACGGTACGCCGGTCCAGGACAAATGCCGAATCAAATCCGTGAGGTATTCATCTAAGTCGATACGATTCATGTCAGTAACTTATAAGTCGGAAATCGAGAAAGGAACCACCAAACCGCAAATCAGTTATCAAGTAGTTCCCGGATAGCGAGGTTATTACATAATCGCTATAGGATCTATATTTTTCCAATCACGATCTATAGTTTTTCTTCTGGCCATGTATTGCATCGATCAAAGTCGTCTTTTTATAGTGTTGAGGTTTACATTAATACTTTGTAATGCAAATCTGTATTTATTACGCGCAGCAATAGTATTGTATCTCATAGTAAATTCGGAGAATGACCTTATCTTCCTTGTCCTTTTTGATTAAGTTACGAATTATTAACTCTGTAGGCTCTTCATTTTGTCCTAATTTTTTTACGAATTTTTCTTAATGCAACTGTAAGTAATCGCCAACTTTCATAAAACAGTTGTACATAATTTATTTGTCGTTGAACTGTTAGTTACGGCATGTTGATGTAGTAGGGTTTATAATGACAATCGTTAAATATTGATGCCCTGTCTTTAGCAGATCACAAATAGCGTTCAATTAAAATCTTATAGTTCCACCCCAGACACTCTACGGTTTCAATTTCTCTATGAACGCTAAATAAATAAAATCTTATTAAGAACAATACATCACATTAAAATGCTCCAGTATTGTTGGACTTCAAGGATTATAGAAATTCAAGGATTATACTAGTTATATTACCAAAGGTTTCCTACATGTTGGTCGTACAAATTATATACAGGCGTAGTACTATTTTCAACAATCAGCAAATAACAATAAATCAAAATAATCACCTTAAACATATTTGCATTTCAACAAATCGTTGTTATTGGTTCACGATAGGGAAGATCACCAACTGTTTTTCATTAACTGATATTACTCAACCCATATGCGATCAAACTGTTTCGTATGTCTTATAGCAGCTGTAATTGGCTAAGGTTGCAGCACATGTGAGTAACTCATTAAGAATATTCACTTTTCACATATTCTCAAGCTTCACACCAAATGGCTAATTTTACTCAGCATGTGGCATCTTCTAGGACACTAAGGAAAATCTAATAATAGTTCGTTGTAGTACTTGAAACGCACATTCTTATACATTCAACAATTCTTAAGTCGAAACGGTTTAAAGTTAAAGTCGATTTTAACTTTAAGTGCACAAATCCCCAACACGAGTCGAAATGTATAAAACATGTGTAATTTAGATGACTTAAGTGATATACAATCCTAAATTGCTTGAACAAATATCTTAATTACTTAGCCCTTGAATTACTTACCAATATTCATTGGCAGACGTAATAGCCTTAATGGGGGGTATTTGCGAGCCGAGCGAGATTATCGCTCTTTACCCGCATTACTTAGCACCCACACAATCATATTAATATATGTGGGCTGGCTTATATTGGCGAAATATGAAAGACTGAACTAATACAATATGTTATATAGGTATAACATATTGTATTAATTCTACGCACATAACTACTTCTAAACCAGAAATAGTAAACATTTACACGATTTTATGAAAAGGAATTTTAGTAACACCGACATTATTGATATGAACTTCATGAAATTCAAAATCTCCAATAATATTGCTCTTGATTAACTAGGCATATTAAAGTAAATTCTAACTTGGAATTACTTCATTGAATATTGAATCTTATATCAACTAATATGTCTGTGATTTGCGTAATTTTTTTATAGCATATTAAGCATCTCTTTTAAAGGTTTAATTACTGAAACCTCAAGAAAGTACTGAAAGTGATCGGAAATGTAATTAAAATTACCTTTTTTGCATATTCCGCATTTTAATTCCCATCGAAACTGTAGTGCCTAATCATAAGAATGTAAAAAAAGAAGCGATTATTAAATTTGCCCTTATATTACGAATTATTGGTTTAAAGGGAATTACTTATAAAATTGACGAATGTCCCTTAACCATTCATAAGTGAGGACCACTTGAAAAGTATGATACACGAAGCTCATATATCAAAGTACAAAACTAACTTTATCCATCTACAGGGAGTGAATAAGGGAGAGCAAGTATGGGCATCGTCGAGGGAGATATTACTTGAGTGTCCGGGTCATACAGCTCACCGGTGCGCGGCTGCTACATAACCTATGACATAACAAGGCTTCAGTGTACCCTAGGGACTCTGCCTTGGCAAGATAACAGCCATTCCAGATCGTCTCGGACAATTATGTCATAAAAAATAATATTATTATCGACTAGTACGTTAAAGGATTGGGGATGCTACTCCGCCAAATTTATGGTTAGACGTGATGAGTTAAGCTGCACAATGAAGGGTGCTCACGGCGTCAACTCGCAGCTTATTACTCTCTAATCGCATTATCAAACAACACCGGAAGATTATGTCTCAATAACTTAGTCCTTAAAACTTCACTCCGTTACAGTCGTACAAGATTATTTTAAAGTTATATTTGATGTGTATGAGTTAAATGATATTCTGCTGTAATATAAAAGACTTAGCGTTAAGAGAAAATAATTATGTCCCTCACATAAAATATCAAATATAATAGTGCAATGTTTACATGGTGAAACTTACACAAGTCAGATTATACATATATCAAACTTTGACACTGACTTTAAATATAGATGAATTAAACTAGTGTCAAAACATATACAAGCTAACTAATAGGGCTCATCAAAAGCTAGTTGGTGGTTCGGTTCGGGTCCTCCGACCCGTACCGAACGGGTGGTCTCGATTCGGGTCCTGCGACCCCGGTCGGGCCGACTCGGTTCAGGTATACTCGGGCCCGGATCGGGTAAACTCGGGACCCGATCGGGTGGACTCGGTTAGGGTACACCGACCCCGGTGGCATAAGGAATCTTTGTCTTTACTTAACTACAGATTTTTGCATTTCTATTAATAGTACGTTTTTAATTGAAATATGACAAAATCTACATTACTTCGGATTAGTACAGGTCAAACTTATAACACACTTATAAGTAATTTAACTAATCCTAAGCTCTATTAACAAATCGTTCTAGGTTTATCAAAAAGAAAAAGGATCCATTATATGGCAACATAAGGAATCCTCTCTGCTTATTGCTACTGCAATCAAAAACATGTAGCTTTGTTGGGCTCAGACTGAACTGCAAGACTGAACATTGTCGGTGATAATAATTCCGATATTGACGTAATAAAACGGTATCACTATCCCGGATGCCATCTTAACATTAAATTTTCCTACCTTCAGCTTCGTATTTCCAGTTATACTGTAATCTACAGACAAACTTTTATTTCTGGTTCGCCGTGATTTCATGCATCATCTAATGGGATATCAGAGTGGAATTATTTAATTTCATTCACGTCACAATTAGTCCTTAAAACTTCACTTTGTTGGAGTAGTACAAGATTATTATTAAATTATATTTGATTTATATAAGTTAGGTGATGTTCTTCTGTAATATAAAAGACTTATCGTTTAGAGAAAATAATCGCTCACATAAAACATTAAATATCATATTCAATAAAATTATAATTTTTTACCTCTCTCAATTCTATTAACAATGCAATTTTAGTTGAAATATGATGAGACCTACACTACCTAGGTTATAAGTCACTGTATAACAATTTTAATACGGAAACATTAAACTCTAGTGTGAAAACGTCTACAAACTGACTAAGTAAACTAATATTACGTTCTGGTAGCAAATCGTTCTAGGTTATCAAAAGTTGCTACTTAGGGCTAGTATAAGTCAACCCTATAACCTGGCTTTAAATATAAATAAACGGTTTTAAAACCTTAAAACGGAGTTTTCGGCACGTAGAACATCTTTATCTCGAAATTGAGTGACCGAGAAAAAATAAACCAGCATATAAATTCAGAATATCTGTTTTATGCACCAGTTTTACTTTTTTCAAATAGTCGACCCTCGTACTTTCTCATGTCCCATGAACAGGGTGAGGTCTGTCCTATCCACCTCAAAATCAATACATGTCTGGTAGACGTCCCTAATCAGAATCAGTTGAAATCCGATGGATCCGACACGATTTAATTGAGTGATCGTGCTAACAAAAAAAATTCTCAAATAGTCCACCATTGTGCTTTATCATGAACCATGAACATGGTAGAGTGTGTTCTATCCACCTCAAAATCAATTGGTGTCACCTGGGAGACATCCCCGATCAGAATCAGTCAAAACCCGATCAATCCGACATGATTTAGTTGAGTTATCGTGTTAACAAGAAAAATTTTTCAAATAGTCCACCGTCGTGCTTTCTCATGACCCATGGACAGGGTGGGGTGTGTCCTATCCACCTCAAATCAATAGATGTCGTCTTGTAGATGACCCTAATCAGAATCACTTGAAGTCCGATCGATCCGACACGATTTAATTGAGTAATCATGATAACAAAAAAAGATGCTCAAATAGTCCACCATTGTGTTTTCTCATGACCCATGAACATGATAGAGTGTGTTCTATCCACCTCAACATCAATAGGTGTCATCTGGGAGACATTCCCGATCAGAGTCAATCAAAACCCGATCGATCCGACATGGTTTAATTGAGTTATTGTGTTAACAAAAGTATTTTCTCAAATAGTCCACCGTCGTACTTTCTCATGACCTATGGACAGGATGTGGTGTGTCCTATCGACCTTAATATTAATAGGTATCGTCTGGAAGATGTTCCCGATTAGAATCAGTCAAAACCCGATCGATCCGACACGTTTTAGTTAATTTTTCGTATTCACAAACGAAACTTCTCAAATAGTCCACCATCGTGCTTTCTCATGACCCATGGACAGGGTGGGGTGTGTCCTATCCACCTCAAAATCAATAGGTGTCATCTGGGAGACATCCCCGATCAGAACTAGTCAAAACCCGATCGATCCGACACGATTTAGTTGAGTTATCGTGCTAACAAGATATATTAATACCGACAACAACGACGAAACACAGCAAAAATTTTTTAAAAACCTTTTTTTTTTGTTTTTAGGCCGAAAAATTAACCCAAAGAAATTTTGTTTTTTCACTTTTTCTTTACACGATTACATTACTTTTCTGCTAGTATAGTGGAGTGCGGAAAAAATAAACTAGTGCAAAAACGTCTTCAAACTGTCTAAATTGACTAATCGTAAGTTCTAGTAACAAATTGCTCTAGGTTTATCAAAAGGAAACAGTATCCATCATATGGCGACATAAGGAATCTTCTCAGCTTATCGCTGCTGCATTCAAAATTATGTAGCTTTGTTGACGATTGCGATATTGACGTAATAAAAGTGTATCACCATCACGGATGGCATGTTAAGATTAAATGTTCCTATCTTCAGCTTCACATATCTAGTCATATATAGCCTATTTTCCTTTTTGTAGAGTAGTTTTCCATGATTTAATGCATATGTCATCATCCGATAAGATATCAAAACAAAATTATGTAAGTTCATTCAGGTTATGATTTTGGCATACGCTTCAAATTTGGTCTTGTTTGAATATGTGATTATCATACGAAAGAAACGTTTAACGATACTTCGCATAGTTGTTCATTACAACGACTATTTACCTGATTTATAATCTGAAGACATTCACGAAGTCAGTGATAATTAAATGTGAAAACATATACGGCACGTGGGAAATGCGAACTGTTTTAACCGTATAACATTCTTATATTCTACATTTTATATATTATTTGTGATGTCTACAGGTACTAATTGCATTTAATTAATTTGTTATGTAATAATACAATGAAAATTTACTGCCATAGAATTCATGTATTTCGATATTGGTTTTATTTGACCAATATTATTTGTGGAATAAACAAACTATTTAGTGATTTTATTATATGAACTATATACTACTCATGAGTTATTCAATAATAGTGTTACAGTATGCAGATTATATACATCTAAATTATCTTTGGATCGTTTGGAACTTAAATTTAACTGCATCAATATTTAAGCTCAAGTTTAAATATTGAATATTGTACTCATAGAAAACAGGCCCATATTTTCATCTGAATAATTGACTAAAGCGAAAGTAATCTACATAGTACATTATAATAAAATTTATAAATATTTTATACCAAATACATATTATTTTTGAGTAAACTAAACTAAAAATAACTTCCAGTAAAATTTATCAGTTTAAATGTACAAATACTGATTTCGTATACTGTGTACATTTTATGATTTTTGTAAAACATACAAAATATGCATAATAAGGAAATATTAAAATAAGAATACGACTAATATATAGATATATTATTTCATGACCATTAGTGCGACCCATCTTGTGTTTCTTGGGATTGGCAATTAAATAAATAAAAAGGTTCAGTCTTACGTTCCCATTTTAATCATCATGGTCAGAGAAGCGACTACAATTATTAATAAACTAGAAGAACCATCACTTCTAAATTATTTTATGAATTATATTTACTTACAATCAACAACTGTTTATTTAAAACTTTATTTTTTATATTGAATTTAATGTTTTTTTTGTTATTTTTTATTATAACTAATTTGAGATAGTTCTGTCGGGTTTGATGTGTATTTATTTATATTATAATAGATAAGCATAAGCGTATAATATGAGTAATTAGTGAAGTAGATGTGATTTTAAATGTTTCATTTGCCTATAGTATAAGGATATATGTAATATTAATATATTAACACACTAAAAACTTGAGGATTAATGTATGTTTCGCTTAAATTCTGTATGCCCGTGTGACTGTTAGTTGTATTGCTATCTCTTTGGAATTGTAACATTTCGTGTATTATTCGTTTGTAGTAATTTGTTTCTTTCCTAGGATATAAAATTTGTTGAATGAATATGAATATTGTTAAAATTAAGGGCATGGTTTGGAGCTATTGCGTGTTGTTAATTTTAGTTTAATGTCGCAGATATATGTATGTGTGTGCTATTATACTGATATATAGTTATTACAGTATATCTTGTATATGATGTTGATTTCGTCTTGTGTTTCTACTTAAGGTTTAAGTTGTATAAAGATTTTGCTTCTTATGTTGTATGGTTTATGTGCTATTGTAATGTTATGACTTTTTTAATATTTGTTGGTCCTTTGATATATAGGGCATCATTTTTATCTTTCTTATACGTATACTTCTTATATATTATTAGTATTAGTATCAACCAGGATTAGTTATTTATGATCTTACAAAGTATGATCTCGTTATAAAAATAAAAGGTATGACTATAAAAAAAGAATAATAATTTTCTATTTATAATAAGTCATACATACTTTTACATTATTCAAATATATTGCTGACTAAATTTACGATAAATTTAAGTGCAAAATTCATTATATTACCTACAGTTTATATTTATATATTTATGTTGAACAAATGAAGATCAAGTAAACGAAATTCCTTATCAAAAATACTGCACTCTCCGTACTGATTTTCTATTGAAGATTTATAAATATAACTTACATGAAATTTTTTTATCACATCTAGATGTTACAATTTCTTTTACTTTCAGACTTGCGAGATTATACGTAATCGAAAACGATTTTGCACCAAGAAGTTAGAGAAAGTTTCGAGATTTGAAGAGTGTTTGACACGTGTTCGTAATTTCTAGAGCAAATATTAGCCAGCCCGACTTCAGCTAGCTCCTGTACGGCTCTAATTAGAACAGTTCCGCGATAATTACTAAAATACATAACCATTGACACCTTCATTTGGAAAATTCCCGGAAATACCGGTTCGAATCTCGTCTTTAATTTGTATCTACCTGTTAAGCACAAACATTAATTTAGTTGAAATCAACTTAAATCAGGACTTTTAATTACTTTATTTACTCAAATTATTTTCCGCTTTGCAGATTGATTAATTAAATTATTTTTATTGGAGATGGAGTCTCATGTTTTGATCACGGGAAAGGCAAGTTATTTAGTGACTGGAGAAAGGTAAAATAATTTCATCACAAAATTTTAGATTGTCAAAGCAAAATACGTTGGCAGTGGGAATATTAAGTTCGAGTTTAATGAACATTATATCAACCCTTCAGTTTTATCTACGAACTTGAGATGAGTACGTAAATATTTTGTAACTAAAATTTTGTATAAAATATACAATACAATAACATTTAGTCGACTTTGAATTTACATCATCGGACTTCCTTTTCAAGTTTCATCATAATCACAAAAATGTTTAATACAAATATAAATATAGTTCATCAAGAATGTTTAAACAAAGTTACGTTGTCAATAATCAACTTTCCTTCTTTACACATTCTTTATGACCACGATTTCAATTCAATAATTCAATTTATTATAAAGTTTACGTCAGTCAACACTCGTTACATCTCTCAACAAAAGTGTGCAACTACTAACACAGACCCTTTCCTCTTACCTCAGGTAGTCACTAGGTTACTGCCCCCATTCGGTAACGGATGTGGAATATAGTTTTCATTACTATCGATACAAATATCATAATTTTCATTATTATATCGATACATTTTCATATTTTTGTTTTTTTGTTGAAAATATAAAATATCATAACTTAATTTCATATATACTTTTATACATATATATACGTAGGTGCGAACCTGGAATGTAAGATTTACTTACGGACATTAGTTATCATACAGTGGGCACGTAAAAGTTGATACAACTTCCATAAAATTGTTACCGGCGAGTGGAAAAAATATTCTACTAGCTCAATATTATATTATTTTCGATATTACTCAATATATACTCGATATTTTATTTTATTTATTGTCACTATGTTAGTATGTTAGTCGTTGTTTATTATGTCGCTGATATTTTTTTAATGGCAACACTTTATCTGATAATGCCATTTAGACGAGCACATTTTATTTATATGTATGTCAACTTTTGTGGTAGGTTAAATAACAACTGCTTCGAGAAATTTGTTTATTTTTAATAACATATATTTTCATTCCAACAGTCGTTGTACCTATTTTTCGTAAGAGCCATTTTTTATTGATAGCACATTAATTACTGAAAAATATTAGGAATAATCACAACAGTTAAAGCCACGGACATAGTTGCCTCACTTGTGGCACTGCTTATAAATAATGAAAATTGCATACTAACATCATGAAGCGCTACCACATTATCGCAAACTGTGCGTGTATATCAAAACGCCATCTTTTCCAATAAGTGTGTTGGTCAAAGAGAAGCTATTGGCTAAGTCTACTGGACTAGTCATGATGAGTTAAGCTGAATATGAGATAATTTGAGTAGTTTTTGTTTATATTAATTATAATTTATCACAATACTGTTCTGATTAATTTGTGAAAGTATTTTTTGCTTCTAAAAACAATTATTGTAACTTACCATGAAATTTCATGCATCATACCTAGAGAATGTGCCGGTTTAAATGACATCATCAGATAAGGGTGTTGCCATTTAAGAAACAGTGAATGACTCCGACAGTGATGATGTCAAACAATAATACCAATAAATGTACATCTGAAAAACAAAATACAGGTAGACCTCTCCGAAAATGTTTTTCTTACTTTCCCGGTAATGCTTTAATTGGTCCCAACCATTATATACTAACTATATGTTAGGATATATATTGTTCTCATAGAAAAAAGTAAAGTAAACAAACTGAAAAGTCTGACAATTTTTATTAATGACTACATGTATTTCATTCTTCCCTATTAGTTACATAAAATGTTGTGTTGTTTAAACCTTTTTATTGACTTCTTCTTTCATGAATGTTTAATAGTATCCTTAAGAATATTTAATCGTGCGACGGTTTATTTTCAACTTTTGACATGAACTGAATTGATTTAATAAAAAAGTAGAACAACATCATTAAATGGTGTGTTTTCCATTGGTCATTCATTATAATAATCTTCCTTCAGTGATTTTACGAGTATATCCATTATGGAAAGAGTTAATGAATGTTTGTCAAATAACAAATACTATGTTTATAAGAAAAGTTTATTGTCACATGACGATTATAGTAATTTATCAAGTCATAATAACAACAGATTATTGTTCTTTGAAGTAAATGTTCGACTATGTATAACTTTTATAACAGTTATTCACGGGTTCAGTTTCTGACATTAAATGTAAGTCGAGAGCTTGTCTTATCATATTTAGAATTGGCTGTTCAAAATTATACTACTGTAATATATAATATTACTATAATTAAAATTTCGATTACATTTCTCTCCTACTCAAATACTTGAAAGGGGCATAGAAAACTGGAGTTTTACCTCTTTTTCAGAAAATTTGTTTAATTTTCGAACAATACTACAAAAACTCCGTCCACTACAACATCAGTTCGGTTTCTTTTGGGTACCCCCTCGTATATCAATATTATTTAAATGATTGAAACCTTCTACAATAAAAACATAATTTCTTCACGAACACCGAAAAATTATCAACTAAGTTGGTACCATTAGGAGATCATTAAAACTGATGTTTAATCATCAATTTTTAATCGATTAATCATTTATTTAATAAATAGACAATACATGAGAAATGGCAGATATAAACTTCGCTATTTGTATCTTATCTGCAATATTGAACAAAAGTAAATTAACCCTTCTTTGGCGATAGCAAGGATAAAGAGTGCATCATGCCTCGACCGGGAATCGAACCCGGCTCTCCCAATTTCCGGTTGGTTGCTCTGACCACTGAGCTATCGAGGCACATTCATTATCCTTGCTAATGCGCCAATTTAACGCGTCGCTACAGTACTCCCTCCCTAGAGACATGGTTTGTCTCGATACAATTTAACGGAATGTGACCGCGTTCGCCATTTTTACGAACCGTTGTTCAGTAACCCCTGGACGATGGATAGGACGGGAATCGAATCCGCAAATTTGAGATGTAAGGGAGGTTGGATGTACTGGAACGAATCACATCACGTCGGGGTCACCACTTTGGCAATGGCAAGGATTGCTTATGCCTTGACCGGGAATCGAACCCGGCTCTCTCAATTTCCGGTTGGTTGCTCTGACCGCTGAGCTATCGAGGCACATTCATTATCCTTGCTAATGCGCCAGTTTAATGCGTCACTACAGTACTCCCTCCCTAGAGACATGGTTTGTCTCGATACAATTTAACGGAATGTGACCGTGTTCGTCATTCTTACGAACCGTTGTTCGGTAACCCCCGGACTGTAGGGCGATGGATAGGACGGGACTCACATCCGCGAATTTGAGATGTAAGGGAGGTTGGATGTACTGGAACGAATCACATCACGTCGGGGTCACCACTTTCGCGAAAGCAAGGATAAAAGTGCTTATGCCTTGACCGGGAATCGAACCCGGCTGTCCCAATTGCCGGTTGGTTGCTCTGGCCGCTGAGCTATCGAGGCACACTCATTATCCTTGCTAATGCGCCAGTTTAACACGCCGCTACACTTCCATAACTAATCTAGTCACCTCATAGTGACTGTGACTAATCACATTGTTTATATGTATATACATAATATACTGGATAATTCACAACAAGTTCGACAATCATTAATCATAAACTTTCCTTTTTAAATATACAGATTTTTTTCGACCCAAAGCTTCAATCCGTGAAAATGATTCTGAGTAAAATTATCCATTAGTTTAATTTTATGTGTAAATTATAATAGAACTATAATAAAAGAAAGTAAAATATCTTTATAATATTTATAATCTTTATAATATTTATAACACCTAAGAAAAGTTGTATATTTGATCTGGTCCTGGACTTTTTTAGCTTTTCGTTGGAATCTTTGAACGCTTACTACTAAGTATACTATGCCCTGAACTTGATTAAATTCGTACAATATATTTAAAAAATACAATAAATTAAAGTTTTGGCCTGTAGTAAGGAACCCTGCATATCAGGAAGGAAATGTCAATGAATATTTTTTTATCTTTCCTAACTCACCCAATTAGGTTATCTGCCACTGGAGTTTTTGCACCCCTGTAGTTTTTACAACTCGTCATAAATCACCCAGTATAATTTCAGTTTTCAATAACAATGAAGTATGTGTCTTAAATTTTATATAATAGATCAGGGCGAATGAGATAAGCTACCAATGAAAATAAATAATGAAGAGGAAGTCGAATGTCCCAACAAAAAACGACCCAAGTGATTGGCGCACCTACAACGCCTAACGAGTACATAAAAGCAGAAGCTTTATTACGGTCCTGCGAAAACGTTTTGTTCTACTGGGAATTGTAAAGGTTAATGCTCACCTTCGTTTTAAGGAAAAGGTCTGGAATTTCCTACAAATTGCTGAAAAGACACTGATATTAACTCTTTCCACTTCTTTTATGACATGCTGTTTTTACGATCTCTAGTTATTATTATTATGGCCGTTATGATCATCTCATACACTTTTATTGTACGGCTAAAAGGGTATATTCTTGAATGGGGGCCTCGCCTCTAAAGCCCTCGATATATAATGCTAATATCGGTGGACAAATTGTTGCACCATTATATAATTATGCATATTCCCTAAAGAAACACTGCGTCAGCATCTGCAACATTTGTAATGTTATATTCTAAATTTAAGCCAATTTTAGTTATCACTTTTATTCCAGCTCTTTGCTTTTATGACTTATAAGAGATTTCATAAAAGTCCTTTCCATGTTACACAAGAGGTGTGTTTTATCACAAAAATTCTTGGTTATGTGGTTATGTAAAAACAGTTTTATTGCACCTATAATAACTTATAATAACTTATATATTACTAACGTACGTTTCCATCCAATTTATTAGTTGTATCATCGTATTAGAGCTCATATGAATCTATGTTATCCAATTAATATAACAGTTACATATGACCAAAGTATGGAATAGAGTTATTACTGAGTATTGTTTTGGTAGTTATATAAAAAATCAGTTTTATTACAGGTAAAAATTAGTAAGTTTCTACACAGTTCATTAGTCACATTACCAGCAAATAGATGATATGGTTTGTATAATGATTCTTTACGTGTGCGTCACAGGTAACAATCGTATGAATCAATCAACTGACATTTTTGAACAGTATGGCACCTAAAACACATTTTAGGATAAAAGTTAGTACAATACAAATCTGTCAACCCATGACAGAGTAATGAAAAGGTTCTCCACAAAAACATTCAATGAAAGTGATATTTCCATCAAAATAAGTTCAACAAAAATCAAAATAAATGAAACAAAAATGAAATAAATTTTACAGAAATATTGAGACGCCAATGAATCGAATTATACAATAAGGCTAAAACGTAACTTCATAATTGCACTTTGTTCGACAAATTATTAACTATCTATGCCATACGTAGTTGATTGAAACATATGTCGCTAGACGTACATGCTGGTTATTGTGGCATATTAGTAACAATTGCGAGTGGTGTAGCATGTGATCCGTGCGTCGTCACTAAATTAATACGCGCGCAGAGATCCATTGTACAAATTGTATTTAGTATATCAATTACAAAGTACCAAGTTATATAATATATTTAAACTGTAACCTTTATACAGAAATCTTAAGGCAGCCCGTTTTATAAACTTATATAACAATACTATTTTATATGGTGCATTGTATGATAACGAAAACAAATACTAACCCGTTATATATCTTTTTCGTAAGCTTAAACAAGGTATATTGCAATTTACCGCATTTAATGCCCTAAATCCCGAAGTTTCCACAGTTTACATATCGTAAATTTAACTGAACGCAGACAACTAAAATTTAGAAAACAAATAGCTGAATGTGAATAAATAATAGAATATATTGAATTGAATAAATAGTGGACATTATTTATTCATATGTTTTGTTATTTATACAAAATTAAATTATACTGAAGGTTTTATTAAGTATACCTACGAGTATATTGGGGCCTATACTTTAAATTAAAAAATAACGCTGGATTTATCATGTTTGCAGATATTTATAATTTGTAACTGTTTGATTTAAATTTCTTACATGTGGGTACAGCTTGCCATGAATATGAACAAAGGAGGCAAATGTTAAATGACCCTAATTTGAAGAATAAATGAAACATTACTTATTCTGTAAACGATTTACAAAAATAAAATTTTTTAATAATCCTGTAGTGACGCATTAAAATTTTAATGCGTCACTACAATCCAAATAAATCAATATCTAATGGTGTCAAATCGGGTGATCATGGAGATCGCAAGTTATGGGTAATTATTCGGTCATCATAAAATTCTTGAGTCAGATTGCCGCATGAATTTGAGATATTGCACCATTTTGTTGAAAATAGCCCTATTGAATATTCTATAAAAAGTTCTAGAATATTTGTTCGATATTATTTAATGTTTACGATATCTTTAAAAGAAATCTGCCTAATTATTCTGCGACGAAATAGAACTACCCAAGCATCAACCTTAATGGGATGTAAACTTAATGTCTTAAAATATGAGGATTCTATTCAGGATATATATAGCTTTAATCATTAAAAACGTTTTTCCCAAAAGGTTATTATTATTTAAATTATTAAATTCATCAGAATAATTTTCTCGGTTACCGAAGTAAAGAGGCAATAATAACTCTTGCACTACAGTGATTTTATACGACTACAAATGCAACTTGTTCATGGCATTCCTGAAAATATTGTGTTTCTTTAAGTTTAAGGATACCTTAGATAAGTACTTATTTGCCTCTATAAGCAGCAAATTGGCATAATAGTTCAGTTGGATTAGCAGTTAAACGTTCACGAATATCTTTCAAGTCTCTTGTGACAAAACTGTCTTTCTCCCAGTGCAAACCCTTACAAACACTACCAGTATCTCGAGATATTGCCCCAAAACGTGTTATATGGTACACACAAATTTTGTGATGGATTTATTCGCGATTTGAAAACTCTTCTCAACATTGTAAGACACGTGAGTGAATAGAATATTTCGAAACGGTCCCGTCTCATTGCCCACATCAAAAGTAATCCTCGAAGTGTCAATTACGAAATACATATAAAATTCGAGTTTTTTTTTTTAATTAGTTGCCCACATAATTGATAGTGAATTCGTCTTTGGTGTTGACAAATATCAATTTATTTTTAAAAATTGAGTTTAATGAGAAATATAATAGAATACATAATATAAACCAATCACATTTGTAATTTAAAATCATCGAACTAACATTATTTCCAGCTATGAAGCATTGAACCACTTGACAGGGAAGGGACCGGTGGAACTCTTATGGATACCTGGGCATAATGGCATTAAGGGAAATCTAATTGCAGATGACCTTGCCAGACTAGGGACCAGGGAAAACCTCTATGGACCAGAACCTGCAGTGGGAATAAGTCGGAATCTGATCAGAGACCGCATCAATGGCTGGGCAAGAGACCAGCACAATAAAAGATGGAGAGGAGTAACGGGTTGTCGAATAACCAAACTCTTCATCGAATACTCAGATATTGAGAAATGGGCCCAAGAATTCATTAAATTGAACAGGCACAAAGCCAGAACTCTGGTGGGAATCATAATGGGCCACCATAGTAGCCTGAATGTATATAAGCACAAGCTGAGGCTGACTGATAGCCCGGCCTGCATATTCTGTAAAGAAGACGAGGAAACCTCGATTCATCTTCTTTACACCTGCCCCGCACTGGAAGAGAAGAGGTATCTTATATTAGGGACCCCTGTTATCCTAGAGGAGGCGAGGCTTAAGGCGGGGGACGTGCCTAAATTGTTCCTTTTATGGGATAGCATTATTGGATAATGACCCGGATAAGAGGGGATCGCCAAGGAACTACCCAGGCGATCAGTGGCTGATGAGGCCCAAACCTATATAATATAATAATAATAATAATAATAACATTATTTCCAAGTAACGTGGCAAACCATAATTACTATATATCAATAACTCTGCAACTTTTAAATATCCCTAAGTATAACGCAAATGACTTTAATTTTTAAGAAATTAAATCTCAACGTACTTGTTAAATAAAAGATTTATAATAACAGTTTAAAATCCCTAAAATCTAGAGATCAAGTCATCAAATTGGTGCCCCTGATAAAAGCACCAACTGCTGCGGCACGAAAAAATTTTAATAGAATGCAAATCAGTTTTAATAATTTTAGTATATTTTCTATGTGACGTCGTTCATCTTCAATTAGTGTGGGTCTCTCTGTATAAAAGTCGCCAATCTATTTAGATCAAGTAATTTTATGTGAAATTTGAAAATCATCAGTTATTCATGAATTTTATAATTGCTTATAATGACACGTACACAATCTAAAAAAAACTATAATTATTAATCTTCTTTTCAGGTGACTATTCTTTGGAGATCTACCCAGTTACATTAGACGACGATGCACGCTATGAATGCCAAGTGTCTCCGGGAGCGCAGGGACAACCGGGGATACGGAGTCATTTTGCCAAGTTAACAGTCCTAGTACCCCCAGATCCTCCCAAAATCGTACAGGGGGATTACCTTTATACCACCGAAGACAGAGAAATAGAACTCGAATGTATAAGTTATGGTGGTAAACCTGCCGCCGAAATTACGTGGATAGATGGATTAGGTAAGTAATTGCATTATTTATTCTCTCATATTCTTCATTAAAAACTAAAATTGTGTAAAATCAGTTTACATATTTTAATTAAATATTTTATAATAATTAAATATTTTATTGGTCGCATTCCACCACACTTCCAAAGTGTTTTACTAACAACTACAGCCTCTTTTTTCCTTTAAATTACGAAGTAACTGAGTACGTTCCCTAGGTTATCTTAAATACTTTCTACTTAAATCTTTACTGCTTACTACATACGTACTATTTTAAAGCTCAAAAAAAACTTATCAACAATGTCATCATTTCTGTGCATAATAACAATAACGTCCAATATATTCCAAAGAACAAAAAATATATTCTAAATTAATTCTGTTTATAATTCCTTCGATGATAATCATGTCACACACACACGACATGATAATTTCTTGGAAAGATGTTTTTTTTAGCGAAATTTGGGTAGGAAACTTCCGACTGCTCCAGAGCCCAATCGGCAAACACACGGCGTTATCTATGGTCGTTTACTTTAAGTTCCTGGGTCACTTGGATTTTATACGGGTGCGGACCCAAGTTCCGACGCAAAATTCGCCAAATTGAAGTCGCAGGCCAAATTCTTGTGAACGACGAGAAATTGACTGCCTCAGGTTTTCCCGTACACTGTCACGCACAGCAGCGTTGTTTTCAACAGACCTTGCGTTTCGGTGACGTACGGGTGTTGGTCGATTATTTATCAAACCAGTTGACTCGAATTTGGCCACCAAAAGTCGAATAGTCGACTCGGCGGAGCGTTGTGGCGATGATTAAAATCACGTAATGCGCGGAACGTTTCTCGAACGGAGCACTGATTTTAAAAATAAAATTTGATTATTAGCACACGTTGTTGAACGCTATAACATGGTGATTTCCCATATACTACTGAACAATTCACAATAAATTTGACAGATGGTGCTTTAACAACATGGCCGCTATAACCTAACAAATTTCGAGAGTTCCTATTGAAAGTCCCTATACATAACATAAAATGTATTATGTAACATTGGGGATGATTATTTAAAAAGGCTGTTGGAACTAAGACATTTGATATGTAACAATCACAATAGTTATTTTGCACAATAACTCATCATCATGAGGTCATCAGTCCTAAGACTGGTTGGACGCTAACCTCCAGCTTCTCCTATCTTGTGCTAACCTACGCATTTCGCTAATTGTGCTACAACCTACATCCCTTACTATTTGCGAGCAATAGTCTAATCTAGGCCTACCTCTGCCTTTCTTCACTCCTATTTCTGCCTCCAAAATATCGCGAACTATTCCCCCATGTCTCAGCAAGTGGCCTACCATTCTATCTCTTCTCTTCTTTATGTTTTTCCACATACTTCTTTTCTTGCCGACTTTCTCCAATACTTCTTCGTTTCTAACCCTATCAGTCCATGGTATTTTCATCATTCTTCGGTAACACCACATCTCAAAAGCTTCTAATTTTTTCCTATATAAGCGTTCTTTCCTTTTTCTATTGTTTTCTCTAACATTACTCTTAGCGCTAGAATAGCTTCGCGAGTTCCCCTATTTCGCCTAAACCCGAATTGGTCTTCTCCTAGTATTTCCTCCGCTCTATTTTCCATCCTCTTCTGCACTATTCTGGTTAAGATTTTTGACGCATGGGAGGTTAGGCTAATCGTTCTCAAGTTCTCGCATTTGTCGGCTCCTCTCTTTTTCGGTATAGTAACGATAATGTTCCTCTTATAATCCTCCGGTATCTCGCCCGTTTCGTATATGTATTTTACCAGTTCAAACATTCTATTTACTACTTTCTGTCCCGCACATTTCAAAATTTCCGCCTGTATTTTATCTACACTCGGCACTCTATTGTTCTTTAGCCCCCTTAGTGCTATTTCAAATTCCTCTCTCAATATAGGTTTTCCTACATCTTCCATATCGATGCTAGATTCTTCCTCTAATATATCTCCTAATTCCTGACCCTCGTATAAATTTCCTAAGTACTGCTTCCATCTATCCGCTTTCTCCTCTCTTCCGATCAGCATGTCCCCCGATTAGCTCCTAACGTATCTACTTATTGTTCCTATATCCCCGAAGTTCCTCTTAATTATTTTGTAAGCCCCATTGGTCTTACCTACTTGCAGCTTATCTTCTACTTCTTTGCATTTATCCTCTATCCATTGTTCTTTCGCTTTTCTATATTTTCTAATGATTTCCCACTTTATTGACTTATAAGTTTTCAGCCCTTCCTCGTCTCGTCTGTTTTTGTAGCCTCGTCTCTTTTGCATTAAGTTTAAGATTTCATCCGTTATCCAGGGCTTCCTAGCTTTCCTTTTCTCGTGTCGTAAAACGTCCGTAGCCGCGGAATCTAGACTATTCTAGATACCCTCCCACTCAGTTTCTGCGTTCTTCATTTCATCATTACTTGCTTTATTTATTAATTGATCTGTTTTCTCCTGGAACTTATCTTTCATATTCTGACCCCTCAATATGTCTACATTTATACGTTTCTTATCCTTCCGGGTTTTCAGATTTTTGAACTTTAATCTAGCTTTCATGACTACGAAGTTGTGGTCGCTGTCTACATCTGCTCCTGGATAGCTCTTACCGTCTTTTACTTGATTTCTAAATCTCTTCCTAACCAGAATGTAGTCTATCTGATACCTGTCTATCCCTCCTGGCATTTTCCAGGTGTACCGCCTCCTAACGTGATTCTTGAACAATATGTTCGCGACTACCATCTTGTGCTTTTCACAGATTTCTATCAAATTCTCCTTCTTTCCCCTCACCTACGACTGCGTTAAAATAACTGCACAATAACTAGGATATATATATATATATATATATATATATATATATATATATATATATATATATATATATATATATATATATATATATATATATATATTTTTTTTTTTTTTTTTTTTTTCTAAGTGCATATGCAATGTTAGTTAAATTAAATTCCATGTGTGAATTGTTGCAGGTAACGTTTTAACGGATGGCATCGAATATATAGTAGAAAAACATTCGGATGGTAAAAGATTCACAGCGAAGTCCATATTAAAATTAACACCCAGGAAGATCCACCATAATACGACCTTTACGTGTCAGGCGCAGAATACGGCGGAAAGAACACATAGATCAGCTAAATTAAAATTAGAGGTCAGTATATGGTTATCGTTATTAGGCCATTCCATTTTATTTTGCGACCTTGTGGAAGGCGGAAATGTCGTCCATTTAGCCCATGCCAGCTAGTCTCCAGAGAAAGATTAAATAATGAAACTTTGGTTGCAAACTTTCAGCGAACACGTTTTCGAATAATCGAACAGATTACTTTACATGGCCCGCGTTATCCGCAAAAATTTATCCATTTCATTTCTGTATTACTGCTGCAAAGTTTTCAACGTTTTTTACCAGCTATTGATTTCTCAGATATTTATTTTCACGATAGAATGAATCGCTTTCATGATATCAAGATAAATTATACATATGGCTGATTGATGCCATCTCAGAGGAACAGAGAGGCAAAAAGCAGTTAATGTGACAAAGCGTTCGCAGTATAATTCTTGGGCTCGTAAGGGAGTAAGTAACTGGGAAAATATGATGTTCGATGAAACCAATTATTAATCCATACGAAATTCATCAATCAAGTCATCTGTTTGCAAACTTATGTTAAATGGGCAGAGTAGGAATCTATATAAATATATTAAAATTAAATTCCTTCTAATTCCTCAGTAAAAGTCCCTAAATTTTATTTTACCTTATGTACTACATAGATATAAAATTCGAAAAAAATCTTAAGGAATAAAAATATATTTTTCTTCGGTATACATCTAACAACTCTTCCATCATCGAGTTATTTAATCTTGGATAAAACTGCATGTTCCTGCTCCTGTTGCTGATATTCCATAAAACCTCTTTTGAGTCTTTTGTACCGTCTTTTGTAGTTTTCGAGTAACTGATGAAGCCAATCTCAACAGGTTTTTATATTTCTCTTCATAACAACAATTTTCTTGAAGTATAAGGAATATTCAGGTTTGATTGTTCAATAAAAGTGTCGAAAAGCTTAACCTTCATAATTTTCATGATTACCTAATAGTGCTGTCAGTAGTAATTGATTTATAATATAATCAGTCTCTAAGGAAGTACATTTAGTTGCTTTTTTGTTAAATGTGTAATTTTTTTATATATTCTTTTTCCATAAATCCCTTGAGTAAACGGTATAATAGTAGAATTAAAACAAAATTATAAATCGAAATTTTCATTAATTCATTTTATCTAATCTCGGTTCATTCTAAAATAATCAAAGAAAAGATTAAAATATATCTCGCGAATAGTTCTCTCTCTAATAATATCTCGTATCAAAGTTTCAGCTGTGATTTTATCATGATAGAAATTCTGAGAGAGTTTATTACTTTTACAGTTATAAATATATAAAAAGGATCGAACCGAACGAAGATATTATTTATTGTTAATCGTGTATTTCAAAATGCGACATATAACATAGGTGTTGAGTTACCTTCTATCCTTAAGACATTTTTTAATTATCCTTAGAAAAAAACGTCCCTTAAATATCTTTACCTGATTTTTAAACATCTTCATAACTAGAAGTTATAATAAAACATTATTGGTAGTACAGGACTCTCGAAGCTTTTTTTTTTAACATTTTGACGTTAACATTTTAAAGCTCCATTCCCGGGTTGAACTATCATATATTTTGTTCTCCCTGATTTCTACCAACTTTGCAACTGATTTGGCTAAACATAGTATCATTTCTGAATTGTGAATTATGAGCTAAGATCGATGTTGACTTCCTAATTCCCAAAGCCAACTTTACTATGATACAACGAAATACTTTTTTATGTATTGGTGAATATTGTATTTATTTATTTTAGGTAAAATATGCTCCAAAAGTAACTGTTACGATTCTTTCTGGCCTGGGCCCAAACGGTCGTATCCCAGAAGGCACCGAGGTACGACTCGGCTGTCATGCAGATGCCAATCCACCCAACGTTAC
Source organism: Rosalia funebris (assembly GCA_037954035.1). Taxonomy (NCBI): domain Eukaryota; kingdom Metazoa; phylum Arthropoda; class Insecta; order Coleoptera; family Cerambycidae; genus Rosalia; species Rosalia funebris. The sequence goes on from JAZFAV010000001.1 coordinate 2,870,642, forward strand.
CTATAGATGGTTTCTTAATGAGGAACCTCTTATCGGCGATTTTACCACTGAACTAGCTCTTCATAACGTTACAAGAAAGCATCACGATGCCATCGTCAAATGTGAAGTTCAGAACACCGTAGGTAAAAGTGAAGAAAGCCAGACTTTAGATATAAGCTGTAAGATTCACTGATTTTTTTAAATATTTCATATTATTTATAAATAATTTTCTAGATGGTCCCCAATTTAGATCAAAGCCACGGTCAATTCAGGCCGATCAAGGTGCTAGTGTTACTTTGAGTTGTGACGTGGATGGTAATCCTTTTCCTGATATTTCGTGGTATCACGAAGATAAGAAGAAAATTGTTAGTTCTAGTCCTAACCTAACTCTGAGAATTGATGAAAAATCTGCCGGAAGATATTACTGTAAAGCTCGTGTACCCGGATTTCTCGAAATTGGGGCAGAGGCAACTATCTATGTAAAAGGTAAATGCATTTAAAAAAAATGTTTAATGATTATTCCGTAGACCATCTATTAATAGGGTATCCCTTTCAAACACGTGTGTATAAAAAAGATACTACAAAAATCACTTGCGTGGCATGATGAAACTTACACGTAATTGCAAGTATTTTTCCTGCTATGAAAGAATAGCTTGCTACCTCTCTCCTATTTCCCTAATTCGTATATGTCCTGAAACTGAGATTATTCCCATTTAAACCTCTATGACCAGTCTAAAAAAAATATTGCCACCCAATGTACTGTTTTTAAGGAATACACAGACTTATTTCGTAATTGTATTGATCATTGTCAAACAATATTTGAAATATTCAAATAATATACAGACTATAATGAGCAATATTGCTAGTAAACTGATGCCTACTTAAAAAATAGATCATCTTTATGTATACACATATTTGAATGAGATCACCTATTATTTAACACGTATATAACCTAAAATATGTTTATGTAATCCTTCTTTATGTAAAAATACAGAGATATGTGGAAAAACTCAAATAATTTGTTTAACTTACATAATTACAAATTTAATAAAATTGTTTATTATCCTTCTTACTAGAATACTATTATGCACTTGTGATTACTGTAGTTTCTTTATATTACAATTGTAACATATATCCTATTTCTTTGATCACAAAATATTTATTAATACTATTAATAATTTCGTACTGAAAATTTTGCTCGTAATATAAGCAGTATGGCACTCCCTCATACTTGTACACTCCACATTTGTTTTACTTAAAGCTATGTAACACCAATTATACTAATATCTCTTCCATATATGTGATTCAAAAAATAGATACTGAATATTTGAATACTATTGATATTTTTAGTTAAACTTCTAACATTGATGTTATTATATTTTAACGTTTATCACAAATAAAATTTATTTTCTGTTTGCTTTTTCTTTTTGTTGTGTTTTGTAATAAATTCAACCTAACACCTAATTTGCCACTAAACTATTTCACTGTACACTTTAACATAGATATATACTATGTATTTTGTTAATTATTTATCATGCTATAACTAAATGAATTAATTGTTTTATATTAATAATATTCTAAACACGCATACAGTATTTCACCAGAATCAATTAGTAATCGTATTGAATTTAAGTTTTATTTTTTCTTGAAGTAATTTTCATGCTAATACATGCTAATATTATTTTTATTATGTGTAATCCTGTTATTGACATTCATTCCTATATTAGATTCATCAAATATTTACACCAATTACTATTATTTTGTACATATATTTTTGTTTGCAGAAATAATAATGAATTCTTCATGAGATCTTAGTAAAATGACAATTATAAAAGAAGTGTTAATAACTGAAATACATTAGAATCAAGCACGTTCATAATATGAAATAAATGTTCACATTTAATGAACAGTATCTGCAACTCCTTCACGCACAAGTGTCATAACCATTTGCAATCATAAAAGTAACCATAACAATACTACATCGTATCCAACTACCCTAATAAAGCCATGCCTAATTATGATTAAAATTACTTTGTAATGAATACAGTGTTCTTATTTATTATTTCCCAGTTATTTTACACGGAATACTTTCGCATAAAGTAGCATTACCTTGATTATTTGACTATACTCAATTGATAAAATTAAGATATTATGTTTTTATAAACAATAAGGCAATGCCAATTTTTCTATTGATTCATAGTTGCAGTATTAATCTCTCTGGAATATTCGTAAGAAAGCACAGAAAAGCAGAAAGAACTATTCGCGATGTAAGAAGTAACACTTAACTTAATTGTGTTTATTTTTCAGGACCTCCGCAAATAGTTAGTCACCGCACCCAATTTGGCATAGAAGGGGACAATGTCAGAGTGGAATGTACAGCGTTTTCGATACCCGCTCCGGAACGAGTCGTCTGGACATTTAATGGTCGTGAAGTTGATTTACACGACCAAGACTACTCCATCTTGGAGGATCCGTTACCAGAAGGCATTAAATCGACATTAATCATTCGGGAATCTCAAGAAAAGCACTTCGGAATGTATAATTGTAGTGTCTCAAATCCGTACGGAAACGCTGTTGTGGAGATTAATTTGATGCCGCAAAGTAAGTATTTGTTCAAAAAAAGTGCCATTAAGGAAATAAATCGGTTTCACAAAACCCATAGTGCGATCGCTACGATTGGAATAATTGATGGAAAATTCATCCGATCAATTTTTTATCGATAAAAAGCATAGTTTTCTTTGGCTTTTCATAAATTTACAACAGTCTTATCGGTGTATCGCACAGAATTCGAAAGTGATATATTCAAAGTAAAAAACGTGAACGAGGCATGGCAAAACTGTAGAATATTTTACAACTCTGGCCCACTTGAGATATGAATTAATAAAAATATTAGGCATATTTATAGAAAAGCCGTTTATAAAACAATATCGATTTGAAAATGTATTTAGACAGAGCTCATATATTATGTAATATATTTAACAAACTCTTTACTCCAAATGAATATATATGTTTGTAATTATTTTTAATTAAATATATTAAATATAGAAAATCAAAATGAAACTAATGCAAATTTCTCTTAAGATTTAGCAACTTTATTAAGGAAATATATATTTATTATTTGCAAACATAAACTTGAATTACAAAATAATGGACATAAAATTGTCTCTACATAATATTTATCTTATGAGAACATGTCCCATGTTGAAAAAGGCAATTCAAAATAATTTGAAGTATTCATTTATTATGCATTTTTGTTGAAATAACATTATATGTCTAATAAAATTTATTACTCTCCTAAATAATTGATATCATCTCATCAACACTGATTTATGCAAATGAAATTAATGTTTAACGAATCTGGGATTTTATTTTCACAATGCATTTCCGAAATTTTTAATAATGGAGATCAAGTTGACGTAATACATACGGACCTTTAAAAAGCATTCGACCAATTGGAACATTATATATTTTTGGAGGAATTCGGTATACGTGGATTTTCCCTGATCAAATATTTTACCTTGTCTAATGAATAGATAATTTGTCAGATATGAAAACTTCACAGTTAATTCATCAGACTGCACATATCTTCAAAAATATATAAACATAGTGTCAGAAAAAATTAATACACAGAATATCGTCTGGCTTTAAATATTTGTATATGCAATATTTTATCCTCGGAAATTAAATACTATTGCCTATGGCTATCATACTCGAGGTTATATTATTAGTCTTATCATACTATTAGTTACATTTTGTACTATTAATAATTAACATTGATCATATTAATAATGTTGTATCAGCGTGCGTTTGAAACTTTTATAGCTTTATATATCAAAACAAAGTATTTTCGAACATTCGAAATATTTTTTTCTTAGAAGAGCCAAATTGGAGTATGGTTTTATTATTTGGTATCGAATGTATGTAAAGTTGGGAATTAATTCAGCAATGACAGTTCCTTTTATAGTACTTAAGAGGCCGAACATGGTTTCTGGGTATTTTCTGTCATAAGTTTGGTAGGGTAATGATCCCACTACTACAGACCTAAAACTTAAATTTTAAGGCAATCCAATAAAAAAAACCTCATATCCCCTACGACAGGACGCCACTGTATTGGGTCAATGAATTTTTAGGTACAGAGCAAATACACCTAGCGTGGTCGAAGTTGAAATTCCGTATACTGTCGACTATTGCTTTAATGTAACACTAACCTCTCTCATTAATCACGACTGCTTCTTATAACACGTGAAAAATGGAATTTTAAGCTAGTGCATTATTTTGATAATACTTATCCAGTTAGAACAGCAACATTAGAACTTAAACTGAAGTACACACTTCAGTTATTTTCGCGGCATTAATTTTTTTATGAAATGATAAAAAAACACTCATCCCATTTTAAAACACTGTATTGAGACTCTGAGCTTTCAATTTTTATCATGTTTAAAATTGGTTTAGAGCTTGTATTTTTGACCTCACTAAACTGTTTTAACCTCATATCAATTTAATCGATGTGTGTGGTAGTCTGACAAGAAAAACAAGTTATTTTGGCGGCATTATTTTTTCTATGAAATGATAAAAAAACACTCATCCCATTTTAAAACACTGTATTGAGATTGTGAGCTTTCAATTTTTATCATGTTTAAAATTGGTTTAGAGCTTGTATTTTTGACCTCACTAAACTGTTTTAATTTCATATCAATTTAATCGATGTGTGTGGTAGTCTGACAAGAAAAACAAGTAATATAATCCAAACACCGATTGGATTAACCTAAGATTAAACTACACTACACGTGCGGCCGTACATATGTACGTTAGAAACTTACTAAACAATCTTCGGAAATGCAGGAGGAACACGACTTATATGACCTCACGCGACATAAATATGATCTAGTCACTTTATGTGATGTTGAGTATGACACTATTAAAATTACCATTACCATAGCAACTATTATTAGTTACTACTATTAATTACAACTTTTTTCACTACTTGGGACGGTTTAGTTCTTTTTTAATTACTTAGCATCTAAGGTATGTTTATATAAAGTAAAGCCAAAAAGTATTATGAAACCCTGTGTATTCAATGATTTTGAAGAGGATTCGATGATTTTGATCTCTTGAATCGGTTCCTCTTCGAGACATTCGAGTCGTTTTAATATATTATTATTTCATTATCTATATGATCTCTTAAATAGCCAAGTTGACTGTTCATAATTATTAAGTAAAATAAGTTTTCACACACTACAGAGCAATTTGCGGCAATAAAAAAATTGCTTACATACGACACAATTGCAAATCACACGATATTTTTAATAGCACTATAAGAATAAACACACTGTTAAGTAGGATGCGTAAAAAATCCGGCTTATTAGACTATACACTCTTCGGTTCAGGGCCACTCCATTATACCATTAATAAAATGCCAGTCTCACCACACAAACTTCAAAATTCTCAACATCGCTTTGATGTTACATGTTGATTTGCATGCCTTTTTCATCTCAGTTAATTGCATAATTGAAATGTATGACTAATTTCCAATAATCGATTTTTGTTACAGAGACATTTCCAATGCTAATTCTGATCATCGGCGTGGTTAGTGCCATAATAGTCCTGATTATAATCATAATGATTGTGTTCTTGTGCCAACGACAAAACAATAAGAAGCCGCCCCCAGAAAGTAAGTTCAATCAACCTCCTCACTCTGATAATCTACCAAACAGTTATTTTCCAGCAGATGCAAATACAATGGAAAAGCAATGTAAGGAATCTGACCGAAGTTCTAACATCTCCGACTTGAAACTCGACCTAAGAACTGGATCATCTAATAGCAATGTCCATTGTGATATGGATTACATCCCTGGTGCCGAGTCGGAAACCGGAAGTGAGTCCGTTATAACGAGAATCGGTGTACCTTTGGCTGGTCCAGTTAATGTTTCGGGACAGGAAATTTACAGATATTCTGCAGATTATACAGAGCCCAGCTTCCCTCCTAAGGTAAGGCTGTTAATCGACGGTCAATTATTGTAACCACGATTTAATTTAATTTACTTAAAACCAAAATTTACATGGGTTTTCAAATTAGTGTTATTAATGTTGATGGTTATACAGGGTGTTTAGGAATGAGTATCAAACAAATAAATTGTATTGCAAAGTATGTGCAAATTTTAAACAGATGAGAGAAATTTCAAAAAAATACAAACATGTAAATATATATTGTAAATAGTTATTATATTATAAGTGAGTGAGCAGGATAAATTATAAATTAAATACACTCGTTGCATAATAATCGTCATTTTTATTGCCTTGCATTTAGATATTAAATATAAATTACAAACCACCAAACCAGTAAATTTTACTTTAGGTTTAGTTTTAATTAATGTACACATATTTTAGAAATATAATAATAATTATATTTATAAATAAATAAGTATAATAGATGTTTTAGAAGTATAACAATAATTTTATATTCATAATAGAAAATCTCTATTATTATTGCTTAACTGATCTAGATACATCTAGAACTACTATAAATCTGTTTCCAAAAATAGTGACCGATATTTTTTCATACAATGGGAAAGTATATATACATAGGTACATATAAATACACACTAGTTTGATGTAAAATGAATATCACAAAGTCGTGGTAGAATTTTATCCCTCACTGGTGTTAAAATTCATACCAACAAGGGAGGAAAATCAAGAACGTCTGTTGTATCACATGTTTTTGTAAATTATTACATTGTTTAATGTAATATTTTAAAGTAATATGTTACTGTGTTTACTTCATTGTCATGAGACAGAAGTAGTACAGGGTTTTATTTTTTGAAACAGAAAAAATCCTAATACAAAAGTTATAGGAAATTTTACTGCAATCTCAGACATGTGTTTAGAAAAACAGTCGAGTCTCATGTTTCGGAGATCCAGACCAAACTTATGTTTTTTTTTTTTTTTTTTAATGGAACACCTTATCTATTTTTCGATTTTTGAAATCTAGTTGCTTTTCCGATTAAAACAATATGCATGTTATATCTTTGCTCTAGTAGTTTGCACAGTATCGCCCTTTGAAATATCGAATATTAAACAAAATCAAGATCGCCATGGAAAATTTGAAACAATAATTACTAGAATTGTTATAAACGGAGTTTGATAGTTTAAATTATATTTTATTTTTGATGTTATCATAGTTATATTAAAAAGCATATTTCTGAATGGAACGTAACATTTTATTAAAAACTATAATTATAAATTATAGAAGGTGTTCTATAATACCTCCATTTTGTGCAATACAGAGAGCATACCTCCTTAACAAATTTCGTTTGTAAGCCAAGATACCAGTCTCGTTCATGTCTCTGATCTCCCGAAATGTTTTTTCTCTATGTTCTTCTACGTTATTTGAGCTTTTCATTATTTCTTTATTTATTGATTTTTATATTTCAAAGGGCGATATTGTGCAAACTACTAGAGTAAAGATATAACATGTATATATTGTTGTAATTGTAAAAGCGCGTAGATTTCAAAAATCGAAAAATAAATAGTGTTCTATTTAAAAAAAAAACATAAGTTTGGTCTAGATCTCCGAAAAGCGAGATTCGATTGATTTTCTAAGTACATGTCTGAGATCGTAGCAAAATTTTCTACAACTTTTGTATTTCCCATTTTTTTTCTATTTCAAAAAATAAAACAATTATGGGGGGTAGAATGTTATATGATTAACGATGTACATGTCAATTCAACTAAATTTTTGTTGAAATTCGCTTTATTACAACGACTTTTTTTAATATGGTAGTAACGATTTACTTATTGGGTATATTCTTGATAACATATTAATTCTAATAAGTGGTTAATAACTGAAAAACGACAGATATAAAATGTGTGTTTGTATTACTTTATTTAGTGCACTGTTGCATAACACAAATAGGGTAGGTACATACCAATTCAGTGAAATCTTTTACGAAACGATATTTGTTTAAATGCAAAATGTTTTTCAGTCAAATAGGTAATTATTTGTAATGAACTTTGCCACCCATCTTAACGTTAGCTTCTTAGAGCAGATAAGTTGATTAGTTATAAATCATGAACAATTATATTGTCTCTAAGCTTGAACTACTGGCTGTGGAGGTCATATACAGGTATACACGTAGCATGTTCATCGTAAGGGATAGAGATTGGGATCAAAGTAATTTCTCTTCATAAAAATCTGGTGTTTGGTTTAATCTTTTTAATGATTTTCAAGATGTTGTTAGATGTATAATTTATACCATAAGATACTAAAACGAACGGAAAATAGGTTAACAAGAGTAACCGATAACAGTACTGCATTAATAGAAAATAAACATTATATGTGAATTATTTTATGTTTTATATATGTCATAACTATTGAAAATGTACACCATTTTACACCATGAGAATTGGTAATGTTTTACTCCGATAGATTTTTAACAGAAGCATAAAATCTTACTAGTTAGACGAGTATTCCAGTCAACTCTATGTGATAATAAAATATAATATTATTGTACACAAAAATCGTACATCAATTCCATTCTGCTAAATGATTTACAACTTACAAATGAAATCGTCACCGAATAAAAACTCTTACTACCAAGAGACACAAATTAATTTTTAATAAGTGTTTTCCTTTTGCTTTACAATAAATACTATAGATCATATATCCAATGATTGTACTATTATATAATATAGTTAATTTTATTACGTAGGTATAAGTTATTAGTGATAGTAATAGTAAAATAACGTTAAATTTCGACTATTGAAAATCACAGTCACACTTATCCCACCTTACCTTACATAGACTGTTAAGCTTTGTGCTCTTAATGTATCCAGTTAAAAATTTTTAAATAAAGTGACGAGGCATCATTATAATTTAAAGTACTTGTTATATAGATGTTGTTGTAACCGACAAAGAGCCACCATTTTATGTGGTAATGGTAACATAAGTCCAAAATATATTTAAATAACCTCGACTAAAATTATCCGCGTCTCAAAATAATATTGGCACCTTCGCCATTTCTTTTGAATTTGTCAAATTCATATATTTTGAAATTAGATATTTTAATTAAATTTCTGGTATAGACGATCATCTAAAAATAATGTTAAGAACTTGGTACTCTTTCTTCGGCTATTTTATATAGATACTATATGCACTATTTGCATATAGTTCTATATTTAAACAATGTTTCTACTAAATTTAACAGCATAGTTTATCGAAGCTGATGTATACAGCATCGTCTTATATTATACAAAAAAATACTGTATAATAATTCTTTCAAGCTTACCAGATTGACACATTTAAATTTCAACTATTGGAAATCACGGTCACACTTACTCCACCTTACCTTACATAGATTGTTAAAGTTTTGTGCTCTCAATGTACCCAGTTAACAATTTTTAAACAAATTGAGGAAGGCGTCATTATAATTTAAAGTACTTAGATATATTGTTGTTATATACAAACAAAGAGAGATAACCATCATATGTGGTAATGGTAGGCTATAATAATCCAAAACATGTTTAAATGACCTCGAGTAAAATAAAATATCCATGTATCGAAATGGTATTGGCACCTTCGCCATTTTTAAAATTACCAAATCTGTAAATTTTGAAATTATATGTTTTAATTAAATTTCTGATATACGCAATCATCTAAAAATAATGTTACGAACCTTAATGCCCTTTCTTCAGCTATGTTATGTAGATACTATATGTATTATTTAGATACTATGTAGAGAACTATGCATATAATTCTCTATTTAGACAGTGTTTCTACTAAATTTAATAGCATAGTTTATCGAAGTTGATGTATACAGCATTGTCTGTTATTTATAATAATATAAGACTGGTAATATAATCGATATGAATAGTACAAACTACATCATGTATTTTATACTATTCATATCGATTGATCAATATTCATTTAACGTTCAATATTCAGCCCTGTGGTACTCTCAAATATATATACCATACCTAATATGCTATTTTGTTTCAGGATGGCCAAAACAACAACGGATATGTCCCGTACGTAGATTACTCTCGCGATTACAATCCTCCCATGATGCAGCCGCCAATCTCGTCCTCCCTTGATCCGACAAGAGAAAGTCTTCAGTCAACTCGTCTCCAACTGAACTCGCTCCAGTCGCATCAAATTCCAGTGTCGGGGTCAAGTTTGCCGTTAAATGACCTCTCTGAACTCCACATGGCTCATCAGGCGATGCCCAATGGGGGCATTCCTGGCATTGATCCTCGATTCAGCGCGACGTACGGCAACCCGTACCTTCGCAACCCTAACGTAGGTTTGCCGACGCCCAACACTGCTAATCCGGCGGCAACCCCCGCGCCGCCTCCCTACTCCAGGGAGAACTCCAGGCTAGCCAGCTCTAGTGCCATGATTACAGCTAGTGCAAATGTAGTGAATACGGTAGTGGCGAATGGGGCCAACGGGTCCGTCCCTCAGGTCACGCGCCTTCCTAACTCTCCCACCAGTCAATATATAGTACCGAATAGTAATATGGCGACAATTAAGAGAGGTACTATGGCTACACACGTATAATGCCTTGTGCGTTAGATTACTGTTACAGTGATTTTAAAATTTAAGTGAATTTATACGACAAGACTGAGTAAATATACAAATCGAGTTTTCTTTTTTAATGAAATTGTTCAATTTTGGTAGATTTTACACCGAAACGAACATGTCTTAATGTAAATTTTTACTAGGCAATTAAATTAATTGACCGAATTATTGATTAAAAATTAATCAATTAGTACTGTTTCGTACTAAACAGCTGCATATTTTTTCAGAAATTGTAAATGATAATAGTTTTACAATATTAATACAAAGTTTTATATGCATCTCTACCGCGCTCTAATAAAAAAATAATACAAAAATTAAACTAGTCACTAAGTTATCTCAAACTTATTTAGAGCAGACATATTTTTAGTCAGCATATATTATGTCATCCATATTTCCATGTGCCATGTAAATAATATTTAAACAAAAAACGTAGAAAAGATATGCAACTGCTGTAATAGTTAGTGTACATATCAAGATCGGTAAGGTTATAAGCCGATTTATTTTAAAATGTCAATTCCTAAAGATTACCCCATTCAGGACATCACTGGCAAACGCGTTATTGTCTAGAAAATGTATTATTTGAAGTAAACTTTTATAGAAGAATATAAGATGTCTATGAGCTTCCAAAAGAGAATAGTTGAAAACTGTTTAAGTTTTTATAATTTTCGTTCATTCCATCAAGTTTCTTATGTGGCAAGATTTTGTGCCCTGTTCATTTCAGTTAATCTCTATTCCCACAAAAGCTTGCTACAATCTAACTTTCTCTAAACAATCAGCTTCTTAAGATGTTACTTTGTGAAAATTGTTAACTTTAAAGGTAATGTTCTTGTTATAAATTAAAGATATATACCAAAGATATTTTTTGTATAGTAAAAAGTAATGAAAATGTATATTTTTGAAATAATTTCAATCAACGATGCTATATATAAAAATTTGGCCTACATTGTAATGTTTTTGGCTTATGATTTCGTTATTCTTTAGTTAACTATAATTTTTATCCTTTGTACTTAAAATACCATTTGCAATATTTTTGCTTTAATCTTATTGCTCATCTTAGTTATTGTTTATATTTTTTTGTATATTGTATTATATTTTGTTTTTTCTTATGTGTAAATTTACATATTTTTTATATTTATATTTTATTCATAATACTCGAATACATTAACATCGATTTAATTGAATTCTGTACCTATTTTTGTAATATATAATATTTTATCTTACAATGGTTCATATTGATTGATGTTTTTGTTATACACATGAAAATAGTAATTTAGCTCAATACTGTATATATGAAAATATCTTGCAAAAATTTTCTATACTCGTAGAAAATACTGTTACTATTGTGTATAAAGTTTTTTTAAGTCTTGACGAATAGCAATATTTATAAAACTTTGTGATTGTAAAATAAACCTGCCTACTTAAAATCGTCGTTTCTATTCTCCATAATTACAACAATGTGTAGCAGTATGGATTTCTCGTTAAAACACAAGTTCCTCTGAATTAAAAAAGTTCTAGTAGACTAAAAACATTAATAATTACCCATGACCTAAAATCCCCAAAAATTTTGCAATAATTACCCCAGATTTATCGACGTAAATTACCATTGCTCTAAACTAATGAGACACATTTCTTATTATATTCCGTTTATTGAAAAATTATTTTTTCTACATAAGTTGCAAGTAAAAATAGTTGTTAAACATTCATAAAACTATATGCAAATTTATTGTTGCACAATTGAGTTTAAATTACTTGTAGCAAAAATTAGCCTTGATGAACATATGATATGAAACTACAAACCAAAAAATCGTACTCTTTATTTTTTTTAATGTAATATTTATACCTGTCGATTTAACGGCACATCTAATAAAGGGTTTTTGTTATAAAACATAAAGATTTTAATATGGTGGTAGGTGAACGCAAAAAGTTTCTTTGATCTTTCTTTGCTGGGTGAATTGTGTCTTAAAAGGTCCTTATGCTCTAGATTTTATTAAATTTTCATGACCTGATGATATATTAATGGATAATGTATTATTACACTTGAAAAACAATTTCTTATTATTATCTTTTTAAAAATTGTTATATATTATTATGTATATCACAAATATGTACTAAAGTTACCACAGAAGCATATTCTAATAAAAATTGATTTCATTTATCCGACGCAAAAGCAATATGAAACAAAAGAAGCAACACTATCTTATTATATCACTATGTTGAAGACAATGCAATCAACATAAATCCAGTGGTTAACACACTATTTGTGTCTCCTCAATATAGTTTTCCAAAAACAAGTTGATACTTATTTTATTTTAGTTTTTTAACCATTTTCACTTTATTTGTTGTTTTTTTTTTTTGTTTAATAGAGCTATGGCAATAAATTAAATAAATCGACAAACAGTAATAGTATAAATAAAAATATATAGTAAATAAGTTAATCTGTAAGTTAACAAAACCTTTTATAAAACTAATAAGCGGTTATAATAATAAATTTCTATTTTGATGAGACTTTTTCAGTGATTTATACAACTGTTAATATTTATATATAGAAAAAACTGAAGCTTGAATGCAATCACTAAAGCAGACTTACTCCTCAAGATGACAAATTTCCTGTTTTCTATTTTCAGACAATCTATATTATTTATCTTCAGTAATTATTTTAATATAAGAAAAGTCCATCAATAATGCTCAATATTCTATTAAAATTTCAAGGTAAATTCTTCTAACAAGGCACTTTCAATATATATTAATGCTAAAGCTGACAGTCTTGCTTTTGATAATTTCGCAAATAAGTCTTTATTCTCTTTAAACATGAAAATGATCTTTCCGCGGAACTGCTTGTGGCAGGAATAGTCAAAATTAAACGACACCATTTTGATGACTCCCGGAAAACAGAAGATAATTGAAGGAACATAATATATTAGTAAAGCTTAAACACAGTACTCTTTTTCATATCGGGATCACTATAAATCACTGAAAGTTCACTTTCAGTAATTTAACGGTTTGCGTCAAAGAATGTTCCATATATATCTACTAAAGAAAAAAAAGTTCGTCAGGAAAACTTTTCACGAATGAAGTAAATTGTGTGGAATCTAGATTTAAGGATTGCAGTTTAGAAATTTCACTAAAGTGATTCACTAATGTTCAAAGTAATAACGTTCAAAATTTCATAAAACAATCGTGCGTAGATGCTTTTCTTATCTTCTTCAGGAATTAAATCCAAACGCATTATTTTACTTGGTGGTTGATTTTCTGACACAAATCTGTCCATAGGGTCCCAAATGTCACTAAATTCGTTTCTCATTTTTTGAATATGTGATTTGAGGTCGCGATCTTTTTATTGCAGTAACTAATATCTGATATTTTTGTCTGAAGAATTCTAAACAGACTCTCGGAATATAGAAATATTGCAGAAGACACTGCTAAGAAAAAATTAAAATCAAAGTCGCACAATAAAGTTAAAAGGCTTTTAGCACAAATAACGGTTTCTCGATCCCATTCCTCATTTTCTTTTTCTAAAATTACCTGAAGTAGCGTTTCCAAATCTTCCTTATATTATGGCGACAGTCGCCAAGATGCGTTCACATAATCGCATAACTGAATCCGGAAATAACGACAACACCCACTCGAGGTTACACTGTTGACTGCGTAAGATCACTGACCTTTTCGCCCATCTATCGCGTAGCTTGGATGTAACGTGGACCATTGCATTTCAGCACTTCAACAAGTAACGAGTCCAATAATTTCGGGCGCCTTCACGACCGATTTGATATAAAAAAGTTCATAGTAGCGTTTAAAGCAAATAAAATATGTTTGCGGTCGGTTTAAAATAATTAAAAAATTGGAAAAATTGAATAAATCGGTTGAACTTTTAAATAACACTAATTTGTCAATTTTTTAAGGGATGCGACGCATCACTCGCGTCCATTTACGCTACGTCCCTGGTGGACAATACACTGGTGGAACAGCACTTTTTATTCTCTGTTAGATTCTGTAAAGTAATTTTTGCCTAGACGTTTTGTTTTCGATTTTAATGCATTTATTTTGTTTCAATTTAGTCTTTCATGATAATATAGACTTTTAATGACTATATGAGGTCCAGCAAGTAATTTGCTTACTATATGATAAAAAATATAGTTTAACAACACCTATTCCACGATATTCTATGTAGATCTGCAAAGAATAGAAAAAGATAACTATGAGACCAATGGGAAAACGTTCGTTAACCCTAAATATAAAATGTTATAGTTAAAAATATTTGTGTATGTTAATAAAGGTTTATAGCTAAATTAAGTGGGTACATGTATAGGAAAAAAGAAGCGAATATTTCATTTAACATTAAAATCTTCTAGTTAATATCATACATTAAATAAAATATTCTAAGAAGTTATTAATTTAGATAATACAAGCAATATTTTAATGTACGTACGACTTATTTAAATAACTAGAATGTTTTATATTTTGACCGTATAATCTCATGCTCAGTTTTTAGATAACAAAATATTCTAAATACATACTTAACTCAAAATAGTAAGTTTTTTACAGATAAAAATGAATTATCTGTATTCTCAAATCCTTAACTTAATCAGGATGAAAACTTACACCGAGGGAAATAAATTATTCACTTGTGATTAATGATTAATCTATTTTAATTGATTTGCGTCTGGAGCATCATATATAACACGTCCTATGTAAATCGTAAAAAATACAAAAAATATACAATCCATTAATGAATAAAATATATAATTTTGTTTTGGAATGGTTTAGTCGAATTGAAAAAACTGTTGTGTCATCAATACTTATAATTATATTAAATACACGCAATGTAAACATAATCCTATATATTAAATAAGATTAATATTATATAACTCATGATACATATAACTATAAAACATACATAGTTACTTCATTAAAGTATTTAATTCCACCGTTAATAGTGTAACCATGTCGGCGATTTTCAAGCCTTATTCAAAGAAAAACAGATAACGGTTTTAGAAGAAACGCTCTATGACAAGCAGTCACGGGCGTTAGACTCTTTGTCCTTAAGCAAACAGGCTATTCGCACTGGCTGTCAAGTTTACTATTAGAAATTTAGACCTCACTAGCTTAGAGATCGTTCGAACCGGGATCCAGTGATGATGCAGGATATTATTTTATGTAAGAGCCATTTGGGAGTAAAGACAAAATCGAATCAGACAGAGGAAAGTAAAAATGAATTGTGTGTTTAAAACATGTTAACATCATGTTAAATAATGTGAAAATTATAATTAGGGGTGGGTATATGGGTTTGCAAACAATCAAATTTAGGATTAGAAATTTAGACATAACTGGCTTAGAAATTGCGCAAAGCGGGATCCAATGATGATGCGAGATATAATTTGATGTGAGGTATATTTGAAAGTCAAGCAGAAATCGAACCAGATAGTAGAAAGTAAAAATGAATTGTGCATTCATAAAATATTAACATCGTGTTAAATAATATAAGAATTATAGTAAGGGAGGTGTATTATGGGTAAGCATTTACACATATTTTTAATGTCTCCCCAATAAACAAGTTTCCAATAAATGGCGGATGCGCCACTGTTATTTTAATATGTTTAGGTATAGGGTTGTAACCTCCTTCAAATTTATATCATATCTTAGATTTATTTATCACATTAGACTAATCAGGTATCAGATTTAGATTTAGAAATTTAGATCTCACTGGCTTAGAAATTGCGCAAAGCGAAATCCAATGATGATGTGGGATATAGTATGATGTGAAGTCTCTTCGGAAGCAAAAAGAAATCGAACCAGGCAGTAGAAAGTAAAAGTGCATTATGCCTTTAAAATATGTTATCTTATCGCGAGAGATTTTTTCATATATCGCTGTGAAAAACAAAACAAAATAGGAACTGTCAACAGTGTCAACAAAATTTAATCAACTATGTGGTAAGCTTAGTTATTATAAGTTTATTTAAGTAAATATGGACAATTTAAGACCCCATATCGTGTTGCTAATATATGTAGTGCCTCCGAATGTAGAAAATCTAATTTTATATGAAAAAAATTTTGTAGTATCTACTAGAGAAGGTGGGGCTGTAATATTTGGTACACATGTACCAAATATTACCGATCACCGAATCTTAAACATACAACAATATCACCAAGATAAAACTTATATTAATGAAGAGGGAGATTTTGAGCGTCCAAATTAAAAAAAATTCCTCCATACGATCCACTACCAGTTAAATCAAGAAGAACTATAAAATCCACATATCCGTATTTAGAATAGAAAACCTGAGGATATTCAAGGAAAGAAGACCAAATGTATAAAGAAGAGTATATTTACAGGCTTTGAGAGAAAATAAAATGTGGCAATGTAGAAGTAATTTTTCTTTCCCGATATATCTTGAAACAACGTCAGAAATACTAAATAAAATTTCGCTCCTTTTCAAATATTTCCAAAATTAATCTAGATACCCGTGATTTCGTTGTACCATATTATTAGGCATGAAATTGTACAATTTTAATATAATTTTATATTTTTCTGTTGAAAAGGGTTCTCACTATTTACGAGATCCTCATATTGATCTTCTTATCTGGGACACAGTATATACGGTATAGCTTTTTATGATCGACTTTATTGAACTACTGTTTTGATATTTTCTCTGTCTAATCCTTACTCATCACATATATCATTTATGTATTATTTACTTCCAGTGATTAATTATCAGAAAGTAAAATAAGCAACTGTAAATAAGTAAGGGACGTTACAACACTATATCTAAACATAATAAAATTACGGTGGCGCCTCCGCCATTTCCTTGAAAATGGTTTGTAGGGTAATCATTCCAAATATGTGTAAATGCGTGCCTTTACACCTACGCCTAATTATAATTTTCCCGTTATCAACCCCGATATTAACATATTTTGAACGCACAATTCATTTTTACTTTTCACTGTCGGATTTCAAATAAACCTGAAAGTTATGTACCGGATCATCATTCAATCGCGCTCCGAAGAATTTCTAAGCCAGTGCGGTCTAAATTTCTAAATCTAAATTTCATATTCAGTAAGCATAGACTGTTTGTCTAAGAATAAATAGTCTACGACCTGTAACTGTTTGTCATAGAGCGTTCATTCTAAAACCCTTCCCTTTGATTGAGGTTTCGAAATTGCTAACATTGCTACATTATTAACGATTTATTTAAATACTTTAATAAATTAACTATGTATGTATTATAGTTATAAGTATTATAAGTTATATAAGTTAACATACAAAAATATGTTAAAATTGCGTGTACTGAGCATAACTCAAAGCATCGATGACACACCTGCTTATTCGATTCGACAAGATCATTGCAAACGAAAATTATACATTTTATTCACTAATAGATTATATATTTTTTATATATTTAGGACGCTATTGGATATGTTGTATACGATTCTGCTTAATTATTCATTAATCACAAGTCAATTATTTAGTTTATACTTGTCGAAAAACTAGAGTAACACTAACTATAAAAAATGTGCAGTATATTCTCAAATTCATTTTTCAAATGAAAATGTCATCAAAAACATGAGATTTTAAGAAATGTGTTCGATTTTCAAGTTACAATAGTTTGTTGTCAAACTAAAAGCTAAATGTCAAAGCTAAATGTGGTTTAATAGGAAATGAACCAACTTTAAATTCCCCTAGATTGCGAAATCTTGCATCGGAGTATTGGATTCAGGAAATATATACATACATTTTCAGGAAACTTCAATATGTAAATAAGTTCTTATATATCTTTAAGGAATTATTTCTTAATAAATTTAAACAATATGTTTCATTCTCTATTAGAAAGTCTGTGGACCCAGAACATAAAATAATAATACATCTATCTCGTGATATACGTTATCCTATATGACTAAGAAAAAGGAGAATGAAATATAAATAAATTATTTATCACAAGTTGCCACAATTTTGCACACACAAAAATTGCCGTTCAAATTCTTCTATGCCTGAATTACTGAAGAAACACGCCCATGCTCATGGAGAGGTGCCAAATTCTTCCGTCGGAAGAGCACCGTCAGGACTCGAATCCAAGCATACAATAATCCGCAACACTGAATCCAGTCCGTCACCTCAGACCACAGTACAAATGACATTGTTGCAACTACCTCTATACAAGCATATTATAAGTCAATAATCGATATAGTAGTCGCAGAGAAGAGTGTTGTACTCTTATAGCTCCGCATTGGGCAAATAATTTACCTATCGTATTTATGATATAACATTAAAATTCATCATAATGAAATGCTTAGAATAAAAGCTTGCACCTGAAGATCTCTAAAACTAACATTCAATTATACTCGTACTTTACTTAATACAAGAAAAACTTGCGATGAAGTAGACGCTTTAATTTGATAACAAGAATTAAATAAACTGTTACGCAAATCACATTACACAGTTAAATATTCCTCAAAGTTACTAGGTTTCTTTAATTAGTATCATTCTTTAAACATTTACTTTCATGACAAAAAGAATGCTCAATTTGTATACCTGATTTTTATTTAAAATAAAGTATAAGTACTTGCATTTTTTGATAAGCCAAGTAACAATCTCTGTAAAGTTGGCGTATCACAATCAATATATTCTCTTTCTTAAGGTTTTGTGGCCGTGCAATAGCCAAGTCAATTTGAATCAAATATAGTTGTATCTTCGTAATGTTCCAGTTCCAGTGGAGTTTTTTTAAATGTCGATCTTACACAACACATCAATATTAAAACACAGTCAAAGCAAATTATGCAGGTTTCTCTACTCTCTCCCCAACTTAGATTAGAAAACAGAAAATGAATTAATGGAATACACATACATTTCACAGCATGATTTGAAACCTTGCTTAATTAAGTGCTCAAAATGCCCACCATTGTGGGCAAAATTATTTGTCAAAAAATTTATCAAAAAACAAAAGCAATTATTTGTCAAAATCTTGTCGGATGTTTAAACTAATGTGTTTTTGAGTTATTATCCTGCATGGATGGGTACTCCCCATTACTTAGGTGTTGAATATTCTACGGTGCAGTTTTCGATATCCAAATTTACGTTTTTTTCTTGTCAAGAGGTGATCTGTCTTACTAAAATAATTAATGGTGGCAGGAAGTTTTGAAATCACAGCACTGTTTGTAAAATTTAATGTATAAGAAATTTCACAGAACACAGAACACCAATTACATAGAATATTCACTGAATTAATATTAATTATAATAATATAAATATTAGGACAAGGCAGTTGATCCAGAATAATCCTCATACTAAACCAGAACTCTTCTTTGAGTGAGTTTTCTCTGTGACTTTGGGTTTAAATCTACCGTTACTAATGTAGCAATGTCGTCGATTTTGAAGCCCTCAATCAAAGAAAAGAAATAACGATTTTATAATGAACACTATGTGACAAAAAGATACAGGCCTCTGGCTTAGGTATACTCTTTGTCCTTAGATAAATAGTATATGCTCAATGGTTATCACATTTAGACTTAGAAATTTAGAACTCACTGGCTTAGAAACTGTTGAAAGCGAAATCCTATGATGATGCGGGATTTAATATGACGCGAGGTCTATTTGGAAGTCAAGACGAAATCAAACCAGATATTGGAAAGTAAAAATGAATTATGCGTTTAAAATATATTAACATCATGTTAAATAATGTAAAAATTATAATGAGGGATAGGTATATAGGTAAGCATTTACACATATCTGTAATGCCTCCCCTACAAACAATTTTCAAATAAATGACGGAGGAGTCATTGTCATTTCAGTATATTTAGATGTAGGGGTATAATCTCCTTCAAATTTATATCAACCTCCTATCAAATTTAGAATTAGAAATTTAGACATTACTGGCTTAGAAATTGCGCAAAGCCAGATCCAATAATGATGTGAGATATAATTTGATGTGAGGTATATTCGGAAGTCAAGAAGAAATCGAACCAGCAGTGGAAAGTAAAAATAAATTGTGCCTTTAAAATGTGTCGTGAGTATAAAGTTAACATTCAACATTATGTTAAATAACATTATTATTATATAATAATATTAAATTATAATTAGGGGTAGGTATATAGGTACTCATTTACACTTCTTAGTAATGAATCCGCTACAATTTTCAAATAAATGGCGGCGGCGCCATTATCATTTTAATATATTTAGATATAGTTTTGTAACAGCCTTTACTAATTTCCATCTGTGTATTCTTACATTCTGATCATTAATCACCGCGAATAGATGTTAATGTATAAGTTATATATATGATGAGTAAAGATTAGACAGAAAAGGACACCAAAATGTATTTTAAATAAACTTGAGCATAAGAAACTATATCATATACATATATATTTGAATCCCGACGGGGACAGTTTGGTACCCATCCCTAAGCATGGGCGTGTTTCTCTATCACTTCGAACATGTAAGGGCTTGTACGTTAATTTCTGTATTGAAACACCCCATACCCCCACTCTCTTTGTGTAATTTATAAAATATATCCCCACTATAAAAATCCTGGTCACTATTGTACCAGCGAAACCCATCCCCCCTTGATTGACCCAGAGAGTGAACGTACAAGTTCGAAGATTTGGCTTGATCGTTTAATATTGTCTAGTGGTAGGAACCTTTGCTACGTTGTGTTTTTAATTCTTACTCCCCAGATTCTTTATATAAAGTTTGGTATTACTTGTTTTAATTTTCTCAATTATGAACTGCTCTGGATAATTTAATTTAAGATTTAACTAATTTAATTTAGAATTTTATTTATTTGAATTTATATCTGATTTGCTTATTTGATTTACTACTAGCAGGAGGCAATAAAAGAAAACTCAAAATCCACTCGAATTTACATTTATTATTTAAACTTGAATAAGTGGAAATAATGTTCTTGACAAACAACAGAACCCTGTTATTTGTAACGGAAACTTCCGTTAAAGTTAAACAATGGCTAGCGTACGCAGAACTCTGCCGTACACTAAGAGGAACTCCTCTTGCTAAACACTCTGTGAGTTTCTCCACTGGGGAGACATTAAAACACCTAAGCCCAACCACGAATTCGCAGTTAGCAAATGGCTTGTTGCTATAGGTTGTGTACAAAATCACCTCAGTAAATGTATATATTCTAACCAATGGCGGGGCATACGCAGAACTCTGCAGTATACCGAGAGGAACTCCTCTCGCTAAACACCCTGTATAAGTGAGACACTGTCTCAGTAATGGCTTTGTGTCACGTACCCGCTCGCTCTGAGATACCCAGGTAGAGACTAATAGCCAATGCGAAGTTTAACCTTCTGTGGTGACAAAGTACGCACCCTAGAGTGCTAAGCACTAATTATCATTATCATTTTAATCAACAGGTAACTTCCCCGATAGTATAAAACCACCGAACAAGTGCACCCGTAGCAACTGTTAATATAATAATTTTAAGAATTGTGGTCGACCCTAGGCATGTCAATGTCCCCGTATGGAGACGCTAACAGATGTACAGAATGCAATAAATTATGAACAGAGAGTATTAGTCGGTCAAGAACTTTCCGTATCGTATTATTTACATTGGCATAAATTAGGTCAATACAGGGACGGGCGTCCCACAAGAAAAATATGAAATAGAACAGTAAACTAAATATAAGTGAAAATAAAATAGTAATCAAATAATATGAAAAATAAAGAGTTGTAAGTGAACAATATAACGGACAAATGAATGACAGCACAGAATAGGGATAGCTAGTGAATACAATTTAACAAAATAATACTAAATAATAATTGACTATAAAAGAAATAATTAACATGAATGAAAAACAAGGATATGCAGTGGCTAGCCTGCACTGAAATTGAACAGTGGATTATTATTGTCAAAGAAATCATCTAAATGTATTTAATTATATTTAAGTACCACAGTAAAATAACGGCGTAAATATAGAGTCATTAATTAAATAAACCCCCCGTATATCGATAATGCGTGTTACGCTAATTTAACTATTATCGAAAATACGTATAATTAAAAAACCCTCACCTAGCAAGGAGCCGATAGGCACGGCGTCGGAGACTTCTCCCCCAGGTTCGCAACCCCAGCTTTCGGTGACACCCATGACTATGACGCTGGACGACGTACGGGCGACTAGATTGCCGTTCGGAATCTACGACGACCCGGTCTCGTAGTTTCCTAGTGGACAGCGTGGTTCGAGTGACATGACCCTCCCGAGGCGGCAAGGCAGTAGACGTGAACGTTTATTTCGGGTATTATCCTGCTGGTCTCCTGGACTTTTCCGTCTTCGGACCTGCGGTCTTCCCGGCTCCCAGTCTTCGGTTTTTTCTGATCTTCTTCGGCGTCTTCTTCCCGGATTCCCTCCAGCGGCCTCTTCGGATCTTCCCGGCTTCTAGTCTTCTTCGGCGTCCTTTTCCCGGATTCCCTCCAGCAGCCTCTTCTGGGTTGAAAGTTTTCGGATCTTCCCGGCTTCTAGTCTTCTTCGACGTCCTCTTCCTGGATTACTTCCAGCGTCTTCTTGCGTTGATTAAAAACTGTCCTTTTTCTCTCGGGGCCTCGGTATTTAAACAGAATCGTTGTTCCCTACGAGAGGGATAACAAATTCCCGAAATCCCCGGTGCGATGGAAATAACTAGCACGCCGTGAAACAGCGTGCCCGATCTCGAAAATTCGACGTCATCTGAATGTTTATAAAATCTCTAATCGGGTTTCCTAAGCTCTGATTCCATATAAGTCCTTAACGTATGAGGGCGATAATTGCCTATCGAAAAGAGACGCTATGCCTGCCTTGTTTATGTTACAAATTACGACGACAAGTGCCTAAGTTTTGAAGCCTCGGTCGCTTTTTAACGCAAGATTGTAATATTATTTCCTTAATATTTTGTATTGAATATTTTAAAACTCTACTGCCGTTCTGGAAATTAATTTAAAATGCGCTTAATTATTGTGACTGCTTATTAATGAAATGAAAATTATTTTAGGTACAATTTTATATGCCACATTAGTTTAATAATTTATTTATACTTTATTTTTCGAATCATATTGTAGAATGGTGTGTATCACGATATAGCAGTATTACACTTTTATATGCTGCGTCCACAGAATGTTTAATAAAAAGGAACATATTGTGTATCTTATTATGAAAAAATTTTAAAAATTTATTAAAAATATCTAAAAATTTATTTACATATTGAAGTTTTCTGAAAATATATGTATATATTTATTAAATTCAATATTCCGATGCAAAAATTCAGAATCTAATTAAAGCTGGTTCATATCCCGTTAAAACACATTTAATTTTAACATCAATTGTTTGTGATTTGAAAATTGACATTTTTTAAAATCTCATATTTTCGATGGAAAAAATCTCTTTGGAAAAAATTGATAATATACTCTACATTACCCCATTTTATTTTCAAGTATCAAATAAATTATTCACTTGTGATTAATGAATAAATAATTTAAGAAAATATTGTGTATCCCTTTTAATTGATTTGATTCTGTAGCATCATACATAACATGTAATATGTAGTGTTCTAAAGACATAAAAAAATGGGTAATCCATTAGTGAATAAAATATATTATTTTATTTTGTAATGACTTTGTCGAATCCTACGAGCAAAAAGACAGAAGGAGAGAACATATCGGTGGTGGGAGTAGGCATTCGGCGCGACGGAAGTCGCCATTTTATAAACCACATTGTGAAGGTCAGTTGTCAGTGTGGTTGTCAGTTAGTATTGTTTACGTTTTGTTGTCCAGTTGTTATAGTGTGTTTTTGAGTGATTTAATAGTGACTATTGTTTGTAGATCACAAGGAACTGTATATTTTTAGTGTAGTATAGTAGTAGAATAAGAAAGAATTGAAATGGTGAGTTGTATTTCGTGCGGCTTATCTCACAACGCGCGGAAAGTTGGAGTAACCTTTCATCGGTAAGTTTGTAAATGTAAACTGTTTATAAAGGACTGTTGCAATTTTTAGTTTATTATGTATTGTATGTTTAAATATGGGCATAGTATAATAATCGAAAGAGTTTATTTCAAGCTCTATTTGTCACTTTTGTAAATACATGGCAGCCATATTTGTTTATATAATATTCCTCAAATTGCACAGTGGCGTCGTAGTGTTTGCGTTCTTTTTTTTTAGTAAAACTTGTATTAATTGACGGATTCAGATTACGACAATGAACAATAATAGTAATTAATAGTTAGCAAAAAATAATAAATATATCTATTTTTTTTAAGGTTCCCAAACAAACCTAAGCTTCGTGCAGCATGGCTCAAGTTTGTAAATCGGTCAAAAGAAAATATTCCAAAATTTGCAGTTCTCTGCTCGCAGCATTTTCAAGATTCAGATTTTGACAAATCGGCCTTCAAAGTGTCGCTAAAGAAGAACGCAGTGCCTTTCATATTGGTGCAACGGCATAAATATGTAAGTATGACCCTGTATTATGTATTAAGAAGTGTATATCATTCCTCAAATTTAACAAACCTGTAATTTATTAATGCTAAATTGAATACAGCGTTAATATCGAAATATATCCATAAGTATACCAGTATATAATGTACCTGTATATAATATAATGTACCTCTAGCTATAAGCCTCTAGACTTCAGCTACTATCGAGTGTTACTACTCGTAATTACCTAAATTAGGGTAGTCATGTAGAAATTATCTCGTTATTTGTGTCAAAGTAATAAACATAACTTTTAAATTTCATTAAACAAAAAAAGGGAATATAATAGGCCTAGCAGTAGACTATCTTGAAATATATATGTTGTATATCTATTCATTAGTAACTAAAAGTGATGTAGGTAATACCCTAGTAATTACCGAGTCATGCGCGATTGTTATTACAGCAATTCACATAACAAATGGGCAGCAATTGCGGCACATTATATCTAAATATTAAGTTTTGTACTGCTAAAATATTTCCGTAGTCATTGTGTGAATGGTTTTTGTAAATGCTTTTGTGGTACAGTTATAAATTAATTGTATTAATGGCAATAAGCTGCAAGTTTTCAAGAACAAGCATAATGAAATGACATAATTTGAGGATATAAAACCATTCACAGTTCCACGAATGAAAAATGAACCAATCATAGTCAGTATTAACAAGCAGATTACACTATTCTCCAACACAAAGCGATACTGAGCAATAATAATACTGCTTAGTAAATCAGTGTGTGATATTAGTTAATGAAGCAATTTGTGATATTGTGTAGTAAAACAACATTTATTGTTTACAGGAAAGACGAACAGAAGCTTACAAGTCTTCTGGAGAGGCTGGTCTAGCAGCATCTGTAGTTTCTCAACCAATGCAACTGCAAAATATACCCAGCACTAGTACTACACAGATGGATGTTTGTGATGAACCACACTCTTCACATGCTGACGTATGTGAAGAGTGTGCACAACCTATGCCGCAGTCTGTAGGTGATGACAGTTGCCGAATACAGAAACTGCGGCAGGAACTAACGAAGTTATCGAGGAGAAATTTGCTACAGTCTCAACAACTACGAAAACTTCAGAAACAAACTTGGTTCCAGAAGAAGCGGATTTTTAAATTAACTGCAATTGTACAGGAACTGCAGAAAATTAATTTGATAAATGCGGATCAAGTAAGAACCTTCCTGGACGAATTTGGACAAAATAGAGATATCATTAGTAGAGTGTTTAACAAAGCAAGAGGAAAAGCTGTTGAAAGACAGTATAGTGCAGAAATTAGAAAATTTGCTCTAACTTTACATTTCTTCTCACCTAAAGCATATAATTATGTACGAAACCGTTTCAAAAACTGTTTACCGCATCCAAAAACGTTATCCAAATGGTATGCTGTTATTGAAGCGAATCCAGGTATAACTAAGGAAGCACTCATTATGCTGGAAAATAAATGCAAGGCGGCTGAAAAAAAATGCTGAACAAATTGTGATTTATATTGCAGGCTTCGTAACAAGAAAAATAGGTTTTACAATTAGGTGTGAAACTTGCCTTAATGCTTTGTTCGATGTAAGGGAAAACCTATTAGGAAGTTTCATTGATTTTAAAGATAAAGGTGGACTTTCTTATCCTTCAAAGGATGTTATCTTTATCTGTTTAGAAACAGAACATTTATTAAGACAAGCTTTTGTAATTGAAGGTTTAAAAGTAAATAGAGAAAAATTATCCCTCATGGTTTTACAAAAACGTTATGGACGTGTTTTTAAAACAATTGTATTTCACAACGTAAATATGCTAGAAGACCATGTAATACTGCTCATAAAGGCAGTTACGATGTATTATAGTAAGATACGTATACGATACGCAGTAAATAATATAGCACCGGTTGAAAAAGTTCGCAGCCATTTTACGAAGCTTATTCAGTTCAAAGGGCAATAAATAGTTTTAAGGAATATTCCATCATACATATGTTTGTAAATAGTTTGTATTTTTATTGTTTTATTATATTTATCAACATGTAATACATTATAATTTTTTTTTAGTTTATTTAATTCATCCCCTTATCCTTTGTTACATATATTAATACGAGTATGCTTTGAAAGTAATAATTTTCCTTGATTTATAATAATTGGTAATCCATACAAAAGATAACAAATATTGTATGTCAAATGTGAACACATGACAAAGTCACAGGCCTTAAACTCTGTACTTAGAAAAACATTTTATGCTCACTGGCTATCAGAATTAGACTTAGATCTTTAGATCTCACAGGCTTAGAAATTGCGCAAAGTGGAATCCAATGATGATGCGGGATATAATTTGATGCGAGGTCTATTTGGTCAAGAAGTCAAGAAGAAATCGAACCAGACAGTAGAAAGTAAAAATGAATTGTGCATTTATAATAGAGTATCATCATGTTAAATAATATAAAAATTATAATAAGCGAGGTATCTAGGTAAGCATTTACACATATTTGTAATGTCTCCCCTACCATTTTCAAATAAATGGCGGATGCGCCATTATCATTTTTATATGTTTAGATACAGTGATGTAACCTCCTTCAAATTTAGATCAACCTCTTATCAAATTTACGACTACAAATTTAGACATCACTGGCTAAGGAATTGCGCAAAGCAGGATTCAGTGATGGTGCGAGAAATAATTTGATGTGAGGTATATCCAGAAGTCAAGAAGAAATCGATACAGACAGTAGAAAGTAAAAATGAATTCATAAAATATTAACATCTTATTAAATAATATAAAAATTATAATAAAGGAGGTGTATAGGTAAACATTTACACATATTTTTAATGCCTCCCTAACAAACAATTTTCAAATAAATGGCGGAAGCGCCATTGTCATTTTAATATGTTTAGTAATAACCTCCTTCAAATTTATATCAACTTCTTAAATTTATCTATCATATTACACTAATCAGCTATCAGATTTTAACTTAGAAATTGTCCAAAGTGGAATCCAATGATGGTGCGGGATATAATATGATGTGAGGTCTCTTTGGAAATCAAGAAGAAATCGAACCAGGCAGTGGAAAGTAAAACTAAATTATTCTTTTAATATATGTTAACATCATGTTAAATAATGTGGAAATTATAATTAGGGATGTGAGAAGTAATGTACCAATTTATACCCTTTATATGTAATGGCCATTAAAAGTAAATGTTAGACTGTTTGTCTAAGAACATAGACAAAGACCTTTTACTGTTTCTCATAAAGCGTTTATTCGAAAACCGTTATCTCCTTTATTGAGGTTTCAAAAATGCCAATATTACAACATTATTAACGATGGGTTTAAATACCTTAATGAAGTAACTATATATGTATTATAGTTATGTTTGATAAGTTATATAAGTTAATATATAAAAATATATTAACTTTACGTGTACTTAATATAATTATAAGCACCGGTGACATAAGAGTTTGTTCGACAATAGCTTTGCAAAACCCAATTATACATTTTATTCACTATTTTTTATATTTTTTATATTTTTAGGATGCTTTATAGTACATGTTGTATATGATTCTGCCGAATCAAATCAATTAAAATAAGCAATATTTTCTTCAAGTATTCGTTAATGACAAGTGAATAATTTATTTGACACTTGAAGCAAAACTGGAGTAACCCTAAGTATAAAAAATGTAGAGTATATACTCAAAACAATTTTTCAAATGAAAATGTCATTGAAAACATGAGATTTTAAAAAATATGTTCGGTTTTCAAGTTACAAGAGTTTGTTGGTATTAATATTAAATGTACTTTAATATAATGATGCAGGATATAATTTAATGCTAGGTCTATTTGGAGGTCAAAAGGAAATCGAATCAGGCAGTAGAAAGTAAAAATGAATTGTGCATTTATAATATATTATCATGATGTTAAATAATGTAAAAATTATAATAGGTAGTATATTATAAAGGGTAGGTATATAGGTAAGTGTACTTACACATATTTGTAATGCTTCCCTTAAAATTTTCAAAGAAATGGCGGAGTCGTCATTGTCATTTTAATATGTTTAGGTGTAGGGTTGTAATCTCCTTCAAATTTATATCAACCTCTTATTTCAAATCTAAAATTAAATCGATCTATTCAAATTTAGAATTAAATATTTAGACATCACTGGCTTAGAAAATACACAAAGCGGGATCCAATGATGATGCGAGATATAATTTGGAAAGTAAAAATGAACTGTGAGTTTAAAATATGTTAACATCCTATTAAATAATGTGAAAATTATGATTAAAGGCATACATGAAAAGTAATGTACCAATTTCTACTCTTTAGAGGTAATGACCGTTAAAGTAAATGTACAAGTACATGGAAAGCTGTTTGCTTTATAAATGGTCGCAAAAGAATTATTCACAAATTGCTGTGAAAAAAATACGAAATAAGAACTGTCAACAGCGTCAATAATATTTAGTCAACTGTGTGGTAAGTTTAGTTATTGTAAGGTTTTTATTATAAGTTTATTTAAGTAAATATGGACCACTTTAAAACGCCATATTGAGTTGCTAATATAGTGCCTCCGAATGTAGAAAACCTAGTTTTAAATGAAGTACAAGAAAATTTTGTAATCTATACTAGAGAAGTTGGGGCCAATACACATGTACCAGATATTACAGCTAACCGAATCTGAGATATACAACAATATCACCAAGAAAAAATTTATATTAGAAAGATACTCAAGAAGGAGATTTTGAGCGTCCAAATTAACAAAAAATTAACTCCAATCTAACGACTACCAATTAAAGCAACAAGTACTATAAGATCCACACATCCGTATTTAAAATAAGAAACCTGAGGATATTCAATGAAAAACCAAATGTGTAAAGTAAAATATATTTACAGGATTTCAAAGAAAAAGAGATGTGGCAATGAAGAAGTAATTTTCCTTTTCTAGTATATCTTGAAACAACGTCAGAAATACTAAATAAAATTTCGCTTCTTTTCAAATATTTTGAAAATTAATCTAGATACCCGTGATTTTTTTTACCATATTATTAGGCATTAAATTTTACAGTTTTAACACAATTTAATATTTTTCTGTTGAAAATGGTTCTTACTATTTACGAGATCCTCATGCTGATCTTTTTATCTAGGACACAGTATA
Source organism: Rosalia funebris (assembly GCA_037954035.1). NCBI lineage: Eukaryota > Metazoa > Arthropoda > Insecta > Coleoptera > Cerambycidae > Rosalia > Rosalia funebris. The sequence continues at coordinate 2,900,746 of JAZFAV010000001.1, forward strand.
TGGTATAGTTTTGGATGCTTAAACTAGTGCTTTGGTATTCTTTCTGTTTAACCCTTGCTCATCACATATATAATTTATGTATTGTTTACTTCCGATAATTAATTCAGAAAGTAAAATAAACAACTGTAAATAAGTAAATTATTATAATTATTATTATTATTATGTTTTGTGGATTTGGGCCTCATCAACCACTGATCGCATGGGTAGTCCCTTGGCGATCCCCTCTTATCCGGGTCATTATCCAAAAATGCTATCCCATAAAAGGAGCAATTTGGGCACGTCCCTCGCCTTAAGCCTCGCCTCCTCTAGAGTAACAAGGGTCCCTAATATAAGGCACCTCCTCTCCTCCAGTGCGGGGCAGGTAAAGAAAATGAATCGAGGTTTCTTCGTCTTCTCTACAGTATCTGCATGCCGGGCTGTCAGTCAGCCTCAGCTTGTGCTTATATGCATTTAGGCTACCATGGTGGCCCGTTATGATTCCTACCAGGGTTCTGGCTTTGTGATTGTTCAATTTAATGAATTCTTGAGCCCATTTTTCAATCTCTGAGTATTCGATGAAGAGTTTGGTTATTCGACAACTCGTTACTCCTCTCCATCTTTCTCTGTGCTGGTCTCTTGCCCAGTCATTGATGCGGTCTCTGATCAGATTCCGACATATTCCCACAGCAGGTTCTGCTCCATAGAGGTTTTCCCTGGTCCCTAGTCTGGCAAGGTCATCTGCAACTAGATTTCCCTTAATGCCATTATGCCTAGGTATCCATAGAGTTCCACCGATCCCTTCCCTGCCAAGTGGTTCAATGCTTCATAGCAATAATAGACCAGCTTCGGCTTCGCTTCAGCGTCGTTGCTAAATTCAGGGCTGTCATCGCCGCCCTGCTATCCGAACACATACATACTCTCTCCTGGGTCCGATTTTGGCCGGCCACCAGAACACCGTATGTAATTGCAACGAGCTCAGCCTGGAGTGCGGTAGTGTATTTACCCAGGGGGAAGGTTTTACCTATCCTATCGCGTCGCCCATACACCCTCATGCCCGCTCTGCTCTCACTCTTGGCTCCATCCGTATACCAGATGTCTCCATTGAGCGGTAATCCAGCTCGACCCTCTATTCAGTCGGTCTTATTGGTGAGGGTGATCTAATATTTCCTCTCAAACAGGAAGTGGACACCCGTACTGTCAGAGGGCATCCATAGGAGCCCCTCCTCAGCTAGCTCTCTTGAGAGTATATTCAGGTCCCCTTCCTGTTCATGTTTCCCACTCTATGCATTGCCTTTGCAGCTTCCGCTTTCAGGGTGACATCAAGAGGTGGTATTCCCATCAGTATCCCCATCGCCTCGATCGGTGTGAATCTTGAGGCTCCGGTTATACTTCTTGGAATCAATCCTCCTAGCTTGTTAAGTCGGTTGACATCCGCCTTTAAACAGGCTCTCTCCCACCAGACCAGTGCTCCATAAGTCAGTCTGGGTTTGAGAATTGCCTCATACATCCATTTTATAGTCTCCGGTTTCAAGCCCCAACTATTACCAATTGTCCTTCTCAGTTGTCAAAGTGTTGCTGTGATCTTGGAACATATGTGACTTAAATGTTTTTCCCATGACAGTTTCACTTTCAGGATTACTTCTAAGTATTTCACTTCGCTATTATAGCTTAGTTCTTGGCCACCAAGTTTCAGCGGACATGCTTTGTTCCACTTATATTTCTTGGTGAACACCATCACCTCAGTCTTAGAGGGATTGACCGAGAGTCCCTTATCCCTACACCAATTCCCAACCTTGTTATATCAAATGCTCCCTGTATTATATCAAGAATCGGCTCCAGGAAAGGGCCCTTACTTATTATTACTAAGTCATTAGCATAGCCAATTACTTAGTAACCCTTTAACATTTCAAGCAGCTCATACACTACCAGGCACCATAGAACAGGGGACAATACCTCTCCTTGAGGACAGCCCGAGTCGACCCGGCCCTCGATGGTTGTCTTGCCTTTGTTGGCAATAAGCTGTCTGTTTCACAACATATGATATATCCATTCAGCGATTATTCTAGGGGTATAGCATCTACGTAGTACTCCGCTAATCACCCCCCTGGATGTAAAGTTGAAGGCTCCTTCAATATCAAGGAAGGAGCCGACAACGTATCCTCCGAAATCCAGTTGTGCTCGTATCGATGACACAACTTTATCCAGAGCTGTTTCTGTTGATTTACCAGCTTGATAAACGTGCTGGCTCCCTTGAATCCGTCTCTCTATTAGAACAGTATCCCGAAGGTACCTGTCAACTAATCATTCGGCCGTTTTCAGTAAAAATGAAGTGAGGCTAATCGGTCGAAAGTCCTTAGGGGACGTATAACCGACTTTGCCCAGTTTAGATATAAAAAGAACCCTAGTGTGCCTAGCCACACTTCTGGGACTTTCTTCAGTGCCAAGCTGGCCCTAATGATCCTTATAAGTGGACCAAGGATTATATCTTCTGCTTTCTGCAGAAGTACCGGGTAAATGCCGTCCGTTCCCGGTGATTTATATGGATCAAAGGACCTCAAGGCCCACCTCATCTTAGCCGGTATGACTATCTCCTTCACAAGTTGCTTGTCGTCCCCCTCTCGGTTTACCACCCAGGTCTCATGTGCCCCTATTACTAGTGGATCGGAAATGTCTCCCGTCCCCGGTCTATGAAAGCCCGGAAAATATGCTTCAATGAGATAGTCTAAGACTTCCTCATCCGATTCCGAGAAATTACCATTAGCTAGCTTGAGCGATCCTAGAATCGCTTCCGGGCTACGGGCTAGGATCTTGTTGAGCCGTGCTGCCTCAGCTCCCTTATTTATCTCATTACAGAAAGAGTCCCAACTACTTCTTTGAGCTTCCCTAACCTCAGCCCTATAATGATCCCTGGCAGTTTTATAGTCCTCCCAGGTTGTACGGCTGTTACGTTTTCTGACTCCCTTGAGAGGGTTTCTTACCTTGCATCTAAGGTTTTCCAGCTTATTGCTCCACCATCTTACCTGTCCTTTCGGCCTAGCTCGTTTAGGCGCACCTTTCATAGGCTTTTATAAATCCTGTACTCAGTCGGGAGGCTACCTCCTCCAGTACTTCCCTCTCACTAAATAAGTAAAGGTTACAACACTATATTTAAAGACAATAAAGTGACAATGGCGCCTCCGCCATTTCCTTGAACATTGTTTATAGAGGAAACATTCCAAATAATTGTAAATGTGTACCTTTATACCTACCCCTAATTATAATTTTCACGTTATTTAACCTGATGATATTTTAAGCGCACAATTTATTTTTACTTTTCACTGTCGGATTCAATTTCTTCTTGACTTCCAAAAAAACCTCAAATCCATTGCAAATCATTACAAAACAAAATTATACATTTTACTCACTAATAGATTATATACTTTTTATATATTTAAGATGCTACATATATGTTGTATACGATGCTGTCGAATGAAATCAATTAAAATAAGCAATATTTTCTTCAATTATCCATTAATGATAAGTGAGTAATTTATTAGATACTTGTAAAAAGACTGGAGTAACTCTAAAAATAAGAAATATAGAGTATATTCTCAATATAATTTTTCAAATTAAAATGTTATCGAAAACATGAGATTTTAAAAAATGTGTTCGGTTTTCAAGTTATAATAGTTTGTTAGTGTCAAAATTAAATGTGCTTTAATAGAAAATGAACTAACTTTAATTTCCCCTAGATTGTGAAATGTTGCATCGCAATATTGGATTCGGGAAATTTATACGTACATTTTCAAAAAACTTCAATATGTAAATTAATTCTTATGTATCATTAAGGAATTATTTCGTAATAGGTTACACAATATGTTTCCTTTTCTGTTAAAAAGTCTGTGGATCCAGCACATAATATTATAATACCGCTATCTCGTGATATATATTATGCTATAATATGTTTAGGAAAATGAAATATAAATAAAGTATTTAACACAAGTTTTGCACACATCGCGTCGGGGCGTCGGGGTTCGTACCCAAGCATACAATAACCCCCAACACTGAATCCAGTCCGTCGCCTTAGACCCTAGTACGAATGACATTGTTGCTTGCAACCACCTCTATACAAGAATATTATACCAATCCATGTAGTGGTCGCAGAGACGAGTGCTGCACTCTTATAGCTGCGCGTTAAACAAATAATCTACCTATCATATCTACAATATAACATTAAAATTTACCTTAATAAAATGTTTAGAATAAAAGCTTGTGGCTGAAAACATGTAAAACTGAGATTCACTTATACTTCACTTCACAAAAGGAAAACTTGTGATGAAGTAGATGCTTTATATTAAAAACAAACATTAAATAAACTCCTATTCAATTCACATTACACATTAAATACTCCTCAAAGCTACTGGGTTTCTTTAATTAGTATCATTTTTTAAACATTTACTTTCATGATAAAAAGACTGCCCAATTAGTACTTATACCTGATTTTTATTTAAAATAAATTATAAGTCCTTGCGATTATTAATATACTAAGTAGCAATCTCTGTAAATTTGGTCTATCATAATCAGTATATCGTGTTTCTTAAGGTTTTGTGGCCGCTCAATAACAAAGTCAATTTAAATCATATTTAGTTGAATTTTTGTAATGTAATTACATTTCAGTTCCAACGGAGTTTTTTGAAATATCGATCTTACACAACATATAAACATAAAATCACAATCAAAACAATAAAGGTCTCCCTTGCGCTCTCCCCAACACAGATTAGAAAACATAAAATGAATTAATGGAATAAATATACAATTCACAACATGATTTAATACCTCTCTTGATTGAGTGCTCAAAATACACACCAATGTTGGCTAAACAAAAGTACTGAGTTAGTCACCTAAAATCGACCCACTCTTTATTTCTCTTAATTTCAATCGAATCGAAAAATTGAAACAAGGACTTTACATGGTTTTTTTTTTATTTTTTGAATATTTAAACAAATTTTCAAAAACTCTGCAAATTGAAAGGGGGCGAACAATTTTTTATTTTTTTTTAATGGAACACAATGTATTTTTTTACTTAAAAAAGTTACCCACAGTTTTCTGATCACAAAAATATATAATTGTTGTATCTTGGTAAGTAAAGTTCTTGAGATATTCATACAAATATATAGTCACATCACAGGAATAAGTTTGGCATAAGACCATAAATCAGGAGACCTATGTTTTTGAGATGTAACGACACGTCTTGTGTTTTAAGAAAAAAAGTATGAAAATTCTTTGATGCGGCAACACATAATAATTATAATAAACAAATAAACCTTTATTAAAATGACAACAACAAAGTTTAATGAACACAAAACATAAATAACGAAATAATGATAAAAAAAAACGATGCGCAACAATAAATAACATAAAACCAATGAACTTTATTAAAATTAAACATATCTATATGTTCTCCACGTATCCTCCGTTTCTATCAAGGAACAGTTGGCATCTTTTAATAAATTCATTTCTAACGTTTTCAAACAAATGAACATTTTGCCGCAAGTTTTCTATTTCTTGACTGATACAGTCCTTCAACTCATCCGAGTTATTATATACCGAATTTTCGTATATGTTTTGTTTTAGTGTTTCCCACAAAAAGAGGTCCAAAGGACTCAAGTCTGGGCTATTAGCAGGCCAATGTATAGGACCGTATCTTCCTATCCAAAATAGATATTTGTCATTTAAATATTCCCTTACGTTCCGTACAGAGTGTAGAGGAGCACCATCGTGTTGCCAAATAACATAATTCCTGGTTGCAAGGGGAATATTATCTAAATATTTCTCTACTTCACCCCGAAGAATATTCAAATACTGAACTGCATTCAAGGACCCATTAATGAATACGGGACCCACAATTGTATTTTGATGAATACCGCACCACACATTTATATCCTTGGGTTTTTATCTTTTTATAATGTGTGGATTTGCGGGCGACCAATAATGTGCATTTTTCCTATTAAAAAGTCCAGCCGTTGAAAAGCTACTTTCATCGGTCCAAAATAAGTTTTTTAAAAAGTTATTGTCGTTTTCTGCTCTCTCAATCATCTCTCTACAAAAAGTTCTTCTTTTGGCAAAGTTATTTTCAGTTAAAAGCTGAACTGGCAAAATACTATAAGGCTTATATTTGTGACGTTTTAATATACGTCTTATACTTGTTTGAGAAATATTAAATTCTACTGCAGCAGCGTTAGTAGATTTATTGGGGTATTCGGTAAAAAAAAGTAAAACGTCCATTTCCATATCTTCTCCTGTTTTAGGCTTCTTGCTTTCTCGTTCCTTATCTTTTAAGGATTAGCTGTCCCCAAACTTGAGATAAATATTAGAGAAAGTGTTCTTGGAGGGAACGCGTCTTTCAAGATATTTTCTTGCATATTCTCTTTTAGCTATATATTTGTTTTTATTGCTGGTTAAGTAAATTTCTAATATTTCTTTCCTTTCGACTAATGAATATCCCATATCAATATATTAGATATATTAACAAGTGTATTAAAACTTAACTTAAAGCGTATTAATAATATAACAATCAAACATAAGTCAAACATGACATAACTGTTAAACGAAGCATTATTATTTCTTTAAATCATTTCGGGTCATAGCTCTCCTGATTTATGGTCTTATGCTAAACGTATTCCTGTGATGTGACTATATATTTGTATGGATATCTTAAGAACTATACTTACCAAGATACAACAATCAAATATTTTTGTAATCAGAAAACTGTGGGTAACTTTTTTAAGTAAAAAAATACAGGGTGTTCCATTTAAAAAAATAAAAAATTGTTCGCCCCCTTTCAATTTGCAGAGTTTTTGAAAATTAGATTAAATATTCAAAAAATTTATAAAAAATCATGTAAAAACCTTGTTTGAATTTTTCGATTTGATTGAAATTAAGAGAAATAAGGGGGGGGGTCAATTTTAGGTGACTAACCCGGTACAATTTATTTTCAAAATCTTGTCGGATGTCTAAACTAATGTGTATTAGTACTTAACCTGCATGTGTGGGTAATCCTATTCCTTAGATCTTGAATATTCTGGGGTGGAGTTTTCGATATCCGAATTTACGTTTTTTTATTGCTTAGAGATGATTTGTCTTACTAAAATAGACGGTGATGGCAAGTAATTTTAAAGTGAAAGCACTGTATGTAGTTGAAAGCAAAGTTGAAAGGAAAATAAATTCCACAGAACTTTTTATACGCAAGTTACATGGAATATTCAATTAATTAATATCAATTATAGTAATATAAATATTAGGAAAAGACAATTGATCCATAATAATCTTCATAGTAAACCAGAATTCTTCATTAAGAGATTTTCTTCTGCGGCTTTGGGTTTAAATCCACCGTTAACAGTGTAGCAATGTCGGCGATTTTGAAACCTCCAATCAAAGAAAAGAAATAACGATTTTATAATGAACTCTCTATGACAAACAGACACAGGCCTCATATCCTTTGTCCTTAAAAAAATAGTCTATGCTCACTGGCTGACAAATTTATATCGCTGGCTTAGAAAGTATTCAATGCGGAATCCAATGATGATGCAGGATATAATTTGATGCGAGGTCTATTTGGAAGTCAAGAAGAAATCGAACCAGACAGTAGGACGTAAAAATGAAGTGTGCATTTATAATATATTAACATCATGTTAAATAATTTAAAAATTACAATAAGGGGTAGGTATATAGGTAATCATTTACACATATTTGTAATGCCTCCCTACAAACAATTTTTAAAGAAATGGCGGAGGCGCCACTGTCATTTTAACATGTTGGGTTGTAACCTCCTTCAAATTTATATCAACCTCTTATCAAATATAGAATTATAAATTTAGGCCTCACTGGCTTAGAAATTGTTCAAAGTGGGATCCAATGATGATACCGCTCATACTGATGATTCGGAACTGAAGAATAAATCGAATGAGACAGTGGAAAGTAAAAATGAATTGTGCATTTAAAATATGTTGTACATTTAACATTTACACATCTTTAGAATTCCTCCTTTACAATTTTCAAAGAAATGGCGGAGGTGCAATTGTCATTTTAATGTATTTAGATATAGTATTGTAACCGCCTTTACTTATTTATATCTGCTTATTCTTACTTTCTGATCATTAAACACCGCAAATAGATAATAATGTATAAATTATATATGTTATGAGTAAAGCTTAGACAGCAAATGTACCAAAACGATATTTAAATAAACTTGAGCATATAGAACCATATGGTATTCATATATGCCTGGGCTCGAGTCCCGACGCGGACAGTTTGGTACCTATCTCTGAGGATGGGCGTGCTTCTTCATAATTTCCCTATGTCCAAAACTTGTGTTAAATAATTCATTTATATTTTATTTTCCTAACAATATTATAGGTTGGTGTATATCACGAGATAGCGGTGTTATTATTTTATTTGCAGAGTGCACAGTCTTTTTAATAGAAAAAGAAACATACAGGGTGTTTCCTAAGTAAGTACAAAAAATTTAAGAGAATATTCTTGAGTCAATTTTATGAAGAAAAGTTTATATGAATATGTGTGCTCAAACGCTTCGTTTCCAAGATACATGCTAGTTATAAATTAGAATGGTTACTGATTATCAAAATCACTTTTGACAGTCGTAAATAATACGTATTAAGTTTGTATTTTGATTTGGGTTTCGAACTTTAAACGAAGTTTCTAGTTTCTATTGTTGTGTTTATAAGTTTCCTGTTCTTTATTTTAGTAATTACTGTTACATTATGTATTAAAAGTAACATATTCTGACAATGGTTAACTACACAAACTCCGATATGACAGATATCCACTTCGTTTATGGACTGGCTGCACAACGGATTTACCAAGAAAGATTTCCCAACCGACAAATCCTAAATGCTCGCACATTTGCAAGATTTCATCAACACTTAATAGAAATGGGTCCGTTTGCAAGGGCGAGAGATATGTCAGGAAAGCCTGCCACAAAAGGAACTCCCGCTTTTTAAGAAGATATTTTGAATGAAATTGAACGTTATGTTATCCAGAAACAAGCATGAGAAAAATTTCCAACCAGCTTGATGTGAGTTGTAAATTAGTATGGACCATTCTTAGGGAAAGTGTCACAGAGTTAAATGACTAAAACTGCTATAAATCCTGCTGCTTCAATTATTAAAGGATGAACCAAGTTTTTTGTTAAAACTGCTATCCTACTGCCACGATAAAATTCGATAAAGGAACGAACTGACCTTTATAAGGGTGTAGAAGGGAAGACTCCAAGGGAATAGTTCACATAAGGCGTAAAAGCGGTGGAGGAACAGCTCAGCTCCCCAGCTCCAGAACATGGATCTTCACAATAAGTAAAAATCAACGTCATCTGCGATGATGTCTCCCAATTAGGTGGTGATTAACTAACATCTAATTAGCTACTATTCAAACGTAGGTACTCGAGAACGTACTCTTATACAAGAACACTCTTGTGGAGGGTTCGTGAGGGTGTATGTCCTTGTGTGGGAAGAAGGCCACGTGAATCCTCTTTAGAGAGCTGATTTTTCGAAAAATATAATTTCTCAGAAATCTCGAATATCACAACAAACACAAAATGAATGCAACACCAGAAGAGCAAATAGATCTCCGTAGGATGATTGTTAGCACAGTCCCAAATTTCTTTACTTTCCGCGTGCTCGTGGCTTCTAAAAGGACACCGATGGAAAATTTTTACATTAGACAGCAAATGTGACCAACTAGACAAGTTCGAAAAATCCTAGAATTTTAAAGGTGTCGGATATATTGTGAAGAATAGGCAGAACATACAAATGGAAAAGGGATAATTTATATAAAATGTTAATATATTATGAGTTTAATGAAGTGGTAATAAAGCTATTGAATTATATCAACGCAAATAATGATAAAGCTCATAAAATTGTGCGGCATTATGTAGATAATTATTTTATTGGATAGTGCGCCAAAAAAAAATTCAGCGTGCGCTCATGTCCAAAAATTTATATTCTTATTTTAAACCAGCGTGCGACTGTTAGATATCAATGTAAAATAGCGCGATAAAACCTTAAATTATCGGCCGCTAAAGAAATATTAAAAGAGCACATTCAATACCACTCAGATTAAATAAAAACCGTTACAATATCCAGTTGTAATTATATCATGTTCAGCGCGTGCAGGCATTATTACCTAGAGATTATCTCCCACGTATAGAATTCTGCCGATGGACTCAACAAAAAATTGTACAACATCCTAGATTCCTTGACCAAGTGCTGTTTACGGATGAGGCTGACTTCTCTAGAAACGCGATTACTAATTTTCATAATAGCCACATTTGGAGCGACGAAAATCCTCATGCGATGTTTGAAAATCATTCTCAAAATCAATTTTCATTAAACGTATGGGTGGGAATAATCTCTGATTTTCTAATTGGTCCTTTTCTTCTCGCATTGAGACTTGATGGTGCTACATAGAGACGATTTCTTGAAGAACATTTACCCACTTTATTAGATGACGTCCCACTTATGCTAAGAAATAATTTTTGGTTTATGCATGATAGTGCTCCCGCATATTTTAGTTTAACTGCCCGAGAATTTTTAAACCAACAATTTGCTAACCGTTGGATTGGTCGAGGTGCAAAATTACCATGTCAACCGTGGCGTGCAAGATCCCGTGATTTAAATCCATTGGATTCTTTTCTGTGGGGTCACTTGAAAACATTAATTTATACAAATCCTGTTCAAAATGTGGACGATCTTAGAAATCGGCTAATTCAAGGATGTGACAGAATACGAAATACTCGAGGTATTTTTGCACATGTGAGAGAAAATATGAAGAAGAGGGCTGTAGCTTGTATCATGGCTGAAGGTGATTATTTCCAGTAATTATTATAATTTCATATGAAATGTGTTTAATAAAACAATAATAACTGTAAATGTTACTAAATTGGGATTTAATTTTTGAAACATCAATTCATTATTAATTAATTAAGCAAAAACGGTTTGCCTCCAGATGCATAGAATGTGTGTACCAAATTTCACAAAAATATTTACAGTGATTTCATAGGTTTAAAAAAAATATATTTGATCTTAAAACTTTACCACCCTCTATCTTGGAAACAAAGCGTTTGAAGACATATGTTCATATGAACTTTTTTCATAAAATTTACTCAAGAATATATATAAATTTTTGTACTTACTTAGGAAACACCCTGTATTGTGGATCATATAAACATAATTTTCCTTAAAGATATCTAAAAGTGTATTTACATATTGACGTTTTCTGAAAATATATGCATGTATTTCTTGAATCCAATATTCCAATGCAAAATTTCGTAATCTAGAGAAAATTAAAGTTGGTTTATTTCCCATTAGAATGCATTTAATTTTAACACCAAGAAATTCTTGTAACAAATTTTTAAAATCTCATGTCTTCGATGACATTCTCTTTGGAAAAGTTGTCTAAACAATACACTTTACCTTTTCTTATACTTAGAGTTACTCCAGTTTTTCTTCAAACATCTAAAGTGAATGAATCATTTAAATAAAGTGAATAACAAAGTTATTCACTTCATTTAATTGATTTGATTCTGCAGTATCATACACATGTACTATAAAGCATCCTAAAGACATAAAAATTATATAATCTATTAATATATAAAATACATAATCTTATTTTGTAATGATTTTGTCGAATCGAACAAACTATATTATCATGGATGCTTATAATTATATTCAGTATACACAAACTGTACAAGTTAATAATCTTTATATATTAACATACATATACAATTTATGAAACATATAACTATAATATACAGATAGTTACTTCATTAAAATATTTAGATCTACCGTTGATAGTGTAACAAGGTCGGCAATTTTGAATGTTTAATCAAAGAAAAGAAGTAGCGGTTTTAGAATGAACGCTCCATGACAAATCATCACAAGCCTTAGACTCTTTGTCCTGAGACAAATCGTCTATGTTCACTGGTTATCAAATTTAGACTTAGAAATTTATATTTCATCATCGCGAAAGCTTTTTTCATAAATTGTCATCATCATTAGGTCATCAGTCCTAAGACTGGTTGGACGCTAACCTCCAGCTTCTCCTATCTTGTGCTAACCAACGAATTTCGCTAATTGTGCTACATCCTACATCCCTTACTATTTGCGAGCAGTAGTCTAATCTAGGCCTACCTCTGCCTTTCTTCACTCCTATTTCTGCCTCCAAAATATCGCGGACTATTCCCCCATGTCTCAGCAAGTGGCCTACCATTCTATCTCTTCTCTTCTTTAAGTTTTTCCACATACTTCTTTTCTCGCCGACTTTCTCCAATACTTCTTCGTTTCTAACCCTATCAGTCCATGGTATTTTCATCATTCTTCGGTAACACCACATCTCAAAAGCTTCTAATTTCTTCCTACTTGCTTCCCCTACCGTCCAGGTTTCGCAGCCGTATAGTGCCGTGCTCCATACATATGTTTTCAAAAATCTCTTCCTTGTTTCTAAGTTTATTACCCCCGAGCATAAAAGTGCTTTCTTTTTGTTAAAAGCTACTCGACCCTGCGCTATTCTTTGTTTTATGTCTTTATCGCTTCTTCCATCCCAATTTATTTTACTTCCTAAATAAGTGAAGTCTTTAACTTCCTCCAATCTTTCATTATTAATTTGTACTTTCGTTTTTGCTCTGCTCTCGCGCCCTCTGCACACTAACACTTTAGTTTTGTTTTTATTCACCCTCATTCCGTATTCCTCTGTCAACACTGCCTCCATTTCGTTCAATGCTGATTCTAATTCCTCCTTACTAGATGCTAATACTGCTATATCATCCGCGAATCTCAGCATTTTTAGTTTCTGTCCCTGTACTTTAATCCCGAAATCCGCTCTATCTTTTACCACATTAATCGCCTCTTCGATGTTCAGATTAAAAATTAGTGGTGATAGCGTACATCCTTGTCTCACTCCTTTCCTAATACCTACTTCCCTTTTTTCCCCTTCTACTTCTATAACAGCAGTTTGCTCTTTGTATAGATTGTGTACTACTCTCGTATCTCTATACTTCATTCCCGCGCTCTTTAGTATCTCGAACATTTTTTCCCATCTTACGTTATCAAAAGCTTTTTCTAAATCTACAAATCCTATATAAGCGTTCTTTCCTTTTTCTATTGTTTTCTCTAACATTACTCTTAGCGCCAGAATAGCTTCGCGAGTTCCCCTATTTCGCCTAAACCCGAATTGGTCTTCTCCTAGTATTTCCTCCGCTCTATTTTCCATCCTCTTCTGCACTATTCTAGTTAAGATTTTTGACGCATGGGAAGTTAGGCTAATCGTTCTAAAGTTCTCGCATTTGTCGGCTCCTCTCTTTTTCGGTATAGTAACTATAATGTTCCCCTTATAATCCTCCGGCATCTCGCCCGTTTCATATATGTATTTTACCAGTTCAAACATCCTATTTACTACTTTCTGTCCCGCACATTTCAAAATTTCCGCCTGTATTTTATCTACACCCGGCGCTCTATTATTCTTTAGCCCCCTTAGTGCTATTTCAAATTCCTCTCTCAATATAGGTTTTCCTACATCTTCCCTATCGATGCTAGATTCTTCCTCTAATATATCTCCTAATTCCTGACCCTCGTATAAATTTCCTAAGTACTGCTTCCATCTATCCGCTTTCTCCTCTCTTCCGATCAGTATGTCCCCCGATTGACTCCTAACGTTTCTACTTATTGCTCATATATCCCTGAAGTTCCTCTTAATTATTTTGTAAGCCTCATCGGTGTTACCTACTTGCAACTTATCTTCTACTTCTTTGCATTTATCCTCTATCCATTGTTCTTTCGCTTTTCTACATTTTCTAATGATTTCCCACTTTATTGACTTATAAGTTTTCAGTCCTTCTTCGTCTTGTCTGTTTTTGTAGCCTCGTCTCTTTTGCATTAAGTTTAAGATTTCGTCCGTTATTCAGGGCTTCCTAGCTTCCCTTTTATCGTGTCCTAAAACGTCCGTAGCCGCGGAAGCTAGACTATTCTTGATACCCTCCCACTCCGTTTCTGCATTCTTGATTTCGTCCTTACTCGTTTTATTTATTAATTGATCTGTTTTCTCCTGGAACTTATCTTTCATATTCTGATCCCTCAATATGTCTACATTTATACGTTTCTTATCCTTCCGGGTTTTCAGATTTTTGAACTTTAATCTAGCTTTCATGACTACCAAGTTGTGATCGCTGTCTACATCTGCTCCTGGATAACTCTTACAGTCTTTTACTTGATTTCTAAATCTCTTCCTACCCAGAATGCAGTCTATTTGATACCTGTCGATCCCTCCTGGCATTTTCCATGTGTACCGCCTCCTAACGTGATTCTTGAACAATGTGTTCGCGACTACCATCTTGTGCTTCTCACAGAATTCTATCAGTCTGCTACCTCTCACGTTTCTGTTTCCTAATCCATAAGGACCTACAAATTCTCTTTCTTTCCCCTCACCTACGACTGCGTTAAAATCTCCTACTATTATTAAATTCATGACCCTTCACAAATCCTATTACCTGCTCTATGTCCGAATAAACGGCTTCTAACTCTTCCTCATTGTGGCTAGAAGTAGGCATGTATACTTGCACTATTACTGTTTCCACTGGCTTCGAATCTAACCTAACCATCATTACTCTCTCGCTGTATTGTAGGTAGCTATCTACACACTGTCCTGCGTTCTTCCGCATAACGATCCCTACTCCCGCGTTTCCATTTACCGATCCTGTGTGTATTACCCTATAGTCACCGTTCCAAAAATCTCCTACTTCCGGCCAGCGCATCTCACTTGTACCTACTATATCTAATCCTAACCTATAAATCATAAATTGTAATGAAAAACAAAACAAAATAATAGCTGTCAACAGTATCAACAAAATTTAATTAACCACATGGTAATTTGATTTAAGTAATAATGGTTATTTAAGCAAATTAAGTGTATTTAAGTAAATATGGACCATTTAAAATTCCATATTATGCTGTTAGTATAGTTCCTCTGGATGTAAAGAATCTAGTTTTAATTTAAGTACAAGACAGTTTTGTAATTTCTGCTAAAGAAATTGAGTCCAATACACATGCATCAAATATTACAGCTCACCGAATCTTAAATATACAACAATATGAATATAATAATGTCAGCGATTTTGAAGCGCCCAATCAAAGAAACGAGATAACGGTTTCATAATGAACACTATGACAAACAGACACGGGCCGCATATTTCTTGTCCTTAAACAAATAGTCTATGCTTACTGGCTATCAAATTTAGACCTCACTGGCTTAGAAATTGTTCAGGGCGGCATTCAATGATGATGTGGAATATATATATATATTTTGCTTTTCATATCCCTTGAAACAACATCATAAATACTAAAGAAGTTCCCCAAAATTTCACCCCTTTTCAAATCTTTCCAAAATTAATCTAGAAAGCGCTGTATGTAATGTTGAAAGTAAAATAAATTTCATAGAACTTTTTATACAACAATCACATGGAATATTCAATTAATTAATACTGATTATAGTAATATAAATATTAGGAAAAAGCAATTAATCTAGAATAATCCTCATACTAAACTAGAACTCTTCTTTGAGTGATTTTCTTTGTATGACTCTGGATTTAAATCCACCGTTAATATTGTAGCAATGTCGGCAATTCTGAAGCCCTCAATCAAAGAAAAGAGACAACGGTTGTATAATGAACACTTTATGGCAAACAGGCACGGGCCTTATACTCTTTGTCTTTAGACAAATAGTCTATGCTTACTGACTATCAAATTTGCACTTAAAAATTCAGATCTCACTAGCCTCACTGGCAAATCGAGAAGAGATCGAACCAGATAGTGGAAAATAAAATTGAAATGTGCATTTAAAATATATTAACATCATGTTAAATAATGTAAAAATTATAATTAGATGTAAGTATATAGGTAAACATTTACACATATTTGTAATGCCTCCTATGCCATTTTCAAAGAAATGGCGGAGGCGCCAATGTATTTTCGATATGTTTAGATATAGTGTTGTAACTGCCTTTACATATTTACAGACGTTTATTCTTATTTTCTGATCATTCCCATTCTGGTCTTTTATCTAGGATACAGTTTATATAGTATAGCTTATTATGCTCAAGTTTATTTAAATATTGTTTTGGTCTAATTTTTACTCATCACGTACATAATTTATACATTATTATCTACTCGTCGTGATTAATGATGGGAAAGTAAGAATAAAAAGCTGTAAATATATAAGGGCTGGTACAACACTACCTATATCTAAACCTATACCAACCAACGCTACATATATCATATCAAAATAACAATGGCGCATTCGCCATTTCTTTGAACATTAATTGTGGGGTAGTTTTACAAATATATGTAAATTCTTACCTATATACCTATCGCTCACTGTAATTTTTACATTATTTAGCATTATGTTAATATGTTTTCTGGTTCGATTTCTTCTTGACCTCCAAATAGATCTCGCAGCAAATTATATCTCGCATCATCATTAGATTCCACTTTGAACAATTGCTAAGCCAGTGAGGTCTAAATTTCTAAACGTAAATTTGATAGCCAGTGAACATAGACAGTTTTTCTAAGGACAAGAGTTTGTCTAAAGGCCTGTGACTGTTTGTCATAGAGTGTTCATTCTAAAACTGTTCTCTTTTCTTTGATTGGGGGAATCAAAATCACCGACATTGCTACACTATAAACGGTGGATTTAAATAGTTTAATGAAGTAACTATATATGTATTATAGTTATATGTATCATAAGTTATATAAGTTTATATATAAGAATATATAAGTTAACTTTGCGTGTATATGAATATAATTATAAGTATCGATCACACAACAATTTGTTCAATTTGATAAAATCATTGAAAAATAAAATTATATATCTTATTCACTAATAAGTGATATATTTTTTACATTTTTGGGATGCCACATATGACTTATGGTATATAATGCCGCCGAATCAAGTAAATTGAAATAAATAAATACTATTTTCCTTAAGTCATTCATTAATCACAAGTGAACAATTTATTTGATACTTGAAGAAGATTAAATACTGGAGTAACCCTAAGTATAATGAAATGCAGAGTATATTGTCCAGATATTTTTTCAAACGCAAATGTTATCCAAAACATGAAATTTTATAAGTATGATCGGTTTTCAAGATACAAAAGTAAGTTTATGTTAAAATAAAATGCGTTGTAATAAGTAATAAACTAATTTTAATTTCTCCTAAATTCTGAAATTTTACCAAACCATGTGGAGACTACATGGTTTGCTGCGGGAGTGCTCCGCATTAGATAAATAATCTGAATAAAATTAAAATGCACTGTAATGAAATACGTGGAATGGTAGCTTAGGGCTGAAAATCTTTTACACTAGGATTCGCTTATACTTTCCTTAATATGTATAACAAAAACTTGTGATGAAGTAGACGCGCAATTAGATAATAAATATTAAAAAAAACGTTTATGCAAATCTCATTACACTTTTAAATATTCCTCTTTTTATTTCTTCCTATATTACAACTATTAGGTCTCAGTAGAGTAAAAAGTTTATGGTTGTTAATTTTCTTTCTTCAATTTATATAATTTTCTAAACATCTACTTTCATGATAGAAAGAATTCCAATTTATATACCTAATTTTTATTTAAAATAAAGTACAAGTACTTGCGTTTCAAAGTAGGTACTTAACAGTTTTACCTAATATATGTGAACTTGATTTAACGTAATTAGTGGATAGTATTTCGTAAGGCTTTATATCAGTGTAATAACAAAATCAATTTGGATGGAATGGAATAAATGGAATTTTCTGAAAATATGTCTACCTATACAAAACATGTAAATATCAAAGCACAGTGAAAGTGAATTACACGGTCTCTCTCTTTCCATGAGAAATTTTTGAGGCGTTATAAGTATGGTTTAAGTTCAAATATTGTTATACGCTAATTACATAAAATAATCAATAATATATTGATTATAATACTATAAATATGAGAAAGAAGCAATTGTTTCAAAATAATCCGCGTACTATACCGAACTTAAGTAAGAGTGTATATTAACAAAATCTCAAAAAGGTATATAACTTCTGTGCGCCACTGTGAAGAGTGAAAAATGGTATGGTTGGATACCTTTTAAATGAAATGCCTTTTGAATGTAACTTAAAATTTTTTCAAAAAATACAACCCGCCATGGGTAGGATTCGACATTTGTCCCGATTGGGAACCGAACGACATACAGCTGTTTCGAACTTATTAGTTCTCATCGGTGCCGTACACGGTACGCCGATCTAGGACAAATGCCGATTAAAACTCAAGCGGTATACATCTATATCGATACGATATATGTCAGTAACATATAAGTCGGAAATCGAGAAAGGAACTACAAAAATCGCCAAGCGGTATCAAGAAGTCCCCGAATAGCAAGGCTATTACATAATCGCTAAAGGAAACAACTACTCCTCGGGCTAAAGCCCCGCCAGGCATTGAATTATACCTAAAAACGACCCTCGATCTCTTTCTCGTGTTTCTGCACGATTAGACAAGGTTTCAAAAAATAAAACCCGCCATGGGTAGGATTTGACATCTGTCCCGATTGGGAACCGAACGACATACAGCTGTTTCGAACTTATTAGTTCTCATCAGTGCCGTACATGGATCGTATCGATATAGATGTATACCGCTTGGATTTTAATCGGCATTTGTCCTAGATAGGCGTACCGTGTACGGCACTGATGAGAACTAATAAGTTCGAAACAGCTGTATGTCGTTCGGTTCCCAATCGGGACAAATGTCGAATCCTACCCATGGCGGGTTTTATTTTTTGAAACCTTGTCTGATCGTGCAGAAACACGAGAAAGGGGTCGAGGGTCATTTTAGGTATGATTCAATGCCTGGAGGGGCTTTAGCCCGAGGAGTAGTTGTTTCCTATAGCGATTATGTAATAGCCTTGCTATGCGGGGACTACATGATACCGCTTGACGGTTTTGGTAGTTCCTTTCTCGATTTCCGATTTATATGTTACTGTAACTTTAAATGTTAACTGTTGATAAATTAAGGACATAAAATAGATTATATATTTGAACTTGGCCTTTTACTAAGAGGCCAAGTAGGACTTGTAGTAAGACCAAGTAGACCAAGAAGTAGTAGGACCAAGGTTAACTGGCATAGAGGTAGAGGACTATGACACAGTTTCACATTTTAAGGACCATATAATGCTGTAGTGAAAGAAAACGTAAAAATTCAGAAGTAGAAATAGAGTTATATTTTAGAATGTGTCTAGAAGAACTTAATCTTATTAATAAAGTATTTTCTGATGCATCGCAAAAACTGCAAATTCAATTTTGTATTAGTTCATTAGTATCAAGCTCATCACAAATAATTCCTATAAAAATGCTTGCATTTTTAATTGACGTCTTTCTAATAGAGAGACTCAACTCAAGTATAAAATGGAACTAGTGAGAAAATAGAAAAGTTGGTTCAGCTGAAAATATAAAACATAATCGTATACGTACTGTAATCAATGAAACCGGTCCAAATCTGTGTACTCGGACTTCTAGAAATTTATTTAACTCAATATGATAGTATTAAATATATATCTCATAAATATGGAGTGCCCAGGAGTTCCCTTCATACAATTTAAGAAGTTGTCGAATTTCATCCCAATAAAATTAACCTTTTACATGAGCTAACTGGGGATGGCTGGCATCGTCCCTCACAGTTTTTATGTCTTACCGTACTCGAGAAAACATATTTTTCTTTTGCATAAAAGTACATTTTCTTTATAGAAGCTATCGACGAACACAACAGCATGTACTGGTCTAATGAAAACTCTTATGGAACATTACATAGAACATCATATGCAATGACCAAAGTAACTTAATGGCTAGGCGGATATTCTGGAAGATCATACCACTGACCCTCCCTTTATTCCTGGAAGTTTATCTTGATAAAAATCTTGATAAAACCTTATTATAGACTATGTTAAATTTTATTAGCATCCAAGTATTAGAATATAATGACAATCTACATGATTATTATATGCTCCACATTATTATATGCTAATAATGGAATTTTTGAAGAGAGGTTCGATGGAGGGGCCGGCCAAATCGCCAGATCTGGCACCATCAGACTTCTTTCTATGAGGACACTTGAACTTAAAAGTTTATGCCAATAAACCTGCTAAATTAAAGACACAAGCAATTCACACAATTATCACAAAGATGAGAACACAAATTATACAGCAGGATCAACAAATAATACCAGACATATTACAAGCAATTCATGCACAATTTGAGTAACATTGCTGCACGGATATTAGTGGTGGTAATTTTTAATACTTGATTATTTAAATAATTAAATAAGTGTTTTGTTGTCTCTTTAATTAAATTAGTGTAATGGTTACTTAATTACTTAAATTAATATTTACTTTGTATTTATTATCTTCTTTAAAATTTGCAAAATGCGAATGTAGTTGACGTTTCTCTGTTTTAGACCCATATAGAGTAAGTTCATATTTGAGGCATTTTTATCAAAGTTATTAGGGTCGAGAGGCACGGAAGTTCCATATAAAAAATATTTCAACAGTTATTCCGTGTGTTTCGTTTGAAATGAGACACCCTGTATATGATTCCATTATATGTAACATACCTACAAAGAATTCTCTGAATAATCAGATTAGAAATGGATGCTTTAGAATCTTACTGTAGTATTACTTAACACTAGATTGTAATGTTAAGTAAAACTTAACATTAAATTATAGTGTTAAATGTTGTTAGATATAAAAAATCAGATGTAAAAAAGCCTTTTAATTTATACTATACCAAGCTTCCTATATAGCATGTTATTCATTTCAGAGAATGTACAGTATGATTAAGGTTTCTTGTATCCTTACAAAAGTAGAACGAATGTACTTCCTAAGATAAAGTGCATTTAAAAATTCAAGTAGGTCCTTATTTCAGAATCTAAAAGGCTGAACATGAAAAATATTAGGTAATTGAATTAGTTATGTTGCAAATACCGCAGTTCAAATCATGGTTTATTCAATTTCATTTTAACGGTTTTCGGGGATGTTAGGTCTCATACAGAAGGAAAAATTAAATGATTTTGAGAGGCATTGTTGGTGTAAGGATAATAAGAACCGATTGAAACAATTTTTATTTTACATACTAATAACGTATAGAGAACAAGTACAATGACAAAGAAATTGCAGCGTGCAGAGCGTTTACGCCAACACAAACTGTATAATTGACATTAAAAAATACGGCCAAAAACACGACTGGTCATTTATGTACATATTACAATTTATTACTTATTTTCGAGGAACACAGGTGTATAAATATAGTTACAATTAATACATTTTTAGCTTCAGGATTATTAACAATAATTTACATCAATAACTTAGATGTAAGATATAAAAATCTTATAAAGGAAATGTTTATCTTAAAAACATAATTATTTATTTCATCAATAAAGATAATCTACAATTCTGTTTTCATATACTCGAATAGTCATTCTTAATTTTGAAGGTATTTGTTCTCGTTTTGTCGCTCAACAGTAATAGAAATAAAAAAGGACCATCATTTTATTAAAAGTCCTTGTTTTTTAGAGTACTTTTACGTAAAGTACACATAGTATACAATGTTGCATGATATTATACAATTAATACTGAAAGATATATATAGTACAATATTTCTAACAAATATCTTCACATCATATGTACATGTATTCAAGAACAGATTTGTAGACTTATATAACAACAGCTTTACTCTTTTAGAATATCGTACATTTTTTAACAGTTTAAAATTCCTCTGACCATACTACCTATAAAAACACATATTTAAAGGCATAGAGGAAGTGTATTGAAAATACATTTATTCAGAATTGGATTGTGTTGTGTTTGACATATAAAAGTGAGATAGCATTGGCCACAAAAATTTTTTTTTTCAATACACTTTATAGCTTTGTTAGAAAATTAGTAGTGCTCTTAACAATGTTTTATTTTTAGTTTAGTACTTATCATAAGACCCTTTAGCTCTTTAGCTTAATTTGTAATTAAAATGAGTTAACTATTGCAAAGAAGCAATTACTATTATGGCACTTCAGGCCAGATTCGGCAGTGTTCACGCATATTTTGCACGTACCCCTTCCACCTGCTTTATAGAATTACATACATATATTAAAATTGGTTGTCTTATTCCTTATTAATAACATAGATTATAATGAAATAAAAAATACAGCTTAACAGGAGTACCTATTAAAATATAACTAGTACGAATAGAATGATTTAAATGAAATGGAATGTATGCATATTTAAAATAATAAAATTATTGAAAATTATCGAAATATGTCAATTGCAAATTCTTTTAGTAAAGTCTTTTTTGTTCGCCTCTATTTTTATGGAGACAAATCTCCATAGCCCGCAAACTTCAATCTATCCTTCCGCTTCACAGAGACCAATTCAAATACATATTGAAAAGTCAAACCAATTGAAGTCCAAACATATTAATATTTAATTTTTATGTTAGTCTATTTACTCTGTAAAATTAATTCTGTAATTAATCTAGAACGTTCCGTAAACTTTGCTTAAAATATAAACTAGGCAAAAACATTAAGGGATGTAAAATAAATTCCTAAATTTTTAGGTAGTTTTCAGAGGGCTGTAACTTGGAGAAAAATAGTCGCAGAACAATTTAAAAAAAGCAAATTTGAGCGCCAATTCCCGAGTAATTAATTACCAGAGACAAGACAAGAGAGTCAAAACTGACTCTCTTGTCTTACACGACAATAACTCAGCGAAAAACCATCATTCAAGGCTTTTAGACCGCTCAAATTAAAAAGGATAAATTTATCTAAAAAATTTTTATGAAAAAAATCACTAAATTTATTATAGAGTTCGTGGACCTTCTGAAATGGAAGCAAAAAATTTGTAATTTTTCTTCCGATGATTTTCTTAGGATTACTCAAAATCTGCTGATTTTTTAAAACTGGTGAAGATTTTAAACTCAATATCTAAAAACTAGAAAGTTGGAGCTTCAATTTTCTTCAAGCTTTAATATTGCTCTGCGTGTATTTGTCTCCAAGTTGCAGCCGTCTGAAATTACCTAAATATTTAGGAATTTTTTTACTTCCCTTAATCTAGTATATTTAAAATTTATGGCGCACTCAGCGATGTATGGCATGGCATAGCTTTTCAGTAAAATTTATTGTATTAGATTGTAAATATAATTTTTATTTTATAACATATATTCTAAGCATGAACATATTTTCGCTAAGCACACTTTTATATTAAAACTTTCGTGTTTTAATTATTTTGTTTATTTTCCAGTATTATATTTTATAAGAAAGATACTGTTTTCTTTTTGTCTCTAATAAAGCCACTGACATTTTTAAACGCATTTTTTCAGCTTGTTTATTCATTCCTAAAACATAATAAAATATGCAAACTGAGCAATACGTATTTACCTATTGCTCAGTTTCACAAATAAGTAAATATTATCCATTGCAGTAGCTTTCAGTAAAGAGCATCCTCTGACGGAAAATAATTACCTATTATAAGAAAATCGATATGCTGCTTACATGCAGATGCTATAAAACCTATATGTCCAACAAAGAGAAGTTGCCATATTCAGAATCTATACTGCGAAACAATAATACATGTAAAACCCGAACATATAAATTTTACCAAAAAACTAATGACCGAACGGCTGAAGTTTTAATGGTCATACTAAATCTTATAAGTAAAGCTAGAGAAGAACAATATTCTTATTCATACACTCTTGAAAACCAAGTAGTTAGTTATTACTACCTAATTTAAATAGAAAATTTTATAGCAAATTGTTCCTTTTAGTACAGTCACTTCGTAATTTTCAAGACAGCATATAACCAGGATTAGAATAAAACATATATTTAAAAAATCAAATATAGAAAAAAGCGGGTTCACTAGTGACTCTAAAACATATATGAAGGTACATAAAGATCATTGGGATGCATGCTCAGACCGTTATGCCTTCCTATAGCGAAATATAAATCTTTAGTTCATAAATCTTCGGCAATTAGTTTATGGTACCATGTAAGCAATTCTTCAGTAATTTACATTAATAAGTAATAAGTATATGTAATAAATCATAAAGTCACGTTACATTACGACTTTTAACGTTGCCATGACAGTCCGCTTGATCTCATTTTAGAATTCAGGTGAAGATGTTAGCATTACACTTTATTTTTTCTTCTATTCTTCGCCATTTGTGGGAAATAGAACTCGGACGTAAGACACGAAAACTGATAGAATCAGTAAATATTACTAAATCTTATTCACAGAAGATACTTCATTTTTATCTTCCCCAAAAGTACTTAGGCAGACAACATATATCTACCTAATTTTTTAGTACTCGAATAGTGACAAGCCCGGAAGAAAGAGGCGGGCTAGAGGGCCAGGTTAGCTGCCTACCCTCTGTAAAAACAGATAAACAGCTCATAATACCGATGGTATTCATCGGTAGGAACAGGTCACAGACCTACTTAGAAGAAGAAGAATAGTGACAAAAATTAATAACTTGTCAATAATTGACAACAATAAAAAGTTACTTTCGTAATATCATAATTTTCTTGTAGTATTTAAAAACAAAATAGCAGTAAGACTAAATAGTTCAGACTTCTTGAATAGAAATGAAAATTATTTTTTTTATTTTTATTAACACATTCAGTTCGTACTAATTATATTTCATTCCTTAGAGTTAATAAATAAATAACAAATATACATACAAGGTATAAACTCATAACAGGGAGGATATTCTTTAACTTCATTACTGAATACGGTAGTTATAATGAAACATTAGTTAAAAGCTTGTGTTCCATTATAACTAATAATTATATTAAACAAATCGTAATGTTTTGTGATTATTTAGTATTTATTCTAATTGATTTCCACATTTGTAAGTAAATATTTTAAAAGTATTTAAATATGTTATTAAACTATTATTGAATTAATATACTTAGTGACCCTGTACCATGTATGGGCTTTTAGTAGAATGTTATATAGTACAATATTATTGATATATTAGGTATTATCTTACTTAAGATTATATAAGAATAATTTGACTAGGTAACATATAAAACTTATATAAAAATATAAATTAGAAATTATAAATTTACTTATAATATGGAACTATGGAAATTAGTAATTTTATTATTCCTAAATATGTAATATTTAATATTAATAAATATTTATTTTTGAAACGAGAACGAGTTATAGAATACCCACCCTGTTCTAAATTATATATTGTGAAAGAGATGAAAAAATATCAATACGAGTATATCGCTATAACATATATTTTAGTGATACTATTTACTCTTAACATATATTTAAAAGTAGTACAGTTGGTTGAGTACACTTTAAAAAATACGCTTGTGACATAGATCATAGGGTGTTTCATATAATAAACTAGTATCATTATCACTCATATCATCATATGATTGTTATCTTAACTTTAAATAACGGAATATGTTAGAAATATATCTGACCACAAATTATAATAGATCACCTTCCACTTTCTTGTATCTTATAATTGTAGCACATGTCCTCAATTTTTCATTTCCATAGCCTAGACTACAGAAATTATTTCCTAAATTTATTACCTTATTACCATCAGGATGTCAACATAATTAAGCAAATGTCATACAATTATTTTCATTATCCATCTAAATATTGCGATTTTATTAACGTCTCACAATAATAGCGTTCAATATAAAATTTACAAATTACGTTCCATTTTATTATACATTGACAACATACAATTACATTATTACACATTTTACGTCTCGTTAATATAGAGTTAATAAGATATGTTTTAAATTTTATTACATTATCGCACAAATAATATTATAAATTCGAGAAACTGCACAATAAATTTAAAAATAAATTATATATAATTATACACATATCCGATTTAATATCTTAAGTAGTGCTTCTCAATAATACCAATACAGAAATAATATACTGAAGACTGAAAATATGTTTATAGTCGCTTCTTAATAAAGTTTCAGTGTTTCCTTTTTTAAATTAACCGTACAGTTCAACCAGGGAACGACTAAATGTCCCCAAATATTTCCTTGTATCCAGGAGGAAACTGATGAAATAAATGTTCACTTATTGATATTAATAGCAGCTTTTAGAGAAATTTAAAAATCATTTTAATACCATTTTTACATTCAAGTGGCAGAAAATACGTTTTTTGTTTATTTTGCGCTTCTCATTTTTATCGAATGATAATAGTTAAAGTGAATTGGCATTTATCTGTAAGTGAGGTGATACAAATGAATATGAGTGAATGAAAATTAATGTGAATGTGAAAATGAATGTGAATCGGACATGTGAAGCATGCCGGTCCACGCTATATTATTTTTATTCGTAATATGTTATAATTTTAGTTTAATAATATTTTGTTATTATCAACACTAAAGTCTTAGATTTTAAATAGTTTCCCTGAATTTAAAAAGTAATAAACATATCACAAAAAATTATTTTCAAACGTGTACCAAAATTGTTTCCTCATCACTATATATGACATACAAATCCATTATTTTATTTTCCATAGTTCTACTACAAAATATTAGAAGGCTTTATTAATATTAATCCTGAATTAATTACAGTTTCTTTGGTTTCTCATGACAGACTTTGGTTTAAATATCAACTAAAACTTTATATCCGGTATAAAATTATCCAGCGTCACAGCTCTTTTATTTCAAATGTTAAACAACTTGATTCGGTCTCTAAAACGGCTGATGAACTTGATTCGATATAATAAAATGGAATAACTGGTAATTCTCTTATATAAAATTGTGTCGGCAGTTTTCAATTCAACATCGATATAACTTGTTAAAACAAGTATGTATCTACTCTGAAGTATATTAATTTACCTATTTAAAAACAGCTATTTGCTTGAATTATAGTAAAAAAGCAGTTCGGCAATTTCATCTTGTCTATATGTCAAAGTAGCTCAGCATTAAATCATAAATAAAAGAAACCATATATCTACACAAAGCCTTAAACTCCCTCACATATTTTCAAATAATTACTGTGGTATATTTACTAAAACATAATTTTTAAATAATCATAGTTTAAACAAGAAAATTTTCTAGTAAGAATTTAGATTTGTACAATGACCTTAAGAAGCAACAAATAATGTTTTGAAACATTTTACCCTCTCCATTAAGATCTGTAATCTTTTTTATCAATCTCGTGTTGGTGATACAGATAAAATTTAACTACATAGTTGTTGATAGTTAAGGTCAAAATTCAAGAGAGTTAATTCATTAGAAAGTAATGGCTCATTCAAAAAGTTATCTTCAGATATTCGTGAAATTAAAGTAGGCCATTTAGTAGACTCGTTATTGCTAATTTACGTACTACTGCCAATAGAATTATTATAAATATTGGACGTTGGAGGGATTGACCTGCATTACACAGTTTTTTGGTACAGCTGCAGTGAATTACTTCGATGGCACTTGTACCTGTTCGCCTAAAACACTTCTTATCATCGTGAGAGTCTCTCGTGTATCCACAACTTCGAATTATACGTAGCTTTCCTTCAACTACAAAAAATAGACAGGATTAATTATCATTAAACTATCAACAAATAATGTAGTTTCAATACAAAGAAATATGGTCTATTTTAAGTTAATGATGCTCTCAGTTAATTATGCTTATTAAATAGCGTGACTATTTTGACATAAATATCATAAATTAACACAAAAAAATTAATTCGTTACTGCCTATGCTTTAGGGCAAGATATAGAAAAAGCCTCATTATATTGTTTCTTAATGGCATATACAGGGTCAGGCAACAGGAACTGTTTTTAATAGGCCACTGTTAAGAAACAAAGAATATATTTGGACTAATTATTATTACAACTAAATACAGAATTCTAGAAATTTCTTATAACACATAATTTACAAAGATCACATCCCTAAGATGACCACTATCTTCTTCTATACAGTGCTGCAATCTGTTTCTGAACATAACGCGTCTGAGTAAATCTTCGTTTATCGAATTTATCTCTTCACGAATCCTTTCTTTGAGTTCCAGAAGTATTTGGGGACGGTTAGAGTACAGTTTGGACTTTAAGAATCCCCACAGAAAAAAAAATCCGGGACCGTTAGGTCCAGTGATCTTGGGGGCCATGCAATGTCACCAAACCTTGAATTTAGGCGATTCGTGAACATACACTGTAAAACAGCAATGGACCGTCTAGCTGTATGCGCTGTGGCGCCGTCCTGTTGGAACCATACTTCAAATTGATCCATTCTTTGAAGTTCCACAGCCACAAATGTTTCCAACATCTCAACGTACCGAACTGAATTGACTGTAACGGTGTGGCCGTTGGTTTTCTTCAGAAGAGTATGGCCTGATCACACCAAATCTGCACGCTCCACACCACACCGTTACCTTTTGGTCATAAAGTGGGTGTTCGTGCATTTCTCTTGGGTTGTGTTCTGCCCAGTAGTGAAAGTTTTGCTTATTAACGTATTCACTGAGGTGGAAGTGAGCTTCGTCAGACATAATCAGTTAATCAAGAATTCCTGCATTGTTGTTCAATGTTTCAAGATATTGCCTGCAGAAACTGAGGCGATTAACTTTATCAACAGGGTTCAGCCTATGGACTATCTGTACTTTATACAGATGAAATTTCACATCCAGATTTAAGATTCCTCCCTTCAACGGCTACACTGATTCTTTCAATATTACCTAGTGTACGACTATACGTGTACCTTCGACAAATTTTGAGTTTACACTACCCTTTTGGTTGAAATCTCTTACCCAACTCAAAATTGAATTTCTTGATGGAACTTCAGCGCGCACTGGCAAATTAAATTCACGGCGAAAGCACTTTTGGGTTTACACGATGGACTGGGTCAGGATAAATGATTTAACAGCAGAGACTCGTTGATTAACCGGCCAATTTGCCATTGTAATGCAAAACTTTCGATAATAAATACAATTTTATCACTATTTGACGTTTTTCAAATAAACAGTATTTCCACAGCAACTTATTCAAAACCATTCAATCCTGTTGCCGGACCCTTTATCTCGTTGACATAAGTGACGAAATAAATAAATTGTACTCCCTCCGTCCCAGATTAGTTGTCACATTTGGTGTCTACATTTTGTCCCAAATTAGTTGTCACATTTCAAAAAATTACAAATAAAAAAAAATAGGCACACAAAAGCGGGTAAATAAAAACTGAAATTATTATTTTTCAACTAATTTCACAAAAATATTGATTTCGTACTCGTAATTATGGATAATAATTCTTATATTCCTATATAAAGGTAATTCTAAGCTACTACAAACTAAGTAATATTAAGACAATGTTTGGCTGTTAAAACAGCTTCAGTGTTACATTTGATGCTATGTGGAAGGCGATTTTCACGTCTTAATGTTTCTTTATTCATATGTACAATCTTGTATGCATTGCTCCCAGAACACATCATTATTTTTTCTATGCATGTTTGCAAAGTTAAAAAATGTCTAATTTCTCTCTCTCCACTTTATGGAAAGCAGTTTCCACATCACCTATTAATTGATCTGTGTCTTTGGTCGCCATCTGATTTTGTAACGACTGAATTGGTTAAAAAATCCTAAATCAAGCACATTCAGGTCGGGACTATTTGGAGGCTGACATTTCAGTTTTAGATGCCACCCATCTTTAATTTCCTCTGCTTGTACATCAGGATCTTTAACCGATACTTCTTTTATGCAATGGAATATTTCTTAATTTTGCTAAATTTTTTGAATAATTTATCTTTTTTCTTCCACATTTGCCTGGTTTTAATCGATGTTATAGTACATACTTCCAGAAAGTTTGGAGTTTTTTGCCTGTTTCCATAGTCGAGAGATTGTACGTCTATGGAGCATGAATTTCTCTGAAGCAGCAACCATGTCTGCGTTTTCCATTTTCATAACGTTGCAGCAAAAACTGAAGAACTGCATTTCGGGTAATGTTGTCCATTTTTCTTTTTTTTTTTTTTTTTAATTAATCTTCTTAACGAATCACTCATTTTTGGTACTTTTCACAACAAATTAAAGTGACAATACTTTCAAAACTTTGTTATTTGTCACCAGCCTAATAACAACCTCCAAACACATTTTATGAATGATGTGATTTTAAATTTCTCTTTTGAATATTTAATTTTGTAGTATATTACTTCCTGGATTAAATTGTATTTGACAATAATCAGCAGAAAAATGGTCAAATGTGACAATTAATTAACACAGAGGGAGTATTAAATATAAAACACGTGTAAGAAACTTATCAAGTTTAAACATTAATCTAACTATTATTCACAGAAATAATTATTTCTGTGATATTTATGATATGGATGTAAGTCGATTGATAATAGTAAGATCGACCTTATGTTTTATGTTTTAATTGAATATCAAAGACTCTTGTTTTTCCACATTCAGTTCGGTTAGGAAAAGTAATATGTTGGTAATAGAAAAGGCGTGAACATAGGTTATAAATATGTACTACAATACTTTTGCATATTTCCTACAATATTTTCACATTGTCTGTTGTTTTTTCTAAACGTTGTCTTGTAGTCTATGAAGAGATATATACGATAATTTGCTTTGTATAGAATCGGTATCTAAGAAGTAACTGAAAGAATAGATGATACCAAAAAAACGGTATTTTTAATCATTTAAAGATATAACTATATCGTATCGTTAAAAGTATTATTTATATTCATCTTGTGCATCGTCACCATCAAATTATTATTATCTGCGTCTCTAGAAGTCCATTATTACCGTAAAATATAGATATGAAAAATGTAAAACAAATTTTTCCAAGTCTGGAATAATTTTTAGTTTCCTTCTAGTAAATATTTGTCTACCTGTATATATTTTTACTTTTGTATCATACTTCCTTCTTTGGGGCTTTCATGTTTTAAAAATTTAAATGTTATTGATATTTTCATTCAAATAAAGTTCATACCAAAGGTATGGAATAAATCCATCATTTCTAAAACAATTTTTATGAGATTTGTTGAATGCATTGGCTTAGCTTTTTAGAAAATACAATATACATATGTTTTGTATGGAACAACAATTTAAACATTTTATCTGATTTATAAAAAATCTGAACTCTGTATAATATTAATTCGTGGAAGAAAATAGCGGATGTAATTAAAAGGAAATTCAATTCATAAATTATAAGGGAGTATATATTAATAAAAGAACACTTTATAAAAACAAAATCGACATATCAAATTATTTTTTTGAAAAAAATATATATAGGAATACCGCCAACTGGGGTTACCTTGCCCACCGGGGTAACTTTACCTATTTTTGAAAAAAAAAGTTTAAGGGTCAAACATTAATTACCTGAATGATCGCTGGATGCGCAGTAAATAATCAGGGCTACTAGTTGTTATGTTGGTAAGAGTGGCTCTTAAGTTTTTCCATGTGGTGATAGTTTATCACTGTGAAACTGTGAGTTGTATAAGAGGATTCCAAGACAGATAATTGGAGTACCTAAGCAACTTTCATCAGAGCAGCCAATAACGAAAACTAGTAAGTTTTTTAAATTATTTCTATTTGTGTCGCATATAATAACGATTAGAGTAATATGATAGGGGAATTTTTATACCTTCATTTTCGTGTGTTTGTTTCGATTGATAATGTTACCCCATGATCTGTAGGCAAATTGGAGTTATCTTGGTGGGCAAGATAACTCCAATTTGATTCTCAATGAGCTGAGTATGGACGAACTATGAAGATTTTTAAGTAGGTTACCATAGTGTTTTCAGCCACATAGTTTTCATTCGTAGTGCGCACTGTATAGTTGGGTAGTATACCTTCCTCCTACCCTGGATCAGTATGCGAAGTGACTGAGAGGAGGTGAAAAACACAGCACATAGTACAAAGTTGCTAAACTTACCTAAATTTTGATACCTACCTACCTAAAGATTGATATCTACCTAACTTTTTATTTCAGAATATTGTCACGAAAATACAAACCGAAGTTGGGGCGCCGTTAATACAAAGATTATTCTCAATAAGATGTTGAAGAAGCTCTGATAGATGTTGCCAACAAAGAGATGTCAATAAGGCAAGCTGAATCAAAGTTCAACATCCCAAGAAGGACCATTGGCAATAAATTCACAGTAAAGCACACAAAGTCTTCTTGTGGTCACCCAATTGCACGTTATCCAGCTGAAGAGTCTAAAAGTCTACGTGCTGACTGGGGGATGCTTTAGGTGTTTTGGAAGTGATACTAACCGTGAGAGACTAGTTGGTGAGATGTGGTAGGGTCTTAGAAATTTTAAAGGTGGTGACCTACCAGGAGTAGATTGGTACGGCTATTCATTCAACGCCACAGAGATGAATTAACAGTCAGAAAATGTCAAAATATATCTCGAGAACGAGCCACTGTACGTGAACTACGATGAAACTTATCTCATGAAGTTTATTATTTCAGAGGTGGCAAAATAAATTTTTAATCAACTATTCTCATGTTCGTCTTGGCATATTTTATCCCTATAAAGGTAATATTGCCCAGAAGAGACTTTGAAGGCAGTTTTCAATAGAAAACCAAAGTTGCCTCTCTTGTGGGGAATGTTACCCCTCTTATCCAGGTAAGTTTGCCCACCGGGTTTTTGAATTTTTACAAAAAGAGAAAGCAACGAAAATATATTTTAACATGATGAATCAATTCTACAAGCCCTCTCCCGATCCTCTCCGGCCGATAGAGAAGTACACGAATTTTTTACTTGAAATTTAAAAGTAAGTAAAGTAACCCCGGTTTACGGTATTTTATATGATACACTCCAGATATTATTGACACAATGGACGTTCAACCTGGGAAAAACTGATTTTACTATTATGGTTAATATATTAGTCATCAATCCTGACCTCCATAAATCGAAAGAAGTTGATACGTTCCACTTTCACAAAAACAAAATTATTATTTATTTTATATTATTACTGATTAAAATTGATGTTTACCATGTGTCCTTAATAATTTTAATTTAAGCAACTGTGACAACACATCACCGAATCGAAATGCATTCTTCACACAAATAGTGTACACAACATTACAAAAAGATATTGCATTCATATTTATATCGTCAATAGAAAAATGACGTTCTGAAGAGAAATGATCCTGTATCACCATAGTTAGTATATATTCAGTTATTAATATATTATAGTATCCTTTTAATGTACTTCAGTTCCAATCACTGCAAGAGGAAAATAGATAGGATACGTAGAATCTTTTATAATAATGTTAGTTTTTAATATCAATAAACACATACATATATTTAATTGTCTGCAATTTAATTGCAAATGAATTATATAATTTACATGCTGAAATTATTTTATAGAGAGACGAATGATGTATATTAATGAGTTTGATTAAATTATTATTCTTTTGTTCATTATTCACTCACCTCTTTGCACAATCTTCCGACAAATCAGAGACTGTGGTTTCTGGTCCATATGTAATGGATTCACTAATTGTTCAGGAACTTTTTTCTCGGAACAATTGACTACCCCGATAGTATAAGGGTCGAAGGGATCTGCACACCTTGGATCATATGCAGAGTTGCAATCATAACACTGAAATATTTCTTCTTCTGTGTTTACCTCTTGTCTGCTGTACATTAAATTTTGATCTTGCGCTCTACCTAAAACACAAACGCTTCACTATATAAAATAATTTAATTTAAGGATAATATATTTTATCATCATTTACTTTATATATTCATATATGTATCAAATAAGATACTATGTGAGTGACAACATTTGACGTATTTCAAAATATACAGTGGTAAAGAAAAGAAGTATTCATTTTTTAATCTCATATATACATATTCACATTTAGACATAGATCCATTTAATTTTACAAACGTATGAGTATGACCACGTACATACTCTCATGATGACATAATTAAACGTAAAAAATATTGCAGATAAAAACGGAAGAAATGAGAGAACGAGATTTATGCGCACATATAGGTACTATTCATTTCATCGCTTTATGCCAAATAAAAACTCTCTTATCTTGCCGATAAACGGAACAGTCTACCTGAGCCCAGCTATAAAAACAAACCGCGGTATGTTTTGAGATTTTTTATATGGCAAATAGCAATGAAATAAACTATACAGAGCAAGCTTTTCTTGACTTGTGTAGAATTCAACTGATATTGAACAAACAACAAACAGCGTGGTAAAATTTCACATAATGTTTATAATTTGGTTTGATGTTTTATTCATAATGATTTTTGGCTGGCAAACTCTGAAGCATAAATTACAACCCCCTCCTTTCACGAATTACAACCCAACAAAAATTTCCTACAGTTTTCTAAGTACAATGGCACCCCATATTAAGGGTATCCTATTTATAATTATCAATAAACATATCGTTATACATCAAATAGGGGTGTTAAACTTAAATTGTAAAATGTAGTTACTTGGGAAAACAAAAATGTTTTGCAACTACAAAATTCACTCGCATCTGGGATACAAGATACTTTATCTCAAAATATCTACAAAATATCTACGAGATCGTAGATATTTTGGCGAAACATTAGTTTCCATATACTATGTTTATTTTCAAAATTGGACACCTAAATAAAATCAGTTTGTGACTGAAAAATGTGAATTGATGTTTAATAAAATATTGTATCTAAAACACACAAAACTAACTAATGGACTAAAAATTGTTATAAACCAGAACTGTTAAAGAGATAGCAGATCAATAAATTTATTGATTATCCTACTCTCTAAATTTATAAATTATTCTCTGTTACTATCAAGTTAATTTCATAAAATAAATAGTTTTAAAACCTTAAAATGAAATCTATCTTGAAATTGAGTGGCCGAGAAAAAATAAACCAACACAAATTCAGAATATGTATTTTATGCGGCAGTTTTACTTTTTCAGTTTTTCTCAAATAGTCCACCATCGTGCTTTCTCATGACCCATAGCCAGGGTGGAGTGTATCCTATCCACCTCAAAATTAATAGATGTAGTCTGGTAGACGTCCCTAATCAGAATCAGTCGAAACCCGATTGATCCGACACGACTTAATTGAATGATCATGCTAACAAAAACAATTTCTCAAATAGTCCGCCACTGTGCTTTCTCATGACCCATGATCATGGTAGAATGTGTTCTATCCACCTCAAAATCAATAGGTCTGGGAGACGTCCCCGATCAGAATGAGTCAAAACCCGGTCGATCCGACACGATTTAGTTGAGTTATCGTGCTATCAAGAATAAATGCCGACGACAATGATACACACACAAACACACAAAATAATTTAAAAACCATTGTTTTTTGGTTTTTAGGCCAAAAAACGAAAAATAAACCTTATAAAATAATTTTCTACACGACTACATTACTTTTCCGCGTATAATGATGTGCAGAAAAGTAATATAGTTTTTTCAATGCACGATATATTTTAACATTATTACAAAAATCCCAAATTTTTAATTTTCTTTATTTTTTTCTGACGAAATCATTATTTCCTCAAATAAGACAGTAATAACTGCAGATACTGATCTCAAGAGAATTCTCGTCAGACACAAGGATCTAACTGCAACCATAAGTTGTATTTTATAACCTCACTTCTTCGAAGAGAATCTACGAAGATATACCCCTAGATATTCAAAATTTCTATGTTTCAAATTAGTTCCAGCTTCAGCGGTTCTTTATCCAAACAATAAGTATAATGATGTACCTCGCTGAATCACCAAAGAATTTGGTTTATTTGGTCTTTCCCGTTCTTAATGTCCCGTTCTTGGAAATATTTTTTTTTTCAGATGAATAAAGCAACCCGGATAAACTGAATGGCTACCACAGTAGTTGACTGTGATGGCCATTCTGTTTGACATCCATTCAATTTGACCCCCTCCCTTGAAATTCTTCTTCTACGCTTACTTAAAACCGTAGCCCAGCAGCAGATATTTTAATAGATCAAATAATTTAGAAGCTGGATCGAACCCCATTTTTAATTATCGAATCGACGTTTCACCTCCCATTTTGGCCATTTTCAAGAAATAAGGAATTACTGATTGAAAGAATATGAGGAACAAATGAAGGAATATGAGGAATAACAGGAACAACAGGAATAATAAGGAACAAATATGAGTATTTGTTCTTTGCCGAGGTCTCAACCTGCCTACTCCCCAGGGCTCGTTACTACCTAGTTCTTGCCGAGGTCTCAATCTGCCTATTCCTTCGCTGTGAGTTCAAATAGTTCGAACTTTAGAAAGAAATTTTGTCTAGGAAGGGTATCGTAACTTGCCGCCAGGGTCTCAACCTGCCTACTCCCCAAGGCTCGTTATTAGTTCATACCAAGGCCTCAATTTGTCTATTCCTCGATTCGAACTCAGTTCGAACAGTTCGAACCGGAGGAGTATGTAGATTGATGTCTTAACAGGTAACAGTTATAATCGCAATTGATAACATATTAACTTAAGTGGGCAATACACTTGTAATACAATCGGTATTAGAGCTTAAAAACAAAATTATTACTATAACAAATCTGGCATTATATTCACAATATTTGGATACAATTTGATAAAACGAATGGCTTAATAACAAATTTATCAGAAAATATTAAAGGGATAGGGTAGATCTTTATGGCATAATGGACAAATTATTATTTAAATGATACAATAATACAAGCATTCGGATCATCATTTTAAATTTTGCAAAAGCAAGAATTTCTTA
The DNA here is from genome assembly GCA_037954035.1 of Rosalia funebris. NCBI lineage: Eukaryota > Metazoa > Arthropoda > Insecta > Coleoptera > Cerambycidae > Rosalia > Rosalia funebris. The sequence continues at coordinate 2,937,490 of JAZFAV010000001.1, forward strand.
AAAACTGATTAAAATTAAAAGACATGTATGTTTTTTGTATAACAATGTTACTCAAATTAACAACCACTTTAAATTTCCGGTCAATCTTTTGTACTTTAATCTATAAAATTTAAAAAACAACACTCCATCTATTCGTTCGTGAATCTTACTAGTAGAATGCTATTTTGTAAGTTAATAATAAGTTACCTTTATTCATTGATACTTAAATTTATCCAATGATATTAATATAAAAGTTTTTTATCTAGTTATAAATAAACATATTAGAAATAACTAAAGAGATAACATATTAAGTATGAGATACGAACCGGGGTCAATGATTTCCGTATGTATTACTTTTCCAGTATGTAAACATAAACACGACACTACATTATAATATTACATACACATCCTGTAACATTGACTTCTTAAGCAATACTATATCTCCCATTAACGACGCGAGATCACTCGATAAAACGATGCAACCAAAATTTCACCTGTATTTTTTGATTTCATAAAGAACAATCTTCAACTGGAGGCTTCTCAGTTTCAGACAGAGAATATCAATTGTTTTTTTCAAAACAGGGACAGAGTTGACCTTATTATATTTAGTGAGTCGATTAATGCTCCAGTGGCAAAATTTAAGTCTGTACGGGTTTTTATATAACTTTCATCAGTTCATTAATTACTATTGTTTCTGTTATTTTCATACTCTTATATAAAACTATTTTTTTGGAACGACAACGATGGAACTGCAAGGAAAATAGTCCGAAAATTCTTAAAAAAAAACATCTGGGGATGTTTTCTGCTACGTAATGATTTTATTCAGACTTGTAGCGTCTTTTTATATAAAATATATTTTGTTATTGTTAAAATTTATAACTAACTAGGTATAATATATATAATTTTTATGATTCGATATAGGTCCTGTATCTTTTGTTATAAAAAAGTAACAACGAGAATTGAACAGCAAGTTACACTAACTATTATTGTAAGTTCGTTTAGTGCGTCCTCATCGTCGAATATTGACGATATCTGTATAGTTGTATTCCATATACAAGATCGAACAAATATACACATAATGTTATATACTGTTATCCTGTATTATTAAAATAAAATACAAAAACATATTCAAGTTCTATAGAAGCTAGCAGCAAATGTTTAAAAAATAAACAGTTTTAAAACCTTAAAACGAACTTTTCCGCACGGAGAACATCTCTATCTCGACATTGAGTGGCCGAGAAAAAATAAACCAACACATAAATGCAGAATATGTGTTTTATGTGTCAGTTTTGTTTTTTTTTTTTTTTCATTGGCGACTGCTTCAGTGCCGTATCAATACGTTTGTGATCTAATGAAATTATGTTTTCCTCGTTCATTTGTATACTCGTATGATACAGGCCGAATATATGTTTTTTTCGTTCAATGCAAAATCGGAAAATTTTTCTCAGATAATCCACCATCGTGCTTTTTCATGACTAATGACCCATGGACAGGGTGGTGTATATTCTGTCCACCTCAGTATCAATAGATGTCGCCTGGTAGACGTCCCTAATCAGAATCAGTCAAAACCCAATCGATCCGACACGATTTAATTGAGTGATCGTGCTAACAAAAAAAAAAGGGTGGGGTGTGTCCCATCCACCTTAAAATCAATTGGTGTCGTCTAGGAGACGTCCCCGATCAGAATCAGTCAAAACCTGATCGATCCGATACGCTTTAGTTGAATTATCGTGTTAACAAAAGAAAATTCTAAAATAGTCCACCATCGTGCTTTCTCATGACCCATGGACAGGGTGGGGTGTGTCCTAGCCACCTCAAAATCAATAGATGTCATCTGAGAGACGTCCCCGATCAGAAGTTGTCAAAACCCGATCGATTCGACACAATTTAGTTAAGTTATCGTAATAACAAAAAAGAATTCTCAAATCGTCCACCATCGTGCTTTCTCATAACCCACGGACAGGGTGGGGTGTGTCCTATCCACCTTAAAGTCAATTGGTGTCATCTGGGAGACGTCCTCGATCAGAATTAGTTAAAACTCGATTGATCCGACACGATTTAGTTGAGTATCGTGCTAACAAGAATAAATGCCGACGACAACGATACACACACACACACAAAATGATTTAAAAACCGTTTTTTTTTTTGTTTTTATGCCGAAAAACGAAAAATAAACCCTAGAAAAAAAAATTACATTACTTTTCCGCGTATAACACAGTGCGGAAAAGTAATACAAAACACTATTACAATTCGTTTCGCTAGGTACAGGTAACTGAAATATTACTAGAAACATAGGGTAAGTCTAGAACAGGTAAATTAAGTTTTCGTCTAAAATTCTGATTCATAATTTTCGTGTTTCGTAAGTTTATAAAAAATATTATATATAATATATCTTATAAAATTATTCAATATTCAATGCAATATTATATTTTTTATGGTCATATCTCATTAAATAAAGTATTGAGCAAGATATCCATAAAATTTACAAGGAAAAAATGCATATCGCAATATAAAACACTATATGCGATTCTCATAAATACAGACACCATAATAGTTCAAATATTTTAAAACTTGTGTGGTTTTTGAGATTAGATTTAAGTTAATTTTTGAAAATGTGGGACACTGCATTTATAGTGAATATGCATCCTTAATCGTATTATTTGTGCACAAAGATTTATACCATATCTCCGCTGCTCTATTGCCTAAAAATTAGCTTCTCGTTAGCTAGGCGAAAGATATTAGTAGCAACAACGTAGACAAAAGCTGTTTCTTTCTAGAAAAGTTTTTCGATTTCTCTGTTTTTCTACCACACTTAAGTAGTCATTCGTTTTCAAGATTTGAAGTTGCCAGCTCTGTATATTATTTGGAAACAACATTCCTAAATTAGGTTTAAAGAGAACTGCAAAGGTTAACTTCAATAATAATACTGGTTTAAATCTAACATGCTCTAAGCCTTAGAACATGTTAAATTAAACTAAATCGCAAGAAATTTAGGAAGGCACGCTTCCTGAAGAGTGGGCTAAGCTGGTAGATACCATGCCTGTCAGAATTAAAACTGTTGTTGTTAATAAAGTGATGTAACAGTTTTTATGAAGCGGTCCAACTATTTTGAACCGCTAATCTTAATGTTTTTTATTATCTAACTTGTCACTGACACATCATAATGTAGTAATATTTCATCGTATTTAAGTTAAAAGTTTATACATTGTTTCTGTTACCAATACTTTTCTTTAATAAAATGGTTTTGAGATTGTTATTGTTTTTATTTAAATAGGTTAGTTGTAAAATTATGCCTGGCCGAACTATTATCAGCCTGAGCTCGTACAATCTACTATTCAGACATCTACAAAGCAATATTAACAAGAAACTCAGACAATTATTTGTATCATTTTCGTAAATGATGAGACCACATTTATGATCTCGTCATTTGGTAACGCAATTGAAGACACTTGCGCGTAATTGGAATTGGAATTACTTATAGATAACTACAGAATGAATAAAAATCGGAACAGTCAGCACATTAGAAACACATAAATCAATAAGTCAATTATCTTAATAACGTACAGAATAAATATCAGTTTCTTTTATTTATAGCGTTTAACGATTTTAATAGATATTTAATATAGTTTAGCAGTTGTCACTATCTGCATAATATAATTTTTAAATTGACGATATTAATATATATATATATTATATAATTATATATAATATAATATATATATATATATATATATATATATATATATATATATATATATATATATATATATATATATGATTTGTTCTAATAAATCTTCTTCAAATATAAATCAATTACCAAAATGGCTCTCTGAAGTATTAGTAATGCGAGGAATTCCGATACAAATCTACAAATTCTTTGATTTGAAAAGTGTGAATGATGCATATACAGACTAGAGGTCAATAAAATTCATTTATTTTTAGACATTTTCATCTAGATAAGAGCCCAGATTGAGGGGCAAACTGACAAGAAGAATTGATATTAATATTCTAGAACTTTACTATATGCATTTGGTTAAGATTAGTATTCGTTTACTGATTTCTTGGTATTTTAATATTTCTGATAAAAATAACGTGCTAAATGATATATAGATATTTTAGTACAGAATGTATAGTGATATATACATATTTTAGATAGTACAGAACATTACTTTTCATTTATAGTATATTTATTGAATATAAACTTGTAACAAGTTCACATACTTGTAATGTTTAACATCCACTCACACTATCTTCCTGTTGAGTCATTGTTCTATATACATATTAATTCTCATCAAAAATTTCAAATGGTAGAATGCAAGATTTGACAACCATTGTTTAATAAAATAAAATCTTATGGGTTATACCGTGATCGTTGTCGTTTCACAGATCATCTTATCACCTTCTTTAGAAACAGTCTTTGGATTTCTGATATGATGATTATAGAAACATCAAGATGAATTCAACGATGGTTATGGTATAACACAGAAAGTATTTACTTTATAAGAATCATCATTCTTAAATCAGCAGACTCAAGCTATAAAAATTTAAGCAAGGTTTGTGTAGAAGATCAAGTCAAGTACCCAGTCAAATACATGCTAGGTAAGTAAACAATGTCTATGCCACTACAGAAATAGGGAGTCAGCAAAATTTCCAGGTTAGGGATAGCTCATCTCCTGACGTCAGTGATAGACATCAGGAGATGTTTTTTGCCAGTAGCAGAAATAGGCCGGCATTAAATAACGGTATATAAAAAATAATCTCAAAATTCTCAATATATTGTGACTTCTTTTTGAAACAATACAATATCTGTTAAAATATTGTGATGATGCTATTTATATATTTTAGCTTACATTTAATAATAAATGCTTCGATGGTCCATCATTTTCATATTTTTTATTATTCCATTATTCAGCCAAATTATTGGATCTGTATTTTTCATTTAAAAGAAACTCTTGTCGGGCTAATCTTTTTACAGGTGTTATGACTTTCATTGTAATATTTTATTTACAATGAAAGAAGAAAAAAATTTTTAGTCTTTGGGAATGGTTTGCATGTGATTTAGTTTGTTTATTTATTGTGTGTTGAATAGCATTTATCATTCCATTATTACATATATTTAATGGTTTTCAGAATGTATTTACAATCAAGAAAATTAAAATAAACTTATAGTTCATAAAAAAAACGTACTGCTTTATCACATTTTTTAGTAAAAATAAAGTTTAAATTGGACATATAAAAATAGTTTATCATTTGACTATCGAGTACAGGAAGATTGCCTGAATTAGCTTTTTCAAAACCCTTCTCCATTTTCACTTATTTAAGATCACATTTAACATTAGCCCTGCTGAAACTAAGTTTATATTTGATTAGAGAGAATAGAAGACAACTAATACTAAGATACCAAAAATTATCTTACTCAATGGTGGTTGTAAATTTTAAAATAGCTATAAGACTAGTACAAGTTTTCTTGCCATTGTATGCTCACAACCTCTTAAAAAAATGTTCTCATAATAGTTTTCACCACAGAGCACAGAATTTACTTGATTGAAGCCTATTTTCGAGCTGACAATTAATAGAATTTGGAAATATAGGCAGCGTCTATGTTTGGCCTATTTTCGTAAACACTTCCTACATTTTGCAATGAACATAGCAGTAATACCTACTTGTCAAGTTACAACTTTTCCAATAACACAAGCAAGTATTGTATTACTGGACAAGCAGTAATACAAGACTTTTTATCCGTGCCTTAAATATAGTGTTAGTGTATTCTTCGAAACTAGCTCTGTGACAAGCAAAACAGGTGCTGGTAGACCAACCGTTCATACAGAAGAATTTATTAATGATGTTCGTCAACGTATGGAGCAGGAACCATACTTGCTACGGAACACGCCCAACGACACTGCAGGATTATAGATAAGAACTTAACCATGCTTACAACAACTTTGCAGTTACCAAAGTGCTCCCGATAGTTATCCGAAGCCGACGCCGCCTAAGCAACGAGGGAAACCCCCGACTACCTACTCAGGTTACGCCATCTAAGCAACGAGGAAAACCCCCAACTACCTGCTCAGGTTACATAGTTATTAACTGGAACTATAACATGCCTGTGTGGGTAATTGCATAGACAATTGATTGACTCCAAATGATTTCATTTACAATTTAACCCATACTATTTTCTTTTGAGGATTACTCATACTGTTCTGTTTCCAGGATTAATCTTTACTTTCTTTTAGGAAATATTTTCATGTCTTCAGAATAATACACTTTCTTTGTTTTTCAAGTTTAAGAAAACTTTTCTCGTATAAACAGTTATTAATTTTCATCGTTTTATGACAAAATAACTCTTTTCGATAACCTAACAAGCCCACAAAATAGATTTTAAAACAGTTTTTCGGAATAATTTTCATCCATAGAACTGCGAAGCCCCAAATCAGGAGTCAACGAATACCACCAAGCCAAGCACTCGCACCGTTAGGTGTGACAACGGTATGAGTTTAGAATATTAGGGCGGCGACTCCGTAGGATATTCGGAAGAGTCCGAATCCGACAGGGAACCGACGCCCACCCCCGTAATCCCGATGCCTGTCCAATACAGGCTCCAGCAGAGCAACAGCTCAAACCACTTCCGTAGGAGTGAAAGCTTCAAGAGCCAATTGCCAGTAAGATGGAACGAGGAATATCAGGCTCTCAGAGAGGAAAACGAGACCTTGAGGGAGGAACTCCGCAAGCTAACAGAGGTTTATCAGGCCCAGAGGACCAGGATCGACGGACTGGAAAGGCAGCCGATTCAACAGCATACCGAATCAATATCCAAACTCCAGGCCATCACCACCCTCCTAGAAAAATAGGTTAATATGGAAACGGACGACGCCCAGCCAAAAGGTCCTTCTGCAAGGACCAAGAATATAGGACCAGTCCGTGCCACGCCAGAACCCAGCGCCACATCCAAGACCCTGGCGAAGAAATCCGCGACGCCCACGGAAAAATCCAAGATCCCCGAGGATAAATCCGCGACCCCCACGGAAAAATTTGCGGCCCCGCGGAAAAATCTGTGGCACTCACCGAGCCAAGATTCCTTCGGTTATCCTGAGGAAGAAGGATAAGTGAGACGAGGTCAGCCAGAAGCTGGAAAAACGCCTGATTCACTACACCAAGGCCAGGTTGGTAGAAAATGGCATCCAGATCCATCCCATGACGGTTCAGGACTACCGGGATCTGACTAAATTTCTAGCCCAGGACAAGCACGAGTACTACACCTACTATCTACTTGCTGCCTGAGAACAAGCTCCTACGAGCAGTAATAAGAGGGCTCCCAGATGGCATTCCACTGGAGGAGATCAAAAGGGACATGAAAGACCAAGAATTCTTGCCCGCGTATGTCCGGAGGATGACAAATCGCCACACCAAAGCAGCCATGGCTGGACCTCATCCAGCTTCCTGAGAAGAACGAAGGAATCCTAAATGTCCCCCGTTGCTGTGGACTAGTCGTCAATGCCGAAAGACAACGAGCTGAATAGGTAATGAGGCAGTGCCATCGATGTCAACGCTTTGGACACGCGCAGATCAAATGCACCGTGCAACCAAAATGCGTTAAATGCGGTGGCAGCCATCACTCCGGGGACTGCAAAAGGACAAAGCAGTCCGACAAATGCACCAACTCCGCGGGACCCCACCCATCCCGCTCCGGAGGATGCCCCAAGTATACAAAGACAAAGAAAACCAGCCCGAAACCGGAGACGGTGAACCACCAGGCCGCCCTCAAGCAGCCCGCCCCATAGACCTCGCCAGCAAGAAGCTTCGCCGACGCAGTAAGACAAGGCCTAGGAAATGCTCCCCCCATGGTCGCCCCAAAGCCACCACCAGGACCGCCCCCAAGAACAGCCCAGCTACCTCAATCGCCGACCTCACGGTGATGCAACAGATGTGCTCAGCAATGAGCGCATTTTTTGCACAAATTCCAGCACTGGTCAGAAGTTAGATGGCTAACCAACCTAGGGGGACGATGCGCTTGCAGATAGCCTCATGGAACTCCAACTCCATCAGGAGCAAGAAAACCGAGCTGGACGAAATTCTAGCCCCGTTCGACATCGACATAATGACACTGCAAAAGAAACTAAGCTCCATCCGGGCGATCGGCTGAGAGTTCAAGGCTATCAGGTTCACAGGAAGATCTGCACCAGGGCCAGCGTTGGGACGGATATCCTAATCAAAAACGGAATTGACCACCATCCCTTCGCTCTCTCAGAACTCGATCAACTCGAAGTCTTGGCGGTGATCATACGTCCAGAGCAACAAAACGAGATCACGGTAGTGTCCTGCTACCAAAGGCCCCAAAGATGCATCGATTAACAAGACCTGGGAGCTATCTTCCCTGCAAGGAAATGAATAGTCGCCATAGGAGACTTCTTCAATGATAAATCCCCGCTATGGAACAGCAGGACCACCAACCAACGTGGGCGAGCAATCCTGACGTTCCAGGATGACAATCCGGAGCTTCAGACACTTGGACCGCCGGAGCCAACTCCGAGAATCTTGAAAGAGACATTCAGACCGCCCTCATTCAAAGCACGACGGAAATCACGACAAGACGAGTTAGAAATCCCATGGGAGGACTCCCGCCGGGCACCATCCAACTTATCAGGGAGCGACGTGCAGCCAATAGGAGAGCCTGGTGGACTAGATGACCCGAGGACAGGTACGCCTTTAACCAACTCAGCCGTAGATTCAGAACCGCGCTTGACGAATAACGTCAGGTCAGATGGAACCTCCACCTGGAGTCCCTCTCAGCCCAAGACAACATTCCATGGAACATCCAGAAAGCACTACATGCCCCAACTCCCTCGACCCCACCGTTACACGAAGATAGGGGACTGATGTACACCAACGAAGAGAAGACGGAAGCCTTTGTAGACATCCTTGAACTACAGTGCAGGGAAAACCAGAACGACAACGAGGACAAGTACTGGAGAGACGGACGAAGCGCATTCGTAGGATGCCTGAGAGCGACTTCACGTTCCGACCAGCTTCGGCCGAAGAAGTCAGGCTGATCCTGAAAAACCTCAAGACACGGAAGGCCCCCAGGATGCGACAACATCGGGTTCTCAAACGACTGCCAAGGAAGGGGCTAGCAGCATTGCTAAACATCATCAACGCCATACTGCGATTAAGGCACACCGGAGAGATGGAAGATAGCAGACGTCATCTTCATTCCCAAGGCTGGCAAGAACCTAACGCACCCTTCGAATTATAGACCCATCAGTCTACTACCCGCAATCAGCAAAGTAGCCGAGAGAGTCATCCTGAACCGACTCGAGAAGCTATCCCGCGAGCTGAACGTCATCCCAGATGAGCAGTTCGCCTACCGATAAGGACACTCCACTAAGCTGCAGGTCTTGAGGCTGGTGGAATACATAACACAGGGATTCCAACACAAGAACGTTACCGAAGCTATTTTCCTAGAGGTTGCCCAAGGCCTTTGACACAATTTGGCATGATGGACTACTAGTCAAGATGCTGGACCAAGGATATCCAGTACCGATGGTAAGCCTAATACAATTCTTCCTTCGCAGGAGACGAGCTAGAGCCAAGCTTAGGAACGCCCTCTTCAACTACAGGGTCATAAAGGCAGGTGTACCGCAGAGAGTAGTCCTATCTCCACATCTGTTCTCGATCTTCACCTCGAACCTCCCTAGAGTGGATAAAGCCAACGTTACTCTCTATACTGACGACACCGTGATCGTCGTAAGGCCAATGCGGGCCCACATGGTGACGAGATATCCCCAGAGAGCCGCGGACGAATTAGAGGAGTGGTGCGACAGATGAAAGGTGACCATCAGCGTGGACAAGAGTAAGGCCATTCTCTTCAAGAAGACCAGGGAAACCCCAGCCAACGAAGTCACCATCAATGGCGAGGACATCCCATGGGCCGACACCGTCAAGTACCTTAGCGTGACAATAGATTCGTCCCTGACGTGACAGACCTACATTATGCACCGTACAGGGATAGCTAAGTCCACTTTTGCAAAAATTGACCCTATACTGGGACGCAACACAGACCTCAACCTAAGGAATAAACTGCTGCTCATCAAACAGGTAATACAGCCCCAATTAATGTACGCTTCTACCGCATTGAGGTACACTGCCAAGACGCACATAAAGAAAATCCAATCCGTAGAGAACATCGCGTTGAGACGTGCTCTGGACTCTTCCTGGTTCGTCAGAAATAATATCAGAAGAGATCTAGAGTACAAAACCGTCACGGAGAAGATGTGGGGCCCAATTGCCACACTTCCTGCCTCCCGATTTTGGGAGGTTGAGCTAGAGGTTTCCGTAAACCCCCAGACAACCCTTCGTCCTGAGTTACAAGACTCACCCTAACGTACTCTCGCTGCTCGCGGGACTCATGACAGATTACGCCCTCGGGGGCCGATGAAGAAAGAAAATGAGAATAAAAGATGAGTGTCAGAAGAAGCTCCAGCCAGCGGGGTTAAACGGGCTAGGACAAAGGGAAGTCTGTTCGGACTCACCGCCTCCAGGCACCTCGCTCCTGTTTACGAGTAGCACTTCTTGTCCTACTCATGTTGGGAGTGTGTGAGGCAGGAGGAAAGGCAGACTCGCTCTTCACGAGGCTGTCCTGGTCTACAGCGATGAGTGGGTAAAGGGCAATAATCCTGCCCGTCCCGCAATAAGCCCCTCATGGAAGTATTTTATGGGTAGGCTATTTAAATTATTATTATACTGATTCACATTTAATATATTTTTTAAATTCAACAAACTCCTTACTCTCCTGTCAATATCGGCAAAGTAGTTATTGGTATTTATTATTCCATTAACGCCATTATTTATTCATGTTATTAAAATTGCTGACTTAATTACAATTTCTTTTAGGTATACTCGTGTTTAAGTATATAATATTGAGCCAAAGAAGGAAAACGAGATATCTACTATCTAGATGATTATCCTAGAAAGAACTTCACATTTCGAATTTATAATGAAAACTGTATTTTTTATATAATTTTATCAATTTACCATATACCTGCATTAACAAAATATCAAAAATAAAATGCTGTATTGAAGAACCTACTAAACCGCCATAGTGATATTTGAAGTTATAGTCCTATTCAAAAAATTCACACGACGTTAACATGTCATAATTAACAGTTAAATAACGAATAGTTTGTGTACAATTGTTTTATGAAAATGAGCTATCATTTACAGTTGCATTAAGAAAAATTTTTACAAAATTAGGAAAAAAGAAGTGTCTACAGAATTAACAATTCGTAACTTAATCAAGAAATTTTCGCAGAGATAAGTTCTGTTATTGATAAGGCAACGTCAATACGTCCTCGTTGTGGTCGGTCAAATGAAAATATTGTTGCAGTGAGGGAAAGTGCACGGGAGTATTCAAATACATGAATTCGACGTCGTGCACAACAATTGAATTTTATATGCTAACAAATGCAGATTTTTCTTATAAAAGACAGATGCAGATTCTTCTTCTTCTTAGTATACAAAATTTAATCTCAGTTAATCGCAGCATGTTGACGTCATATGATTTATAAATGACAGTCGTTAAATAGTGGCGTCCTATTTTTGACAGAACACAAATGACAAATCAAGCCCTATAGTTTCGACTGAGACACCCAATATAATATATTTTATTGCAATTCCAAAATTTCAATCCAAAGGCTTCTCTTGGGTGAAAAGGTAAGTACTAAACAATATTTCAAGGTTCACTTGATCGGTAATACAAATTTGACATAATTTAACATGTTAAAAAATAATATTTACCTAGAACGCTATTTATGTTAATTATCCAGCTATTTATGACAAATTGTGTACTTTTTATAAAACGTTTCGTGTTTGTTATAAAGCAGCGACAGTTAATATGACGTCTTATTGATATATTATTATATTGAATTATAAAGTAGAATACTAATTTATAATGATTCTGAATTTCGTGGTTTTTTAATTTATTTGTAATAAATAAATCATTGTTAGTCCGTGAATTAATTAACTAATTATTCCATAGTAAAATACATTGTAACCCATTCTGTAGGTTTAGAATATAAAATATTTTACATTATAATTTATTGCTAACATTAACAATTGCCATAAATATTGTATAATGTCAGGCATAACTTTAGCAGGTAGTGACCCCGCTAGCAGAGATCTAAAACTTAAATTGTAAAGCAATCCAATGAAAAATTAAAAACCTCATGTCCCCTACGATAGAAGACCATTAGGTCAGGTTAATAAGTTGTTAGATTCAGACCGAATACAGCTAGCGCAGTTAACATCGATATTCCTTGTCTTGTCTGCCAGTAATTTATACTAATCTCTCTCTTTCACTTCTTCCTCTTATATTTTAAAATTAGAGACTTTCAGCAAATTTTATATTGGCTAAGGACTTGTATTTTTGACCTCGCCGAACTGTTTTAATCTGAGAGTACTGTAATCGATATTAATACGATGTTATTATTTTGTCGCGATCAACGAATAAGATAATTCGAACATAACGAATAATTAGATTAAATAAACCTAAGATTAAAACTAGCCCTGGAAATTTTATTGCATGTTCCCGTCGTGCAGCTATCTGCGCATTTTTGGTTAATAAAATCTGCCATTTTTACTACTGCTAAGTTTGACGTGCGGTCGTACAGATGTGATTTGCCAGACAAACTAAACTCGATTTATTCTTAGGGATTCGGTATAGACACGATACTGCACAACCCTATACGACATAAACTATGTTTACCTGTTGACCACGTGAACAGGTGGTGAACTAAACTTCCCATAAACATACAATGAACTACTACTGTGTGATGTTGAGTATGTTATTTACTATAAATATTAATTCAAAAAGATATTAATTAGAACTGTTTTTACTTCGTGAAGTGCTTTAGTTATTTTTCTTTTTGTTTTGCTTAGTATCTGAGGTGTGTATATACAAAGTTATGTCAGAAACTATCCTGAAATTCTGTGTAAAAAATATGGTATTTCACTCAACTGTAGTGAATATGATTCACTATACAAACTAATAGATTCATCGCTGTGAGTTATGAGTATGATCATCGTTCAGCTCAATATATTATATGATACATAATTCTTATGCGGATCTAACATCGTTAAAGAAAAACAGGAGACCAGTTTTACACGAAAACCTAAAGATTACATGTTACTCAATCGGCTTCACGTTATCTTCAGACTCAGTAGAGCGCTATAAAGATTTTCCTATTTCATGATCTGTTGCTACTAAACTCACCCAACTCAACTAATGTTTTTCATGATCAGTGAACAGTAAAGAAATAATTTGTTTCGGTTTAATGCACATACTGCACATCCTTCTTCTAATACCTAATCTCTTGTAACTATGTCTATTCGTGGTTTAAACCGTAATGAGGCAATGTCATTCACCGTATCAAGCAAAACAATGGACTGCAGGGTATAGGGTCCTTGTTTTTGTTCATGCTATTGTCACATTTATCCTAATATTTTCAATGGCATCTAACATTCTGTTGTTGGTTATACTCTTCAAATTACTAGACTCTACAGACTTCAAGTTACTAGAGTCTATTCTATGATTGTTTTCGAAATCATATTAGGCAACGAAATATTTTTAGTTTTCTATACATTAAATGGGCCGTGTGATCCTTAAACCTAGTTACAATTGATCTTGTAGTTTGCCCAATATACTACCCAAGATATTAAAATCTTGACAATTTATTTGATAAATCTCGAACCTTTCGTTATTTTCAATTTTATCTTTCGAATTGCCTAAGAATTGTGCAATTTGTTTCCAAAAGAATGCACTAATAGCATTGCTAAGTATTTAAAAACAGTTTTGAGACCTCTGGTAATTTGTGTATTGTATGGAATTGACACAAGTTTGCGATTTTTGGAATATTCCCGACAGTGGAAAATTGGTCTCCTGTTTTTGTTGCTATATCGAAGGTTGCAGTCCCTTCCCATGATAGGAAAATTGACAAAAAAACACTATAACATGGAATACGAAATATCTGCTATTAGGACATATTATGTGTTAGTGTTATTATCATTACAAAATAAGTCTTTCACTATTTCATAATAGCATACCTATATTTTTTCACATAACCCCTAAATGTTTGCTATTTTCTGCCAAACTTCACAGTTCATAATTTGTTCACGTTTTGTCATTGCTCGTCAAAATCAAATAATGGTGTATGACCTTGTTATTCCAGCAGTAGTCGATATGAGGCCGTCACCAGATAGAAATTCTATACATTTTAATGCAACATGTTGAACCAACACGCAACACGCGAAGTTGAAATTGACATTACGCCAAATGAAAACTTCTACAGTAATACTGTAGTACAGTCCCAGATTGTAAATATTATAAGGCAGTTTTGAACAAATGTATTAAAGTACCCAGTAGATATATTCATATAATAGTACTAGTTTTCAATAATTGCAAAAACATAAAATTTATAAGGTACAAGAATTCCGCTTTTGAAATTATGTAATTAAATAGTAGAATAAAAATTAATTGATACAAAATATTTAATATGTACAGAGTTAAAACGGCAAATAAAATAATCGAATAAAAAGTATCTTAAAGAATATTTTTATGTAAGGATACTTTTCATGGTACGCATGAAAAATAAGTTTTTAAAGTTGACCTACTTTAAACACTTCTTACTCTGCTGCATATCTATTTACGTGAAACGATTATAAATTTTAAAATTTCTTTTATCTTCTTTTTATGGTGTTATATTTCCTTTTTGTAAACATAATTTTATGTCGCGATTAAATACCACTCCTCAAAAAAGTAAAATAAATTCTGCAATGGACATCCCAGGACCAAATAAGAAACGCAAAATACAGAATGATAAGCAGCAAAATATTTTTTGTGCAGTCCTTTAATAATATCGTCTTGCGTGATTTGTAAAGGTGAGGTTTGGTATAACTATACCAAAGGAATATAATATAAAGACACGTTATCAAAATTTGCATTCTATATTTTCAAAACTAGCTGAAAAACTACACAAACAAAAATATAATCCTCTTTGAATTGAAAATTAGCGGGGCAGGAAAGGATGTTTAATTCGAACGGATGGTTGTACAAAGAACTTCTACAATATCAAAAAATACAAAGGACTAATTAATAACTTAATATACATTATTTAATATACCTTAATCGTATACTGCTTCAGTTTAAAATTAGAAAAATGTGTTTTTAGTTTTAGTATGTGAAATCATAAATGCCATCTTTGAACTGTCACCTGATTTTGTGGAATTTAGTTACATTTAATTTAATAGTTGTTTACTGAACTTTAAGAATAGTGTTCCAAAATTGATTTAGATTTGATAAAATTATTAGATATCGACGAAGCTCTTTCTATGAACTAATTCTGGTAACATTATTGAAACAAGATTTAGAAAACTATGATTTAATTGATACAAATTCACTATATAACATACAAGAATTGCT
The DNA here is from genome assembly GCA_037954035.1 of Rosalia funebris. NCBI lineage: Eukaryota > Metazoa > Arthropoda > Insecta > Coleoptera > Cerambycidae > Rosalia > Rosalia funebris. Next base: position 2,952,938 of record JAZFAV010000001.1, read on the forward strand.
TGTGTCCTAAGGGTCTAAAGTCTGAACATCCTATGAAAATTCTTTGAAAATTCATTCTATGAAAATTTGGTTTCTGGATTTGGAAACTGGTCTAGATCTAACTTCTACTTTTCGAAGTATAAAATAGGAACTTGGAAATAATACAGGTTTTTGAGATCATTGTTGGAGCTTATTGTTGCGTAACATAACATTTCTGTGAAGAAGATTTTTAGTAAACAGTTTAAAAACTGTAACTTTTTGCCAACCCTAATTTTTAAATTGAAAATTGGGAGCAAATTATAAATGATATGGTTAATCGCTGGTTATAGTAATTTCGAATGCTTTATGAATTCGAAGTTGCATTTCTTACCTTGCCATCTCCCTATTATTTCCCTAATAATTTAGAAGACTACAGTGAGGACCAAGGAGAACGATTCCACCAAGACCTTAAAAAAGGGAAGAGTCGTTATCAAGGAAAATGGGATGAGAATAAGACGGCCAATTTCTATTGGATGCTAAAAAGGCTGATTATACGAGGAGGAATGAACTTGAAAGGAAAACCACTGCACAGATAATGTAAAACAAAAGAGTTCGTTACTATAAAAGACATGAATAAATCTTGTATTTGGGGTATATCAACAATGACAACATGTCATTCAGATTCGTTATCGGTGCCCTGAAAAATACAAAAAGTTTTGTGGACCTTTTGGTAAAATTTGTTTACCATTTAAATTTTGAAAGTTGAATTTAACATTTGAATTTGCAACCAAACCCAAAGTTTTGTTAAAAAATTCGCCATATTGGATCCGCTATTTTGAGTTTTTAAACTTTTACTCAAATTTCGTTGTCTATAGAAAACTCGTCGAAACCAAATTCCCGAGAATTCCGATTTGCCTGATTAGGAAATTTAAATTCGGCGTTTTCCATTCCTATTTTTGTTATTAATAACATAGATATCAACTTAGTTAAGTAATATTTATGCAGATATTAAGAAAACTAATAGGTGGAAGTGACATCAAAAGTTTACGTTATAGAGACTTGTAGTTTCAAGCAGTTTCAAGTTATAAGCAATTATTTTTGTATCTATATTGTTGACCAACTAAGTTCTATTTAATTTTCTAAAAATCGGTTGTGAAAATTATAAAGTCGTACCAACGAAACACTACAAGCGTTACGGAAAGAATGGCTTGTTCAGGAAAGAATTCTCCTAAATACCCACCTGTAAAATTTCCAACAGATAGTTCTTCCTATAAATCCTTCTTAATAAATCGATGATTTTTCGATAATAATACATAATTCGGTAATAATACATACAATGTTATCGGTAATATAGTGACAATTTACCTTTATAAACTTTTTGACCAAAGGTGTGGAATTAATTAGTTGATGAACACCAATAAAATAAATTGATTTAATAAATCAGTGGCAAAGAGTCCAGGCGGTAAACGCAAAAAAAAAATCAGTATCCTATGGAGAGTAGAATCTGAGAATGGTTAGTGTCAGTAGTTGTGTAGGTTTAAATGATATTTTTGATTAAAATTAAAAACGGAGGTGGCAATAAGATGCCGACTTGAAGCTGTTTATGCAGCTCTAAGATTGTTTCTATCTATTAAAAAATACAGCTGACTACATTATGCAACAAATCTAAAAGTTGGGCATTTTTAAAGTTCTCCTCAAATAGTTATTTTCTTAGCATTTTCTTTTAAAATATTAATTTGTTTATATCTAAAGTTCAAATATTTCTTATTTCATCTAGTTATTTAAATTGAATCAGTCACCGCAGAATGAGATGTATGCGGTATATAGCATTCGATACCTGTAATAATAATGGCGTTCACATAAAAAAATCTCTCTTTTCTAAAAAATTTCATAAAACAGTGAATTTTTGAACAGAACAATTTTTGTCATTTTCTGTTACAAGAGTTTTTGAAATTGATTTTTCGTCACACCCTATCACCATCTATCCTATAACTTCTGACAGTTTTTACTTTTCCGCACTCAACTATACCAGAGCGGAAAAGTAATGTAATCGTGTAAAGAGAAATGGAAAAAAAAAATTTCTAGCGTTTATTTTTTGTTTTTCTGCCTAAAAACCAAAAAAAAAATATTTCTACAAAATTTGTGTCTGTGTGTCGTTGTCGTCGTCGGAATTAAAATTGCTTGTTAGCACGATAACTCAACTAAATCGTGTCGGATCGATCGGGCTTTGACTGATTCTGATCAGGGACGTCTCCCAGACGAGACCTATTGATTTTGGGGTGGATATAATACACTCTACCATATTAATTGGCCATGAGAAAGCACAATGGTGGACTATTTGAGATTTTTTTTTCTGTTAGCACGATCACTCAATTAAATCGTATCGGATCGATCGGGTTTCGACTGATTCTGATTAGGGACGTCTACCAAACAACATATATTGATTTTGAGGTGGATAGAACACACCCCACCTTGGCCATGGGACATAAGAAAGCACGATGTAAATGTTTATGTTCATTCTGAGAAATTAAACATAAAAATTTAATGCGTTGCTGATTTTGCATTAAACGAAAAAACATACATTCGGCGAAATGAGAAAAAAAATAGTTTCTTTCGATCACAAACGTATTGATACGGCACTGAAGCAGTCGCCAATGGAAAAAGTAAAACTGTCGCCTAAAACACATATTCTCCATTTATGTGTTGGTTAGCATACTTTTTGTAATACTAGTTTTAAACATGAAATAGTTTATCAAGACACTGAATACTGAAGGTGAATGTTTTCGCACATAGTTTCTACTTTTCCTGCTACCTTTGTCAGTGACGAGAACTTTGTCGAGAAGATAAATGGCACAGAGAAAGAAATGTGGCCATCTTCGTAGTAGCTCAAAATTACTTTGGTTCAAAAAAGCTCTAAACTTTCTAGTTACTACAGTTCTGTTGACTTTTCGAAATCTTGGTTGCAATATGAGTGTCAAGCTTCATGTTTCTTTCATTAATCATTATTGCGAGTAACTGTGAGAGATTGATGCGTGGGAATATATGTATGTTGCATTATTTATTGCTGACACAGCAAAAAAAAACTATTTTCCCCATATTTTCTTATTACATATAGTATAACTGACTAAAACATACACAATGGAATGCACGACATACACAATTATGTTAGTATTGTAGAGTAAATAGCATGCATATTTTAATGTAGATTAAACATCTCTGACCAAATTTGACTGTATCGGCGAGGTGAAATCTCACTACACATTTTGTATTTTGGCGTATATATTTTCCGCTCTTATTTTTTACTTTATATAATCACAATTAAATTCACTATTTTTGACATTTACTTTATTCTTATTTAAATCAAACTGTTTAAAAATATGTATGATAATCACCATATTCAAATAATTAAGAAATGTTTTGATCTGAATAAAAGTACTTTTGTTTAATGTAGATTTTTAATTAAACAATTGTTATTTAAATAGATCTTTAAAATGTATTAATCATTTAAATTCAATACGCAGTTACTTGGCAATTTCTATAAATAATAGTTAAATGTGTAAATTCTATTTCTTTGATATTTGTATTACATTAAAGTAAGTGTAACATGTTATTATTCAAAATATTAATTAGTTATTTCGATTTAATTTAAATGACAATTGTGATTAAGTAAACAAAATAATAAATGGGACATTTCGATGTGTGGCCGAGATATTCCTACAATATGGATGTAATGAATCACACTATATTTAATATAATTTATGAAATAAAATAAAATAAATGTTATTATACTGAAATCTAACTCAGATACCGTGATGTCATGATACGTTCCATATTTAATAATATATGGTAAACGATAACCTTTGATTCCAATTAGTATTATTTACTTAAAAATAAAATGACTAGAAAATAATGAAATCTCTTGTACTTTTACATTTCCACAGTAGAAAAATATCTTTAATAATTTTATATCTACCAGAAAAAGAATAATTCGAAGTAAAATATGTAATGAGTTGGAATACTATACCGTAAAAAAACTCAAAGAAATATTGTCTTGGGCTAGAGTATTCACATATGATCAGATGACATTTTTGATAGCATGTAATTAATTCCATATTTTCCTAACTTTTCCAAATATAGAAATAATGGAATAGTATCTGAATATATTCGAGTGTCAGAACATGTGCATGCTCTGGTAGCACAGTACAAAATAATATAACCTAGTCTCTTTTTAGCGAATATTAAACGCGTATGCTTTTTTAAATGTTAATATCAACCGCTAAATATTAACATACTGGTGGTGTTATATATAAGCACTAGTCTATTAAAAATTAAACAGGCCCATTCTAGCTTAATGCAATATATTTAAAAAACGTATTTTGTGTATAATTTTTTTAGGCATTATCGATTTTACAAAAACTAAAATTGCTCTTTAAATTCATTCATGATACTTATATTTTCTAAGTTAACGGTTACATTAACTCTCGATTACAGTATTCAGGTTTAATTTGTTTTATTTCATCTCAATTGGTGTTGACCTCTGATTTTTCCAGTGAACGTAATAGAAATAACAAAGTCCCATAAGATTCGAATTCAACTAGTCTATGTTTAGATCGTGACTTCTTTAGTAATACATGATATATATTAAATACATAATACATCGTAATATCCAATTGCACTGAAATACATATTTATTTATATACATATTTAATTTCAGAAAGCGCTGAAATAAAAACTTTTCTTTTAACCCAAAGTATGTGTTGATAGGACAAAATAATCTGTTTATTGAGCCAACAACATGCAAATAATAATTAATTAATGGACAATCTGCATTAAGGTTAGTGACTAGATTTATAGCGAATAGAATACGTAATGTTGATAGGTGGGTACGAAATGAACCAACAGAAGTAGAAGTAATAAACCACGTTAGTCTCTGGTTTTCGTGATATTACGAAGAAATTGACTACAGTACCTGGTAGTGGACAAACAAATATTCAATGAATTTTAAAAAATCACAAGTTCCATCCATATTGAATTACGATGGTACTGTAACTTAAGACAAATCTGTCCTAGGATGTTGAGAGAATCTCAACAGTCAAGCGAACAGCTACATACATTTATTTTAACAAAAGTTTCATCTTATCTTAGCTATTCTCTATGCTAATGTTAGCCTATCAGTAAACAGAAAAACAAAAAAATAAAGTTTCAAGTAAAGGTAATTTAATAATACTCTCAATTAATTATTACATCTATATTTTCGATTACTCGAAAGGGTATTATAAATTATCATTGTCAATTAAATTATTGCATTGGAATCATTGTCTCTAATGGTTAATTCAAATCTAATTTTCCCTGTTAGTAAATCGGGATTAAAGACTTTGTGAAATATTCTTTCCAACCTATTTCAGGTAATTTTGGAAAATAATGCTATTCCAACAGAATGGACCTCCACAGTACAAACTGCAATTGGATGTTATTTTGGTTAATGAATTGAAAGCAACTCAAAAGGTCCATGGCTGCCATTTATTCTTACTTGAGTTAGTTTTGTGGAGTTTACTAGAAATTATATGTAACTTAACATACTGCTTGTCAAGAATAGGAAAAAGTATGAGATGCTCTAGGTATGCGTAGAAGAAAGAGTGAGACAGCATTCGAATAGAAAAGGATGCATTTTTCACGCGGTCAGATCGAACTCTGTGTAAATATGTATTAATCGATATTTAGTCTGCAAAGGTCTCAATGCAACTGGATAAAGACTATTAGGCTATTTACTGCGCATTCCGTGGGAGGTCCGATATCGCAGTTTTAAACTTGTTCCTATTCTTGATGAGCTGTACATCCATAGAGCTTTGACATTAACGTAGTATCAATACCAATAATACATCAAATGACTTCAAAAATACTGCAAAATGTCAGCATTTGATGGCAATCAATGCCATCAAATGCTTTGTCATATAGGAGCTGTGAAGGTTATCTTCAGCCGTCATTAAATTGGTAAGAAAATAACTAGTTTATTAAATAGTTTTATTTTTAAACATAATTTACCGAAAATTATAACCCCTGATTTATAAAGTATCTTTATACAAATAATTTCATATATCCTAAAACAATGCCCTCACATGACGCCCCTAACTGTTAAAAATTATAATGATGAGTGTCACTCTAAAATATAAAGATATAATTAATACGGCCTATACTTTTAGTTAACTGGAGAATCATATTGTAGCATTAAAGTTATGTTTCATGTTTATATGCATATGAGGCGCGTCTATCTATAATATGCGATATTTTCTGCTGTCAGCCTCCTTTAGTAGTTCTCCTAGTTGCTGTTAATATTTAAATATCTATAACTACCTATTTTTTAAAAGTAAATTTACATAATTTTGTAAAATAGCCAATTTTTACATGTCAAAAGTTAAAATATTTATATTCTATCGAGTAATAGTAACAACTTTTATTTTTTTATTATTTTTACAATTTTCAGTGACAGAATTATATTCCATTTGGCAAATGATATTTCGAACATGAAGTACGGTATTCAGTGCAGGCCATGGTGACTTGATGCTTGATGTCAAAGTGAAAACATCAATGACTGCTGGATATCATAGTAAAATCTATGACGACAACGTTCAAATATGTGGTAATAGTGTTTTTTTATTTTTTAGCGTCGAAATTAATTGAAGTAACATATTTAGAATATTTTGAATAGAGACTACCTGAACTAACTAAACTAGGAAAAATACCACTTTGTTAACCACCTGTTACAATGATATATAACCGACCAAATGATCTATGGCCAATTCAATGAAAATATAAAGATTTTTTAATGCAATTCTAGCAACAAGAGGAGGTTTAGAAAATGGTAATTAAAAAAAAAGTCATCATCATGTAAAAACTATAGTGTTACCAATTATTATTACCAATTATAAATGTGTTACCAATTATGTTTACAGTATAGACATAATATAACTCATATGAATGACAGAAGTGATTAATATGAAATTAGATCTTTTGTAGTAAATAGAACCCAGATCGATGTTATGGAAAAGTCATTAAAATAAATACCTATATAAATATTACAATTGTGCATTAAAGATCTTGTATATAGTACAAACAATTGTAATTGCCCAATTCAAGTACACAATTCAAGTAATTTGAATACATGTGTAGACAATTATTTATCGAATTATATAATCACATTGGTGGTTAGTGGTGAATAATGAACTCTTACATTGGTCTGAAAATTATCAATTCAATAAAAGAATCAATTTTGTGCACCGAATTCAGTAAACATTGATAGGTACAAATGTATTTCAATCAAAATTATTGGTTTGAGAAAGGCTTAACACAATTACTAAAATAAACGAAATGAGTTAAAATGCGTTTAACATATATTTAACTTATTATGACTATGAATATAGGTTAATTAAGAAACTATATCGATTTGTACTAGTGCACCTAATAATTTAAATGAATTCCCTTAACCTGCTTTCGATTTTAGGTTAAATCGATGTTACCCCTAGCATATTAAATTTTCCGACGTTAGAGGTACCTACATGAATCTTAAAGGCATCGTTTTCAATTCCAGTGGGATTATTTGTGACATATTATCCATATTTTACAAGCTATTATCATTTTATATTTAAAATAATCGGTTCCCTGATACTTACATAATACAAGAAGGAATCCTAGAAAAAGATATGAACTAATTGTGGCACCTCCAAACATATTTATTAATTCTGTTATCCCAACACATAAACAACAAATTATCAGTTTTTATTTACAGACCGGTATTACTGATTTGAAAAGTGTGGTATTGATGCGTCCCTTTTTATCCGACATTTAGGAGCGTTTTGTACAAACTATGACGTCACGGTGCCCCCACTGCGACGCTGTTACGTCACCAAGCGATGGATCGATAAGAGTGCCAGTCGGTGCAACGATTCGTAGAATGTCAAATAGATAGTTTTAGGGTAGGTGTATCAAATCTGGAAGAATTTTTCTACCTTATTTCGTGAAATCAATTTAATTTTTCAGTCACAAAAATTTTATGGGGTTCATGTGGTTCATCATCACGTGATAATTAATGAATAATTATAATAAGAAACCCGTCGATTTCTTTTTAAGATACAATTCATATTTTTCTTGTGATTAAATGACTGATTAAGCCTTTAAAGTGCTTTTGAAAAATCTGAAAAAGTCAGTATTTCTAATACGGCGAGATATATAATGAGCCACTTCTCATTTTATTTAATATTATACTATATATTATTTAATATATATATATATATATATATATATATATATATATATATATATATATATATATATATATATATAGTATTATATAATATTATACTTTGCCCACACTTCCTGGGCCTTGGAAAGCAGCAAAGATCTGCCCTATACTAAAAAGGGGCAATCCATCTGACAGAATATTATCGTCCAATCACTATTCTATCAAATCTTGCAAACGTTTTTGAAATGTCATTATACACCCATAATTATCTTGGAGTGCAATCCGTTTTCAACATGGGTTCGTAACAAAATGCTCCACAGTTCCAAATTTAACAAAATTTACCCAAATAATCGCAAATTACATAGATAATGAAGGTCAAGTGGATATCGTATAACTAATTTTTAGAGGGTCTTTGATAAAGTGAATCATACTATACTAGTTTCAAAATTAGAATTATATAGATTCAGTAGTAATTTTCTTCGCTTAATAAAATCGTATTTATCTAGACGAATATTATGTATTTTAAATTAAAATATACTAATATTATAATAATAGAAGTAGCCAAACAATATACGCCTCGCAAGTATCGCTGGTGGCGCCATCGTGGCGAAAAGAATGTGCAACTCTTAGTCTTTATGAAAAGTAAATAAACCATATTGAATCGTATATGTTGCAGGCAATTATGGAGAAATATTTTTAACGAAATTTGGAATATTTTTAGTATATGCAGGAGTAAAATTTATGCATTCCAATTGCATATTGGACGAATTGGAAAATACAAAATCAAAAGTAACGAATGAAGATATTTATGCTGTAGTTTATACTCATTAATCTAAACTTTTAATTTTCCAATTCAACATGCATATGATTAAAATGCACAAATACTACCTCTACATATAGAAAAAAATAGTGCATATTCAGTTAAAAAATATTTCACTAGAATTATCAGTAATTTTAATTAGTTGTATTGAATACAAAAAGTAACGATTGAGTAACGAGTAAAGTAACGTTTCCAACGCCTGCAATAAATATTATGTTAATTCAATTGTACTGTGCAAAATTGTAAATATAAAAGAAGAATGAACAATTTTCATATAATTAAGATGTCAGTCTATGAAACAAGGAATTTTTATAATCCAATATAAGTAATGTTACCTAATTTACACAGTCGCAGTCGATTCCAAAAATAATTCTATTTTTGGAATCGTCCACTGTAAAAATTCCTCATCTCTAGAAATTTCGACATGAACCTGATCATTCGGAGAATAGACATAAAAATGACAACTATCACAATTTAAAATATACGTAGAGACTTGCACTTGAGTATAATATTTGTGAGATTTTATCAAATTCACGTTGACTAGCTCATCGAATTTTAAATAGGGAACCAAGGAAATTTTTCAAACTTCAAACAAACAACGAGACCGACTTGTAAAACCGACCGACTGTAAAACCAAATTGTTGTTCAAAAACTTCCCTTACTTCTGATTCATTACGTATTCCATATCGCATTGCATCATTCAAAGTGCCCTTGTATTTTTCTTTAATAAATTATTGCGCCAAAGATTCAACATTGTAATGTCTCGTTTTTATAGCGTGAGGTTTATTACTGCAAGTAATACGGGGAAATCGCCCTCTGTAGACAAGGACATTTCACTTTGATTCACCGAGTTAGAGCAAATATCGAACCACTTCTCATCGTCAACTGCAATTCGTTCATGATTTACATAGTCTGTTGAATAAGTTAATCTTGGTAGTTTTACATTTAGATCTGATACGATTTCCGACCTGTAACTGTAGTAAATCTTGTATTTACTATTAATCTGTAAAATGAACAGTTCTTTTATAACTTGAACAGTTTTTCTTTAAATGCATGATTCTCCGATTCTGTATGTTCGAATTCATTTAATGTCTCCATTAACTATGTCTGCAAAAGGTGATTTTTCGGTCAGACGTTCATCGCTCACGTTCTCAATATCTTTAAAAGTAAAATGTTCGCTTTTATCAGGTCTTCCAGAAGGAAATAAAATTTTAATCGCACAGCCTTCGTGATACTTGTCAAGTTGAGATTGGGGTGGCTTGTTCCATATCATGGGTTGGTCGGTTTTGGAGCACGTATTTTCCATATTGACGAATATGCAAATTGTAGCTGCATGTTTGTATACGGCAGACCTGCTTTGCGCATACAATATGTATCGTTAACTTTACGATTAGCGTTTAGAAAAATTTTATCAATGAATAAAATAATTTTCAGGTTAAAAAAATCGCTAATTATACCTGTACTACAGGCTTATAAATATTTTCATGTTTTTTTGTGCTATGAGCACCAGGAGTTTCTCTTAAAACTAAGCTGTCAACGTTATGTTCTTGTTACTTATCTCTTCTTGTACTTCACTGACATGACAGCTTTCAACAAGCTGTTTCCCTTTTGAAATAACTTTTCGCCGAAAAACAGAAGTTGTACCACTACAAAAAAGTTATTTATATTAATGCTCATGTTATTATAATGTTTTTATGCTATACAATAAATTGCAGTGCAATCTGACTTACACGAATATACGTCTTCCAACGTGAAACATTTGAAATGAAAGACTAGGAGTTACGAACCGCGCTCGCAAGGTGGCGATGTATCTGTCTTTTTGCTCGTAGCTTTAAACAGATGGTTGCGAAGCGTATACTCGTATAATAGTAATATGGTAAAAAAAAAATTTAATCGGTCGTTATAATTTTAAGGCAAAATATGAAAAGTTAAATGTCATAAGAAAGGAATGTTAAAATTACTCGATATTGTAGTTCACCGCAACAAAGGAATCTCAAGGACGTACCTCTAAAAAATAAATAAAAAATAAGTGATGGGGGGAGGGTGAACTCCTGTATTCTATGCCTACTTCCCTTAACTTGCAATATTTCCGCCGCTATTAACTGTACACTAATTATCAAAATAAATAAATATAAATAATATAATTTTCTACGATAAATAATCGCACTTAATTAACTTTACAATGTCTCAATAATTATTATTTATATCAATAATAATGGACAGAACTGTTCTAAAAATTGTAGATTCATTTACTAATCTCTAGTAGATACAATGCAAGTAATAAGGTTTCAGTGCAATTTAAGAAGGGGATATCAAAGTATCGGGAAAATAGACCTTCACGAAAAGCGGTGTTAATTTAAAAAACTGTATACTTTTGAGAAGAATTTAAACATAGTTCTTGGTAAAATATTAAGCTATAAATTTTGGTCGCTAGGTTTCCTATATTAATAAAGTTATAAATAATCAAATAGTAACAACAAATGAAAATTCTATGTTACAGATCATTACTCCAATTTGCCCTCTTTGCTCCAGTAACTTTTCGAACATTACTGTACAATATGTATGATTAAAGACAATAAACCGATTTTCTTGAAAGAAATATTAATTATTAGTTATTTTTACGATTAATGTTCTTAGTGGAGATATGTTTCAAAGGTACGAATCCAAAGTTGACATTATAATACGGATATGTTAATAGCAGTTTGTAAAATACCCTATGTAGAGACTGCACCTAAATTGCTGAATTTTACCTAAAAAATAGTTAAAGATAAATGGAAAACGTATAAAAAACTGATACTTTAGTTATGTAAACAAAACAAACGTAATTTACTATAATGAAAATAATATATGAGACTCTTAGTTTCATATAATGGCTTTAAATCTGAAACCTTCATAGTGTTCTCTGGAGTACCTCAAATTGGCTTGGGTTGGGTTCAAGTTTGTTTGGTTTTCAAACGATGATTATTCTTTATATTATTTACTAACGATTTGTCTGTAATGCTTATATGCCATCGTCTTCTTATTGCCGATGACTTAAAATTATTTTTTTTAAGTATAATCTGTTTAGTTGATCACTTGAGATTGCACTACTACTGAGACTCACTTACCTTGTTGTACCATAGTGTTTGAAGAATACATTATTAATAAATATAGGTGAATATAAATATGCTCATATACTTTAATGAAGCAGCAGTAAAATATGATTATTCTCTTGGTACGGTTTTAATACGTTTTTAAAATAATAAGGATCTTGGTGTGTACTTTGATGATAAACTATCATTCTCTGGACACATCAATCAGGTGAATATTAATACATATAAAGCCCTTGGCTTCGTGATTAGAAACACGACCTGGTTTAATAACACTCGTGCCTTAAATTGTTTAAATTTCGCTTTAGTTCGTTCGAAATTAGAATAATGTAGCCTTATTTGTTATCACCGATATCTAGGTCATATGAATGAATTTGAAAATATTCAATTGTGTTTCTTGAAGTATTTGTCATTTCCTCTAGATGATGGTTATCCAATCAGGAGTTATAATCATACTCTCCATCTGCAAATATTTGACATCCAATCATTAAACTTTAGAAGAGTGTGTACTACCCCCTAAAAACAGCAACGATTAACTATAGTGTAAGTCATGTTACCGAAGTATTCCATTGTTTATTTATGTCAAAGTTTAGACATTACTTTGTTTTATTTATTTATTTTTTTTTTTAGTTATATACTGTACATACATTATATTATATATTTTTGTCCAATAAATGGATTTTCTCTGTTGGGAAATAAAATCATTATTATTGTTATAATTATTATAGAGCAATATCCCAGGTCAAGTCGATTTTATCTTTTCTTGCACACATTTTCATATAAAATTAAACAGTTTTAAAACCTTAAATGGACTTTTCCGCACGTAAAACATCTCTATCTCGAAATTGAGTGGCCGAGAAAAAACAACCCAACACATAATTGCAGAATATCTGTTTTATGCGATAGTTTTACTTTTTTCAAATAGTCCACCCTCGTGCTTTCTCATGACCCATGAACAGGGTGAGGTGTGTTCTATCCACCTCAAAATCAATATATGTCGTCTGGTAGACGTCCCTAATCAGAATCAGTCGAAATCCAATCGATTCGACACGATTTAATTGAGTGATCGTGCTAACAAAATAAGTTCTCAAATAGTCCACCATTTTGGTCCACCATTCTCATGACCCATGAACATGGTAAAATGTGTTCTATCCACCTCAAAATCAGTAGCTATCGTCTGGGAAACGTCCCCGATTAGAATCAGTCAAAACACGATCGATCCGACATGATTTAGGTGAGTTATCGTGTTAGCAAAAAAATTCTCAAATAGTCCACCCTCGTGCTCTCTCGTGACTCATGGACAAGGTGGGGTGTGTCCTATCCACGTCAAAATCAATCATCTGGGAGACGTCCCCGATCAGAATTGGTCAAAACACGATTGATCCGACCCGATTTAGTTGAGTTATCGTGCTAACAAAAACAATTTCTCAAATAGACCCAAGGGTTGGGGTGGTGTGTGCTATCCACCTCAAAGTCAGTAGCTGTCATCTGGGAGACGTCCCCAATCAGACTCAGTCAAAACGCGATCAATCTGACACGATTTAGTTGAGTTATCGTGTTGACAAGAAATTTTAATGGTGACGACAACGATGACACACATACAGACAAAAGTTTTTAAAAACCATTTTTTTTATTTCAGGCCGAAAAACGAAAAATAAACGAAGAAATTTTTTTTCATTTTTCTTTACACGATTACATTACTTTTCCGCTAGTATAGTTGAGTGCGGAAAAGTAATAACACTAGTCAAATTCCTGATATAACGTCAGTAATGATTTTTACTTTTCCGCACTCCACTATAAGCGGAAAAGTAATGTAATCGTGTAAAGAATAAACAGTTTTAAAATTTTAAAACGGACTTTTCCGCACGTAGAACATCTCTATTTTGAAATTGAGTGGCCGAGAAAAAATAAACCAACACATAAATGCAGAATGTGTTTTATGCGACAGTTTTACTTTTTTCAAATAATTCACCCTCGTGCTCTCTCATGACCAATGAACAGGGTGGGGTGTATCCTATCCACCTCAAAATCAATAGATGTTGTCTGGTAGACGTCTCTAATCAGAATCAGTCAAAACCCTATCGATCCGACACTATTTAATTGAGTAATCGTGCTAGCAAACAAATTTCTCAAATAGTCCACCATTGTGCTTTCTCATGACCCATGAACATGGTAGAGTGTGTTTTATCCACCCCAGAACCAATAGATGTCGTCTGGGAGACGTTTCCGATCCGAATCAGTCAAAACCCGATCGATCCGATATGACTTAGTTGAGTTATCGTGTTTTTTCTCAAAAATTTCTCAAATAGTCCACCATCGTGCTTTCTCATGACCCATGGACAGGGTGGGGTGTATCCTATCCACCTCAAAATCAATAGGTGTCGTCTGGGAGACGTCCCAGATCAGAATCAGTCAAAAACCGATCGATCCGACAAGATTTAGTTGAGTTAGCATGCTAACAAGAATAAATGCTGACGACAACGACGACACACACACAGCAAAAAATTTTTAAAAACCATTTTTTTTTGCTTTTAGGCCGAAAAACGAAAAGTAAACCAAAAAAATATTTTGTTTTTTCACTTTGTCTTTACACGATTACATTATTTTTCCGCTTATAGTGGAATGCGAAAAGTAAAAAGTGAAAAAACTAAAATTTTTTTTGGTTTATATTTCGTTTCTCGGCCAAAAAAACAAAAAAAAATAGTTTTTAAAAAATTTTTGCTCTGTGTATGTCATCGTTGTCATCGGAATTTGTTTTTATTAGCACGATAACTCAACTAAATCGTGTCGGATCGATCGGGTTTCGACTGATTCTGATTAGGGAGGTCTACCAGACGACATCTATTGACTTTGTGGAAGATAGGACACACCCCACCCTATTTATGGGTCATGAGAAAGCACGACGATGAACTATTTGAAAAAAGTAAAATTGTCGCATAAAACATATATTCTGCATTTATGTACGTGTTGGTTTATTTTTTCTCGGCCACTCAATTTCGAGATAGAGTTTTTCTACGTGCGGAAAAGTCCGTTTCAAGGTTTTAAAACTGTTTATTTTAAATAGCAACAATGTATTTTTCTTTTAGAATTTTTTATACGTGTATACTTTTAATGTTCAATACGTTTTGTATCCTTGTAATTATTACAATATAACGTACTCCATATTTGTTATGCAAATAAAGGCTAGCATTAACATTTAAATATTTAATTAATAAATTTCTATGGTTACACCAAAAATAATAAAAACACTAAAAATGCTGTTAAATATGGTCCCAAAATTCTACGTCCTACAATACCTACCCATACATTTTCCTTGAATAGACATGGGTGCTTACATAAATGCTTCCAGGTTTGCATCATTGTAGCAATATCTATAATGATTTGTATAATTAAAGCAAAATATATTTAAAAAACATAGCGACAAACGTACAATAAAATGCATTAAATAAAACATAATACAGCAAAATAGTAAAATAACAATACCAGCATTCAAAAAATATTAATTATATAAACAAGGTCTGTGCCATATGGTATATGGAAAAAGTAATATACATTTCCAAAAAAATATAGGAAATACTGAAGAGAGAATATCTGGGACTGACAAAGAACATAATAGAACTCCAAAAAATTATTTATTATTCTGTTTTTATACATCGTACAGTTTATTATAATTTAAATGTCGCAATGTGGGGAAGGGATGCAACTGCCCCCCGGGTGCCCACGTTGGTGGATATTGAATGTATGCCTCAATTTCCCAGTTCAGTCTACCAACATCTCAGTATTTACGGTTTTGTTTCTATATAACACCATTTGAAGTAAAGGGAACCTCGTTCGAAAATAAAACCAAGTTTAGAAAAAAAAATTCATGCAAAATTTTTGGCAGAATTGAACCCGTATCTGGTTCGTCGCCGCAGATGTTTAAGATATTTTTATCGTTCACAAGTTGGTACCTCTAGATTTCGGTGAATTTTTAATGGTGCCATGCTTTCTAAACCTATTTTGAATGTCATTCTTTTATCCTGATACTTCACAATCAATTGAAATTCTGACAGGATTTATTGTTACCCTAGCATTTTGTTTCCTGTGAATCAGATTCCACATTTTTATTTATTTTTTTTATTGTGTACTTTCTCCTATTAACATTTTATACATTTTCAATTTCAATCATGTAGGTCCCTAAAAATATACATAAATTAATATTTATTTATTGCACCCTCAGTTGTAAAACTCACCAGCCGCCACTGGTGATGACTAATTATTGTAAGAATTTGCGAAGAGATGGACCTTCGTTCAAGATACAGCTATCATCATATTTCACCCGTTTGGATGGTATTTCATAAACATTATTGGAATTTAGATAGGTGAAGTCAACCGTCGTACTATATCATTGATTTTCTGAAATCAGATTTAAATTTGTTTGATCATCCGAAATATTGCCCAAATAAACATAATATAAATTAGACATAATATTTGGTGTCGAAACAGGTGGTACAGAAATAGTTGCACACTCACTATAAAATTCTTCTAACTGTGAAGGGGACATAGCGCACAGCCAACAATTCATCATGTCGTGGTACTTACATGCGGTAGATAAATCAAAACTACCCATGATCAAGTCGATTACAGCAGGAGAGGTAGGAGAGTCGGCTCTTAAATCAATGACGTTCATAATACACTTACAGATAACACAAAGAGCACACACGTATCGCAAGATAATGTTAAGCACAAGTGTAAGCTTTAAATAGCCTGCAATGTTGTAAAACAAGTATAGGTAGGAGATGACGCGGTGACGTCAAGGATGTATGGATTTTTTTTCTTATTTTTTCACCCGATACCGATAAAGGAGAAATTGTTCTTCGTCAGGTCTCCGACCAGCATAAATGTCTGCCTTCCACTTTAATATTCCTTCTTAATTCTTTTCTTTTTAATAGCGTTGCATAACCCTGCATAAATATGATATCAGTACATATGTGAGATATACAGAATTGTCTGAAATATATATATGAAAACTACTTTTGTGTAAGAACTTCTATTTTTTATTCACAGAAAGTGTTAGCGCACTTTATTTTCAACGATTTAAGTAATACTGAGTGTTACCTCTATGACCTGTTTGGTTGACCTTTTTTCTTCTCTCGAGGGGAAAATCTTCAAAAGACACCTGGCTTCTGGAGTTCTGTTATTATTTGACCAGGTAGTGTCGGATTCGTATACGCCTACCGACTAAAAACCCCCGCTATCCTATCAGTGTAATGCCGGAGAGGAACCGATCTCGCTTTACTTCTCTTCGACATATCAATCAGGATACTTATTCATTCCCCACTTTCTTCCTTCTTTTTTTCCTTCATGATGGCCGTTACCATCTGCTCCACCACTGTCCATCTTTTCCTGCTCTTGAGCATGATTGGTACCATGTTATCTACAGTGATAGCATGTCATATCTTTTGCTCCGCAGCTCTCCTTTCTCCTAGACACTTTTGCATCGTCGACCTCTCCACAGGACCAGTACTCTCTGCTCTCGTGTTTGCCTATACCCAATAGGTAGCCCGCGAAACAGCCGTGCCCAGTAAGGACCTTGGTTAAATAATACCCGACATCGCCATGTGCCCTTTCGCATCATGGCCTTATGTTCGGGATTAGAACCCTCATCGAGGCTCCGCCTCCCACCTCTCCTCCCAGTGTTCCCATAATATCTCCCTTGCTGCACATCTGTCAGCTCCTCCGTACACCTCCCGTCTCTCCCTTGCTAGAAGGTCAATGGGTGGTATATAGACTATCACCAGCGTTGCCGCTTCCGATACGGTCCTATATGCACTACAAACCGTTAACGCTGCTCTTGTTTGGACTTCGGTGAGCTCTCTCCTCTACTTGTCCCTTATATATATATATATATATATATATATATATATATATATATATATATATATATATATATATATCCACCCACACCGGGGCGACTAAGATCGACTGCACCACCCCACTGAGGACTCTCCTCTTTGTCGCCCTGGAGCCCTTAATGTTTGGCATCAAACAACTAAGAGCCGAGACAGTTTTGCCAGCCTTTTCCAGCGTCTGTTTGATATGTTCCCTAAACGAGAGGGAACTATCAATCCAGACTCCCAGATACTTAATACTCTGCTTCGGCACGACTTCGGTATTCCCTACTCGAAACGTGATGCACGGGGGCTTTCTCCTCCTTGTCAGAAGGAGGACTGCCTCCGTCTTGTCCAAAGCTAGAGTCAGTTCCCTATCTTCAATCCATCCCCTGATCCTCTCGACAGTGAGGTTGGCGTTTTCTCTCACATCGATACCACTTCTTCCGGTAACGACCACCGCAACATCATCAGTGTAGCCCAAGACCTTCACTCCTTCGGGCACTCTGAGTTTAAATACCCCATCAAACATAATGTGTCATAGGGTAGGACCCATGACCAACCCCTGTGGCACTCCACACGAGATTTCCCTCCTCTCGCTACCATCCTCGACCAGCAATATCAGGGCCCTGCAAGACAGGTAGCTGGCGATCATGTTTACAACATACGATGCTATTTTTAGCTCCCGCAGTCTCCTCATGATCCCTCCCCATGAGGCCGAATTGAACGCGTTTTTCAGGTCCAAAATTATCAACACGCGCAGATTCTTGGACTCCACGCCTCCTGTGCAATAGTTTTTATGACCATGACGGCATCTACCGTAGATCTTCCCGCCCTGAACCCGTACTGGTTCTCTGCCAGAGCTCCCTTTCTCTCCAGCTCCCCTAGGAGTCTCCTTAGGATGAGATGTTCCAAGAGTTTTCTTAGCACATTGATCAGACATATAATCCTGAAAGATGTGTGGTCCTCCACCGGCTTGTTCTCCTTGAGGATTAGAACAAGCCTGGCCATCTTCCATACCTCAGGGAAGTCGCCGCTCTTCATGATATCGTTCATGATTCGCAGCACCTCCGCAGGATATTGCTCCACCACGACCTTCAGGATATCAGGGTCCGTCCGGACCAGGTGCCTTGCCATTTTTGATCTTGACACAAGCCCTTAGCAGTTCCTCCTTCGTAATCTGATCTAAAACTGCTCCTGGTTGGCGTTCCCATTCTTCCACCGGTTTCTGGGGGAAGAGCGCGTCCACCGCCTCTCTCATCTTTTCTAGAACAATTTCCTGCTGGTGACTGTTCGTCCTCTTCACCACAAGTTTGTACCCGTTACCCCAGACATTTATATCTAGGTCGGCGCACAACTCGTCCCACTTTCTCCTCTTCTCTGCCTTGGTAGCATCCCTCAGCTTTTTCTTTTTAGCCTTATACACTACCTCCGCCTCTCCCTGCTTTTAGGGTTTCAGGTTCGTCTGGCCCTGTCCCTGATATATTGCCTTCGTCCAGCGACGCACTTCTTCCTTTGAGCAGAGATCTCCTCTGTCCACCTATATATCCTCGGGGACTGCCTGCTTCTCCCTTTTCTGGCCATGGATGCATCACACGCCCTCGTGACATTTTCAACCAAAGATTTGGGATCCCTGATCCTCCCATTTTCTCTTTAGTCATCCATGGCCCCACAGAAACTAGCCCTGTCCCAGCTGTTCAGCTTCCAGCCTCTGTTCCTGATCACGCTAAGTGCCTGACCCGCACCATCCCCGACCTCAAATAGGATGTATTTGTGGCCGCTGAGTGTTTCCTTATCAGAGACACTCCATCGCACCACTTTTGCTGCTGCGCCCGCCGTAGCGAACGTTACTTCCGGGTTCGACGTCCATCTCCCCCTTTAAAACGCTGGCTGTGGCCCCTGATTTAGCACGGCCAGATTCAGCCTCGCTACCCACTCCAGTACCAGATCCCCCTGAAATTTGGAGCTCCTCCGCCCCATTCGGGTGCCCTGGCGTTGAAGTCGCCCGCAATGATGCAGTCGTCATCCGCACCTGCCACCAATTCCTACAAACTATTCAGCGAAGCCCGAAGTTCCTCTAGCCTTCCGTTTGAAGAAAAATAGCAGCTGCACAGGATGACCCCACCTATCTTAGCCCGCACATAACCAGGACCATGGCCTGAACCAGCGACGACAAGCCCTGTGTTCACCACCCTAATGACGGCATCTATCTCCCTCGTGACGTGCCATCCCTTCCTCCGGGTCATCTTGACGTTGGACTCACTAATGATGGCCACATCCACCCTTTCTTCCATCATCGTCGCCCAGATCAAGTCCTGGGCCGCCCGGCACCCATTTAGGTTAACCCGGATGACCCTGAATATTTGGTTGACCTGACTTAATTTGAAAAAAAAACATGGTGGGGCAGTGTAGTGGGGTAAACAGTGGGGATCTTGGTGGCGTTCGTGGTGAGGTTGAGCAATGGGATTTATGATCAGGGTCATGATGGGGTTGGACCAATCAGAAAAGTGGTGGGGAAGAGGAGGAAGATACACTGATAACTATTCCCTACTTTTGCGTGTTTACATTGGATATGTATGTACAGTGGCGGCTCCTATATAACGGCACATGAGCACGTATCCCCCTAAAGAAAAAGAAATCGAAGAAAATAAAAAATCACACCTAATCATGATTTATCCTATTCATTGATTTATAAACTAGCTATTTAATTAACGTCTCACGAATATGCTCCTTTTCATTTTTTAAGTACTTAATAATAAAGCAAAATCCCCAGAATTATAGTTTTCACGAGCAATTTGGCAAAACCAAAATTCCTTCTCTTAATGATATCACACAACAGCCGACAACGTATCTATTTCAACGGTCTGTGGTTTAGTCGAATGCGCCGTCGATAGAGGCATGCTCTTCTATGTCCAGCTAATTGGTGCTAAAAATCGCTCCTTTTTTGTCCCATATGGCACACATTTTATGTGCCGATATGATTTTGTTAGTGCACTGCACATGCGTTTAACAGGTTGAATAATATAATAGTTACGTTTCGTCGATAGTATTGGCGATTTGGCGCGTGTGACTTTTCGACCGCTTCAATATTTTATTTAGAACATTTATAAATAATCCTGAAAAATGGATATGGTAGCGGGACGTTCTTCTAAACGTTATTCTAAAGAAAAGTGTAAATATAATGTGAACTTTTTAAGAGACTTTTAGAAAATTAACAGTGGAAGAAAAAAAATTCATGATAAAAATATCGGGCGACCCAAACCGACAATAAACTTAACACAAATTACAAAGAAGACAAAAAATTTTAAGAGACTATTTAAAATAGAACTATATGAAAAATATGATTGGCTGTGCGGTTGTGAAATAAGAAATAGTTTGTTTTGTTTTCCGTGTATATTGTTTGCTCTGGAAACTTTGGAATTCTGTTAGGTGAGAATTGGTAGAGTGAATTTGACACATTTAGCTCAAAAATCTAAAAAACATGAAGGCTGTCAAGCGCATATAAATTTACAACTGGAATTAAAGCTTTTAGGAAAAACCGGTATATGACAACAACTAGATAGTGCTTATAGGAGATAAATAGAACAACATAATGATAATGTTTTGAAAAACAGGTATGTGCTCGCAAAAATAATTAACTGTATATAGTTTTGTGGTATTTTTGAGTTGACTTTACGATGCCACGATGAGAAAGGAAATTCGGAAAATCCCGGAATTTTTAAAGGACTGATAAATTTTAGTGCGGAGTTAGTAGTGGCTTTGAAAGAACATTTTGAAACAGCCTCAATATTCAAAAGAAAATCTAAAACAATACAAAATGAGTAATTGGATTGTATGTTACAAGTGTGTCAGGAACATATTAAAAAAGAAATAGCTGACGCTCAATTTTTGTCAGTTATTACTAACGAAGCAACGGATAATTCCCCAAAATTTCAGATGACGGTAGTCTTTAGATATGTGCTTAAAAATGGTAGCCCTGTAAAATGATTTTGGATATTTTTGGTACCAGACGATCACGACGCTGCAAGCTTGGCTAGTAGTATTAAATATATGTACATTGGAAAGTATTATTAACACACCAGAAAAACTTATTTCACAAAGTTATGAAGACGCAAACGTAATGAACAGTGTTAACAAAATAATTCAAAATGCGTATAAAAATATATTTTACGTGCACTGCTATGCACTTCAGTTGAATTTAATATTAGTCCACGCTACAAATCAGAATCCAGAAGTGCGAATTTTCTTTTCCAATGTGACGGATATTGCCAATTTCTTTTCTAATTCGCTACAACGAGTGGCCATATTAGATGAAATTATGGGACGTAATATTCCAAGAACATCCAATACCAGGTGGATTTTTAAAAGTAGAGTCGTAAATGTAATTTATGAAAATCGAGAGGCATTGATAGAGTGTATGGAAAAAATTCAAAATATTTCTAGGCAATCTACTGCAATTAATCAAGCATCTTTGATTCAAAGAATGCTATATGACTCAAAATTTGTTTTTTGGCTCACATTTTTTCATAAGATCATGCCGCATTCAGACATTCTCTATAACCAATTACAGAAATCAACAATAGATCCTACTAAAATGGCCATTGCTATACAAAATTTGGAAGACTGTATTCAAAAGGAAAGAAAAAATACTGAATATTGAACGCTATTCCGGCGTTAATTGGAGATGTAACGCATATTCGAAGTAAGAGACGCAATGAAGATCAATATGTCACCCGAGTGGTTGCTGCTAAGGAAGTATGCGACTGCATATTAATTCAAATTAAAGACAGGTTCTCCTTTAGCAACCATCTTAGTGGGTCCCTTTTGTATCTGCCCGATAAATTCTCTCACTATAAGTGAAATTTTCCTAAAAACTCAATCTCAATTATATTGTTCAGTCTTACCCAATGTTAGACCAACGTAGACTTCAAACATAACCAGAAACAATTTATCAAAGACCAGATTTTAGAAATATATCTGGAGCTGTACACTGCCTGAAATTCATTATCGAAAATTATCTACAGAAAGTTTTTTCAGCAACCTATGAACTGCTATAAATTCCGATGTGCACTGCAGAAGCAGAAAGAAATTTTTCGACATTCAAATGAATTAAAACATTTTTAAGAAGCACTATGAATGAAGATCGATTGTCTGCGTTAACCATGCTGTCAATAGAAAAAAAGTTGGTGCAAGAGATTCCAGATTTATATATATATATATATATATATATATATATATATATATATATATATATATATATATATATATACAGGGTGAGCCACGGTGGATGGGGTATTAAAAGTATATGGAGAACGGATCTACCTAATGATTTAACTTTGGTTACCAAAATAGTCGAGTATGATCTATGCAACTAAAATATTTTCGAAAGTGCGATGTTGCCACTTATATGTAAAACCGGCAACATCTTCGTTATTTTAAATAGAATACCCTATATATTTTTGCATTTTTAAAATGTCGTCTCTGTCTGAGTAACTTTTGTTAATATTTCCCTATATCTATCTCAAGCCGTTATCGAGATAATAATCCTTTTCTGAATTTATTGCCAAAAATTTTACTTTCAGTAAATCGTGTTTTCTCCTACCTACGCAGCAATTAAAAGATAATTTTTCAGTTGTGGCTAGGCAAGACCTGGGGGCATCTTCTTCATTAATCAAATGTTTCCAATATCATACAGGGTGAGTTAGAGAATGCTTTCTATAAGTGACTTAGAGAAATGCACGAAAGTCAATTTTTTAAATGGAATGCCCAGTATATTATTACTAATTCGGAAAGGTGATACATTTACCTATTTAAAAATGTTAATGTCCCCTATACCTAATGCGCAGCGTTTTCGATTTATAGGCACTTTTCTGTAACCCTTCCAAGAATATTATATCTTTTGGTATGTTGTCATAACGGGTGGGCCATGAAATTTTTATTTTATCATTTTGTAATGACAACAGACATGCTATTTTTCTAAATAAATTTGACATTAGTAATATTTGCATTTAATTTGAATAGCTGCAGCACAAATATGGCAGAAAATAATTATACAAACGCAATTTCAATGGATTTATTTATTATTCATGGACAGTGCAATAAGATTATCAACAGAACTTGTAGAACATTTAATAAGAAGTATCCAAATTTGCCGCAGATGAACAACAGAAAGTTTCTACGCATTCAGAGGAATTTTATAAATTTTAGTTCGTCATTAAGAGAACAATAACAACAGTGTCAGTATTAAGAAAAAATAATACCTAAACAGCAATAACAGTAATAAAGGCTATAAGTAGCCATAACAAATAATACCAGTAACTAATAATATGTATAAAAATCTTAAAACTATTGTAATAACTGTTCGAAATGTTGACCGTTAACTTCCAGATACTTTTGTATACGACGATGGACAGCGTTTGTTGTAGCAGCTCTTTTATCAGCGGGGTCCAAGTTTTCAATCTCTTGAATCACTCGACGTTATAATTCTTCCCTGTTGTGGACTGGAGTTTTATAAACTCTATCTTTAAGAATACCCTAAAGATAAAAATCTAACGGGGTAAGGTCAGGGGACCTCGGAGGCCAATTCTGCGATCCAAAACGTCTAATCCAACGATCATCGAAAATGCGGTCCAACTCCATACTAATTTCATATGTACAATGTGGAGGAGCTCCGTCGAGTTGATACCAACAAGTTCTATGTTTTTCCAGTGACAGATTATCAGCGAAGTATTCCATAATTGTTCTAATTACATTTAAATATTTTCTGGAATTCAATTTTTCGTCGTATATGTAATATTTTATTTTATCATCCATTAACATACAAAAAACATTGAAACTAAATTTAACTTGAAAACCAGCCTTGGCCCAATGGTGACGATTTCGTGTGTTACAAATCCCTTCCCTAGAAAATTTGGATTCACCAGTCTATATAATTTTCTTTAAAAAATTGGGGTCCTCTTGCATATGTACTAGCAACATTTCACAAAATTCTATTCTCCGTAGATAATCCTGAGGCATGAAAAATTGGACTCTTGTAAATTTATAATTATGCATTTTATGGTTTGCTAGTATTCTTCGAATGGATGAATATGGCAATCCTAAATCCTGTTCAGCACAATGTATGGAATACTGGGGATTTATATGAAAATACACTAGCACACTGATTTCATCTACCTCGTCAGATGTCACAAGTTTCGGTAAATTTCTTGGTTCTCTTAATGACGAACCAAAATTTATAAAATTTCTCTGAATTCGTACAAACTTTCTGTTGTTCATCTGCGGCAAATTCGGATACTTCTCATTAAGTTCTGTTGATAATCTTATTGCACTGTCCATGAATAATAAACAAATCCATTAAAATTGCGTTTGTATAATTATTTTCTGCCATATTTGTGCTACAGCTATTCAAATTAAGTGCAAATATTACTAATGTTAAATTTATTTAGAAAAATAGCATGTCTGTTGTCATTACAAAATGATAAAATAAGAATTTCATGACCCACCCGTTATGACAACATACCAAAAGATATAATATTCTTGGAAGGGTTACAGAAAAGTGCCTATAAATCGAAAACGGTGCGCATTAGGTATAGGAAACATTAACATTTTTAAATAGGTAAATGTATCACCTTTCCGAATTAGTAATAATATACTGGGCATTCCATTTAAAAAAATTGACTTTCGTGCATTTCTCTAAGTCACTTATAGAAAGCATTCTCTAACTCACCCTGTATGATATTGAAAAGATTTGATTAATAAAGAGGATTCTGCTGGGCTTTGCCTAGCCACAACTGAAGAATTATATTTTAATTGCTGCGTAGGTAGGAGAAAACACGATTTACTGAAAGTAAAATTTTTGGTAATAAATTCAGATACGAATTATTATCTCGATAACGGCTTGAGATAGATATAGGGAAATATTAATAAAAGTTACTCAGAAAGAGACGACAATCCAAAAAGTGCAAAAATATATAGGATATTCTATTTAAAATAATGAAGATGTTGCCGGTTTTACGTAGAAGTGGCAACACCGTACTTTTGAAAATATTTTAGTTGCATAGATCATACTCGACTATTTTGGTAACCAAAGTTAAATCATTAGGTAGATCCGTTCTCCATATACGTTTAATACTCCATCCACCGTGGCTCACCCTGTGTATGTATATATATATATATATATATATATATATATATATATATATATATATATATATATATATATATATATGCATTTACACGTAAGCAATTTTATTTTAGTCAAATTAACTCATTAATTGATAATTTAAATATTGGTCCTATCGGATTTCCTCGGTCAATAAACGAGATCACATACATCTTTAAATATGGATAGGTTTAAGGTGATGCTAATAAATATTTATTTTTCCATGACTTCTCAATAGAAGCTCAAAAAGAGTAGATATTTTATAAATCTTGGGGTGTATTTCCTATATGTTTAATCCCATATCCCAATATGTTTAGTGTTTCTGAGCAATATACAGATTACAAGACAATAAAAAGATTACAAGCTTCGCAAGATTACAAGACAGTTTTTTCCGTTTGATTATTGTTTTAGTATGTCTGCAATCATAACTTTCTTCGCCGATAAACTTCGGGTAAATTTAATAGTGGACACATACAGCTTGTCAAGAATAGGAAAAAGTGTAAGACCCTCTATGCATGCGTAGAAGAAATAATGAAGCAGCATTCGGAGGGAAAAGAATGCACTTTATGCGCGGCCAGATCGAACTGTGCACTCGATATTTACTCTGCGTTCGATTTCTGTTCCTATTCTTAACAAGCTGTACAGCTTGTCAAGACTAGGAACAAGTCTTAAAATAAATAGCCTGGTCTTTACTTAGTCGCATTGAGACTTTTGCAAAGTAATGAGTATCGATGATTATATATTTAATGTGAATGTACACAGAGTTCGATCTGACCGCACGTAAAGCGCATCCTATTCCCTCCGAATGCTGCCTCACTCTTTCTTCTGCGCGTACCTAGAGAATCTCACACTTTTTCCTATTCTTGGCGAGCAGTACCTATTGTGGTCTACTTTTAGTCCGTTATGTATTGTGAAAATGGGCGCATTCAGCTGACCCAACAGTTGAATATGTTGCCTTATTGTTTATGTTGAACGATGCTTGTTGAATTTTGGTTAGTTACAATTAAGTATTGATTAACATTCACCCCATTAACATTAAAATTCTATGGTATCATACATACGTACATGGTAGTCGTTTAACTATATGTTAGACGACTACCAATATCGTTAGGTTTCTATGTTGTTACTTTCACTATGTTGATTTCCACCATATCAGAAACATGTTTGTAATTCAAATCAACTGTTGTGTCGGCTTTACGCGTCCAATCCGTTGTTTTATAATGATCCTTGTATTAGATGCTCTGCAAGTAATTATACGAGGGTGAATCAAATATAAACGAGACTTTTATTATTATTTTTTTTTATTTGAACTTGAAAAAAAGAATAACAGCTCATTTTTCTACATAATCTCCTAATCTGGAAACACATTTTTGCCAGCGTGTAGGTAATTTTGTAATGCCCTGCTCGTAGAATGAAGTTGGTACTGTCTCCAGCCAATTGCGCAGGTAGGCCTCAACACCTCATCGTTGTTGAATTTTCTACTTCTCATGGCTTCCTTGAAAGGACCAAAAAGGTGAAAGTCGCAGGGCGATAGGTCGGGGCTATAGGGAGGGTGTTCAAGTGTCTCCTAGCCCAATTTCTCCAATTTTTCTCTGGTCAGGGCTGCTGTATGGGGACGAGCATTGTCATGAAGAAGTTTAACTTCTCTCATTGGTAGGTCACGTCGTTTGCGGCGATATGCAAGTCTAACCTCGCTTAAAATGTTGCAGTAGTACGCCACATTAATGGTCCTACGATCATGCAAAAAGTCGAGGTGCAACAAGCCACGCTGATCAAAAAAAACTGAAGCCAAAACCTTTCCTGTTGACCTTGACTTGGCTTTCACTGGCCCAGCCTGCCCTTGATGTCTCCACTCCTTACTCGCTTATTTCGAGTCAGGGTGCACCCACGTTTCATCGCGGGTGATAATGTGAGTGAGAAACGAGTCTCCCTCTTCCCGAAACTTCGCTAGGAGACGCTCACACACCTGAAAACGATGTAATTTCTGCTCAGTTGTCAGAAGGCGAGGGACCCGCCTTGCGCACATCTTACGAAACCCTAGCTCCTCTGTGATGATCGAAAAAGTGCTTCCATAACTTATTTTGACCTTAGATGCAATCTCATTGGTGGTCAGACGCCTGCCACTCTCAAGAAGTTGTTGAACGCGGACGATGTTGTCGCTGGTGATGCTGGTGTGAGGTCGGCGGTCATGGCTCTCATTTTCAACTTTCTCACGACCCTCCATAAACTGTTTATGTCATGCAAACACTTTAGCTCGGGACAGTGTCTCTTCATTGAACTGCGCAGTCGATCTCGTCAGGATTTCAGTTGATTTTACACCTTCCGTGACGAGAAACTTGATGATAACACGCTGCGCGATTAACGAAGGTACCTCCTGCTCAGACATCGTCACGACGGGTACTGAAAGGAACGAGCGAGGTCACCCACCTGCTCTCCCCCTCCGGACATCTCTATCCAACACCCCCCGAAGTGCGTTACTACAGTAAAAAGCACTACCCGGCGTTGCGCTGATTGGTTGTTGCGCTGATTGATCGGATTGGCGCAACCAAAGTTAATCTGGCGCGTTTTTTGGGGTTTAAGGCTTAAGGTTATGTTCTCACTTTAACAAACTTCCTTAAAACGTTGTTTGTGTGCATACATATTTTTGCCGTTTCAGAGATATTGTTTTACAAACCTGTTCGTTAGAACATATTGTTTAGATACTAAGACCTTGTTTTAGCAAGAAATCATGGATCCAGCTTCATGTTCTGCATCCGCTTCAACAAACTCCGAAGAAGTAATTCCATCAGAAGCGTGTCTTTACTTTTTACCTTTGCAGTAAAAAATTTTAAAATGTGGGATTAAGGAATCGTCATATCACAAGAGTCCATAAAATAGATGTGTTGAATCCCAAAATTAGTTACATTATTTGTCCATTATGTGAGGAGGAAATTGATTTGAAAAGTCATGAGGGATTACGCAAACATCTTGAACGAAATCACTAGGTGAGTATTAGTTAATGACTTTCGTCATTAACTAATTCGAGTTTTCTAACAAACAAGAATACGACACATGGAAGGATAAGGAAAAAATTAAGACAAATTATGCAATGCATAGATCGATTCACAAAAAGGAACATAAGATATTGTACTATAATTGTAACAGAGGTAACCACAAAGGTAGGTGCAATACTCGGTGCCTGCAATAAGAAATATACCCATTTCAATAGTTACTTTAAATAAGATACCTAGGTAAGAATAATTACATAACATAATACTCTTATCTATTTTTAGGATACGAGCCCAACTATAAAATGAGGATGGAGAAATCCGGTGGGATAATTAAAATTAAAGGAGTATGTCCCTCCAGGCTGATTTGCACATTGCGTGATGGACAAGTTTTAATTAGTTATTGGAAAACACATGTTGGACATGAACAAGAATTAAGAAATGGTGGCAGAGAAGCTGCAGTCTGGTGTGCCACCGAACAGAATTTTAGAGGATTCAAGAAAATTGGAAGCGCCGAAACTGGAAAATTGGCCGTCTTAACAACTCAAGACATCACAAATTTATCGCGAAAATGTAACATCCAGAATAAACGAGATCAGAATGATATGGTAGCAGCTGCAGTGAAACTTCAGGAATAGAATGCTAATAGCAAGAATTATGCTTTCCTATTCAAGAAGGAAGGTACGTAACAAAAACAATTTGTAGTGATGCAATGATTATGATTAATCGACGATTATTGCTATCACACGATTCAATTCTTACACGACTATTTAACAGTTTTAATTATTTTTTTGTTTATAGACAATGAACTTAGTACCTTAGGTTAAGTAGACTTTGATATTAATGGTGTGCTTTAATAAGTTCGAAACTTAGGTACATTTAAAATATACACGACAAACTGTACATTTACCATAAAATATTTGTCATAAACAGTAATGGATATTTATAGTAATATCATTGTTTATGCATAAAATTATTTGAATATTTTGGTTTTACTTTATCACTGAAAATATTAATGCTGT
Source organism: Rosalia funebris (assembly GCA_037954035.1). Taxonomy (NCBI): domain Eukaryota; kingdom Metazoa; phylum Arthropoda; class Insecta; order Coleoptera; family Cerambycidae; genus Rosalia; species Rosalia funebris. Next base: position 2,983,081 of record JAZFAV010000001.1, read on the forward strand.
TGTTGCTTTGTGTTGAAAATCTTTACATTATTTAACTCTTGCGGAAAGTGTCTTTCCCGCACTCGACTGCTTGACCGAACATATCACATTCCGCACTTGTTAGGAAAATAACTTTCTACAATAATGCAAAAAGCTACATATTTCTGCAAGCAAAATAATACATTTTGATTTTGGCTAAACATGTTTAAAAGAGACAAATCAATTAACAGATCAGGTCCAAACACAAAGCAAACGAAGTCTTCAAGAGGAAACCTTACAACATTTCGTAAAAGGATTAGATGACGAAAATTGCACCAAGTTTATGAAAGACATTCAAGGAACTGTGCGTACATTTCAAGAAAAAACAAATAAAACTACGCAGAAACGAAAAATGGAGAAACAGGAATATTTTCCTTCCAACAAACATCCAAAAGTGAGTAAAATATAAATTATCCAACAAAGTTTTTAATTCCTACAATCCCATATCTAACATACTTAGTATACTTATACTTTATTATGTGTGTATTTTGCTTTTGTATCTGTATTGAATTTTCATTTCAGGTTTAGGATTACTTAGAAAGAAAAAAAGAAAATGAATATGGTAGAATTTATTAAAAAATTATATATACATATAAATAGGACTGAATTGTTAACCGGGTTTATTAAGTTTTACAAACGTTTCAGTCTTTTGGGGTACTGCTTATAACCACAGATATTTTTCGAAATTTTGAGAATGAAATGTACTGGGTCCTAGGAGAGGTTTAGAGGGGTTTCACCTTCGCCATTGCACCAAATAGACGCCCCCTCCTTTGATTTTCCGAATTTTAAATCAAGCACATTTTAAACGTAGCTATCTAGTGTTTTATTTAGGTTTACCACAGTTATTCCCGTTACATGAGTGTATTATTTTATTCAGACAATAAAACTATTAAAGTTATATATAATTAAATACACATCTTAATCTGGATTTTTTTTCTTTTCTATAAAAAAAATAAAAAAGGTTTTATCTATTTACATATTTTTATTCGGATACACTACATTACATTTTAAACCTAAAATATTACCTATCTAATTTCAGTTCATTAGATAGGTACAGCATGAAATTTTTAAATGAGAAAACATATAAATCTATTATTACTTTTTTTATTTAGACATTCATTAGACACAAATCGTAAAATGCAAATAACGTATCATTTTTACAAACATGGAACCCTCCGAAATTTAAATTAGGACACGCCTACCGACCAATCAGCGCAACGCTGGGTAGTGCTTTTTACTGTAGTCTTTATTGCATGCCCAGGACCAAAAATCTCATTTATATTTGATTCACCCTCGTATATTCCTTAGATATTCTACAACTTTATTGTCTATTCAGAATTCTGATGACTAATGATATGATGACATTTGCCTATAAAACATACATATGTGTATTCTGTGTTGTATAATGCAGAACATATAATAGTAATAAGTTGTGTTGGACGTTCTGTGCTTCTGTGGTATAGCTGCTCTGTGCTGATATATCAAATTAACATTTTAGAGAAGTTAATATAGTTTTATTTGTACCTGTCGAATAAAAAGAAATATTCCAACGTTAAATATGTCCGAAAAACCAAAACTGGATCTTGGAGTACTTGAAGAAGATGATGAATTTGAGGAATTTCCCGTTGAAGGTAAAAATGCTTATTTAAGGTTATGTAAATGATTAGCAAAATTGAGTATCGATTCAAAACCTTCAAAATCAAAAAGTGCCGTTATATGATATTTACTTCACCACGAAGTATACAATTATAAATTAACTATATTTTAGTTTTCGAGATTATAGAAAGCAGGCTAGCACATTCTGTTTTCATAAAAATTAACCTATTATGTATAATTTTTGAATTCTAAAATTTGATCCATCCAAGACATTATTTTGTATATATGAAGACGTCTTTTAGTTGTATTCTCTCATAATTCTTGATTACTTTTTTTTAAATTACTTTATTGTAGACTGGACTGGTAAAGAAAAAGATGAACAAGACATCAGCGTCTGGGAAGATAATTGGGAAGATGACAATATTGAAGATGACTTTAATAAGCAACTTAGGTAAGCCACTTAATAAATAATTTGCACTTGCTATTCAGAGCTTGAAGTTAAGGTCTCTGCTCACTATACCATACTATACTAGGACCATAACCATATCGACACATACAAATATAATTTGCATTGCTGGCCCGGTCATAGCACGCTACGGTGTTGGCTGGTGACGGAACGGTCTAGTGGACGTTTTTTGATACAAATTATGTTTGTTTGCGTGTGTCGATACAGTTACAGTCCTAAAATGGTACGGTGTAGTGGACAGAGACCTTAAATATAATTGAAATTGAATTAAATCACAATTATTAATCTTGAACCTGGAGAAACTTGTTTGTTTGGAAGAACTGGTATTCATCTTAGTTGTAGAATTTTGCCACTTATCAGATTACTTAAAATTTTCCCTCTATACAAATGATAATTCTTTCCAGCTGTGTTTCTTAAATCCTACGTTTTATGAAATACTATGTTTTCTCTATTTCAGGGCACAACTAGAAAAGCAGAAGTCCAAACCTGCAGGAAAATAATTATCTAAAATATATTATTAAAGTTATGTCTATGATTTATTTGATGTAAATTTAAGATGTAGAAATAATTTTTTTATATAATAAAATTATTAAAAAATGTTAATATTTTATTGTAGAACATTTCTGGGGTTATGTTTTTATATATATACAGGTAAGAACTGTAGCAAATACATTACTTCTATACGATATTTTTATAGTAATTCTCAAGAAATTATTTCTTTGTCAATTTCTCAAGGGCATTAATCAGCAACATAAGTAATGTTAAAATAAATTTTACAGATTATGGTACAACTGTATTTGAAAAATAAAAATGTATTCTACATAAAATCTGTATCATATCTCTCAGATTCTGTCCTTGCTCCAACTGCACAAGACAATAATGCTTGTATACTTCTTTCTTCTCCACTACCATAAATATACCCATTTGCCTAAAAATTAAAATCAATTAGTTACTATTTATAGTTAATACTTAATAACTAGAACGGTCTTTAGTCTGGGTTTCAATAGGGCCCGTCGAGCTCATAATGCTGTTTGTGCCAGCCTTCCATTGCCACTGGGTCTTTCTGCAGTAATATCCATCAATATAACTCGAACGCTTTTTATTTAATTAATGGATATTATTAGTTTTATTTGCATGTTTTCTGTTGGGGCATAATTAATAATCATGTCAGACATCCCATAAAAAAATTTATAAGAGAATTTATAGACTTATCATATATGACGGTACACCTTTAAGTGTGTTAGGATAAGGGACTATAGGAAACATGCAGAGAATACATAGTACACATTAAAAAAAAACTAATACAAAATACCTCATTTATTTTGATTTAACTTTCGTGTATCAAATAATGATGAATTGCATTCATTCTGGAATAAATACATCCCCGATTGGCAATTACCAAGTTGAACAACATTTTGCAATGATATACCATTTTTATACAAAGCAATCGAAAACAGGGTTAAATCTGGATTACAAAATAAAAGCCTGTGGTTATGTGTGGACGAGAAGATAGATTCTACAAAAATTCTGTTAATGTGGAGTATATACACTGGAACTTCTTAAACTATCATGGTAATTCTTACTACCTAGTAAACAATTACAAAAATGTACTAGCAAACATATTACAAGAGTAGTGCTAGATATATTAAAAAAATTTCAACATTCAAAATGGTAATGACCATGTAACCATGTGTTCTGTAGAGTGTGATAACTTCTTCCATGTTATTTGTAAACTTTATGCATTACATATTGTGGCAGAAGAAATTTGAAAATGCTATCTAAACATAAATGGTTAATATCACATACAAAAGCAGTGTTTCTCAAATATCCTAAACATATTCAAGAATTTCACAGGCAGAATTCTAACATCCTTAAACTATCACAGCCGACTTTTATATGCTGGGGAAAATAGTTACAGGCCGCATTTATTATTTCATGCATTTCCAAAAAAATAAAGTCTGCACTTTTACAATTCGATCTTAAAGGAGCAACTGCCATTGAGAAAAATCTCACGAAATTTCAAGATGCTCATATTAAAGCAGATTTACAAACTATTCATAACAATTACAGTGAACTAGTAGAAGCAATAGAAAAATTACAAAATCCTTTATTGGAGTCACTGCAAACAGTGGCCAATATATATACACAGCTACAGGTCGTCGAGAATAGGATGAAGTCTCAATACTGCGGTATCAGATCACCCACGAGGTGCGCAGTAAATTGCCTGGTCTTTACTCAGTCGCATTGAGACCTTTAGAGAGTGAATATCGAGTATGTATGAATGTACACAGTTCGATCTGCCCGCACATAAAATGCATCCTTTTCCCTTTAAATGCTGCCTCACTCTTTCTTCTACGCACATATAAATAATCTTACACTTTTTCCTATTCTTGATAAGCTGTACATGCTTTAAGTAACACGAAAATTAAGTGTTATAGCAAAATTCGATAGTGTTTTAAAACAGATTAGATTTTACCACATTAAAGATAAATTTGTAGCAATCGTGTGTATAGAACCACTACGGAATGTCAAAAATTATTTTATTTATGCATATATTACATTACTGAAGAGAGTATTTTAAGATTAGAACATTTTTTTCATTACCACAAACAAGTTTCAATGAAACAACCATGGCAACATACCTGATCCTTCAGATCTTTCACCAATCTGATCCAACGTATCACAATTTGTTAGCAAGATAACTGTTGCATTGTTTTATAAATTATAACTGATTATTTACTTACGTTATTTTATATTACATACCCTACTATTATGCACGATACCTATGATACCCTGACCAATTTACCCGTTCTATCAAAATAAATAACAACATCTGAATAACCCTTTACCTTATCTATGGCATTTTTTAACTGTAATAAACTTTTTTCTGATTTGACATCCAAAGGTACAAAAGCCACTAAACTGTAATCTTGTATTAAACCAACAATAGCTGCATTTAACTTTTTAAACTTTTTCGTGAACGGTCCCTCATCTAATAAATCTAGCAGATATTCTAAATCCAATACATCAGTATAAAAATCTAAACCAAAATCCAGTTTTGACGCATTTTTTCTTAATAAATCAGCCTAAAAAAAATAACTGTTTTAGATGAAAATTTGGAAATAAGTAGATTAGTAGAACCTAAAATTAAGTGAACCTACGTTAAAATTTTAATTAGAACATTATGACTTGAAATAAATGTGATATATTGTGCTGATAAAAATGTCTAGATTCACAAAAATAATTAACATTACTACTAGATATTATATCTAAGATGGTGTAGTATAATTTTAAAAGGTTACGATAAATTGAAAGTATCTGAATGTCGTAGTAATATTAAGTCAACAATCAAACATATTACAAACAATGAAATACTTTTAAGTGGTGATCTAGTTGACACTAATAGACAAAACAATTGAAAAATTAATTACGGTGATGACAAAATGTAATATTGCATTAAACCAAGTAATTCACACGGTAATTACTACTTTATGATGAACAGTACAGCAGAATATTTGCAGTAACTACTTTGCGTTGCCTGAGAACTTGACATAAACAAAGTATGGGCAGATAAATTCTTCTAATTAGCAAGAAAATGAATATTAGTGTAAATGGACTACTGATTGTAAAACAGTGGAATGTATGACATAGCTGCACCACATATCTTCAAAAATGTTATATGTAAATTTATCTCTATCTCTGGAGTCTATTTTAATATGACAAGACAGAACTACACATAGTTGATAAGAATGGGGTAATAAATGGGAGGCTCTTAATTCACACATACATATGAAAACTTTTTGTCATATTATTGTATATTTTATATACACTCCAGAATACATTTATAGATGTGAAGTTGTTTTAGTTACAACAAAGGTATTGATACTTTTATTTTTCCACCAAAAAATAATTGTTAGTACATATTATGTTGTCCGCTAAAGGTTAAATGTTGATATAAACTTTGGTATCATAACAATTGCATCTTTAATGTATAAAATATTATGTAGTTCATATTGGAAATCAATGCACATAAAAATGTTTCGCGAGTTAATACACGTAAATAACCTGTCCTTATAATTACAAGAATAACTTAATATTACCCATCAGAATTATTGCACTACATACGTATGTAGATAATAAATGAGATTGATTGCTACCACAAATAGTAAATAATGGACGGTATTTTTGGATGGACATGTGATATTTTTTTTATATATATATTTTAGCATAAACAAAATGATCTCTGTTAAATTACTTAATTAATATGATGAATACTTCAAGTTCAATTAATGTGCCTACTCTATGTTTACTTTACATTACCTTACTAAGTACATTCACATGTGGTAGAGCAATTTGCATCATTGTAGATAAAGAAAGTAACAAAGTTGATATAAATTTCGGCGGATCGGAGCAATAATGTGAATCAACCATATGAACTGCACATAAATGATAACCAAGTTTTTCTAACTTTCCAAAAATATTTTTTATAGAGCTGTGATGAGTATATAATTCGACTTGTCCAGGCATATCAAAAATTATATAACTATCTCTAACGTGTGTTAGCTGACCTAAGAGCCAATCAAAATTTTCTTCCAAATATTCCATACAATACATTAATGCCCCATTTGGTCCTAAATTCAAATTTCTCATTACATCATCAACTGTTATCAATGACATGATGTCAATGTTTGGATTATAATTCATGTTTTCATTGGCAGGATCTAAATTAACAACTTCGACCTTACGGTTCAATTTTTCTTTATAAAAATCATAAACTTTACCACAGTAAGTAGTTTTACCGGATCCTGGAGGTCCGATAACTATTTGTCCAAAATAACTTTCTGCTTTCTTAGTGCGTCTGACCAATGCCATTATACTCATGAAATTTGTATATTATTATTCTCTATAACTTTGTATAGCTGCTATAATAATATTTATAGTAGCTTTGGTAAAATCTTTTAAACTTAAACTTAGAAGAAGAGGTTTCCGAATTTTCAATTTTTCTGTTAAGTAACGTGCTGCAACCTCAGCGTCCAAATTATCTCCACCAAATAAAGTTGTAATTGTATAAATTGGTTCCGTAACAGTGAATCCGTTGACTGGTTGATCAATCTTCACTTGGTATAAATTTCCAATTTTGTGAAACTGAGAGATAATTAAATGGATATAATTAGGAAAATGAATTAATACAATTTCCGTATGCTGTCCTCGAACTAGGGCTGCAAAATTCTTCACAACTGGTGAGATATTTCGCACAGATAAGGTATCAAATGATGATTCTAAATCCATCTCATTATTTCAAATATAATCAAAAATTATACAGCCAAAACTAATAATAATTTATCAAATATACTAATCATTCAGTTATATTTACATTGAAGAGGTTAGAATCAGAGAATAAATCAACACAATCAACAACATTGAACAACAATATACAAAAGTTAGTTGTCACTGTTGTCAGGGTTGTCACTTGAATTGAAATAGACAGATCAAAAAGACTGGAGATTGGAGAACAGGAGACATAACTCGAATGGTGGGGGTAGCACGAAAAGCGTCCGCACTGTGATCACGTGGTGTGCTTCATCATGGCGGTCATTGTGTAGAACGGAGCGAAGTGATTTTTGTTTGCTATGTTTTGAGCGTTTCCAGTTTTTCTGTTGAATATGTCAAAAGCGTCGAGATATTGTTGCGTTGCGAATTGTTCCAGCAAAAGCCCTGATCGTGGCTCAATAGAACCCGACATTTTGATAGTGTGAGAGAGAAACCGCGAGATCCCGCGCGCTTCTACGCGAGCCTGCCATATTGCCGACGTTTTTCGTGCCACCCCTACCTTTTCGTGCCACCCCTACCACTGATTTTTCGAGGAGCTATGTCTCCCTACTCTCTAGTCTTCTTGAGACAGACATTCTCTGGATCTAGCACTGAACCGTTTTGTTCAGCCATAGACTTTAGTTACTAAGTCTATGGGTTCAGCAAGTAGTTCGACCCTACGAGCAAAGAGACAGATTTTGCTCGTAGGTTCGACCAGTAAGAATCATGGAATACACATATGTAGAAATCATTCAGCTAAAATTGTAATGACCGGATCAATCCAATCATTGGAGAAATTGGGATTTAAAATACATTTAAAGTTGAAATTGTATTAGGTGGTTCAAATAATTCAATATGAGGGCCGACTAACTAAATGCGGGAAAATTAATCATCATTAATTTTAATTACTGGTGATATATCAAGATTTCTTCGTGTTTGTTAATAAAAATTTTTGCTGTTCAATACAATTTATTAAAAACATTAATTCTGCTAGTTCAGATAATAAAACTATAGGAGATAACAGAAAGACAAAGTTACTTTATACAATATATTACTCAATGCGATTACAATCGCAATTATATAGATACAATTTATTTAATATATGTTAGAAATACTTAAGAAATAAAACAAAATTGTTCGACAAAATATTATTCCGTAATAACTTTATTTGGGCAACTAGGTACACCTACAGTGCATGTGCTAAGTCGTACTACGCGCTGACGTGTCCCGAGTTTTCGCCGCAGGCCACGGGTGTCAGGTTCGCTTGCAAGCTCAGCGTTTCCCTCCATGCTCTCGCCTCGCCTGGACCTCGGTATGACATACAGAGTGTTCCAAGAATACGCTCGATTCTAACGATGCTAACATATATTAGGATGGATATAACTTTAAAATTAAAATATACAACTTTTTTATTGTATTTATTGGTCACAGTATTTTCTAACTAGTCTAGTATTAAATTTTGGTGATATTATATACATCACACAGCTTTTTTATATTTAATATTATATATTGTAATTTGCTGACAAATGTTTATATTCTATTCTTTATAAAAATTCAATAAGTTAGCAATAAAAATATTTCCATTACACTGACTAGGATACACTGACTTGATAAATATAAATTATTCAACTAAAAAACGACATAATCATATTACTTGAAACGTTTCCATCCTCTTAACAAACTATACAGATATTCTTTTTCTCAACCTCTCTCAACCTATTATAGCATAATAAGAGACAATTGACAAACAATGAAATTTCATGTGGACAATTGTATATAGATTGTCAATTGACTTCTCTCGACTGTCATTTTACACTGAATACATTAATATATATAAATATCCATAACACCGAACAAACAACCGCTGATTGAATCAAGTGGTAAAAATTATGTAATAATATTTTTTATGCAAAATTATAATTTACAATAACAATCAACTATTTCCCATTACTTTAAATTTTCAGTCTTCAATTCTGTATCTGTATTTAAATCTCATCCTGTTGTCCACACAAATGGTTCAAGCCGATCGTTAATGTCAAGATAATTGTTAAGGGTTTCCATAGATTCCAGTGTTTGGTTTAAGAGCATGTGGCAGCGATTTAATTGGTGAGAAAGTTCTTGTACCTTAGAAAGTTTTTCAGCATATTTAGCAAACTTCCTTTGTTTTTCAGTAGCTATGATAACAATCCTACTAATCTCACCATCAACCTTAAAAAAACATACATACATGGCTACAAATACAGTGAGTATATGGTATCGTAAAGTCAAATATTTAGATTATATTAAAACAAGGCCACCTAAATAGAAATAGGAAAAATGTAAAGGCTGACTCTATACCCTAGAAGTGTTATTTTTTTTAAACGAGTCCTAATGTTTATGGGTATAGGACTGACGCATTTTTAAACGAATGTATGAATATTATAAGTTTCAATTTGGTAGTTTTAAATCGAAGTAATGGAAAAAAGATTTTAATTGATGTGACATCTACCATTAGTTTTATCAGAAGCATCAGTCTGATGAAACATGGCAAGTCACATTATTTCAAACATCTTTTCCATTAGTTCAATAAAGTAGATAAAGTAATAGTTTTCATAGTAATAGATTATTTTGGAAGAAATATCTTTCCTTTTCTATTTTGTGCAATTACAGGTAATTTCAAAACTACTAGAATAAATATTCGGTCATTGTATAGAACACCCCCTTCTGCCCTATCGAAAAACTAAACTTACTCACACATTCTACATTCCATCACAAGTACAACGCACCTTATCATATCTTGCGCAATTGGCGTTAAGTATTTTTTATAAATAAATTAAAATTGGAACATTTCTCCATGCGCACAGCTGATTTACTGTTTACTTAATCGTTTCTGTAGTTCACCAAAGTTCCCATGTTGCCACATCAGCTTTTGTACAACTATCATAATATATAATATAGGCTACAAATTACTTGCTTACCTAAAGCGCAGACATCACTGTCTATTGAATTTACAAATATGTAAACAAAATCAGACGCCCTGATTGGTTGGAAACGTCTTCACGTGCCAAGGGATGCTGAAAAGACACTTCATACCACGGCTATTCAGTTCTTTGTTCACAGCTAGAACTTAAACTTAAAATATTCTTGCCCGTCGAATGCGACAAAAATATGAGTATTGAAGAGTATTGACTGAATCTTACACCTGTGCCTGTGCGGTTTTGTGATTTCAATACCTGTGACTCTTGCGATGTTACTTATGCGAAATTTTATGCTATTACAGCATCAAATGAAGGACTTACATCGTTCTTAAATAGACATGGCGTTTTAATAATTGGAATATAACATGTGAGTAAATTAATTAAATATACATCAATTTAAATAATGACCGTATCACGTGCATAAAAAAGGGTCAGGCAGATTATGACAAATAGAAACAGTTAGGATTCACGATTATTTCAACCCTTACAAACTATCCCTCTATCTTGTAAATTATTTTTGAACATTGATCATTTATATACCAAATATATCCCTTGCCCTTCAACAACAGATGCCAAAATTTAACAAAAAAAAAAAGCAAGATATTTAATTTTGCGGTCTCTATGTGCACACAATGCCACATCCTTTCACCACACAAATATTGCTTCAACCCTTAAAAACTACCCCTATATGTTGAATATTTTAAAAAATTTACATTTTTTTAATGTACCCTTGCTAAATTAACATTCCTCACTACACCTGTTTACCCCCACCCAGCACCCCTATTCGCTCCCACCTCCCGTTAGCTAGATGGGTTATTATTAATTTGCGCAAAGTTTCGTTTGTGAAAAACTGTTCCTATAGCAACCTACAACACATCCATAAAAAAAAACCGCGAAAAACCAGAAGGGAGTGTTCTATACAATTACCAAATATTCTTATGTATTAAAAAATCTAATTATTAAATACCTCTCTAATCCTTTGAGTAAGATGATTCTGTTCTGTCGCTACTAAATTTGCAGCAGTTGTTAGATGTCGTTGATAACGTAAACATAGATTACGAAATGGTGTAGGGTCTAACCTCTCCAGAACTTCTGGATCTCTAGCTGCTGGTAAACTCAATGTAGCTCTCATTATAGGCAAAAACATTGGAATGCCTTGTAAACGTAGTACATCTGGATCTTTTTCAATACCTGGAATATTTGTAGTAGCTCCTCGAACAACAACAATATTATTGGCTGTACTCTTTGTTTTGTTCTGCTTAGATTGTTGTGATCTACGATTAGTCGACTTATTTTTTACTAATTGTTTGTTTGTCAATTTTGGTGAATCTACATTGAAGACATTACATTAGAAGGGGGTAAAGCATATGCAAATATTTAAATTACCTCCAATAGGTCTATTAACAGTGTAACTGATGTAGGGTAAATCTATATCACTGCAAACACTAGGACCAGGCGATATGGATCCCGGTCTACCATTCTCATTATCAGCAGATTCACTATTTCCTGGATTTGCTATAGTATGCTGCCTTCTCATACTTGATAGTTTATATCCATCTTTACTTAAACTGCCCTGCCTCTGAGAGCCATGGGTATTGTGAGTCCCACCTTGTGTTGAATGTTCAGAACCCATTTTTTATATATATACAACGCTATTTCTACAGAAATCTTTAGTAAATAATTACCAATAATAAATATAATGTAAATTCATTAAAAAATTATATTTTATTATGTATGATTTTAAATGTGTGAGTCCCCACACACACTTAAAATGACAAAACTATAACCTCAGCGTCGAAATAATATGGAATGACCTACGAGCAAAAAGTCTGTCTCTTTGCTCGTAGGGAGTGACTCTTCGATGACATATGGATGGCTCAGGGGCAAGAAGTGTGCGGGGAACGAACTTCCATAGGCGTATCAATTTGGAAGGGGTAAAATATAAAAAAATAACAAAATAATACCAAAACAGTTGAAAAGGATTTTAAGTGGATTTGTAACAGTTTTTTAGGTAATTGTATACAAGAAGTGTTCCTGAGTAAATGCTTACGAAACTTTTCCTACCCCCCTATTTTCGAGGGTGCTGGAGACGAATCTGGCTTCAGTTTCATCCGCTCGGACACGGTTTTCGAGAAAATGAATTTTCCACTTTTCTGTATGAGGCTATTTTCTCTATCAAATAACTTTCACTTCACACTACATAGATAGCTAATATTAATACCAATAGATGCTACAACACTTCCTTTACACATTTCATATATTAAACCGTCATAAAACCTATTATAGACTTTCGATGTTTAGTTCCTTCAAATGTATACAATGACTTGCAGTTGGCGTCGTCCATTGTAAGCGTACGCCCTCCGTGTCGTTCGATGAAACTACATACATACAGAGAGGCTCCAAAAGGTAACCTGGAATAATATCAACTAAATACGCTGTTATTTTGAAGGATACTAACCTAACCTAACCTGACTGTCTACTTATTATGGTCACACTTTCGTCACGATATGACCTACGTTTACCCAAGCTTCATCCAAATAACAAATCTTCCTACCAGAACTCCGAAAATCTCTTAGCTTTTCCAAATAACTTCTTCGCCATAACACAATTTCGTTTTTTCAATAAGAATACTCTTTCGGTTTCGTTTTAAATGATGAAAATTCATTTCATGCATAATTCTCAAAAGAACTTGACGAGAGAACTGCGGTAAATTTTCGTCTTGAGCAGCGTGAATTCTATTCAACGTCGGAAGTTCATTAAAGAAAATCTATGAATAATCCTACGCATTATGTATTTAACATATCCGTTAACTTCAATCTTCTTCCTATCGCTGGTTTCCGTTTTCTTTTTTTTTGTACTTGTTTCTTCTTCATCATACTTCATTGCACGGTACACACTACTTACACAGACTTTTGTTAACGAAGAGCATATATCAACTGCCTCGGTTGTACTAATATCTGGGTTTCGTGCCCGAATTCCTACATAGACGTTTTTAATCATTTGAAGTTCTTCATTTGTTAAATGTCGCTGTTTTCAATTATAGTTCTTCGTCGTAAACCACTACAACTTGCATCTGCTGCTTCCATGTTAGAAAAACACTAAACACTCACTTTTATCGCAAAATATAATAAATAAACAATTTCCCGAATCCTGAATCAATCGCATATAACCACAATGTAATGCCACTGGCGCGCAAAACTCTGTGCCAAACGACGCATCCGTCATTCAATTGATCGACATTGATCCGTGCCGCCAATTGCTGACCAATCGAATTAAAATGCATTTAAATCCGCCTAAAATGATTGGCTAGCTTTGCTACAACAGCGCACCAGGCGGTACAACCGATTATTGTGCGATTCAGAATTCAATAGGAGAGGGAGTATTTCGCATTGAACTACTGTTTCTATAGAGCGGCACATAAAATTTGTATGAACATAAAATTTGTATGCATATATTATTATAAATCATTATTTTTTGTATGACACCACAGAACTTACAGAAGGAATTGAATAACCAGAGAACACCACAAGTATTGAAATAAATGAAGAAGCATAAAAAAATAAATCTAAATTGTATGAATTTCTAGTTTCCACAGAAAGTAAAAAAATTAATAGTTTTATTTCATTGAATGATCTGCAGCATACCATTAAAATCCTAGCAGTTTTACAGCAACAGCAGCATGTTTACTGTATAGATGTCTGCATTAGTATAGAGAAATTTCATTTTATTCCATTGAACATTCTATGAACTTATTTATTTAGATTAGTAATATTTTTGTTTAATTTTAATTAAATATGAAAATCTAAAATGCTTCTTTAATAGTAAATCATATCCACGTTTCGTGTTATATTTTCAACACGAATTATATACGAGTTATATTTAAACGTTTGTCATGCGCACGTACACATAGTAAGTTTTTAACATAAAGATCCAATGGAACAAACTTAATACATCCTATATAGTGCGATTTTATTTACTTCAAGTTAACATGAACTTTTTATCGATTATGTTTAAATATAATATCTCTAACGTAAATTTAGTAAGTGTGTAAAAAATTTACTTTTGTGGGCGGTTACAAGTTTTGATAAGTTTAACCTCAAAGGGTAGACTCTGATTAGATTTATGGCTATAATTAATAATCATGCAGAATAAATGATATCATTCAATAAATTACTAATATTTTTTAAGATAATCTGATAGTCTTTTTACACCAATCAATAGTAACAAAATATCTTCATACATTAACGTAAACTCCCACTGACCCACTAATTAAATAAACACCTACATATAGTAGTACTTTGCAACACTGTCACTCAGAATTATTGTTTACTCTGTATTTATTTATAAAAGAAGAGAACCTTTTCTTCACAATCTTTTACCGCCGCTAGGCCACTATATCGTTATTTATAAATTTAAATAAAACGATCGTGCGATCAAATCGAAATTGGCGCATGTCAGATAGCTTCCAATAGACGCTAGGAGTCTGAGTAGATGAGGAGTAGGAGTAGATTAGGCATTCTTGTAAGAATTTTTAATATCTGTCAATTTCCGAACTTTGGAATGATAAATATACTAAAAATAAGCATCATGTAAATAATAGATACAAATAATAATAGCACCAACCACACGCGAAATACCTATTTATTTAGAGCAAATAGTTCACTATCCTGACATTAGATCCAATGACCACTTTCTTACTTTATTATCTAGAATTGGTAGTTTTGTTCAGTAAAACATTTATTCACTCTCTACTGAGCAGTTTAATCGGCGTAGACAAAATTAGTTATACATATATAATTAGTAATAATTGCTTTATTGTAAACAAACGAAATACATATCAATATTCTTTAACTGAAATACAAATGAATTTTATTAAAACTTAGACTCTAAATTATAGACAATGTGGTCAGAAGCCTTATCTACAGCTACATATATATGATAAAAGTTAGGAATTCTTAAAGATATCGCTGTTGTTAAATTTACTTATTTGTTTCTGAGTTAGATTTATTGTTTCGTAGCGATATAAGCAACATTAAAACATCGAGTTTAAAATAAGTTTGACGCATACTTGTACGTGATGTAAGTATTCACATAATAACATTTAAGGTGTAATTTAATAAATGTGAAGAGATGTAACATATTTCATTGACATATGTCACTCAAATTGTATTCTTAATAAATGAAGAATTTGCATCATTTCAATACAATTGCTTTGCATCCGAGGTGTCCATGCACTCATGTCCTTTAGACACTCATTATCAAGCTGATGGATATAAAATTACAATTTTGGATATGTACGAAATAACATATTGTACAAAAAGAGATGTAAACATAAACTGGAATAGTAAAAAGAAGAAAGCAAAAATATCTAATTCATATATGAAACATTTCAAAACTACCAAACCTAGGAGCGTTCATGAATCATTTAACTGAACGGTGCCCCAACTTGCGTTCTGTAACGATCGTCATTTTTGTAACAGCCAAAAATTGCATTGTTATCAGATTCAAATGTTTAAAATTTGAAATTAATAATATTTAATTTGAACTTTAGTATCAAAATTGTTTATTTTTTAACTGTTACTTTTAAAACTTTTGTCGACGGTGATATAGAAATTATATAAGGAATGCTACAATGCAAATTACCTACCCGTAACAAAAATATCAGTTATTATTGGTTAATATTATTTAATTATTTATATTGTATCGACCTCTTATTTACGACAATAAATTTCTGATCTTTAATTATCCATACCGAATCTTGTTTTTTTAAGAGATGTCTTGGATGTAATTTATTTATTTTAAATATTACGTATAAGACATATGATAAGTAACAGTTTGAAAACGACATACAATAAAATAAATGTTTATCATTTTTTTAGCTATGCAGATCAGTATCTACTAAGCAAATTTTTGTTGAATGTAATTGATGTTTTTTTGACATAAAGCCTGATAGTTTCTTTAGCTATTCTTTTGATTTAGACTTTAAAATTTGGATTAACATTTATCTGTGATTATTTTATATTCTGTTATTTTAGGTATTCTGTGAATAGAAAGTGACAAATGAACATTGACAGCTTTATGTTTTGTTTTTAAATAATTTATGAAAAAGTTGATTTTAAGTTAATTTCTTGATTAACTAATTCATATGTTCACATAAGTTCTAGAAATTAATTAACTTTAAAATTTATATTTTAATATGACTCAAGATAATACAAACACTACATTCATGTCTTGTATAAAAATTAAAGGAATACATCTCTTACCACCACTGGTAAGTAGAAAAGATGTTTGTTTTAATGAATTTAAATATAATTATTTTAAAAAATAAATTTTAACAGATAACAGAAAAGAGAAGAATTGAACTTCAACAATATAAACAACAAGCTATAAAGATAGAAAGACGCTTAAGAAACTGTAGGGAATTAAAAAAGAATCTGCAAGAACTTTTAAATTATCAACCACTTATAGATGATAGTCATTTGCAATCTGAAATCACATTTAGGGATAATACCCATGTCGAGGCACTAGGAATAACAGAAAAGATTATAGATAGTACTTTGGCAGAAGACCAAAAAGAAAAGAAACCACATACAGTACATTTAACTAAAGATATTATAGATGTAACTGAATACAGCGATAGTGGAATTAAAATGATCCAAAGCAGTCCACATGAAAATGTTGAACCAGAACAAGATCAAATAAATACTGTTGAAGCTTCCGTTAATAAATCATTAAATACTAGATTACTGTCTCAACCTAATATTTGTAATGAGCATTCAAAAGTTAGCGTTCCTAGTAGTATTGTTGAGAAGAATGTTTTGAAGAAAACTAATAATAATTCGGTAGTAAATGATACTTTAAAAAGCATATCACCTGATAAATCTCCAAGGCCTAGACTGATTAGAAGTAATTCTTATACATTAGATAGTCCAAGCCCAATACTTTTAGCACATTTAGAGCGAACTGGTAAAAATGGAGACCATAAGAATTTTCAACAAGTTCAACAATTATTACAGTCTAGAAACTGGTCTTCCTTAGAAAATAATTATATACCATTTGAGAACAGCAATTTCAGTAGTATTAATACAGTATATGATAATGCAGATAATTTCAGCAATGAAAAAGATGTAACATGTAGTACCCCAATTTCTAAAACAGATAAAGCTGATTGTGAAAAAAGTATTTCTCCAATGATTGAAGTTATTCAGACAGATATATCGGTTCAACAGATTACTGTTAATACAAATGATACATTGAGTGATGTCCCTTCAAAAAATATGTGCGATACTTCAGACAACACTCAATTGATGCAAATATTACAAAATATTCCAGAGAAATATTCTAAACAACTTATTGAAATTATTAAAAAACAGGAACTGGATGAACTAAAAACGATGGATTCTAATAAAATTGTTCACCATTGTTCAAGTTTAAATGACAGTTTAAAGGAAGACCAGTCTGATACTCAACTAATAGATAATTATGTCACTCAAAAATCAAGAAATGAAAATATTACAGAGAGAAATGATGCCTATAAGAACATTGAAGTTGAAACCCAATCTCATGTCTCATTAAAGTCTGCTTCCAGTAACATACTTTCCAAGAGAGAATGCCAACAAGATAATGTACATCAGAGTATGTCATTATCAGATAGTACCACTTCAATATCTCCTAGTCAGTCGATCCATTATAGTGTAACATCATCTGATACATTTAAAACACTAAGTAGCCCTTCTATTAAGCTAATTGATTTGGAATGTGAATTTGACAAAACATTAAATGAAAAATGTGTATCAAAGGATGCAGATGTTTACAGAAACAAAGATATTTTGGAGTATTTCGTTCAAGAACAGATAAACAAAAACATGAATCTAAGCCGGGAACTGTTTCCACAAATTGATGCCATTTCAATACAGACCATTAGAAAGGTATTAACCATAGTTACCTACAATACAATTATATAAAGTAGAATGTTAGTAACCATATTCTCTAACGCTAACGATACAATAAGTTTAATTAGAGAATAGGTTTTTTTAATTAACTCACTGATATGCTTTAATGTTCATAGCGACTTAAGAATTGTTCAATAAAGTAATAAAAAAGTTATCTGTGTAAAATGTTTAACATCTAAACATAGGAGAATGAAAATATTCATATTTGAAATGGAGATTTAGTTAATTAGAACGGTTCAATTTGAGACTATTGAATGGGAATTTTTCCAATCTAATGGGGATTCTAATGATAATAAATATTTGCAATTATGTCTATTTATAGAACCATTAAGGAAAAGTCTTGATACATTGGAGTATATGGTATAATATATATATTAGTGTTGATAAAGTTAATATTGACTTTAACGATAATTATTAATGATTATTTAATGATAATTATTTCCAGACATCACTGCAATCTTCTTTTATGATCATCTTAATAATATTTAATCAATAATTATATATTTCTTACATATACATATTTCATAAATATTATAATATAAGGCCCGTTTTTTTTATTTCACCATTTTATTGAATATTCCTAAAGAATTAAGTTTCATACTTTTCAATCTCTATGTTATTGGAAAGAAAGAGTATTTCCAAAGATATTAGCTGTCCATTGGTTATTATTGGATATCAGTTATTATCGGATCTTAGCCCATTAAAAACATGTTCAATAATGTATCTGACAAAATATGAGTTTTTCTATTCTGCATTATTTTTAGCTGTTAAACAAAACATTTTCATGGTTTTTCTTTAGTGAAACATATAGTTTAACCAAAAATTTTGACACATTTGCATAAATATGTGTTGTTCCTTCCCAATGATTGAAATATTTTGTTTTTCCTTAAAATAATTTAAATTGGTGGTACATAGAGTACGGTGGTTTTAAGATATGCAATTTACATAATTAGAAGTAGATAATTAAATTCTAGATAATTTTTTCAAATTATAAATAACTAACAAGTATTAAAGAGCATTAACACTGGATAATAATGCCGCACTTTTCAAAAATATAATATACGTATATTATATTCCTTTTAATCCTAATATATATTTTAATGCACCTCTATACGTATATTTCAATAGCAAAGCTGTCTTTGTTTGCAGAACATATTGTTTCTTCTTCGAATGCTTGAAACAGAAACTTTTTTACCCTTGAATGATTCTGATTTATTTTATGTCTGGTTTCATCTTTCCTAGTCTTTTGTACATATGTACAAGATGAGTGAGAAGATATATGTAGAAGTGGTACATATATTTTAACCGGGGGTGTATTTTAGTTTGTATTATTATTACATATTTTTCGTAAAAAGAATTAAAATTGGTTTTGTTCTAAATTTTCTTTAAAAACGTTGCATGTTGGTTATCGCGAACCAAGCGCGCCAGTTGCCATTACCATTGCATGAACGAAACGTGCTGTTGTCAGTTTATTAAGGATTTCTCAGAGTTGAACACAAAACATCTTTGTGGCAGATTTTAGTTATTAGAAAAGCAGAAATTAATTTTTTGATTCTTTATTGTTCCTCTATAGAATTATTGTGAAGACTATCCTATTGTGAATTTTTATAAGTAAGATGAACAGCAAATGGTATTCGACATACAAGAAATCGTCATTTGGAATTGCAATGAAACCATAGGATATCCTACATTAAAAGAAAACATTTTTGTTTTCTTTGAAGAAAACATATTTGAAGACAAATATGGTATCGTTGGATTGGTATTAGATAGACCATCACAAAATTGTAAGAACATACAGGGTGTCTCATTTAAAATTTTGTCGGAAGCTAATTTTGTTAAAAGTTGATGTCACGTGACCGGAAATGTGCAGGTGCAATAAAGTCCTTTTATGCCAAAAAATGGGCAACGCTCTCGACTGTTTAACATCGCCAATTTTCAAAAATATGGTTCAAATAAGTTTCGAGATATCGACTGGCCAAAACTTCGTGGGCCACCCCGTATAGAAGATAGACAAATAAATATGTGAAGGCATATATGTGTTAATGTGGTTAGATATACATATAGATATATTTACAAATAAGCTCCTTAGTACAGACTAAGGACAAAAAATAAGTTATTAACGCCTATGCACTCATAAACCATTTAAAAAATGTCTGGGATATTATAACAAGACCCCTGAAGATCCGGAAGAAAACGATCTAAAATTTCGCCTAACGTTTAAGTAAAAATGAATAAAATAGTATTGTATATGTAGATGAAGATTTTCAATCTTAAATAGGTAGAAATTATACTATTTCTAATATAAAATAGGTTCGAGTTTAAATTTGTATTAGAAACAAGACATTTTGCTGATCACGATGGTATTGCTACCGGACAAGAGAATCGTGTTAGTAAAAAACCAGCTAGTCGTCACTAACCGGTCAAACAACAAGCTATTTTTTGTGTTCGTAAACATAGGCAGTATACACATATGGGTTGATGCAAATTGATCACATCCAAACTTAATAACAACTATAAAAAAAGATATATTTTTTATGTATAAATTTGTTTTGCATATTTTTTTATAAACAAATGTTAGAAAAGCTTATATGTTCTATAATTATAACTTAAAAAATGCTTTGCTTTCTTTTGTATTGTATTTTGTTTTGTATTTGTATTTTATTATGATGGACCTGAAAATAATCTTTTTCAAGGTTGATAATTGCAGTTTAGTGAATGATCTGAATTTTAAGCTATGTTCTTGAGTATTTGGCAGATGTTGATATGAATTAAGAAAAAATAGATTTCTCCTAAAAAAAGGATGTAATTCTCATGTAAAAAGATGTATATCCACATAATAGCAAAAAACCTTGTTTTTGCCAATTTTATATTATTTATGAAAATAGAGAGTACATTTTGAGCTAAGTGCTACTTTTATATGACTGTTGGTTTTGGCTACAAATACATGAAAATGAAAATAGTTATCATAATTACAACATAATGAAAAATAAAAAGAAATTGATAACAAGGAATAATTATCTTGAGAATAAAGGAATTAATTCCAAGTTAAAATATCGTTCTATATAAGAAAAAAATGACAGTGTGGGCTTTATATGGTCTATCATTGTCATGTAGAAGGATGTTGTTGATATTCTGATCTTGCATCAATGGTGTCAAAAACTGAAGATATCTCTCTACTGTGACACTTCCCATCCTTGTGCAAATGCCAATTTGTAACATCACCGAAATCGATCGCGACGGTTATCATGCATTTCTATACTACTTTTTGGTTATGAGGGCTTTGTGGCAGTTGCTTTTCGATCGTTAAACAAAAATCGTACTGATCTTGTTTGAGTAGTCGGTATGGAAATATGCCCAACTTTCATTTACTGCCAATGGGTTCTAAATATTGTGGATGTTTTCTTAATAAACATAGATTCTTGGAAGCTACTTCACATATCTGCTCAATTGAGGTTTGTGAGAAGCAGAGTACCTACTTACTCAAAAACTGTTGCATTAAAATGCGGTGTATGGTTGTAGTACCTACTTCCTTTTGGAGGGAAGTTTCAGTGATAGTTCAGTCTCTTTGTGGCTCTAGACCTTTCACTGTATCAGTACATTCATAATGTGTTGCTGCCACATTCTATAAATCACCTTGACTTTCTCTAGTGTATGTCCTGCTTTTGCAGGTATTTTCAGCCAATAGTCCTGTCTAATGCTTTAACTAACCTTTTGTGATTTATTCACTCTTACCACACACTAGCACACTAATTTTATATAACTAAATTTCGTATCTCTTGTCAATTCATGTTTCATGATGCCAAACTAATACACAGTTTTGTCCACAGAGATGACTTATTGTTAGAAAACGTACTACTGTACTTCAATAATAATAGGAAATACTGTAAGCTTCTACACTCCATTATAAATTATGCGACTAATTTCAACAATATTTTTATAAAAAAAATATTAGTTACTTTTATTTATTATCATAATTAGAGTTTGATCTGGCTTGACTTATAATTTAATGTATGTAATATCAAATACAAAATCTAAGCCAATGATACAAATAGTAATCTTAACTATTTTGTTATGAACAATTCTGAGAGTTTAGTCATAAAAATTTTGACAAATGTTTATTAAATAAAGAGAAGACATGTTGAGAAAGATTTAACTCTACATATATTACATGTCTTATTTTTGCGTTACAGGAGTGGGCAGCTAGTATTATTGGTGCTCATGTAAAGGGTTATCTGACGAGAAGACTTTTGAAGACAGAAAGAGTACAAACTTTAATTGACACAATTAAAGATGCCCTTATATGTGCTCTGCAATTACATAATGCTGAAAACATTGATGAATCTGATGTTGAGCTACATCGCAGATTAATTAATCAGGTAAGAATTTTTCCATACTGTGTTCAAATACGGTAGTAGTTAAAATAGTTATGATATCATAACTATTCATTTTTATATTACAATGAACATATCAAAGAACAGCAAGAAAATAGCTGCCACATAAATATTTTAATGGAAATTGTGAATTTTATAATTGATCTATTTATTTTGTTAGGCACAGCCATTAAAATATTTCACAAAAGATGTTCAAATAACCAATAGTGTTTTAATTGTTACAAATAGGTTTCAGCTGCATGCTATGCTTTTCATGACATTTTTTTCAATTTGTCTGTACAAGAACAAATGTCAATCATCTCAACTGATCGTCAACGTAAAATTGAAAAAGCAAAGCGACCAGCTTCAGCACCAGGATCTCAAAGATCAACCCTTACTTCTAGTCGATCATCTTCAAAACAAAGACTTCAAACTCATTCCCAGAGCCTTACTAAAGTATAACTTTGCCTACAATCAATGTGATATTTGTTAGCACATATTTTAAAATTATCTTTATATTAAAGAAAAGGTAAGTTGTACGAAATTAAATTATTTACATTATATAGTGATTTGTACATACAAATATTGTATTTAGAATATCTATGTTGAAATTTATATATAGGAAAAAAGGTGCTTTTAAAATCAAAAGTCATACCTAAGAGGTAGATTTTTTGTAATGTCCATCACAGCTTTGCAAAAGTGTTAATATTATGGCTCATTAAAGAATTTTATGCATTAGTTGAATGTAAAGTAAAATATTCAGTAGGTTACTGTTGCTAAAACAAGCGTATTAATGTCCATGTTCACAAGTTTTACAATATTCAAAAAAGTGTTTATTTAAATTTAATGCACAAGTTCACTACACTTTTAACTGACACCTTGCTACTTGACAAGTAGTATACTGTAATTTTTATTACTTCCAGTTCAGCAGAACTGATATTAACTATGTTAAATTGATTGATATTATTGCAATTATATTTTATATTTATATCGAATGTAGTCTTATTGTGTACCAAATCAAAGGCAAATAAACAGTAGAGAAATGTACTCTACATCACTGGAGTGGGGAAACAAAAATGTTATCTTCAGAATTATATTAATAATTTATATTTATAAAAGAATCTTTGTGTATATATGGAATTAAATTATATATTTTACATAAAATATATAATTTTCAGTTCAAACAGTAAATTTACTAACAAGAGTATGAAAGGGTCAAATACCATACATACTCAAACATATACTTTGGAATAGAAATCTCAGAAAACTACAGACTTTGATTTGGTGCATTCTCTATTTGATGACTGAATTTTTTTTGTGAAAAGATAATTTCCATTTCTTAATTGATAATAAATGCATTTATAATTCAAGTTTTCAATAATCACAGGACAAATATCCAATCCATAATCATTGTCTTCCATACTGCATGACATTTTTGTTACATATTCCAAATCTATAAAAGGCAATATATTATTGCAGTTAACCACTTTGATTTAAGTTATTATCACTGAATAATCAATAGTAAACTACTAATTACTTCAGATTTTAATAATATACAAAGTGTCCAATTCTTGTTACTTGCCATTGATTTCTTCTTGTCAGCTTCTAGGGTAGCTGTATAACTTGATTAAAGTTGAAGCTTTGAGTATCTGTAGTCATTTATTATTAAGAAATGACTAAAAGTTACTTTTACTTTACTTACTGTTATTTGTAAAATGGTAATTGGATAATCTTTTCTGTTTAATGTTTTTTTGAGACTACATGGTTGATGAAATTTTTTATTTTAACATTTCAGAGAAATGTATTGAAAATACCATTACATCCTTTTATGCTGGTAAAAATGGTGGACATTCAGTTTAGTGCTTGGCACAGAGTTAAATAAAGGTCAAGTACTTGTTCTTGCATGTAGAAACTAAACGGGTGATGTATTCTATAGATAGTGTCTATCATTTATCTTGTGGTCCAGGATGACCGACTTATTACATTCCATGCTTGACTTCAGTCATAATGGGGAGTTTGGCATTTCCTTCTAAGCATTGATGCATTTATGGTCTTTGAATATAACTATCTTTTCTGCAGCGTGAGGTTTTAATCAATGGAATGCCATTTCTGTCTCTAAAATTTAAAACTTCTGACTAATTCCTAGAAGTAACTTTTCAAGATAAACATTCATAAAAGATAAAAATTCATCTTATTAGACGACATACTTTGGTTGGTAGTAATGTTTGTATATCCTAAATTAAATTAATAATATATAGCTCATTTTTTCAATAACATTGAACGACCATAGTTTTAGTTGAATGAGCTGATCAGAAACTTTGGTCTTGACTTTTTTAATTCTTCTCAATATCTACTATAGTTATATAATAGTTTTTTTAATGGCAGATAGAATAGCCACAGTCAAAATGTTAGAATTGATTGTGATATACCTGTATTGTTTCCAAGATATCAAATCATTTCAAAGGAACCGATGTTTTTTTTTATTTTTCAGATTACAGAGATATATATTACAGGTAGATAGTAGCAATAATATATATATATATATATATATATATATATATATATATATATATATATATATATATATATATATATATATATTTAAGAAGTTTAGTAGCACTAAAACATTAAAACTTCGATTTTAATGTGGTATATAAAATTTCATTACCAACAATAAACCCCTACGATTTTGTAAATTTTGCATATTCTTCAGATGGATGATGCTGACAAATTTGGCGAAGGAAGGATTATTCTGTTATTGAAGTTATAAAAGTATTTTTAACCATATTTGATAGACCTTATATCTCTTTATTTTTTATTATTTCGCCATTGAGTAAATATATTGTAGATTAAACTTGTTTTATAAATCAAACTGATAAAACTAAGAAAATTGTAAAACATGCAAACTCATCTTCACTCCTAAATTACTATTTGTCAATTATTTATGTTTATTTTATCTCGTTTCATTTGTTAAATAAAACAGAATAGTTTTTTGTAAACTTCTGTAGGGATTATAAATTTTAAGAATATTAAAAGATCCTAGTTGCTCAATGAAAATTTAGTTTGCATGGTACATTTGTTACTGTACAAATATTGCTTTATAGATGCATAGGCATTTCTAAATGTACGTGAAATGTTTTTCATACAGCTGATAAAAATAAAAAGACACTAATACTAAGAGTGTAATCTCTAATCACATATATACCTATATAATTACTGTAGTTTTTTCATGGGTGATATTGTTCAATTGCACATTAATATTTTCCAGGCTTTCAGCCAATTGTCCAAGGATCTTTGAAACTGTTCACCTCATCAGTAATAACTGCACCTCCACAATTAAATAAATAAGAGAAATAAAATGGCGTTGGGTCATAAATACTGTTTTCACAGTATAAACCAATTTTTATGATTATTTGGGTTCTTGTAGCTAAGTTAATATCACTTTTGTTGGTTTTGTATAAACAACTTCTTCGTGTGCATACTATAAATTCATGAACAGTTCAGTAAAGACCACTGAATGTTTGTACTAATAAAACTGTCTACTTAGAACTTTTAGAGAATTCCGTTATTTCACTCATCATCTAGTTGCTACAAAACCAAGTCGATGAAGATGAAGAAATTCTGTGCTTCATGAAAGTAGATTTCTTTTAAGATGGTGCTGCTTGTTATTTCAGTATTCCTGTTCTCCCAATAGTTTTGTAAGAGTGGTTAGGAATATATGTAAATTTGATTTTTTTCGAAGTAGGTGATTATTTGTATTTTTACTCTTTGTACAGGGTGTCCAGAATATGGTTTATATATTTTGGAGTAATTCTAAGAAAGAACAAAAGCTTCTATTAACATAGTTTGGGAAATGCTTCTGAAGAAACCTGTGGTTGTGGTCTTTTAAAATGTAAATTTCAGGGTGAGATTCAACAAGATTTGGCTCGATGGTTTTTGTATAGGGCAAAAAGTTAATTCTTCTAAAATGGGTCTCTCTCTTCCTTTCAAGAAATGGCCAATATGCATTTGGTGAAATTCATTTTCTATGTAAGGTGTGTTACATAGAAAAGTGTTTACAAAAATGTGTATTTCAAAAGCAATTTTCCAAGAAAATTTAATTTGTATGAAAAAAAAAACTGGAAAAACTGATTTTAATGTGAAAATGTGGCCAGATCCTGAAACAGATATTAACGAAAAGCATATTGTGTACACCTCATGAAATTAGTTTCCCTGAAAAAAAAATTTTTTTTAGTGAAAACAGTGAAGTATTTATCATCTATATTGGGAGTCCTATTGAACCGTTGAATACTTTTGTTTACTCATTAACCAACACTATGTTAGGAATTTAACTAATTGGTTCTTGAAGGAGAACTAATATCTGAAATTATTTAGTTACTGCAGATTTGTGAAAAAAATTTTAAACATCAGATCTCAAAAAACAAGAAAATGGTGTACTCAATAAAAAAGTGCAACTTATTTTCTATTTATTAATTATAGGTATAAATTAAAATATAAATGACCTAAAAAGTCTAACATTTGAGGTTACATTTATATGTTGTACCCACCTATCAGAAAAATACTTTTACTGAATTCTACATTAAGAATAACTACGTGTAATAAAATCATCTATAGTAAATATGTGGTTAGGTTTTACAATGATAATTTTAGTATATTGTTTTTCCTTACCCTGTATATTTATAACCCATTTTATATATTTTTTATCTAAGTATTTATTACATATATAATAACAAGTGTCTTCTGATTGTGGCCTTGTATTAAAACACTAAAAACAAATATATTGCATTGTTTTATTAAGCTTTTACATTAAATACTAAAAATACATTTAAAAATGTTGAATATCTATATACAATAAAGAAATAAACATGGTGCCTAAAAAACCTAGAATAAATTATGTTTAACAAAAAAAAAAAACAACATCATGGCATATTAAAGTAGAATTTACATAAATAATTTATAAATATAACAATTATTGAAGGCACGTAACAAATTTTAGTATTACTTACAGTATGAATCTTAATTTACGGATTTATCACTTAGTACGGAATGCTTCTAAACAAGTGACAATTCTATGTACATGATAAATATTTTATTATAAACAAAGAATAATTATATTTAATTTTACATATAACTTCCAACAAAAATATTAAAACAGAAGCTCAAATATACAGCTTTATTACAGAGATTATTTGCATCAAACTGTCAATATATATGTATATATTAGTCAAAATACATATTACATACTCATAAATTCAAAAAGGTTCAATTCTAAATTTAACAACAGATCTCTTTTGTACTTGTTAGGTAGAATACTCTGTAATAATAGAATACAGTTGTTAAATTTACTAAAAATTTAGAAATTGAAAATGAAATTGAAATTTATCAACTATGTGGTGGTAATGTGAAAAACAGGCCCTATTCTTAGGAAGACTCTTCTTAAAATCGATCGTAGTTCTGCTTTGAGGTCAAAGCAAACAATTTCACATAGTAAGGGATAATATCGTGAGACATGAACTGCGAACTGAAAAAAAAAAGAAGATTATCACTTCATTTCAATTGGAAGATATACATGATAAAAGTTTCAATTACAAAAATCTAAAATCCATACATAAAGTTATTTATTTGTTTAATTTGACCAAGTGACTATATATCAGACACTTATATGTTATCATTACAGCTGCCTACTTAGATGGATGCCTTATCAGTAGCACCATCTATAAGTAACTATGTTTAAATTTACAGTAATTATATTTATATAATATGTAGATGGTGAAACACAATGGCAAATCTAAGCTAAATTGCTTGTACCTACATCGATTCAAATATCTCGAGTCTATCTGATCTCTTGTCTATCTATTGTATCTACATGATCTCTTGGCTACAGAAGAGTTATCTGAGAACACCAATAATGCAACATTTACAGTGGGCAGCAGTTATTTAAGATATCAAATATCTTATTTGAATTTTTATTGATTGTTTATTTTTGGTTATGTAATCAATATTCATCCGAGCAAGACAGTTTTAAATTGAGGTAATACCCATATTAACAATGGTAACAAAGTCTTATAGCTATCTATTCGGTTTATAATTTATGAATTGGAAAATTCAGATAATAGTGTATAAATTAATTTTCATAATTACTTATTTTGTAAGTTTATAAAATTAATCGTGAGTGTCATCCAGGAACTTACCCTATTATCTGCCATTTTCAGCAATCTCGTCAAAACCAACAATAGTAACGAAGTCCACGCTTCGCGGTGCCCTTCACTTTGCAGTTGCAAGAAATATTCCAGTGCCTCCTGGCATACAGTTATCAATTTTGTTTCGATAATATGCCAATGTTGTTGCCGTCCATCATCACAATACATTTTGAATAAAATTCTCAGACAGCACGCAAGACTTTGTGTTTCTTGCTTCAATAAGTTTGGTTTAACCGAGCCCTTGTAACCAGCTTTCCATAACAAATTTCTTTGGTCATGATTAAAATTGAATGTCTTTGCGAATCTGCAGGTGATATTAGAAACAGATTATTAGCAATGATATATAATTATTAGAGATTACTAATAGATTATTAGTAATCAGACATTCATTTCATATTGATATTTAATAATTTACATTTAACATACAAATGGTCCATTTGTATGTTAAATGTAATGTAAACATGACTAGTACAAATGACAGAGACCATAGGCATTTGTAAAATACGATTTGAAAATATTCGAAAAGTAAACTGATTGGTTGCAAATAAAACACATTTTAATGAAAATTATTCTTATAACAAGAAAAATGCATCGTTAAAAATGATAAATGAAGAAAGTTGAAATATATGGAAAAATGTAATGATTTTAAATTACATATATTATAGGGTAATGTAAAGTAATGCTATATCCTCTGCTATGAAAACTAGTTCTTAACAGCCTCTTGTACTGCCTCAATTCCGAAGGCTTCTACAGTATTGCATCCACAAAGAATTTAACAACACTGCTTCATGGAAAATTCCAAGGGATACTCTATGAAAGAATGCAAGTAGCCCCTGGAATAATAGAAAAATGGTGCAGAGAACATACTGTTTCTGTCAACCGTAGGAAGACAGGGATTTTCCTCTTCACAAGTAAAAGGGAACAGAAGAGTTTAAAGGCCTCTGTTCTCCTAAACAGGCTATAAGAAGTGAAACACCTCCATGTCACTTTTGACATCAAATTAAATTGGAAAATCTATTTCAAAAGGAGTTTAAAATAGGCTAACATTTCCTATAAGCAGTGCCGCAGAACTATTGGGAAGACCTAGGGAATGAAACCCAAAGTGATTGTGTGGTTATGCACTGCTACAGCTTTGACTACTATATGCCTCAAATCTGTTGGTATATAACCAAACGAAGGATGTAGGAGTATGTTGGAGCTGTCAACTTGATGCACTTCCTTCAGATGGGCTTTGACCGTACCCCTTCAACTCGTCTTTAACAGATAATCCTTAAATATGAAGAGCAAAGATAAAAATGCTAATGAAGGGCAATAAATATTTTCACAGATGGCTTTAAGACAGAACGAGCAAGATGCGGAGTATACACTCAAAGTGCCTATATATTAAATGCAATTGGTTTTTCGATAGTTATGCCTGTGTAGTACAAACGGAGATGGCAAGCATTACCATAACCGTTAAAGAGATAGCCCATAAAACTAAGCAAAACAATCACCATCTACACTAAGAGTAGATAATAATTGTTGACTCTGTGAAACTATCAAATAAAAATAGGAGCAATATGGAAAAATCACTATACACTGGTAAACATTTCCCACACAAACAGCATCTCTGTGTGTGGTGAAGAGACATTGCATAGTATGGAGGCAACAAGAAAGTTTACAGATAGGCTAGAGCGGCCACTAAATATTACAGACCTGCCCCACTTAGTACGATATCAGAAAACATTATTGACACTTGCGTCAGTTTCAAAATTCAGAAATTCAATTTCAAGTTAAAAGTAAAAGCCTATTGTGTAAATATTACAGAATACAATTTAAATTAAAAAATGTAGTTTTCGCAAAGTGAAAAATTTAACAATGTAATGAACGTTAAAAAAAATTATCTAAATCTTACCTATGTGATTGAAGAAGACAGTCAGTCAACTGTAAAAGGTGTGGCGAACTCAATAATCTATACATGCCTTGTTCTTCCCTCTGATACTCCGATAAAGATCCACTGCCTGCCATATCGGCAGCAGCAAGGGCCAATGTTTCAGCATCTTCCTTCCTAGAGGTTGCTGGATAAAACACTATATTATCTATAGTTTGTATAAGTTCTAATTGCACAACACTTTTGATAGTCAAACTATTAAACAAATTAACATCAGTGTTATTTACACTATTGTCCTGAAAACTTGGCCTCTTTAAAATTCCCTTGTTAACATTAATATCACCATTTTGTTCTATAACAACAGTTGTTTTCATCGATTCTGGTTTCCATGTTAATAGAGCTGAAGGTACGGTAGAATTGAAAATATCCAACATACATTGACATGTTTTGTCCCATGTTTCCTCATTGAACTTGTGACCGTTGGAATTAACCAAATTCTCTAAGCAATTAGTCCCGGATCTGGCCAGCTGTTCATTATCTTGCTGGACACACCAATGCAATTGAGAATATAACTCCTCTAATAGGAGGGGGCCTAAAATATCGAAATACTGTGTAAAAACATCGACAATGGCATACAGAGCATGGTTGCAGGTTGTTGTCATCCATTCTGCTTTCTCAGGCTGTTTTTCAGGTAGTTTCATATTATCGAAGATTCTAAACAGAACTTTGAATAGATCTTTCCACCAGTGGGGGCTAAACATGTCTCCATAAGTTTTAATTATTTCAAAAAGTACCGTTAAGGCACGTGTCCTAACATCAAGTTTACATCTGTTTACCACACATGAGAGGGAAAATAATAATGGAAACCAGCCACGCACCCATACTCTATCCTCCTCTGTGACCGCTACATCATTCTCCATGCCGCCATGTTCAGCAAATAAGTGAGGTGCACCACTAACACTACAAGCACATGATCTAACCAGTCTTATCGCCTCCATGCTAGTATCTGGAAAGCGGGCATTGCATGCAAATTCAGATAAACACTTTACTGCATCCTGAAAAGAGTCTATCATTGTGGGAAACTGTTTTTCATACAATTCTATTATAATTTTTCCAGTTGTCTGAAAAGCCAACTCAACAATGGCCTCTTCTTGATCACCAGCAGCTAGATGGAAAACAGAAAAGATGTTTTTCCAACCGGATCTAATATTCTTGGCTTGAGAGTTAACCATTTGGGCTACACAACGTACTACCATGTCTCGTATTGTAGGCGATATATTATTTTTCATGATATATTCAAACGGACGGAGGAAATCCTTCTGGAATCTAAAGTTTGAGAACTCTCCTTTCTCAATGAACTTCATGGAGAGTTGCCGTAAACTGTCAACTGCAAAAAAGCAAATTTCCTCATTAGGATTGCAACCCACAGTATTAAAGTGTTCCCCGAGGACCTGCCATATCCTAGACCACTGCAACCGAATCCTGCCCATGTTATAGTAGGAAATCTCTACAATTTTTTGTAGAGAAAACATTCGAGGATGTCCAGGATGTGCAAGTTCCTCCAATGAGACTTTACACAATGCTTTAACAAAGTCAACTATGGCATCACCATCCAAACGAGTTGATCCTGTGAAAATTCTATCTACTGCAACTACTACACTTTGAGAACTAGTTTGTCCAATATGACCCTTTGAACTAGGGTCTGGAGGCTTGTGTCCAGGACCAGATAAGAATTCGGGACGTACACCAGTCCCTATTAATTGTGCTAATTCTAACTGTGATATGCATTTGAGTATGTCCAACCAACTGGTACCTAGGTAATTGCCATCAGTGTGAGCAACCATAATCAAAGTTTTAATAGTGTCTATGTTCTTAGCTTTCATGTCCATAATAGGTGAGTTGGCCGTAAGGAGAGTAAACCTAGCTAAGGCTTGAACATATGCATCTCTTTCCAACGTCATGTGAAAAATGCAAGCTATTCTTATAGCACATCTGATACCATCTAGACACAGTGCGGCTACTTCAGGATCATCACAGTCCTGTAACCCTACACTAAAGGCAGCTAGGAATGAGGTCCATGCCATTTTAAACATAGGTCTAACATGCTCTAGATGCTTTGCCAGAGTAAATGGTGCTTGCACATGTGACACTGATTCCATCAAGTTCTTCGCTGCAGTTGAAATTGCCTCCATTTCCATATTGAAGAGTATTTTTCTTCGCTTTTCATTGTTAAACTGTTGTTTACCTGGCTTGTTAACTGTATTTTTCATCTTAATTTCATGACCAGCTATCTCATCGTATATTTGTGAAAGATATTCTTCTGGCACATCTTTGCTATCTGTATTGCCACGATTCAGTTTGATGTATTGCTCTTTAGTCATTTTGTTTTTGACCTGAGGTGAATGCAAATCAGTTGTCAACATAATAATGGAGAACCCTAAAACGTAAGCTGTGTCAGCACTAGCAAACAGGCCATTATTGGGGTTACATTCGCAGTATCTACTAGCAAACTTCTCCATAAGCCTGTAATAAATATATATGTTGTCATTGAAACATATAATGTTGCCATAACAAAAGATGATTAGATAGCTATGTAAAAAACTTACTACAAGGAAAATCTATAGAAATGCACAATTTATATATACATGATTTAAATTGAGCAGAAAATTATTCTTAAAACTCAAAATAATTTTCCTAAAGCAAGAAAAAAATATTTCACTGAATTAATTGGTAACAATGTAGTCACACAAATCTTAATGTTTTACTTTGTGAAATTATATTGTTGAAAACAAGTTTTGAAGACTGAATTTAAATTAAAGCATATACATATAATTTTTAAGATAAAGTCACATGAAGTGTAGAGATAAATTGACCTATAAAATGTATATGTATAACAAAAAAGTATTGGCTCTTGGAATTGAAATTGACATTTTACATAAATTCAATTACCTGTCGATTTTTTGAGCCTCCCCTGGTAACCTAAAACCATCTAGAAAGTGTCGTAAGGCAGCGACAAAGTCCATGTTGGTAAAATCCATTTGATCAACATAGGTATACATAACTTGTTTACAGAATTCATCATTTTCACCTAGAAATTCCCCAATGAATGTCTTATCCAGTCTATCATCGTTATGGAGGAACTTTGCCACTTCTTCATGGCTATTTCCTAATAGCCCCTGCTCTTGGAGGTAAGATATACCCTTACGAGGTTTACGATTAAACACATCTATCCCTGTTTCCCAAACCTAAAATTTGGATGTTCTATTAATAAGACACAGGTAAAAATATTAAAAAAAAATATATCTAGAAATAATGTTGTTAGAGAATAGAAGAAACAGATAGTTTATTAATTAATATTGGTTTATGAGGTGTAAATTAATTCATGTTTCAGTGTTCCAACTGAAATTTTTGCTGGTATCATTATTGAAGGGTCTGTACCATTATTTATAATCTTAAAAATGCTAATCCCTGTTCCTTTTTAAGTAAGGGCATTTAAAATTAAATATCTATAAAATTTTACATTTTAAACTTTAAGTATGTCCGGGTCATGATAAATAAAACACTAGTTAGAAACAAAGAATTGATTGGTGTGTTAATTTTTATCTCAAAAAATACCAATGTGATTGATTATTTACTTGCTAGTAGTAATTTAAATAAAAATAAAACTTATATCGAACATTTGTAACTATCTCCATTACCTGTGAATTTAGTCTACACTCAAAGAGAAAAAGTAGGGAAGAATCCAGAGACCTTATATTGCTTATCACTATTTATTGCTCCCTTTTTTTAAGACACTTAATATGCATTAAGAACTATTATAAAAATGGAAAATAGAGAAAAACATGAAGTATATTCCTTCTTCATAATGTAACAATTTAAAATGTGAACTATTAAAAAATAGAGGATGAATATTTAAAGTGATTTAGATAAAATATGATAGATGACTTTTTTATGTTTATGATATCCAGACTATTAAAAATACACATAAAAAATAATATTCTTCCTCTATGGGACTGTCTTGTTCCAGAGAATACACATGCAATATATGTTAAGCAAATAATTATTCTTTGATAGGTGCCAGTTGCCTCAATCAAAAATCGAATCAGAATGTTCGACTCAATCAAACAATCGATAACTTGTACTAATTACTTTGTCTGCTGAGCTACTTGTTGCGGTTTTGATTCTCAGAACAGTTCAGTAATCAGTTTCTCAATTCAGTAACTCGGTAATCAGTTTCTACGTACTTCATGTTGTTTTTTAAACGTATATTTACTTTAGTAAATCCTTGCTTAATTACAGTTTGCATACCATTTATCTTTACATTACCATTTCTGGCACAAAATATAAAAGGAAGATCTAAACATAAACATAACTTACTTCTTTTTGTTGTTTAAGTACTTCAAGCTGTTCAGGTGAATCCAAAATTTCCTTATTACCTCCACTCTCACTGGAATGTATGCTGTTGGATGAACCTCCATGAGATTTTAATGATGTATTGTCATTCTCTGCAACTTCCTGTTCTCCAACGGTAGACTGCAAATTCGGGTTCACATATAAATCCTTGCTCCATTCTACCATACATTTTAATATGGATACAAGGCATTCTAAGCCACGTAATTTCATTGCTCTCTCTTGATTGGGGGATGCACCCAATTCTAAAGAATGCCTACTTTGAGCTACCTTAAACAAATCATTGACTAGACGTTCAAAAAGGTTAGCAGCAGCCAAATCACAATCATAATTTATATAGATATCTACAACACTCTGAGCATCTCCACAAATTCGGGTAAGAGCTTGAATAACCATCCACTTGTGTTCAAAAGAAGAGTTTGATGTTTCTAGTATATTCAGGAATATTTCTTTAAAGAACACTTCTATCTGCATTTTCAAATGAAGCTTGAAATTTGACAAAAGGGCTAAAAATATTGCTAGGGAGAGTTCAAACACTTTGGGAACAGAACTGACACCATTTTTTGACAAAGCTACACACAAATACTGTTTAATAGCCGTAATAAACATTTCATTCGATCTGAAAACTGGTCCAGCATTTTGCAGGATGGATAAGAGAAGTTGTAATGATAATATTTTAGATCTAAGTTCATGAGATTTTGGATCGGGTGTTCCATCAGGTAGTGGTTTCATAGAGAGCTTACAAAGGGCCCTGAATACTAGGAAAGCATCTTTCTGTAATATATGGGTAAATTTTGCTGTTACAGCAGAATCGTTTTCACTCTGTGTATCCATACTTTCTTGTGATGGTATTCTGAAAGCAAAGAAAATATAGTGTAAGAGCTATATGAACTCAAGTAGTTTTGCAATTTATATACTGTAAAACTCAACCAGCATTGTCATTATTAATGCATTTTGTATTTATCTAACTTATTCACCTTGTAATTGAAGATGTCACACTTTGGGTTTCATGTTCCACAGAGTTAGGTGTCTGTACTTCAACTTGTTTGTTCTCAATCTCGGTCATAACATTCTCAAATAAAACATCAATAATTTCAGAAACCACTAGTTCACCACCATCAATGTTATCGGTCTTCATGTCACTTTCATTATCCATTTTCAAAGATTTCACTGATTTAGAGTCAGATCCATTAGACAATTTTGAGTCATTTATTGACTGATTTGATAGTATTTCAGCTTGTACCTCTGCTTCTAAAGCTTGATTTTCCATTCTAGTGAATATTACATTCAACATTTGGGTCAAGGTGGCTCTAGCAGTTGTTTGATTAATAAGATTCTTACTAGCAAGGAATATATTGTAACATGTACGTACAGCCATAAGTACTGTACCTTCATGAACCTCAACATGTTGACTGGTTACTACTGTTAGTAATGCCTTTATTATTTGTAACTGGACACCTAAACATAGGGAGTTAGGAATTATTAAATTCAATTATTATTATAGGGAGAGGAAGGCTTTTATATCAAATTGGAACTACAAACTAGTTAGTTTTCACATAAACTTTCAAAATATCAAAGTGGCCACAGAAATCTACTTAACTAATAGTAGGATTTGAGTGGATTTAATAGTATTATGATTTATATGATTAGTAAATCATAGTATTGAACAATTTTTAAAGAAGACTCATTATGAGATACCATCAAAATCGTCAAAATGTTGAAGATGTGATTTTTAGACAAAATCAAAAATATTGGAGAAATAGAGGACATTATTTTAAACCATACCATTTAATATAACTACTTAATAATAATTAATTATTATTACATATATATGTTATATGAATTAACCCTGAGCTATAGTTCCTGAATTAACATTGTATTTTCAAGTGTGATCTGAAAATATATTACGTCTAGTAATTATGTTCTCAGTATGTTTTACTACCTACAAGTCTATTTTTCTAAACCTATTGCATATTATATTCACACAACTATAATACATTTTTTTCTTATTGTGTATTAAAATTTTGCTAACAAATTACATGGTTTCATGTCCCAAATAATGGCAATTTAATGTTTTGTCATATACAAAGTGTATGGATATATTGACTGGTACATACACAGTTGGAAAATCCATACGTGAAGAATACAGTAAGTTAATAGATACTAGTAATGACGGACAGATAGTTAGATTTTACAGTGTTTCATGAGCATTAATAGCAAGTGAGTTTTAAACGATAATTGTGAAGGGATCGACAGATGCTGGAGAACCGACAGGTTTATTCATAACCTGGGGAAGTTATTTATCCTATTTTAATCATATCCTTTTATGTGAATAACAGATATGGGGCATAACTAACTTAAGATCCAGCAATTTCCACATTAAGTGGTACAACAATATCTAAAAACTGGGAACTATGATGTTAATGTTATTTCTTTAATTGTTTTACATAAGAGTTTATCCTTTTCTATATCTTATTGAACCGCTTAAAATACCTAGATTTTCTGACTAAATAGTATATGTACTAAGATATTCTTGGTCCATAAGATAAATAGAACATGAATATTTTATAATTTATATCAATATAGTATGATAATACATACCTTCATCAGTTTGAGGTCCAGTAAAACAGGCACAAATTGTCTCGACAATTCTATCAATAAGTAGTTTACCAGGTGTTGTTGAATCAGGAATATTAGCGGTTAAGTGACCATACGCTATTAATTTCTGTAAACAATCTAAAGCTGTTACCACAATACGGGATGCTTTACTCTGACAGGCCAATTCAAAAGGTAAAAAATATTTTTCGGTTGTAAGAACATTGGCTTCTCCACTCTTTGGGAGCGGTAAAGCATCTGATATTTTTTCTTCCTCATTGGATGTTTCATTGGTTTCCTTTTTTATTTGCTCTACAAGAATACATTTTGCAAAATTATTATAGACTTAAAGTATTGATCCTCTTTATCTTAGCAATCCAAATACAGAATTAGGATTAGCATTCAAATTTACTAAGAGGGATGTGCATAATGTTAATTTACTTGATGATATATTATTGGTATATTTAAAGTGATCAAAACATGGGTAGAAAACCATAGATAGTTTAGTTACACTTAGTTTAGTTACAATTTGCGATGGTGATATAAAAAATGTGTTAAATATGTACTTTACCGAATTTGATAGCTTTAATTACCCTAGAGACTGATTGCATGATGGTTATAACATAATAAATATGTTATCAACTACTATTTGTGAAATAAATAATATAATTTAATGAACTTTATATTGTAATAATTGGTGAGATGGGATTATATATATTTATTACTTAAGATTGTGTTTTATCAACCTTTCACATTGAGAAGTTAATATTAGCAGTTTCTTCAATATTTTTTAATAAACACCTAAGAATATAATATAATACATATATTTGATAGTATAATTTCTATTCATATTAATAAAGTACACATTAAAAAACAGTTAGCAGTTCTCTGATAATTAAAGTAATAAGCGATGTTTACTGTACGTATATCATGAAGTGTTATCTGGAACATGTGGAATATAGCATTATGTCGGATTTGTTAAGTTTCTATATTGGCAATGAAAAAATTATCTAAATGACGGAGTTGTAAAATTTTTGTACAATCTTTTAAATATGTTCTAATTATTAATGAGGATCTAATAATATAATTGGGGAATTATTAAACATTATTTTTAGGGAAAATTTTAAAGACTTTAGCTTGCATTTTTTTTTCTAATTTATATAAAAACTTAACTAAACACACTTAAAATTATTTTTCAGTTGTGCAAGAATTTCTTGTTGTTTTCTTTATAACAAATACAGTGTTTATATTAAAAGTTTTTAAATTAGGATTAATGATTTTGGTTATGCCAATAAAGGTGGTTAACGAATCATTAAAATATACAATATTTAAACAACATAAGCAATTAGGATAGAAATTCAACATTAAGAATTTAATCACTAGTCTCTTTTAGTTGCATTGCCCTTATGTGAGCAGTAACTAAGTGAAGAGATCAATGCTGGTACTATTTTGTTCATATTGAGATATTGGCATAATTGTTTGTATTAGGGTAGGATAAACCAAATATATCGACGTTGATCTGACAATACAATATCTGACATTTTGGCCAAAATTTAACTAAGCAATCATTATTAAAGATTTTATAATGACCGATTGAATGGAAGTATCATGTAAGTGCTACGATTGTTTCAAGTTCAAATCTTGGTGAGAAGATATTTTCTAGCTGAAATAGGCTACGTATGCTCTTCCATAACCTCCTATCTTCAGTTGGGCTCTGGTCTTTTGCCGAGAAGCAAGTCAGAAAATTGTTTTTGTTTCAGAGGCGAGAGAAATTTTTTTTAATAAATTTTGGTCTCAGATAAATTGGGATCAAAGAAAAGTTTTTGTGTGCACACGCTGATTAATCTGAAACTAAATGGTAAACTAACAATCGTTCAACTCCTACCAATCAGATTACAAAGAAGGCTCAAGGTGAAACGTTACGCTGAATTATTATCTCAACAATGTTAAAAAACCTCCAAGTATGTCGTCAAATGTTCATAAATATCCTTCTTGTGCTGATACCTTTTCCTGTTCAAAACTGAGTAAAAAATTTGGAATATAAAATGCATTAAAACACAATAGGAATTCGAAATAGAAACATACAGAACTACAGAATATAATGTAAGTCACATGGTATTGCTGCCAAGGCTTTGGATGACTTTTTGGATAGAATTCCTAAGCTGCCATCACATTATGTAAAGAAATATAGCTCAAAGCTCTTTCTACAATACGAAATACGATCATTGGCCCAGCTGTACCAAATTTTGTAAAGAAAACTTTTTGAAAGACTTCATGAAAACAACCTGTATAGTTATTCTCCTAAGGAAGAAATATGTGACCTTTGCTGTGCCTATAAAACGGGAAACGTAGACGAGGAGACTTGGAAACCTCACATGAAAAACAAGGAATTGGTCCATTATGAAAAAAAAACAGACAAGATGAAATTATTTTGCTCTTAATGGACCTATAGGCAGTGAAACTGTATATCTTTAAACGCTGATGGTATGCACTTTAAAACTAAATTTTGTTGCCACAATTACACAATTTATAATGCAGGTACCGGTCACACTGCGTGTTACTGGTTTGTGGAAACCGAAACATTTCTAAGTGCTTCTACTTTTATATCACGTTTGATTGATTACCTTGAGAAGCATAACTTGGAATTAAAAGTACCCATTGTAATATTTTCTGATGGATGTAATAACTCTAACTCAAACATTTTTGGAAGAGAGTCACACTCATATGGAATGTGACTCCGTTCACAACTGCATTGAACTAAAACTAAAAAATAGGGAAATACATCTTCCAATTGTCTTATATAATGCTACCATTAAAGCAAGGAAGCAGCTTGCGCCATACGAAGCTTACGTTCTCGAATACGCATTTTTCAAAGACTACTCAAGACCAGAACATCAAAAATTACAAGTCAATCCGCCCAGGAAAGCGTATGAGAAAACAAACTACCAGATATCTGGATTCTTGAATATTCACCTATTTCTGAAAAAATAAAATACAAATTATCACTTATCCACGACCACTATATTAAGGTTTAATACGTCTGTTTTCCGTGAATTAGACACCTTCTAAT
This sequence comes from Rosalia funebris, assembly GCA_037954035.1. Lineage (NCBI taxonomy): Eukaryota > Metazoa > Arthropoda > Insecta > Coleoptera > Cerambycidae > Rosalia > Rosalia funebris. The sequence continues at coordinate 3,023,895 of JAZFAV010000001.1, forward strand.
ACACTAGTGAATTAAAATTCATAATACCACGCTTCGATTTTTTATTTTTCATCAAAATAAATCTGTGAAATCTGACGTTTTTCAAAATCAGAATTTTTCACCTCCTAATTGACCGGTTTTGCCCGTGGTCGTGGATAAAACGTTGAATTATATTCGGGAATTAACAGCCTTTAGTTCGCTCGAAAAAATGGATGCACTCGGCTGCGCCTCGAGTGCCCATTTTTTCTCGTGGATTATAAGTTTGTTAATTCCCTTATATAATTAATAATTATCATTGGGTACCGATAAAATCTACCCATTAGGATAAACAAATTTGCCAGTAGTATCAATTTACCCTTCCTCAACAACAGAGATACCTATAACAGCAACAACATGGACTCATCGGCAGCAGCTCAAAGATGTATTACTTCCAGGCTGTCACAATTTCTAGGATTCTTTGCCCAAAAATTAATTTCGTTTTAAATAATAAGTATATTTTCTTAATAAATTTTATTATTTTGTACTTTCCTACTTAATAAATATTTTATTTTATTTGAAAAATAATATCTAGTACAATAATACCTAATACCCATTATAGTAATATTATCCCTCCTATGTGAGGGCCTAAATGATGGAAACAAGTCGTAAGAGCTAATTTTATTAATATTAGAGAATCACGAGGTAATATAAATAAATCACAAAGTGAAACCAAAGGGTAAGAAAAACATCATGTCAGATGCCTACAAAATAGTTTTTAGTTGGTCCTGTAAAGTAATTTGTACATAGGAGGTATTGTCAGCTCACCAATGATATTCTGAACATACTAATGGACAATACCCGTTTGTTTGAAATTTTTACTTACAGAAAATATAGGCAGTGAGTTTATAATTTAGTTTACTTTTAGGCATTTGTGACATGCTTGTCAACAGCAATAGCTTAATTTTGGAATAGCAAATTGCAATGTAGAGAGTACCAAGAATTATATAAACAGTATTACGTAATTGTTAACCTTATAACGTTAATACATATTTATATTTAAATATCATAATTAGAAAACAAATAATATGTTTTTTTTTACTACAAATATTTGTGTTCTACAATTTTGACCAAAAATTAGTAATTTGTGGTAGATGACAATACAATCTTTCCTTATACAAATATTACAAATAATAATGACATAGGAAAGTAAACATTGAATATATAAACGTAGTTTAAAATTTTCTGTTCTGATAGATGGAGATATGGATTTATTTCTGATAACAATTGGAAATATATGATAACTTTTGGTGTATTAATTTTAAACAGGTGCTAAAAGAGTTACAACATATTTTACATAATATTTGGAAAATACGCTTGGATTGGTCAATTGACTATTTAATGAGATTTTTAAACATGGAATTTCAATGGTGTGATTTAAGTTATTTATTTGTTTTAACAAGACTTTCTTTTTTATTCCCCTAAAAAGAAAAAAGCGTGAAGTTACTCTAAATTAAACTCATAATTATTACATTTACTTTTTAAGTTCATTACATTATATATATATATATATATATATATATATATATATATATATATATATATATATATATATATATATATATATATATATATATATATATATATATATATATATAGATATAATTAAACGGAATACAGCAATAAAGGTTTATTACAATTATTATAAAGAAGAATTCGATATACATTAAAAATAACAAAAAAAAAATTAAGGAAGAGAAAAGTTTTTTAAAAATAAAATTTTTAGAGATTTAAATGGTCCAAACATGGTTCATCTGTTTCTCAATAATATTAGGCTGAGGTAAAATTCTATTCCTACATTATTGATGATTTCAGATGAATTAGTTTCATTTATATGCTTTGTTTTTTAGATCTGCTAGAGTTTGGGTTAACATTCACAAATGTTATAATATAAGAATTTGTCATACATTCTTATTTAAAATTAATTTGAATACAAATTTTATATTTTCTATAAAATATGAATATATGACATCATAAATTGTAATATTACCAAAATAATTAAAATAATGAAATCCTGTCTTTTAAAAAAATACATGATAACTCAAAATATAATACCACAAACGGATGGGTAGCCCACTCAAAATTGAAACTGTCTAAAATCATACAAGTTAAATCATCAAAAATAAATAGGAATAATAAAGAAAATAATGGTGAAGGGTCTGTTGGTTTACTTCAATTTCCAGTTTTGTATAGTAATTTAAATTAATGTTAATTTTGCCATTACATGGAGTTTCTAAAATACATTATTAACAATAAAACTACTGTAAGTTGCATATACTGCACTGTATAATTTAGATATCCTTTAGATTTTAATCATGCATTGGACAATTTGTAAATGTGAATAAATATGAAATTTTATTACTTCTTATCTATTTTTATTAGGAAAAAAGATACGATGGATAAATTAAAAAAATATATAAAGATAATTCAAAACATCAGGATGAATGTTTGATAAATTACGTTTTACTTATATGACAACTACGGTAGGTATATTATGTATGGTACCAGTTAAGGTATTGACTACTCAGTTCTATAATAAATAAAATAGTGACTTAAGTAATTATAACGCAACACATGATTATATTTTATAAGATTTCAAAGATTAATAAAAAAATCAATACAAAAAGAAAAGATTCTTACCAAGGGCTGCTTCACAAGCTCTTTTCAGTTGTGAATGATGGGACCTTTTAATTTCCTTGTCATTTAAAATTTTCTCCAAAGCCCGCAGTATAAACATTTCTTTAGTTTTTAGATTAGATTGCATTGTTAATGAAACTTATAAGTAATTAATTCTTGAAACACCTCAAACATTCCGGAGGGATCGTCGTTTGTGACGTGTTGAAAAGCTAAATATTGAACGGAATCTTGCTGACATTTGCTTTCCCTTTAAAATATCGTTAAGACGTTATTGTATTATTAATGAAAATATCACACACAATAATTCACATTAGTACACTCACGATTATTTTACTTTTTTAACTCTTAAATGTTTATAACTGCAATACCCTTCTGTCAAGCAGACATGTCATTTAGGTCTATTCCAGTGTTACCAGCAGAGTTGCCAGATAAGAAGTTATGTTGGTACTAGATTTAATTTGAAAACACTTACGTGATAAATACGGATAAATACAGTTATTAGATAGTAAATTTATGCTTATACAATAATTTCCATTATTTGATCAGACCAAATAAATAATATACATTAAAAGCTGATATTATAGCCTGGTTGTTTAATCTAATATTGTTTTCTATAAATGTTGTGTTTCGATATCACAGCCTGGCAACTTAAATTGATTACAAAACTTCAAAATTGAAAATAAACTAGAAAATTAAGATATAATCACTTAATTTGCATTAACTTTTATTTAAAAACTTATCTTGTATATTATTTTTTGTAAACGTATGAAAACCTATAACAGATTTTATTGAGAATAATGCACTACGTCTTAGTGTGACTTCATTATGAAGTTGGAAATCTCCTTTAAATGTATCTGTAAATGTATAAAAAGATATGCAAATAACGTGTATTACGAAAAGTATGATGCTCCCAGCATTACAAACGTAACGTCCAACTATAAAGGTGTATCAAACATAAACCAGTTGATTCCCCCTTGACATTCTAATACGCCATAAATATGTTTGCAATAAATGCCATAAATAAAACAAATATCATTTATGTCGTGTACATTAATTTTAATGAAGAAGATTAGGCTTCTTGAATTGTAATGTTTTTCAATATAAAGACTGTGGTCGGTAGACGTTCTGTAACATTAAAAACTTAGTGACGTCACACTGGAATAAATATTTTGTGTTAAATAAAAAGCGGTGTGTATTTGGATGTTTTGAAAATCATACAGTGAATTTCATAGATTTACCTATTAGTATTTCGCAAAACAGTTCACTCTATTGATACCAAATTGATTCAACTATTATTCATTTATAGTTTCAGCCATATTGTAGAAGTTGAGTTGGTGTTATCACAAGTATTAATAATTCTGAATAAAGAATGTCAGTACAAAAAAGAAGAAGATACAGTAAAGTGTAAAAAAAAATAATCCGGAGTTTGAATCTTCAGTATTTGGAAACGTAACAGTTCACTTGAACTCTAGTCTTTGGGCTTTAATCAATAATCAAAATATAGTCAACTTTGCGATCATTTCCATTCCTATCAAAAGAAAACAAAAAATAAAAATTATGATCATTTATAATTGAACACCATAAGTAATAAACAGGCTAAGTACCAAAACAGCAAAACAGAATTATTGAATAAAAACATTTTATTAACAACATTTTTCTAAATTTAGAAATATAATTTAACTCAAGGATGTAAACGATTACGCAAATACACCCTGTACAAAAATCAAATAGAAATTCTTATTAACATTGAAACAAATATATTATTTTTATTCAAAATTTTTGAAAAGAGCTAAGTACCACACGTTGTTAACAAAGAGTTAAGTGCCACTTAAGAAATATTCGTATAAAAATCTTTATGCTTTTCATTATTTAAAAAAGGAATCATGGCCCGTAAGTTTTGTTTCTTTTTTTCGCTAATAGCTTTACTCACCGTAGGTGGTAACATTACTCTTCTGATATCCTGGACATTCTTCCCTATTTTAAAAATCTTAGTTTTTGACCAAATTTCTGTTGAATAGGCTTTTTGATAAAACCACTGATGGATCTTTTGCTTCGTATCGAAGGGTCACCGCCTTAGTGATATTTAGTTTAGAAGTATTGATGATATCATCTACACTAGCCTGAAAATTGAAGAAATTGTGTCTTTCCATTTCTATCACACGATAAGGTATAGTAACTCTTGCCGATTTAACCACATCTTCTTCCACAATTCTCGAACTTACTGTTTTACTTGGTTCCTCTTTCGCAGGCCGCAACGTATTTTTGTGCGTTCTGTATTCTATTCTCGCCACTTTAAGCTTCTTTTGTTCCAGTAAAGCATTGCCGGTTCCCCCTTTTCTTCTTGCTTTATTAGCCTTATTTTGATTTTATTCTTCCATCTTTCGGTAATATCAAAGTTTACCAATACTGCACAAAATTAAACTAGCCACTAACCACAAACAAGCAAAAACCAGCAACAAGTGCACGTTTAAATAACATGTGTTACCATCTGAACGTCAAGTGAAACACTGAAATTCACAATAAAAGTGACAAAACGATAAACACACAGGCACTTAGCATATTTCTAACTTAACAGTCGAGGTACATAGCAGATACGCCAATTTCATACGTCGCGTCGGCTGTAACGACAATTTTGTTTGGAACTTAGCCCAATCGATATATTATTCTTAAAGATACTTAGCATACTTTTAAGATAAAAACTCAATTTTTTGTATTTAGGCACTTTTCAGCCTGTTTTTTACTTATGGTCTTCAATTAATTGTAGAAAAAATCATAATTCGCCTTCTATAGTACATATGATTAAAAATGTATATAAAACTATTACAAAACAATATAGCATTTAATCTTTATTCAGAATTTGAAATAATTCTAAATAAAACCGTGTATTGTCTTCTTCCTCTTCTTCTTTTAGCTCATAACCCTTGGTGGGTTTTGGCTTGCTCTACTATGTTCCTCCATCTGGTTCTATCTACTGCTATTCTCCTCCAGTTTCCTAATCTTAGAGTTTTTAGGTCTTCCTCCACATCGTCTATCCACCTTTTCTTGGGTAGCCCTGTTGGTCTTGTGTTTTGAGGTTTCCATTCAAAACGGTGTATTGTATTTGAACAAAGAAACATATTTTTAAACATAATTTTTTTAATTGTTTTAATTAAATGGATTCATATTTTGCACACCCTGTATATGTTAGCAAAAGTTAATCAGGTATACAGAAATCGCAAATAGTGAGCCTAGTAAATAACGAATAAAGTTAGTTAATCATCTACGTGTATTTATATAAAAGCGAATGTTTGTGTTTCCATGTTCTGAATAGGCTACATCGGTCAACTTGTTGTTATGAAATTTTCACCACAAATAATATTCAAGAGAAGTAACATAGGTGTAATGCCACCCGGATCGGTCCATTGTTTGCTATCGCATCGGGGTTAAAGTTACAAAAAATAGTGGGTGAAAATTGATAAATATTCTCGCAGATACTCAGGGATCACCGCTAGAAGTAGAATGTAAGACCAACCTCCATTAATTTTTCCCCTCAATATTTTTCCGGAAGATACGTACCCCATATCGCCATTCCTTATGGGGGTTTTTTCTTCATTTTTGGGGTGTTGCAACGCGCGCTGGGTATCAGCTAATACTGTTATAAAACATCAAATGCCTTCTTATTTTACCTGCAACTGCCCTCTAGTCTTCTCTCTGAAATACAATATAAAATTTAAGCTTAATTAATAATTAAAATCATAATGAACTTAACTTTCATATAAACTTTTTTCTCGTTCTCGCATTTTATGTATGAAAATAATAATTACAACACCCCTAAGAGACTTATAGTTAAATTATAACTATTTCAACTTTTTGGCTTTAAATACCGGTGCCCTTTTTTTAATTATTTACTTTAGGCAATATATTTTTAAGGAATAACCACAAATATCAACAAAAGGCTAATTTATTATATAAAAGGCTAATTTTTAAAATTTTTGGCTTTTGCATATTACTACAGTTATAATGCAGTTTGCAATTTAATATGTACTAGTATACTGGAGTGGGTAGGAATCCTTTGGTGTGAATATAATACTGACTTAATTTTTCACAAAACACCAAAACACTATACACTACACTCGACGCGCGTTTCGCCAACAAACTTGGCATCACCTGATGATGGTTAACACTCAATCAGTTTTCACTCAATGAGTTTTAATCATCTCCAGATGATGCCAACTTTGTTGGCGAAACGCGCGTCGAGTGTAGTGTATAATGTTTTGTGGAAAATTAAATCAGTGTTATGTACCAATATAATCAATTATTTGTCTATAATTTATATATCATATTCACTTTGTTTACACAATTATAGTATAATAATAAGTTTCCCTTCTTGCCCGGGTTTCCCCTAATTTCTTTATCTCTTTCAAATGTATTTATGTATTTGCTGATCGTATGTCTGTAGCTGCTGAACAAACTGTCGACAAATACTGTACGTAGTTAACTTTCATCAGCAGAGGCATAAGGAACGTATTAGTCTGTGTAAAAGTTTCCAAACAGCATATTTACTTCGAAGGTAGGTATAAAAGAAATTTATTATTCGTATAAAAAATATCATAATTTTTATAATTTCTCATGAAACGTTATCAGTTCCTAGTAATGGTAGTTTTGTTATATTTATTAATAAATACTGCATTAATTCGCGGTAGAAACATGTAATCATATAGGTATAATATAAACATATACATATTCAATAATATAAATATAGAAACATTATTATTATTGTCATAATAATTTTAGAAGAGGGAGTTATGGATCAAAAGGAGCTCCCACCACCATATAGTGGAGAGTTTACGAACATGGGCTATGGATTGTCAAGTAAGTCTATCTATTATGTTTATTTCAGTTCTTTTACGTTTTACGTTCATTTTGAGGAGCTAGCTAAAATGCATACGGTGCTGAAATCGCAATAAATGCGTTTCTGTTTAGCCTAAGCAAAACTTGCGATGAGGGAAATGGAATTTGCAGCAGTTAAGCAGTGGTGTGCTGCATAAAAGGGTACACAATATTTGTAAAATGTTTCTGAAACTTTTTGTACACGAGTATAACTAAACCATAATCTTAACTTTCAATTTCTTGAATAAACATTTTATTTATTTAAGAAAATTTACTAATTTCAATAAATATGCACAAAACTAGAAATACTCCAGCATTTGTTATAAACTTTGTTATTGCAATGATACAGTAAGGGGTCATATCTCCATAAAGAAATGAGTATTGTCTTTAAATTAATAAGTTATTTGTAATTATACAATTTTAGTTTGGTACAGATCACAAATCACACAGATGAAACCGAAGCGTCAAAGTATAACTTGAATATATTCATTTATTTATAATTCATGGGTTGGGCAGAATTCCATTAATTAGACAAATATGAAAAAAAAATATAGCAAAATACAGAACAAAATATTATAACGAATTATAATACTTATTGAAGCATTTAACTTCAGTAATACAATTTGTATGGACTGGTCATGTATTAGACAATATAATTTCATACACTTTCTATTAGAAAAATAGGAGGCCGTGGATAAAATAAAAGTATCGAGTCACTACTTTATAATTTCTTCTTTATTTATATTTAATATGCTATTCGAAGTGGATCTGTCTTCTCTTCTGTATAAAAAGGCGTGCGACACTATCGACTAATCTCATATCTCATATCTTTGTATATATATATATATATATATATATATATATATATATATATATATATATATATATATATATATATATATATATATATTCATTGGAACAAAATAAACATATACGTCTGCATTTTAGTACTTCAGCCGTTCATAGTTTGGGTGCTTAGATTAAATACAATCTTATACTTAACAAAACAGAATATATAATAAATTCACTTAATTTTGTAACATCTATATACAGGTTATTCGACACTTTCAATATGTTGACCTGAAATATAGGCAATAATGAATTAATTCTTGGAGTTAATTATGTTCTTGATCTCAAAATGGTCACGCCTTCTGTTAACTTGACTGTATTAATTCAAAAATTAATTCAGTATAACCTATCGGGGAAATATATTGAGTGTCACATTTTTCCTTGGTGGTACATGTATATCTATATTATAGCAATGTATAACACATACTCCTTGTCTTGTTTCTTGGATATAGCTGTGAAGTAGCTTTACCAAGACTAGAGAAATAATCGGTGAAAAACTACAAAATCTAAAATAAAATAAAGAAGAAATTCTTATTGGTTATTGTTCACAACGGTTAAAATCCGTGTGTATATTCAAAATATTTGTATATATGAGCTCCTATCGTAGCTCTGTATCTTCTAATCGTTACAGTGTTTTTAGTTTCTAATATTTGCGGTGCATGCGTATAATTTTCAAATATTCTGTGCCTGCTTTGCTAAAGACTTAAAATATTTTATATTACCCTATATTATTTAATTGGCTTTATCCAATTTATACCTGTTTTGTAAATTAATTTTTCAAAGAGTTAGGAACATTTTCAGGAAACATTATTTCATGAAATATATCTCTAGCTGCTCATAACTAATAAGTATTAGTTGTTCCAGATGACAATAAACAGTTTCCCTTAGTTCTCTTATTATTTTAAATATACCAGCTTCTAAAAATATTGTTGATAGATTAAATGTCAGAGAGATTAAATTTTGAGAGAAATTAAATGACAATAGATATTAATTTACATGAAAACTTGAAATTGTTTGAAAATAATCCGTGTACGTATGGCTGTATATAATAGTGCAGCATGTGAGTATGACATGGTCAATTAAAAAATATCCTTATATGCAACTATAGAAAAAAAATCTAAAAATAAGTTGCTTTTATTTATTTTTTTATGTAATATGTGAATGATACTCAAGTTCCATTAATATTCTTTGTTGTTATAAACGTTTGAAACAAACAGGGAAGTGGACTAGATAAATAAACTTCACCGATTGATCCTAAAGTCATTGATCAATGGCTTAATATTCTATCACTCCTCTAATATTCTCAAAACATTAATCCAAAACTAAACTAAACCAGTAAGTGTCCTTAACTCTTTTAATTAGTATGTAATAATTATATACTGTTCTCCTGGTGTAATGGTTTACATCGGGAGAACAACTTATTTGTGATAAAAACACTTTCATTTTACCATAAATTGACAGCTTACTGAGTTAGTAATATGTTCTTTATTTGGGCAAATTTCCTTGATCACAAATATAATTCATGTACTTTAATATAATTCGTAGTTTATTATAAATTTCTTTACAATAATTTTTTTTTGTATAGCTCTACCATATATTGTCGTGAACAAATCTTTTCTTGGCAGTACATAGTGCATCTTTACATTTAGCACATCCTGTTTGATATTAATTTTTTGTTTTACTAATCGTCTGGCTCCATCTTAAACATATATCTATCAGATAATTTAAATAAATTATAAAGGCGGCGTTTGCATATTTCGCTGATATAAGGCAGCCGGATATCGGTATATATAGACAGTGCGGAAGCTATACAAGCTATTTAGTTAAATCAAATGTCTGAATTGTATATATGTCTGATTGTATATATGTATGCAATACGTAAACTCTGTAATGGTTATTTTTCTAAGTAAGGTAGGCATGTAAATAAATAATAAAACATGTTAAATTTAATGTGCTTAATTAAATTTCACGTAAGTAAATTTCACTATATCTATCCCTCCCATGTATATATCTTGCTGAAAAATGTATACCAATTGGAAAGTTTATGTTTTGTGGATTATCTGATCTGCTTGTTGATTCTATGTGCATCAGGTGCATATTAGGATGGTGTGTACTTATTTGCTTTTATAATAGGACATGTTAGAGGTTACATGTATTCGTATATATCTTAGTAGTTAGATAGGAGTATATAATTTAGGAAAAAAAAAGTAAAACGTATTCAATTAAAAGCGTTTCCTTATTGTTTTTGTGTGGAACTTCTACTAGTTGGAAGTAGAAGTTCTAAACTAAAATAAGTAAATATTTTATCCTAAAGATAGCATTTGTTTTACGTAAACAAATTTGTTTAAGCATCACCAATTGATATGTTAAATGGTAACTAACATTTGTATCTCGAATGTAAAATTTAATTTTCATAACAAAAGTATGAATATATGTATGAAGAGTATGAGTATGTTTTACCTACAAATGATAATACTAAATTCTACCAAAATATCTGCATTAATCAAAGTTTGTTAATATGTATTTTCGGAGTTATTATTTGTTTATCAGAAACTGATATTTTTTTCGACATATTCAAAATTAATGTTTATTATACAATTTAATTCATTAACAACATATTTTTTCTCTCAGTGTAGTTCTACAGCAACAGAAATATCTCGTAGCCATTAAGTTTTTTAAAAATTATTTGACAATTTGTATACAAATTTCTTTTTCATGATAATAATATAAATGTTGAACTGATAAGTATGATATGTAGTTGTGTAAATATTATTATATTAGAAAATAGAAACCCTTGTTTAGCTAGTACTCGAAACTCGGAATCAGGGCACATCTGTTTCTTAGGCTTAGGGGTAAAAATGCAATTATCACTGGCAATAAGTTACGTGATTTACTGCCTCAGCCATTTGTTAAAACCTTTGCAACGTAGGTCAATGGTTTATGACAAGCGTGGCGTCGGATTTTGAAATAAGTTTTTAAAACAGTCAAATCTCGCCCTGAAACATTCTCTCGTCATTCGGTACTAGCTTGCTCGCTATTCATTTAATTTATTCCTAATAAACGTAGCTATAGCAATAACATATCACTAGTATCATTTCACTACACACACACGTACGCCTGAAAGACCGCCATATACATATACAAGAGCCTATTAGGTGTGATAAGTGATAACGTAACACAAAGCTGATGTCTTATAAAGAGCGTGCGAATTTTGCTAATTGAGTCTTTACTCTCTACTCCGCTGATGAGTGACGGAGACTCTTTATCGCATAAATATTAACATCAGCATTTTGTTGTAATATAATATAACCATTTTTAAAGGTAGACTTTAGAACGGCAGTTTATGTTCTATTATCATATCATTTACGTAATCATTCTCAAATGAAAGCCGAATTATTCCATTTTTCTTCCTTGTATATTTATTGCTCGAGATGAATGCATATTCAGTAGATTTCAAAAATCGAAAAATACATAGGGTGTTCCATTAAAAAAAATATATTATTATTATTATGTTTTGTGGGTTTGGGCCTTATCACACTGATCGCATGGGTAGTCCCTGGCGATCCCCTCTTATCCGGGTCATTATCCAAAAATGTTATCCCATAAAAGGAGCAATTTGGGTACGTCCCTCCCCTTAAGTCTCGCCTCCTCTAGGATAATAGGGGTCCCTAATATAAGGCATCTCCTCTCCTCCAGTACGGGGCAGGTGTAAAGAAGATGAATCGAGGTTTCCTCGTCTTCTCTACAGTATCTGCATGCCGGGCTGTCAGTCAGCCTCAGCTTGTGCTTATATGCATTCAGGCTACTATGGTGGCTCTTTATGATTCCCACCAGGGTTCTGGCTTTGTGTCTGTTCAATTTAATAAATTTTTGGGCCCATTTCTCAATCTCTGAGTATTCGATGAAGAGTTTGGTTATTCGACAACCCGTTACTCCTCTCCATCTTTCTCTGTGCTGGTCTCTTGCCCAGTCATTGATGCGGCCTCTGATCAGATTCCGACTTATTCCCACTGCAGGTTCTGGTCTATAGAGGTTTTCCCTGGTCCCTAGTCTGGCAAGGTCATCTGCAATTAGATTTCCCTTAATGCCATTATGCCCAGGTATCCATAAGAGTTCCACCGGTCCCTTCCCTGCCAAGTTGTTCAATGCTTCATAGCAATTAAAGATCAGCTTCGACTTTGTCGTTGCTGAATTCAGGGCTGTCAACGCCGCCCTGCTATCCGAGCAGATACATACCCTCTTCTTGGTCGGCCCCTAGAACACCGTATGTAATTGCAACTAGCTCGGCCTGGAGTCCGGTAGTGTATTTACCCAGGGGGAAGGTTTTCCCTATCCCATCGCGTCGCCTACACACCCCCGCACCCGCTCTGTTTTCACTCTTGGCTCCATGCGTGTACCAGATGTCTCCTTTAAGCGGTAATCTAGCTCGACCCTCTATCCAGTCGGTCTTACTGGTGAGGGTGATCTTATATTTCTTGTCAAACAGGAAGTGGACACCCGTACTGTCAGAGGGCATCCATTGGAGCCCCTCCTCAGCTAGCTGTCTTGAGAGTCTATTCAGATCCCCTACCTTCCTGTTCATGTTTTCCACCCTGTGCATTGCCTTTGCAGCTTCCGCTTTCAGGGTGACATCAAGAGGTAGTATTCCCGTCAGTATCTCCATCGCCTCAATCGGTGTCGATCTTGGGGCTCCAGTTATACTTCTTAGAAGCAATCCTCTTGGCTTGTTAAGTCGGTTGACTTCCGACTTTAAACAGGCTCTCTCCCACCAGACCAGTGCTCCATAAGTCAGTCTGGGTTTGAGAATTGCCTCATACATCCATTTCATGGTCTCCGGTTTCAAGCTGCAGCTATTACCAATGGCCCTTCTCAGTTGCCAAAGTGTTGCATTGTGTTGTGATCTTTGAACATATGTGACTTAGATGTTTTTCCCATGACAGTTTCCCGTCCAGGATTACTCCTAAGTATTTCACTTCGCTATTAGCTTAGTTCTTGACCACCAAGTTTCAGCGGACATGTTCTGCTGAAGGGGCCCTTCGTTATTATACTAAGTCATCAGCATAGCCAATTACTTGGTAATCCTTTAACCTTTCATGCAGCTCATCCACTACCAGGCACCATAGAAGGGGGGACAATACCCCTCCTTGATTACAGCCCGAGTTGACCCGGCCCTTGATGGTTGTCTTGCCTTTGTTGGCAATAAGCTGTCTGTTTCCCAATATATGGTCTATCCATTCAGCGATTATTCTGGGGGTATAGCATCTACCTAGTGGTCCGCTAATCACCCCCCTGGATGTAAAGTTGAAGGCGCCTTCAATATCAAGGAAGGTGCCGACAACGTATCCTCCGGAGTCCAGTTGTGCTCGTATCGATGATACAATCTTATCCAGAGCTGTTTCTGTTGATTTACCAGCTTGATAAGCGTGCTGGCTCCCTTGAAGCGGTCTCTCTATTAGGACAGTATCCCGAAGGTACCTGTCAATTAATCGTTTTCAGTAAAAATGAAGTGAGGCTAATCGGTCGAAAGTCCTTAGGGGACGCGTAACCGACTTTGCCCAGTTTAGGTATAAAAACAACCCTTGTGCCTAGCCACACTTCTAGGACCCTCTTCAGTTCCAAGCTGGCCTTGATGATCCTTATAAGCGGACCAAGGATTATATCTTCTGCTTTCTGCAGAAGTACCGGGTAAATGCCGTCCGGTCCCGGCGATTTATATGGATCAAAGGACCTCAAGGCCCACCTCATTTTAGCTGGTGTGACTATCTCCTTCACGAGTTCCCTGTCGTCCCCCTCTCGGTTTACCGCCCAGGTCCCATGTGCCCCTATTACTAGTGGATCGGAAATGTCTCCCGTCCCCGGTCTATGAAAGCCCGGAAAATGTACTTTGATAAGATGGTCTAAGGTTTCCTCATCCGATTCCAAGAAATTACCATTAGGTAGCTTGAACTATCCTAGAATCGCTTCCGGGCTACGGGAATCTTGTTCAGCCTCAGCTCTCTTATTTACGAGTATCTCATTACAGAAAGAGGACCAACTACTTCTTTGGACTTCCCTAACCTCAGCCCTATACTGATCCCTGGCAATTTTCTAGTCCTCCCAGGTTGTACGGCTGTTACGTTTTCTGGCTCCCTTGAGAAGGTTTCTTACCTCGCATCTAAGACTTTCCAGCTTATTGTTCTGCCGTCTTACCTGTTCTTTCAGCCTAGCTCGTTTAGGCGTACAGTTCCCTTTATAGGCTTCTATCAATCCTCTACTTAGTCGAGAGGCTGTCTCCTCCAGTACTTCCCTCTCACTAATTCTGGAGGAGATCCCCCGAACTGTTACTAGAAGATCTGCCTTGAACTGTTCCCAGTTTATGAATCTGGGGTTACGGGCCCACTTCGTCTCTTTATGCTCCCCCACTCCCAGATCAAACTTAATAACAGAGTGAGTGATCCGAGAGTGTAGGTTCGTCCGAGACTCTCCAGTTCCGCACGTATCCCGCCAGGTGTTTGGAGCTCAAGGTAATGTCAATTACCCCCTCCATTATAGCATTATGAAGAGTGGGTATGTTTCCCACATTTAAAATATCTAGCTCTGTACTTACCAGATATTTCATGAGCTCCCTACCTCTGCTATTGATGTTCGTGCTACCCCAAACCATATGGTGTGAGTTCACATCACATCTTATCAGCAAAGGCAGGTCGGCTTTTTGACACAAGTCCACAAGTTCCTTCACCTCCGTTGTCGGATTGTCCCTGCTGTCATATAGTAGATAGGCTGACGCTATGACCATCTTACCTATATTATCAAGCATCATAGTTACCGCCATTAGATCTCCTGTTGACCATTTCCACAGGAGTGTGGAACTGATGTTCTTCACTACGATGCCGGCTCTGGGTCTGTTGGTACTACTGCCCCTATAACAGAGAAAATTACCCAGCCCCTTTATAGATCCCCGCACCACCCAAGGTTCTTGGATGAGTGCTATCCCTGTGTGCGTCTTAGCCAGATCCCTCTGTAGAATAGCAGAGGCATCTTAATTCGATGCAAGTTAATCTGCATAATTTGGATTCGCGTCAAAGCCATTTCGTCTTTCCCGCTCCTCCTTCATTGCTTTGTTACTTTACTCTTTCGGTTACTTTAAAAGTGACCCGACCGAGATGGTAGAAAGGCCTGTATTCCAGTGCCGCGAGTGGCCTGGCATGAGATTCGGGAATATGCAGCACCAGGAGCTTCTTGCTCTTAGCGCTAGCAGGTTCCCCGTCCTTTTCTTGCGGCGTACGCATTACTCGCTACGCCGCAGTTCTTAGGGTGGGGTTGAAGGCTTCTAGATCGCGAAGGATCGCCCCAGGTTCTTCCTTGGAAGGAAACCTGGCGGTGGCTTTCAACGGTCTCTGGAGCACCTCAACGCCCCCCATTTTTATTTTCGGCCTCGACCAGGTTAAGGTGGTTACTATCACCTTAAGCAACCGTTCCTTCGATCCCTGGTCGGAGGCAATGAAGATGAGTGCGCCCCCTTTGCAGAAGGGAGTCTCGAGTCGGGGCCAACTCTCAAGGGTACCGTTTGCATGGTCCCGATGAAAGTGTCCCTAAACTCGGTGAATTCTTTCCGCGTGAAAAGCCTGTCTGGGTAGTCCTCCGCTACCGCCACTACCGTGAGAGGATTGGCTCTCTGCGCAGCCGTTAGCCCTCCCCCGCCCCCAGCAGTTATCTTAGCACCACTGGTGGCGGGAAAGGTCCCACGGCCCTCCTCTGTCGGTTTTTTATTGACCCTGCCCGCTGATGGAGGAGTTTAATTACTGTCCTTCCTACGCTTCGACGCGCCTGGAACCTCATCATTGAGGTCGCCAACACTCCTAGGAGCTGCTCCCTCACGTCTAGCTTTAGCCAGCTTCCTTCGCTGGCTTCCGCTTCTTCGTTTTCTAGCAGTTGCCCCACTTTCATCCCCCGGTTTACTAAGATTTCCCTCGCCCCTTCCCTCAATAGAGATCAAGGGCAAGGTCCCGAGTGTGGCCTGGGTGTCGGCGATGGAGCAACTGCTCGGCAGGGAGGATGGAGGCGTCCGCGGTACAGGCCCGCTTTCGACCTCCTTATCCTCTAAGCTTTTGTCTTTGTTGATTGGTTCCATTTTGGTCCCACGAGTAGCTAGGGAAATAAAGGCCCACCCCCGCAGAGCCCCGCATGCGGGGGTAAGACGACTTAAATACTCAGGAGTTGCACCAGGTACTCCTGAGGCACCGATTGCGACTCGGTATCCCCTGAGAGCCAATCAGTCCGTAGGCTTGGTATCTCACACCATCGGATTAGGGAAGTGTGTCATACCCATCCAGTTTCACCAGGCTGAATGGGCGGCTGTTTCTTAGTTGTGAATCGGGTTTGTCGCCTCTCCTTGAGTAAACTCAAGAAGGGTTCATACCCGGGATGCTGCCAAGCCACATCCCTTCATTCACATGGACGGGCCCTTTACTGGGGCCGCCTCATTTATACCCCCATTCGCTTGGGCAACCCCTACTTAAAGGAGTGCCATCATTCATACAGGTATGGACCCTTATAGCGCCCCCAGCCCACAAGGCCCCCCCACCAACTGCAAGGTCTTACAGCTCCTAGGGAAAAAAATCTGAGATCATAGTAAAATTTCCTACAACTTTCATATTTACCATTTTTTTTATTTCAAAAAATAAAATAGTTAAGGATGGTAGAATATTATGTGGATAACCCTGTATATATACATATATGTTGATTCTATCCTGTATTTTACCGGTGATCTTGGTTCTTCAGACTTCAGAATGACTTTCATCTAATATCACTATTATTTAATTAATACCTATAAATATGTATACAGGTTTCATTGTTATGAAATAAAAGACTGTTTCTAATGGACAATCACCCCGTTTTTATGGGACATCTCATGTTTAGTCTAGCGGCTAGTCTCTAGCCAATAGGTATTAACCGTGGGACCTAATGGTAATGAAACCTTGCAGTTTTGTCAATGAGTACATAATCTTACCATTAATATATTGATATTAGTACGTAGACAGTTAGGTAATGGTAACTGATATAACATACGCATTAATATTATTCTGTTAATTCTGAAACGCGCTGCTATACCCTATACCAGATTATTTTGCTGAGAATAAGAGTACATAATATTACCATTAATATATTGACATTAGTACGTAGACAGTTGGGTAATGGTAATTGATATAACATACGCATTAATATTATTCTGTTAATTCTGAAACGCGCTGCTATACTCTGTACCAGATTATTTTCCTGAAAATAATTTTAAATATATTTTCAATAGAAATAAAATATCGAAGTCTAAATGGATATCGATATTTCGATATGCTGATATGACATTTGCATTGCATTTCTTAAATCTCATTGAACAAATGGCAAGTTAATGTATAATTTATAAAAACAATAAATTAATTTGCAATGCAGACGCTGTCTCTCACATCCAACTTAACATTAATGGAACTGAATCTAGAACTGATCCTGGTGATATTTGTCAGCAGTTGCTGTAAAAACGGGTAGCAAAGAGAGAGCAAGGCACCAGAGTGTTGCAAGAATATGTAGATATAACATAATATCAATACTCGTAAAACTAAACCTGGCTGGAAATCAATTAGAAAACTGTCTTGGATAATCAATCGAAAAAACCGCAAATCATCATCATTAAAACAACAGAAAATTCACCGAGAACCTTCTCTTAATTTGAAAACAATCTCATATAATTGGAAAAAAGAAAGAAAAAAGAATAACTGTGATATAATCGAATGTTGAATTCATTAAGTACTAAAAGTAAACAGTGATAATCTCGTACATAAAATAATTTTTCAAGTAATATCTGAAACCAAAGTCTACATAAAAGATCTATTATAATAGTCAAATAATTACTTTTGTCGCTTCCCTTTTGTGACATTCCATGCATGCATATCTTTATTTAATTTCTGAGTGCATATGCGTATTTTTCATTATCGCGATATAGATGAAATCCTTAATAAATTGATAATAAATTATTACCGGAAACATACAAGAGTCGCTTTGTCAAAAATTAAATACAGTAGGCATAATCTCTATACATTACTAATTCATACCCCGATAGGGTTCTAACAGGTTTATCATTTTTGGAATGATTAACGCATATCCACATTCAATTATGATGAATGTGGATATGTAAATAATCGTTTTATTACAATAAGCGTTCTTAATCTTTTATCTTAATCCCGTTGATTGGTATTACAATTGATAATGGTTTTAAATTCGAAAGTGATGTTATTTAGATGTACAGAAACATCATAAAATAAAAAATGGGGAAATAAGGAAATCCATAAAAAATAGAGCAAAAACTTGGAAAAAGAAAATCTCTATTTACTAAACCGCTGTTCGTGTATGTATCATGAAATCTTTAGGTCGATGTACGAAATGCTTTTCATTCAAATTTCGACATTTTAACAAAATCAATAATGTTAGCAATGTTAACGAAAACGCAGATTAACTGTAACTAACTTTTATTTTCCTTTTTGCAAGCAATACAAGAACAGTTAACTTATGCTGACTGATATATAAACAGTTCTATTTTTAGTGTGGTTGTTGTACAATGACTCAAGATAACCGGTGAATTTTGCTGGGATAGTTTTTCAGAGATAACAATATAGTAAATCGACCCTTGCGAACAACGTGGTGATATTTGTTTTTTGATCCGAAGCCTCTAGAGTAGGGTTGCTATAACAGTTCAGGTACTGACCGGGACATATTTATCGAGAACTCGAAAATAGGTATACATGTTATATACCGAATCTGTGAAATTGCCGAATTAAGTATTGTTTCCTTTCCAGCACATCAGTTTCTCGAAAGAAAAGTAACTATTTGTCATGCATGTTTTTATTGTTCCAAGCTTCATCATCTTATCGTTTAGTTATAAATTATTTTAGGTACGATATTTTTTCATACTCTACTCTTTTCTTGTAGATAACTTACTAATTTCTCAACATTTTTCCATTGCGGTGGCACAACAAGAGTGCCATGAAAATATGTCAAATTGTGCGAGTGGGTGACTCCATTGTTGTAAATATTCCAGGCCGGTTTTGTAATAATTAACGATTTCTTCGTCAAATATTTTTAATAAATCTGAATGCCGAGACAACATCTTCAACTTATTATATTGAATTTTAGTTTGTATTCCTAAAAATTTGGCTCGGGCTCGGTCTGAAAGTATCTGTGCAAGACTATTTATGTGTTATTTGACTTCTATGATAGTGATAGTAGATATTTCAATTTCCTTTATGTTTCTCAAATAAAAATGACTGGCTATGTAAAAAGAGGAAGAAAACTTGCTACAACGGGTGATTGAAAAAAACAACTACGTTTTCGGTGGTCTGGCTTCACTGAAAAAGAAATCTCGGAATGATTCCCACAACTTTAAAATACGTTCAATCGCCCGCAACACGGACAACTACCTACTTCTTGAATGAGACTGTAAATTGGGATGAACTATATCCGCTTCTTCACAAAATAATTTAAGTCTTTCATTACGTACTGTAAATATGGAAAAATATTTGTAAATTTTAAGTACAATTGACTTCACATCAACAGAAAGTATGTCGGCTGACGTCGATGCTATGTTATGTAAGATGTGAGCTGGATAACCAATTTCTCCGACATATTTGAATAATTTAGTTTTCAATTTGTAGTGAACATTATCCCATGCCTGTCTCGTCCCCCAAAGTTAATATTCGTATTATCTTCACTGTACGTAATTAGCTTTGTCAACGAAATATTTAAATTATTTAGTGTATTTATGCAGTATGTAACAATAGTCTCGGATGTTTCATTTTCCAAAGAGCCTAATTTTATCAATTTTAACTGCATACCTTTTGTTTCCGAGAAATATTGCACAAGAGGAAACAGCTTTTCAGTATCGTGCTTGAATCTGTAGAAAGGAATCTTCTCAATATCTTCTTTTGTTTTTAGCACAGAGTGTGGCGCCAATATATTCTTCAATATATCTTCATTAGTGCCGTAGCTTTTGTTCGTGCAGTTGACTGTTTCGCAGCAATTTTTGAACCTGGATAAAGAGTAGCGCTCATTTTGCATTGCAGTCCAACAAATTAAAGGACTGATGCTGATTAATAACTTTGTAAGCAGTAGTTAATTTTGCTGCACACATTAAATATCTTCTGGTGTGTTTTTCATAACTGATGAAATATCTCTTGAAGTAGAAGCTGCCGATATTTTGGACTTCCCGGGACATTTGGTAGGTCAAGCGGGACGACCGGGACCAGGGCTCTAAACCGGTGACATGTCCCGGTGTACCGGGACGTATGGCAACCCTACTCTAGACTAGAGGCATGCTCCGGAGGTACCTTCGATATAAGCGAGGGGGCGGCGCAATATTATTGCGATTTGCTTACTCGTATATATTAAGACTTCAGTATCTTACTGTTTTAAACTTACTATCCTCTGGAAAATAGTTGATATATAGGTTATAAATGAACTATTCCTCATCATAGGAGTTTTAGACTACTGTATATAAATGAAGAATTTGGATAGCAAATTGGTGTGGAAAAATCTTGTTTTTTTGTGTATAATTCTGAAATAGTTCTAATACACTCCGCATAAAAATTATAAAGGCCCCGATTTGTCAAAATATAGAAAAAATTGTATAGGACTTGGTGGTATTGATTTAGAATCTAAATTGTATGATACTATTATTACGTAAGCTGTAAGTACAATATGTATTAAAATATACAACACATGTTGAATATCTAGTCTCTAAGAAAATACAAGGACAGACACAAACGGTATAATATGTATTATTGAACATATAACTTAATATTTGGTGTAGCCATGATCATTGTTAATAATCACAAATACTCGGTTTTTAATCGAGAAAACTAGATTCTGGAGAAAAACAGGATCAGCATTATAAAATTAATAAATATCATTATCAATTCATCAATAGTATTATTTAATTAAGTAGTATTGTCAAATTCTTTGTGATTCTTATAAATTCGCCTGATCAGGTCACCCCACAAATTCTCCACTGGATTTATATGGAGACTGATTGGCGGCCAATATAAAAGCTGAATATCTTCCCAATTTTTGGTCGTAGCACTGACGCATAACTTGTATAGAGACATCTTGCAAAACATATTAGTTGGGCCCTCCCAGCATTGGTCCAACTGACTTAAGATAATCTTTAAGTAACTGTTTATACATTTGTGTAGTTAATTTTCCAGTGATGACTGCAATAGGCGCTACACAATTAAATCAGAAACATACCCAATTTATCTAGGCAAAAATATTTATGTCGTGGCGCAAGTCGTTCCAGTAGTCAATCAGAACACATTAGGTCCACATTAAAAAAAAACTTTTCATCTGAGAACATAGTTTAAATCCACTCATTATTCTAGCATGTAATTCCTTGCAAAATTCAGTTTCTGACTTTTGTGCCTTCCAAGAAGATATTATTTCTTCATTTTAGATTAATATTTTATCTAGACTGGCTTTATATATATCGTTGTACCTAGATAATATTTTTGCATATTGTCTTGGTTAGTTCTTGATATATTTCGTTAGAATGTTATCCAAGTGCCTTCAAACTTCCGTACCTGACACTCTTTTTGACTGTTTGATTTTTGGGTCTATCAGTTAATTTCTCTTTCCCATAATTTTCGTTGGGATCCAAAGTATTGTAATTGTATTGGATCTATTTGCTTTTTGCCTATATTACGGTAACTAAAACCCTAATTTGTAATTTTTTCTTTTCAGCAATTTTTCATTACTTTTGTTCACACAGAGATAACTGGTATTGTAATTCCTAAAATATACGGCTAATGTACGGCTTCTTTTTATATTCGTCTCTATACTCTACACAAATCAGATGGGAACTGCCTATCTACATATAGCTGATGCCGTAGGCCTGTCCTTATAATTTTTAATAGAAAGAATATTCATATAGCGTTTACCAACATAGTGTTTTTTATATACAAACATAATACATTACTTATATTTAAAGTTTAAAGTTTGGACACACGGAAACTAGACTTCCTTCCCCAGAAAGTCTACAGGCAGGCTTGAGTAGGGGAAGGTTATACATATAAAGATGAGGGAAGTGCCAAGTTCCCTCTGGTGAGAATCGAACTCACGCAGATAATGTGCCCAGTATTTGGCCCAGTTGCCACCCTGTTACCAAATACCAAGTCAGCACCACCGCGGCACCATAAGAAGAAGACCATGTGTCACCCATCCAAGTCGCAACCGGGATATTCGTTGTTTGACTTCGAATAGTGCAGGTCCGATAATGAACGGAGTACGCTGCCTCATTCTCTTAACAAATATAACTTAACATTTAAAAATAACTTAAAATTTCTGATCTGCCTGGTGTCTTTAAATTTCTTTATGCGGGCCGTAAAGAAAGCTATTCTTTAGATAATGGAACACCTAAATCGTTAAATTACTATTTGTTTTTAGCCAATACAATTATTTAGAACTAATTAAGGATTTCGGTTGTAATGACCCTTAAATGCGTTATACAAGAAACATATTTTTCCACATCAATTTATTTTTTAGTCTTTATCTATATCCAGATGTTTAAAATCCCTATAATGACGAACAGTCAATTACTTTTACTCAAAATACTATATTTATGATGATAATACTGTAAATCTCAATATTTTAAACACTACAGGGTATGCAGATGACCATTATTGGCAAATAATTAAATTAAGAAAACAATCGACTAAATGTAATACCTCTTTGAAAGCTAAGAATAATTTTTTTCTGAGATAGATCACGCCAAAAGTCAATTTAATTTACATATCCGAATTTTTGCATATTTTGTGTTTACATTAAAAAGAAATTCTAGGTTAAAGGAAAATAAAAAATGTAATTCATAAATAACGAAATGGTAAAAGTAAAAAGTAATACCAGATATTTTAAAGAAATGTTAAAATAAATGCTCAAAATTTTCTTTAATTTAGATCTCTTGGTTTCAAAGTTAAAGATGGCAAAGGGACGCGCACTGTAAGAGGGGGGACCCCAAAAAACGGGAATTTCGTCATGGCTTCTTTATTTCTTAATATTTTTACACCAAATTTTGATCACCTTCAAAGTATTCTCCCTTCACCACAACGCAGCTCTGCAAACGATCCTTCCATTGTTCAAAAGATTTTTTAAATTCAGTTATCGGGATGTTCTTTAGGCCTTCCAGCGATTTTTGTTTTACCTTCTCCACAGTGGCAAAACGCTTTCCTCTCATGTCCCTTTTGAGTCTAGGGAACAAAAAGAAATCACAGAGGGCATAGATCCGGTGAGTAGGGGGGGGGACAATTGGTGTCATGCTGTTTTTGGTCAAAAAACAGCTTTACGGAGAGAGCGGTGTGGGCCGGCGCGTTGTTATGATGGAAGAACCAGTCGCTTGTGCGCCAAAGATTTGCCCCTTTCTTCCGGATACTCTCCCTCAATCTTTTCAAAACCTCCAAGTAGAACTTCTGGTTAACAGTTTGACCGGGGGGAACGAACTCCGCGTGTACAACACCTTTGCAATCGAAGAAACAAAAGAATCCATTGTCGTATATCAAATGCATTTACATATAATTCTGAAGTTTTATGCCCAGAATAAGACGATTTTCCATTATATTTCAGTGATTAGTTTACACTCGTCCTCAAATATTGTAATAGTGAAGAAATCTAAAAACTAAAAAACATGAAAATTGTAATTAAAATTTAATTTATATAAAAAATTTAATATTTAAAAAGTTTAAATATTCTTTAAGGGTATAATAAAAATAATTGCAGAAAGCATTAACTTGTTTAATCAAATTAAGTGTGTAAAATTTTAATATTGTCAATGTAGGTTTGCTGTTTTTTAATCTTCCATTATGATGGCGATATTAAGTGTCAGAATAAGAGAAAAGTCGACAGGAGTCAATCCTAGAATGAAAATATATAATTGTTGTAAAAGTAATAGTTCCTAAGAAATAGACGCTAGCTCCTAAGAAACAGAAATACAGTTGCCAAGGAACAGAAACCAATTTATTGCAGAAATAATTTCGGATGTTAGGGCTGTAAAAAATTATGTATCTTATGTAGAAACAGATGAAGGATTTGATAATAAAATAATTTTTCACAGAAAATGGTTGATTTTGGAAATATAATTTTTTTTCTGGGAAAGATGTAGACTCTCGTTTGTCTAGAATCTGACCAATGTATATTTGAAACTAAATAAAGTACATTTTTCTCGTATTTACTAATCGATTTTTCATACCCTTTACATAAAATACCATGGATTTATCTCGATCCAAGAAACGTATAAAATGTGATGACGGGGAGAGACGAGGTATGTACTGTACTACTATCTTTAAAAATGGAAGTCTTAGGTCATCATCATGAGGTCATCAGTCCTAAGGCTGGTTGGACGCTAACCTCCAGCTTCTCCTATCTTGTGCTAACCTATGCATTTCGCTAATTGTGCTACAACCTACATCCCATACTATTTGCGAGCAGTAATCTAATCTAGGCCTCTGCCTTTCTTCACTCCTATTTCTGCCTCCAAAATATCGCGGACTATTCCCCCATGTCTCAGCAAGTGGCCTACCATTCTATCTCTTCTCTTCTTTATGTTTTTCCACATACTTCTTTTCTCGCCGACTTTCTCCAATACTTCTTCGTTTCTAACCCTATCAGTCCATGGTATTTTCATCATTTTTCGGTAACACCATATCTCAAAAGCTTCTAATTTCTTCCTACTTGCCTCCCCTACCGTCCAGGTTTCGCAACCGTATAGTGCCGTGCTCCATACATATGTTTTCAAAAATCTCTTCCTTGTTTCCAAGTTTATTACCCCCGAGCATAAAAGTGCTTTCTTTTTGTTAAAAGCTACTCGACCCTGCGCTATACTTTGTTTTATGTCTTTATCGCTTCTTCCATCCCAATTTATTTTACTTCCTAAATAAGTGAAGTCTTTAACTTCCTCCAATCTTTCATTATTAATTTGTACTTTCGTTTTTGCTCTACTCTCGGGCCCTCTGCACACTAACACTTTAGTTTTGTTTTCATTCACCCTCATTCCGTATTCCTCTGTCAACACTGCCTCCATTTCGTTCAATGCTGATTCTAATTTCTCCTTACTAGATGCTAATACTGCTATATCATCCGCGAATCTCAGCATCTTTAGTTTTTGTCCCTGTACTTTAATCCCGAAATCCACTCTTATCTTTTACCACATTAATCGCCTCTTCGATGTACAGATTAAAAATTAGTGGTGATAGATAGGATACATCCTTGTCTTACTCCCTTCCTAATACCTACTTCCCTTTTTTCCCCTTCTATAACAGCAGTTTGCTCTTTGTATAGATTGTGTACTACTCTCCTATCTCTATACTTCATTCCTGCGCTCTTTAGTATCTCGAACATTTTTTCCCATCTTACGTTATCAAAAGCTTTTTCTAAATCTACAAATCCTATATAAGCGTTTTTTCCTTTTTCTATTGTTTTCTCTAACATTACTTTTAGCGCCAGAATAGCTTCGCGAGTTCCCCTATTTCGCCTAAACCTGAATTGGTCTTCTCCTAGTATTTCCTCCGCTCTATTTTTCATCCTCTTCTGCATTATTCTGGTTTTTTTCCCATGCGTCAAAAAAAGATTTTTGACGCATGGGAAGTTAGGCTAATCGTTCTAAAGTTCTCGCATTTGTCGGCTCCTCTCTTTTTCGTATCTGTATTTTACCAGTTCAAACATCGTATTTACTACTTTCTGTCCCGCACATTTCAAAATTTCCGCCTGTATTTTATCTACACCCGGCGCTCTTTTGTTCTTTAGCCCCCTTAGTGCTATTTCAAATTCCTCTCTCAATACAGGTTTTCCTACATCTTCCCTATCGATGCTAGATTCTTCCTCTAATATTTCTCCTAATTCCTGATCCTCGTATAAATTTCCTCGTATAAAGTACTGCTTCCATCTATCCGCTTTCTCCTCTCTTTCGATCAGTATATCCCCCGATTTACTCCTAAATTTTCTACTTATTGTTCCTATATCCCTGAAGTTCCTCTTAATTATTTAGCTGTTCTGAGGATTATAACGTGGTGGTTTCCTCTTGCCTTCCACATCGCAGTCGTGTGTGTCATAGCACCATACCAACTCCCACGGTTTCTGCCACTATGACTACTGAAAGAGCTGCTGCCCTCCTTCAGGGACTTATCTTAGTCTGGTTTTTCAATAAGGACCCCCCCCACTATGGTTAAACCTATGGTACGGCTCCTTAAATCATTAAAACGCGCAAGCCGACCCACCCGTTCTAGTTTGCACTAGAACTTCGTCAAGGTGCAAGTCCTATCGGATCGGAAGTTTTAGGTATCTTTAAAATAATTTTCGTAGAAATGGGCCCTTGTAAATTATATATTTTATGTAGAAAATGATGAAGCATTTAATTTTGAAACCAGTTTTGAAAGCAAATAGTTGGTTTTCGAGATATTAATTTTCTTCTGTGCAAGATTTAGATTTTCGTGTCTTAATTCTGAGCAAAGTATCTTTGAAACTAAATAAATTACATTTTTCTCGTATTTACCAATCGATTCCTTGTATCTTTATGTGTGAAGGCGGTGAGAGACAAGGCATATACCGTTACAATTATATTTTTGCCAATATGGCGAGTTTCAGACGCCTTCAAAATGTAGATTAGTATAGTTTATTTTATCGCTATTTGCAAAATAACAAATCCCACACGGCTCTTATCTCATACCGTGTATTGTTTTTAGGGCTAGGCTCAGGTAGACTGTTCCCTTTATCGGCATGATAAGAGAGCTTTTTATTTGGCAAATAGCGATGAAATGAATAGTAATTATGTGTCTTATGGAGAAGATGATGAAGAATTTGGTAATAGAACTAGTTTTGATAGAAAATGGTTGATTTTGAAGATATTTTTTTTCGGGGAAAGATGTAGATTCGCGTTTATCGTGATTATGACCAATATACAGTGGTGGTCATAAAAATAGAGTCACGAAGAAAAAAGTTAGAAAACTAGTAATATGGATATTAAACTGCAAAGAACAATCAAATATATTTTGCATATGATTCACTTCAGATGTGACAAATACAAAATATGAATTGTATTCTATTTCAATTAATGTGGTAATAAAGACTGATTAAATGAAAAAAAATAACAAAATTTATTGGTCATAAAAATAGAGCGATTACAAAACTAAGTAAATGTAAGCAATATAAAATATATACAGATTTACAATTTTTATCAAAAACAGTTCTATACTTCTAATATTTTGTAGCTTGACCACGATTTTTAATTACAGCCTCACAGCGCCTTGGCATAGAATCAACAAGCTTACGACACTTTTCAATTGGTATTGATGCCCATTCTTTTTGAATAATGTCCCGCAATTCAGATTGATTCCTTGTTATATGTTATGTTTTATGTACCGACAGCAGTTTTTAGATCACCCCATAAGTTTTCAATCGGATTTAAATCCGGGGACTGGGAGGACCATGGCAACACGGACACATTATGATTCTAGAAAGAATGTTTTGCCTTCTTAGAGGTATATTCTGGATCATTGCCATTTCGGAATGTCCATATAAGTGGCATATTTTCTTCGGCTTAAGGCAGCATCATATTTTCAAGAATACTGACATATTCGTTTCGATCTATAGTTCCCTTGATCCAATAAAGAGGTCCAACTCCGTACCAGGAGAAAGCGCTCCATAACTTAATGTTACCGCCCCCATGTTTTACGGTCTTCCTGATATATTTTGGCAATAATTCTTTATTTGGTGGCTTCCTCACATAATGTCTACCATTTGAACTTACTAAATTAATTTGGGTTTCGTCAGACTACAGTATGTTATGCCATTTTTTCTGCCCTCTGGTCCACACCAGTCGACATGATCTTTTGCAAATTGAAATCTCTGTTTTATGTTTTTTGAAGATAAAAGAAGAACTTTTCTTGCAGCCCTACTATTTAAATTAAATTCCTGCAGTTATCAACATATCTCACGTACACTTATTTGAATGTTCAATTCATATTGAGTTTCATTTGATGACTTAAATGGCTCACCTTTACAGATTCTAGCAATTTGTCTATCCAACTGGGGAAAACTGTCGTTTTCGTTTGGGCCTGCGACTTTTCTTTCGATCCTTATTTAAAGCATTTTCTACCATTTTTCGTGAGCAGCCTATTTCTTTCGCAATTTCCCGTTGCGATTTCCCTTTCTTACATAAAATTAAAATTTGCTCCCTTTCGCTAATAGTGCAGTGAAAACTACGGCCCATTTTAAAATATTTACACACTTATTGTATTTAGTCTGTAAATCACTGTGGCCAACGCAATTATTTTTTATGAATTGATATAATATCGATAAGCTCACCGCTATTTGCCTGGCTGTATTATTATGGCCTCACGTTATTGACTCAAAGTCTGGGATGCCTGGGGGTTCCCCTAACTAGCCGAGACGAAATCTAGTGGTAGTCTTCGGCACTTTTTATGCAGCATTCATTTTCGCTTATTGGCCAATAGATGGCGTGGCTGTGTAATGAATGCATCTGTCTAGATTTGCCATTTCACTTAACAAACATACGGGTGGCTCTATTTTTATGACCACCACTGTATCTTTGAAACTAAATAAAGTGCATTTTTCTCGTATTTAATCAAATTACTAGAAACAGCGTGGCGTTTGAAGAAATTTACAATTATGACGCCTCGTTCCAAAAACTATTCATTTAATAGCTTATCGAGAAATATCCTTTATCAAACTTCAACCACAGCATTGCACGCACAGATAAAACATAAATATCTCACAATGAGTCACTCAAATTCTAAAACGAATTAGGATAGATAATTTAATTGACGAAGGACATCCCCACTTATAAGACCTTATAGAAAAATTAATTAATATTCAGTATTTGATATGAAATACGCTTGAAAGATGAATCACTAATTTACACTGAAATGTACCGTTTCTTTGTCTACTGCATACATAAATTGGAACTTAAGAATAAATAACAAAATTATTACAATCTGGTATTAGTCGCTGTGTGCTGATGTCATGGACATAGCGAATAATACCAGATTGTATAGTAGTGTTCAACTTTGTAGGCGGTCATACCTCTGTCAGAAATTCTGATTAAATTGGTAATATTAAAATTGCACGTAAAATCGCATTAAATTTAATCGCACTGCATTAGTTTTTGTGGACAAAAACCTTGACAAACGTTTTCTTTCAATAAAGGGATGACGGTTTGAAGGCAAAAAATGAAAAGGCACTATCAATTGCCAAATTTTTACAAATTATTGAATCGCAAAATTTAGTTTGTTTCGCCCTAAAAAGGACGAGTGTGATGTATTTTTGACCTACAGAACTAAAGATATCCATGAACTGGTATATCTGACAGATCGAGAAAGGAAAGAAGAAGCCAGGAAAGAAGAAAGAGAAAAGGAGGAGAACGTTTTTATCATCGACATGCAGTCAGTTCGTCTTTCGCCAAAGTCTAATGTTTCGCCCTGGCCGAGGAACAGGAGATCCAGTTGTGACTAACTTACGTGCCCTGCAATACAATCCGGATGGGAAAATACATTATAAGCTGAGATTTATCGACAATTAGACTGAACTTCCTGCAAGGAAAAATAAGAAAACACAGATTTCTTTCAATGACCTTCCAAGATTCCATAAAGATCAACTATCCATTAAAAGCAGAAAATTTGAGGATTTGTAAATGCTAAAGAAAACACTAGATTCGGATTATCACTCATTTTATGATAATATTTCAGTCGAGTAAGTTCTTAATTAAAGCCTTTTAAATACTCTAAGAATTACTTAGTTAACTAATTTTTGCAGTTCAATAAAAGAGTGGCTAAAACGTGTAACTCCGTCAATGTGTTTTATTTATTTTGTAAAATCTCCTAATTCCATAAACTAATTTTAAAATAAAAAAATAATAATTTAGCCTTATATAATATAATTAATGTATAATCCTTAAATTTACTAGCAAAAGTACCAATTCGTAAAAACAAAAATTATATTGATATAACAGAGAACATAAAGATGTTTTTGTTCTTTTTGTAAAAAAATGCATTCTGGAGTTAGAAAGCTTAAGAAATAAGGTGACGATATATTTCTGATAAAAATCTGCCTATGGGATCATTAAATATTTTAATCAATTAATAAAAATAATGCAATATATAATGTACATTTTTAATTTGTTTATTGCCAACATTTGACGTTTTGACGTTTACACCGGTTGAATTTGTTAGATTTCAATTTTAAAAAGTATTAATATTTACGGTGAAAGATTCAGTATTCGAATCAGCGGCGGCTAGTGATCGAAAGCATAGGGGGTTCGCAAAATCAAGAACATGCAAATTTTTATCGTACTATCGTAATAAAAATACTCACATGCAGTAGTAATCCATTATTTCTTGTTTGTACAGTCACTGTTGAATGTAAAGTCAATTCGTCTATTCTTGCTTTCAGAAAACTTAGTCATAACAGCTTGGTTGAAGTCTGGCAAACCTTGTATAATTTTTTTTTCAATAAATATTGCTAAGACCGTCAGTATTTCTTGATTCATAGAACTCTAGAAAATAAAAATGTATTCGCTTCAGTGTGAAAAAACTTCTTTCTGCTTCAGCTATGGTCATTGGTATAGTAACAGTTATTTGTAAGAGAGCAAAGGTGGCAGAAAATATATCTTGTAGATTATTATCTGTTATGAATTTCAACAAATGAATAACACCACTCATATTCCTAAAATCAGGTCTTCTATAAATTAGTTCTAACTCTGCCTATTATCTGCCTATTTGACAGTTTCAAATCCAATTGTGCATTAATATGAGCTTGGATATTCTCATGTTTTTTTTTTATTTTTTTGTACCAAACGACAGGTCTGTTACTCCATTTTTTTGATCAGGACGGTTCAACGCCACGACTGAATGACAAGCAGGGGAAGCAAAATAAACTGTTAGTTATACTGCACCCACAAATCCAATCATTTTTTCCATACATTTCCTTTTTAAACTTTCTGTTAAAATCTCTTAGAAATGGACTTTGTAGTCTGCGTCAAATTAAGTTCCGGTTTTAGAATGTTCACAGCACAGTCTAGTCTCTGGTTCACGGCAAATTTGTGCTCCATTTCTTCGGAAATATTGTATAACCCCCGCCACCCGTCAAGTCGAACATGCCCACAAACTCGACGTAAATCACGTCCATTTGTAGCACGTGCTCCGTAGTTGCCACCATGACAACAAGACATAATATAACAAACCGAGTCCCAAATAAAATAAACATGCGGCGCATGTTTCACAAATTCAAATAATAACACTAATAAACTAACGTTTAGGTATTTGTATTAGGGTCTCGTAATAGATTTTATTTATTAATGCAAAGTATATTTTACATTTATTGTAATGTTTGAAAATTTGCTTTGAGGGTTCATGTGCACATGTGCTCTTATGCAGAAACCGCCACTGATTCGAATAGTTTTTTGTTATTGATTAAAATATTAGTTACATGTAAAACATAATACCAAGAAATGGCTTTTCTGATTAACGAAACTGAAAATTGAAAAACTTTAATAACGATTCGAAGAATAAACTTCTAGGTGCAGTAAAATTATTAAAAATTTTTTTTTACAGGTGAACATCCCACTGCTCCTCCTTCCACTTCTCCATATGAGCAAGGTAAATGAATAGAATTAATAATAATGCGATGAGTTATGGTATCAAAGTCATTTGAATATAAATGTATTTCAAAAATTGATTGTTTGATTATCTATTATAGTTGAATGAATCAGCCGATATTATTAATAAATTAAAACATAATATCTTGTAAATGAGTTTGTTACAAAAAGAAAATGTACATTATGAAAATGTTGAGGACATAATTTTTATATTTTGCATTCTAGAAATAAATATTTTATCTAAAAGTTATAAATCTTGTTCACGTTTTTTTTGTTACTGTTTTTTTTTGGTGTAATTAAATTTACTCTTCCTTATAGTCCCTTCAAATTAGACAAAAAATCACTGATTTTGGAAAATTTTTCCTACAGCTAAGCTACCTATACAGAAAGTTCTGTTGGGGTTGTGTCAACATATATTTTTCACCTACCGCATGATAAAAAAGAGTAGTTTTTTAGATATATATATATATATATATATATATATATATATATATATATATATATATATATATATATATATATATATATATATATATATATATATATATATACATACACGCGTTTTTGGCCGTTTTTTCGGTTTCTTGCGTTTTTCTGAAAAACTATGAATTTTTGGGAAAACATGACTTGATTTGATGTTGTAGATTTTGCGATTCTTCACAATTTTTGTTCTTTTCATTTTTTTGAAATTCTGCTTAGTTGCGCTGCTAGAGCGCGCTGAAGTATTTTTGAGCTGTTTTTCGATTTTAAGCCAAAACTATGCATTGTAGAGAAACATATCAAGAGATCAAAGTTGTAGATATAAAAATTTACAACACATTTTGTTGTTTTGTTTTGATTATATTATATTGTAATGACAGATATAGACAGATATACTACATATTACATTTTTTCGACATATACATATTTTAAAATTTCTCCAATAAAGTTTAACATAATATTTATAATTTTCTTTAAATGATTTTGTCAAAAACTTTGTTACACGTCCACTTTATATTTTAAGATATCGACTGACATGTGTTTTTACTTTTCACATTTTGTGTTTGAGTTGTAATGTAGTATTTTTTACCTTTCCGCACTCCGGAAAAGTAATGTAATCGTGTAAAGAAAAATTGTAAAAAAAATTTTAGCGTTTATTTTTCGTTTTTCGGCCCAAAAACAAAAAAAAATTGTTTTTAAAAAATTTTGCTGTGTGTGTGTGTGTGTGTGGCGTTGTCGTCGGCATTTAAAAATCTTGTTAGCACGATAACTCAACTAAATCGTGTTGGATCGATCGGGTTTTGACTGATTCTGATCGGGAACGTCTCCCAGACGACACCTATTATTGAGGTGGATAGAACACACTACACATATACATGTGTAGTGTGTTCTACTAGAACATCTACATGGGTCATGAGAAAGCACAATTGTGGACTATTTGAGAAATTTTTTTTGTTAGTACGATCACTCGATTAAATCGTGTCGGATAGATCGGGTTTCGATTGATTCTGATTAGGGACGTCTACTAGACGACATCTATTGATTTTGAGGTGGATAGGACACACCCCACCCTATCTATGGGTCATGAGAAAGCACGGTGGTGGACTATTTGAAAAAAGTAAAACTGTCGCATAAAACATATTCTGCATTTATGTGTTGGTTTATTTTTTCTCGGCCACTCAATTTCGAGATAGTTTCGAGAGAGATGTTCTACGTGCGGAAAAGTCCATTTTAAGGTTTAAAACGGTATATTTTTAATGTGTAATCAATATAATTACAACTCCTCTGTTTTATTCTGTTACTATAATTTTGATTCACTTCTCAGTGTTTATAAAGGTATATGTAACATCATTACACATGTGTACCTATATAAGAACATATTTTCTGATTTATTATGTTAATGTTCTGTAACGAAATTTTGCATTATAACTAGTGAAACGCCCTATACCCCCACTATCTTACTTTATTTTATGACGCCCAAACTAGAAACGTCCTCTCGCGACAACGTGCCACCCTTAGAGGTTATATTGATATCACACCTGCAGAGTGAGATACCAACAAACCCCTGCTACCCCTGATTGACCCTACGCCAGAGAGTGAACGTACAAGTTCGAAGACTTGGCCTGATTGTTTAGTATTGTCTAGTGATAGGAACCTTGCTGCGTTGTGTTTTTAATTCTTACTCCCCAGATTCTTTGTATAAAGTTTGGCATTCCTTGTTTCAATTTTCTTAACTATGATCTGCTCTGGTTAATTAAATTTAAGATTTTATTTATTTGAATTCAAGTCTGATTTACTTTATTTGTTTTAATATTAAAAGGCAATAAAAGGAAACTCAGAATCCACTTCAACTTACATTTATTATCCAAACTTGGATAGGTGGAAATAATGTTCTTGACAAACAACAGAACTCTGTTATTTGTAACGGAAACTTCTGTTTAATTTAAACAATGGCCGGCGTATGCAGAACTCTGCGATACGTCAAGAGCGACTCCTCTCGCCAAACACTCTGTGAGTTTCCCCACTGGGGAGACATTATCAAATCTAAGCCCAACCACGAATTCACAGTTAGCAAATGTGTTGTTGCCACAGGTTGTGTACAAAATCACCTCGGTAAAGGTATAATTTAAGCAATGGCGGGCATACGCAGAACTCTGCAATATACCGAGAGGGACTCCTCTCGCCAACACTCTGTATAGGTGAGACACTGTCTCTGTAATGGCTTCGTGTCACGTACCCCCTCGCTCTGAGTTACCCATAGTGATGGGTCGGACCAGCTATTTTTGTATAGCTGCTAATATTGCTACTGCTATTTTTATTTAGCAGTTAAAAATAGCTGCTATTTTAATTGCAGCTATTTTTCACTGTTAAATATTTGCTGGGTTGGGTTGCTGAATGGCAGATGTTGTACAAAATGCAATAAATTATGAACAGAGGGTTGTTAGTCGGTCAAGAACTTTGCGGACGGGATTATTTACATTGGCGCAAATTATGTCAATACAGGGACGTGGGTCCCACAAGGAAAATATTAAATATAACAGTAAACTAAATATAAGTGAGAATGAAATAGTAATTGAATAATAAGCGAAAAGTGAAAAGTTATAAGTGAACAATATAACGGGAAATGGATGACAAGCCCTGGCGATAGCTGGCGCACACAATTTACCTAAATAATACTAAATTATAATTGACTATAAAAGAAATAATTAAAAATTAATGAAAAATAAGGATATGCAGTAGCTAACCTGCACTGAAATTAAACAGTGAATTATTATTGTCAAAGAAATCACCTAAAAAGTATTTAATTATGTTTAAGTACCACAGTGAAATAACGGCGTAAATATAGAGTCATTAATTAAATAAATCCCCCCGTTTACTGATAATGCGTGTTGCGATAAATTGACTATTACCGAAAATTCGAATAATTAAATAACCCTCATCTAGCCAAAAGCCGATAGGCACGGTGTCGGAAACTTCTCCCCCAGGTTCGCAACCCCAACTTTCGGTGACGCCCATGACGTAGGAACCTGGACAAAGTACGGGCGATTAGATTGTCATTTGGAATCTACGAATCTCCGGTTTCGTAATCTCCTAGTTAACAGCGTGTATCGAGCGACGGGACCCTTCTGAGGCTGGCGAGGTAGTAGACGTAAAATGGGAATTTCGGGCTATTATTCTGCTGGTCTCTTGGACTTTTTCGTCTTCGGATCTGCAGTCTTCCCGGCTCCCAATCTTCGGTTCTACTGATGTTCTTCGGCGTCCTCTTCCCGAATTACTTCCAGCGTCCTCTTCCCGGAATCCTTCCAGCAGTCTCTTCTTGGGTTGAAAGTCTTCGGATGTTCCCGGCTTCCAGTCTTTGATTCTTCTAGGCTTCTTCGGCGTCCTCTTTCCGGATTACTTTCAGCCTCTTCTTGCGTTGATTAAAAGCTGTCTTCCTACGTCGGTTCCTCAGTATTTAAGCAAAATCGTGGTTCCCTGCGAGAGGGACAACAAATTCCTGAAACCCCGGTATGACAGAAATAAGCACGCGGTGAAATAGCGTACCCGATCTCAAAAATTCGACGGTATCTGATGTTTATAAAATATCTAGTCGGGTTTCCTGAGACGTTACGTATAAGGGCGATAATTGCCTATCGAAAAGAAACGGTATGCTTACTTTGTTTATGTTACAAATTCTTCGCCGCCGTCAAGTGTCTAAGTTTTGAGGCCTCGGTCGCATTTTAACGCAAGATTGTAATATTATTTTCTTGATTTTCATATTGAATATTTTAAAATTCTAATTTCTCTCTGAAGATTAATTTAAAACGCGCTTAATTATCGTGACTGCTTGTTAAATGAAATGAAAATATTTTAGGTACAATTTTATATGCCAAATTAGTTTAATAATGTTACGAAAAATTGAAAAAATACCGCGTGATCTATTAGCCCGGGTACGGGACCTTTCACTAGTTTTGTTTTTTTTCTTCATTCTCTCTGTTAATTATTATTAAGTTAAATAAAAAAAAATAAAAAAATATCAAAATTTTTATACAAATTACCATTTGTTGTGTGTATATTTTATTTTCTCTAGCATACATTTATTAATTTCTAGGTCCTGTAGTTTATCCACCTGCACCTAACATTATTATCACTCAACCCCAGGCACCACCTTCAAGTAAGTTATTATTGAATTTATATTTTATTATATTATTGGTATAATTTTATGTCAAAATGGCGAAAATTTATGTAAGAAATAATGAATCCCCCGGACATGCCGCCACATATCACATAACGCTGGTCCCGAATTTTAGGGTAGCCAGGACCGGCGCGGCGTTGACCTACCGGTAGCAACGGTTGTCGTTTCTAACATTTACTTATGTATTATTTTCACACATCGAGATCCGAGACTGATATTGTACAATAATTAGTATTGCCAAATTAAATATTTAATATTCTAAGCGATAGGCCTCCAGCTCTTTTCTTTTAGCGTTTAATAGAAATGTCTATGAGCACGATAAGTGGCGTCAAGGTAATACAAGCTACAAAGTGGTTGCAAGACATGATCTCTTTAATCAATGATCAGAAACGAAGCTATTAGAGCAAAACAAAACCTTTATTGACTTAGCTATTTGTTACATACTTTGTGTTAGCTGTGAGCTGTGAATACTTCTTTATTACTCGTGAATACTTCTTTATAATAGTATTTGCTACCAAATAAACTGCATGCGGAAAAATGATGATTCGAAAAAAAAAATGTTTTGAGTGTTTTGTCGGCTTTAAATATGCTTGCAGATCTTTTAGTGACTAGCATTACATTGACGTTGATTTGATAGTATACCAAAATCTGCACAAATTTCAATTATCGCTTTTACTATACTTTCTTCATTAGTCTCTGGAAACCGTTTACGATATTGTAAGGTTGCAAATAAGGGGATACATTAACAAAATAAGTGAAGTCAGAATTAAATGATATATTCCACAAAACGACGGTACAGTACATGGGTTGATGGTGACACAACGTGTTCGTCTCGATACATTCTAATGAAGCGCCGCTTTCGTTCTTACAATATCTAAAATCAGTCCTTGTTTTCATAAACATCACGTACTGAACAGTCAGGATAGCCGCTGCCATTTCTAGTCTCGGGGGCCCATACAGGGTGTCGCACTTGCGCCTTACAATATAGAGCAAAAGAAACAAAGATTCATTAAGTTTTAAAGTGCGTACGCACTATACTGTTTTATTACAATCTGTCATTTTTCCCACAGATATTCACAATTGTTATTTGATTTTGCTATTTTTTATCTCATTGTGTATTAGAGCGGAGCGAAAATAGACGTAATACAAAAAATTTTGGAAAATAAAAATGCCTACATACGCAATAGGTGTTTTATGAAATACTTAGCAAGAGAAGCAAATCTGAGTGTCCTACGACAATTTCTTTGGCTGCCAAAATGACCTTGAACATTTAATAAAGAGAAATTTTTCCAAAAATTAATAAAAAAATGCAGCTCTTCTTTGCTTGTGCTCACCACATGAAGGTGGCTGCATATCGAGTGCCACCCTAACCCTCCTGCCCCTACGGAAATTAATTTTTTTGGTCTAAAACTTTCAAAAATTGTTTTTTTTTTGTTTCAAATTGTGGCATAGTTTATCTTGATTCAATACTACATTTATGAATCCATCTCACGCTTCAGATCCAAAAACTGCTATAGAAGCTTCTGTTATTAATTTTATACATCTTTCAACGCCTGCGAATGCAGGGAAATTTCATCAGCAACCATAGAAATCATATTAGTTAATTCTTCGTCTGATATTCCCATTTGTCAAAGGAGGTTTGTTTATTCTAACATTGTCCACATAATCTTCACAATCAAAATTTAGTTCATTCAATTCAAATATTCTAACGTCCTTTGTTTTCCCCGGCGATTTTCTACATTTTAGAATCCTCCTCAAAGCCAACTCTCATGAATTTTCTGTCATCGGCTAACATTGCTATTAAAAGATTTTCTGAATGGGCAAAATACCCATTCCTTTCTATTACAGGATCTATCACTTTTTAAAGTTTATTAGGGAGGTATCAAGATCTTCTAATTGTGTTGAAAAGGTGCCTAGCATCTTTTTCATTCTTCCATCTTTACACGACCAATTACATTTCATTTCAAATCAACTTACGGCATATACTTTAACTATAAATTCAGTTAATATTTGAAGGTTTTGAGATGGTTTCTTAGTTGCAACATATAACCTTAGAACTCTGTTGGCTATTGTAAGCCATCTGGCGTGGGACATTTTTCCAGGTGCTTTTAAAGTTAAATCTTCTCCCAAAATTCCGTTAGAGGTTCTCTGACACTTCTCAAACATGTATTTTTGATCTGTACTTAGCGTTTTCACATCTATTGAAGGTAACATAGTCTCAACTTTTTTTAAACTCTACCAGTGGTAAGTTCTCGCATGATTGGAGACTTGTCAATTTGCTCCGAAAACCCGTTTGGTCCGGAGGTTTCTCCATCCAAATAGTTCATTAAATGACGCAGTGGTAATTCGTTCGTGTGAATCAAATAAACTAACCACTGTAACGGCTTCTTTATATCCGATTTTAGACCTCGAATTACTCCATTTTTTGAAGCGGTATTTACCACAGTTCCATCACAACCTATAGCCACAATTGTATTTATATCAGTATTTTTTTGTATATATATCAGTATATTAAATTATATATTATATTTATATCAGTATATTAAACTCAAGTATTGAGGGTTTAATTACTTTTGTGCTTCCAGATGTTTCTGCACTTCCAGACTTACATGTCCGAGATATTTTGATCTGGGTTCAGAAACTAAAGCATAATGTTCTTCGGTAACAGTTTTTTGATGGCACTATTCCCTTTTTTTTTCTTGGACCAAGGTGTTGTCCCTCCGCCCATCAAAGTAAATTGCCTGCACTTCTAGCGTATGGTTATCAAATTTGTTGTTAGATTAGCGTGACTTTTAATTATTTCTCTGCGTATGTTAAAACATAAATCACGTGCAACGTACGACGCACTTGCTCTAAGACTGAGACATAGACGAGTATCGGTTTAGGCAATAGACAGTACTGTTTATGAGCATTGGCACCGTAATTATAAATATATATTTACTTATTTATGATACGGTGATATGAAAAAAAAATCTACATTTAAAATGGTTTCGGCAGCCGAAGATATTATTTTTGGGAACTCAAATTTTTTTCACTGATTCTAGCGTGTAATAGGCATATCTTAAGCATACAGGGTTATTAAGTTTCAAGAGTTGAAAAATTGACTCCGCCCTACTGTGTATGGTATTTTTTTGAAGATAATTCACTTGCATTAAGTGCATGCTCAGTTGTCTTCTCTTTGGTAATTTCCAATTCGATACATACTTTTCCAAAAATTCTCGAATGGTGGCCATTTTCTATAATATTGTGTGGAACAATACAATTACTTATTATACATATAAAGTCCTTTAAAAACTCACCAGTATATATGTCATTTTTTATATCTTCTTTATACCACATAGTTCCAATAAACCTATCACTATTAACTCTATATTGCAAAATGCACATTTCGTAGAACGATCACTGTATATTAAAGATCAAAAGAAAAGCTTACCCAGTTGATGTCACAATTTTATTTTTCCCCTTCTTACTGATTCAGAAAAAACATTTTCCAACAATCAAGACTATCTTGATGCCGATTACTATCGCACGTAGAATGACTCATGGAAATCAAATATGTAAAAATATATAGGGTGTGTCAGTTATACAATTTTTGGTAAAACTAGAAGTGGTCAATAATCTCTTAAATGTGTCTTGATTTATATTTACTTATAATTCCCAAAATTTGAAAGGGATATCTTAGAAAAACAACAAATTTATAGGGGTTATAGTATCGTTTAC
The DNA here is from genome assembly GCA_037954035.1 of Rosalia funebris. Classification (NCBI taxonomy): domain Eukaryota; kingdom Metazoa; phylum Arthropoda; class Insecta; order Coleoptera; family Cerambycidae; genus Rosalia; species Rosalia funebris. The sequence continues at coordinate 3,064,310 of JAZFAV010000001.1, forward strand.
ACCCGGTATATGAGTATATATGAAATTATAAACGTTAACATGTTTCTATATTATCCATATAATACATCTACATAATTAATAGTTTTTTTTTAATAACAACAAAAATTGTTCATCCATAGTCATCTTTATAACCATAGTTATAGTCATCTTTATAACAGGAAGCTTTACTTCCGATAGATAACTTATTATAATATAATGATAAATATGTTGCATTATATGATTTTCATACATGATATAATTAATAAACTTAATTAAAAAAAAACACTTGCTTTATTTTAAACTAAAGGACATATGCCGAGTTTTGATTGAATTAACAACTTACTCGAATTTATTAACTTATTCGATGTAATTTAAACATTACTTGTATATAAAGGATGGAACTTGAATTTAATTGTTCAGTTAATTGGTTCGAATATAATTGACTGGATATATTTTGGCCTTTGTATAAACTGTCTAAATATGTTTTCAAAATGACCATGCAACGCACGTGTGGCGTAATATAACAAAAAAGTGCAGTTCTGTAATTTGAACAAAAGAGTATGTGTTGCTATTAATAAGAAACTATTGTTATGAATGAACTCGCAGTTTATGAATTTAATTTAGTATTACTTAATGGAACACGTTTTTATATTGTATGCATAATTTACTGGCTTATCAAAAATTTCTGTAAATACTTAAGATAACAAAGATTCATTTCAACTGTATATTATCTTAAACAGTAAGTTATGCAATGTATTGGACAATTATGTAATTTTATTGGCTATGACGAATACCATGGCATCTGCCTCAAGATTTTTATTCGTCTTTTTAGTATTTACATATTATGTTTGTTTTGTGGATTATATAGCTTCATACCTACTTATACTTTGTTGCTTGAATAAAGTTCAAGCAACACTCTTAAAATGTCATTATGTTGATTTCCATTTTGGATAGAATTTCTACTAGGCCATTCTGTTTGTAGTTTGCAGACGTTTGCCCATTTCATATATATTTTAGAAGAACTGCCATTCAAGTTTCTCAATGAAAAACTCTTGGCTCAAGGCAAGATATTATGGATCATTTTATCTATAATATCGTGCCTTGAGCCATGAGTTTCATATTCAGGATTTGTCTTATCATATTACCCTTGAGAGAGTTCGTTTTTTCTCTTGGGGAGTCTTCTGTTTCTTATCTTCTTTTGAAAGGGAGTGGGACTTATTGTGATCGAGGTTCCTGGACTAGTGCTATTTAGATTACGATTCAGAAGAGTACTTTTTCTTTGGTTTCTGTACCTTATCTTCTTTAGAGGGGAACGGAACCCATTTTGGTCGAAGTATTTGGACTAATACTATTTAGTTCACTGTCATAGGATATTTAGTTCATGTTACGTTTTCTGACCCTTCGTGTGATTTATTTCGGACTGTTTAATTGCCTTCCATGCTTCCATCTTCTATGCATATCTATTATCTGAATTGTCTTCATATTTTTTGTTTTTATTAAATAAATTCTACTCAGATTAAATCCTAGATTCTCGTTAGAAGCTCCATAGACTACACTTGTTCTAACCACTTTCATCTCACAACGATATTACAACTACAGGATTGTTACAGAGTCTAGGAAGTAAGAAAACTACTCTCTGTATCTCACTGTAGTTCATATTTATTTGTACAACATATGTTATTGTACAAAATAGTTGGAATAGTACCGGCAGATTTTAGGAAACAAATGGACCAAAAATATAGATATAAGGTAATATAAAAAATACAAAATAAATATTTCATGCAATTGCCTGAACTTACTCGGACTATTTGATTTTCTATTTCTAGATTCACCATGATTTTATGTTCAGATTATAGTTGCATTCATTTACACCAAACTATGAAATTAAAATTAAAGTGTTGGATTGTATCTTAATTTGTCCAATTTATTATAAAATTCTGTAACTTAATGTAATCAGAATATATACAATTATGTCAGAAAAATACAGTTATTGCTGCTTTATTATAGTTATTAAAATGATTGTTACGAGTGTACAACTGTTTACAATGCATTAATATGCAAATACAGACACTCATGAGAAACAAAAAAAAAAACTGGACAAACAACTAGGTTTAGGAGTTTGCCAATTAATCTTATATAATATTTACTTACAAACAGAGGAATAAGATAATTATGTTTCATAACTAGAATTCTATCAGAACATCATTAATTATGAAAATTGCATAAGATTAGAGAAGAGAGCAAGACGAGAACACTGGCAGATAGATAAGAGAACACTTTGCAGACGGTATAAGACACGAGAATAGACGATATATAAGTATTTTAATTAGACGTTCATCGTTACCATTGTCTACCACCTTTTTAGTTGATTTTTACTCAAATTGCTCTTATATCGCTCTCTATATTGTCTAGGAATCATTGCTTCATCATTATCTTGCCCTTTCTCTCACTGGTACCTTACTATAATTTTCTATTGTATCGTTATCCTCCCTTTTGCATACACGCAGAATGAGAAAGGATGAATTTCTCTATTCATTTATGTCTCGACAAGGTTTCATGAATTCTATTACATCAGCCTTATCATATACATCGTATAATTCGAAGTTATATCGCCTGCGCCATATTCTATTTTCTCTGTGTGAATTTTTGGACTAGAGTAAGTTCAAAAATTCTCAATATTTTTTTTTTTCGGAATGTCTGAGAAGGTTCTGATTTCTTTGGATATTACTGTCTTGTAACATAATACTGGTCTGATATTTTATAGAGGGCCAATTAGACTTTCTTAGGGAACCTGGAGGACATAGGGACCTGGAGGTCGTAATAGCATTTATTTGTTAAGAGCACTTTTTTTCTTAGAAGGGTTAGTCGCGGTTCTTAGAGCCAATCCACGCTTTGACGTCGTCCACCCACTCATCCAAATAGTTGTAGACACTTCTGTCTCACCATATACACCACATTGCCTTCTTACGGTGGATATAATTTGGTATTACTTTCGGTGTTTCACCGGTGAAACGAAAACCTTATTTCTTTTGACGTTTTTGAATAGTAGCCATAATTCGTCTCCAATGACGAGATTCCTTAATAACGGCGTTTGCTTGTTCCGCTGCAGCAATTCGGTGAAAATTCGAACACGATCGATCTTGTTAATGTTGAAGAGTTTGTGAGGGATCCATCCAGCTAATTTCCATACTCTTCCAAGCATATTGAGGCGACGGATGATGGTGGATTGGTCGACATTGAAGTCCTCGGCCAGGATTCGAGTTGTCATGTTTCCGTCGTCTTCTACGGCTGCCAGAAGTGCTCGATTGTCGAGATTCCATGGTAGACCTCTTCCTGGCTTGTCCTCCAAGCTGGTATCACTAGATTTGAAGTGGAAAACCATTCCCTGCATCGACTTTCGCTGATTGTTCCTTCGCCAAAAAATTCGTTGAGATCGCGAAATGAATATGAGTGTACTGCCTTCCATCCTTTCTCGATGTGGTAAAGCATAATATTACGAATATAAGTATGATTTTCGACACGCATTTTTATCAACTATACAGAGAAGAATATTTTTATGAAATAAAAATAAATAAAATGCCAATTTTCACAAAGAAAAAATGCGCAAATATAAACGGCTGATAAATTATGAATCAATATCATGTATTTATGTTTTGTAGGGTTTATTATAAGTTCCATGTTTAATGTTTATCTTTTTAGAGTTGTTACTGTCTATGAGAATTCCTCATTGTCCATGCGATAATGTCAATATTGTCTGGATAGGCCAAAATTTGTACTGAATTATTAAAATTGTAGGAATTGTATTGATTCCTGAGTTTCTACAAACAATATTTTCCAAAACAATATTAAACAGTACATAAGGGGACCCATCTCCTTATGAGAGCTCTTGACCATAGAAACATTTCTTGAAAAAATCAGTTTGAACCCTTACTGCACTTTTATGCTTACTGAACCCTTATTTTATTTTTAGTTGCCCACATTTAGGGGATACAATAACTTATCTTCACCTTGATATAACTTCTTTACGATAAAATGATTATTAATTAATAAAACGTGTTTTTATTTTTTATTTGTAGGTAATAATTTGTAAAATTTCTAAAATATGTAGTATGTCTTGTATTTCTCTCAATGCAACCTTTCAAATGATGTCATCCGACGTACCATTTGTTCGGAAAAAAAAGTTGGGGACGGTTACATCCCCCAAGGTGACTCCTAGGATAAAGATAAGCAAGATGAGCAACAAAAAATTAAAATATATTTCAAAGATTTCTATGGAAATTCTCATTTCAGATTTCTCCCAGTTAAAGTATTCACCCTGTATAAGTAATATGATAGTAGCAACGTCTAGTAGACGTTGCTACGTTCCACCGCAGTAGAACGTACCAAACGCCATCTCTTGGTAGTTTCGAGAACAATCTAAATCGAAATAAAAACTTGAGATCATCAATATAATGCAAAGTTTTACTACGCAGAGGGTAATATATTCAAACTACAGAAATAAGGAGTTTTTACTCCAACCTATCTGCAAATGCCTATCCAATCCAATCTACTAGATGTGAGCTTCATCTGTCGAAGGTATACTCGTTTACACTGCACCGACGAGACCCAAGATAGAAAGGTCGAAACTGGTCTGCAGTTAACGATATCCTGAGATAGGTGACACTTTGCATCTTTCTTGTGGTTTTGAAACAATCACTGTATTTTTAGTGCTAACTCTGTTAGACAAAAATACGACAAATTTTGTCATGTAATTCAGGGCTCGGCGTTTGGAATATAACCAGGAAAATAGCTGTTTTGACATAAAACTTTGCATTATATTGATATATATGATATAGTTTATTAAACAAAATACATTATTTTTAAGAGCAAAGTTCTTCTTAGTTTTAACAAACGTATAGACAGAATGAAAAATGCGGGCAGATCTAGAAAAGTTATATCTTGCAGGATCTTAAAAAGTATGCATATGCTTTTACACAAAGCTGTGTATACAAAATGTTGGTATACAGAATAGTAATGATGTAATCGGTCACCGTTTTTGTATTAATTCAATCCCAATTTCAGACATTTTACACAAAGTGAACATGGTAATGTGTAATGGTAAGACTCGAAGGATGAAATAAAGTTAAACCGTAAAGGTTTCTACTGAATATTAATCTTGTTAACGAATCTGATTACAAAATATTTTTATACAACAATTTGAAGAGCTTTTACATTTTTCTACTTGATAATAATATAAAAATATAATATGTCATCTTATCTGTTTAGATCACGTCGTTGTAGTAAATTCTGGTGGTGCCTTACCTGGTTGCCCAGTGTGCCATAATGGAAATTGGACCGGGACTTACTCATGTTGTGCATGGTTATTGTGTCTCTGCTGTTTCCCATGTGGAATCATCTGCTGCCTTTGTATGCGTAAAAAGAAGTGCACAAAATGTGGATATATCGTCGGTTGAGAAAGAATACATACTTGTATTATTTTTCTTACATACTTACCATTTATATTCAATTTTAGTTTAAGTATCATATTCTTTTGTATCAACCTTTTATTTTATATTAGTAGGTTTATTTTTAATAATAATTTTAAATACGTTTTGTTTATTTCTTCGTCCTGTTGTTAATCAAGTTGTCCTAAAAATATATTATTTCAATATAAACTGTCTATATATAACGACATCGATAGATCACATTAGCTAGCACATTCTGTTATTAGTGGCGGTCATATAATTAAGAACGCTCTCTATTAATAAGTAGATACATCTACAGCAAATGCTGTATGAAACCTATAAGAATTATAGATGCCGTGAAATGCAAAGGGTTAACAGCACGGTTAGTGTACATAAGCTTTACGAACTTCCCCCTGCTAGTATAAGAGTTAAAGCCATATTGTCTATTTCTTGAGAACGAACATAAAGCGGACACATTTATTAAGAACGCGGCCGTTACTAAGGTTATTTAGTATTAAAAGTGGTACTTATTAAATCATTTGTGTTATACACTTCAGAGCAAAACAATCGACTCAGCACGATGCTCCAAATTTGAGAGAATATGTACCCTCTCCAGTACCATTTGAAGTAAAGTTCAATGAACTGTTTGAAAGTTTGAAAACAGTTTCAAATGATATCACTTCGATTGGAATCGGACCTGTTCTGACAAAGTTATGAGCCGAACAACATGTGTAACACAAAACCTTGTTAATTGGAATGCGCATGCGCGATTATTATGAGACATAGAGGGCACTTGCACCTGGTATTCGTGTCCATTCGCTAATTTGAAGTTAACGTATACGTATGTCCTCGAAGGATTTACAAGAAAATGGATGCCACAGCTGCCGAAGCAGTCCAGGTAATTGTATTGTCGAGAGAGGGTCTCAGTCAGAGAGCCGTGGCAAATCGACTGAATTTGAGTCAAACAGCTACGTCAAGAGTGTATCGTCGGTACCGAGAAACCGGTAGCTACGTCCGCCGGCCAGGAGGCGGTCGTAAACGCGTGACAACGAAGAGGGACGATGGATTTATTGTGTTAAGATCTCTCAGAAATCGACATTTGACTGGTGTTGACCTCACACAAGAGCTGAGGGAGGTCAGAGGTGTGGTCGCTAACGCTTGGACAGTGAGAGGAAGATTAAAGGCAGCCAGGTTGACCCCAAAAAAGGCAGCTACAGGTCCCAAACTGACTGCAGTCTAAAAGCAAAGACGACTGGAATTTGCTCGTGAACATCTCTTTTGGGACCACGGTCAATGGAGTCAGATATTATTCACAGACGAGTCCAGGATGTGCCTGCATGGTAACGATAAGAAACGTCGGGTCTATAGAAGACCAGGAGAGCGATTTGCTCAATGCTGTATTCAAGAAACTGTCGCATATGGAGGTGGCTCTTGCATGTTCTGGGCGGGCATTTCCATGCATGGAAAAACTGAGTTGATTTTCGTGCCCGGTGGAGGACGTGAAGGAGGATTAACAGCGGACCGCTATATCAGGGATATTCTGGAGGAACATGTTGTTCCGTATGTGGGATTTGTTGGCGAGAACTTCATGCTAAAGCATAATGCTCGCTGCCACACCGCACGAGTGACCACTACCTACCTGGCTGACATCGGTATACGGAAAATGGACTAGCCTCCGATGAGCTCGGACTTGAATTCAATTGAACACGTTTGGGACGAACCTAAGCGAAGAGTTAGGGCAATAAATCCTGCACCAGGAAGCGTAGTGGAACTGAGAACTGCGTTGGTTGAAGAGTGGGAAGCAATTCCTCAAGACAGTATAAGAAAAGTTATCCGATCTATGCGTAATCGTTTAGAAAATGTTATTAGGAGAAGGGGTGGCAACACCAAGTATTGAAAAAAAAATTAAATGCATTTCAACTGAGGATTATTTTCTTTTTCGTTTCTTATTCACCCTTTCCGTTTCAACTCTTTTGTGTTACACATGTTGTTCGGCTCATAACTTTGTCAGAACAGGTCCGATTCCAATCTAAGTGGTATCATTTGAAACAACTGTTTTTAAACTTTCAAACAGTTCATTGAACTCTACTTCAAATGGTACTGGAGAGGGCACATATTCTCTCAAAGTTGGAGCATGTTGCTGAGTCGATTGTTTTGCTCTCAAGTGTATAATCAATAATTAATATGATAGTTAAAGCGACATAAGATAGGGAAATCTAAGAGCTGCAGTCCTGATATGCGCAAAGCCATAGTCAACCTTTTTAAGGCAGATTATTCATATCAAAAAAATATTGGTTTAAAATTAGGTTGATCGAAAACCATGGTTTTTCATGCATTTGAACATTTTAAGATCTACAATACAACTGAAAATTAAGAAAAAAATGACCTGGAAAAGCGATACCAAAAACTGATAAGTAAGAGAATAATCCGTTTAGCAAAAAAATCCATTATTAACAGCAGTTGATACTTATAAAGAAATATTCGGAGAAGAATCAGAATTGTCCGTAAGAAGTATTAGACGTCGTTTAGTTGAGGCACAACTTGGGGGAAAAGTTGCCCGAAAGAAACCGATGGTATACAAAAAAATTGTCAATCCTCATTGAATTTGCAACTCTGCATAAGTTTTGGATAGTTTGGATAGTAGAAGAATGGGAAAAATGTACTATGATCGGATGAGACAAAAATAATCGCATACGATCTAATGTTAGGCAGTATGTACGCCGTCCTCCAAGGCAAGAATATAGCCCGAAGTATGGAGAAGGTAGCATTCAGGTAGAGGGGTGCATGTCGTGGCATGGGGTAGGGCCTATTCATCGAGTTGAGGGTCGAATGGATCAATACGGGTAGGTATATAGAAATATATTGGAGACTGTAGTGCTGCCATTTGCTGAAGATAATTTGTCAGTATGCAAATTTCAACAGGATAATGATCCAAAGCATACGGCGGCATCTGTTCGTAAAGGGTTTGACCAAAATTCCGTGACCGTATTAAAATGGTCATCCTGTAGCCCGAACCTAAATCCCATAGAATCTCTGTGGAAGGATGTAAAAGACATACTGAAACAAAACAACATCAGCAGCCTTCATAATTTATATGCAGCTGTTAAGGGAGCATGGTACTCTATTCCCAAGGAACGATGCCAACGTCTTGTGGAGTCGATGCTTAATCGTTGTGCTGAGGTTCACAAGAGTAAAGGATATCCAACCAGATATTAAAGAAATGTTTAAATTTTTTTGTTATTTCCTTAAAAAAGCAAGGCAAGTAAGGAAAACAGTTGTTTTTAATTGGTTGTCCGCTTACTTGACTACAAATTTAATTTTTATATTTATTAGTCCGATCTATGTGAATGGAAAAATATTCTTCTAGCTATCTTTTCTGTAAAGTGCCATATGGTATTGAAATATAATGCTACTTTTGTAAATTACGTTTTTCTAAAGTTGCGACCACTGAATTGTTTATTATATCACTCAGGTTCTTAATTATATGGTCGTCACTGTATATAAAGGGTGTTACAATAAGAACGCAAGTTTTGAATTGTGCGCCATTTTGGCTGTCATGATTCGATAGGTCAATGATTTTGACAGGTCGATAGAAGCAGATAGGAGTTAGTAAACATGGAGCACTACACGCTACAATAGCGCATCCTTACTGTTAAACATTACTGTCAAAATGGTGAATGTTTGGTTGCTATGATTCGTAAAGTGCGTCCAATTTTCGGTAGAAATAATGTTCCAAATTTATAAACTGTGAAAAGAATAATCCAGGAATTTTAAAGTACTGGTTCAGTTAGTGATCGTCGTTGACGTTCAACAGCCACTCTTTACCATATTCTCACTAAAAATTTGCATTTCCATGCTTACAAAGTCCAATTGACTCAACAACTTCTGCCAACACACCATGCACAGCGACGAGAGTTCACCAATTGGATCACTGAACAACAAGAAGTGCATGCCGATTTTGTAGAAAAAATCACCTTCAGCGATGAGGCCCATTTTTACCTTAATGGATTCATTAATGGGCAAAATTGCCTCATTTGGAGCTCATAAAATCCACGAATGGTTCATAAGAAATAAATGTATCCCCAACGTGTTAGTGTTTGGTGTCCATTGTAGTCTGAAGGAATCATTGGACCATTTTTCTTTGAAAACGAGGCAGGTAATACATTAACGGTAAATGGCGAACATTTCCGTGACATGTTATCGTTTTTTGTGCATCAATTGAAGACATGTGGTTTCAGCAGGACGGTACCACTTGCCATACCACCCGTGAAATAATACTATACACGCAGTGCAGAACTTACTGTTCGTTACATTAATAGTAATATTCTATTTTAATTATTGCTATAAAAAAAGTGGAAACATGTGACTTATCGTTAAAAGGAGAGTTGGCATTAGATGCTGTTAAATAAAAAATAAACAACCACAACACATGTGAAGTCAGTACTGCCATTGAAACAAAACTGCAAGATGTGTTTACGAAAAATCCTGGATACAGCTATTTGGAACACTTGTTCTTGTCTAAAGGGTACACATTACGAGTTATCGCTTACTTTACTAAAATGTAGTCCATATGTAATTAATTTCTTGTACTGTCCTTTGGCGACAGTAGACGTTGAAAGAGCTTTTTCATTGCGTAAACTGAAAAGTAATAGGCGTCGAGGTTTTACTGCATAAAAGTAGAGAAGCACCTAGTGATAAACTTTCATTACCAGGTTTTATGCGAGTCAGAAAGTGAGACCGACTAAGACATGTGTTGGTAAGTTTTTTTATTTATATATTTGTTTCCTCTTTTTTCTGTTTATTCGAATATTCATTATTGTACAGGGTTCGTCAGGGAGGTATGGTGTTTTTGAAAAGAATGACACAAGCTTATTTTTGAACGAATTTTAAAATTTATTGTTTATATACATACATTAGTCGTGTATTGCCATTGAAGAATACATAAGTCAGCTGCGAAAAATCATATCAGTTAGGTGGCGTCCATTTTTGTCGAGGCATGCTTATAAGGCAATGCACAAGACACTCAACAGTACTATGTTATTGGACAAAACGTGGTGACACAACCAGAATGTCTGTTAGAAACTACCATACCCGAGTTTTTCATGCATTAAATTCAACAAAACATTTCTCTTTATTGTTTTTTTCTTGACCTCAATATTTATTTACAGTGTTAAGTTGTTTATGTAGAATATTATGGCGTAGAAAGTAGTTACAAATTATCACATTCCTGGAAAGTGGTTACAAATATTGAGTGCACAAATCAATTCGTTAATATGTACTGAAACCAATATTGGTAACAAAATTGATTCTTGTGAGCAACTTTGAGTTATAGTACATCGGATAAGTATTCATCAACAATGTCTGCAGACAGCACGATATTCATAAGCAGAGTCCAATGAGTAGGTCATAAGATAAGTAACTTATTCGGGAGACTCGTCTTGTTAGACACACCATCAAATGCTCTCGACATGTCCAGAGCTACTGCACATAATTCCCCTCATTTATATACAGATAAGACATCAAAACAGTTCTACAAAAATATAGTTCTCTTTTCATCTAAGTACTACTCATCTAAGGCTAATGCGATAGGAATTTTGTTACTATATTTATTTTAGCTCACTGTCACAATTACTTGCTAACAAATTAACTTATCGTACAATAATATTCATAAAATTTCATTATAAAATCTCTATTAGATTATAAACGATGTATGGTAATTCACTGAGATAACTGTCTTTTAATTTCTAAACAGTTTTAACGTAACAGTGCGATGATAACGTAGAAATGAGGTAAGTGGTCGATGCAGCTTAGTAGAGGGGGATCAGCAACGAGCAATGAACTTTTCACGGCTGTAGGGCCGTAGTTGATCTTGATTTATCGATCGACGTGTACGTACGGCCAACGCTGTGTTAATTGAAACTTTTTAATTTAATAGTAAAGTAAATATGTCCCACGTGCGAGAGCCCTAAAAACGTTTATATGATCACCAAGTAAGAAAGCTTATTGGTGAATTTGATGATTTATTCTACGATGGGATGAAAGTAATGTGAAAAGTATGCGATAAGTCCTTGATGTGCTGGTCCAAATCCGACTGTACACGTCACGTGAATTCTGTGCAACATCAACATAGAAACAGGGCGCCCCCTTATAAACTCAATTTAGATTTGATTTATTGTTGATGTTGATAGGCTGTAATATTCCACTTCACATACCAGATAAGTATTTACGGATCGTCTCCAGTTCGTGATGATCATGATGATGATGATGCTAGTCGATCACGCTGGTGAAGGAGGTAAGTTAAGACATACAATATTATATTTCCTTGTAACAGTTTAGTGCATTTGCAGCTAATTACTGTGTATTATTATTTTATTATCCTTGTTACGATGCGTACGTCTATCACGCGTACCACATTTCCTACAGCCTTAGTGAGTAGAGCTGCCCATTGGATACCTTATCAGCGGTGGCGCTGTATATAAGCAACTACGTATAAATTATAATGCCCCCAACTAATTCCTCAAGTTCTTAAAGTTCTATATTTTATTAATAATTTAATTCAGGTCTGCGTAAATTTTATCATGTCAATTGATGTTCTATTTTTTTATAATTATTTTAATAGAAATTTAATTTAAATTTAGTCCCGCGCTACCGGGATGGTGGGAGGTGAGAAGCGTAGCGCATACTGTTAAAATTCGTCGAATTACGTCATCATTTGGATGAAAATCAAGGCGCCCCAAGCCAAGCGGCTTTCAGAGAGTGTGTTGTGCCGCCCGGTCATGCATCACGCTAGATAAATTCTTGTTAAACCTACTACATAGTTTCAATTATTGCTGTTTAAGAGTTTACGGGACTATTTATTCATTATGAATAATTTAGTAGACAATATTTTAAAATTAATAGATAACAATGAGTTCACGTACGAGACAAAGGTTCAAATGAAAAATTTGGGATGTTTCGGCCGAATATGACAATTTTCCAGAAAATATCAGGAGCCAAAAATTATACGAAAAAATTTAATACAAAAACGCCCCCCTCCCCCCCTAGAGGCTGTAAGACCTTGCAGTTGGGGAGGGGGCCTTGTGGGCTAGGGGGTGCTCTAAGGGTCCATACCTGTATGAATGATGTAACCCCTTTAAGTAGGGGTTGCCTAAGCGAATGGGAGTATGAATGAGGCGGCCCCGGTAAAGGGCCCGTCCATGTGAATGAAGGGATGTGGCTTGGCAGCATCCCGGGTATAAACTCTTCTTGAGTTTACTTAAAAGGGGGGGGGGCGAACCCAGTTCATAACTAAGAAACAGCCCCCCATTCAGCCTGGTGAAACTGGATGGGTATGACACACCCCCCTAATCTGATGGTGTGAGATACCGAGCCTATCAGACTGGTTGGCTCTCAGGGGATACCGAGAGTCGCAATCGGTGCCTCAGGAGCACCTGGTGCAACTCCTGAGTATTTAAGTCGCCTTACCTCGCATGCGGGGCTCTGCGGGGGTGGATCTTTATTTCCCTAGCTACTCGTAGGATCAAAATGGAATCAACCAACAAAGAAAAAAGCTTTGAGGATAAGGAGGTCGAAAGCGGTCCTGTACCGCGGACGCCTCCATCCTCCCTACCAAGCAGTTGCTTCATCGCCGATACCCAGGCCACACTCGGGACCTTGCCCTTGATCTCTATTGAGGGAAGGGACAAGGGAAACCTGAGTAAACCGAGGGACAAAAGTGAGGCAATTGCTAGAAAACGAATGAGCGAAAGGCAGCGAAGGAAGCTGGCTAAAGCTAGACGTGAGGGCGCAGCTCCTAGGAGTGTTGGCGACCTCAATGATGAGGTTCCAGGCCCGTCAAAGCGTAGGAAGGACAGTAATGAAACTCCATCGGCGGGAAGGATCAATAAAAAACCGAGAGGGGAGGGCTTGGGATCTTTCCCGCCACCAGTGGTGCTAAGATAACTGCTGGGGGTGGGGGAGGGCTGACAGCTGCGCAGAGAGCCAATCTCTTCACGGTAGTGGCGGTAGAGGAGGACTACCCAGACAAAGCTTTTCACGCAGGAGGAATTCACTGAGTTTAGGGACACTTTCATCAGGACCATGCAAACGGTTGACCCCTGAGAGTTGGCCCCGACTCGAGACTTCCTTCTGCAAAGGGGGAGCATTCATCTTCATTGTCTCCAACCAGGGACCGAGGGAACGGTTACTAGGGATAGTAACCACTTTAACCTGGTCGGGGCCCGAAACGATACCGTTGAAAGCCACCGCCAGGTTTCCTTCCAAGGAAGAACCTGGGGCGATCCTTCGGGATCTGGAAGCATTTAACCCCACCCTAAATACTGCGGCGTGGCGAGTAATGCATACGCCGCAGGAAAAGGACGGAGAACCTGCTAGCGCTGAGAGCAAGAAGCTCCTGGTGCTGCAGATTCCCGAGTCTCATGCCACTGCACTCGCGGCACTGGAATACAGGCCTTTCTACCACCTCGGCCGGGTCACTTTTAAAGTAACCGAAACAGGGAAGGAGGGCCCAAAGCAATGAAGGAAGAGCGGAAAAGACGAAATGGCTTTGACGCGAATCCAAATTATGATGGTGCATCTACAATGAGTGGTAGAAGCAACGGGGTCCAGGCAAAAATTAAAAAACATATAATAATACTAATTACATTCACTGCTACGCACACCAGTTGAACTTAATTATTGAACACGCTGCCTCACAAAATAAACAAGTTTTAATCTTTTTCAAACCTAGATGACTTTCCTGCCTTTTTTTCAAGATCTCCAAAACGTACTGATGTTCTTGATGAAGTAGGTAGTGAAAAAACGGCTTCCGCGATCTGCGCCAACTAGGTGGAATTTTAAATTACGGTGTGTAGTGACTGCTTTTAAATACACAATGGATCTTATTCGATGCGTGGAACAAGTTTTAAATGATGATACTAGTGACTCATCAACTATAAGAAAAGCTAGCGGTTTAAAAAATATTTTAAAGGATTATGATTTTAATTTTTTGTTACACTTTTTTAATAAAATTATATTCTTTTTAATCAAGTACAGCAACGAGTCTGAAAATTCAGTCCTAAGTGACATCATTCATGACATCAATTCAGCATGTGAGAAATACAATTGATTATGATTATTACCGAGAAAATAAAAACAGTGATGATGAAAACCACGAGGGATCTTCCCACCGTAAAAAGCAGCGTTTTGAAGACAAACATGCAATGGTTGCTAAAGAAGCGTGTGATGTTATTATTTCTAATATTGATGATCGATTTATGTTTAGTGATTACTTCAGTTGTTTTCCACGTTTTAAGTAAATTTTCCTGAAACCGAATTTCAGAAAGCTATTAACATGCTGTGAGTGCCTTAACATTAAGACAATGTTTTTATGAAAATAACTTAACATCTTCGTTTGTGGAGACTGTGAAATTATTAAAAATGTTGTGTACAATGCCAATGACGACAGTGATGACGAGAGTGAGCGATGTTTTTCTACTTTAAAAAGAATAAAAACATTTTCAAGAAATACCATGAAAGAAAGTTGCCTATGTGCATTAGCAATGTGTGCAATTGAAAAAGAATTAATAACGTCAATCACAAATTTAAATGAACTTGTTATCGATCATTTCGCTCAACGCAAAGAAAGGCGTATGAATTTTGTTTTCAAGAAAATTAATTAAAGCTAAATAGGTATGTACCTAATTTAATAATTTTATTCTGATAATTAAAACTTGGCTTAAAACACTGCGATATACCTATCTAAAAATGTAACCACGTAGGCGCCTAAAGATACATAAATTAATATTTATTTATTGCCCCCTCAATTGTAAAACTCACGAGCCGCCACAGGATTGGTTTGTATTTCAGCAATGAAGAGTATAATACATGACGTCATATTGATACGGTTTTTAGTAATTGTGTGACCTAATGATTTCAGAAAATAATAAATCTGTCAGCACGAGGTACCATATTGAGTCAGAAGTTGGAAGTTAGTTTGTTGTATATTTTATAAAATGCCGCGTTTTCCTTTTGGCGGATGTTTATGAAATGAACGTTATGATAGAATAAACGATAAAAGCAAGTTTAAAATTATTTGGTTTATTACATTTTTTTTGCTTAAAATAGACTCACATTAATATTTACTTAATTTGATTTACATACATCCCCATATATATATATATATATATATATATATATATATATATATATATATATATATATATATATATATATATATATATATATATATATATATATATATATGAAGACTACACTGCAAAACAGGGGAATGTCACAAAAATTTCAGAACTACGATAACCTCGTCATATTTTAACAATTTGTAAGTATTAGTATCTTATGCATTATACTTCGCTAAAATGTACCTCTGTTACATTCTACAGCGTAATGAAGATTTGTGTACTCGGAAATAAGGGAGAGGAGGGTCCATCGCCTCACAAAAACGAGGTACGTCCAAACGTGATACATCCAAACGTTGTACGTTGTATTTCTAGCAAAAATGAAAGGTCTGTAAAAAGAAAACCCAATTGATGACGCAGATCGATGAAAATTAGAAAAAGAGAAAAGGCAACTAACTATTCAACACGAACATCATAAGAAAGCAGAAACATTTTATGAATGAAAAAGACAAGCATCTAAAAGATCTAGAACTTCAAACTTATTCGAAGCAATTGCTATAGATTTTCAACAATATCAACCAATGCCTACAATCAACATATCTACGAATGACGTTTACTATAAACGGCAATTATCATTGTTAATTTTTAATATCCACACTCTTTGCAACGGAGACTCTGTTTTCTACTGTTATCCACAAACTGTCGCACGAAAGGGAGCTGATGAAGTGGTTTCTATGCTTCACAACTTCATCACAACAATACTAAATCCTTCAGTTCGTCAATTACAGATTTTTTGCGATTCATGTCCGGGACAAAATAAAAATTATTATATTGTTCATCAACTTAAACGCTTGGATTATATTCAAATAACATTCCTGATTCGAGGCCACTCGTATTTGGAATGTGAAAAGAATAGGGGCCTGATAAAAAAGCGAAGGCAGAGATTCCATCAGATTGGGTTTGTGCGTTTAGGGAAGCTACGATAAAACCTTCGCCATCTCGAGTTATAGAAGCTGTACCTCGAAACTATATAGAACTACTATAGTCGTATTACCCACCATTAGATTTTTAATTGCAGGAGAAATGGCAATATTGAAAACCGGTGAATTTATGTTCCCTGATAAATTATACATAGTAAATATGTAAAAAACATATGTGTACAATTTTCCCAGAAACGTTTCTTTCTAGAATTGTTACCAGTGCCTCTCCTGAAATATAGAAATTTGCAAGAACTGAAACGATTTTGTGGGTCTGAAGCGCAAAACTACTTCAGCAACCTTCCACGAGACGAAAACAATTAACAAAATGATGACAAATTTTAGAACAAATACGTGGACCATACCCCTTCTTGCCAAAAAAAAAAAAATATATATATTTTTAAACTTGTCATTTTTTTTCTTTTTAGGATTAGTTTTCTTACTATAGTTCTTTAGACATGTACAGTAATATATTCAAATGTACCATCTGCTGCTCATTAAAATGAATAAAATATGATATGAGAAAGGTTTATATTCTTAAAATGCATTTTCCTTAGAACTCTGGATTTATGACATTCACTCTTTTTGCAGTGTAGTTTTCATATATATATATATATATATATATATATATATATATATATATATATATATATATATATATATATACATATATAGGACAAACAATACAATCAGGAATTACTGATATTGTAGCATTGATACCATCATGCATTCTTCTTATCTTCTCTGTCATATGGTAACAAAATTTAAAACTAAGAATACTTTTAACAATTGTAATCATAAAGAATAACGCTTCATTGGAAATAATTTTTTTATCCACAATTAACATTCTATATTATTCCCAGGTGAACAATTCCAGATATGAAAATTTACAATAATTTATGTTCATAAATTATATACGACAATTGCCGATGTTATGCTTTTCGACGACAATACACGGCAAAAAAACGTACTTATTGGTTACGAATTTTCGATATGGTAGATACCTCAGGTATTTAGGAGAACATAATATCCAAAATCACACACTATTTTCACGTCTAATTATTAGTTAAAGACGTCATCGACCAATCTGAATAAAACATGACGTAAAAAGACGTTATACCATTTGACAGTTACTGCAGACTGTTATTCTGTAGTAAGTTTAACGGAGACTGCTAAAACTGAGAATAAAAAAGTTATGTTTAAAAATAAATGTTTCACTCTATTTTCTGAAGATTTATCCACACGATTCCATCGGGCTCTGCAATTATGCCACGTTTGTTGTAAACTATCGGATACTTAGTTTTTTCGTTTAAGCTGATGTGAAAATTACTTAATAAATTAATTAAACCAATTTTAGTCTGCAGCATGCCAAATCGCAACCCTGCAATGAAGAAAAAGTACTATTATTATCATGGATACGTAATTGAACTACAATTTTTAGAATTAAATCTCACCTATACAATTTCTTGGTCCCTCTCCGAAAGGAAGCCAAGTAAATTGTGGCCTTTTACTTTTATTTTCATCGCTAAACCTGTCTGGGTCGAAAACTTCTGGATCTGGATAGTATTTAGGATCGTAGTGGATTCCTAATATTGGAATCATGACGCTAGTCCCTTTTTCGATTATAACATCTGTTCCAGGAACTCTGTAAGTTTTGCTACAAACTCGGAATAATATTTGTAGTGGTGGGTGTTTCCTTAAAGTTTCTAAAATAAAGTTACATAACATAATAAATGTATTGTAATAAAGTTAACTTAAAAAAATCTCAAATGAAAAGTAATTAAATATGCAAGGCTATTTGCATGCCCTGCACTGCTGTACTGTCGTATATCTTGTAACTTACGAGTATAACCTAATTATCTACAGGGATAAGATAGGTAAAAAGGAGTAGTACTACTCAATCTAAGTCCATTTGAGGTCATTATCAAGCGCCATGATGGGTGCACGTCTGAAAACAATGTAACGTAATACCCAGTGGCGGATTTACACTTTTGCCGCCAGTAGGCTACCCAAATGTTGCCGCTCCTACCGACCTCTGCCATTCGATACCTCATATATGAATCTTGTTGATAAATATGAATTTTGTTGATTTCTGTAAGACAAAAAATTTTTGGCCCCAAATTTGCTGCCCCTAAAATCTGCCGCCCTAGACTCCAGCCTCCTCAGCCTGCTGGTAAATCCGCCACTGGTAATACCATTGAGTTACAACCAAATCGTATTCATAAATGCACACTTCCTATTTACTCGTAGTATTTTTACTGTGGGGAATGCTAATCAAGTATCTGATCTGAATAGCTACGTCTTGAGATAGTTTTAGCTTCTCCCAGTTGCATACAAAAATTGTTAGAAAAAAATGAATACTTGCACTCATACTAATTGCTGTAATTAAGCACTATATATCTTTTTTATAGTGCTTAATTACAGCAATAACCTCTTAGCTAAACGGATTGATTTGCAATATATTGTAATGAGTGTTTCGATGTAAGTTTAGTTCATTTTCTCAGTCTTCTCGTTTCAGTTCATGAAGGTGGTGGGGCGATAAAACCAAAAATATCCCGTTTTGCAATCATATTGCTAGTTCCATGCATACCTATTGCAAGTTAGAGTGTGATCGAAATAAATAACTGTATTTTACTTCATATCTAGGTATGTTTTATTGAAATTTATCATGACATAAAGAATAAAACTAAATAAATTAGGGACGGAAAATAAGTTAATTTTATTCACTTTAGAAAACGGTGATTTTAGTGTAGCATGAATGTATATGTATCTAGTCTAATGCAAATGTGTATCAGAATAATAGTCTAACTAAAGAATTCAGAAAATTTACATCGTCCTTGCGTAGGTTAGCACAAGATAGCACAAGATAGCACAAGATAGGAGAAGCTGGAGGTTAGCGTCTAACCAGCCTTAGGACTGATGACCTCATGATGATGACATCGTCCTTAATTTTCAGTAAGAACTAAAAATAAATAGGGAATTCTTACCATGGATAACTTTTTCTATATATGTCATTTCTATAATAGCATCGTATGTTAGTTGGTTGTCATGTTTCTCCAGTACTGCATTAATTTCTTCTCGTATCTTTTCTTGTATATCAGGGCGAACTGCCAATTCATAAGCGGCAAAATTTAATGTAGTGGATGATGTTTCGAAACCTCCAATGAAAAATATAAAGCACTGAGCAGCGATTTCATTTAACGTTAGGAAGTTATTCTCGTCCTTATTAACCTCATCCTCATTATTTACAGTTCCCTTGTTTTTTAGTTGTATTAACAAATGCATGAAATCATTTCTAACAATATTGTTATCTTCTCTGTATCTTACAGTATCCAAGACTATCCGATGGAAGAAGTTCATCAACTCTGGTTTGCTAGGACTAATTTTGAGAAATCGAAGAATGGAGTGCGGCAGTGCTAGCTGAATCATCATTCTAATTGTCCACGTGATGTCTGGATGGATAGCTTTCGTACCGTATTTACGAAAATCTGATTGTGGGTTTTTCATAGTGTTACATTCAATACCGAAGGCACATGATCCTGAAATTGACAATTTTTACCTTATATGATTACATTATTGATGATGTGCTTAGCGACATGATGGATAAGTGACAATTTTTACTTTATATGATTACATTATTGATGGTGTGCTGTAGTGGGTTATGATGAATAATTGTTTGCTTCAGTGTTTGTATTTGTGGAATTACATGCATCGGAAATCATTCTCTGTTCGCAATGTTCGCGGAGTTTGTTCGCAAATAGTAGAGTTGGTACTTTTACCTAAGTTTAATTATAATTAAAATTAAGTTTTAGTAATCTTCTGATGATGCCAACTTGAATGGCGAGACGCACGTAGGTCGACGTATAATCTTTTGGTGTTTTCAGAAAACTGGTCTCTTTTCTTGGTGCATAAAAGGTTTTAACTTTCTTCCAAGATACCTTATTGTTAACACTATTTAGTAATTTTGGGAATGTATATGTTACGGTAAGAGTATCTACGTATAACGGCAAATGTACACATTCGCCGGAAAATGTATACTCTTGCCTGCCTTGTTGGTAAAAGTGCATAAAACTTTGATCACCAGTCGGTGAACTTACTTTGGCTGGTGTAAAACGGTACATGTGCACACTTCCCAAGCACACCCGGTAAAAGTAGGCATACCTACTTACTTTACTGCACGGGTAAAGGTAAGTTAGGTTAGGTCTGAATCGATGTTATATCTAGTTAACAGTTTTCCTATTAAAAGTGCAATGGGAAATGGAAGTAACTTTCAATGAGCAATTATAATCTTATAAGAAATAAGAATCATAATAGCGTTTATATGAAGCATACTTTATACCTACTTACGTAAAAAAGTTGGGGTCATTTCATAACTTCATGTTTAAATAATGGTTTTCTTTTGTATTTCTAAAACTATTGTACATTTCGTTTAATAAACAATGTTTTTACTCCATTTTTATTTTCAAATCTGGAATCCGAAATTCTGTAGATACAATTGCTTAGGATAGGTACTCACATTTACCACCATCCATAGGTAAATGTATACATTTTCCAGTAAAAGTGGCAATATTCGTCAATTACTAGTTTTATACTCGTACTTACATTTACCGCTCGATTTGGATGATGTTCACTTTAACCGGACAATGTACATATTTACCTAATTCGCACTTTTGCCATAACATACATATATACATCACTTGATTAGGATACAGTAATATAGATCATAAGATGTAATTTTAAATAAAGAAAGAGTCATAGATAAGAAACAGCAATAATTATAATTGTGATAACTAAATAGGACATTAATAAAAATAATAAAAGGTCTTTAATAACGACGCTCGATTTTAAAACGTAAGTAAAACAAGTTGTGCATTCAGTATGAAATATAACGTCGTTCAAATATCCGCTGCGGCTTTGCTTGGTGGCATGCATTTGGGACGTCCAATTTTCGATGACTGTTGCATAAATCTGGCTGAGTTTGCTGGATGGCATTCGTTATGTTGATCTTGAAGGCATCAATTGTTTGCAGTTTATTCGCATAGACCTGCGATTTAGGCCCCAAAGGAAGAAGTCTAAAGGCGTTAAGTCGCATGTAGCGCCGCTCTGTTGGAACCACATGTCGGTATACATATCATCCAGTTTAGGCCACGAGAAGTCGCTTATAATCGATCTGTAGCGCTCGCCGTTGACAATGACGTTGGTTATGGCAATGCCAGTTTCGTTTTGAAAGAAGTACGGACTGATGATTCCGCCAGACCAAAATCCACACCAAACAGGGACTTTCTCGGGATGCATTTGGTGCTGGTGTATCTCGTGTGGATTGGTATCGTCCCAAATCGGACAATTTTGCTTGTTCATATATCCATTCATCCAAAAATGGGCCTCGTCGCTAAAGATGATTTTTCTGGCGAAATTTGAATCAACTTTCAACTGGTTCAGAGCCCAATCAGCGAACACACGGCGTTGCCTGTGGTCGTTTACCTTAAGTACCTGGTCAATTGGATTTTATACGGGTGCAGACACAAGTCCCGATGCAAAATTTGCCAAGTTGAAGTCGCAGAAAGGCCAAGTTCTTGTGAACGACGAGAAATTGACTGCCTGGGGGTTTTCCCGTACACTCTCAAGCACAGCAGCAGTGTTCAGCATTGTGTACCTTGCGTTTCGCTGTCGTACAGGTGTTGGCTGATTATTTATCAAATCGGTTGACTCAAATTTGGCCACCAAATGTCGAATAGTCGACTCGGCGGGTCGGTTGTGGCGAGGATAAAAATCACTTAATGCGCGGAACATTTCTCGAACGGAGCACTGATTTTGAAAATAAGATTTGATGATTTGCAAATGTTGTTGAACTTTTCATGGTGATTTGCTATATACTACTGAACAATTCACAATAAATTTGACAGTTGTTGCTTTACATGACCGCTATAACCTAGCAAATTTCAAGCGTCCTATTTAAATACCGTAAAATATTCAACTACTACTCGCGTATTGCAACATGTAATCTTAAAGTAGATTATTTTTGACTAAAATATACGTTATAAAGTATTTGTTTTGTCTGCAGCATATAATGTACATATTACCTAATGGATGAGCTAAGTATATAAAAACAAAACGACGTTATCTATATGATCTACACTCTTTATATTATTTATATTCTAGACATGTATATTATTTAAGTACATAGCACCCGCATAGTTATATCTACGCCTGGCTGGCATATGTTAGCGCAATATAAAGCATTGTAATAAATTAATAGATATGATGGTATATAATTTTATAAATCGATTAAATCATAAAAAAAAAATGGGCATACAGAACTCAACTTCCTTCCTCTAAAATGTCAGGCTGCGGAGGAGAAGGTTTCACATGAAAACAAGGATAAACACACATCAGGGAGAGGTACTTTTATAACTTGGCGTTGGACAATCGACTTACTCAATATTCATTACATTCCGTGTGACATTTCAAACAAGAAATACTGAAAATTGTTTACTGAATATATCACTTTCACTCCACTAAAATATTACAACGGAAAAAATTTATTAGATCTCATATCTCAAAAAACAATTTCAAACTACAAAATATCGATCTCGATTTTATCCATATACAGGGTGTCCTGATGTTTTTCCTCGTTTGTTGAAAATAAGGAAAATGGGGATTTTGTTGTACATAAGGTTTGATGAGTATATATGGTTTCAGCAAGATGGAGCTACAGCTCATACTGCAAATTTGTTCCCTGAAAAAGTCATCTTTAAGCCGAGGCACATTAATTGGCCGCCCAGAAGTTCCGAGAAGGCCTTGAGGCAATGGCGGCTATTCAGGTAAAGTAGGTGAAGTGCCTCTTCACCAAATAATTCGAGACTGGGATTTCTTTTCTTTTACATTTTTGGGATATATAATCATGTCTTTAATATGTACATTCAAATAAATTTTGTTATGAAGAACCTATTATATTTTTATGTCAAGCATAATATGTCGCTATGCTACTAAAACACTGTATTTACATTGGAACGTCCTTTAAATCTTCAATAGTCCATGCGTGCGTTATCTATAATATAAATAACTCGCAGGTGAAGAGATGAAAATCAAGTGCCCTCAAATATGCATTGTTAGAGCGAGTTGCCATGGTAACGTGACGTCACGCAATAGCCTACGTCCGTTTAGTCCGTCTTCTCCTTCCACCTAGGTGAAGAGTTTCCCGAGATTTTATAGGGTATCTGCACAGTGGATTTGCATCTATTTAATGAACTGAAGCGCGGTCTGTTTTTGAATTTGACCGATTTATTGAATTTGCGTTGTTTCCATCATTTTTATACTTGCTTTTTGATTTTAATGTGTTGATTGACCAATTGAATGATCGTCTAATTAGTGATTTTTCAACTTTGTTAGTGACAATATTAAATGAAACAATAATGTACGTTATTTATAATAAATCCAGTTAACGATATTATTTGTAATTTGTTGGAAACACCGCTCTGTCGTTGGAAAAATGAAGATAAAAGAGATGTTATACTGGAAGGAAGACCTACGACCAAAAAAGAGATTAGGAAATCTGTAGTAAATAAGATTAATAAATCTTAAACGTAAATTTAAAATCTGCTTTGGTTCACAAATTATAAATGGTTATGTAGCAGCCCAATGTTAAAAAACTATATTGCCCTGTTTACTATTTTCTAATAAACAATTGGTTTGGAACAGGAATGGATTTGTAGATATTTTAAATATTACGAGGGCATTATATTAACATACCGATTGTGCCCAGATATTCTATATGATATCCTACAAAAAGAATCATTAGATATTAATTTTTGCGTGCATCAAATAAAACACACGAGAAATATTGAACAAAAAGAGAAATGACTACTTTTTTAAGACAATTTTTAATAAAGCAAGTGGAATGATGGAATTAGAAATTACAAGACGACAATACGCTGGTCTTTCTAACGAAGCAATTAATATAAGATATAATGCACCTTTTAATGAAATATTGGACCATATTTTAATGGAAATAAATGTCAGGTTTCAGGATTGCGAAAAGTTGAAATTTGTTTGTCTCGCTGATACTGAATTTTGAATATTGAAACATTTGAATAATATGGCTCGTGTTTCTCTTCTAATGCTTTTGACAATTTGGAAAAATTTTATGGAAATATATTTACCAAACATCAACGACTTAAAAAACGAACTTTGCCTGTTATATAGTGATGAAAGTTACAAAACTATACCGCTGCATGAACTGCTCAAAAAACGGAATGAATACAAAGACATTTTTACAGAAATTTACAAACTGTTTTGTATAATTTTATCTATTCTATTAACAAGTGCGTCAGTGGAAAGAGGCTTTTCGTGTCTTAAACGTATAAAGACGTATTCTAGAAATACCATTTCCCAAGAATAAATCTTTAGCAACTGTTTCTATCGAGAAAGAATTATTGCTAGAACTAAAGAAGGATCAGCCATATTATGAAGATATAATAGATAACTACGCCTCACTAAAAGATCGAAGAATTGAGTTGCTGTACAAAAATTAGATAGATATAAGCTTGGCTATAAGTAAGTCTTAAGAAAAAATAATCTACTTTTTTTTAACTATTTACACATCCTAACTCTTCTCCTATTTTCTAACCCACGAGCCGCCACTACCTTGAGGTAGTTAGCGTTATGAAGGCACCTTGACGATGTTATTTTTCATACATAACTTTCCCTACATTGTAAATTTAAATAAGAAATAATGAATAATGTCTATCATATGTTTTAATAACACAGTTGTATTCACCAAAAGAGAGTAAAACATAACAGAACATATGTTACAATGATGATTAGATCATGAATGGTTATGATGATGCACACCGTAGTTGTGATTTAATAGTTATGTAGTATATGAAGTTTTAAATTTGTTACCTATTACATCCGTTGTAAACCGTGCCATAACATCTTTGACGTCTATTGGAATATTTCTTTTGCTACAATCTTCCAGAATATCCATTAAACCATGTGAACATTCGACTAAAGTTTGAAACATCATTTTCATTTTTCCAGATGTAAACGTAGGAGTCAACTTGCTACGTATGGACTTCCATCTTGGTCCCTCTAGATTGAATAAATTTGCAGAGAGTGGGTCTATTTCCTCATTTACGTAGGCACCATGACCATGAAAATGAGGAAAATCATTTTGTAAAATATTCTTAATTATCTGTAAATCGACCGGTACGTATATCGGTTTCAAAGAAAGATACGCTCCTCCATGTTTTAGGCCTTTGGATTTCAGTTTAAAATACATATCTCTCCAAAATTCACCGAAACTTTTATTTCCCAAAAATATATCTTTTGTATTTCCAAACGGTATGGATGGTTTAAAGGTTTTTAGACCCCGCCGTTCCCAATATAAGAACGACCATTTGAAATACGATATAATTATCGCTATGACAGCAACAATAATATAAATCAGACTGACACAAGTCATACTTCTTGTACTGCAAAATCTTCTCTATCAAGTTATCTAACGTTCAATGCATGAAATCTGAAAAATAAAATAATATACTATCACAAATCATAATAAAATTGTTGATATGTTTGTCTGCACACAGAAAATTTGACTTCGAATGCTGTGGCTGTGGATGTGAAGCTTACACGTATAGACGAGGACAAATACACCCAGGTGCTAAACTCTCCCAATTAGGACTCGAATCTAAGCATGATACCCTCAATACTGGGCCCAGTCCTCCACCCCGGACCATAGTACAAATGACATTGTTGGATCTCCACCTCTATAAGGGAATACGATAGTCATCCCCACTAACGTAGTAGCTGGCCGCTGAGCAAAATGCTGTATTTGTATAGCTTCATGTCGGGCTGGTTTAGATGCCCATCGTATTCCTGTATATTGATAACGCAGGAAAGGAAAATATTTTTTTACGGATGTCAAATTACTCCAATCGGGAATTATTGGATTTACAAAGCCTTTTTTTCATTAATAAGTAGCTATTGAGTGATTTGAATATAAAAGATCTAAACATGTTTTAAACATAACAGGCAACATTACTTGAAAACAGTCGTCGAAAATACTACTAAAACACTCTTTTGATCGGTAAATTAAATGCTGTTCTTGTTTGCCTGCCTTTTCTTGCAGCAAAGTAAAAAACTTGGGGTGAAATTTCAAGAAAATTATCTCATATAGAAATCGCCTATACTATAGAAATTCTCGATATGATAGAAAATAATCCATTAATAAGTATGGTACGGCGTGTATAACAAACCTATTTAAAATTCCGCAGACAACTATTTCTGTTCTATCAAAGTTGCTTTTTTTCTGAATTGTCTTGAAAAGCCCACTGTGTTGAACTAAAGAGTCTGCCTATCTTTCTCGATTAAGGCTTATATAAGTTTCTAGGGAAACTGTGGAAAATAATATTATTTTCGAATTTTTACGCATTCCCTATCAATGTTCAACCATAAAACATTGTGGAATTGTTCATATACAATGTTGTAGATCATAGTAATATTACTTCTTTTTTTGAAACTCAAATAATCACTATGAATCAATTATTTTAATTCCTATTCTATATATAAGAACTGTATATGTACAAACATGTTATTACGTTAAGTTAATAATATTAATTAAACTGAATATAATTTTCCTTTCTTTAAAATACAGTTCTTGTGAAAAATAAGTAAATCTTAATTAGACGACTTCAAAGGTTTGTTGCTAAATAAAAAAAGTCAAAATAAATAGGGATAGTGGTTTAACTGATTTATTTAAAAATACATATTTGAACTATGTTTTAGGGTTTGACAAAAGAACTTGGATGATGAAACTGAGTTGGTAAACTAGAGGACGCCTGACTGGGTATAGTACTGGGTACATGAGTACATTCCATGAACAATTGTCTATATTGTTTGATTCTCAATATCGGAAAAACTTTAAACCAAGTTAAAATGTATATATTACTTGCAGTTATATAATATCTACATATAGTTCAGATTCGTACTCACCTTTCTATTTCAATATAATGTAATATGCAATAGATATTTATATTGCAAAGAATTATTAAACTAGCGAAAGACAGGTTTTCTTTTAACCCAGTGTGTTTTATATACATAAAACGTAAGTATCACTTATTTATAAGTGATACTTAAATAAGTGATACTATATACTTATAAATATAAGTAATACTTATAGAAAATTTATTTTAAATAATTTTTTGTATTATAATTGAGAATAATAAAATAATTTAAATTAGTTAATCTTTTTGTTATTTTGCGTAGAATGTTGATTTCTTACAGTCATTATCCAATAAAGTACATTTTCCCGGTTATGAAGTGGTTTACGTCGAGTTTGTCTTGACGTTTTTTTGCAAAATAAGTATTTTTCTGTTAATTGGCAAAAAAAGTCATTTGAATATGGCGCAGAGCTTAGAGTGGCGAAGGCGGTGGGTATTGAAAGTGATGACGATTTGCAGAAAACGAAACGTAATAAATATATTAATTTAATTAAAATAGGAAAGGAGACAAACTTATTTCTAACATATTCATTATTTTATTATAAACATATTCTAATAATACGTAGTATTATAAACACATTTCTTCCAATAATTAAATTCATTCATTTTTAATATGTATAAAAAAAGGAAAACAAGTAACTACTTTAACTACAATATATATATGTACGTAAGAATTAAAAAAATCACAATATTCTTTTAATGATTTAATAAATAGTATATAAGTATTAGAAACTATTTAGCAACATACTTCTTTACAGATTACAGAACATTTTGTTACAGATATTCAACACCATGATTATAGTAAAAGTAACATTAAGAATACTTCAGTGACATTTGACAAAAATATCATACCTTCTTATTTCCTTTTCAGCAATTTTCATGAAACGTAGTGGATTCTGTATTATAAAGCAATTACTCCGTTCTATATATTAAAAACTAAATTTGTAATTTACGACTTTAATAAACAGTTACATAAATTATTTTATTTTATGAAGGGTATGTTATTGTTAATGAATTACGAAAATGATCCACTAAAGTACTCTAATAAGCAGTCACTGTGTCCTTCACTGTTTGTGTTCTGTATTTATTTGATTACCAAGTTATTCATACGATTATCGAAAATCTGTATCGAAAAAATGATATCTTGTAACAGAATATCAACGAAGATTGTATCGCCCCCTCGCTTACATCAGAGGCACCTCCGGAGGATGCCTTTAGAGGCTTCGGATAAAAAAACAAAAGTTACCACGTTGTTCGCAAGGGTCGATTTACTATACTGATTTTGTCAAAATGCCGAAATTTGAACGAAAAGCATTTCGTACATCGGCCTAAAAATATTTGCATTCTATCTCAAATAAAATCAAATTGTACACATATCAGCTTAGCTTTATGCATTGTAAGCTAAATGATCCTCTGTACCTAAATCTGAAATATGATCTTCTGTACCCAAATCTGAAACATGAATTAGTAGGATCTCCTGACTAAGTGGTGTAGAACTGAATGTTTCTGGTGTTCTGGTAGTGGGAAACCTATCAGTACGTACAGCACATACGTCTTTTTTTTTAAGAAACTTGTGTAATAAATAATAAAACATGTTTATGGATATGAAGACTATTCAATCTACTTTTAATCCTCAAAGAAATCTAGTTGATGTCACCTAATCCTATCTCAACTTCTAGTCTCTTATCATCTTTACATATGGTTTATATAATGATTCATTGCGTGTGTGTCACAGGTAACAATCGTATGAATCAATCAATTGACAATTTTGAACAGTGTCGTGCCGAAAACACATTTTAAGGTAACAGTTAGTACAATACAAATCCGTTAACCTATGACAGAGTAATGAAAAGGTTCGCCACAAAAACATTCAATGGAAGTGATATTTCCATCAAAATAACTGAAACAAAAATGAAATAAATTTTACAGAAATATTGAGACGCCAATGAATCAAATTATACAATAAAGCGCTAAGACGCGACTTCATAATTGCATTTTGTACGGCAAATTATTAACTGTCTATGCCATACGTAGTTGATTGAAACATATGTTGCTAGACATACGTGCTAGTAATTGTGGCATATTATTAACAATTGCGAGGGGTGTGGCATGTAATCCGTGCGTCGTCACTAAATTGATACACGCGCAAAGATCTATTATAAAAATTGTAATTATCTAATTATACCACACGTACTATTTATGCATGCTATTTGCAAGCAATAAAAATCTTTACGTACCAGTGAGGCAAGTTTTCACTAAATTTTCACCGCTAGAATAAAAACTTAAAGGACTTGTCTAGTCTTATTTTAATCTCAAACGTACGTGTGTACATTGTACATACAAATTAAGAGAACGAACTTTCTAACTACATCTCAAGGTTACATCAGTATTTTTTACGCAATATCATTTTAAATTCGCAAATACCGGCAACTTAATTTATTTATAGTCCCACTAAAAATCAACAAAACATTTTATTTTCACAGTGGCGTGTAAAGCAACATTCTAATGTGAAAATTGACAATGGTCATATTTTATCATGATCATGATTAGTAGTTATGTAGGTGAGTATTCTTATTTTAAATAAGAGTTGTGACAGTTTAAAAAGTCACAAAATTTAGATTACTCTAGATTCTTGATACTATGATAGTTGACTTTTACCTAGGTTTAGTAAAATGATGTGAATAAACGTACATGGAACAGTTTATTATTTACCATTTATTTATTTAGTTAAATCGTATATGTTTTATTAAGAGGGTAATCTTTCATTCTTCTCTAACTAAAAGTATCGCTATTTAGATTAGTGATTACAAACGCCTGAATGTACATATACATGTATGTACATATGTAAGGAGACACAGATTTATAAATAATTTAATATCGCTTATCGTTCATATCCCATAAATACTTAAGGAAGGAAATATAGAACAAGTGATTTTTTAATTTTTAGATTTCATTTATCAAAAAAAAAAAATAAAGAAAAAATACAATTGTTTTATATAATTGTTTTTATATAAATATTGAAAATACATTTTTGAAAACCTTACCTGAATTATAGTTCTTGAAATATTGCAAACGCATGGTTTTCCACATTTCACATATTACTTAGCTGATTTTCTACATAAATATTAGACATAACATACATTCGATTTCAGGTGAAATACTCTAAGGATATAATAGTAATTATGCAACACACAGGTGGAGCATAATTATTCATGTTTTGCGTGGTGCTGAGAAGAAAAAAATATAACAACAACTTATAACTAACTGGCGCTAGGATCCTAACTGTTTCTAGTGTTTTCTGTTTTAGGTAGGCACTTGCAAAACAATTAATTGGTGATTACTAAAGAAGAAAAACTCTATACTATATATAAATCTATTTTTAATCGAAAAATGTGTTATTCTTCCTAAGTTACCTTTCATTTACAATTTATAGTCATAGAAGTTACATACAGTGCTACAAAAAAATATAGACCTAGATAGCTTTAATTTGGACTGCATCATGAGTAAAACTCAAAACTCAACATAATTTTATGGATATATTGGAGCGGTATATTACATATGTGAAATCAGTATTTTATTACGAGTCTTAGGATCTCACGTATTGGTGAATAACAAAGATTTATGAAAAAACGGGTCTGTAGTTTGTGAAAAATTGTAAACTCACTGGTGTTTTTATATTTTACTTGGACTGATACTTGGTCCATTTGCCCTTATTTTTTATTACATTACATAACCGAATGTTCATTCTATTTATTAAATTGTTTAACGTTACCTCTGGAATTTCGTCCCAGGCAGCTACAATTCTACGCTTCAGTTCTTCAACACTTTCAATTTTGTTGGATTTTGTACTACTCTTGCTATAATCCCCCATAGATTTTCTTTCGGGTTAAGATCATAAAATCGATTCCGTACTGTTGAAATCAGTTTTCGGGGGACCTTGTAGAATGAATAGGTGTATTATCCTGTTCAAATATTGCACTATGATCTTCAGTAAGAGTTAAAAATGGTAACAGGCAATCTTCTAACAGGTTTTGATAAGCTGTTGCATTCATTCTGCCATTTACAAATGTCAGTTGGTTTCTTCTTTTTGAAAGCTGCCCATATAATAACAGAACCAACTGCCTGACGTCTTTTTGGAATAATTTTTCGTTCCATTAATAAAGCATGCCAATAATAGATAAACCTATCCGGTCCACTCAAATTCAATTTTTTTTCATCGCTAAAGATTACATGGTCAAAAAACTTTTGGTTTAACGTACTGCTATGCAAATTTTAATCTGGCCACTATATGATGCTGCTTAAGTGCCGGTTTCTTTAAACATTAGTCATATTTAAAATATCTTGACTTCGCCGCCTATTTTTTTATGAGACTCGGATTATAGTCTAAATTAAAACGATAGATAACCTGAGATGACGCTCTAGTTGATAATTCCCTCAGAATAGCACGTTGTCGTTTCACCTTTGTCGTCGGTGAAAATTTAGACGAGCCCCCCGAGCACTTTCTTTTACCATAATTTCGACTCCAAGTTTAACAAAAAATGTTTTATAATATTTTGTGAATGATTAATAACTGCGGCGATTTGTCGATGTATTTTTTCAGAACTCCAACAAAGCCTTTATGATATCCTAAAAACTCACTAACATAATACAATATATATTTATAATAATAAACACTGAACATGTAATGTAAAGTACTGATTTTACATAATATACCGCTCCAATATATCCATAAAATTATTTTTAGTTTTGAGTTTTATTCATGATGTAGTCCAAATTAACGGAAAGTCTTTATTTTTTCGCAGCACTGTATATAACTTCTATAATTTGCAAATGAAAGGTAAGGCTTAGGAACAATAAAACATTTTTCGATTAAAAATAGTTATATCCATTATAAACTCAATTCAATCATATTTTAAATTAATCTATTTCAATTTAACTAATTATTTTCAAGACATCAGTTTACAAATACTACAATGTACTGAAACATTACAATTCCTTAAGGTTTTGATACGAAATACAGGCGTTCAAGTTTTAAATTGCCATAAGTGGCAGTTCTTTTTTCGTTTATTGGAATTTTTTATAGAGCAACGACTATGATTTTTCAATAATATTTATCTAACATATTTCTTTAGAGCAATTGTTCAGTGTGAAATTTTTTAGTAACGTTACCGGACAATTTTTAGCGAATATTATATATAAAGACAATGTATAAGATATTAATACATCAGCTATAGTTTCTGTTTTGAAAACTCTCATACGCTTCAATTTTAAATGGAATTTTGCCCCGGCTAAATGTAATAATGTACCGATTCTGGACATATTTCAAAAACAGTTGTGGATATTTTGTTTCTGAAACTGACAAGTTTTACAATTGAAGGATGCAATCGAAAAATACTTTTGAAATTAAATTTTGGTTGCTTAATTTCGAAAAATGTCGTGTAATAACTGATAACAGTGATAACACATCCTTAAGGGAGATTTATGTAACAAGGTACAGAGAGAGAGAGGGGGGGGGGGGGGGGTGAATTTTTAAAATGATTTTGAATAATGTGTTTAATGTGGTTATATTTCCTAGAATAATTTTGGTTACAAATGATGTCATCAGTATGTGGCTTCTCTATAATATAATTTATAATATTTTATAAATCCAAATAATATTTTATAAGTCCAGATTTATAAAACTAAATTTTAGTAGGTACATTATGAAAGTAAGTTTTGCTATTAATGTATAATTGTAATTAAGAATAGAATTTTCATGAGGCATAGCGTGTTTAAAAAATAAATTTGTTGCGTGTGTAACAACTAATGACTATCCTTTCCGGTAATTCTATAATTATGTAGATTAGTACGTATAGGGTAGATACTAAAGATATTAAACACCTATTTTTATACTGTTTTATTTTGATACTCATATTTACACTAACCAACATGACAAAGGTTATATCGGTTCTTATTTATTAGGCCCAAATTAACACTTTTACATAGGGTTCATACCTATCTTTGGGGCTAAAATAGGAGAGTCGAAATTGGATAACAAAGTGTATATTCAATATACATTTAAATTAATAATCAACTTATATAAAATAAACTTACCTTGAAAACGTTAATGAAACGATTGCTAGCCGGCCGCTCTCCTACTTAGTTGCATGGACACTATTTGTCAGATGCTTCTATTATTATTCACTTTAATGTAAATGTATATAGCACATTGCACATTAACATTAACTTTCAATAGCAATGGTAGTTTATGAAAATTTTTACTAGAAAATAATGTTTCTTCATCATTAGAGAACCGATGATTTTCTCACAAAATAATAGTTTAGAACTCAGGAAACATTAGAACAATGAAAATAACATATTTATAGTTTTACTAATTCAAATGAATAGGCAACATGAAATACATGCTTTGAGATACATATTTATAAACATTAGTATTGTAGTTTAACTAAAATGATTATATTTATACTTATAAATTTATTACAGGGTGGTGATAAGATTTCATAAGTATATCTATAATTTTGTTTTTAATGACATGTTGAAACACGTCATATATTAAAAAACTCAAATCGTCATCTTATATTAAAAAAAAGCAATTGACTGACCTAGAAATTTAGTTTTTATTGAAATTTTGCGTTTGAGAAGCAGGGTATGTTTTAGTAGAATTGAGAAAAATTAACAAGTTAAAAATGTCAGAGATGTTCCTAAATCTATTAGTAAAACTTTTTAGTCAATGAATAGAAATTGAATCTACCGGTAGATACCGAAGCCACATTTGGCGAATTAAATTAAATATGATGAAATTAAATAGTCCAAATGTTCACATTCATTTAGTAAACTACGCGTGTGTTTATTAAATCTCTTGGTAAATTATCAAAAATATTATGTAATTTCAGTCTCCAACTTTGATAGAAACTGCACATCTTAAATCTTCAAAGTGGGTGAACGGCTTACAATATAACTGAATAATAATATAATGGTGTCAAATCGAGTGACCGTGAAGGTCACAGGTTACGACTATGGTAACCTGTGACTATGGAATATTTGGCTATGACAAAAATCTTGAAGAAACTGTAAGGCTGACGCAGAAGAGTGAATTGTTGCATTGTATTTTATGTGAAAGGTTTACAATGCCCTACAAATCCTTAAAATCTACGGATCAGTTATTAGATGGTGTCATCATAGGTGACACTGATGAAAGCGCCAACTGCTACTATACGAAAGTAGTTTTAATAGAATAGAAATCGGTCTTAATAATTTTTCCCTAGCGTACTTTAATTTTGTTATTTAACGCTCATGGATTAAACTATTATAGGTCCACTCTTGTTTGAGACTTGGTGATGGCCCAGACGGTCACGGTTAACAATATCTCCATTATGATAGCGATTGACTGCAATAACGCGTTGATCCAGTCGGTGGTCATTCCCGCCGAACACGTCGAAACCTAGGAAGTTTCCTGTGAACCGGGACATTACAGGAACTCCTCCAACACTAGCCAACTGCCGAAAGCTTCCGGGTATTGAGTATGTGCGAGCTAGCTTATAGCGCCACTAGCGGAGAATGCAGTCCCCAACGAATGGTACTTTTATGTCGTTTACCATTATTGTAAATGCATAATCGGTCATGCAAAATCTAAAAATGTAATTAATAGTGCAGTTGTGGGGAAAATGTAAGTGCAATAAATAAATAAAACAAAGATTAAGGAATACAAAGAAGTCATCACCACAGATTATCATAGTCATAGATTTACGTTAGAAAATAGTAAATTATGAAGAGAATATTAAGATCAGGATTCGCAGCCGTTAGTCACACAATAGATTTTATATAAATATATTTATTACCATTAGTTTTACATTTATTAAAATATATCTATTACCAATATTAAAATTATTTACTAAATTAAAATTAAAATTATTTATTTACTATTTATTAAAATATATTTATTACCATTAGTTTTATTCCTGGTCATATATATTACAATTATGAATATACCGGGTGACCACTGGGAACCGGACGATTTTGAAATAACTGTTACACAAAGAATTTGCAAGATAATAAGGTTTTATTAACATGAGAATGAAGCGTACACAACGCCATATATGATGTGCATCATGTGTGGAAGATTATGTCATCGAGATGGTGTCCATCACGTCAAATGTAGTTTTCGACCCTCTTCACGAAATCGTGCATGACACGCTCCAACATCGCTCGATCGGTACTCATAATTTCCTTACGAATGGCATTCTTCAAGTCGATCAAATTCTGCGGTTTGTTAGCATATACCCGATTCTTCAAGTATCCCCACAGAAAAAATCACAGATTGAAAGGTCTGGAGACCTTGGGCACAGAATAAGGAACAACCAGAAGCCAAACTCTCCTTGTTGCTAGCCGCGATGCCGAGGGACCTTGAAGCTCGAATAATATTCCGATACCCTGAATTGTACCCTGAAACGATCAGTATCGTAGAGATTGTCAGAGCGGTAGGTACGACTACGGGGAATAATATAGTGCGTGTGATATCTAAACACTTTGTTATATTATTTCTATAATAGAGCCAATATAAATGTGGTTTATTTACGATTTGGGTATCTATTTGTTATATATATCGTCAAACATAAAGGACGACACAACAGTTCAATACATAGTTTGCTACCTACGCCTATGGAAATCCAGCAAAAACTCACATTGAAGCTAATTCAAGGTCACTCATCGTTCGACGGATTTGTGAATGAAATACGGGAGAGTTAGGCTTCTGGCTCCTTATTCTGTGCCTTGGGGGCCACGGCACATCTCCAAAGCATGAAATTAGTCTTCCTAGGAATATGTGCCGGGCAACATTCATTGATGCGTTAGCAGTATGTGCTGTGGGCACCATCTTGCTGGAACCACACATTCCTTAGATTTATCCGTTTTCTGCGAAGTTCTGGCATAAAAAATTTTTGGAGCATCTCAACGTAGTGGTTAGAGTTAACGGTGACGGTACGCGCGGCCTCTTCAAAAAAATAGGGACTAATAATGCACGTACGGCCAATGGCACACCACACTGTAACTTTTTTGGAATGAAGGGGTCGTTGATAGTTCGTGGATTTTCAGGAACCCAGTACCTGAAGTTCTGTTTATTAACCGTTCCATCTAAATGAAAATGAGCTTCGTTGTTCATTAGAAGTTGTATACCTAAATTATCTTCCAAAATCACTTGCATTCTGGTAGCGAAATCCTCACGAGTTTCAAAGTTTCTTTCCTTTAACTACTGAACAATCTGTAGTTTGTAGGGGTGGAATTTTAAGTCCTTATGCAATATTTTCCTAACCGATTCGCGATGCAGGTTAAATGCCATTGCATGTTTTCAGGCGGATCGTGTAGGACTTCTGATGAGCGCCTCTCTCACTCGCTCGATGTTTTCAGGGGTTCTAACGGTCGTCTGTGGACCTTGTGACTTTCTCTTCATTATGCTGCCAATTGTTCTCAAATTGTTGACCCATCTTAAGATGGTGTTGCGAGACGGAACAGCTCCCCGCCGACCAATATTGAAGTGAATGCGAAAAAGCCACTGTGTAGTTATTACTGACTCACCATTGCGAATAAAAGTGTCGTAGGCAAACACGCGATGCACTGCTGCCCATTGCTCCATGATTATTGAAATGGCACAACATTACGCAGGTGATAACATCACATTTGCCCCACTCCAACTGCGCTAAGCTCCGCACTACGCGTTCTAAAAATATCCGGTTCCAGGTGGTGACCCTGTATTACAATTTAATTTTATTCTAGTCTGTTCTATTATCACTGTCTTTTATAATAGGTGGTTGGAGGTTTACTAAAACACAGCACATAAATAATAAATTATCGCTATAAGGCAACATACGACGCTAACCTCCAGCTTCTCCTATCTTGTGCTAACCTACGCATTTCGCTAATTGTGCTACAACCTACATCCCTTACTATTTGCGAGCAGTAGTCTAATCTAGGCCTACCTCTGCCTTTCTTCACTCCTAGTTCTGCCTCCAAAATATCGCGGACTATTCCCCCATGTCTCAGCAAGTGGCCTACCATTCTATCTCTTCTCTTCTTTAAGTTTTTCCACATACTTCTTTTCTCGCCAACTTTTTCCAATACTTCTTCGTTTCCAACCCTATCAGTCCATGGTATTTTCATCATTCTTCGGTAACACCACATCTCAAAAGCTTCTAATTTCTTCCTACTTGCTTCCCCTACCGTCCAGGTTTCGCAACCGTATAGCGATGTGCTTCATACATACGTTTTCAAAAATCTCTTCCTTGTTTCTAAGTTTATTACCCCCGAGCATAAAAGCGCTTTCTTTTTGTTAAAAGCTACTCGACCCTGCGCTATTCTTTGTTTTATGTCTTTATCGCTTCTTCCATCCCAATTTATTTTACTTCCTAAATAAGTGAAGTCTTTAACTTCCTCCAATCTTTCATTATTAATTTGTACTTTCGTTTTTGCTCTGCTCTCGCGCCCTCTGCACAGTAACACTTTAGTTTTGTTTTTATTCACCCTCATTCCGTATTCCTCTGTCAACACTGCCTCCATTTCGTTCAATGCTGACTCTAATTCCTCCTTACTAGATGCTAATACTGCTATATCATCCGCGAATCTCAGCATTTTTAGTTTCTGTCCCTGTACTTTAATCCCGAAATCCACTCTATCTTTTACCACATTAATCGCCTCTTCGATGTATAGATTAAAAATTAGTGGTGATAGCGTCCTTGTCTTACTCCTTTCCTAATACCTACTTCCCTTTTTTCCCCTTCTACTTCTATAACAGCAGTTTGCTCTTTGTATAGATTGTGTACTACTCTCCTATCTCTATACTTTATTCCCGCGCTCTTTAGTATCTCGAACATTTTTTCCCATCTTACGTTATCAAAAGCTTTTTCTAAATCTACAAATTCTATATAAGCGTTCTTTCAAAATTTTTATCACTTGCATAATTCTTTTCATGTGAATTCTCACTCGTACCACTGCGTACGTATCTCATACTTGTTTTGTAGTAAATTCATTATTTTCCAGAAATGGTGGCATGACTAATAAAATTCCCTTTCTGCTCTTATCTAATTCTGCTTTTATTTGTGAAAATCCCTTATCGGCAAGAATAAGATCTCCAACAAATCTAGAAACCCACTACCAGTTGGCATTTGGGGATCACTTAAGCGTCCTCCGTAAAACTTAGAAACAAACGATATAAGACCGTTTGACGTACAGCCTACAAGAGCTTGACGGTAAAAGTATTTTTATATTCAAGCTAAATAAGGTCAGCAGCATTGATATTTTGTTTCTTTATGGTTAGTGCTAATGAGTATGGGACGCTTTTCTTTAAACGGGATGTAGGTTTGCACAGAAGCATCTGACAAATCTCCATGAATGTAATTCATGGAGCACTTATAAACACCATTGAATCGTTTGATTCATCTAAGAAATCTACTTGGACTGACTGATCTACATACCTTTAGTGTATTTTTTGAAATTCTAGTTGAATTAATTTGCACGATTTCATTCATTGCTTCCACGGTGTCTTCAAACATTCCTCAACGATTTCCGCCCATCAAATGAGAAGTGTTCTTAAGAATGGGTTGTTTTTGCCTTCTTAAATATCGTTCAAACCTGACGAAAAAATTAATTTGTATGTTTCTATGCATTAGTCGTAATAAATTAATTTTTGCTAACTAAAATTACTAATTTAACTAAATGCTAAACATTTAGTTAAATGTTCCCAGACTGTCAGTTAAAGTCTTAATCTGGTTGTTGCTTGTATGACAAAAAACATACTGATAGCCCGTAAAGAGAGATTTTGTAGCTGGTATTAGGGAACTCACCATATAAATATACAGATTAAAAACTATCGAGGGTAAGTATGGACAGCAAGCAGTGAACCATGGTGAAAATATGAAAATATCAAGAAAACTATGAAGATTCATAAAAAAACGGGATTATACTAATGAAGCAAAAATATTTTTTATGGAATTCCATTTCTTATTTTTCTGTTTTAAGGACACAATATATTGATATCTCTTGTACTGACATACCAATTGTCTAGATTGGTATTAAATAATAGCTTAAATAGACAACACAATAACGTATATGGTAGTCAAATATTCACTACGTAAGCTGCGAAGATTCAGTATTTAAACGAGTATGCAAATCGCAATAATATTGCGCCGCCTCCTCGCTTATATCGAAGGCACCTCCGGAGCATGCCTCTAGAGGCTTCGGATCAAAAAACAAAAGTTACTACGTTGTTTGCAAGGGTCGATTTACTGTTTTGATTTTATCAAAATGCCGAAATTCGAACGAAAAGCATTTCGTACATCGACCTAAAAATTTCGTGACACACACACACACACACACACACAGGAAAACAGTCGTTTAGTAAATAGAGGTAATTTACAAAAATGTTTTAACACTTTTGTTAGGTAATGTGTAAATTATTTGTCACACTGACCACCTTTTACATTTTCTTTAATCTTTTACTATTTCAAAATGTATTGTGACCTACAACAGTTCTATAGTATTATAGTGAATATTAAATAAGCCACTAAAAACCTTATTAAATACGTAAAAGATGAATAATTGTGTACAATTATTTATCTTTTACAATTATGTAAAATTTAAAATATTATTAAGATCTGTCAAGTAAGTACAAACAAAATGATAAATCCATTTACTTCATATACCATTGAAATACACCAAGTGCCTGTAATTTTTTGTTTGTCGGAGGTATCTTAGGTAAGCTTTTCAAATTAGTGGTCTTCATATTACAACAACTAGAACATTTAAATTACTTTTTCTGTATACTGCCAAAGCATCATCAATTATTATATTAAGTCTTATTAATGATCTGATTATATTGTCTTATGAATGATTCAGATTATTACAATTATCTGTTCATCTCCTTATTTCCATTATTTTTATTTTTTTTTCTTGTTTGGGATTTTATTTTCATAGATATTACTAAAACCATTTATATCATTACTTCAGTAGTTACATTGTTTTAAGTCGAACAAAGTTTTCATGATCATTAACATTTGCAAATACATTTCTGATGTATAAATATAATGGCAAAATCATAGAATATGTAAAAATAAAGTATTTCTTCCCACAATACTAAATTCCAATAGTGAATTATTCTTTTGATATTTCATATCAACAATGACTAACTAGCCTATCTAATCCTTATTGAGGAAATCGAAATATTAGTAAAACTTTCTGGAGTATCTAAAATATTAAATAACAAACATTAATAGAAATAACACTATTATTATTTTATTAAAATTACTCACATTTCATATTACTCATATTATGGTTTTAGGTGTTCTATTTTAACTTACATTTAATTACATTTTCTAATTTTCATTGAATAAACTTGAATTTCAAAGTAAAATAACAATATTTTATATAAAATATAATAAAAGATGTATAAAATATTTAATATTTATTACCTTGTTGGAGAATTCCTAGTCCTGTAGTTGATTTAAAAATCAAAACTCGATAACAATTTAAATCAACGAATTAAATTTTTTATTTGGCCAATGAAGCACTATATGTAAATACTTATATAAGAGGCCATTATAAGACTTAAATAAAACATAACTATACTATTTACTATATTTTGTTATTTGTACTTTTGAATTTTAAAAATATCTCTACCAAAATATTTGGATGTGGATGTCTGGTGTTCATTTAGTGGGAGATTGATTGGATTACCCTCTTATAAAGATACTAAGGTCAGCTGTTTTATTTGGCTCTATCAGATTTTCAAAGGAATGGGTTGGGCTTTTGTGTAATTGAATTTGAGAGTGGAACAGCTATTGTAACTATTCAATACCATTTCAGGCAGAAATCTGTAAACGCCCGCTTAATCTTATACTTATACTGGCTTTTTTTGGTTAAATTTTATATGTATGTAATAATTATTGAGATTTTGAATTTTGCCACGTCACGTCAGCGTTACAGCGATGATATTTATATAAAAAGTAGAGGGCGATAGCTGGTTCCAGAGTTCCCCCCCACCACTTTCTATGACGCCACAGTTGACCTTGAGGGGTCACCACGGTCAAGGTCACCTCAAGGTAATCTGTGAAAGTCACTTGGTGGGGGTTATTTAAAAGTCGATTTCATCGGGACCAATCACAGATGAGATATTCTGTTTAAAAGTGTGGACATGTTTCAGTTAGCGTCATACAAACAGCGCATTGTAAGGTTCACTCTCGTTGACTTTGGGTGTGTAATTAGTGCAACAGAATATTTTATAAGTAAGTAATATTTTAAATTATTATTAACCAATATTTTACTGATTTATTTCATTTAAATATGGCAGCAGCTGGTATTAATTTAGCAAATATCAATGATATGCTTAATATGACATGGAAATTTATGAACAAAAATTAATTTCGTCTTTAGAGATAAACAAACCTTTTGTTATTAAAAACTTACGTGTGGTCAGTGCTTGCTTTGG
Organism: Rosalia funebris; assembly: GCA_037954035.1. NCBI lineage: Eukaryota > Metazoa > Arthropoda > Insecta > Coleoptera > Cerambycidae > Rosalia > Rosalia funebris. Next base: position 3,106,295 of record JAZFAV010000001.1, read on the forward strand.
GAAAACAATTCTAGCCATTTTTTTCGATAATACTATAAATCTGACTTTTAAATCATTTTTACCGCAGAGATTGTATGAATTATTGACTGAAGATACAATTTGTGTAATTAATTCATCTCATGGAAGATATACATTAACTCGTTTGAGTAAGAGCAATCCAACCGTGCCTTGTTTAAAACCTAAGTCTTTATTAAATTTTGATATTAGTAAGTAACAAAAACTGTAAATCCGTAATAGTATTGATGCAGATAACCTAACAAAAATTATTAGTTAGTAATTAAAACAAAACTTCAAATCAGTAATAAACAAAAATTAATTTCATCTTTGGAGATAAACAAGTCTTAAAAAAGTTACGTGTGATCAGTACATGTTTTGGGAAAACAATTCTAGTCATTTTGTTCGAGAATACTGTAAATCTGACATAAATTATTTTTACAGCAAAGAGCGTATGAAACATTGACTGAAGAGACAAGTAGTGTAATCAATTTATCTCATGGAATATATTTATAGATTAACTCGTTTGGGTAAAAGTAATTCAATCATTTCTAGTTTAAAACCCGAGACTATTAAAATTCTGTAATATAATTAAACAAAACTTCAAATCAGTAAATAATATTGGGGAAAATAATTTAATTATGTTCTAAGATGGGTTTTTGTTATCACTAATTACCATATCATTTGTTTTTTATAATTAATAATGTTAATTATTGAAATTTTCTATATTCTATGTATATATGTTAATTTATTATATATTTTTTTAGGTGACCTCTTACATAAAAAAATGTGAATGCATTATTGTGAAGCAAGCTGGTCCATATCTGAAGATTTGGAGACTAGCATTGATAGACTATCATGTGAATTGAACGTCCTAAGTTTTGATACGGAACCCGACATGGTCTACAGTAACAGCTATGACGAGGACACTATGCTAAGGCACGATGGTTGGGCTAAAAAATACCGTTTAGGTGCGAAGTTATGCCAAAAGTATCTTTTTAATATAATAAATTTGGATAAATTTTGCACCTTAATGATATCAAACGATTTAAAAAGTTTTCTATATAAAATAATAGAACATTTACCCGAGGATATTGTATCAAAATTCCAATTAAACGACTCAGGTCTTGACGATGATAATGGAAAAGTATTAACATAGTTGGTCCTTGGTGAACAAATATCGCATATGTACTTGTTAGATATATATATATATATATATATATATATATATATATATATATATATATATATATATATATATATAAAATCAAATTATATATCAAAATATTTTTTCCTAGTTATATAGTTATCGATAAAATGTAATACTAGTCAAATATGTTTATTTTTATATTATAGTAAATATATAATCAACTTGAATTACCAGATTGTATTCATACTGTACTTATCAAGTAAAAAATAAATATAAAACGTATAAGGTGTTATTCACATCCTTATACCATCTTTGATAAAAACATAGTTAAATAAATAAAAGACATAAGTGGACTTTTTGGTTTTTCCCAGGTTGTATGGAAAACAGAATTTTCCTGTAAATGGTACAGGTTATGTTAATATATTTTATTGGTAACAAATTTCAAACATATATTTTTTTTCTTTTGTAAATATTTATAGAGTAGTAAATATTTTTTAAGTAATATGAGGGTACCTAGTCCCAGAAATATTCGATATAACAAAGGAAACATATATAGTTGTAGATGTTCATTTAAATGTAATAGAGGGTACTATATATGTAATCGTTTTATATTATAGTTGTATAAATAGCGACCTTCTTTGCATTGTCTAATAAAGTAACAATTTGGTTGTAGTCGCGAGTGTAACCAGACACTTTATTCAAATAAGGAAAATGGTACATACAAATTTTATTGTCAAATACAATGTTTTATATACATTTATGAAATTAAAATTGCGAAAAATGAAAATATTAAATATTATTTGGATTAAAAAACAATATCCTTTTCCAATATCCAAGAGTTGTGTTTCTCGGTGAAGCCGGACCATTTCACTAATACTTCCTTGGTTCCATCTTTCCTTTTCCGACGTCGTAAAACTTTTTCAACGAGGTATACATTGGGATTTCATGTTTTTTGTTCCATTTCATAAAAATATCCTTTAATTGGTCGACCATCTATATCTTCTAAGGCGTATGTAACAGGATTTGTTCTATTTACATTTACTATCTTGAATAATTCCGTTGACCAGTTGGCATTGTAACCCTTTTCAAACGCATTTTTAAATTTACTGATTCGTACAATGTCTCCTATATGGAATTTTACTCTTAAGGGTATAATTTTAGAATGGCTGTAGGCTTGAAGTTCTGTACTGGGTGTAACATCAGCCGGTTTCATACCTATCGTCCGATGCTTTGACTCATTATATTTGTGTGTAATGTCTGAGAGAATACTCAACCATTCATATTGACCCTTAATTGAAAATTCTTTGTAAATCGAATTCTTCAATGTCCGTATAATTCGTTCTACTATCGCGGCCTTCTTAGAGCTATATGTGGAATAATGATTTACATTATGATTACTCATTAGCTTTGAAAAATTCTGATTGTAGAACTCGGTGCCATGATCGCTTTGAATATTAACTGGTGAGTAGCCAGCTTCTTCAATAATGGTATTCATAGCTTTAGTAAGCACCAAACCAGTTTTATTCCTAAGTGATCGTGTCCACATATACTTGGAGTAGCAGTCGATTACTACAAGTATATACCTATAACCATTATTTACTTGGGTGTATGGTTGCATTTCAATCAAATCGGCTTGCCATAAATCGCCATATTCTTTTATGATAGTTTTCCTTCTTTTAAAATTTCGTCGAGCCGATCTATGTAATTCATTAACAATTTGACATTTAATATCTAACATAATTTTAAATGCCAACTTCTCTACTGGACAACCATCAAGGAGGAATAGCTAGTCTACCATTACGAGGATCTATATTATCTTGGACTGGACCTAGTTTTTTGTTTAACAGTTCAAATTGTTGAGCTAAAGTCTCCTTTGCCTTTTCTATTTCTCGAACCTGTTTTTAACACCTCAATTTGTTTAGGTAATGTCCCTTCAATATTTTCTAATTTCTTACGCAGCTGATCTTCATTCTTCGAGACAACTATTTTAACTGTCGCAATTTCATTATTCAAGCGGTTATATGTGGAGTTTAAAATCATTTTCGCCGATTCCTGAACGGCATTCTGAATACCTTGTATAGTTGACTGTAATTCTTCAACGACCTTGTCGATACATTCGGTTACATATTTCTGTGTAGCAGCATTACTTTCTTGTAGAGGGTATCCAACATTTGTCAGACGTTTACTTTGTACATCATTATTACCGTCCTTTAACTTGAAACCAACACCTGGAGGTCCGCGTAATATTATACGCTTGTCCCCACCTTGTCGTCGTCCAATTTATCGATAGTGTTAAGTGTACTCATTTCTGCATCTATCTGATACAATCTCCATAGTTTGTTCCCTATTATACTTAATATTGTCCTGTTACCAACCAATATTCATGTTTTTAATATTTAATGCACAATGTTCTCTTCACGCAGTTCCTCTATTATGCTTAAAATTTCGTTGTCGTGACCAGTATGGCCTACCAGCTCCATAACAGTCTGAATTGATCCATGAACTCTTTAGGCTTATTCCAATACACGTAATCGACCTCCCGACAATTTTCTTGGGGGTAAATCACTTTCGTGGTGGGTAGTTTTGAGAGGTGTATACCTTCACCACTACGTTGTGATCTGGTTTTCACTCCATAGTTCAACATTGCAGGATTTATGATTTCGACATATTTCTTGCTTGTAGTTCTAGTTTTAGCTCTTTTAATATCATCGTCTTGGTAGGTGGCGTTTGTTAATTTCAACATTTGACCATAAGCTTGCAAATTATCATCGTTATTAACAACTTCGGGTCTGTGTAATATAGGAGGAATCCTAAGAAATATTAAATCATATAGTTCAGGATTTCCTTGAAAGGATTTCAGTTTTTTATTTCCACGCCAAAATGAAATGGTATTTCTGATAAAGCGTACTTATGCATCTCCCATCCATAGCTTATTAGTATTTGGGTCGAAGCGTATACCATATACAGTATCATAATTAGACTTTTTGGTTTTCAAGTCTTCAGTGTAGCTGTATGGTAAGAATTGCTCGTCATTAGGGCCGTTTGCACTGGCCGAGAAGGATGGTGTGGATGTTATCGTAGAAAGCGAGGTATCTGGAGGTGTTGGTGCAAATGGACTCTGTAAGAGCATTGCATTATCCTCCTCATATTCTGTTTCACTATTCACACTCTTTGTTTTAGGGCTCATTGTAGAGATTGCGTTACTTTCCGTTTTCATCCGTAATGGAGTTCTAGAAGATGGAATTAGCTGAGACTTCGCATCCGTTGTAACTTCTGATATATTTTTGAGTTGTTTTGTTATAGGTTCATATATAGCTAATTTATTTTCAACTTGTCTGTTTTTGACCATGTGAAATTTTTTTCTAACAGCATTAGTGGCATCCACCAGTTTCCATTTTAAATCAATTTCTCCAGTGGCTGCGTCACTACTGTAAACCATTTTGTGAACAACACACAAGTTAGTTTGATGATGATGTACACTTACCGTTGACTGCTTAGCAAATCAGATGTTAGGTTATTGCCCCATACATAAATATGGCTGTGGAAACCTTTTCGATACCTTCCCTTTTGTATCTCGCTATCTTTATCGATCACTAAGAAGCCATATTTGTCCTTCCAACATAATGCACACATATCTAGAAATCGATTGAATGTTATATCAGGTGATACATGATCAGAGAAAATGTGTCGTAAGTTCAATTCATCCTGCTTGAATAATATTAAAAAATTTGCATTGTCGCGAATTAGCTGTTTTGGCACTCGCGAATACGTTTGTGCAAGGTAAAAGCAATCTATGTTCTTATGACGACCCATACTAAAATATGATCTGATTACGTCTTGCTTTTCACAAATTACATTGTCAAATATAAAAATGGAAACTGACTATGCTTCGGACGGTTCCATGATATGAGCATTATCTCTATGAGTATAAAATCCTAGTCCTTTGATCGGTGCCAATAATTTGCGAAGCTATTCATACTTTGGCTGATATAAAGACTTTGAATATATATAGACATTGGCGAACCGTAAACCGTAAACCGCGAGGGTGTGTTAATAGCGATATCATTACATTGGTCTTTCCACAATTTGATGGACCTATTAAAAGAGTTCGAACAGTTCTGGGTAGAAGATGTCCGTGACGCGGTATTTGATTATCTTGCATTGTTGCACCTATAACCCCCTCATCCAGGTTATTTACGACAAGCCTTTGGAAAGTTAGTAAATAAATTAGAGTTCACAAATCGTTATTCTGCAAACTGGCCATATTCTTATTTTATTGAAAGAAAAAGTTAAACAGTACTTTTCTGTATAATGACAGTACATGCTCTAAAACTGGGACTGATTCTTGGAACTGGAAGTATTCTTACTGTTAGTTAGTCACATTGATTAAATTCGTCGAACCAAGGTTCGTTACAATGCTAATTGCATCTGGTGTCTGTTGTTTACCGGTCCACATTGGAATGACCATATCATGTGGCGATACCGAATGTAGACCTCATTAGAAAGCCGTTTACTTTCCAAAATACGCATAGTTCTAATGCACATTAGATTGGGTTATCAGAGTTGTGTAGATAACGAAAAACTATAATAATTATTACAAAACCAATTTATATTAATTGTCCAAGACATTAAATTCGATTTCTAATTTGTTTAACGATTATCTAATAGTACCACATAAACTGATAGGTATGTTTCTAGTGGTTAGCTATTTTTGCAATTTTTTTATAAGATGGTATTAGGTTATCCCGAAATAATATAGTTTTAACTTTAGTTTTACATATACAGGGGAAAATGAGGGGAAAACCGCATGTATTATAGTTCATGATAAAATGATATAGTGCCTCGCTTGAAATGTTATTAGCTAATAAATAATAATATATAAAAAAATAAATTCCATTACCTGCCCCCTCCTCCAACAGTTTATTTTATAGTACGTATTATATATGCCCTTCAGAATTCAATACTGGTATTATTTTTCTTCAATAATTTTTATACTTTGGGTATTATACTTTACCATAACTATGGAAGGCAGATATGTTAAGTCAATATGTGAATTCTCATTTTGGAGAGAAATAATGTGCTTGAATCAGCGAATGAAAAATATTGCATTTATAGTGTAACGGAGTCTACGTTCACCAAAAATGCTGTGTGCTATATACCAAATTATAGATCCTGGTAAACCTTACGGATGTAATGAATATTGTATCAAGGACATGCATTTTTTATTTATAAATTCAGTAGGTATCAAAATAGTAAGCCATTTTGTTTGAGGGCTTGAGTGATTTTTTTTTTGTATGCTTATGGGTTGGTGGCGCGATAACTTTCAGTTTTATGTTTTATTTCTTGATAGCGGTTTAACTTTTTGATCGTTCTGTGATATCAAGATCTGTAATTGCACCTTGTTATAAATGATAATAGTTAGATATCAAGACCTAAAAATAAAGAATATATACACAACATACTCATATGCAAAATATGAAAAATACATTGAAAACAATATATTTTAATTGATCAATTTGGTAATGATCCTATAAAAATATACTATTTTCAAAATTTCTTTTAATACATACCTACTTAAAATAATTAAAATCGGTACATACATTATTTTTCCATTTCCTTTCTATTGTAAAATTCAGTCGCGTACTGAACATTCGGAAACTTCTAAATAGTCTTATTGTTTCTATATTTTGTATTATTTTGGACTGAAAAATTGTATTAAAAAAATAGTAAATTCTACAGTACTCTGCAAGCTATTGAAATCAAATCAAACAAATCGATTATACCAATATTTTTTGTCTATTTTCCTGTAATGGACAATCTTTCTCACTTAGTGAAATCTCTGTTCACTAAGTGATATATCATAAAAGAATATGGCGATTTATCGCAAGCCGATTTGATTGAAATGCAACCATACACCCAAGTAAATAATGGTTATAGGTATATACTTGTAGTAATCGACTGCTACTCCAAGTATGTATGGACACGACCACTTCGGAATAAAACTGGTTTGGTGGTTACCTACTAAAGCTATGAATACCATTATTGAAGAAGTCGGATACTCACCAGTTAATATTCAAAGCCATCATAGCACCGAGTTCTACAATAAAAATTTTTCAAAGCTAATGAGTAATCATAATGTAAATCATTATTCCACATATAGCTCTAAGAAGGCCGCGATAGTAGAACGAGTTATACGGACATTGAAGAATTCGATTTACAAAGAATTTTCAGTTAAGGGTCAATATGAATGGTTGAGTATTCTCTCAGACATTACACACAAATATAATCAGTCAAAGCATCGGATGATAGGTATGAAACCGGCTGATGTTACACCCAGTACAGAACTTCAAGCCTACAGCCCTCCTAAGATTATACCCTTAAAAGTAAAATTCCATATAGGAGACATTGTGCGAATCAGTAAATTTAAAAATGCGTTTGAAAAGGGTTACAATGCCAAGTGGTCAACGGAATTATTCAAGATAGTAAATGTAAATAGAATAAATCCTGTTACATACGCCTTAAAAGATATAGATGGTCGACCAATTAAGGGATATTTTTATGAAATGGAACTACAAAAAACACGAAATCCCAATGTGTATCTCGTTGAAAAAGTTTTACGACGTCGGAAAAGGAAAGATGGAACCAAGGAAGTATTAGTGAAATGGTCCGGCTTCACCGAGAAACACAACTCTTAGATATTGGAAAAGGATATTGTTTTGTAATCCAAATAATATTTAATATTTTCATGTTTGGCATTTATAATATCATAAATGTATATAAAACATTGTATTTGACAATAACATTTGTATGTACCATTTTCTTTATTTGAATAAAGTGTCTGGTTCACACACACCCTCGTCTACAACCAAATTGTTACTTTATTAGACAATGGAAAGAAGGTCGCTATTTATACAACTATAATATAAAACGATTACATATATAATACCCTCTATTACATTTAAATGAACATCTACAACTATATATGTTTTCTTTGTTATATCGAATATTTTTAGGACTAGGTACCAGGTCATATCTATAAATATTTACAGAAGAAAGAAAATATACCTTTGAAATTTGTTACCAATAAAATATATTAACATAACCTGTACCATTTACAGGAACATTCCGTTTTACATACAACCTGGGAAAAACCAAAAAGTCCACTTATGTCTTTTATTTATTTAACTATGTTTTTATCAAAGATGGTATAAGGATGTGAATAACACATTATACGTTTTATATTTATTTTTTGCTTACATATAATTGCTATAAGTACAGTATGAATACAATCTGGTAATTCAAGTTGATTATACTATAATATAAAAATAAATATATTTGGTTAGTATTACATTTTATCGATAACTATAAAACTAAAAAAAAATATTTTGATATATAATTTGACTTTACATTTTTTATATATATCTAACAAGTACATATGCGATATTTGTTCACCAAGGACCAACTATGTTAATACTTCTCCATTATCATCGTCAAGACCTGAGTCATTTAATTGGAATTTTGATACAATATCCTCGGGTAAATGTTCTACTATTTTATATAGAAAACTTTTTAAATCGCCTAACATCATTAAAGTGCAAAATTCATCCACATCTATTATATTAAAAAGATACTTTTGGCATTACTTCGAACCTAAACGGTATTTTTTAGCCCAACCATCGTGCCTTAGCATAGTGTCCTCGTCATAGCTGTTACTGTAGACCATGTCGTGTTCCGTATCAAAATTTAGGGCGTTCAATTCACATGATAGTCTATCAATACTGGTCTCCAAATCTTCAGATATGGGCCAGCTTGCTTCACAATAATGCATCCACATCTTTTTATGTAAGAGGGTCACCTAAAAAATATAACAAATTAATATATATACATAGAATATAGAAAATTTCAATAATTTACCTTATTAATTATAAAAAACAAATGATGTGGTAATTAGTGATAACAAGAACCCATCCTAGAATATATTTAAATTATTTTCCCCAATATTATTTACTGGTTTGAAGTTTTGTTTAATTATATTACCGAATTTTAATAGTCTCGGGTTTTAAACTAGAAATGATTGGATTACTTTTACCCAAACGAGTTAATGTATACATATATTCCATGAGATAAATTGATTACACTACTTGTATCTTCAGTCAATATTTCATACGCTCTTTGCGGTAAAAATAATTTAAGTCAGATTTACAGTATTCTCGAACAAAATGGCTAGAATTGTTTTCCCAAAGCATGTACTGACCACACGTAACTTTTTTAAGACTTGTTTATCTCCAAAGATGAAATTAATTTTTGTTTATGAATATTCATATCGCATTAAGATATTTGCTAGATTATTTTCATGAATACTATTACTCATTTGAAGTTTTGTTTTAATTACTAACTAATAATTTTTGTTAGGTTATCTGCATCAATGCTATTACGGATTTAAAGTTTTGTTACTTACTAATAACAAATTTTAATAAAGTCCTAGGTTTTAAACAAGTCACGGTTGGATTGCTCTTACCCAAATGAGTTAATGTATATCTTCCATGAGATGAATTAATTACACAAATTGTATCTTCAGTCAATAATTCATACAATCTCTGCGGTAAAAATGATTTAAAAGTCAGATTTATAGTATTATCGAATAAAATGGCTAAAATTGTTTTCCCAAAGCAAGTACTGACCACACGTAACTTTTTAATAACAAAAGGTTTGTTTATCTCTAAAGACGAAATTAATTTTTGTTCATAAATTTCCATGTCACCATTAAGCACATCTTTGATATTTGCTAAATTAATACTAGCTGCCGCCATATTTAAATGAAGTAAATCAGTAAAATATTGGTTAAAAATAATTTAAAATATTACTTACTTATAAAATATTCTGTTGCACTAATTACACACCCAAAGTCAACGAGAGGGAACCTTACAATGCGCTGTTTGTATGACGCTAACTGAAACATGCCCACACACGAATATCGCATCTGTGATTAGTCCCGATAAAATAAACTTTGAAATAACCCCCACCAAGTGACTTTCACAGGTGATATTGATCAAGATCAAGGTGACCTCGACCAAGGTCACGATGCCCTTGATACGACCTTGACCGAGATGACCTTGGCACGACCTTGAACACGATGACCTTGAACTGGATAGCCTTGACCGAATGGCCATGCCCAAGACGACCTAAGGCGACCTTGACCGAATGACCACGACCCAGCTGACCTTGAGGTGATCTTGACCAGGGTGACATCTCAAGGTCAACTGTTACGTTATAGAAAGTGGTGGGGAGAACTCTACAACCAGCTATCGCCCTCTACTATGAAGGACGTACTTTTAGAACTTTACGTAATGATGTTGGCTCTACTGGATTCAAAAAGGCCACCAAAACCCAACCTCTTGGGCTTTGGTGGAAGGGAATGATTACATTTGAGCATGGAACAGATATGATACTACAATCACTCAAAAATACCATTTCAGACAGAGATCTGAAAACTTTTAAATCAGAGAGATCGGTGGTGAGGGTACTACAACATGAGTTTTTTTTTACACTGATCGCCTATGTTTATATTGAACAAGAGATAACAAAAGAGTTAGTTCAGATTTAACAAAATTAGAAAAATTACAGACATTATTTAAATTAGTAAATTCGCCAAGGTTCCATTTCTTCTTCAAGGAACATCACTGGTGGCCGATATTTACAATTTCTCTAAAGTATATCTAGTTCTCGAATTGGAATAAAATTTTCTAAATGATGTAATAGTAATATGATAGCATCAAGGTGGAGTTTCCCCTTATATTCATGATACCTTCTCAGGACGTCTTATAGGTAGAAATAATTTCCTCTATTTTTTTTTTCTTTAAGGGTCTTACAGAAGATGTCATTACCACATAACCCAGAGATTAGGACTGAAGATATTCTAAAACCATGTCAGACCGTTACTGTACTGTACATTTACATATGTTTAGAGCTGCATGAGAAACCTGATAAGATTTGAATGAGCATAGAGTCAATTTGAATATGTTTTGTATTAAAATTTTACTCCTTTTCAACTCCTCCAGTTACCCACATATCTGATTGTTTACTGTTGTTTTTCTTTTTGATAGTCTTCCTTTTTTTTTGGTATTTAAGGAATTGTATTGATGAAAATTTTAGTGATGTAAAATGTTTCCGCAATAAGTTTTATTGTGATGGTTTCTTTTATTTGGTATATTTTATTTATGCTATGGTTATCATCATTTCCTTACCCAGTTTAAAAGAAATAATCTACTAAAATAGGTTTACAAATAGAAAAAGTTGTATGCGTGTCTCATTCCACATTAAACTGGGCACCCATCTTATCTATTTGCCATCGAGATTTTATTCCATAAACAAACCATACCAAGCATATCTCAGTCAAAAATTAAATGTTAAATTTTCATAGTATTAATAATCGCATATGTCAAATATTTGTGAATAATTGTAGTTTGTACGTAAACATGATCGGTACCTACCTTTATCTACATTAATAAAATCACATTTCAAACAAAATTTAAATGTCTAACTTTTGTTCATTAGCTGTGTTCGCGGAGCTCATCCGTGATTGGTTCCTGACAAATACACATGCGCAATTAAAATCTTAGCGTTCGCGGTTCGACATGTTAAGGAACTTTGCACATTGCGTCATACGTTCGCGGAACCTTCGGGACAAGTTCAGAACAAGTCAGACTGATTCGTGGACTGCAGCAGGAATTCCTTGTCAGGCGTCTGCGCGGTTTTGAAGAGTATTTGTCTATGAGCAGTGAGCTATTTCATGGTTCATCTGTGCATAACAAAGATAACAAGTTAAGGATAGAGAGTAATTGTATCCGCTTCGTATTCTGACAGCACGAATCATAGAAACGTTCGTGGATATCAAGCTAAATCCGGCACAGTTCCTTAATAACGTACCTGCATTATATTGTGCATGAATTTGTCCTGGATCTGTTCAGGACAAATCATCTCCGCGAACAAACCTATTGTGGTAGTCTCGCGCATGTCTGTTTAAAGGCGGTTGAATATGTAATTTACCGAGAGCTAACAGTCCCTTGTTAGTTGTCTCCTTCTCGCTTCCCACCATCATGTGTTCTCCTTTCATTTCGTTTTATTTGAATGCATTGTTTTTCCCAGACTGTTTTTCTGTGGTTGTGTTTTTTCCAATTCTCAGTTGCGCGCAAGGACGAAGCGTTTACGGTAGTTTGTAAGACTTCTGAATTGTGCTGCCTGATTATATTAATATTTTATATATCGTATTTTCTTTACACAATGGATCGAGCGGATCACAGTAAGTTTCATGTATTATGTTAAGTAACTTAATATAAACCGTAACTTGATCGAAAGCGTGAAAAATTGGGTTTATACTGTTTGTTAAAGTAAAAAGAAAACGGTTTCAAGCCGGCCTTACCAAATTCGCAATACAATTATATTGTCTGTTTTTCTATTGAATAATAGCATTATTACATATTTTGTTGAAAAAAGAAAACCCTTTTACGTTACGTATTTCTACAAATATTACATTATTATATCAAAAAAAATGTCCATAAAGTTAGCAGGTCAATTTTTGCGAATTGGTCTCGCAGTAGCATAAACATTTGCCGAATTTTAGCCGTTAATTAATCCTGAAAGAAAAAATGTTTGCCACTTTTTAATTTTTTTTTAATATGGGGTGTCCTGCTAACTTCATAAGAAGTTAGCAGGTCACATAAATAAAAAGTTAATAAAAATTAAGTATTTTGTCGTTGAATGTCTATAAGGAAAATATTGTAGGATCCTTTTATAAACGGAAAATTAATTTTTTCGAATATAAATTTCCGTAAGCGAAAATGAAGTCTTCAAAATCGAACGGCAAAGGTATTTGCCGTTCGATTTGGTTGATTTATTTGTGAAGAGTTTGTTAACCTTAATAAACAATAAATCTCGAAATCACGGAATCTTAGTGTAGTCCCTTCAAATTGGACAAAAAATCACTGATTTTGGATATATATATATATATATATATATATATATATATATATATATATATATATATATATATATATATATATATATATATATATATATATATATGTATATATATATATATATATATATATATATATATATATATATATATATATATATATATATATATATATATATATATATATACAGGGTGATTCAGCTAACCCGTTCATTAAAAGTATATGAACTTCCCATTGGAATTCATTTTTTACAATTTGGAATCAGGGGTTAGCGAGGACGATCTATTACTAAATTCAACTAAAGTATTTTTGCTTTTCTGACACTTCTGATTATACCGGAAGTAGCTATCAACTTCCTTATTTTAAATAGAACACCCAGTATATTATTACATTTTTGAATTACTCTGCTGATTTTAAGTGAACTTTCTTAACAATTCCCTATAACTATCTTCAGCAATTTTTGAGATATTTTAATTTTTTTGAAAAAATTAGGTTTTGTAGTATCCCATTGGAATGTTCGTCACTTATTCAAAACAAAAATTATAGTAGCAATTTTGGGTTGTAATTAGGCGGACTATTAAGCTTTCAGGTGATATGTAGTTTGATATTTTATTATTTACAGGGTGTCCAAAAAGTTTAGTTCATTCTGACAAACTTCAACTGCTCAAAAGTCAATTTTCTTAAATGGAACACCCTGTATTTTACTGCCTTCTGTGATGGAGAATTAAGTGATATTTCAATCTGTATGAGGATTCCCTATACCTATCTGCTACCGTTTTCTTGCTATCAAGGTATTCGATACCATAGTTTTCCATTTTATTAATTTACTTGTGATCAGAAGTAATACGCATTGTCTTAATTGTCAATATAAACATGAGAGTAGATGTCAAAGTGAGAAATCTTACATAGTATTATAAATTATAACGTGTATTATGGAAATCCAACAGGAATATTCAAATGAAGACATTAAATTTATTTTTCATTCATGGAGAATGCAAAAAAATTATTGAAAGGACTTGTCGTTTGTTTAACGAGAGATATCCACATTTACGGCCTTTAAACAAAACTGCCTTCAAGAGAATAGAAGCAAATTTTAAACGATTTGGAACTGAAGTTACTAGAACATGCCCCAAAGATGTTACTGGTGATGAAGACAACCAAGTAAATGTCTTGGCATATTTCAATGCAAATCCACATACGTCGATTAGAGCTGCGTCACAAGATTTGGGACTATCTTACTCGTCAATACAGAGAATTCTGGAGAAACATAAAATGCATGCTTTTTCCATTTTAAAACTGCAAGCTCTCCACCAAGGTGACGAGGTACGACTTGTGGCATTCTGCGAAAGCATTTTATTAAAAACGCAAGAAGACCCACATTTTTTGAACAAAATTATTTACACCGATGAGTCATAATTTAACAGAGAAGGGATAAAAAATAGGAGGAATTGGCATGTTTGGGCAGAACAAAATCCACGAATGGTGCGTGAAAGTAACTTTCAAAATACATTTAGTTTTAATGTTTTTTGTTTGATGATGGATAATCGCGTGTGAATTGAAGTGTATGATGAAAATTTAAATTCTCGTAAATACCTAGAATTTCTTAGAACGATGGTTTCAAATTTTTTGGAAAATTTGCCACTAAATATTCTAAATACGTGTTGGTACCAAATGGATGGCGCTCCAGCCCACTCAACCCATGAAGTTTACCATGAGTTAACAAATATGTTTGAAGATCGCTGGTTTGAGCGTAATGGTCCGGCTCTATGGCCTCCCAGATCACCAGATCTAACACCCCTTGATTTTTTTTATGGGGCCATATCAAGAGTAAAGTCTATTCAACGCCCGTCAATACCAGAGATGACTTATTACATCGAGTTAGAACTGCCTTCACCGAACTAGATGAAGGAATGGTATTGAAATCTACGACCGTTGAGATTAATAAATGAGTTTTATTGTGCTTAGAACACAACGGACGGCACATAGAACAGTTGTTACACCAATAAAACCCAATTGTTAACATTTAGTTATTATTGTTATTATGTTTTATTGTTTAGGCTAATGTAAGTTCAAAATCGTTTAAAATATGCTTTTTATTCATGATGATTTTTTTTTGTTCAATAATTTTGCACTATTGTTTATGATAAAAAATTAATATAAATGTTACGTTGTTTTAATTTTCATGGCCCGCTGGTCAGAAGTAAATTAATAAAATAGAAAAAATACCTCGATAGCAAGAAAACGGTAGCAGATAAAGAAGGTAGGTAGAATAAACTAAATTTTTTGGACACCCTGTAAATAATAGAATATCAAACTACATATTACCTGAAAGCTTAATAGTCCGCCTAATTACAGCCCAAAATTTGCTACTATAACTTTTGTTTTGAATAAGTGACGAGCATTCCAATGGGATACTACAAAACCTAATTTTTTCAAGAAAATTAAAATATCTCAAAAACTGCTGAAAATAGGAATAGGGAATTGTTAAGAAAGTTCACTGAAAATCAGTAGGGTAATTCAAAAATGTAATAATATACTGGGTGTTCTATTTAAAATAAGGAAGTTGATAGCTACTTCCGGTATAATCGGAAGTGTCAGAAGAGCAAAAATATTTTAGTTGAATAGACCGTCCTCGCTAACCCCTGATTCCAAATTTTAAAAAATGAATTCCAATGGGAAGTTCAAAAACTTTTAATGAACGGGTCACTGAATCACCCTGTATATATATATATATATATATATATATATATATATATATATATATATATATATATATATATATATATATATATATATATATATACTTTTATTACATATACTTTTTTTTACAAAAAATAGTATAAAGTTTTGCCTATAAATCAAAAATAATGCCCTAGTGTGTCTTTTTCATTCGCACAATAGTTACAAAACCGTGCGACTTAAAAAAATAAAACAACAAAATGTGTTGGAAATGTTTATATCTATAATTTTGATCTCTTGATATTCTTTTCTACAATGCAGTTTTGGCTTAAAATCGAAAAAGAACTCAAAAATACTTCGGCGCGCTCTAGCGGGGCAATTAAGCAGAATTTCGAAATAATGAAAAGAATAAAAATTGTGGAGAATCGCAAAATCTACGACATCAAATCAGGACATGTTTTCCCAAAAATGCATAGTTTCTCAGAAAAACGCAAAAAACCGAAAAAAGCGGCCCAAAACGCATATATATATATATATATATATATATATATATATATATATATATATATATATATATATATGTATATATATGTCTATATCTAAAAAACAATCCTTTTTTTATCATGCGGTAGATGAAAAATATGTTGACACAACCCCAACACAACTTTCTGTATCGTTGCTATGGTCGCTTAGCTGTAGGAAAAATTTCCCTCAATTTTCCTAAGTTGAAGGGACTAGTGAGGCAATTTTTTCGCTTTGGATTTTCTGTTCGACTCGTTTCCGGCCTGAGAATTTGCCGCTTGACTTGGTTAATTTAATCGTGAAGCCTATGATTTTTTCTGAAACTTTCTATCTACAAATAAACGAACACAGAATTTCATCAAGGCAACCCCTTCATTCGCTAGCATAACTAAATTTTAGTTCGAACGACTCTAATTCTCAAGTTTCAACGACAAAATACCTTAGCTTCTTATTTTATTTTCATTTACAAGTTTATCTAATTTATATTCGAAAAAATATAAATTTTCCGTTTATAAAACGAATCCTACATTCTCCTTACAGCCATTCTTCAATGGCAAAAAGACGGCAAATTTTAAAGTACCGCACTCCTTTTTTTATTAATTTTTTATTTATATGACCTGCTAAATTCATATGAAGTTAGCAGGATGATATTAAAAAAAATTAAAAAGCGGCAAAATTTTTTCTTTCACGATTAATTAACGGCTAAAAAATGGAAAATTTGTTATGCTATTACGAGATGGATTCGCAAAAGTTGACCTGCTAACTTTATGGACATACAGAAACATAATAATTTTAACTATTTAGATGAAATAGTTTCATATGTTTATATGTACATAATATGGGAAATACATTTTTCCTGAATTAATTATGTTGTTGTTTTTTAAGATTTAAAAAATTAAATTATACACTACCCAAGACATGCACCTACTTCCAATTATTGTGTTAGGGGAATTACAAAATGGTTGGCAATTAAGGGATTTTCGCAGATTCTTTTATGTGCCAACCTGAGATAATCTAGAGTAGGTTTTTGTACACTTACGAGCTTTGCCAATATTTCTTAAATAACACATTTTCATCTTATTTATGCCTACTATTACTTAATTTTTCTCCATCCATTATTTTCTCTCTCTTTCCATTTATTGAGTGAACAATGCATCATTAACTTTTTAATGCGATAATATCGTAACGGTTTCTGTTTTTGTTTTGCTTATAGATGTATGACCTACTCGATGAAATATTTATATAGAGTTTATAATGTAAATAACTTTAATTTATGGTCAATAGAAGACTACGAATTATTATTTTAGAATGTGGTTATCATATCTATATTGTTGTTTTTGGCATGCGCAGTATCAAAAGAAATATAAATTTCATTAACTATAGTGGAATGAATAGTGTATATGATTGTATTATTTAATCAACAAAGTGCATCGTTATTCATTCGCTTCCAGAATAAATTTTATTATAAACTTAAAAACGTTAGTCAGAATGTATCGTCTTTAAGTGAAATATTATAGAGATAGATTGATAACTATTAGAATCATATTCCAAATGTTTTTAAACCAGTAAATGTCTATTAAGTCTACTAAATAAAATTTTAAATACATAGGGCCATTCAAGTAAATACAAGGGAAATGCTATTTTTACGTATATATGTATTTACATAACATCTCACGGATTCTCCTTAATGAGCTGATTTCAACAACCAATTCTACAACGTTGCAATCTAATTTATTCGATTAGTTAATTACAGCCATAAACTTTGAGATTGTTGAAATACTTTTTGAACGTATATTTAAATGTATTAAATTAAAATAAATATTCAAGATATTTTTTAATTTCTGTTTCGTATTCGTTTTTGGAGATCATCGATCTCCATACTTTGGTAGCGTATAGGTATTTTATTCTTGATATACTTCACAAAAATCCAAAGGTGTAAGATCTATTGATCTAGGTAGTCACTCAAGAGCACCTCCTTGTCCAGTCTATTAATTAGGAAGATTCACTTACGTAGTCTTGCAATTACAACATAATAGGGTATTGTATCGTCTTAATGAAATCAAACAGTTTCACTTGGTAGGATCTAATTTGTTTACATATGTTTAACAGAATATTAACTTCATTTATAAGATTTAACTTTTTTTTTTAGCTGTAATATCTTTGTTAATAAAAATTGGATCAACAATATGGTGGCCGGTAATATTTGCTCAAGCGTTAACATTTAGAGAATATTGTCTCCCTATGTATATACAAATCCAATGTGTACATATGTACATTTTCCACTGCTTGATACCTAGAGCTCTGCAATTTTACGTTCTTGTTTAACAGCAGACCTTACACCCTCAATAATATTGACAGTACTTTATCACATTGACAATAATATTGACTGTGTAAGGCGAAAAACCTGGATTGATGGTCGATATTGATGGAGTATTAAAGAAAATCCGAATTTTCCGCTTTTTGGGGATAAATACTGGAAATTGGAGGGAATATTGTTAATATTATTGCCAGTGTATGGATATTCCATCAATATTTCCATCAATATTCAGTTCATATCGCATGTTGTGAAAGTAACAATGATCGACCCCATTATCGGCGATTCTCACCATTGGAATTATGAAGATACTGTTGGTTCATCTGGTTCCCGGGGAGGAACAAGATGTCCTTCGCCACTTCATTGAGCAAGCAAACACTACGAACCAGAACTGTGGAATATAGTTACTTCAATTTTTGAGATAAATTACTTTGTATTGTCTGTTATTTTTTTCATTTTACTACCTACGTACCAAGTATGTACCATCTGCTTACTTTCAATTAAAAAGTAGTGGTTCATTGATAATATTCATATATCTATGGAGAAATATCAACTAGCCAGTACACTGGTATCCTTCGATTTTGTAGTGAAAGTAAGCAAGTACATACAAAGGGAGGTAAGAATCCAAAATATTTATATAAAAATGAAATGGATAAAATGAACAGATAAATAAAAACAATGAAAACTTACCTTAACTTCAAGCCTCCAAAATCTTCAAGTCTTCTTCCAGTGGCTAAGTATCTTAGGGTTAAGGTTAACCTTTCCCTACCAGTTATACTTTCTCTTGTATTTGTGTCCGCTCTTGCCAAGAACGGTTCAACCACCTGTAACAGTTTTAAAGGTACTCTCCTCCATTTGGAATTAGTTCTTAATATGCAAATTTTTGTATGATTATCCCTGTTATGGAAGGAAAAACCAAGAAATAATTGAATAAACCCGTAAAATCACACAGATTAACCCCATTCGTTAGATAGAAGGAGAGATACTGAGTAAATTTATTGACTATCGTCAATAATATTGATCGTGTAAGAAGGCATCTTTGAAGACTGGTTTTCACGAGGATTGATGGGTTTATTGTCAATACTGATACTGTTAATATTATTGAGCGTGTAAAGCCTTCTAACGTGAAAGCTGATTGGCCTGAGAAAATTATGGCACTAATAACTACCTACTTCTGTCCAACCTAATTATTATTTTATTATTAGCAGCCTAGGTTATAATTTTTTAGTAACAAAGTTTTTGTAAAAACAAGTAATATAATTATATTAGTAAGTTAATTTATTAAACATAGTTAATAAATGCAAAACCAATTCGTTGCCGGCGTATACTTAAATAGCACGATGATACTGTACCTAAATAATCTTTCTGTTAGGTACTATAGTTAGGTATAGTACCTAACAGCAAGATTATGTTTTGCGGTTTTACATCAACTGTATTTATTAAATTAAGTCATAAGTGTTACTTATAGGTCATTATAATCAACTTGTCAATAAGAACTCATTAATATAAAAATATACAGTGTGTTACATTTAAGAAAACGTATCTTCCTTGTACGGCATTTACATGAATCATTATGTATATTTGAAATTTCCAAAATGTAAATTTTGGTTTAAAAATCATCCTGTCAAAAAATCAAGTGTTCGTCATACATCAATTATACCAAAAATAAATTTAGTCTAAGTGGCTTCCACTCTGTATAAGATTATTAGGATTTATATATAGGATGTCCCATCTAAAACGAAACACCTGATGACTGTTGAAACACTGAAATACTGTTGAAATACTCTCTTTTCCAGGAAATGCGCAAATAGGCGTATACATCCGATTTCAGCTACGTGGACTCAACAAACATATTTTCGCATTACGTCATGTGAATATCGAATGTTTCCAGATGTTTTTAACTGTGATCTTGTTTCGTGTCACTAGATCTCACTGTTGTACCACATCTGTTGTTGTCGCCTTAAGGATTGTGAAATAAACATTGGTGTTTACTTCAACACATAGATTTATTAAAAATAAGCAACAACGGTGAACACTTTCAAACGTTCTAAAATAATTATAAAAAACTGACTTATGGTGACAGAGGAACCGAAAATTGCGAGAATGAGAGAACCCAGAATGTGTCCGAGGGGGCATATTAGTGTTAAAGGTTACTCCCTAAACTATAAATAAAAATAATATAATAAAATCAAAAAAATCTATTTTGCATTTGGGAATATTCCACAAGTTCATAAAAACTTCTTGTACTTGTTCAACATAGGGTAGTAATATAAGGATTACCCTCGGAAATAAATTTAATAATTAACTTATCGCGGTTTTTTTAATGACAGTACTGACTTCACGTCATTTATTTTTTGCTTAACAGCGCCTAATATCATTTAATGTTCTTATAACGATAATCCAGAGTCTTTATTGCAGTAATTAAGATGAAATAGTACAATTAATGTAAAGGATCTGTTGTATGCTTTGTAGTTGCAGTAAGTTCTACATTATATGTATGGAATTCCTTTCGTTGGGATCAAACCTAAAGATAACACATTTTAGTACCTCCAAATGCGTTTCATAATAAGCTATAAAGCCTATCTGTCAGAGCTTATCTAAACGCCTCTCTCCGAGTAGGTGTTTTTATAATTTTTTTTTCACATTCACTATCACCTCAACTATAGGGTTCGTTAGTCGGTTAAGTGCAATTGCTGCACTTGTAAAATGTATCATATTTGGTAAAATTTCAGTTTACAGATTTCCTGCTTTTCGTATGTATGTACTTCTGTATGTAGCTGCGTTTGTTACCATTACTAATACTTTATGAGAATTGTTTTCATTTGGCCATACACAGTGAATGAACCTAGTCACAAAATCTACAATTGTTTTGTGGTTGATTTTGTCTAATATATTACCGGCCCCTAAACGAGTGCTACCACTAGCACTGTTAGGTGCTATTATGCATCAATTAAAGAATTTGCCTTTGAACCTTCGCCTGCGCCAGTTACTTCGTCTATAATAACGAAGTATAACACATTTTCCCCAACGTGACCGCGAATGTTTTGCAATACGTCCTCGTTTATCTGGTCAACATATCTGTTTTTAGTATAGTTGGATTAAGGAGTTTTCGGTTCATATACTTGTATTTCTCTAGAAACTGGCGTAGTGTAATGTTCTTCAGTTTATGTAACGGAATATCACTTGCTAACAATGATATCGCGATGTCATAGAAAAATTTAATGCCATAATTATCATGACCATTAGATGAAGCAAGGCTTCTCATATGTTTTGTTACATAAGTTCTTTCTAGACGAACAAATAATTCGTTCACACACATTACAAAACAGATCATTTCCTCCATATCACATTATCATACACATACACATGTCTATAAATAACTCCGAGTTACTATCAATCCAGGTTTTCAGTAACTTTGGTCTGTATTTTTTATTTCGTGGGATGTTGATTTTCATGTTGTCATACAAATAAAAACACAAAAATTTAAACATGACGTGATCCGCAAGGTCACGTAAACAGTGAAAATAGCGATGAGATAAAAACAAACGCATGACAGGCCTCTGTGTAACATGCGGTGGCAATGTCGTTGCTATAGAAATGGACATCAATAGGTTGTCGATTGTTAGTCCATCCCTGTTGCGGATCGTCGGAATAGACGCTTTAATAATAATAAATGTTATAAATACGAAACTGACAATCGTCAGTTAAATTTAAAAACATAAATACATTTCTCTTTAATTATATTTTAGGCTCCCTAGAAGTATTTTCTAATAAGGACTCTAAAGCTGATTAAGCTGATCTGTCTTTAAGTATACTTTTGAACCATTAGATAGAATTTCAAGGTTGGGTCGTTATAAAGTACGTTTAGTCAAGGTGCAACCTATTTCGGGGATGAATTCAGTTTACCAAATTAAATTTATTGGTCTTTTGTATTTAATAACGGAAACAGTTACAACCGAGTAAGCTGTTCAACTGTTTAATAGAAATTAGTGTTTAATTAAAATATTGTTTGGTTTAAGTTTTTACATCGAAATCTAGATAACTACATTCATTAACTGCAAGGTTGTAATTAATTGATTCGATATAGAGTGATGGTTAAAGTAGTCACGAGATTATTGTTATTTATTAGTTGGCATTGTCGTTGTTGACAATTGTTGTCAGTTGAGTTATATTGTACAATAGATGATTTTAGCATTCTCTTAAAATTACATAGAACCTTGCGTTATGATTTTATTTAAAGTGAATATTTTATCATTAAAATTAATTTAAATTATATTGAAATATTTTTTGTAATTGCATATAACTATTAAAACTCATTTATTTGTTGTAGCAAACGTAAAGCAATATTTTAATCACTTCGCTGGTACCAAATCATGTTATCAGTATTTTTTATAGCGTAAAATGACAGAAACAATAAATGTTTTATAGTTTAAGCTATACATCCTTAGAAGTTTTATATTTGTTGCTGATGTTTTCTGCGTTTTTTTTTGTTTAAACACAATTTAAATTACAGTTATCAGTCATCTCATTCAATTATTCCTATGTATAAAGTTAACATGCGTTTTAAGTATATATCAATGTATAGGGTGATGGTCTATGGATTATCTGATTTCAACACTCGATTTCTTTGTAACCATTTGGAATAAAACGAAGTAAAGAAGACCTTTGTAGATTGTATAAGCGTTATCAAACTTTTATATTCTGTTCATATATACAAGGGTTGACTGAATATCTCTTTTTTTTAATAGAACACAAGAACGGTTTTTTTTATAAATCAAAAATATATAATACACAATGTTTAATTAAGAAATGAATGACCAATTCATTCAATAAAAGAAGTTTAATGTAAAAACATCTAGAACAAATGTTATTACATCTAGAATGTATTACATCTAGGCTATGGTTTAAACAAAACAAAGGAACACACTACGTTTGTCATATAAACAGTGTGATAATTGTCCGAAAACATTTCCATTATGATTTAACATCTAATGTTAACAGATTGTTATTCTTCTTATAAAATTATACTTTATTTTCCAAAAGTGCAGAATTTTGATTTACATAGATTGTTAATTTCATCGACTTCGCGCTGGCAGTTGTTCTAAATTATCTTTATAGATACTGTATTTTAAAGTACTATTGGGCCCCATTTTATTTATAATTTACTGCCGACATTGTTCAAATCGTGACTTTTTATAATGTACAGTGTTATGCAGACTACACTTAATTGAACTTTAAACTGCATGGAAAATATAAATTGGAATGCAATATCGTATATTCAGCAAAAGACAATCTTAAATTTAATTCTAAAAAATATATAATTTGTTTCTGTCAAAGGTTAGTGAAAGTAATATTATCGGATGTAAAAATTACATAGGTTTGATAGTACATTCTGAGTTACATAAGTATAATAAAAAAATATTGTTGCATTAAAGTTTTCGTTTCATTAAAGTTTTAGCCTAACTTCCCACGCGTCAAAAATCTTAACCAGAATAGTGCAGAAGAGGATGGAAAATAGAGCGGAGGAAATACTAGGAGAAGACCAATTCGGGTTTAGGCGAAACAGGGGCACTCGCGAAGCTATTCTGGCGCTAAGAGTAATGTTAGAGAGAACAATAGAATAAGGAAAGAACGCTTATATAGGATTTGTAGATTTAGAAAAAGCTTTTGATAATGTAAGATGGGAAAAAATGTTCGAGATACTAAAGAGCGCAGGAATGAAGTATAGAGATAGGAGAGTAGTACACAATATATACTATACCGAGAGTAGTACAATAAAGAGAAAACTGCTGTTATAGAAGTAGAAGGGGAAAGAAGGGAAGTAGGTATTAGGAAAGGAGTAAGACAAGGATGTACGCTATCACCACTAATTTTTAATCTGTATATCGAAGAGGCGATTAATGTGGTAAAAGAGAGTGGGTTTAGGGATTAAAGTACAGGGACAGAAACTAAAAATGCTGAGATTCGCAGATGATATAGCAGTATTAGCGTCTAGTAAGGAGGAATTAGAATCGGCGTTGAAGGAAATGGAGGCAGTATTGACAGAGGAATACGGAATGAGGGTGAATAAAAACAAAACTAGTGCAGTGTTAGTGTGCAGAGGGCGCGAGAGCAGAGCAAAAACGAAAGTACAAATTAATAATGAAAGATTGGAGGAAGTTAAAGACTTCACTTATTTAGGAAGTAAAATAAATTGGGATGGAAGAAGCAATAAAGATATAAAACAAAGAATAGCGCAGGGTCGAGTAAATTTTAACAAAAATAAAGCACTTCTATGCTCGGGGGTAATAAACTTAGAAACAAGGAAGATATTTTTGAAAACGTATGTATGGAACACGGCACTGTACGGTTGCGAAACCTGGACGGTAGCGGAAGCAAGTAGAAAGAAATTAAAAGCTTTTGAGATGTGGTGTTACCGAAGAATGATGAAAATACCGTGGACTGATAGAGTTAGAAACGAAAAAGTATTAGAGAAAGTCGGCGAGAAAAGAAGTATGTGGAAAAACATAAAGAGGAGAAGAGATAGAATGGTAGGCCACTTGCTGAGACATGGGGGAATAGTCTGCGATATTTTGGAGGCAGAAATAGGAGTGAGGAAAAGCAGAGGTAGGCCTAGATTAGACTACTGCTCGCAAATAGTACGGGATGTAGGTTGTAGCATAATTAGCGAAATACGTAGGTTAGCACAAGATAGGAGAAGCTGGAGGTTAGCGTCCAACCAGTCTTAGGACTGATGACCTCATAATGATAAAGTTTTTGTCTACTGATGTTACTATTACGAATTTCAGTCAGAAACTATTACGAAGTCAGAAAATATTAGTTGAAATGTACTTTCTATACTACATTATTTTAACATTGCTTACTTTTCCTGTTTGGATAATCACACAAAACAACGATTACAAACAGTTTAAAATAACTATTGTACATTTGTTTATAGGTTAAGAAAATCTGACCATATCTCAGAAAAATATAATGAATTTACTGACTTAAAATACATAATACAAATATAATATGACTGTGTTTGTCCAAAATTTACTTCCTTGCCATCTTATTTTTAGGATAAATTAACATACATATATATATATATATATATGTATATATATATATATATATATATATATATATATATATATATATATATATATATATATATATATATATATATATATATATATATATTGAGGTCTAATACAGATGATATAAACATTCGATTGCTTAGCTCTATCTCTCTTTCGATCATTTCTCTTAGTAATATGTTTTTTAAATGCATTTTATTTATTTATAATAGTCTAAATAAATGGCTGTCTAAAATCTCTTCCAGTAAATCGCTTCTGAAAAAAAAAAAATATGTTTTATAAGTTAACACAATGAAATGCTGATAGCATTTAAATATATTTAAACGAAATGCTTTTTATTGAGTTTAACAACTTGTACATATTTTCTATTTTCTTTAGATTTATATTCGTATTTTATAAGTGTACTTATTTCGCTCTGTACTGTGTAGTATTTTCCTTTCTAAGCATTATGCGTTATTTGGTTATCGATTTACTTTATTTTTTGTGTATATTTACTATGAATTTATATACGTAGAGCTGAAATTGAATTGTTCTTGGCTAGACGTCACCCTTGTAAGAGAATATTGTTCATATATTATTTTTATACAATTTTTTACAAATTAAGTCGATTTATTATTGCTATTATCATTTTTATTTTTTAAAGCTGCAAGGGATTGTTAAAACACAAATAGCTGATACTTATAACTAGTATTATAACTTTATATCGATTCAGCGAAACTTTGAGAGTGATCCCAGAGGTTCTTGACTTTATGTTTAGAGTAAGAAAAGTTTGACACGTATTCCGTCAACGTTTTTTTTTCGATGAGGAATCGTTTGATGCTCCAAATAAAATTGTAAATAGACTCGCTAAATATTTTTTCAGCGTCCTTTTGTGACTGTGCACAACAAAGAGTTTTTACCGAATAGTGTACAGGCTATATATTAACAATACCTGGTAATTACTCAGCGTTTGTAGGAATGATAGTTGTTTGAGGAAAAAAAATCATTTTTTTAACAAAATTTTGAGATTTAAAAAATTATAGAAAATTTACGCGACACCTCATCATAAAAATCCTATACTATATTTTAGATAATATTATAAAGAATACGTGGTATAAATTTAATCAAATTCGGTTAAGCAAATATTGAGATATCTTGTCCACCAATTTGAACAAAGTAGTTTCGAGAAAAACTGAATAAAAAAATAGTACTGCATCAGAATAGTATCGCGCAACTAAATACATCTAGTATTGAAAGAAAATACCTTTAATCTGCGATTTTTGGATCGTACATGGGGTCTTCCATTTTCAATTTCCTGACCTCTTTAGTCTCTTATTGGGCTCTCATGTTGGCTATAGATATCCGATGGGCATCCGAGTTCTCGGATAATCGGATTGCGGATTTTTATATGGTTAAATGCTTAAAATATTCTTAAAAGCATAAACAATAAATATAGTATCGATTTTCGGAAAATCTCAAGGTGGTGTAATTCTTTAATGGAGTCACTTTTCATTTTGTTTAATCTGATACGCTCTACCCACAGGATTCCTGAGGTTTGGAAAGTAACAAAGTACTATATTAAAAAGTAATAATCCATATAATATAAAAGATTATCACCCAATCACTGTTTTGTCCAATTTTGCAAAAGTCTTCGAAATGTTATTATACACCCACATTTATTTTAGTGCACAACCCGTTTTATCTCCTAATCAACATAGGTTCGTAGCAAAACGGTTTATAGTTACAAAGTATAGTTTATATAGCAGGATCTACCCAGATAATCGAAAATTACATAGATAATAAAGGTCAAGAGGATGTGGTATATACTGATTTTTCGAAGACCTTTGACAAGGTGAATCATAATATATTAATTTCAAAATTAGAGTTATATAGATTCAGTAGTGATCTCCTTCACTTATTTAAATCATATTTATCCAGACGTAAAATATTGATTTTATATAATGGCTTTGAATACGAGACCTTGGCGTCCTCCGGAGTACCTTAAGACTTAAATCGGGGCCATTATTTTTTATTTTATTTATTAATAATTTGTCTCTTATGGTTCCACTAATATATAACTATTTTCTTGGTGATACAGCTTTAACATAGCTGAAAATATTAAGGACCTTGGGATTAAATATCTAAAGATCTTAAAAATTATAAACTATCGTTCTTTGGACATCGTATATTTCACCATTTCATCGTGAAATGGTGAAATATTTATGTTAAAGTTATGTAGAGGTTATCTTGTTTTTTATATATTTTTTTAGTTATATACTGTACAAATCAATGAACTCTAAACCAGAGTGGAAGGCGCGCGTCGTGTTAAAAATGTGAGCCTGGCTGTTAGAAAAGAGCCGTTGCTCTGGGGTGGTATGCTTTCTCACTCTTACCCATATGCGCTTATGGGTTTAAACAATAGACAGGTAGAAAAGGTAAAGCTCCCGCCGCTCGCGGTATTATTCTTAGGTATTTGTGTACATTTAACTCTTGTTGGTGATTTTTTTGGTCATGTTAATATTCTTTTATAGACAGGAAACGAATATTTTCACTGGTTTAAAACATCAGGAAAATGCGAAATCTTTATTTTCAACTAATACAGGAGTTTCTCTTGTAAATAAAACACAACATATTTTATATATACAGTTTATTTTAAATTTATTGGCTGACTATATATTATTATATATATATATATATATATATATATATATATATATATATATATATATATATATATATATATATATATAATAATATAGTGGTCTAGTATCTAGAGCCACATTTGTGTTTACGGTGTTTATATTTATTGGGTGTCTGTCTGTTTTTTAGCACACTAAATGTTTAAATTATTGATATATGTATATTTTTCTCTATTTAACTGTATTCAATGAATAATTGAATCAGAAGAGTAATTTCATCAGGTTATAGCTGCTAAATCGAAAAATATAGATGAGTCAAATTAATACGTACGTTTAATAATTAAAATTTATTAATCGTACTTCTCTGTGCTATTATTATGGTTCTTCATGTTATTGTACTGTAATTTAAATTAGTAACTACCACTGAGTAGATAATTTGAAACTATATACAGATAAATTTTAATACTTTAATTTGTCGGCTGTTGTGTAATTTACGCAAATATACATATATAGTATTTATATTTTGTGCTAGATTTATATATAATGTTAAGTAACATTTTACAAAATATATTTTGATTTGTTGAATAAAATACAGAGGGTTATTATATAGCATGGTAATAAAGTTTCGCGTGGACACAAAAATTATTAAATTAATTTTCTCTAAAAAACTCTGAAATACACAACTTTAGTCTCTTATAGGCATCGATGACATTTTTTGACTTCTTGTACGCGTGCGTGTATATGTGGTGTGCGCGCGCAAATAATAATAAAAAAAACATTTAACAGTATCGTCAATGAAATAGATCTATTTACCCGTGTATGATAGCGCCCAAATCACAAATGGTCTTTCTTGGATAAAATATTAAATTTATATGTTGGAGTTATTAGTGGGCATTGATATATATATATATATATATATATATATATATATATATATATATATATATATATATATATATATATATATATATATATATATATATATATATATATATATATATATATATATATATATATATATGATAGTTTACGCACATATATGTATGTACAAATGTACACATATTTTTATATTTTTATTGTAATTTTTGAACGCGATTTTTTCCATTTTGCACACAACTGATTATGAAAGGTTTACAGTGGTTAATTGACATAAAAGTACTATTACGTGAGATGTAACTTTAACGCCTTTATGATTATAATACTTCACTGGAAAGGGTGCTTTTTAAAGTTTCTTGGTCTTTATGTTGTAATTTAGTGAGGAAAGAAAATCCAAAAGCAATGCAATTTTTGTTTGTTCATGTAGTATATGTATAAAATAACTAATTCCATAAAGTTAAAGTAGCAGCCTGGGGGTCATAAAATATGTTTGAAAGTAATTACACACTTAATGAATATTTAAAAAAATACATATATCCATTTGCTGCATATTAACAATTTTTATTAACTGCATACATAGGTACAATATAGCGTCCCAATACAGATAGTCACAAAAGTATCTGGCCATCTGCAGGGGTGTCTGGTGTATAGGTGTTGCAGAGCTGCAGAACTGCCAAAAAAATTAGATATTTGTATATTTTCGCGACATAATAATTACTAAAATTTATTAATAAAATAATTTGGTTAGTTGGTGCAGCTAACCAAATTATTGCGTTAAGTCGCATTCTGCCCGCCGTCCTCTATTGAGTAGTAGACCAGATGAATTATCTGGGTCTCTACGCGAGCGCGTCGCGGTATATTGAAGTGGGCCACACGAGGTAGTTCTCAGCACGGCTCGGCACACCCGTCCTTCCCCTCAACTCCCGCGACAATCTATACTAGGCGCTCGTAAATGCGCGAATTTACACGGCCAGTGAGCTGTATTTTTTCCAGCTAATGCAACATCAGTGAATATTTACTCCTTCCTACTCCTCGAGCGGGAAATCATACCTATTTCGTATTTCGTGTTAATTTGAGATTTTAAATACTGTTTTGTGAATTTGTGTAGTGATTTATTGTACTAATTATTAATATTTATATATTGTGATAGTGACAATGGATTTAGTTTATAATTTAGTTCATGTGAAGCGATTTTTTAAATACTCTTATGAAGAAAAAATTGATTTAAAAAACAATGGTAGGCCATTGCCCGTTATTGTTATTGAGACTGCAGGTGTTAGCCGCGGAAAAGCATATAAACGTCAATTTAATAGAGACATTTATTCGAAGATAATTGGATTTGTGGGTGCAACAAAAAAATGCGTTATTTTGTTTTCCTTGTGTACTTTTTGGCGGTGATAAAGCATGGACGGAGGTAGGGGTGACAGATTTGGTGCACTTAACTGAAAGAATAAAAAAGCACGACAACTCCAAAAGCCATCTACATAATACAATGGAATTAGCTTTATTAGGAACAACTAATATTAAAGCGCAGCTAGATTCAGCTTATTGGATAAATGTGCAAAAGCATAATGATAATGTGACAAAAAAGAGATACGTTTTGTCAAAAATTATAAACTGCAATAACTGCACAAAGTTTTGTGGGGCCTTTGAACTGGCGCTGCGAGGACATGACGAAGCTGAAACCTTTCAAAACCCGGGGATATTTCGTGGTTTGATAAATTTTTCTGCTGAGCTTGATGTAACTTTAAGCGAGCATCTACAAAATGCTTCAGTATTTAAAGGAACCTCTAACGAAATACAAAATGATCTTTTAGACTGTATATTAAAAGTATGTCATGAAGAAATAATTAAAGAAATTAACAAACCTTCATTTTTGGCAGTTATGGCAGACGAAACAACTGATGTATCTGCAAAAACTCAGTTAGTGGTAATTTTAAGATATATTCTCGATGGTGAACCGATTGAATGTTTTTGGACATACCTGAAACCTACAAAATGTGACGCTGAAACTCTTTCGGAAAATATTTTAAGTGTTATAGACCCTCTAGTAAAAAATTCACCTTACAAGCCTTTTCTCTTAACCAAAGAATATGACGGCAAACATGAATGTTCTTCAAAAAGGTATTAAATTCCAAAAATGTTTCTTGTGAAAGTCTATATTTTTGTATAAACGGATTTTACATAAAAATTCTGAAGTATCAGGAAAACGCGTGACCTTGAAAATTTTCAAAATTTTCGCCTGCGGCGCAATTTCCTTTTGCGGCCTCTACAGCGCCAGTAATTTGGTTACGTTTGAAATTTGTACACAAGCGGCCAATACCCTAGGATCGGCCCTATGCAGAACACCCGTTTCATTTCATCACGAGCCGCCACTGGCCATCTGTTAATCTCAAAATTGGAATTAAAGTATAGCAGTAGATTTTTATAAAACGAGCTTAAAACAGGTGCGTACAACACCTCGTGGCCCCGAGGTACTGATTAGGGCAGCCGTAGAAGCGAACACTTGGATAAGTACCCGACCAATATGTTGTAACGCATAAAATATGCCACACAAAAATATCTGGCCAATTAATCACTTATTGTTAGCCTCTTACTACGTGCACACTTGAACAAAACATTATATTCTTTGACTGTCGTCATCGAAATAAATATTGACTGTCGTCGATAGTATCATAGCACAGCAAAAATTGCATTTTTAATTTTCATAATGCATGCCGAAAGTACGCGAGACTACAGTACTAGAATGACATGTTATTCACTTCGCCGAAAAAGGGCATTGCCACGAAGTACAGTGCATATGATAAATACATAAGTATAGGACAGAAAAAAACCAGTATAGGGCAGTAGCAAACAAACCACGTATGGAACGCCCCAAAATATTAACGAACAGGGAAGGAAGGCAAATAGTGAAACAAGTAAAACAAATTCAGCGCGAAAAAAATATGTGCTAATATTTTTGAAACCAGCGGGAAAAAAGTTAGTACCGAAACAATTCGTCGAACGTTAAGGGCAAGTAACTATCACGGTTGGGTTACAAGTAGAAGCCATGGATCAGTACAGTCAATAAAATGAAGCGATTAGAATTCGCTCAAAAATACGTACACGAGACTACAAACTTTTTGGAGAGAGAGAGAGTAATTTTTAGTGACGAGTGTAAATTTGAGGTCTTTGATAGCTCTCGAAGTATATCCAACGAAGTACCAGCGTCTCATTTTTAATTTTTTTGTACAGTGGCCGGATACTTTTGTGTCGAATATCTGAGATACTGCAACATTTGTACCTACTTTTTTCAAAAAATAAAACCCGCCACAGGTAGGATTCGACATTTGTCCCGGATCGGAACCGAACGACATACAGCTGTTTCGAACTTGTTTGTTCTCATCAGTGCCGTACACGGTACGCCGATTCAAGAAATGCCGAATGAACTTTATGGCGTATACATCTTTATCGATACGATCTAACATATAAGTCAGTAACATATAAGTCGGAAATCGATATTAGCTAGAGCGATTATGTAATAGCTTTGCTATTCGGGAACTACTTTGATAGCCGCTTGGCGGCTTGGTGGTTCCTTTCTCGATTTCCGACTTATATGTTACTGACCTACTTTTTTGTAAACGTGTTTCCTTTTGCTTTATTCTGTATACATAAGATAGTAAAGGCTAATAAGAACATTTTTCATATTATTCATTTTTTGTCCGTCCAAAATTCGTGGCCACCATATTTTTATAGTTTATCAGTAAACACTAACATGACTGAATACTTTTGTGACTATCTGTATACAGTTGTTAGGTCTCGTAGAAAAACGCGAATATGAATTTAAAACGTAGCGCCATACTTTAATGTGTATATTACTGAGTTATTGACAGTTTCCTCTGTACCAATTCGATATATTATTATATAATTTTGATATTTTATTAATAACATATTAAATAGTGGATGGGATTATGGGTACTAGAATAATAATTATAATTAATTAATACTAGATATTAAAACAACAAATCAACTAAAAATTATTTCTTCTGTCCTGTACTCTGTTTCCTGTCTTTTTTTGAAGTTCTCCTTGCCTACTCTAACGAGTTGTCATTGAAAACGACATGGACTGTTAACTAAAAATCACTAGACTGTGAAATTCTTTTGATGTCATCTATGTATTAATTGTTCTCCAAAGAGGCTAAAAAGAGAAAATTTCTATATTTAATTTGTCAGTATTTGTCCATCGTCATATTTTGACCATCAACTCTCCTACTTACACATATGTTTAAAATTAAAGTTCAGACATAATTTTCATAATATAAATCTTAGAGATATGCATAAATTATCCCTACCTAAATATCATTGAACCCTGGTAGGTAATCATTTACCGACATCTCTGTTTTCCAATAACTTAGATGAACAATTCAATTATTTAAAATAAATAATTTTCGTAAGTAAGTAAAAAAAACTACATTTGCTTCCAAGGCAACATATAGTAGTAGTACAGTATAGTAGTAGTTTAGTAGTTTTTAGCAGTAGTTTAACTATTTTATATATTATATTATTTTTTGAATGCTAGTTTTTTTGTAGGCCTTAAGTACATTTTCTATTCTGTTTTCAATTTCTCAAAGAAAACCTACTTTTGTATTTTTATCCTATATACAGATATTGAGGTTGATTGGTATATTGATTTCCTTTCATACATATATTTTTTTACTTTAAGGTTGTTTTGATTTTATTAAATCATACTTTCTTGTTATATCATTTAATAGAATAAAATTAAGTAGAGTAGCTTAGGCTGGACTTCGTATTTTCGTCATAGATTACTTCAAATAAATACATTAATATTGTTATCATCTGACCGCGTAGAATCTAATATAACTACAAAATATTATTTTATTTCGCTTTTACATAACTGCTATTCTTTTGTTACAGAAGTTGTCGTTGTTAACACCAATCCCGCAGGAGGGTGTCCTGTTTGCCATAATGGAAGTTGGACGGGAACCTATTCATGTTGTGCATGGTTGTTGGCTATCTTCTGTTTTCCATGTGGAATTATCTGCTGTTGCTGCATGCGGAAAAAGAAGTGCACCAAATGTGGATATACCGTGGGATAACTACGGTTATCAATTGTTCCTTTTATATGTAACATTTACCAATGATAAATTTTTATTCATTACCTGCTATTTTTTACCATATTACTGTATTAGAATATTAGTTTTTGTAACGTTATGTATGTATGTGCATACATATGTATGTACACATAATACATAGTATACATGTATGTATGTATGTATGTATGTATAAATAAAATAGCATCATTTTTGTAGTAGATGTATTTTTAATGTTGGAATTGTACTCAAGACAGATTTTTTTTTTAACTTTAATCTGGTTATATAAAATTGATTAGGTTCTTTTAAATTGTACATTGACAAAGAAATCGCTGACTGCACTCGGCTTTAAATTCTGATTGTGATTTACACAGTTAAGAACACTTGCCATAATATGGACTACAAAACAAAGGTGTTGCTGGGAGCCGAGCACGATAAGAATTCTTACTAAAAATCACGTGCGTATTGTTTGAAGTATGTATACATCCAAAAGCAAATAACACTCGGTTTAATCATTTTATTACCAGGCATATACGTTTATATTTATGGTTCATTACAATCATTACTAAAAAAAAAAAAAAATGGCAGATTACAATAAAATATGCGTGTGTCCGAGCAAATTTTAACTCTATGCTTACGAATATCAAAATATACGTGGTAATAGTGTGTACTTTTATATACGTTATATGTATAATACTTTTTAGTAGCTCTTCGACCCACATACAGTGCCTATTTCAGAACAAGCCCGTACAAATCTTGGTAAAAAGTGAGAGAGAACAACTCACAACAAGCAAAAAATATTTTTTTAAGTTGACTCCGGTCTCGGTCCAATAATCGTCCCAAAAGTAGCCCCGAGCAGCTCATCGTTTGCAGTTACTATTCATTTCATCGCTTTTGCCAAATAAAAAACTTTCTTATCTTGCCGATAAACGGAAGAGTACTTGAGCCTAGCCATAAAAACAAGCCAAGCTTATGTTTTGAGATTTTTTATTTGGCAAATAGCTATGAAATAAACTATACCTGTGATAAATGACGAAAGTTAGCTGATGAGAAGATTTGGTATAAAGTTTAGAAACCAGCAAGACATATTTCATAACCAAGAGTTAAGAAATATTTTGTTTCGAAAATATTTAAATAGGGGTTAAATAGAGGGCTGGAACTTTTGATGCAGTAACAAGAACATGAGACTAATTTTTCATAAAAGCCGAAAGATTATACGCCACTCATCGCGTGTTGCACCAACCAAGTTGGCATGATCAGGAGATGATTAAAATTTATTTTTCTTTGTCTGTTTACTCTTCACTAGTCATGAAGAACAATAGTTATAAGGAGAGGCTATTAGTGAACAATGCATACAAAAATTATACGTAATGGTGTATTGCACCTGAGCAAAATTTAGGCATAAGTGACAGTAGAGGTTGATTAATAGTGAGTTAATATGATGATGCCAACTTGAGCACGTCAGCAACTTGAGAGACGGCTATGAAAGATTTATAATTTTTCAGTGTTTGTTTTTAACTCTATTCCTGTGTCCAAACTTAAAAAAAAAATAACTGAGACGTTACATTAGAGGTATGAAAAAAATAATAATGCGTCAATTAATTCTAGGAAAAAAATTATATGGAGCAAGTACGTATTACAATTACAAATGTTTGTAATTGTGATAAATTTTTAAATAAATTAAAATAAAATAAAATTGTAGATAATTAATTTTTGAATAAATGCTCTTATTTCAATATTAACAGTTTGGTTATCTCTAGATATTTAACAATGGACTGAAGTATGGTGTCAAACATATACGTAATTTGTTAACTTATTTTTTATAACAAATTGAGTGATCAGAAAACAATTTAAATGCGTGTATTCTGTGTAATGTTTTCCGTAGAGTCGAATGGCTCTTAGTTTATAATATTTAAAAAAATATAGTTTAATTGTAAATATTTGTTGATGGAGAATAATTTTTGACCAAATCCGCTCATCTTAGGATTAACGATTTGTGTATTTAATAGTTTAGCTGCGAGATTTAATTGGTTTATTAACATATTTGTTAATATATTCGCTCCTTTTCGAGAAATATACTTTCTTTCTCGAAAAGGAGCGAATAAATTAACAAATATGTTTCGATTAATATGTTATTTTGAGAGGAATAAATAGCTTTATCAGATTTAAAAATTCTTGAAACATTGAACCAAAATTTAAAAATTTATTATGGTCCCATGTATTGTACGAAATATGATGAACCTTACTGCTATATGAACCCTACTCCTATATATTGTCGTGCTTATCCTATAGATACTATAGAACATATTTTATCATACATTTAGGTGATATTGTTTCACACAAGAAATGGACGGCGCAATTTGAAAGGACTATGATGTAGGCACAGCATGGACACCAATTTGTCAGACAATACCTTTTTAAAAAATAGAGTTGAAAAAGTAGAGTTCGGAATTGTTCAAAAAATCATTTAATAACAATTATGGATATTGTATGAATCACTATGCTGTATAATGTTAATTATATAATTGTTCCGGTTGTGTGGATATGTTATTATGGTTAAGTATAATTATATACATAATATATTTATTTAATTCTATTAAACAGTTTCAGTATTTAAACATTAAATATTTTTATATATCTTTTTATATAAAATATTTTATTATATATAATTTTATTCCCCAAAATAGTGTCACCATATTCGTATTTGATATATATATATATATATATATATATATATATATATATATATATATATATATATATTATTAGAATTTCTAAATAAAATTATTTTTAAATAGCAATGAACTCCACTATACGCCAAGTATTTAGTGGTAGTGTTATATAATCAATTATTATTACTAAATGTATTTACTATTCATTTTATCGCTATTTGTCAAATAAAAAACTTTTATCTTGCATATTCCGATAAACGGAATAGTCTACCTGAGCCTAGCCATAAAAAAAATCCACGGTATGAGATAAGAGCCGTTTGGGATTTTTTATTTTGCAAATAGCGATGAAATAAACTATACCATCATCTAAATTATTTCAAAATTACCAAAGAATAAAACATGAAAATATCGAAAATATCCATACATATTAATTAATAAGTAAAAATAATAGGACAGTTACTAAACATTAAAATTTGATTTAGATAAATGTACGAGTACAGAACTTTTAATGAAAATGTGCCACTCTGATGGATTTTTTTATAGCAGAATCTATATAGGAATGTATTTTTTTTACAAGAAAGTTATTCATTTGCAGTGTTCAAATACGGACATGAAATTCGGTAATATTTTAAATGTGTAACAAAATTAGGAAATAATGATGCCTAATTTATGACATTTTTAACAGTGGAATATTTATTAATTTATAATGAGACAGGCAGTAATAATGATGTTACAAATACATGATTGATACTGCAAGTATTTTACTGATATCTATTTATTAGAAAGAAATTTAATGTAATATTTTGATAGGACGTGAACCAATGATAAATTTTGAAAAATATCGCTATTGCCAACGGCAAGAAACGTGACACAACTCCAAAAATTAAATTTTTTAGGAGAGCCAAAAAACTAAACGAATCTTGTCCGCGAGAGGAAGAAACGACTAAGAGTCAAAGTGACATTTGTGCTTTCACGTGACGCAATCTGACATAATGACATAACGCATCAACTGAGCGTTATGTCATTTCTCCAGCCCCTGGGGGATGGTCTGAGGACTAATGTTCAAATGTTAACGTAAGACAGTCAATTTTTAAATTGTCACTTTTTGCTGATGAGCAATATTGTAAAGAACGGGTTGCCCACCCAGAAATATATAATGCAGTTCATTAAATACTTGTAAACAATCTAATTCTTACAAGCAAAATACAAATGCAAGAATTTAATTTTTATTTTGTTGGTTTTTATCAAATTCAAAAACGAAATTCGGATTTAGTTTTTAAATTTGATAAAGTTTACAGTTTTTTGTAACTCCATAGTCTTGCCTTCTTCAAGTGCATTCTAATGAATGCGCTGCAAATACACACATTATAAAAACACATGTAGATAAGTGTACGACGTGCCCCTGATCAAGTGGGCAATATCAGAAATGGGGTTGGAACATTTTAAGGAAAAATAAGACGATACGTTTATATTACTTTGTTTGATTGGACCCATCAAGATTTTGAGATCTTCAACCCTAACATGGGGTTGGAATATCGAATTTTGAAGATATCATTTGTTCTTGATATCTGATAAAATGAATTTTTTTTTTATTTGGAGGAATAACTAAAAGAGGCTGAAGGATGGACTTCTCTTCTAGATGTTTCACCTCCGCGATTTTACAAATATGTTTCACCCCAGCCGAAGGGCTGTAGAATTTTTTCAAGAAAAAAAGTTTTCTTTGTTTATATAACTAAAGAGAACTGTTTTTGAATCAATAAGCAGTTTTAAGGTTTGGAGTGTCATATTAAGTGATAATTTGTAACGTATGGTAGTAGTATAGCAAAGCGGGTTCTGGCTCACTCTCGGATTTGTCCGCGGACATTTGATGCGGATGGCATGTGGTCATTGTTGATCTGAAGAACTCTTGGTACAGGTATAGAACAGGTCTGTACAGGTGTAAAACAGGTCTGTACCGGTTTAAAACAGGTATGGTAACCTGTTTAATGACATCTTGTTTTTTTCCTAATACCTGTTTTAAACCGGTACAGACCTGTTTTACACCTGTACAGACCTGTTCTATACCTGTACCAAGAGTTCTTCAGATCAACAATGACCACATGCCATCCGCATCAAATGTCCGCGGACAAATCCGAGAGTGATCTAGAACCCGCTTTGCTATACTACTTATGGTCATAATATGTGTACTATTTTTTATTTACATTTTGTTATCGAGGTATTTATTAGTAAAGTAGGTATGATAACATAAAAATTAACATTCTTGGTGTCTTTGTTATAAGTCAGAAAATTGATTTAAAAATGGTATACACATTTAGAGAATACGCGAACATGTATGGGTTTGTCCATTGTCCAGTCAAATAGTTTAGAAACTATAAAGTTGTATGCAGAGCTATTTCTAAATTGTGGAATCCCAGACCGAAAATGAATGGATTTATCTAAGTAAGAAATTGGATTATTTATGGTAGTTTTATGTTGATTATTTAATATTTTATTAAGTAAAATTTTAAAACACACCGGTGTCGGATTGGTCAAAAGAATAGTTCGCACTGTGCAGGTACAACGCGCTTAATGCGTTCGAGGAAAACGTTGGTGATGGATTGGCACTTGACAAATGTCAAATTATTCCGCTAATATTAGACGACTTATAAGTTCAGTGTAATACCTCATAATCTACTATGTTAAGCCTTTCAGGAAGTACTATACCCTATACAATTACTATTTTCACATCAAAAAGGTACATACTCGTATGATGTCCCTCCTAAAAACAATTTGCAAACTGGTTGTTAGAACAGCACATAAATAACCAGTATTATTACTTTAATTTTAACACTCAGTCTTCCACAAAATACTATACGCTACACTCAACGCGCGTTTCGTCAACAAAGTTGGCATCATCTGGAGGTGATTAAAACTGAATTTAGTCATCTCCAGATGAGTCCTCTGATGAGTTTTAATCATCTTGAGATGATGCCAACTTTGTTGGCAAAACGCGCGTCGAGTGTAGTGTATAGTGTATAGTTCATTTATAGTAATACAAAACAGTGCTAAGGTTTTGAGGAGAATGCAACAGTCTTCAGTTAATCGGGATCCATAATATATTAGAGTATAAGGAGTTCACATTGAACTCTGTTCAACATGAGCTTACGATTTTTTAATTAAAGTAAAAAAATCTATGTATTAACTGGACTCCACGTTCGTGGGGTTGAAAATAATTTTTGCAATTCAATAAATTGAAATAAAAATTACCTTATGATAAATTTGTATTTTCTCAAAAACGGCTCACTTTAGCGATATAAACGATGAACACCTTTTCTTTTTCTTAAGATCTAAGGACTTAATATTTTAAGGAAATCATCCTACAGCCCTTAAAATTAAGGGGTAAAACACCTGAAGGGTAGGTAACCCCCTGCTCCCTGAGTTTCTGCCAAAGCGATTACAGCATCATCCTAAACGCTCTAAATTAAAAGCAATAACCCACATTTTTTCAGATTATATAAAGAAGTAGAAAGTATATTTTGGGAAAACTGATGTTCCAACACAATGTAGGATTGAATATCCCAAAAGGGACGTGTTCAATAAAAAAAAATTAAAAGAACACATTTTGTTATTTTCACCAAAATCTGAGGGAGAAAGAGATATTGTCTATATCATAAAAGGGACACATATATGAATTATAATTTTAAAACTAAGAACTAGCTGGTTGTGAAACTGTGCTAATGTTGTTAATATTATTTTTTACTTTTCCACACTCAACTATAAGCGGAAAAGTAATGTAATTGTGTAAAGAAAAATTGAAAACATTTTTTTCGTTTATTTTTAATTTTTCGGTCTAAAAACAAAAAAAAATGGTTTTTAAAAATGTTTTTCTGTGTGTGTCGTCGTTGTCATCGGCATTTATTTTATTCTTGTTAGCACGATATCTCAACTAAATCGTGTCGGATCGATCGGGTTTTGACTGATTCTGATCGGGGACGTCTCCCAGATGACACCTGTTGATTTTGATGTGGATAGGACACAGCTCACTCTGTCCATGGGTCATGAGAAAGCACGATGGTGAACTATTTGAGAATTGTTTTTGTTAGCACGATAATTCAACGAAATCGTGTCGGATCCATCGGGTCTTGACTGATTCTGATCGCAGACGTCTCTCAGATGACACCTATTGATTTTGAGGTGGATAAGACACATCACAACCTATCCATGGGTCATGAGAAAGCACGATGGTGGACTATTTGAGAATTTTTTTGTTGGCACGATAACAACGAAATCGTGTCGGATCGATCGGATTTTGACTGATTATGATCGGGGATGTCTCCTAGATGACATCTATTGATTCTGAGGTGAATAGAACACACCCCACCCTGTCCATGGGGCATGAGAAAGCACGATGGTGGACTATTTGAGAATTGTTTTTGTTAGCACGATAACTCAACAAAATCGTGTCGGATCGATCGGATTTTGACCGATTCTGATCGGGGACGTTTCCCAGATGACACCTATTGATTTTGAGGTGACACGACACACTCCACCCTATTCATGGGTCATGAGAAAGCATGATGGTGGACTATTTGAGAAAAATTTGCCGATTTTGCATTGAACGAAAAAAACATATATTCTGCCTGTAAAATATACGAATAAATGAGGAAAAAAATAATTTAGTTCGATCACAAATGTATTGATACGACACTGAAGCAGTCGCCAATGAAAAAAGTAAAACTGTCGCATAAAACACAAATTCTGCATTTATGTGTTGGTTTATTTTTTCTCGGCCACTAAATTTTGAGATAGAGATGTTCTACGTGCGGAAGTGTTCGTTTTAAGGTTTTGAAACTGTTTATTTTACTACAAGACAAGACCTTAGCCTTACTGATAGCCTGTGAATGAGTAGTTATGGGGCAAAACAGGTTTATTTCTCTTTACCCTCTGAATACAATTTATTAAACATCAGTACTTAACTTTTATCTGCTGATATGACTGATATACTTCTCTTCTATTTTTCGTCTATTTTTGCAAGAGGAGATATAAGTTCATATATTCAGTTTTGATAAATTTTTTATTTTTTGATATCTTTTCTTTAAACATACAGATAAAATTAAATATATTAAAGATAAATATTTAGATTGAATGGAATAAATAGATAAAATGGAAAAATAAAAATATGGATAAAATGGAATAAATTAAAGAAAAAAAAATTAAACGTTCTTAAACGTAAACAGAAAAGCGTTGAAAAGAACATA
Source organism: Rosalia funebris (assembly GCA_037954035.1). NCBI lineage: Eukaryota > Metazoa > Arthropoda > Insecta > Coleoptera > Cerambycidae > Rosalia > Rosalia funebris. The sequence goes on from JAZFAV010000001.1 coordinate 3,148,498, forward strand.
ATTAAAGTACTCCATTCTTTTATGTATTTTCACTACCCTCAACACTTCTTACATTATATATTTTTAATAACACTGTAACACCACTTTTGCTCACAAGCATTTGTTTATAAACAAGTATTTCTGTCTTTATTTCTGTATTTATGTTTTTATTAGAATGGTTTCGCTATGTTTTAAACCGCTGGTAGCGGAAAATAAATCTGGCGATGATTAGATAAACGGAATATTCATATAAAGTAAAAGGTGGTCCAACCAAAACGCACGATGTTAATTGTAAATAAAACAAAAAGTTTTCAGAGAATTATCTTAATATTTTTTATTATGATAGAAGGATCTATGACAATTATGTGTGAAACAAAACATCGGCCAAATGCTCGCTCACTCTTTGTGGATGCATCGGCTTTTCAACAATCACTCGTGGATTCTCATTTGCCCAAATGTGGCAATTCTGCTTGTTAACGAATCCCCTGAGGTGAAAGTGTGCCTCGTCGCTGAAGATGATTTTCTTTGTAAAGTCACCATTCACTTCTGTCTGTTCAACCAACCATTCGGCGTATTGACGACGCTTGAAATGGTCAGTAGGCTTCAGCTCTTGAGTCAATTGAACCTTGTAAGCGTGTAAATTCAAATCTTTATTCAAAATTCGCATCAGTGATGTTCGTGAGATGTTCAATTGTTGGGCATGACGACGAGTTGAGATTGACGGCTCTTCTGCTACACTTCTGCGAACAACAGCAATGTTTTCCGCAGAACGAACTGGGCGAGCATGCACAGGTGTTTTCACATTTCCTACAGACCCGGTTTGCTGAAATTTTCGCACAATTCTCCCGATTGTGGACACATTTGGTCGATTATGCTGACCAAAAAAGTCACGAAGTGCACGAAATGCATTTTGATTTGAACGCCCATTTTCGTAAAAGGCTTCTACAATCTTAACGCGCTGCTCAATTGTGTACCTCTCCATGGTTGAATTTGTCAAACAGTGAAACAAAGAAATGTCAAATTAAGTTGGACAAAAAACTTGACGTTAAGGTGTGACTCACAATTAACATCGTGCATTATGGTTGGACCACCCTTTATATTTATCTGTCATGGATTTTTTATTTATAAATATCACTTGTAATACTAAACGCTCTGTTAAAGTACGGTAACATAATGCTTTATTCGATATACGCGGTATGAGTTGCACGAATGTTCAACTTATATAATTTAAATTATCTAAAATTAGTTCTGTAAAGATGGTTGTTGTCTAAAATAGAAACGTAAGAACAAAAATTTTTCTACTTTACTTGACCAAACAGCCGAAACAAAAACAAGTAACAATTAAATAATTCGAAAACTAACAAATTCCTCGAAACTATATCTAAACTTTCAAAATTAAATATAATAACTGTTTCATTCATCAGTCATCACTTATCAGTCTCATCACTCACTATGACTGTATCGAAAAAGAATGTGTAAATGATATAGGCGGCTACGGAATTTACTTGACCATTGTATGTATGCATGTAGACTTAGAATTGGGATATGTATATACAGGGTGGTATTTATGCGCTTCACTCTCATTATTTCTACTTTGTAAATTTTTAAGAAATACACCAACAGGTCGAGGGTAACATAACAGACAAATTTAATTTCTATTTCATCTCGGAATTTCGCATGCATTATCTGAAATGTGGTGTAAAATGTGATGCCAATTTTACACAAGACGGGGTATATATATATATATATATATATATATATATATATATATATATATATATATATATATATATATATATATATATATATATATATATATATATATATATATATATATATATATATATATATATATATATATATATATTTGGTGTAAACTTTCATATAGTGTCACTTTGCCTCCCGTTCGCGCCGCTTAGAGCTCTCTATAAGTTATTTATTATTATTATTTTTAATGGCATTTCTTACGACTTTTTTCTTAAATTGACTAAAAATTAATACTTTGAAGTCACAAAATTAATACTTATATTGTTATATTTCTCTTATGTTTTTATATTTACTTTTGTAAGCAGACGATTATTGCTTAATTAAATACATGACATTGTCGTTGTTAATAGATGAGTAGTTGTCATAAGTAAATAGATGATTTTGGTTTTTGTGTCAACTACGTGATTACTTGTGGGAATAAAATACTATTTTTTTAAGATTACTAGTAGCCGGCTCTCTGTTCATTTCTATGACATGAAAGCCAGGGCTTACAGTCAATTCATGGTTACTGGCTCCTTTACTGTTTATATGTAATTGATTATTAAATATTTGCATGAAAGAAAATACTTATAAATGATACTAATCAAAAACTGTTCAGCTAATCCACCCCTATTTACGACCTGCTGCTTTCGCGCGCTGAGAGAGCTCGGTTTTAAAACTACCATCACGCAATCGGATCCTCAAGTTAAGAACTTGAGGATATACAGAAAAAATAAGTAGAAGGGGTTCGTGATAGAGGAACTTTTTACAGTGTAACAAGAAGAAATCTAGACTTCGCTAAATCAACACATATTTATAGTCGTGACACGGATTTATTAAATAAAGTCAAAAACCATTTTAATTTTATCTTTAGATAACGAATGGTCGTATTTATTTGTATACAAATATTTTCTTACTACACCGGATATCGCTTATGGAATTGGCTTTAGAGACATAGCAGATGTGGCAATGCTGTAGCGGTTTAGCCAAGCTACTTCGGATTTTTTATGCTAAGTGGGTATTACATACTATATAAGTAATTATAACATATGTATATAGTTGCTAATATACAGCGCCGCCATTGTTAATGTTAATTTAATTCCAAAACAAACTTATATAAAATAGAAAAGAGGATACTAGTTTCATTTAAAATTTTGAAAATCAATACCGCGATAACTTTTCTCGATAATTTTGATTCCGTGTTTTATTACATTAAAATTATCTATTATATTATAGACAGTACATAACGTCCAAAAAGTTCGTTGCTGCTTTCTAGTATATACATATTGTAACGAATTTACTAGAAAGTTCTTTATTTCGAACACTTATTTACAACTCAACTATTCAAGTCCAACTAACTAACTAACTTTCTTTCTACTTTAACTTTATAAACTAACTTTTGTACTGTCACTTTCTTCGCCCCGTATCGCTCACTATCGCGGTCCAGATTCAACTAACTCCTAGTTGGACGACACAATTCTTATATAGGCAGTAGAACATCTCTCTAGATGTTTCTAGATAAAGAACTTTGGCGAACCTTCTAGTACAGAACGCACTGGAAGTCAATTCCACACGCACTTGATGGTTTAGAATATTCCCGGCGGAATTCGGGATCGCTCGAGGCGTTCGTGACACTGCTCCCCTCTACTACTGATCATTCCGATCAGTTGATCACCCTTGGAATGGTGACAAGCGGTTGATGTGAAAAACTTTAATTTTTGCGTGTGGTCCTTTCTGGATTCGGTAAACTATGTCATTTATTCTGGTCACAATCTTGTAAGGACCCTACCAGGATTTCTGCAACTTCGGACATCGGCCCATTTTACGAGACGGATTGTATAACCATACTAGGTCGGTTTCTTGAAAGCCTTCAGTATTCGTCCTTCGGTTATACCTTGTCTTCATTCGATCGCTCTCAAATCTGGTTTTTCGAATTCCGTGCAACTGACACACTACCTGGAACACACCCGATTCAGTACGTGGAAATGGCCTGGCGACGTCGATAGCAATTCGCTTAAAGGGAGCACCGACGTTGTATTGTTTCATGTGTCCTCGGCGCCGAGTGTTTGGGCTCTTGCTGCTAGCGCAGACGTTGCATTTCCTGCACCAATCTTCTACGTCTGACTGACTTCGTACCCAGTAGAATCGTTTCTTCACTTTACCTATGGCTTTAGCTACCCCAGAGTGCCAAAGCGCCCTCCTCCAGTTCCGCCGTGAGCAGTTTCCAAAACCTCGGCCACCCTATTCTTGGGTAGCACGATCTGTAGTAGATTCTTTGCACCATCCGGACTTTCCCAAACTCTTTTCAGAACCCCGGCGTCAATAACCAGCGAGTCCCATTGAGCCCAGTAACATTTCGTAATTGCGTCGAGGTCGCTGATATCCGCCCACAATGGTCTATTTTCTCCTGTTTCTTTCCGAGGTATTATAGGCCTAATATATTCGTCGTTCCTTTGATCTTCGGCTAGTATGTTGGCTTCCCAATTTTCATCCGGTTGTACAGTCGTTAGGCAACAAGTCACTTGAGGGAATCCTTCTTTTTGCTCCAGATTTAAACAGTGCTGGCAGTTATCATTTGCACATGGCTTTCTAGACATAGTGTCAGCATTGTGCTGATGCTTTCCAGCTCTGTGCTCAATTGTGAAATCAAAGATCTGTAATCGCTGGAGCCATCTCGCAATTTGCCCTTCTGGATTTTTGAATTGGAGTAGCCACTTAAGAGAAGTGTAATCGGTTCTTAACAGAAATCATCGTTCGTACAGGTACTTGTGGTAATGCTCCAAAGTCTTCACTACGGCTAGAAGCTCCCGTCGAGTTAAACAGTAGTTTTTCTCGGGTTTGGCCAAGGCTTTGCTGAAATAGCCAATTAGTTTCTCATGTCCATCCTGTTCTTGGGACAGTACTCCTCTAATTTCCTTGCTGCTGGCATCGGTGTCTACGATGAATGGTTTGTCAAACTGTGGATAGCCTAATATTGGAGCTGTAGTCAGTTTTTCCGACTGGCTGTCTCTGCTGCTCGCTTGATTCACGTGAGCTCAGCAATCACGTCGAAGATGTCCCATGCGGCCGCAATTCCAGCATCTTAGTCTGCGTGGCTCTCGGTCTTCTAACCAAGCCTTCTTCAGTCTAGCAGGAAGTTACCAATTTGATCCTGCTTGGTTCCTTCCTCATCGTTGACTCTTTGCACTTGACTTCGGCCATGCGCACCCGCACGTGCCCTTTCGATTCTTGCTTTGCGGCCTCAAACTCTAGGGAGTGCGCTAATGCTTTGCTGGGAGTATCATGTCGTGACATTCTTAGCACCTGCTGCATGTCCGGGCCTCTCAAGCTATCGATAAATGTTTGCACGCACAGTTGATTTGCAAACTCCTGAGGTGCTGTTAGGTATGCCAGCTGTACAAGTCGGTCGACGTCTGTCCCAGATTGTTGCAGTATCTCACTGCTCCTTTGATTTCAGTTGCATTTGGTAAACTTGTTGCATGTATTTGTCATCGTAGCGCATCTCCATACGATCTACTATTGTTGTAAAATTCTGTTGACTTTCCGGAATAAATTGGAGTATATAGAGAGCCTCCCCTCTTAAGACGACGATAAGAGCTATAGCCTTTTCCTGATCGTCCCAATAGTTTGCGCAAGTAGCAGCCTCGAATTGTCTTCGATATACCGACCAAGGGATCAAACCATAAAAAGTTGGTGCTGTCACTCTGGCTGGCTGTTGGATACCAGGTGCAGCACTTGTAGGACGTATTCTTAGTCGGTTAACCTCCCTTTGGATCTCTTCCACTTTTGATGCTAAGGACTGATTGGCTTTTTGTATCTTCTCGTCTATTTCTGCTTCCTGTTTAGCTAGTCCCGCTTCTAGCTTCTTTTCTGTTTCTTCCCGTAAGACTTGGAGGTCCATCGCGACTTGTTCTTTTATCTCCTCTTGAAACATTCTCATGGCGTTGTGTGCAGCTTTAATTTCTTGCTTCATTTCATCTTGTCCTGCTTTCATTGCAGCTAACATTGCTAGTAGCTCATTCATTTGTTCCTCCATGGCCGCGGCTTGGATTCTAGTTCCTACTGGCATCCAATTCACTTTTCTTCAGAAATTTCCCAAAACTCAGTAGATTTCTTGTTCTTGACGAGACAATTCTGGTGATGCGTCACACTTAGGGGTTTTCTTGGCTGCTATCGGAAGTTCGAGAATGTTCTCTGACCTTCTCGAAGCGTCGATTCTCGATTTGTTCAACTAAATTAAGTGTTTCAGAACTTTCTACCACGTTCTATCCCACTTCTGACACCAATGTAACGAATTTACTAGAAAGCTCTTTATTTCGAACACTTATTTACAAGTCCAACTAACTAACTAACTTTCTTTCTACTTTAACTTACTAACGTATTCCGTGTTTTATTACATTAAAATTATCTATTATATTATAGACAGTACATAACGTCCAAAAAGTTCGTTCTTGCTTTCTAGTATATATATATTGTAACGAATTTACTGGAAAGCTCTTTATTTCGAACACTTATTTACAACTCAACTATTCAAGTCCAACTAACTAACTAACTTTCTTTCTACTTTAACTTTATAAACTAACTTTCGCACTGTCACTTTCTTCGCACCGTATCGCTCACTATCGCGGTCCAGATTTAACTAACTCCTCGCTGGACGACACAATTCTTATATAGGCAGTAGAATGTCTCTCCAGACTTTTCTAGATAAAGAACATTGGCGAACCTTCTAGTATAGAACGCACTGGAAGTCAATTCCACACGCTCTTGATGGTTTCGAATATTCCCGGCGTTCAAGATCGCCGTGTGTGATATATACAGTGTGATCTAAATTCGATGTTTACCATTTTTATCTCGAGAACTATATGAACCACATGGTCAGTTAAATGGGATGAGTTTTGATACATTTTGTGCTGATTGCAAATCTATACCATATATGCCATAGCTATTTTTTATTTTTCTTGTGGCAGCCATATTTGACTTTTTTATTTTTAAGACACGTCTAAAAAGAACTTTGTAACAACTTATCACATGCCTGGGAGAAATTGGTTTTAGTATCGTTGCAAATCTATTACATCATTTGCAAAATAATGATTAAGTTACCCATTGAACACTTTTAGATAATATTCTTTTTTAGACAATTAACTTTTCGTAAAAAATGTTAGGAACATTTTTATAAGTATGAAAATGATATACTTAAATAATGAACATTCACATAACAACATAATAATATTAAAAATAATTGGAAATATGAACAATTAATCATTTTTAAAAAATGGTTCAATATGACCTCCAATATTTTCAATACATTTTTTTGGCATCTACTTAATTCTAACTAAACTAACTATCCTTCTATGTCAGTTGGTACGTTCTGCGACGGCAAAGTCTCTAACCCTATCTTCTAAAATATGTATAAATCGTTTTCAAGCCTACAAATTCTTATTTTTCATTTTTGACTGCTCCCCATGAATAAAAATCAGGAAGTTATTTATATGAGGCGATCGGGGAGCAGTTTAGGTTAATTTCAAACATGAAACACCTGTGAATAAGTTTACTTGTTTCTTTACAAAAAATGTTGTTTCTCCATGATCCACTATTTTCATTTATTAAGTAATGGGTACATTTTCTTCTAAAAAAATAGTTTCTTCCAGGCATGTGATTCATTGTCAGAAAAATATTTTTAGTCGTGTTTTAAGAATAAAAAAAATGAAATATGGCTGCTATAATAAAAGCATATGTTAGCTATGGTATTTAAAAAACAAAAGACTGCAGAAACATGCTGTTACACTAAAATGTTGGTCTTCATAAAGTGCCTCAACAATGTAAAAATCTAGAACGAGTTCAACCAAGCATTACTTAGCTGCAGCTCAAAAGGAGAATCACAAAATTTAACTCTTTTTTTAAATCTAAAAAACGATTTTAGTTAGCTGTGAATTATTAACGAATTTGCAATTAGTACAAAATTTACCAAAACTCATCTCATTTAACCAGCCTTGTAGCTCTTATAATTTTCGAAATCCCAATGGTAACACACTGTTTAAAAATAATTTAAATGCGTTAAATTAACAAATTAAGAATTTCTCTCATAAGATTTTGACTCACTTTGTTGATGAAAATAATATAGATACACAATAAGTATAGAAATATCTACGTATTCTCGATAGTCTCTTATCTGTTATCACTAAATAAGCAGTAACACTGCATGTAACTAATAATCCCTATTACCTATTATATGTTACCTGTTAATTATAATTATCTTAGTTTTTTATTGAATTTGTAGGTATTATAACAATTTCATAGTAATATTCCGTTAACAGTTCCATATACATTAATGGTATAGATTTATAATAGATCTTTAGTGCAGTCGTATAATATATTAGTATATATATAAAATAGTTGAACAACATTCTTAGAACTATTGTCCTATCACCGTATTCGCTGTTCTGTTTATTCCTAATGAAAAAATGGAGATCATGATTAGTACCCTCTTACAGTAAACACGTAGGTTGGAACAAATTCGATAAATTTGACCCCTTCACGCCCCAGCCTTTTGTTTATTTTTTAGCAAAACCTCTTCTAGGCATACCTGTGGAATTCTATAACTTTAGCATTTTTAAGAATTTTTATGCGTAGATTTTGATTATTTTGAATCACCCTGTTGATACGGATAATATAGATAAACAATAAGTATAGAAATTCATACATATTATTAACACTCTGCTATCTGTTATGATTAGATAAGAGATAACATTGTATGTAGCTAATAATCTCTGTGACCCATTACCGTGTTGTGTTGGTTCTCTGTTATTAAAAAGCAAACCCGTAAACAGTCTTCTAAAATGCCAGGTATATAAATATAATTCTCTTTATTCGTTGTCGTAATATACAAAGAAAATTGTTATTGTTTCATATTCGTAGATATAACAATTTTTATAGAATATCCTTTATATTATAGTTGCTTAACTGGTATTAATAGCTTTCCAGTGAAATCGTATGATACTAACAGTCGTAGTCGTCTAACAGTAATAATGAATAATACAGTAAAACACTTAACCTTGTTATTATCATAAGGTTTTATTGTAACTTAATGCTACTATAATTTGAATATAACTTAATGCTACTATAGTTTCGATACTTTAGCGATTCTTTCGAATCGCTTTGAAAATAATACGCTAAAGTATGGAAACTATAGTAGGGTTAATTTACAATAAAATTTGTGATAGTAACAAGTGTTTTACTGTATCATTATGATCAACTATCACAAAGTAACGGCTAAGTCCATTCAGCCTTTGAACAATAATGCACATAATAATTGAGTAACATTCTTAGAACTATTGTCTTATCACCGTATTTGCTGTTTTATTTTATTCCTAATGAAAATGGAGATCATGATTAGTACTGGATGTACAGTAAGCACTTAGATTGGAACAAATTCGATAACATTGTTACCGGGCAAATAGAAAAAATATGCTCAGACAAGGTCGATGTTGTTTCTTAGATATACATTTTTTGGTGGTATTATATATCTTGTTGACATCATCACTGTTGAAGTCATAACATCATGGACACTTTTATATGCGCCGTAATTTTGTAGTAGATTACAAAACTGTTTCACGTAGTACGTGGTTTTATTCCGTTGTTCCGACACTGGTTGTAGCTACTTTCTTCAGAATTTACTACCCATTATTGACTTTGGCAAGGAAAATGACTTCCGTAAATTTAGATGAGTAAGAAGTTTAATATCAGTGATCGCTGCAGTTTAGGTTTCATCTCTCTATCCCCATTTAAAAAATTTAAATGACACTTTCTATTTTGTAATACATTCTTTTAAAGGTCGTAAAAATTTCGATTCAACTTTAGAAAACAGAGATTGGTTGATCCGTTCTCGTAATAGAAGTAAAAATAAAACCATTGAAATAGAGTATAAAATAAATTAAGGATATATTCAAAGGACTGTGTTATGAGTTCAATTAAAGTAGGAAGCAGTATTTGTGGAATCGCTGCCACAGACGCAACAGTTCCATATTTGTTTTTGGCACATATCACTTTTCTTTTACTGATATGTAAAGTGAGATTAAATCGTGTTTTTTTTTACCATGAGCGTGTGTTTAGTGTCGTGGTTCATTTATATTGTAGTGTATAATGTCTTCCTGATTACATATAGAAAGTTGGAAAACATTTATTGGAAGTATTAGTGACTTTAAAAAGTTTTGCAAATGGTATTACAGTAATAGGAATTGTAATGAATAACTTGTAGTGACAGTAATAGGATTCATAATGCATCCTTTACAAAAAATAACTGGAATTATTATTATTTATGGAGCTAGAAATAGGTATTATTATACGGCAGTCCCGATTTATAATCGAAAACATCATGACATGCATGTAAATTTGGAACACTTTAATGTGCTTGATTGCTTAGAAGAAACTTGCTTCGTATGTAACAGAGTAAATAAGCAGCCGAAAGCTCTTAGTGAGGCTGTATACATTGAGATTTTCACCATTCCCGCTATTGGTCCTATTATCTCAATTCTAAAAGTCGCCAAGTTAAAAATATTTCTGTTGGTTCCATACACAAAACTTTAAGATTAAAGAAGTTCTTTTCTTACAAAATTAGCACTCCTCGGCAAATCGGCGAAGATGACTATGATAGAAGGATTACATTTTGTGAAATAATGGATGCGCGAATTCATAATGACCTGATTTTGATAACGAATATTTGTTTCAGTGATGAAGCAACAGAATTGTTTTTAATAGCTTTGTAAATAAACATAACTGTAGAGACTGACATAATGAAAATCTACTTAGTTTCCTCCAAAATCACTATCTGGGGTGGAATTCTGGGAAATGAAATAATGGGAGCTATTTTGATTGAATAAAATTTCAATGGTGAATTGCATTTAGATTTTTTGGAAAATTAAATCAACCCTCTTATAACGCATTTCTTACAAAACCAAGTCGATGAGACCAACAATGTCCGACAATAATTCGAGAATAAATTGCAGTTTTGTTTGGCTAAAGATGGTGGGCATTTTCAGCATATAATCAAGTAAGGTTTCATATCGTGTTGTAAAAATTAATTTATTCCATTAACTGAATCTATTTGTTATTTCAATTATTTTATTTTTGCCTCCATAAGACCTTTAAGAGGAAGTGTTACAATTTGGGGGGGGGGGGAGGGGTGTCTTCTTGCGTCTCCTTTCTTAGGGGTCGAGGCTTACTTCCTTAGTGTTATTCTTCCACCTAACCTCCGACATTCATCCCAACCCACTCTCGGATTACTTCGAACCACCAATCTTCTACAAATCTAGGACAACTTCAAGCAATTGGCATCATTAATTCAGATTAATCCAGGAATTTCCAGAGACCTTCTGCTAGGTAATTATGGAATAATTTAGTCTCAGAAGGTCTTGCCATACCTATACTGCCGTGCTAAGTAAGAGTCGTATCTCAATTTTTGCTAAGCAAGAAAGTCGTATCTCATTTTACAGTTTGTAGATGGCTGGTTTTGCCAAAAAAATGCTTCGGTTAGTTGGAGTGAAATTAATTATTACCCCTACCGCTTTCAGGTTCCGAAAACGATTTTAATAAGATGGTGCTAAATTGTAGTACTACAAAAACAGACGAGACGAGGAAAGACTGAAAATTTAAAGTCAATAAAGTGGGAAATTATTAGAAAGTGTAGAAAAGCGAAAGAATAATGGACAGAGGATAAATGCGAAGAAGTAGAAGATAAGCTCCAAGTAGGTAAGACCGATGAGGCTTACAAAATAATTAAGAGGAACTTCAGGGATATAGGACCAATAAGTAGAAACGTTAGGAGTCAATCGGGGGACATACTGATCGGAAGAGGAGAAAGCGGATAGATGGAAGCAATACTTAGGAAATTTATATAAGGGTCAGGAATTAGGAGAGATATTAGAGGAAGAATCTAGCATCGATAGGGAAGATGTAGGAAAACCTATATTGAGAGAGGAATTTGAAATAGTAGTAAGGGGGCTAAAGAACAATAAAGCGCCGGGTGTAGATAAAATACAGGCGGAAATTTTGAAATGTGGGGGACAGAAAGTAGTAAATAGGATGTTTGAACTGGTAAAATACATATACGAAACGGGTGAGATGCCGGAGGATTATAAGAGGAACATTATCGTTACTATACCGAAAAAGAGAGCAGCCGACAAATGTGAGAACTTTAGAACGATTAGCCTAACTTCCCACGCGTCAAAAATATTAACCAGAATAGTGCAGAAGAGGATGGAAAATAGAGCGGAGGAAATACTAGGAGAAGACCAATTCGGGTTTAAGCGAAATAGGGGAACTCGCGAAGCTATTCTGACGCTAAGAGTAATGTTAGAGAAAACAATAGAAAAAGGATAGAACGCTTATATAGGATTTGTAGATTTAGAAAAAGCTTTTGATAATGCAAGATGGGAAAAATGTTCGAGATACCAAAGAGCGCTGGAATGAAGTATATAGATAGGAGAGTAGTACACAATCTATACAAAGAGCAAACTGCTGTTATAGAAGTAGAAGGGGAAAGAAAGGAAGTAGGTATTAGGAAAGGAGTAAGACAAGGATGTACGCTATCACCACTAATTTTTAACCTGTACATCGAAGAGGCGATTAATGTGGTAAAAGGTAGAGTGGATTTCGGGATTAAAATACAGGGACAGAAACTAAAAATGCTGAGATTCGCGGATGATATAGCAGTATTAGCATCTAGTAAGGAGGAATAAGAATCAGCGTTGAACGAAATGGAGGCAGTGTTGACAGAGGAATACGGAATGAGGGTGAATAAAAACAAAACTAAAGTGTTAGTGTGCAAAGGGCAAGAGAGCAGAACAAAAACGAAAGTACAAATTAATAATGAAAGATTGGAGGAAGTTAAAGATCTCACTTATTTAGGAAGTAAAATAAATTGGGGTGTAAGAAGCGATAAAGATATTAAACAAAGAATAGCGCAGGGTCGAGTAGCTTTTAACAAGAAGAAAGCACTTTTATGCTCGGGGGTAATAAACTTAGAAACAAGGAAGAGATTTTTTAAAACGTATGTATGGAGCACGGCACTATACGGTTGCGAAACCTGGACGGTAGGGGAAGCAAGTAGGAAGAAATTAGAAGCTTTTGAGATGTGGTGTTACCGAAGAGCGATGAAAATACCGTGGACTGATAGGGTTAGAAACGAAGAAGTATTAGAGAAAGTCGGCGAGAAAAGAAGTATGTGGAAAAACATAAAGAAGAGAAAAGATAGAATGGTAGGCCACTTGCTGAAACATGAGGGAATAGTCTGCGATACTTTGGAGGCAGAAATAGGAGTGAAGAAAGGCAGAGGTAGGCCTATATTAGACTACTGCTCGCAAATAGTAAGGGATGTAGGTTGTAGCACAGTTAGCGAAATGCGTAGGTTAGCACAAGATAGGAGAAGCTGGAGGTTAGTGTCCAACCAGTCTTAGGACTAATGACCTCATGATGATGGTGCTAAATTGATATTAATGAAATCGTTAATTAAGCACTGCATATTGTTAGCTTGAATAAAATAAACCATAGATGACTGTGTAGTATGAGAAACTGCACAGCTGATATTCTTTCAAACAATGATTATCATTATTGGTATTTGGATACTTAAAACGGAAATTATATTTATTTATTATTAAAACTATATCCATGTTATGTATAAAATACCTCATGGTATGAAACTAAACGGAAAAACATTATAAAGTCTACTGAACTAGATGAATTTCTTCGGCTACAGGTTCGATGATGGCTTATGGCTTCTTACAAATTCTTTATAAAATGTGCTTCATAAAATACCTAAATTGTCTTATGCAGGATTGACATGAGTCGATTTTTGCCGTGTGGCTTGTCACCTCACAAAGCCACTCCATTTACACAGTTGTCTAAAATCGCAAGCGACTAGCCCATTTTGTTCGAAAATGTTGAGCAGAGCAATTCTCTTCACATGCAAAACAAACTCTCATTCACCTTTGTGAAATTAGCACCTCTAAATTGGATTTTTCAACTTTTTCTTCGTTCATCATTTTGTCGCAAATTTTTGATCAGTTTTGATCAGTAAACAATTTATTTTGACCATCTTTTGTTTGAACATGTGGAACGAAACTCATTTTGTGTTTTTTTTTAGCCCGCACCCCCAAATTGGAGTGTTGAGCCGATTTGGGGCTCATTTTAATTTCACAAAATTTTGACCAATTTTTACCAGCAATTGGTTTATTCTGACCACCCATACATCATTAAATATTAATATTTTAAAATTCTAAAAAGTGTTAACCTAGCATCCCCAAAATGAAATTTTGAGTAAATGTTAAGCTCGATGTTTTGACCACATTTTGACCAATTTTGACCAGCAAAAAGTTTATTTTGACCACCTTTTGTCTGAAGATGCTGAGCAATTTTTCGAGCTTCTTTTAGCCCACACCCCCAAATTGGATTTTAAAACTTTTTTCGTTCATCATTGTGAGCAAGTTTTGACCAGTTTTGACCAGCAAACAGTTTGTTTGACCACCTTTTGTTTGAAAATGCGCAATGAAACTAATTTTTTGAGTTTTTTTAGTCTGCACCCGCAAATTGGTATTTTGAGTTGATTTGGGGCTCATTTCTTTTTACTAAGTTTAAGTGCTAACTTTACAGACCTCAGTACAAAATTAGTTGCGTTCCGCATATTCAAACAAAAGGTGGTCAAAATATATTGGTTACTGGTCAAAACTAGTCAAAACTTGGTCAAATAAATTATCCCAAAAGCGGATAAAAACTCCAATTTGGGGGTGTGGGCTAAAAACAAGCTCGAAAGACGGATTTTGCTCAGCATCTTCAGACAAAAGGTGGTCAAATAAAACTGTTTACTGGTCAAAACTTGGTCAAAATGATGAACGAAAAAAAATTTGAAAAATCCGATTTGGGGGTGTTAACTTCACAGACCTCAAAAATTAGTTTCGTTCCGCATTTTCAAACAAAAAGCGGTCAAAATAAACTGTTTACTCGTCAAAACTAGTCAAAAAATTGGTCAAAAAAATGAGCCCCAAATCGGCTCAAAATTCCAATTTAAGGAAGCGGGCTCAAAAAAGCTCAATAAATTAGTTTCGTTCCGCATTTTCAATCAAGAGGTGGTCATAATAAACTGTTTACTGGTCAAAATGAAAAGTTGAAAAATCCAATTGGGTGTGCGGACTAAAAAAAAATTAGTTTCGTTCCGCATTTTTAAACAAAAGATGGTCAAGATAAACTGTTTATTGGTCAAAACTTGTTCAAAATGATGAACGAAAAAAATTTTGGCCTCCTTCATGCGAATAGAAATCGCGTTCGAGTGAAGCATTTTCACGGTCGATTTTAGTCACCGCCGCATGGGGCCTGGACGCCGCACGGCAAAAGTCGGAAGCTAGTCTACTTTGGGGCTTGCGATTTTAGTCACCTGCGGCTTAGTCTGCTATTAGTTTGCTATTGACAAGGTCTATTTTTGTCGTGAGGCGGAAAATCGCATGGAAAATCGACCTGTGTAAATTCCGCATTACATGTACTGTTCATTGCAATTTTGTTTAAAATGTTATATTTCCATATCATACATATTTTTTAAATAAAGTACGAATAAAATAAAAAATAATACTATCTGTCTATTGAAATAACGTTGCCAATAGCAACTGTTCAATGATATAACATGACTCATTTAACAGGAAAGAGGCTTGTAAAGCCCTACAGACTAATCTTAATTGATTAATATTTGTGCTCTACACTGTTATCACTTGTTTATGTTAAAAATTGTCCATGATAATATAAAGGTTAAGAGAAATACATGTGAATACGTCTAATTTACTGATTAAAAGGTAAAAGCAATTTCGTATAGGTTGTTGATAACTATAACAGCTAAATTATACGAGCCCAGGCTCACAATTGTTCGGCCAGGCACAATTTTACAGCTAACATATTTATAACTAATTTTTTAACTATTTTATTAAAGAAAAATATTGATAACAGAAACAATGTATAAACATTTAACTTAAATAAGATGAAATATTATTACGTTATGATGTGTCAATGACAAGTATACTAATAAAAAATACTAAGATTCGCGATTCAGAATAGTTCGGCCAGTTTCTGAAATGCATATTAGGCTAAACGTTTGTAGCGTTTTAAAACAAAGTAGATTTCAATTACTGTCAAAGTGAAACGGATATTATAATGTGTGTTTTGGACGCGTCTGTTAAAATTTTCTAAAAAAAAAAAAAAATTACACGTGGCACGGCATTAAGTGACGATATGCGAAAACCAATTGTCAGTACTCATGAACACTCGGAATTTCGGTTGGGAAAATATTTGCTACGTATTGGTTGCCTAGATCTACAGTGCAAGGCATTATCAACTTATAAAATAAAACTAGACGCTTAAATCAATCTACTCTGAAGAGGATTGTAACAACAAACCGACGATATAGTGCAAAACAAATTATGATGCTATGGAGGCCAGCCATTGCAAAAAATATTTCTGTATCCACAACTAATCGCCCAATAAAGAAAATAGGATACAAATTCTACAAGGTAAAGTTCGATTCTTTACATTTTACTTTTGAACTTACCGGTTTTTCCTTCAGGAAAAAGAAAAGCCATTATTAACTAAACGATACAAAATCAATCGGTTACGGGGGGCCAGAGAACATAGGCACTGGACTTTACAACAATGGTACCTGGCGTCATGGAGTGACGAACTGACGAATCCAAATTTGAAATGTCCGGGTGATACCAGAAAACGTGTGGTAAGAACCCCACAGGAAACTTATCATCCTGACTGTTTGGTTAGGAAAGTGAAGTTTCCAGCGTCTCTTATGATCTGGGGGTGTACAAGTAGTATGGGCGTAGAAAAATTACATTTCGTAGATGGTACTGTAACAACAGAAAAATATAAAAAAATTTTGACAGACAGTTTATTGGCACCAATATCAATATGTCAAGGCACCGACGCGCAGTACATTTTCCAGTAGGATGGTACTGCGTGTCACACAGCAAAAACTGTCAATGCTTGGTTTACAGAACATAATGTCCTTGTTATGGAGTGACCCTCTAGCAGTCTAGACCTCTCGCCAATAGAAACATTGCGGCATAAAAAAAAACAGTTGCGCTAACATCCAGCCCGTGACACATAATGTTGTAATATACTTCATCGTATTTAAGTTAAAAGTTTATACTTTGTTTCTGTTACCAATGTTTTTCTTTCATAAAATAGTTCTTAGAGTGTTATTACTTTTATTTAAAGATATTAGTTGTAAAATTGTGCCTAGTCGAACTATTATGAGCCTGGGCTCGTATATGCAACTATCAGACTGTATGTTAGTAGTATAGCAAAGCGGGTTCTGGGCCACCCTCGAATTTGTCCGCGGACATTTGATGCGGATGGCATGTGGTCATTGTTGATCTGAAGAACTCTTAGCGCAGGTATAAAACAGGTCTGTACAGGTATAAAACAGGTGTGTATCGGTTTAAAACAGGTATGGTAACCTGTTTAATGACGTCATGTTTTTTCCTAATACCACCATACCTGTTTTATACCTACGCCAAGAGTTCTTCAGATCAACAATGACCACATGCCATCCGCATCCAATGTCCGCGGACAAATCCGAGGGTGGCCCAGAACCCGCTTTGCTATACTACTTATGTTAAAGTACAATTATTAAAGTCTTCTTTTCTTATGGTGTCGGTAAGGCCTTACAGAACGATAATGAATATTAATTAGTTACAAAATTACAATAGTCAGTTATAGCTGTGGTGAATATGTAACAAGTTTTAATTGCATGAGACAGTTTAGGTTATAATTAATTTATTATCTATACCTAACCCTATAGTTTCACAACCATTGAATCACCAATGAATCTATCAGTATTTTCAATTTTAACGTTATTTGCAATGTCATAATTAAGTGGTCTCAATGGATAATTATGCTAATTCAGAAAATAACCTTTGAACGGTTTCATCAAATTTTATCAATTTTATGGGATTTGTTCTTATGGAATTAGTTTTTTGAATGCTAAAGGAATATATCTGTCGTAGTCTCATGGTGAAATACGTCAATTCATGAAAAGCCTAGGCAGTACATGAACTGCCGGCATATTATGTAAATTCTTAATGTTACACAATCTGCCTAGGTATTTCATGAAAACGCCGTGCTCGTCTCCGCACATGATGTTTCAAGTCGTACTACACGATCTGCCGTAAATTAGATAGCGACTGTTCGTGAAGTGACCACGACGGCCGGCAGATTGTGTTCTCTGATTTATCGTCTATCTATATGGATGAAACAAAATAATAATACAGGTAAAATCCATATATTATACAACTAAAAAATAAAATGTTCTTTAAAAAAAATAAAAATAATCTTCAAGCTTGCAATAAACAACAAAACAGAACAATAAAAAATAATAATACAGGTAAAATACATATATTTTACAACTAAAAAATTAAATTCTCTTTAAAAAAATAAAAATAATCTTCAAACTTGCAATAAACAACAAAACAGAACAATAAAAAATAAACTAGCTATCTATATATACAGAATTTTCTTTCACTTATTGGCGCATGGGCCACTTTTGTGACATCTGGAATTGCATTGCAGTTTTGCTTTAAAACATTTGCATCTATTGGTCTTACATTGCACCTTAGAGGATCGGCATGAACATTTTACATACCCCTGCCCGTTAAACAAAGATTCGAAGGAAACGGCTTTTCTAATTGACATAAATTTAGATTTATTTACCTGATTAAGGTTAACAAAGTTTGATGTTGCTTTTTTAAGGTCAGGTCTATTGAACCACGATTTGATAATTCCGCCAACAGTAGCATCCTTGTATACGCCGTTTTTAATATCCGTAACTACTGAAATAAGATTTGGTGGATCTCCTGGACTGCGATCAACTTTATCAACATTAACTAAGACACAGTCCCCGATGTTTATGTTTGGTAACACTTTTTTTGTAGTCGCAATCACCTGTTCTGCTTGGCGTTTTTGTCCCGCAAAGCTTTATTCCTGCTGAGTTTTTATAGTTTCTTCAGAGCTACAAAAATCGCACATGTTTTTCCCGTTAGTACAATTTAAATGTACCGGCATTTTACAAATATCGCACCTACTCACGTCATCTGTTATGTTGTTTTCACAAACAATACAGTTATCTGTATTATTTTCTGCACAATTGGCTAACTCAATAGCCTCAATTTTAATTTGTACATCATCTGTATCGACAAGATTGTTATCATAATCAATCAAGTCATTTTCATTTGACAGTTGGATTACCACATTCTCTTCTGGTAACCCCCCTGCTCTGTTTCATACCGTTGAGTAGTACCGACTTCTGGTGATTCTTCTGTCACTTCGTGGACTAGTGTGTGTCCTTGAACACCTAATTCATTCTCATTCATTTCATCTTGCTGCTCTTCGTGCTGATCATTTTCGTATTGTTGAGTTACATCTATTTCATTCTGCAATTCGTCTACCTCCTCTGCGGTAGTTATAGTTGAAATAATACTTTTAGGGAGATTTGTTGATTCCACACCTTGCTTCGACTCAATCCCAAAAACTGCTTTAAACAGGCTTCTACCTATCACTCAATGTAGAAAAATACGCACCTCCTTTAATTGACTAATGGTACTCGGTCGTTTGTTCGGCTTTGCTATGTAATATTCTTTGTAATGCTCACCAAAAAATTCCTTTTCACTCTTACTTTCCATAGTTTCCATTAAACAAAACAAAATCTGCCGGGCAACGCTGGTCACTTCACGAACAATCGATATCTAATTTACGGCAGATCGTGCAGTACGACTTGAAACATCATGTGCCGCGACGAGCACGGCGTTTCATGAAATGCCTAGCCAGATTGTGTAACATTAATAATAAACATAATATGCCGGCAGTTCATGTATTGCCTAGGCTTTTCATGAATTGATGTATTTTACCATGAGACTACGACATATCTACAATAATCCACATAACTTTAAAGCATGCTATTTAAAAATAAAAATGACGTTCGTTACTTTGGCAAACGTGATTACAAATATGATTTAAGGATGTTATTTTGTAGAACTTGGTAAGCTATTTACAAATATATAGGGTTTTTTATACTTTTGTGTAAATAAAAAGATACAGGGGTGGGAATCGGAAACTAAATCATCTGATATATCTACATAAACTTACACTGTACTACTATGATTTTTAATTAACTTTTATTTTGCAGAAGTTGTCGTAGTCAGGCCACCGACAGGATGCCCTGTATGTGGAGGCCATAGATGGACAGGAACGTATTCTTGTTTTGCATGGCTATTGGCAATATTTTGTTTCCCTTGCGGCATTATTTGCTGCTGTTGTATGAGGAGGAAGAAGTGCGCAAATTGCGGTTTTACTATAGGATAAAGAAAATGATAGATTATTTGCTACACGCAGCTTATTTATATACGACATTCCTTTGTTATCCATTCCAATAGTTTAAATTAACAATTAAAATTACCCCATAAGTCCTTTTTCATTTATTGTAATAAATAAAATAAAAAAAAAAACTATTAATAGAGCAATAACTGATCATTGATTCTCCTCAAATATATTTTTGTGTATAAGGATGAATACATGGGCTATATTAATATGAGCATCATGAGGGGTCTTTGATGTATGTACTATCAAGGAATAACGTAATGAGATACCTTTGATGCATCTATTCGAAATATAGATACTACTTAACTAATTTTTGGAATTAATTATGCGCGTTGCCTCAAACTAAGCACGCTCTCTATTTCCCAAAATCATAATAATAAAAAATTGAATCAATATTGTTTATATTTCAAAGAAATGTATCGAGTAAAATATCGAGAAAAAAAGTATCTCATTAAATTCTTTCTTAATGATATGTATGTACCATCATGAAAGAATATAATGAGCCATTTCCTATAGTTCTAATTTGACAGACATCTTACTTTAATTGCAATCAATATTATATTAATTCGTATAATTTTTATATTTTATAATAATACTTTCAATACGAATTTGTACAAAAAGCCAATTTGCTGCATAAATTGCCTATACATAAATGCAACTGCAGATAGCAAATATATTACAAGAACGTATTCCTCTTAAGGTTTTAGTAAATCGTTATTTGTATAAGTGTATAAGTAAGGAAGTAATAAAAGATAAGACTTTTATATAGCATTTGTAATAACACTAATGACAATATTGTTGCAATTATTGTACATGGTGGATCCACCTATTATTATTATTATTATTATTTATTTGAAGAAAACAACACCCAGGTTTTGTTTCTGTCAATGAAAATAATTTTGGTTATAATGCACCTTAAGCTGGAAAATTAACAATAAATTAAGGCAAGAGTAAGTTTTGAAGAAGAATAGTTTATTCAGGGCCGCATGCAGGGGTGTCGGGGTCCGGGGCAATGAAAAAAGTGGAGGCCCTTTCAATCAATAAATATCTTTCGATAATTTTATTTTTACATTTAAAAAACAAATTTCCACTATTAAGATATATACTATTCTATTTTTTGTAATTTTAAAAAAATCCTTATTACTTTCTGACGAGTGATGAACAATGGGAAACAATTGATAGACTTACTATATTTAAGTGAAAGACACTTTACGTGCTCTTTTAGAGGCAAAATCCTTAATGATTTCTCCGAAGTCTATTTCTCGAAGTAAATCACTCTCTATCCTGAGCAATGACAGATATGCTAGACGTTTATGCGTCATCGTCGTACGCAGCCTATTCTTAATAATTTTCATTTTAGAAAATGAACGTTCGCCGCTGCAATTAGCCACCATCAACACTAAATACATTATCAATGTAATTTCAATATTAGAGAATGCAGCATCGAAGTTATTATCAACCAGAATCCTATAGAAAAACATCTCGTTTGGTTCACTGTCGACATTGTAGTTCTTCTTGAAGGCATCTATTAAGGCTACAAACTGGACTAATTCGTTTCCAAGACTGTTTTCAAGACCGTCGTAGTAAGTTTTTACTAGCTTGTCCGCAGCCTTGTGTAGCTCGGATGAACTCAAATCCAATAAATGATTCAAGAAACCAAATCGATCGCAGACAACGTCATAAGCTCGAATCCTATCACTCAGAGATGCTGAAAGCTGATCAATTACTGGAATAAAACTTCCTATTCGAAATTTTTCCTTGGGTGACATCTGGGCATCTGAGGATTTCGCATAATCCAGTGGATTGAGCCTAATATTTCTTGATGATATATTTCATTGCTCATTACTTTATTAAAGATTAAAAAATTGAATGTTATAAAATTTTTGAATCCAAGGTTTGTGGAGGTCCTCAATGTCCGCCGTGCATCTGACCCTGAGTTTATTCTTAAAGAATCTTCTTGCTCTTCTTTTTCGGTAATAATGGTGATCTGTGCTATAAAAGTAAGCCAACATATCTCGTAATAAAGGCAAAGTCTTTCAATAATTACAAGTATTTAATTCACCATCAAAGCTTAATTAAGGCGAACCTGGCCAAGTGAATCCGATGTTATTGATATTTTTAATATACAGCGTGGTAATCAAGTCTCGCACTATATTTATAATTTTGTTATTGAATGATTTTTTTTAAACTTTGGAATCTTTATCACCATTGCTCTGTTATATTTATTTTAAGTACCGTTTTCATGTTTTCAAAGCATATCTCTTAATGGCTTTATGGATGAACTCAGAATAAATATACATGGATAAATATAGATTGCAAGGACATGTGGAATTTTCTTTTTTTCATTAACAATTCCTTATTATCATATCGAAAAATAAATATAAATAGCGTATGTTGCAATACATCGCTGCTAGATATCATCCTATAACTCTACATTGCGTTTTGTATATATTTATCTAAAGCAGCGCTACCACAAATTTTTAAGTCGCATAGTCTAATTATTTCTAAATTTAATTACATTTCTTCGAGATATTTTCTAGGAGTATTTCTCTATCATTATTTTAGTTATTCTGTGAACATTCCTGCTTATATTACCTATGTATTCTTTTCATTAATCTCGTTCATTAATTTTATCCTTAAATTAAAATTAATTAATCAATGATGTATATTTTCCATTGATTAATAAATTTTAATTTAACAGTATATTAATTATTTTTAATGAATATGTTGTTAAATTATCTTCGTATTCCTTAATACACCCTGTATTTGGTCACTTGTATTTGATATCATTGATTCCACCCTTATTTCATCTCTTATGTTAAACGGTTTTGAAAAATGATCAATAGAGAGAAATAGTTCCAATTCAATACTTTACATTACAAATGCAATATTGCCATTAAATAAAAATATGACATTCAAGACAAAATATAAAAAATAAAACAACAAAAATATTTTAAAACGTTTGTATTTTTTTGTAATATTGTAGAAACTTATTTATAAACCACCGTTTAAAAGCTTATGTTAAAAAATCCACAAAAATATCACATTAACATTAGTTTTATAAATGTCTGTTAAATGCATTCATTATATCATTCGATAATAAATCATAGAATAGAAAGTGAATGGTAGGTCTCTTGATAATTTTTTTAACTGGGTTATATTCTTTTATTAAATAAATAAAAAAAACAAAATATAAAACACACTATATAAGTTAGACAATTCCTTAAATCTAAAAATCGAAGCTGTCTAGGTGGGGAATACATATTGAAAAAACGTGGACAGTATCTATTTCCACTAACATTGCCAGTGTTGGTGCCTGGAATCGACCCAAGATCACGACAATCAGTAGCTAGTCGCATTAGCCACACAACACGCTCTAACCACAATAACATTTTTAGTATTTTATTAAATTATGTCACATGTGTTATTGTACAGTAGATCCGTTAATATTTTACATTCCATAATATAACAAAAAATTATAAGGATAAAATAAATGGTAATGAAAATATTTTTTCCGTAATACTCAGTTGAAATCTATGATTTTATTCAGTACTTATACAATGTACAATAAAAAGCTAAAAAGCTTTTAGTTACTTTGTAAATAGTGGACTTCTAGTTACTTTTTATTCTTATTGTGACATGATACAAGGCAATATCTAGGTATTAGAGATTTAAAATAATAAAATATAAATCTATTAATATGTGTACATTAATTTTCCTCATTATCAATCAGCATTCTAACATGTTTGCTCAATTTAGAGAAATAAAAATAATTCACAGCATATCGGCAACCAGTAACAATAATAAACAACCTTCGCATTCTTTCATAAATCTCAAAGAGATGGGTCAGTAAGTAAATTCAATTTATATGTAATTTTTAAAATATAATTATTTGTTAAAAATGAGGTCAAAATTAGACTTTACTTTTGTTTCTTCTATCTAGAAAATGGACCAGACACACTGAGGCGATACGAATTTTTCGTTTCGTTCCATACAAAAATATAGCAGAAATCTCATTCTGAATATCTTGCGGTTCGAACATCGTTACGATTATATTGTTAGTCTTCGTTGATTGTTAGTTATTTTTCCTCATGATGCACAACAAAACCCACAGTTTTTATTGTTCACCATGAATCAGTATCTACTATTTCGATCGGAATATTTTCCAGATAACTTGCTAACAGAGTATCTGTCACTATATCGGTCATCTCCATACTTCTCTTCGCCTTTGTAATGGATTTCTGAGGAACCAATGTTCTTCTGCCAGTGGTGCGTCCAGTATAGTTCGTCTGGATTCACCTCGCTAGGTCTTTTCACGTCTCTGCAGATAATCACGCAATATATTAAACTACCGATCAGAGTCAGGAATCCAAAGATTAAGAAAATTATTCCTAAAACCCTGCAACAGAAATAAAATGTCACTTATAGAAAACCAAAACATTTTTAGTCGTTGAAAAACATGGAGAATAATTTATTTAATATTTCTAAAAATTTTCCATCAAATATATATAAATACATTGTGTGTAATACACAATGTGTAGTAAACAAGAACTAGTAATAACAGCAAAAAGTATAGTTAATGTCGTACATAATTATGTAAATAGCAAATTATGTAAACATTGTTGTTGAAAGGGTACTGAAATCTGTACAAAATGACACATCGTAAAAAAATAGGAGACTAGTTACCCGATGTGCGTTTCGGCAATCAAGTTGGTAGCATTAGGAAATGATTAAAACATATGATTCTTCTCTTTTAGTTATCTCCTACTGATATCAACTTGGTTGAAGAAAGGCACGTTGAGAAACGTATAACTTTACGATGTTTGTGAATTCCAGGTTTTCTGTTTTTTATTGTTGTATCATAGGTTTCAACCCCCTCCAAGAAAAAGTGCCGAAGCTGAATTGAAGGAAAGAAAATCCTCCAATAAAGCATCTGAACACCAATACTGCTTGTTATTATTTATTGCTTTATTTTTACTTCTTAAGTTTCAGAGATTCCAAAGTCATTGACGTAGATCAACATTATTTTTAAGACTACAACTATCACCGATATTGGAAATAACGGAACAATTCAATAGTTCATCAAATTAGAACCTGAGTATTTCAATTAAAATACACTGTAACAGTGGTAGATGGTATTAACAAAATGGTATGCAATCAGATAATCACAGTATCGCTGTCCAACAAAAATTGAAATCAGTTTTAAACAAGAATTTAGGATATGCAACAGTGTTACAAATTCTTTCTTCTTTCTTGGGGGAGAAAAAAAAATTCTCCCCCTAGGAATCGCCGTCTTGTCGTAGCGGGGGAGCTTAAGCGTGAAGGCTAAGTCCTAGGGCGAAAGTCGAGGGCATGCCAAAGTACAAATTAAGTAGCGACTCACCCCCAGGTAATGTGTCGGAAGACACATTTCGGGATTACTGGTGAACCCGGGGGTACTGAGCTGTGAAAGAGTGAGCGTCGCTCAACCACTACATATCATAATCGCGGACCACACCTCAACAACTTCAGCAGGGCGTGACTGAGGAATGTAGTGTGTATACGTGATCGGGGGTCCTGCCTATATCGGTCGGCTCACGAGGAGTAAACCTCTACAATAAACCGACAGCGAAATCGTTAAAGTCTGCGGGGCATCAGGTACACCCCGTAGTGCCTTCTCCCCGGTAAGAGCCCACTGCCGGGGAGCGAGATTTATTTGGACCCAAGACGTGGGAACGATATGGATGATAAAAAGGAATCAAAAGGAACGGGAAGTGGAGTAGGAGAAAGAGACAGAGAGGGAGCAGGTGTTGAAGTAGAATCAGAAGCAGGAGTAGGAGTAGGAGCAGCAGTTAGAACAGGAAGTTTGAAAAGAGTAGGAGGAGTTAGGGAAGGAGATGTAGATGGAAGAACAGGAGGCGCGGAAAAAGCGGGAGGAACAGGAAGTGTAGAAAGGGCGGAGACTAGAAGGGGTCAAAAGACCAAACTAAGTACTCAGATCCTAGTCAGAGCGGCTAGGGCGAAGAGTAACAGAATGGTGGCTCTATCTGTTTTAACGTCCCCACCGTTGGAGTATAGAGGGGGCAAAAAGAAACACGCCCAGGCAGGGAGTGCTGCACCGGGGACGCCGGAGACGGCGACCCCCCCTAGGACACCAATGGGAAATGTGGCAACGGTGAGCCTTGAATGGGATGAGGAGCAGGCCACGTCGGTGTGGAAGCAGGAAACAAGTGAAGTGGTGACGGGGAGGCCGACTCCTCTCAAGTTGGAAAGAAGCCAGGAAGAGCAATTGGCTACCAAACTACGGCGACTGATAAAAGAGGCCGAAAATCAGGCGAGGATCCTTCAACGATTAGTTAAAGATAACCCTACTACGAAGAAAGAGATCAAGGAGGCAGTTGCAGCGGCTAGGAGTATCTCCAGCCAAATAATGACGGAGCAGTGCCAGTAGCTACTTCAACACCTAGGCAGACCACGAGTGGAAGTCGGTATTATGGCGAATATGGTCGACGCCTCTACGCAAACGGTGGAAAGACGTAACATGGTGGATATGGTTGATGTTTCGCGGACTACCTATTGGATATAGACAAACGCGAGACCAGAGAGTGCTGGTCCTGCGGAGAGGTCGATGATGCCGGCCACACAGTGTTCAGCTGCAAAAGGTGGACAGGAGAAAGGAGAGCTGCAGAGCAAAATATAGGACATGCTATCATTGCGGACAACATGATCCCAATCATGCTCGAGAGCAGAGAAAGATGGACAGTGGTGGAGCAGATGGTAACGTCCATCATGAAGGAGAAGGAGGAAAGGGAAGTGGGGAATGAGTAAATATCCTGATTGATATGCCGAAGAGAAGTCAAGCGAGAGTGGTGCCTCTTCGGCATCACACTGATAAGATAGCGGGGGGTTTTTAGTCGGTAGACGTATACGAATCTGACATTACCTGGCCAAACAATAACAGAACACCAGAGGACAGGTGTCTTTTGAAGATTTTCCCCTCGAGAAAAAGAAAAGTGTTACAAATTCGGAATGAATTAAAGAATTGTATTAGTACCAATGATGTCACACAATTTTATTTGTATGGATCTTTTACATCTGCTTACGTAGGAAGGTAATTTTTGATATATAACAACCCTGTTATATGATGAAACCATATGGAACTCTCAAGAAACGTGACTGTACACTTCTCCCATTTTGTTCATTTTTGGATATCTTGTAGAAAATGCAGAACAATAGGAATAATGAGAGATACGTATTCCACGGGTGGAATTATCTTCCAAATTTGAACAATTCGGTGTGTTTATTTTTCGAAAAAAAAAAAATCGTTTAGGTAACAACCTAAAGAAGTTGTTACCTAAACGATTTTTGACCCTGATTAAAGAATCAGGGGCGAGGATATTCGATTTAAACCGTGGTTTTTCTAATTTTGCTATTGGCATATCACTCAAACATACGATTTAAGAAAAAAAGACATCGCGATAAAGATGCTCTTATCATGAAATGATCAGGACATTATTTGTCAAGGTTTAGTGGATAAGCCAACCCTGAATTAGTACTCAAGATATATACAGTATAGGGTAAAAATTCATCATCTTTGGCGTAACTCGTCACCTTAGATGATGGCTGAAAAACGTAAATAGCAGAAAGCATCTTTATTTATTGCCATCCATCCAAAATACAATACCAAGGTGCAAAAGAACCCCATTCAAAACTGCCGATGTTAGTGATATTTGCATTTTTTTTTAATATTCAGTACCTATATCAACAGCCGGTATTGATTTAAAATTGTGAGTTCTTAAAGGTTATATTAATATCATTTTGAAACGGTACACTATCTCTCAAAAATATTACGATAAAACTAACCAGTCATTAAGGATAAAGATTATGTCTATACGTCGTGAACAGTAGGGATTATATAAAAATGGAAAAAAAGTTAAAATTTCTTAAAACTGAATCTTACTCTGAATTGTATTTTGAATTTCACTGGAGGAGTGGTTTACCCCTGGTATATAGACAAATACATACAAATACAGAATAAACACGGGTTTAAAACGAATCTCCATAATTAATTAAAGGAGTTATCTTAACACATGATAACTCGATCTTAAAAGATAACTCGAAAAAATTAAGAAGTTTTTTCGAAAAAAGAAAGGAGAAAATACGTCATATTTATCGCTTTACTTCCCTACATATATAAATGATCACTCTTTCGTTTAAATATATTAATTATTTTGTAGTAGAGGTAAGAAAAGAGAGACCAATGGAGTAATTAATTCCGTATGTAGGATCGATTATGAAAAATTTAAACTATTCTTCCAAGTACCTGTTGTTATAAATAATTTTTATGTCCTAATAGTTTGTACTATTCAAGTTTATTGAGTACATCGTCCTGCATTTAGTACAAAATCGTCCTCTGATATGCGTAACATTGGGATGTAATTTCACCCCTTCAAACCGTTTTATAGAAGATCAAGAATTATGTGTCTTTTATATTCTATGTTTTTGCAAAATATCCCAAAATTTAAATAAATCAGATAGGGTGATTACAACGTAACGTTTCTTGTCAGGGAAAATATTTCGAATGTCTAGCGGTGATAATTGACTACTGCCAATTTTTAAAACAGTTTCATCAACACGGCAATTATCTCCTAATAAGTTCATTAGGATGAGTTGTTTAGAGTATTTTTTAGAGTTTGTAGACTTTAAAGTTGTTTTAAATTATTCTGACTACATGAATGATAATTCAAAATATAGTGTTTTTGATGAATGGCAATGTAAAATAAAGTATTTTTGGTAAACGTTAATTCAAAATAAAATATTTTGATTTATTAAAAAGTGGGAAAAGACATCTGTTAGTTGCCCAATTCGTGACAATAAACCTGTCGAAAATTAAGCTTAAATTATTAAGACTAAAATCAACCACAGGTACCTATTTGAAATTATGTACTAACTTACCAGACATATACAGGCTCAAAGAATTGTATAACAATAACAAATCCTAAGGTGACCAGAATTATTCCCAGATTTAAGAGGAGCATCAAACAACACATTCCCTTAATATTTGGACAGAAAGGATTAGGCGCTGTCATCGCTTCCATTGTGAGTCCCGCTTTTCTAGATGATCTGGATTTTGCGGTACTTGCCACAGACGGGGCCACTCCACTTCTGTACGAAAAGTGGCTAGGGGCACGGGCGCGAGAACTCCGACTGAAATAAGATAATTAATAAGTAACACTATATAGGATGATTAGGTTTGGCATGTTTCTGTTGTAAAAATATGTCTATACAAACTTAAAGTAGGAGTTTGAAGTAATCTTGGTAAGAAAACTAATTAAACTAACTTAGAGCTGTGTCTTCTCATACTAAATTTTTGTAGTTCTAAGTTTACAAAAATATAACGTTTAAAAAGAAACAGTGAAATTTAATCACAAAAACATCCTGCAACAGATTTATTTTATAAAAACAATATTATCTTAGGAAGTTATAATGTTTAAAAATTGTGTAAACTTATATACAGGGCGTTTATTAAGTACACATAAAGTTTAAGACGTAATAACCTCATGCATGATTTTACGGAAAGACGTTCGTCCTGAGATATGTTTTAAATGTTTCTCTTATTATAACATATTTTAAATAGTTTGAATAGAACCCTATACTTAAATTGTAAGTATTGACCAGGATTTAACCTGGGAGGTAGACAACGATTTCCAATGAGAAAATCCTTGACAATAAAAACCCTGACGGTTACTAAAAACTATTCTTGGATATATTTTTAGGTATAAGATGCAGGTTAGACTCTGCTCATATGTGACTGTCATTGATATTTATTATTATTTTCTATTCTATATTACATGTGGAATAAAAATCTTGGCGGTTCATTAATTTATTTTATATCTAATTGTAAATTTTATTGTCCCAGGAAATATTTTTAGCAATATAGCTTATACACAATGAATGTCATAATGAAGAATAACATGCTATTCTCTTAAAATACATGAGTAATGTGTAATTGTCACAACATTTCGTGTATTAGATTTAGAATTTTCCTCTATTTTCTATTTCATTAAGGACTGCCAAGTCAGTCAGTCAAAACTACCCATTTCACAAAGTCAGGAATGATTATTGATAACCATTTTTTCGGCAAAGGATATTCTGAAAATGTTTATTGATCAATTCGTTTTGTTGCAAAAATATTACTATAGGCCATATTATAGACGACGTTTGTACTTCGTTTATTACAAAAATATTAAATAAGGCTTTTACTTCCTAATAATAATGATGCCGGTTATATTGTTGAGCTTATTAAATAAATGAATTAATACTGTTGATAAAGACCTATTTTATTATTTTTATAAGACTTTGTGTTATTTGAGTGAACAGTGTTTTTATTCAGCACTTGCTATTTATTTATTTTTTATTATGATAATATAATTTTAATCAAGATCGTTAATTGTTAGACGCTTTAAATCATACAACTTAAAACAGTGCATATTTTTAATTTTTGTAAAATAAATTATTAATCGTAAATGAATAATGAAATGAACAAATTCTAAGAGAGCAAGGGGTTACGAAAACCATATATTAACGTTTATTTTCAAACTTAGTATAATATAAAAATATAGAGTTTTAGTCATAACCTTCAAAACTCTTTTTATTGTTTCAAAAGTTAACATGAATTGTTTTACGTGTACTTTTATATGCTGAAATTGAATTCACCATCATTAATATTTAAGAAAACTAAAGAATAAACTATTAAAATGCTGTAAAACTTTAAAACATTTGAAAGCAAGTCCACATAATTAATTAACATGTTGTTTATTCGACAAATTTGGTACAACATAAAATTTTGATTTTGGAAACTGTTTATAAAACTACCCCTAAAATCAATAGTTTTTTAGATAACTGACTATATACTCGTATGAAAAATAAGTGGGTAACGAAATATTATTTGTTTTATTTGAGACATTTCATAGTCACTTTCTTCCTTTTTGATGTACGACTTAAAATTAATATTTATTCTATTATTTCTTCATGTAGGTTTTATCATCATGGCGAGTAGATAAATTGTTCTTATCAGGCATTCTGATTCTTAATTAGATGATGAATGTTTCTATTCCGCTTCTTAAAAGAATGATTAAGTTGATTAAATAATTAGAAAGGCATAAAGTTTTGGAATTAGAATAACATTTTGAAAATATTTTATGAAGGGTTGTTGACGGGATAAATAATTAAGTAGGTCTCTGGGAGGTTCTCAAATATTATTTAATTCCCATTCGGATAGTACTCAGCTGAGATGATGAAAACCTAAATATACCAAATAATCTCGTAGGTATGAGCAGGATGTGACAAATAAATTCTCATATAAGAACCCAAGCATACAATTAAATCCCTAATACCAAGACCTAATGCGCTACCCCGGTCTGTAGTACGAATTACATTCTTAAATATATTGCTCGCCAAGAATAGGAAAACGTGTGAAATTCTCTAAGTATGCGTAGAAGAAAGACTCAAGCAGCATTCGAAGGGAAGAAGATGCACTCCGCGCGCGGCTGGATCGAATCCATGTACATTCACATTCAATAAATATATTCATCGATATTCACTCTTATCGATTATCTTAAAAAGCATTCAGTTTATGAGTATCTTTAATATAGATTGTAGAATTTTACACAGTATCCAAATCCGCCAGAATCGAGGTAACAATTATAAAAATAAATGCTGATAGCTTTTTAACCCAAAAAAGAAAAAAGTTTCGAAAAAGTCATCCAACATATTAAATATGTTTTAAACTATTAGGCACTGTATACAGACACTCAAAATGTGAAATGTCGAACTGTCTATCTAGCAATAAATGAAAATATTTCGGCTAGTCGTGATGGATTCATCCACGTGGCATATCCCTAAATAATACTCCCGTTAGTTAGTAACTATTTTTACAATGTTTAAAAGAAAAAACAACTAATATGGATCATGTTGAAATATATTATTTATGTACTTGATGTAGGCAACTAACAATACAGTCATAAGCAATTCACTAGGGTTTAAATCAGGTTTTAAATTTTGACATTAGTATAATGTAAGTTATCTTTTCTTAAATATCCTTAAAATTAGTCATAGGTTTCTGCAATTTTATTCCTTACTATAAGTAGTACATATTTTCATTCATTCGTTGGAGAAACATCGAAATATCTTTAGAATCTAATTACGTGCACCTATTCTAATAAAATTATATGGATGTATTTACAAGGTACTCAATATACATATATGGAATAATGTTTATAACTTTTTAAAAACACCACGTATAAAAAACGTTCAGACAAAAGTCTGTTAGTTAAGTTTTTTGGTACTTTTGGTAACCTTAAGCTTGTTTCGGAGCCAGTAATTTCGTTGTCATGGCAACCAATTTTGTTTTTCTTTTAATGACAAAACATTATTTTTAATTTTTATTTGGAATAAGCTCTTTTTTGCATACGGACGTGTAAAATGTGTATGGGGTTGTATTAAATAAATTAAAAGAAACCTAGCATTTCAGAAAATTGCAAAAATTCGAATTGAATAGCTTTGCCCATGAGAGGGCTGTGCCTAGTCAAAACTTTTACCCTTTTGCATATAACGTCAACTTGTCAACGTGACATTATACAAGACTTTTAAAATGTGTCTTATCATCAAATTAAAAATCGTATGTAATAACTAACTCTCTTTACTGAAGAAAGTATAAAATAAAATATTAAAATTAGTTAATATCGGAAACCACTAATTTAAGGCAACACATGCTCGAATTGTTCTCCGCTCACACAGAGACGATAGCCCAGTCTATCGTAAAAACTATCAGGTAAGTACGTTTCCAATCTATTCTGGAGAAATTAATGCAGAAATTAAAGCTGTTCTAATTCGGCAAGATTTTGGGAACGATTTTTATTCACCTTGGATTTTAAAGGTCTCCATAAGAAGAAATCGCAAGGTCCAAGGTCAAAAGACCTCGGTGGCCATTGTATAACCAGGGGGTTATACAATGGCCCAATTATGTCTTCAAATCCAGCGCTATGGGAAAATTTTAATATTTAACATAATTTAAATATTTTTAAATACAATTTAAATTGTCTTTTAAAAAAAGTTATCAACATTATTACATACATATTGGGCACCCTGTATTTTAGAGTTGATAACTTATTGGAAAATTATTTACCTTAATATCTTTTATATGATTATATTTTCAAAGATGTATATATGTATGTATGCATGTCAATAAGCATAATGTACCAAAATGGAAATAAATAAAAATATATGTAATTAGACTTCCTGAGAAACATACGGACAAGACAAGTATTTAATTGTCAAAAATTTATTGCCGTAATTAATTATATTATTTAATAAACAGTTTTAAAACCTTAAAAAGGACTTTTCCGCGCGTAGAACATCTCTATTTCGAAATTGAGTGACCGAGAAAAAATAAACCAACACATAAATGCAGAATATCTGTTTTATGCGACAGTTTTACTGTTTTAAAATAGTCCACCCTAGTGCTTTCTCATGACCACTGGTGTGTCCTATTCACCTCAGAATCAAGAGATGTCTTATGGTAGACGTCTCTAATCAGACACAGTTGAAACCCGATCGATCCGACACGATTTAATTGAGTGATTGTGCTAATAAAAGAAAATTCACAAATAGTCAACTATTGTGCTTTCTCATGACCCATGCACATGGTAGAGTGTGTTCTATACACCTCAAAATCAATAGGTGTCGTCTGGGAGACGTCCCCGATCAGAATCAGTCAAACCCCGATCGATCCGACATGATTTAGTTGAGTTATCATGTTAACAAAACAAATTTCTCAAATAGTCCACCGTCGTGCTTTCTCATGACCCATGGACAGGGTGGGGTGTGTCTTATCCACCTCAAAATCAATAGGTGTGTTCTGGAAAACGTTCCCGATCAGAATCAGTCAAAACCCGATCGATCCGACATGATTTAGTTGAGTTATCATGTTAGCAAAACAAATTTCTCAAATAGTCCACCGTCGTGCTTTCTCATGACCCATGGACAGGGTGGGGTGTGTCTTATCCACCTCAAAATCAATAGGTGTCGTCTGGGAGACGTTCCCGATCAGAATCAGTCAAAACCCTATTGATCCGACACGATTTAATTGAGTGATCGTGCTAACAAAAAAAAATTCTCAAATAGTCCACCATTTAACAAGAAATAAATATGAGGTAGTAACAATATATATTATTATTTCATTTGGTAGTATATTATTTCATTAGTATAAATAATTTATTTGTAAATGCATAATTAATCACAGATATGAGAATATATACTAATTATATTATTTATATGAGTGGTTATAATAAACTGTGTGACGTTAAGGAAATTCAGCGAAAGCGTCTACGTCTACAGAACTGAGAATAACAGTAATTTTTAAAACAATAGTCCAAGTTATGTGCAATTTCTGTTATGAAATATAAATCTAATGATAGCGGATAATTAAATACGGTTCTCACAAGTCTCTTAATTATCTGTAACAAACTAAAATAGCAGTATTAGTACTACAGATAAAATAGAAAGTAATATGTATTAATTAATGTACTTTTTATAGAGTATATTATTTATATTCTAGATTCTTGATATTATTGGGAAGCATAACGAGTTCACACTTTCTCATTTCTATTAAATTTGAAATCAATAAAGATGGAAGACAAATAGATATTATATCGTCGACGGAAGCTATAAAAAAGTGAGTCTTCTTTTATTTGAGAATAGCTTCACGGTCATTAGAAAACATTTCATTTGCAGTTCTTGTAAATGGAGAATATGAGGAAATTTTTATTTTAATTATATTGATCTGAAAAAACCTGTTAGTTCTTTTTCCATTTGCAATTTAAATATGGATATATCAAAGTTTTCGTTCTATTATTATTTCGTTCTATTATTCTTTATAAATAGCAATTGGTTTACATAAATCATATTCACTTGGTTGGGAATATAAATTATTCACCAGCGTTTCCTGCAGTAAAGTTTCTTAACTGAACCTAAACTATTTGTGGTATATATAGTTTTTGATTAAACATATCAAATGAGGATTTGGCATATGGTTTAGTTTACAAACGCTTCAATTTCCTTGCAAACCTCTCTGGAGTCCTTTTATTGTTAACTTAATTCCTGCGCCGCACTATGGGCCGATGGTGTATGCGCCGGCTTAAAAATATTAAAGCCCGAATAAGGAACACAAACCACAATTTTCCTATAACTAATACATCAACCTTTTATAATTCGGTTCGGTAATTTATTTAAATGTTGACTGGGTTCAGTTAGTAGACTTCAAAGGTAGGAATATGGAGAGATTTAGATATGTAAGTGTTGTTTTGATGCGTATTCTAAAGTGCAATCTGTTATACACCGTTTCAAAAAGCAGTTCTTATAGTATTAAAAACAAAAAATATTTGTATGTTGCTTATCGCTTGATTAGCACAAGATAGGAGAAGCTGGAGGTTAGCGTCCAACCAGTCTTAGGACTGATGACCTAATGATGATGATGCTTATCGCTTACTACAGTAAAGAAATGATAAAGGTCTCATGTTACTGGAATAACTTTCTCAACTTCAAGAAAACTTTTAACTGTTAGCAGGGTTCATCCGGGTAAGTTTCTTTTCACCGCCTGGCAACAAAAATGATCCTGTATAAGATCCAAAAAAAAATCTTACGGATTTTTTGTGCTTCTTTTGCAAATCAACAAAATATACAAAGAGGCGCGCGCGACGAACATTTAAAAATCTGCAATACTCGTTCCGTAAGAATTATGAATTTGAAAGATACGGCGTAATAAAAACTATATACACATTATGGAATTCCAACAAATAAGAGCATAGCATTTTATTGAATGGATTTTAGAAATCGTATATCGTGACGGCCCCATCTGATTTCTTTTAGTAGCATCACCATATCCTACGTTTGACCAAATATGTTTACGAGTGCCTTGCGGTTAGATAAAATGAAATAAATATTTGTAGTTGCTAAACTTATTAAACAAAGTGGTATATCGATAAAAATGGTTTACGATATAATTTGAAAAAAATATTTTTTTTCCATGAAAAATAAACCAAAGAGAATTATTTTTTTCTTCACCTATACACGGGATATATTTATTCTGCAGTTACCATTGTCCTTAAAAAAGTATGTAAACTTGGTTTGTTAAAATTTTAGGTTATTATTAATGTATACAAACAGGATTAATTAATAGTAATCAATAATTTGCCGCTGTCAGCTGTACCTACGACAGTAAACAATGAACAATTTCAAAATTACTCAACTTAACATATGTGACGCTTTTATAGAGCACGGAAAACATATATCAATAGCAGAACGGTATATATTAAGGAGCATTTCGATCTTTCTGAAGAGCAGTTGCAATGTGTTATCACCAAAATTCAGAAACACTTATTGCCCGAATTTAAGATACGCTGGAATAAAGCTGGAATGAAAAGGGATGTGTTCTTATGCAGCAACGACAAATGGTTAGATGGCGAATTTTTTGTACTATTCTAAGAAGATGAAGAAGCATCGACGTCCTTATCTGAAAACCCACGAGGGAGGCCATGTAGTCATTTAACGAATCCGCAGGGAAGACACAGAAACCGAAAAGCAATAAAACTATTTCGAGACTCTGGACTTGATCACATTTATCATTCATATACTCAGGGATTACGTTCAATTGGTG
Organism: Rosalia funebris; assembly: GCA_037954035.1. Taxonomy (NCBI): domain Eukaryota; kingdom Metazoa; phylum Arthropoda; class Insecta; order Coleoptera; family Cerambycidae; genus Rosalia; species Rosalia funebris. Next base: position 3,185,324 of record JAZFAV010000001.1, read on the forward strand.
AGACATGGGAATCAGAAATTATACAGTAACTACGTTCTGCATCACAAGAATGGAAGGCTTTTATCCACACATTATTAAGACGTAATGCTTCTGTTGAGCCTTTTACAAATCAAGAGGCCTTGGCTCTTTTCAATGATTTAGATTTAAGGAAAAACCAATATACATACCTTAGAACCTATTTACAAGACAAAGAATGTACTGTACTCCCATCATATACCAAACTTGCAGAAGTCAAGCAAGAATGTTATCCAGAGCACATGCGAGTAACTGAAATTGGTGCTACAGTAAGTTTGCAGTCTCTTCTAGATCACATATGTAAGAGAATAATAAAAATTGATTCTGTGAATGTGGCCAACTTTTCACAATTAATATTGTACAGTAAATCGGGCTGTGATGGATCTTTGGGACAAAGTGAGTACAAGCAAATACTATCTGGTGAAAGTGACTTAATAATATCCGATACTAACTTGTTTGTTACATCCTTGGTTCCATTACAAATTGTAGATGAAGTCACAAAAAACGCCATTTGGAAAATCCAACCCGTCCTCTGTTCGATACTGTAGACCAATTTTAATAGAATTCTCAAAAGAGACTCCAGAGAAAACAAGATCTGTTGTCAATGAAGTGGAAACTCAAATAAGCACTCTTTTTCCTTCTTCTGTATTGAAGAATGAAAAACAGCTGTCTATTAAACATAAGCTGTTCTTTGCAATGATAGATGGTAAGGTTACGCAAGTAGTAACAAATACTCCATCAAGTGCCACATGCCATATATGTCTTGCAAAACCAACAGAAATGAACAATTTGGAACGTGTTAAAGAGAGGCCTGAGAATGAAGAGCATTATAGATTTAGACTCTCATCTTTACATGCACGGATTCGATTTATGGAGTTAGTACTTCATGTTTCATATAATTTGTCATTTAAAAAATGGTCAGTAACCTGAGAGGACATGAAAAAGCAAAAGCAATCTAAAAAAGCTTATGATTATTAATTGATTAGGATTATTATTTTACCACTTGGCGGCCAGTTGTCCGAAGATGCATAGGAATCCAGAAATAAGGATTATAAACGTTTCAGGTTACATCATTCTCGCAAATGTTCCCGAAAAGCTGCTAACGAAGATGTCTTTCATACTTTATTGTATACATCAGACCCTTATATAACGAACTTAAGACAATCTGTGTCACGTAAGATTATGGAACTTAAAGAAGAAGCCTTGTAACTATTACAATAAATATTTATTTACATATAATTATGTACATAAATTACACCTGTATGCTATCAATTATAAAATCAAATGAATAAAAACAAAATAAAAATTATTTACCATCACTATTGAACGTCAGACCTTTCTTTATATCTGTCTATAATAACAAATAAAAAAGTTACAGATATTTGAGACGGCGCCGGCGCCTCCACCATCCGCCCATAGTACGCTGGATGTAAATTCTATGCAAATATTATTAATGTGTGTTATATGTAATGAATCTACTATTTCTAATTAACGACTTCTTGTTTATGAGAATTTTGTGTCTTGTTACATACATCCTATTTGAATACAACTTCATCAACTGAGGAGATACAACTACTACCCATTACATTTCATTAACTAATGTGGACTTTTAATTACTAGATCCTCGAAAGGGTCCTGAATTCATCTCGTTTTTCTATCCCTTACGAATCTTGAATTGATTTAAATTGGAGTGAGGTGATGATGTGTTAGCTTTAAGATAAACAGTTGTTTTACAAGTATTCCTGAAAATGTTTTTCTGGCATAAAAATTCTAAACCTTCTTTATCTCTATATTTAACAACAACCTGTCAAGTACACAATTACTCGATCATTACTTATTTCGGACAAAATGACTAATGTATTATAATTAGAAATTATAATACATTATATACTTTTTACTATAATGATTAGCTAATAATTTTTTTATTATAATACTCATTTGCAGTAATAAAATTGTATTACGAAATAATATACATTATTCCATGTTACCAATTTTATTATATGGCAAATATGTTTATTTTCTACTATACCGTTTCCAATGATATTTTACACAATTTTTATTGAAGGTAGTATTTAAATCAAAGGTTTTTAAAGAATAAACATTTTCATTTACATTACATATTGTGGTGTACCTACTTATGACTTATGGACCCATGACCCATGACCCGTGATAGTAACAAGTACTATATCTTAAGAGCTACTATCTAAATACAAAAAATGAGTAACATGTCAAATATATGATAAATTGTTTTTAAAAAACAAATGATATATTGTTTATTATATATTATATATTGTTTTGCTTGTCAAGTTTACATATGTGACATAATTGACAGAGGCTAAGTTTAGGATTGCTGACAAATTTCTCCTTCATAGAAAAACAATAGCACATAATTATCTATTAGAGTGATTTACATATATTTTATATAAAAAGATATTGTGTTGCATTTAAGACTTGTAATGTATAACTTTGTATTTCCAGGTAATATAAAATTTTAATATATCTGAAGGCTAATTGTAACCTGATATAGCTATGTGCCTTATCACTTATCATGGACTTAACACCACGTTTGGTGGCTAGTTGAAATTTTATATTAAATACCACTTCCAAATTTTGCAGACTAGGTATATGTCAGCACAATAAACTTTATGAAGTCGCAGCGGAGCTGCTATGAGATATGCAGTATAACTATTAATATAGTAAAATAAAGTATAGTATTAGTACAGTATTAGTATTATACTCAAAATTAATATTAAACTTGTTAGTGTAAAATTAAAATAAAAATAGTTTTAAAAAAGTTAAGTTCATAAAAATTAAAAAGTGATTTAATATACTACATGTATGTATTTCGCATTTTTAAATACTCATGCGTACATATTTTTTATGACTAAGGACAATGAAATTATCACATAGTTGTAAATTATGTAAATATAAGCAGAATAAAAAGCCAATTGTCCTTGTATTATTTGTGTTTATGTTTGGAATAATGATCACCTGAGTTCTGAAGGGGCCTTATAAGCACCACTAGTGACGTAAATATCAGATCCATTTGTGTCATATCCACTTCCTCTGCTTAACGCCGATGGAGCTCTAGGTGAATTGTGGTGTCCATTATGGTAGCTATTGTTTTTATTCTGACCATTATTGTACTTTCGTCCATTTCTCTCATTTACTATAGTATATGGCTGGAAAAATAAATAGTATTAGGGTGATACTGGCTCGCTCCATTGAACAATAAATTCAGATACAAAAGAGATCTTAAAACTTAAAAAAACTATAATTCATTTAAAATTATTAAAACGGTTATCATATTATAAATTATTTTAACATTATACAAAATTCAAACGCGAAATACGTTTTTATGTTCCTTTCATTAATTTCTCGAACAAGAAACGCCAATTATTATAAGTGAAAACGTTTATATTTTCATAATAATTGATAGTTTATTGAGAACTATCTACCTAAAATCTACCATTACAAATTAATTACTGTTAATTTTTTATTTTAAATATCTTAATCGGTATTAAACTAGGAATCATATTATCTAATCAATATTTTTCTTATTTTTGAACATTGTAGAAATTCTTAAAAGAGTCAGTTATATGATTTTATTTAAAACAGTGTAATATTACTTTCATAATAATTACAGAAATAAATGAATCAACATTAAATTAATTTATTTGTAGATAATTTAGATTGCAAGCAACTCAACAAATTGTGTTTCTCAACAAATTTTGTTTTTACTTCATAGTTTTTATAAAAGTCAATTAACATTAAGATGTAAAATAATTGTATTATGAAGCAGACATAAAGTATGACATTATTTAGTTTACATGTTTTGAAATTACCATTGCATTCTGAAAAGTCGTTGCTATATTACTGCTATTATAATTGAATTGTTTTTGGTATATTGAAAACTGATGTATGTTGAGTTACGATTTAAGAATCATCACGAAATCCGTTAAACATAATCTAAATTATGAAATTAAATAATACACTATAATAAATTAATAATCAAGACTTGATAATTAATAAAATTAAAATTGTGATTGTAATATTTACTACATCATAGATATTGAATTAAGATATTACAATGGAACGCACTTTATATGAGGTAGAATATAATCCATGCAATTATAACTATTCTACAGAAGATATGCACGTTGCCTTAACATTTACGTTATAACTTGAGATAATGCTGGGCCCGGAAACAGAATTGAACGGGTTTTAATAGGCCACTGTTAAGAAATAAAGAATATATTTGGATTAATTATTATTACAACTAAAAACACAATTCTGGAAATTTCTTGTAACACTTATTTTGCAAAGATCACATCCCTAACATGACCACCGTCTTTTTCTATACATTGCTGCAATCTGTTTCTGAAATTAAACATAACGCGTCTGAGTAAATCTTCGTTTATCCAATTTATCTCTTCACGAATCTTTTCTTTGAGTTCCAGAAGTGTTTGGGGAAGGGTAGAGTACACTCTCGACTTAAAGAATTCCCAGAGAAAATATCCGAGACCGCTAAGTCCGGTGATCTTGCGGGTCATGCAAAGTCGTTAAACCTTGAAATTAGGCGATTCGGGAACATACGCTGTAAAACAGCAATGGACCGTCTAGCTGTATATGCTGTAGCGTCATCCTGTTGGAATCATACTTCATCTTGGTCCATTCTTTGAAGTTCCACGGCCACAAATGTTTCCAACATCTTAACGTACCGAAATAAATTGACTGTAACGGTGTGGCCGTTTTCTTCAAAAAAGTATGGCCCAATCACACCAAATCTGCACACTCCACACCACACCGTCATAAAGTGGGCGGGCGTTCATGTATTTCTCTTGGATTGTGTTCTACCTAGTAGCGAAAGTTCTGCTTATTAACGTACCCACTCAAATGGAAGTGAGCTTCGTCAGGCATGATAAGTTTATCAACAATTCCTCAATTGTTGTTCAATGTTTCAAGAAACTGCCTGCAGAAATTGAGGCGATTAACTTTATCGACAGGGTTCAGCCTCTGGACGATCTGTATTTTATACGAATAATATTTCGAATCCAGATTTAAAATTCGTCATATACTTTGCTCTGAAATTCGCAGTGCAATTGATTGTCGAATTGTGGAACGTTGTGGACTCTGTTCAACGGCTACTCTGGTTCTTTCGATATTACTTTGTGCACGAACTGTACGTGTACCTCCGACAAATTTTGAGTTTACATTGCCCCTTTCGTCGAAATCTCTTACCTATCTCAAAATAGCATTTCTTGATGGGACTTCAGCGTGCACTGGCAAAGTAAATTCACGGCGAAAACGCCTCTGGGTTTGCACGATGGACTGGGTCAGGATAAATAATTTAACAGCAGAGACCCGTTGATTAACCTGCCAATTTGCCACTGTAATACAAAAATTTCGAGACTTAAATATCATTTTGTAACTACGAGTATTTGACATAAAACTGAAAATTGAATTTAATTGGACATAAAACTTATTAAGTTATAAATTCAATATCAAAGAACATAACAAATTTTCTTCTGAATCAATTGAAGACCGTTGTACAATCATATTGTAAGTTCCTGTTGTAAGTTCCTAAGTAAGTTCCTATGTGGCGAAGCCGACAACAATGAACGTCTTTTGCTTGAATCGAACATGGCTCCCTTTTCACATTTATGTTTTTGGTGAGATATCATTAATTCTAGAAAAGTTTTGTTTAATATAACGCAATGTGGTTGTTGTGTGTATACCTAAATATGAATAGCATAATTTATTATAATTAGTTACGAATATGTATGTTTCTTTTATGTTTGAATTTGGTAAGAAGACAATAATTTAACAGATCACGTAGTGCAGTGGCGCCATCTCTTTTTGTTGGATTGATTGACAGTACTTGAAACTGATTGATACTTAGAACTTGAAACTAACCGCATCAATAACTTTGTCGATCCTGAACATCGATAATTTGTGGTTTCAGATTTTTTCCTTTCCTTTGTATACTCGTATATCTAATAATCTACTTTGATGATGAATTTCAAGTTTCTAAGTCACCTAGAAGTGGTCTAGGTTTTTGATGAGTGAGTCAGTTAGTGAGTGATAAAAATAGCCCTTTTCAGACATTAATAACTCGAGAACTATAAGTTTATTCATGAAATTTGGCATGCAAAATTTGAAGTGGGTAGGTCTGAGTTATAGCGGGGTTGAGAGTAGCTCGAAATAGTTCATGTAATATTACACACTGTCGGTGTCCCTTTCTTTTCCGAATTTGGCTGACGCACTGCTGTGTGTTTAGATAAAATATATTTAAGATATATGTACATATATGATAATCATATAACCAATTTTTCTTCAGTGAAAACCAAATACCCCTGTGATAGTAATAATTATTAGCAATTAATAGTTCTTAAAACTTGAATCATTGTCTGTGTGAAACATGCGTTAAGTTTTGACATCCTCTGAAAGGTTTCATTGAGTAGGTAGGGAAATAATATTTTAAACTTGGCATTCTTTATATAGTTGCCATATAGTTGCATCAATTTCATCTATTATCATCGATCTATATTAATCAAATCAACTAACTAATTACGTAGGTACATCGTTGCGACCATTTAAAAACTGTTTAAATAGAAGTATTAGTAGATACGAGAAGAGTTAGCAGATATCCAAAGGATTTTATTTGCACCACTCCATATCATATTTCGATGTCATATTAATGTAATGTATACAGCCGAAAAGTCCATAAGTTCTATAAGTCTATACGTATGATTATGAGGTATAAATAAATTCGTAGTACCGCCATGTCATCAGTAGAACGACAGATAAAGACGGTTAGATTTACATTATTTCACTATCTTGCACGTTAATATTCACTTGCAAGTATGTTTATAATATGTTATTTGTGGTATTTTAATACTGTTTTTTCATATAAATAGCAGACATAGAACGTAGTTACATTCCATCTCTGCTATTCTCCACATAAGATAAAGCAAAGTAATTCCTTAAGCTGATAAAGCAATATCTAAAGTTTTAAAATTAAATAAACATTTAACTGCCTTTACACAAGAGTTTGTTCTTTTCATTCCCATTGAGCCAAATCATGGAACACTTGAACTTCCCGACTGTGTATATTAAAATAAAAATATGCTATAGTATATACAGTAAAGTGTATTTATTTTTTGTGTTTTAGAAAATAATTTGAATACTAACAGTTAAAATTCACAACAGTTGAATGAACAGTTGAAGTTTATACTAAACATCTATAAAGTAGCAATAATATATTCTCTTAGTGACTATATATTTTTTATGATTTGACTCTATGAACATCGTCATTTGAACAGGGAGACTTAATTGTTTTTATTACTTTAGAAACCCAAGAAGGGCTAAATTAGATAAAATTATGTTACGTAGATCCATAAACACTCGTTATTCTTGGCATAATTATTTTTCTTTAACCGTTAACTGTGGAAATATTTTATTTTTATTTTATGAGGCAGATAAGTAGACAACCGGAACATAAGTGTTTAATATACTTTATCTTGTGGAATATTTGTACCATGTGAGTTAATAAATATTTAAAAATTAATAAAGTTCACATTCACGTACGATCTAATAAAACTGTAATTAATTAATCGCATTCCATTCATATTTGGGTTATATGATTCTATTATCAGTTTTACTGTATTTATATATGGATTAAATATTTAAATATATGGAAGTACTGAAGATTTACTTTCGATGTGACATTAACTACGACTTAAATATTTAAAACTAAATAAGTACGTACTATGTAATAATACAGATTGCAACTGAAAACTATGACACGCTTATAAACTTTTTTAGTTTTTACCCAATTTACACCAAAGCGTTTTCAAATATCAAACACATTTTTATCACTCAAATTTAAACACACGTTACACTCTAAATTTTATACTAAAATTTTGCCAATGAAATTTACTATCCAGAATTACTCACAAGTTTTAAATTTGATGTTTGGTTAAACGTAAAGAAATTTGTAAAGAATTCGACAATATCAAATAGCATTATTGAAGCTCCAACTATCAAATAATGGTTAAGTAATTTACCAACACTGACTTAGTTTTCCACAAAACATCAAAATACTACACTCGACGCGCGTTTCGTCAACAAAGTTGGCATCATCTGGAGATGATTAAAAATCACTCACTTCAGCTTTAATCATCCCCAGATGATGCCAACTTTGTTGGCGAAACGCGTATCGTGTGCAGTGTATAGTATTTTGGTGTGTTTTGTGGAAAACTAAGTCAGAGTTATCTTGACACCAAAGGTTCAAACCTACTCCAGAAGTAATTTAGTGTTACGTATTTTCTCTTTTTTTGGTCTTTAAGATTTTTGTATTGAACGAATGTTATGCTACGAATGGACCTTGACGCATTATTAAAAATGACTTTACCTCTAAGAAGTGGGAGGCGTAGATTGTGTTTATTCTGTACCGTATCTGTACCGCATGTACTGTGTCTTAATGGGAGTTTCCAAATGTAAAGTTTGAAAAGTGAAAACTCGAAGCACTTTATACAAAAATTACGTCTTTTACCCACAGAGACTACAAGGTTACCGTGAGGAGAAAAAAAATTAAAAAGAATTAATGTATATTTTTAATTTTTTTAAATTAAATTAGTGTTAAGGTAAAATTATAAAATTAACGTAAACACGAGTATAATTGTTACATCATGCTATATTAAATGTAAAGGTCATTAAATGGCAAATTCATATTTTCGGAAAAAGAAGAACAACAGATTACTTAAACGTAAATTTACTAAACTTGACCAATTACATACAATCTGAATGAAGTTCTTGGATAAAAATATAAAAATATTTTTTGATTTGTTCCATTAATATTGATGCATTGCAGGAAGCTTTGCATTCGAAGAAAACAAATGAAAACCCATTTGTTGTCTTCGTTTCTTTCTGGTTATAAGTAAGTATTAAAGTATCTACCCTGGTTAAAATCAATTGATAGCTATTATCTCTTTCAATGTACTCCCTTTGAGATGCGATATATTGTGTTAGACGATGCTGTCACTATTCAAAATATATTTAGACCTCGTCTTCCGGAATAGCCTTCAGTATTCTGGCCACATGCCTTTGAATATGAGATATATAAAAAACCTTTTCAGATTTGCAGATTGTAGCTTAATTTCTTTTAGGAAAAGCAAAAAGTCACAAGGTGGCAAATCTTGCAAATAAGACGCATGGTCCAACTTTTCGTCGGTCAAACAGCACCGCGTAGCCTGCAAGTCTTAGGAACAATATTGATTCTCTGAATAATGCCTTTGCGATCTAAAAATACAAACAAACATAGTTTTTATCTGTGTCCGTAACATTTGCGTTTATTTTGGTCTTGATGAACCTTTTGTTTTTCATTACATTCTCTGGCGACAGTGAGGTGCGACTAATGCTATACTTTGACAGCCGATTTTAAATGCCACGGTAGGTGCGATATTTGGATGTAAATTGCTTAATGTGAGATACCGTAATGCTATTCGAGGAAGTTTATTGTTAGACCTCGTATATAAAAGATTAGTTATTAATAGAATAGAATGGGACAAAATAGATACCACTACTAAATAACACAAATAAAATAAAATATACATTTATTACGGATTCAAAGCCATCGCGAAACCGTATGCATAAATATACAATATGATATATATATATATATATATATATATATATATATATATATATATATATATATATATATATATATATATATATATATATATATATATATATATATATATATATATATATATATATATATTGAATGAGCGATAATAATAATAATAGTAGTAATAATAATAATTTTTTTATTATCTCATTTGTTAGAAAACGTAGATGTGGTGGTAAAAATAAAAATCATTCATTAACAAATTGTTAACAAATACCATACAGTGATTTCGTAAAGTAATGAATAAATTCGTTAAAAATTCAAGGCATAACTTTGGGAAAAACACTTGGATCCTATACGCTACGGTAATAATAATTGCATTAAAAGTTAAGAAAAACCATTGTGCAATTTCAAAATACTAGATTTAATGGCAATAATTATTTAAAAAAATAACTAAACTTAATGTTAAAATTTAATAATTTTTTTTTGAACATCATCAATAACTTTGGGAGGTAACCGTTGTATTTCGTGACGAATTCTTGCTTTTGAATCTTAAAAATTTTCCGGCGTGCTAACGTATACATTGGTTTTTTGGTATGCCCACAAAAAGTAATATAGAGGTGTTAAATCCGGCGACTTGGTTGGTCACTCAATCGGTTCTCTTCCTCCTCTCCAACTATTTGCGAACATGCGGACAGGTCTGCATAATGGTAAGGTGTGTCATCCTGTTAAAAGAAAAAGTAATTTCTCGGAAGATCAGGTTCCTTTACATTTGAATATAAAGTTATTAGTGCTGGAATAAGGTCGTCTCGAATAAAATTCAAACATTTTACACAAGTTAGGCTCATGTCAAAGAAATAGGGCTCAACTTTTTTCCGTCGAGTATGCCACACCACACATTTATTTTCTGTGGATTTTGAATCTGATACATCATCATCCATGGGAGATTCTCGGTAGCCCAATAATGACAGTTTTGCCTATTGATGTGATTGTTCAAACCAAAGGTAACCGCATTAGAAAAAATGATGTATTTTATGAAATTATTACCGTTATTGTATATCTGTTGCATTTGCTAGCAGAATTGATTTGGTCGATCAAGTCCTATTCAGACAGCTCGTGGACAAGACAAGGATGATCCTTTTTTTTTTCAGAATTTTGTGTATTGTAGGCGCTGACGTATTGAAATTAGAAGTGAATTGGTTAAGTGTTGTATAATGATTTCCTTTCATTGCCAATAAAACATTAAGCTGATCATCTTCTGATGGTGAGGGTAGATTTAGGAAGACCACAAACATTCCTAAATTGGCAGCATTTAGACTTAGTTGCCGATCAGAGTGAGTTGCATTAATTCAATTACTTTTCTTTGGATGTGCATCCTGTCTTTGAATCCGATTATGTAAAGAATTTGAATTCTTTCTCGTTTAGTTAATTTCACCATTTTTTACAAAATGACAAAGTTACTATTCATTAAATACTTCAAGCACATTGATTTTGCAACAAAAAGACAAAATGTATTATTATAGAAATAACTCCAAAAAACCAAAAAGTCTTTATCTGACAGTAATAAAAAACATTATAGGCCACTAAAGCTAGTATCAGGTAGCCAACGATGCACAATTTGAACATTTAGTTTAGTTGATTTTTTAAATAATTATTGCCCTCAGATTTAGTATTTTGAAATTATACAATCGCTTCTCTCCATCTTTTTCTCTTATCTAACCTATACTGAGATCGATGTAATTTTTAAAAATTATAAACTAGAAATCAAGCATTACATCATTATTATTCATCATCAATCATTCACAACTTTACTAAAACATTGAATACAATTAATAAATATATTTAACGTTAATGTACAGATAAAACAAGTTTTTTAGTTAAAAAAGTTATTTACTGTTTTTGCTTCCTTAATGTAACTTGGAATTTTAATATATAATTTTATACTTGACCAATAAGGATAGTTTTCATAAAAAGCATAGTTTTGTCGCGGGGTAGTTAGCATTTTGCTATTCTAATTTATTGTCACGAACGCCTCGAGCGATCCCGAACGCCGGAAATATTCTAAACCATCAAGAGCGTGTGGAGTTGACTTCCAGTGCGTTCTATACTAGAAGGTTCGCCAAAGTTCTTTATCTAGAAACGTCTGAAGAGACGTCCTACTACCTATATAAGAATTGTGTCGTCCAGCCAGCAGTTAGTTGAATGTGGACCGTGATAGTGAGCGATACGGTGCGAAGAAAAGACATTGTGTAATACAGTGCGAAAATTAGTTTATAAAGTTAAAGTAGAAATAAAGTTAGTTAGTTAGTTGGACTTGTAAATAGTTGAGTTGTAAATAAGTGTTCGAAATAAAGAACTTTCTAGTAGATTCGTTACATTATATTAGTATGCATATTTGGTATTTGAGGTATGCGGTGTAAAACGTTTTTAAATTATATATTTTCTTTTAAATTATCCCGTAAAACTTATAGCCTGTTAATACGACACTGAATTTATTTTTAATAAAGAAACATCGAAATAAAGAATTTTGATATTGCTGACTAAGTTTGAGATCATTTTAGAGTAGCATGCATTATATTACCTACAATTTAGCATAGTTATATTATTGAACAAATGAAATAAAAGTCACATTTTTTATCATATCAAATAAACTGTTCTCTCAATGTAGACAGCCATTTGCACATTTCATAGTAGTTACATAGGCGTTTTCACATTTAGGCACATGGTTTAGTTATATGTTTTCAAAATACCAATATATTTTCTCTATTAAATTTCTCGTGTGTTCCTATGTATTATATAGTTATAATTGGTACATTTATCATCAGGTACAAGTTTGAGGAAGACTGTTTTTAAGGTAATAAAAATGGCTGACTATACCATTCTTTGTTATGCTTATCCTGTCATTAGACAACCTCAAATTATCTTACGCTGTAATCAAAGCCATTATTGTAAATTAGCCTTAGAAATATCCGTATCATTAGGTTAGATCAGAGTTTATATATTTTAGCTTTTACCTTCTCTTTTTCTACATTCAATAAAAATAACTGAAAAGTCAATCTTAAAACATTATAACAATTATTGAAACACATTTAGAGTAGTTCACTATTTTAAGTAGTATAATACACTGTAGAAAAGAAGTCTGGAACACCTGAAAAATTTCGCAATACATAAAACGCTTGAAAAGGCCAAAAGGGATTTTAAATTTGCTTTATTTTGAATAACTTTAGTTTTATGTACAGTGGCGTACCATTGCAGGGTCAAACTGCGCGTACTTTTTTTAATGTCTACTCCTATTTTTTGTTCGATACAGTAAAAGAACACATTTCCTTGAGTACTGGTGTAAAATTTTTATTAAGTTGCATAAAGAAAGTTTCGAGAAATATGCAAATAAAATTTTAACTGTGAAAATTGATGTATACTATAATATGTTGTCTGGAAGGTGTAAAACAAATTTTATTTAATGTCAGTTACATGTTTGTGATTTTGTATCTGAAGTCAAAAAATCTTAGTAACAATGTATCTTTTGGAATAAGATCGCATTGAAATTCTTATGATCTAAGGTTATGGAAATAGGAGAATAATTACAGTGGAAGTCTGCGCTGTCTTTAACGAGGCTCATCAAGATCGTCCACCTATAGCACAATCTACTGTCAGTAAAGTTGTGGATAGATACAGCGAACATGGACATATACGCCATTTATCTAGACCAATTAAAGTAGATACATAACTTGACACTTTAGTAACAGTTGGTGAAAATCTATATTCCAATTCCCTTTACATTGGCTTGGATATGAATTTGAGTCATGCTACAATGTTTAATGTTTTACATAAACATAAATTTTACCATTATAAAGTTACACATTGACTCAAGAATTATCACAAGATGATTTTGATCATCGAATGCAATTCTGCGAGAAAATTCAATTATGCTGTAAAAATGAACTTTATGAAAAATATTATTTTCTCAGATGAAGCTACATTCTTGCTTAGTGGAACTGTAAATAAATAGAACTATTAGGTTTGGCCTTACAGAATCCACGATGAATGCAGGAGTCACCTACTCAACCTCAACAAAAAAGTGAACGTTTGGGTAGGTATAGTCAGAAACAGAATTGGGGTGTATTTTTTTGATGACAACTTGACTGGTGTAAGATATGTATTTGTAATTTTTACAGCAAGAGTTGATTCTAATTCTGACAGCTTTGTATCTAATTGCAAATGAACCAGACATACCTGATAACAAACTTGATATCAATAGGACTATGGACATCCTCATTACGCTCTTCCTGTTCTCAATTATTTTATTTCCACATATTTCCACAATGATGGGCAAGGCGACGTGAAGCTATAGAGTGGCTATCTCGTTCCTCATGTCTTACACCTCTTGACTTTTATGGGGTTACTTGAAATTCAAGTCTATGCCAATAGGCTCGGAAACGTAAATGATTTCAAGGAACGAATTTGACAGGAAATACGACAATATCGGGCCTGAAATAATTGACGAAGTGTAGAACTAGGACATTGGCAGAATTTTGAGATTAAGTCATTGTCAAATAGTTAATGGGCAATAGTTTGAGCATACTATTGGTTAATGTATTTAATTCCTTTTGATTTATTTATAAATAAATCAGTATTCACAATTAAGATTTTATTTGCATTTTTCTTGAAACTGAAATAAATCAATTTTCACAATTAAAATTTTATTTTTCTCGAAATTTTCTTTTTACAACTTAATAAAATTGTTATAATATTACTCAAAAAATGTGCTCTTTTACTGCATGGAACAAAAATGGGGGTTGCTATTTAACAATAGAGCGCTCCCTATAACACTACAAACGTACGCCACTGTACATAGAACTAAGGTACTTCAAAAGACGATTAATTTAAAATACCTTTTGACCCAAGAAAAAATATTTTGGGAGGTTTTTCAGGTGTTCCAGACACTATTTCCACAGTGTATAGTAAAATAAGTATTTTTTAAAATAATCATTTATCTTAAGGATCATATAGAAAATATATTGAATTCAAAAACGGATATTTTAGATATTTTAAGTATCAAATATCAATGACAGACAAAATTCGTGAATTTTATATTCTGATTATTAGTATGATAAGACCGGTTCAATCAGAATTCATAATGTTAACGTGTACAGTTATCTTGGTAGTTTATCTGAAATTACATTTCAGTAGTTGAGACTTATCCTAATTCTCAGTGCTCTGGGAGGAATTTTTGGCAATTCCTATAACATATACTGATATGTTATTATATTTAATACTAACAATAAGTATTGTTCATAGGTCGTCATTATATCTAGATATTTTTTAAAACAAATAAATACAGATTGGGTAAATAGTGATGTAATTTTCCTTTACACGAGTATGGAAGCCGATATTTTCGCAATTCTTGACTAGTTTAAAATTAGGAAAATTTTTGGTTGAGAACTCTTAAAATTACTTGTGAAACTGTTTGAGGAGTCAGTTGATTAAATTATTTAATTTATAAATTATTTGTGTTATATTCTTTATTTTTTGAGCTGTGGTTGGTGGAATATATAAGCACAGAATGAGATGTTGATAATACTACACCAACAGACAAAATATGTAAAAATATGAAGTAACAAAGTAGTCATTGAGCGTCTTAAACCTATTTAGTTTTAATATTAAAGTACTTAAAAGCTGATTATTTTAAAATAGTTTTTAATAATTTTCCATAATGCTAAGATCACCTATAGTATTATGAATTATTAATATTCAGATCAAACTGAGAACATTGCACAAAGCAATGTATGATAGTTCCGGCTGATAATAATAATTTATATTGATGCTAAAATGTTTACAGTGCATTTATTTTAATTGAAAATATTTTACATAGTGACACTAAGAACGACAAATATTAGTCCACCAGAGGATATACCTCTTAGCAGTAAGGATATAAGAATAAAATTGAAACACGCGTTATGAATCAAAAAACGATATTAACAAACGGAATTCTACACCATCATAAATAAATGGAAGAGAACAATCTATCGAGTAAGAGTAATAGTAATAACGAGTAAGTAATATCGAGATAAGAACAGGTTAGGCAAACTTAACATGTTGACATGAGATGAATCACGAAATTGTAATAACTGTGAATATCATATAACTCTAATCCGAGGACACCTCTTACTAGAGCATCTAGTCTATGAATACCAGACCACAGACAGGCAGCAAACTTATT
This sequence comes from Rosalia funebris, assembly GCA_037954035.1. Taxonomy (NCBI): domain Eukaryota; kingdom Metazoa; phylum Arthropoda; class Insecta; order Coleoptera; family Cerambycidae; genus Rosalia; species Rosalia funebris. Next base: position 3,201,193 of record JAZFAV010000001.1, read on the forward strand.
AAATCCATTTAAACTATGTTTGAATAATGAATATAAGAACTTAAAAAATACGAACGAATTTCTAAAAAGGGCAATATTATTTAAGAAAATTTCATCATCATTAGGTCATCAGTCCTAAGACTGGTTGGACGCTAACCTCCAACTTCTCCTATCTTGTGCTAACCTACGCATTTCGCTAATTGTGCTACAACCTACATCCCTTACTATTTGAGAGCAGTAGTCTAATCTAGGCCTACCTCTGCCTTTCTTCACTCCTATTTCTGCCTCCAAAATATCGCGGACTATTCCCCCATGTCTCAGCAAGTGGCCTACCATTCTATCTCTTCTCTTCTTTAAGTTTTTCCACATACTTCTTTTCTTGCCGACTTTCTCCAATACTTCTTCGCTTCTAACCCTATCAGTCCATGGTATTTTCATCATTCTTCGGTAACACCACATCTACATAGAAGTAGAAGGGGAAAAAAGGGAAGTAGGTATTAGGAAAGGAGTAAGACAAGGATGTACGTTATCATCACTAATTTTTAATCTGTACATCGAAGAGGCGATTAATGTGGTAAAAGATAGAGTGGATTTCGGGATTAAAGTACAGGGACAGAAACTAAAAATGCTGAGATTCGCTGATGATATAGCAGTATTAGCATCTAGTAAGGAGGAATTAGAATCAGCATTGAACGAAATGGAGGTAGTGTTGACAGAGGAATACGGAATGAATATGAATAAAAACAAAACTAAAGTGTTAGTGTGCAGAGGGCGCGAGAGCAGAGCAGAAACGAAAGTACAAATTAATAATGAAAGATTGGAGGAAGTTAAAGACTTCACTTATTTAGGAAGTAAAATAAATTGGGATGGAAGAAGCGATAAAGACATAAAACAAAGAATAGCGCAGGGTCGAGTAGCTTTTAACAAAAAGAAAGCACTTTTATGCTCGGGGGTAATAAACTTTGAAACAAGAGATTTTTGAAAACATATGTATGGAGCACGGCACTATACGGTTGCGAAACCTGGACGGTAGGGGAAGCAAGTAGGAAGAAATTAGAAGCTTTTGAGATGTGGTGTTACCGAAGAATGATGAAAATACCATGGACTGATAGGGTTAGAAACGAAGAAGTATTGGAGAAAGTCGGCGAGAAAAGAAGTATGTGGAAAGACATAAAGAAGAGAAGAGATAGAATGGTAGGCCACTTGCTGAGACATGGGGGAATAGTCGGCGATATTTTGGAGGCAGAAATAGGAGTGAAGAAAGGCAGAGTTAGGCTACTACTGTTAGATTAGACTACTGCTCGCAAATAGTAAGGGATGTAGGTTGTAGCACAATTAGCGAAATGCGTAGATTAGCACAAGATAGGAGAAGCTGGAGGTTAGCGTCCAACCAGTCTTAGGACTGATGACCTAATGATGATGATGAAAGATAGGGCGTCAATATTTAACGATTGTCATCTATAAGCCTTACGACGTCAACGTACCGCGATAAACAGTTTAACAACGAAAATTTTGTGTACAACTATTTTATGAGAATGAGCGATCACTTGCAATTGCATTAAGAAAATTTCGCACAAAATTAGAACAAAATGAAGCACCTACAGAGTAAGCAGTTCGTAACTTAATCAACAAATTTGGAGAGATGTATTCTATTATTGATAAGGCAAAACCAATACGTCCCCGTCGTGGTCGGTCAGATGAAAATATTGCTACAGTGAGCCGTGCTAACAGGAGTATTCAAACGTATCAATTCGACTTCGTGCACAACAATTAAATTTGGAGAACGTTATGGTGACATGTTAAACAATTTATTTTTCCACCAAATTGATGACTTGGTTTTAAAAAACGTGTAGTTTCACCAAGACAGTTCAACGTGTCATACAGCACGTGTAAGCACAACTCTGTTGCATACCAAAGTTTCGGGGAAATGCTGACATCTATTGGCCTACAAGATCATATAATTTAGCACTACTGGACTTTTTTCTGTGGAGTAATGTGAAGGGTGAAGTGTACGCCACCTAGCTAACAACAATCAGTGACCTCAAAGCATACATTCAACGTGTTATTCGGGAACTAATTATATGTGCCCGTGTTATGGATAATTTTGCTAAACCAATGACATAATGCCAGATGATTCTAGGCGGCCATATAAACAATATTGTTTTTCATGTGTAGTTGTAACTCATGTCTCCATTTTATGTTGAAGAAAAAGAAACCTCTGTTGGTTAAATATTATCAGTTTTATTCACAAATCATATCCAGTTCCAAATACGACACCCTATTATGTACATATGTAATTAAAACAGAAGAAGTGGCCTGTTTTTTTTTTAACATCAATCGTAATTGATACTGTCACTTTATATTAAGTTATGTTTATTAAAATAATTCCTTAATATTATATATTTTATAACTATGTATTTATTTTATAACCTAATTTTAATAGTATACCTGTACTATAGAAATAGAGTTTAGTTCTCAATCAATTCAATCTGGATTTAGCAAAGGAGGTAATGTAAGAAGATATTATACTCAAAACCGATATTAATATTCAAACAACCGATCAAATATTGCCGATAGTATACGAGTATAATGTAATTATCGTAATGATGAGCATTCCATTAATAAAACACATGTTAAAAATTTACAATCGAATGTTCTTAGATGGACAGAACATAACTGTATATACAATTTATTTCATACCTTTATTATTATTATGTATGGCAAAATTGTGTTTTTTATGGGCATTGACAGCTAAAGTTAAATTATACAATTTAAGCATGTACTTTAAGTTGGTATGTTTTTTTATGTATTAAATTTTCTTCATAAGGACGAAATCAAGAACGCAGAAACTGAGTGGGAGGGTATCAAGAATAGTCTAGCTTCCGCGGCTACGGACATTTTAGGACACCATAAAAGGGAAGCTAGGAAGCCCTGGATAACGGACGAAATCTTAAACTTAATGCAAAAGAGACGAGGCTACAAAAACAGACGAGACGAAGAAGGACTGAAAACATATAAGTCAATAAAGTGGGAAATCATTAGAAAATGTAGAACAGCGAAAGAACAATGGATAGAGGATAAATGCAAAGAAGTAGAAGATAAGTTGCAAGTAGGTAAGACTGTTGGAGATTACAAAAATAAAAGCAACTCATGTATGTAATCAAATACGTCCTATTTCCTATGACATATTTATGATGTTTATATAATTCACACCAGGGCCAAGTTGCCGGCGAGAACCGCTGACTAAAGAGTTGTAAACACACGATCTCTGTTTCTTTGTAATCGTTCATATATAGTTAGTAGGAGTATAAGCCAAACTTTTATAAAGTTCACAGGACAATAAAGACTGCGTGAAATAATTTTGTGTTGTTTTAACCCATATTCCCAACAAAGACCGATGAGGCTTACAAAATAATTAAGAGGAACTTCAGGGATATAGGAACAATAAGTAGAAATGTTAGGAGTCAATCGGGGGACATACTGATAGGAAGAGAGGAGAAAGCGGATAGATGGAAGCAGTACTTACGAAATTTATACGAGGGTCAGGAATTAGGAGAAATATTAGAGGAGGAATCCAGCATCGATAGGGAAGATGTAGGAAAACCTATATTGACAGAGGAATTTGAAATAGCACTAAGGGGGCTAAATAATAATAGAGCGCCGGGTGTAGATAAAATACAGGCGGAAATTTTGAAATGTGCGGGACAGAAAGTAGTAAATAGGATTCTGCGTTCTTGATTTCGTCCTTACTCGCTTTATTTATTAATTGATCTGTTTTCTCCTGGAACTTATCTTTCATATTCTGATCCCTCAATATGTCTACATTTATACGTTTCTTATCTTTCCGAGTTTTCAGATTTTTTAACTTTAATCTAGCTTTCATGACTACCAAGTTGTGGTCGCTGTCTACATCTGCTCCTGGATAACTCTTACAGTCTTTTACTTGATTTCTAAATCTCTTCCTAACCAGAATGTAGTCTATCTGATACCTGTCTATCCCTCCTGGCATTTTCCATGTGTACCGCCTCCTAACGTGATTCTTGAACAATGTGTTCGCGACTACCATCTTGTGCTTCTCGCAGAATTCTATCAGTCTGCTACCTCTCTCGTTTCTATTTCCTAATCCATAAGGACCTACAAATTCTCCTTCTTTCCCCTCACCTAAGACTGCGTTAAAATCTCCTACTATTATTAAATTTTCATGGCCCTTCACAAATCCTATTACCTGCTCTATGTCCGAATAAACGGCTTCTAACTCTGCCTCACTGTGGCTAGAAGTAGGCATGTATACTTGCACTATTACTGTTTCCACTGGCTTCGAATCTAACCTAACCATCATTACTCTCTCGCTGTATTGTAGGTAGCTATCTACACACTGTCCTGCGTTCTTCCGCATAACGATCCCTACTCCCGCGTTTCCATTTACCGATCCTGTGTGTATTACCCTATAGTCACCGCTCCAAAATCTCCTACTTCCGGCCAGCGCATCTCACTTATACCTACTATATCTAATCCTAACCTATCCATTTCTATCTTCAGATTCTTTAGCTTCCCTGCCTGTCTCATGCTTCTGACATTCCACGCTCCGACTCGTGAAATACTTCTTACTATTACTGCACTCTCTATTGCCCTATCTTTAACATAACATAAATGCCTTTCAATTCAAATCCTATGATTTAAACAGAGACACCCTATATATTACTAACGGTTATCAATGACCTCTGCTATCTTTTATTCGTTACATTAAGGTTCGACCCTTATAGAATTAGATATAGTGTAAATTCTTTTTAATCCTTTTTAGTTTTACAAATTCGTGTTAAATACTGTATACAAAATATACCATTCAATTCATCGCTATTTTCCAAATAAAAAACTCTCTTATCTTGCCGTAAATGGAAGAGTCTACCTGAGCCTAGCGATAAAAACAAGCCTAGGTTATGTTTTGAAATTTTTTATTTGGCAAATAGCGATGAAATAAATTATATATTATTATCATTAGATAAAAGAAATATTTGCGGTGAAATAAACTATATATAAATACAATCTACATACTAATTCTTATAATTCTTAAATAATTTAAAATTAATTTAAAGTTCATTAATTTCGCAACTTTTTCAGTGCTATAAAAATACAGTTTAACTAAACGAGATTATTTTTTCCCAAGTGGAATTTTCAAGAACGTGTGAAATTAAGACAAATTAGAATTTTACAGGTTGCAACAATCTACCTACATACTTTTTTATTTTATGGTTTGTAAAAAGAGACAATGGTTAATAGTTAGTTAACGGGTAGACAGTGTTTAATTTACCGTCAAACCACAGATGTTTTTCGTTCGGTTATATAGAAGCCTGAGACAAGTTGTTCTCGTATAATAAAATTTTTATTTGCGCAAATGATTACTTATGTTGTATGCCCAACGGTATATTCATAGGAATTCTGTTAATTAGAAGGTTAAATACCATGTGTACTGGTTTATCCAATTATTATTGTGTATCAAAAGGATATATTACTCAGATTTGATAGGTATAATTTTATTGCTTCTTTCTGAAACGTTATGAATGCTATTTGCAAATAAAATAAGGTTTCAGTTGGACTAAATTCCTTAATATATTCAAAACATAGACATTCAAATGTTTTTATATTTAGTATAGATACAAAAATATATAATATTTATATATAATTTATAATTGGGAGACAGTTTGTGTTAACATTTGTAGATAACCAATATTTGGCAAGAATGTAATTTTATTTTGACATACCATTTAAAATGAATATATAAATTTTAACGCAATATAACGTAACATATAAAAATGTTTTTGGAACTGGTTTAACATTGTAATTCAGCACATAAATATAATATTTACATTTAATTATTATTACTTAATATTACTTATACATCAATTATTTTTTGTTACTATTACTTATACATCAGATATATTACACATACTCGTATGTTGTAGATGCCGAACATGAAATATCTTGAAATAAATAAATACATTTTACATACAATAAATACATTAATAAGATGCTTATGAATTAATGATACATTTTATTATGGGCATCAACAATTCGTGTAGTTTAGTGAGAATATGCCTATTAAAAGGTTATCAAAAATATGAGCCGGAAACTACTTACAGAAATATATTTATTTGCAGAAATTAACTATTGCTATTAACTGTGCTACCGTGGTATAATTAAAATAATTACGATATATTTGAGACAGAAGTATAGGATTACTTATTGTATTGGTCTGAAAGATCTCCATAATACGAGTATTAAACAGAATTAACTAACAGTTGTTATGGAATATTAAAATGTCTATATGTATAGAGTGTAAGGAATGTATGTATATGTATATTTTGTTGAGCTATTTTTTATTTGGAGATACGAATTCTTTTTAGGCATCCCAAAAATATTATGTAGAGTAAAATTTAAACATAATTAATGACCCACATTTATAGTCACTTGATAACTTGTTACAAAAAAAAAAACAATGTGTAAATGTTATTTATTAAGATTATTAATTACTATTAATGAACAAAACGCTATTTATGCCAATTAAACATTATTTACAAAAACTACTAATTGTGGAAATTTACCTTAGATTCATTAACAATAATAAAATATCTGTCAAATATGAATAAATAGTTTAATTTGCTGCCATAAATATTATTTCTCAGAATTAATTAACGTTCATCTCAGTGTATAAATATTTAGTAAAAAGTTGTAGTTTATGCAGACTTTAAATATTAGTTTTAGAACATTAATTGTTACTAATACAATAAAATAAATAAATAAAATTGGTATTTTCGAAAATATGTTTGTTGTTGAAACGTTAAGTAAATAATATTACTGTATACATTTTCTAATGGTTCAATCGATGTAGTACGTTGTTGTTTGTGTTTTTTATGTTCTTGTGATGTATTCATAATATACGATAGTTTCATAACTCTTAAAGTGCTTTTAACATAATATCCTTCTGTTATAAAATAAGTACCGTAACCACAGTAGTTACTTAGAAGTGTATATACAGTATGTATTTACATACATATTTTATATGTATACATATGTACGTTATTGCAAAAAGTTTGTTTTTTACCGTATATTTATCTATTCTAAACAAGACTTTTACTAATTTGTGACATCATATCTTAATTATTTCTGTTCTTGCCCCATACATATAACAATGTAATGCAAAAATTAATGAATGGTATTATTTAAACGCCATAGGACGATAAGAATAGTGAATAGGCCCCATAGGGATATTTGAATCATCACTTGAGAGTATGTTAGTACTAATAAAATACATTGATCCTGCAAGTTTTAGACCTCTGTATATTTTCATTTTTGAATAAATCGGAAAAAACAAAAAATTAGAAATTTTTTTTTCTCAAAAACGGTTTAATCGATTTAAATAAAATTTGGACACGTTATAGATGTACATAAAACTATATACATCTATAATGTTATACTCGAAACGGCTGTACTCGAAAAAAATAACAGCTCATAATTTCCATAATAACCGTCAGAAACAGGCGATTTTTTTAGAAATTATTTTTTTTTCTTTATGATAACGTTTCAGAACAATTTTGAAACTAACACTTTTTATGTCTTTTTCGATATAGAATAACTTTTCAAATCCTTAAATTGATAAAAAAGTACGCAATATTGAAAAAAAAAAAATAAATAAATAAAAACCGATTATTTGATATAATTTCAATGTTTATTTATTTCAATGTTTTTACTTTTGAAACAACAGAAACGAAGCTTTCTTGATTAATTTATACGTGCAAATAACATTAAATATTGAAAACAACAATCTGAAAACATTTTTTTTATGTTTTAATTATTGAATATTTTAATATTGTAATTAAAATATTCAAAAATTAATTATAAACTATATTTAGATGTTAATAATTTTACTCAAAATATCGTTTTGCATTTTAAAACAGCAATATAAATATTATTTATCAATATATCGATTTAATCAGAATCAATTTTCATTTTTCATATATTAAAACTACCATTTAGAGAATATAAGGTATGTATCCCTCTTGATTATCAATTCCTTAGGCAACCATAAAGATTGCACTCTTATTTAATGTTGGTGATACTCTGTACATTTTTTACTAGTTGGTAGCAAGCTGCTAGATGGCTAACCTAATAATTTATTAATTGTTGACAGTATAAACAAGTTTTGTTTGTACTTTTTTCTGGATTTAATAATTATTTTTATTTAAATATTTTTTTTAAGTGAATTAAAATATGTCTACATTTAAAAGTAATAATCTGAGGTGTTGCGTTTGTTCAAAATTGATAAAAATCGGGTGCTCCAATAATATAGTATCAGAGGAAGATGCTGAAGAGTTTTTGACTGTATTTGAACGTGCAATTGTAGATGGTGGTATGTGTCTAAATTGCCGTGTATTGAAACATAGGAAAATAAAAATTGATGATGAAGCGCAGGAAAAGTCTTTTGGAGATGAATCATCTCCAGATATATGTGAGTTATTAGAAAAAACTGAATCAAGCTTATCATTGATAACTTCGTCTCAGTCAAGTTCTGATGAACTATCGTTTAATCTGAATGTTGTATGCAATGATACTGAGGAGTGGATTGAAGTTCAAATCAACAGAACTGTTATAACGCATAGATTCTGTTGTGTATATTGTGTTCCAAATAGAAATATAGTATGTAGCTGTTCCTCAGAATGCTCGTATGCAATCCATAACTAAGCGACGGACTTTTATTCTGGATGGAAATCCATGTTGCGAAGATATTCTGATAAATAAGTGCTTTTATGAAGAAGATCTCTGCCTATTAAAAGTTTATTTATTATAACTGGAGCATTTTGAGATCATCAGAGTTAACTATAATTATGGAAAGCTTTGCTGCTGAATGGAACTCTGCACTGCTCGATAAGATTTATGATTTCCGTAATCCTGTTGAATAAATTTATATATTTACTGGCTTAAGACGAGAGGACATAACTGAATTGCGACATTTATTAATTACGATGAGAAATACTGATCCTCGTACTTTAACTCAAGCTTTTATTGTATTTTTACTTAAACTCAGTACCGGCAATTCAAACAAGTTAATATCAGCAACTTTACAATTAGAAGATGAACAGTTGGTTTCGAAGTATTGTAAACAAGTGATACAATCATTAGAAAAAGATTCAGAACCTCTATACTTCGGTTTCCGATCTCTGTCCAGAAATGATCTCATTCAGGATACTTTATCATTCCTTTATATACATCTATCATCATCATCATGAGGTCATCAGTCCTAAGACTGGTTGGACGCTAACCTCCAGCTTAGCCTATCTTGTTCTAACCTACGCATTTCGCTAATTGTGCTACAATCTACCATCCCTTACTATTTTCGAGCAGTAGTCTAATCTAGGCCTACCTCTGCCTTTCCTCACTCCTATTTCTGCCTCCAAAATATCGCGGACTATTCCCCCATGTCTCAGCAAGTGTCCTATCATTCCATCTCTTCTCTTCTTTATGTTTTTCCACATACTTCTTTTCTCGCCGACTTTCTCTAATACTTCTTCGTTTCTAACCCTATCAGTCCACGGTATTCTCATCATTCTTCGGTAATACCACATCTCAAAAGCTTCTAATTTCTTCCTACTTGCTTCCCCTACCGTCCAGGTTTCGCAACCGCATAGTGCCGTGCTCCATACATACGTTTTCAAAAATCTCTTCCCTGTTTCTAAGTTTAATACCCCCGAGCATAAAAGTGCTTTCTTTTTGTTAAAAGATGTTCGACCCTGCACTATTATTTGTTTTATATCTCTATCGCTTCTTCCATCCCAATTTATTTTACTTCTTAAATAAGTGAAGTCTTTAATTCCTCCAATCTTTCATTATTAATTTGTACTTTTGTTTTTGCTCTGCTCTCGCGCCCTCTGCACACTAACATTTTAGTTTTGTTTTTATTCACCCTCATTCCGTATTCCTCTGTCAACACTGCCTCCATTTCGTTCAATGCTGATTCTAATTCCTCCTTACTAAATGCTAGTACTGCTATATCATCCGCGAATCTCAGCATTTTTAATATATGTCCCTGTACTTTAATCCACTCTATCTTTTACCACATTAATCGCCTCTTCGATGTACAGATTAAACATTAGTGGTGATAGAGTACATCCTTGTCTTACTCCTTTCCTGATACCTACTTCCCTTTTTTCCCCTTCTACTTCTATAACAGCAGTTTGCTCTTTGTATAGATTGTGTACTACTCTCCTATCTCTATACTTCATTCCCGCGCTCTTTAGTATCTCGAACATTTTTTCCCATCTTACATTATCAAAAGCTTTTTCTAAATCTACAAATCCTATATAATCCGTTCTTTCCTTTTTCTATTGTTTTCTCTAACATTACTCTTAGCGCCAAAATAGCTTCGCGAGTATATACATCTATAACGTGTCCAAATTTCATTTATATCGGCTAAGCCGTTTTGGACAAAAAAATTATTTTCTGATTTTTCGTTTTTTTCGATTTATTCAAAAACCAAAATAGACAGGGATTTGAAACCTGCGGGATCATCGTATCTTATTAGTATCAACATAATCTCAAAAGATGATTCAGATATCCTTCTAGTTTCGATTCGGTATGCTTATCGTCCTATGGCCTTTGTTTCCATATCCTGTGGTTTTGATATACAACCAGTTTCACGATGAACAGCATTTTATAATAGCCCAGAGAAAAAATGTTCCTCAAAACATAATAAAATAATCACTTGTGCACAAAAGGGCAACTAAAAACTTCAATAGTTAAAACGTAAATAATAAAAACAATGATAATTGGCGAAAAAATTCAGTTGCCTTTATAGTGAATACAAATAAAATACATCAAAATGAATCGGAACCAAAAGAAATTATATTTTTGTGCATTACTTTTTGAAGTAGAATACTATTTTTAAATATCATTATTAATTCTACTGGAGTAAGTCGGAACCTTTGGCGTGAAGATAATACTGACTTAGTTTCCCACAAAACACCAAAACACTATACACTAAACTCAAAAGTGAGTAAGCACTATTCACTGGTGTAGTGTATAGTGTTTTGGTGTTTCATGGAATACTAAGTCAGTGTTATTATTAATTCTGCATACCGGGAATCATTGACACTATACAATTATAATTTTTTATCCATATAATTTCAAATGTACACAGTTTTATAATATTAAAAATTAGAATTATGAAAGAAAACATTTAGTAAAAGTAAAAGTACGCTACTCTCTGAGAATGGCATAAAAGCCGAAACAATTGTTAAAAATATAATTTGCAATTTTTGTGAAACCTACCAAGTATTTTCTTTCATTTACTAGTTAAAAATTAGAGCATATGATACAAGGATCTCAAAGCGTAAAATAAATATGCTACGTTGACGATTAGTAATTACGTAACAAAGTCTTTCTATTTTACACATATAAAGTTTAGGATGTGATGCAAAGTGAAACAAAATTCATATATTTCCAGAACTGTCGAAACGGTGACATCGTGAGTTTCCACATCAATTCTTGTTTTCCGTCCTGTAAACCGTCTGTTACTTTCTCATTAGAAAATGACTTGGTTGGTAGGGAAATAAAAGTAAAGGATATTACAGGTAAAAATGAATGGCATGAATTCGGACAGATTCTTCCAGTAGGTATAGGATACACGATTTATTTTTGGAATAATGGACGTTTATTTAGTGGCTATCATTTACTTCTTTCAAAAAATGGGTGAAAAATAAGGAGTGATACACTTATTTTCCAAATATTCACAACATTTCATGTTCAAAACCAAATGCTTTTTATACTCCTTGAATGATTACACAGTCGCATATTTAGCTTCTCGAAAACATTGCTTACGAATAAAGTGATTTGCGTTTATACACATACAACTATCTAGCAGTGTTACGAGTACATTTACATGTACTAGCAATTCGTGTATTCTTTTGTTGCCTACGTTACATATTACCAAAGAGACGGCTTAATATTGCGTTATGGAGATGGTTAAAATTGAGTTTTAGTCAACTTCAGATGATGCCAACTTTGTTGGCGAGACGCGCGTCGAGTGTAGTGTATAGTGTTTTGGTGTTTTGTGGAAAACAAGTCAGTGTTACATTTTATGTACTATAACACAATTTTAACGTTTTCCTTCAGAGCCGTTAATTTTATGTACTACTATGTCCTTAATGAATTGATATATTAGTCTTCTTAATAAGTTATCACATATTATCTTGGGTAAAGGTAGTCATGAAAAGGAAAACATCCATCTTAGCTTATACAAACATATATCATCCTTTTGAATCCAGTCAAAGTTTGTCAAGCTATATACCATATTGATAATTAATAACATAAACATGTTATTAATTCTAGAGATAAAATAATGGACTATAAGTTTGGAAATTAAAATGAAAGATTAATAACGTCGATATATATATATATATATATATATATATATATATATATATATATATATATATATATATATATATATATATATATATATATATATATATATATATATATTATAACTGCTAAACATATCACTGAAAGCATTTTGCAGCATTCGTAGTATTATAGTATAGTTGCACATTTCTTAATTATTTGTTCCAGTTCATACAAATTAGGTCCAACTAATTTCCATGAACAATCATATTTCTTTTTCCTATTTTTTTAAGTAAGAGAACACAATATAGTCCATATGGCGTTTATCATGGTGTAGTTGTAGAAGAAATTCCGTCAAAATGTTGTTCCTGCACCGCTTGGCTTTAACAGTGAAATTAGAAAAAGTATCTAATTATTTTTCTGCGGGAAACATCATTAAATCATCATTTATTTATAGATGTAGTGGAGATTCAACAATAATATGTAAATTATCACTGTGCCACATTTGATTATTTTGAGAATTAAAGTACGCCGTTATATGAAACGATATTTACAAATTGTTCCGCATGTTCAATAAGGAAGTCGAATTTCTTGATAGAGACATTTCTTAACTCTTGATAGAGATACTATTTCATAGATTTTTATATAGACGCATTTTATTTCTTGATAGAGATAAGGTTTTATAGATTTTTCTTCTATATATTGTCGAACATCATTGAACTTCTGTACAAACGGTTCATTTGTCAGCACTTTTCCCATGGATCACAGAACAAAATCCCCAACACATACCAATATAAGTTTTACGACATGCTTTAAAGTTTTCTGGCGTTACTTGTTGGTAAGTATTCTGTATTCTAGAAAGTATATGTTTGGGAGTTACCCTCGAAACTTCATATGTAAACACTGACTGTATTTGCAAATGCCATTAACTAACCAATTTGGAAATAGGTTTTCCTAGAACTGCTTGACATACTTGGAAAATTAAAAAAAAATATTGTTAAGGTTTATGTGGGTTTATGGTTTATGGCAATAGCATTTTATTAAGGATTACAATAAATGCTATTGTTCTGAAATGGTTGTTTAATATATGTTTTATTGTGGGAGAGTTTTCTTAAACTTCCATATTACTCTGAATTTGTAATTTTAATAGTATCCTAGAGTAAAAAAAAAAACTAGATAAAGATACATCGCCATTACCGGAAATGGGATCATAAATGGGATATGCTGCTGGGATATTGTTGATTCTACATTACTTGCTTGTTATACATCTACATTGCATATTACTTATTAGTCAATTGCTACATAATTTATTACTCAACGTTGATCATTCGAACATAACTAGAATCACAGCTCATTACAATTCATTTAATAGTAAGCCCACTTAAAGTGATTGTTATTTATTGTTTACTTTTAATAAACATATTTGTTGAAGTAAACCACGGTGTCCTTCGAATAAAAAAAAGATGTTGTAGAGTAGTACACTCAGTGATATGAAACCACGAGCAAATCTTTAACTAATTGTAAGATAATTTTAATATCTCGGTACGGTAGATGAGAGTGTCTTTTAACTAAAAGTTAAAAGGATTACCAAATTTTTTTAACCACACTATTAAGATTTTAATATTGTGACTGGATCTATATAACGAATCAAGATACATTGGTTTCTACATATTTTGTCATAACTGGTTATATAATTAGACTGCATTTACTCCTATGATTATGGGGATAATCATAAGAGTTTATGGATATAAAATAATGCGAATCTGTTTTACATTAGAATACTTAGTATATAACCAATACAGTCCGGGAATAAGTATACAGTATAATTATTAATCACAACGGTTTAATTTTTTTAGCATTTTTATATTTTATAATATACATATATGTTATATAAATTCCAACCCTCTTGTCATTTTATATTTTAGAATAATTCCACACTGTATTAATTATAAGATTACTTGCATGTACTCGTAAAATAATGTCAAATAAAGAGTATATCTAAAGTCACTATAATTATCAAGTAATCAAATCTTTTCGTGCTTTATTTTAAATTATATGTAAATTATAATTACAATCTTAACGAGTTGAAAATCTCCAGAGAATAACGCTTTTCTAGAACCTTTATACCACCTAAGTGATAGCGAGGTAATAAACAGAAAAAGCAGTAGTAACAATTCATATTATTCTCATTTCAAAGAGGTTATTCATTCTTCGACAAGTAAAACAAATTGCAAATCAATGTAAAATTAAACAAAAATATCTTTTTAAAAAGTTAAATAAAAAAAATGTTATATAAAATGTATAAAATATAGATTACTTTTTTTCTGAATAAGCTAATATAGTCAATATTATTCTTAAGGGGCTACATCCACTTAAATTCGTCAAAATTTTCAATAATTTTTTTTTGTATATTATTATAGAATGAAGACTTAAGAATATATTCTGAAAGTTTCAAGCCGATATCGTTAAAATTGACAGAGATATTAAATTTTCAGTCACGGGGTAGAGGGCGGCTAATGCTGCTACCTGCGCCCCTCAATGAGCGCCCTTGTCGAGTGCGGAACAATGATCGACTTAACTAATCAGCAACAAACTTGAGAAATCATTGTTTCATGCATTTTTTTCTTACTATATTGTAATAATGTATGCGCACAAAATTTCTCGCGCTAAGAAAGATGAAGCAAGCACGAGAAATCATCATCCTAAAAAAAGGCAACGTCCTCTGAATCCGAAACGGTGATCGTCATATCTCGAGAACCGATCGACAGATTCATTTGAAATTTGGCACAGTCACGCTTTAAGCCGTTGTTAACAGAATAACGATTTTGGATTTTTTAAAAATAATCAAAATTGTTTAAACATATTACGATAATAACTGAGTTATTTATCGAATTTTCGTACTTCAGTTCCATGTGCCGTTTTTTTAAGAACAATTTTCGGAAACGGCGATCGTCAATATGCTTCGCACATACTTAACTTCATGATAGCTTACTATTTTTGATTTCAGATGATCAGTTTTAGCAGGAGAAGGATCACCTTCGGATACCTTAATTCTCAAAATTAAATTAATTACTACGTCAGCGTTGAGGTGACGTCGACGATGTAATATCAACACGATTGTTTTTAAATGACAATAATGTTATTTCATCAAATCTGTGTAGACAATTAATTTATAACAATGACAATATGCAGCGCTATGACCTTTAAATTATTAGTTTTCTAGATTATAAGATTGAGAATAAGAAATTTTATTAAATGCAGTTTAATAAATGCTTGAAATAAAAAAAACTAACATAACAAAAAGTAATCAAATAAAATATTCAAACTGGAATCCTCTCGTTCTGGGGGATTCCTGTCTCTGTCAGAACTTCATTTCTTTAAGCGTAGAACACTTTTCTTAGGGTATTTGTGTAAATGACTAATTTTATAGTGAATTGTTTTTTTAAATCATTAATATTATTTGGTTTATTGAAATATACCTTCGACTCCATGTAACCACACATAACAGGCTTTAGGGGTAGGTCTGGAGACTGAACAGACCATTCAGTAAAACCTCTTCTGGTAAAGACCTGTTGATAATATTCGATTTATTATCATTTCGGAATTATTCATTGAATATAGGAATTATTTACTGCATATCTACAAGTACTCGTATTTCATCTATTATTTCATTGCAAATTGGAATCTGTGATTGGGATCATCTTTGTTTAGTTCATGAATTAGCATTCCTGTGAGTAATTTAAACTACTCATCTAGAAAGATAATAATTTAGTAATTCATAGCATTGCATATTTTCATTGTTAAAAATCTTTTTCTATTTAGATTTAATAAAACAACTGGATTGACATTTGCAATTAGCCGGTGCTACTAAGCATTTGTGATGATCTACAATGATTATAGTGATGTTATAGCAAAAACTGCAATGTCAAAAAAGCGCATTTAATTTTAATAACGTATCCAAAGGTTTTTGTGAAGTCTGATCAGAGGGTATATTATTCACGATTTCCATTTTAAACCTTCACATTATACATTAACATCTCATGACTTCTTAAAGTATTAATTATCATTTACCGAGCTTTGTATAACGGTTTAACGGTATAAATAAATCTTACCACTGAAGTGTATTCCGATAATGTCCTCTCTGATGGGGCTCTTTGGCTCTCTTCACCGTCGGAATAGGTTCTTGTCACGTGGACGGGGGTAGGAGATTCGTTATGCCTAGGCGAGGCAATATAGTGATTTTTTTTCACTCGTCTAGCCATATTTGTAAATTTCTAGGATGTGACCATCTGAAAAATATAATATTTATAAAAATGGTGAAAATAAAGAGTGAAGAAAAACTAAAATTAACTATAAGGCTTTAGAATAATATACAAAAAGAAATAAAAACCAGATGCTATGGAATGTACTATCGAAGAAAACTGTAATGTGCAAGTCTGCCTGAAATATATAATGATAAATTCATTTTCGAGATAATTACACTATTGATTAATAAAAGCTGCAATCATCTTGAGACCAAGGATATAACTAAAATGATTTCATTATCGTTTATAGTTCATTATACGCACCAAAAGCATTACATTCTTTCACAATGGTACTATAAAAGAAAATATGAAAGTCTGGGGCGTAGTAAATAAATGCATCATAATTCTAAATATTTAGATTATTAACAGATTCTGTTTCATAATTCATTCAAGTTTATGTATTTTATTATTTTCCCGCACTCCACTATACGCGGAAAAGTAATGTAATTGTGTAAAGAAAAAGTGAAAAAACTAATTTTTTTTTGGGTTTATTTTTCGTTTTCCGGCCTAAAAACAAAAAAAAAATGGGTATTTAAAAATTATTTGCTGTGTGTCTGTGTCGTTGTCGTTGTCGTCGTTGTCTTCGGCATTTATTCTTGTTAGCACGATAACTCAACTAAATCATGTCGGATCGATCGGATTTTGACTGACTCTGATTGTGGACGTCTCCCAGACGATACCTATTGATTTTGAGGTGGATAGAATACACTCTGCCATGTACATGGGTCATGAGAAATGGTGGACTACTTGAGAAATTTTTTTTGTTAGCACAATTACTCAATTAGATCGTGTCGGATCGATAAAAAGCCAGCCCTAAGGTTGATGAAATGCTATAGGATATAGGAAACATCATAGACGAGATTCTTTTTCTAATCAAGCTAACAATGACTAATTAATGTAAGAGCTTCAGCTTTAGCTTTAAAATAATGCACAAAAGTGTTTTAAGTTGTAGGCGTACATAAGTTAATTTTTAAAGTATTACATATTACATATTCTAAAATTAACCAAAGCAGTAATTTAATTTTTTAAATATAGTAGGTAGGCGTTTAGCTCGGGTGCAGCAGGGGTTCATCTCAGTATCCTTGATGCAGTATCCGGCAAGATAAAGGGAGACAACGCATTATCCTACAGGTATGTCTGTAATAATATCATTCGTACCATAGTTTGAGATCTAGGAACCAGGTCCAGTACTGTTGGTGTCATTACATGCTTCAATTTGAGTTCCTGTGGAAATAATTAGGCCCTCTTCCTAATAATAGGTGTGTCTGTTCTCGTCGAGATGATCGCTGAGATTTGTAGCTTTGTCTTAACTGAACTGATATTCATGAAAACAAACGCTTTATTTGTAAAATGTAAACATTAGGTTAAACAACAGGATTATTTTCAAATTAAGTAATTGTAAAATGCTTCTCTAGTAAATGCTAAGAACTATTTTGTGTATCTCAATGACGGATGGATTAGTACAACCCTCTTACAATCAATTTTTACATTCTTCCAATATATTTTTCCTGACTATTCTCTACTATGTATGTACCACACATACTCTCTCCATCTCTATTATTATAGATGTTTAAAATGTTATATGCCACTAAAGTTAAATATCCTGGAATATTATTTATACTGCTATTGACATCGTACTACTGTATATTGTAGGGGTTGCCAATCGGTTGAAGAAATATACTTTTTATGGCACTTAATAGCGTTTTGCCACGCGATTGTTGTAAATAAATCATTAACGGTGGTACGACGGGTAGAAAGGGTAATTATTATAGAAAATTTGTCTGTAAAATTTAACTGTTATCGTCAATAACAAGTCAATAATTCTCATTATTGACTTATCATTTTATAATATTCCAGGCTCAAAACTCAATGGGTTCTAAAAATGCTTAGTTGTGACAAGAAAATGCGATGAATATATGTTTCAATTGCTTTTTCCGCAGAGCATCAGTGGTTGTTTATTTTTTTTTTTTCCGTGATATATATGTCGCATTTAAAAATAGTTCAAATTATTTTACCTTAATTCGAATAGAAGGACTCGCGTTTTTGTTGTAAGCCTCAGGGCACCAGATAATAGTTTATTAAGATTTTCCGTCATCCCTTTTTTACAGTAGGTATGAAAAAGATATCACCTCATGTTACTTTATATCTGCAAAAAACTGACCGTTTTTTGCCGCTTTTGAAAGATTTGCCGGAAATTTTATTGAATAGTCGTTAACAGATCTGACTTCGTGAAGGTGCGAGTGAAGTGCAGTTGTGATTTTTCTTTGTTCAATTAGATTGAACTTGTGATTGATGTTTTAATTAAATCAGAAACAAGTGCAGTGTAAATATATGTATAGTGGGTGTGCATAAACTATTTGTTGGACATATTTTGTGATTTGTGTGTGATGGATATTGGCCTACATTCTAGACGACTGGAATTAGGGAAGGAGTTAAATAGGTAAGTTAACTATTTAAGTATTTTAGTTGTAATCAAATAGTTTTTGAAGAAATAATTAGAAGTCTAATGATAATACATATATTGCGCATAGAAATTCAAGGAAAGTAAACATAATGACTTTATTTGTTAATAAAAAGACATGACTGACTTTGTTATAACTAAAAAAAAAATACTTTGATTTAATTAGACATAATACCAATATATGAATAAAAAAAGCCAACAGTTAAAACAATGAATTATATTGGTGGTATTATATTGTCTATGTAGTAATGACATACATATGTATAATTGTTAATTAATTAAAAATATATGTTTCTTTGCAGGTAGGTTCCGAACGAGCTGGACACCATTTTTAGTACAAGGTAAGAGTTTTAAAACAGAATAAATAATAAAGAATTACATAGAAAAACTACAATAGCTGTAGTAATCGATGTACTCTGTCAATCAAGTTAGTATCTGCAGGGTATGAATAGGAAAAAAATACAGCTTAATGGTCACCAAAGTAAAATGTGGGTTGTAACCTCTATATGAATAATTTTTCTCAGTTTCCTGTGTTACTTTAAAACATCATTGAGCGACTTAACGATAAGTCTGTCTAAGAATATATCCATAAATATGAAAAATACAAGAAATAAGTATTTGAGTAAAAACAATTTTTAATATATGTACTACGTTCTCAAAACGGGTTAAAAAGTATAAAATAAGCCTAGCCCATAAAATTCTCCTAGCGCCATACATATTTCTAATCCCATACAGATAGTCCTGAGAATTAGTGATTGTGAATTATTAATAGCTATGAAAATACTTGTAAGATTTAAAGTGAAAGCGTGAGGCGCATGCAATTATTTTACACTTCTTAGTCCGTTTTAAAAACGTGATATATTAATTTTTTTTATTTAAATTAATATGTTCAAAAGATAGTTTTTTAACGGTAGGATAGACAAATGGGTGGACCGATAGCGTAAGCTGAGTAATAGAATTCTGTACGAAGCTCTAACGAACAGACAAGAAAGCGAATTAATAAAAACGTGGTAAAATATAATCTAATATGTAACTGTGAGTTATTATTATGTCCAATTGTCCAAGTCTAGTACTGGTCTAGTCTCTTTATTGTTAGTATAACTCCCCCACCTTGTTGTTGCTATAAATTACTTAAATTCTATAAAGTGTGTAGATATGAGCTAATGTTGTAACAAACTTTCAGAGCTACAGGTATCTTTTAATGGGATAAGATCAAACGCAGTATTTTGGTTAGGGAAGTTATTTATTATTCATCCCCTGAAATAGGCAATAGAAACGAAGATGATAGCTATAGACTCTCGGGGGTGTATCGGGTTGGATAATAACATTTTGCAGTCTCTAAAAAAATAATCTTCAGTCTTTATTAACAACAATTTTAGTAATGATGTCCTATTTTAAGGGTATAATTTTTGTTCAACTCCTACTCCTACAATATACAGCAGTATATTGTAGGATCATCAACTCCTACAATATACAGCAGTATGATATCAATAGCAGTACAGATAATATTCCCAGACATTTAATTTTAATAGCAGGTAATATTCCAACTATTCATAATATTAGAGATGGGTAAATAGCTTTGTCGCACATGTATATTTATTTCCATGAGTACTGTTCACAAAAAAAGCAGACATGGTATCCTTATGTCTGTAATGTGTGATGGATAATAAAATAAAATTCCATATATTTGTCGCATTATGTTATAATAATACAACGCAGATTCTTTAATAAGTTACTGGAAAATACATTCATTTGGGACTCCTCAACAGTAATTTTTAGTTATTCTGAATTATGAAGATTTATGAAGAGAATCAGTAAATCTTTATTGGAAGTACTACAATAAATATAATAACGTCACTATCCGTTCTAATTTTAATAACTGGAGATACATTCGGATTATTGTTTATGAAGATCATTGATATATCTTACATATATAGAAGATAGATGTAAAATTGAAAGAGATATTGCTGAGAATAGTGACGAAAAAAGTATTGCAAGGATATAAAAATTAAGAGGGTTGTTCTAACTCCAGCAGTATTGAGATACACAGACCAGGTCTTAGTATCCTTTATAGTAGCCTTTTAAAACTACATAATTTGGAAATAGTTCTCCTAATATACTGTGTGGAAAAAAGTATAGACTACCCCTAATAACTTGGTAGTCTTCAAGGTTTTATGGAAAACGCTTCCAGTCTCTTATATTCTGTTAGAACTCATTTGTCTTTTTATTGACATCTGTCAAAAATGCGACGTAATGGACATCTTTCTTAAATAACAATATATGACGTGATACATCATATGAAAGCTCTTGTTTCACTTAGTGTGTTTCCAGATTTTTTTGCGATTCTGTCTTGCCGTTTCAAAATGGCGACCGCTTAATTGTGAAAATTATCTTAAATTAATTCCCAGTAAAATAATAACATTTTCTTGTTTTATCAGAAAAAAAACCAAACTATTGAACATAAGTTTTATTATCAATCAAACTAACAACGCGTAATATTAAATATGATCAAATAACTATGACCAAATAAAACCAAATAATTATGACCAAAACTGCTATTGCAATGACATTGAGATATATTTTTTTCCCACCATGGATTTAAAAACAAACTCAGGTCAAAAAACTTAATAAGGGAAGACATTAAATGATAAATCCTTAGGACTGTCTTAGTGTGATTATGTTTGCTTTTTTTCTGATAAAACAAGAAAAAGTTATTCTTTTAGTGGGAATTAATTTAAGATAATTTTCATAATTGAACGGTGGCCATTTTGAAACGGAGCGACAGAATCGCAAAAATATCTAGGAACACACTGAGTGAAACGATAGCTTTCAAATGATGTATCACACGCCATAATTGTCATTTAAGAAAAATGTCGATGACGTATTTTTGATAGTCAATGAAAAAACAAATGAATTCTAACATAATGTGGAAAACTGAAAAACTAAATCGACGTGTTCAAGCGTTTTCCATAAAACCTGAAGACTACCAAATTATTAGGGGTAGTCCATACTTTTTTCTACACTCTATACATTTTGACCATATTATATCTTCGATACATTCTTTATACACTTTATCCATGATTATCATAAAAATTATTTTTTATGATGTAATAATTTGAACATGGAGTATGTCACTCGACATACTTTTATATGTGACAAAATAACTTGCGGATGGTTATCTCAGACTGAAGATAAGTGAAGTTCGTTGACCCCTAAATATGCTAAACCAAATTTAAAAGTCACCCTGTGTCGTTAAATCTTCAATATTTGAGTTACATGATTTATTGTAGTTTAGGTTTCCACCCTGTATATTCGCCTAGTTTTGAATTTTTCAATTCATATTTAGAATGCACAACATATTTCTTGAATATAGTATATCTTGGTTTTTTTACTCTGTCGAATAGTTATTCGAATGCAAAGTCTATTTTTGACTTTTTTCTACTACGTTTTACTTGTGTTTTTTTCTTTTATACAGCCGAAGTTGTCATTGTTATCGAAATATGCATATGCATATATAGGTTCATTAAAATATCGTCTGTGGTTAACGGGAATATAAGTATGTTATATTCGTGAAAATCACAGATATATTATCTAGAAGTAGTTTTGAAAGCTTCCTTATCCCACTACAATAAGACAAAATGTTATGTATTCAAAAATATCCCAAATTTATTGAACTGAATAAAATTGAACAGAGGGCAGGACTATTTTATTTCCCATGATTGCTCTTCCATAGAATAAATTAACTGAAAAATTTTGAGTTAAACGTGTTAAACTTAAGCTGTTTATAAAATTTTGAATTGATCATTAATGGTGAATATTTTTACTATTCTATTTATATTCAAGACGATATATACGTTTTACGATTCTAACTGAACTTAATAGATTTATTAGATGTACAACGTTCTTTTATTATTATAAACGATAATATTTATCTGGGTGCAACATTTATTCCTTTATGTAAAATATATTTTGAGGAAACACTGTATAAAGATCATTAATATTTTACAAGATATTTATGATAGCCGTGTAATAGAACGGTTTTATATATATATATATATATATATATATATATATATATATATATATATATATAGCAAAAAATAATAAAATTGGGTTAGTCAATTTATGACTAGTTTACGCATTAATGTATTTATATGCACTAAATATAAAACATTGTTGGTTGGCATTTTATTTAATTTTTGAATTAATTCTGTTTTAATTAACTATTTAAGGTTTCTCGGTTAATTAAAAAGAGAAAGTGTTTTTTATAAAACATTCTGCACTCACTTGGTTATATAAAATGGCAGAGTTATATATAATGAAAAAATGTTTGCGTTAATAAATTTAAGAGGTATTAAAATACATTTTTGTTAATACTTTTAAGAGGTTAAAATCTTGTTCTACTATTGATTTACAGAATATCTACACGCTGTGGTTTTATTATTTATTTAAAAGAAGTTATATATTATGTGCCTTTTATTTTTGATTGATCAATTACAAAGTCATATCGATGTAATTTACTATATTCCATTTAAAAGGGCTGTGTAATCTCTGAGCAATGCAGTTTATAATCCGTGGAGAATAGTAAAAGGACATAAGTACATACAGTGATTTCGTAAAATAATGAATAAATCCTTAAAATGTCAAGGAATAACTTCTGGGGAAAACTGTCGGACTCGGGATTTTGTTTTTAGTTGAATTTTATTTAAAACAAAATTAGTACATACAGGGTGATACGTGTAGAAAATGTATGACGTCATTGATTTTTTAATGGCAACCCCATTTTTTGTATTAACGAATATGAAAGAGCACGTTTTTTATATACGCTATAATTGTGAAATTTCAAAATTCAAAAGCTAAAGCAAATTAGCGTAATTCAAAACTAAATTTATTGGCACAATGATTATGTTAAAATTTAAGTAAGTTAAATGTTGAAATTATGCACAGTTGGCCGCCTGATAATAGCCAAGACGATTAATAAGTTATATTTGAATATTGTAAATAACTTTAGGAGGTACACGTTATAGCTCATGACGAATTCATGTTTCTAATATTCTAAATTCTCCGATCTAGTAACTTACAATTTAATTTTAAGTATCCTCTTAAAAAGTAATATAGGAGTGTCAAATCTGGTGATCTGACTAGACACCAAATCGGGCCCCGTCTCCCTATTCAATGATTAGGGATTATATCATCTAAATAAGCGCGGAGTAGTGTTGCATAACAGGGAGGTACACCATCTTGTTGAAATAAAAAGTTATTTCTTCTTAAGATCTGGTTCTTGTACATCTGGATATAAAGTTATTAGTGCAGGAATAGTCTCTCCTCGAAGAAAATCGAAATATCTCACCAGTTAAGTTCACATCAAAGAAATAGGAACCCAAAATTCATCCGCCGACTATGCCTCGGTACACATTCACTTTATGGGGATTTGCGTATGATACTCCGTTCATTGGGATTCTTGGTACGATTTTAAGTTTTTATTTGATAATAAAAAAATATTATAGGTTGCAAGGCTACAATCAGGCAACTAATGGTGCACAATTTGAATATTTATTTTGGTTGATATTTTTTAAACAATCATTGCCATTAAATTTGGTATTTTGACATCGCACAATCGCTTTTCTTAATTTTTTTTATCTAACCTGTTCTCATGCTAACGTAATTATTATCGTGTATGTGCCAAAAATGTGTTCTTTCATATTTCGTAATAAAGAAGGGGGTTTCCATTAAAAAATATATCCATGTAGTTATATCTCCTACACGAATCACCCCTGTGTATATTAATTTATATTTTCAAAAATGTGTAATTAAAAATAAAATTTCATGGGTTCGAGGACTTTTTCCATAAGTTGTTCCTTGAATTTTTAACGAATTTATTTATTATTTACAAAAGCACTGTATAGATTTTAATGTATTAGCTATCCTTGAAGTAATAAAACACTTTGATATAATTTTTGATACAATTGATATTTAAGTTTGGAGATAAAACATATTTAAATTTATATTTATTTGTGTTACATGTTCAGCTGGGGTGTTGATTAATTTTCCAATGAAAAAATAAAATAGTTCAAGATTTATAAATAAATGACGCATTCATTACCTTAGTAGTTGAAATATTAAGAAAATATAATTTGAATTTCAGGTTATACTTCTTTTCTAATCATTTTCACAACGTTTTAACTTTATAACAATATTTTGTTGAAATTTAATTTGAGTAAGGATTCAAGTTAGAAATAAAATGAAACACGTTCTGAGATATTTTTCGAAAAAGTCTTAGTGTGTTACAATCTTGTTCCTGAGTTTTATTTTTCATTGAGTTATTTGCCTAGAAGTGGCAAATTTTTTCTGGATGATTTATTAAAATTTTTAGATCAGTTAACGTGGCTTCAAGTATAGACACTCTAAAATATTGCATTACTTTGTCAAATAATTCCATTTCAAGTATAAGAATTTGCGATTCTAATTCAACATCTTCAGTTTTCTTTGTGCGCTAATGTGTATTTCTTCGATAACCTTGAAATTTGGTAAATAACTACCTTGAATTAGTTTGTATTAGGGTAGCTAATTAACTAACCTTTCTAGAATAGTTTCTTTAATATATAACTTGAGCTTATTGTTAAGTTGTTAAGTTTAAGTTAAGTTATGTTGTGAAGTCTGACAACTGGTATTGTCTTTTTTATATCATGACTAGCTCTTCAAATACATATATTTAGAGTACCTCTACTCCACTATATTTTCACTACATTTCTGGATTATATTGGTCTTTCCCTGAAATTAAATAATATTTGCCACTATTGCAATAAATTTTATTTCCAAAAGCTTTTTCACAATTAACGTTTAATTATTTATTCACTGTGTGACAAAAGATTTTTTTCTATTAAAATGTAGCGCAGGCATTCCCCAAATATAATATGATAGCTAAACTGATTTTATTTATACACCAACCAGCGTTATACTCGTAATGCGCGTCACTGTCGAGCTGAATTATGCAATATAAATATTTAGATTTCGATGCAACTGCGGGTAGTGATAAAGGGGTCGAAAAGTAAAAAAGAGATGTAACATGTGACAAAATGTTTTTAATAGACAAGAAAATTTATTTTCTATTAATAATTAATAGATAAGGAGAATACCGTGGGAATTCAATTCAGCACAGTGCCTGACGCAGAGTGAGACAGCACTGAAGCTAAAATTTTTCTAAATATTTTTTAAACGTTTACTCACTATTACATATTTCGAAATTTGGTAAACCCATATTAGTATAATAATCTTTACTTCATTTTAATCATAATTTATCACAGGAGTTAAATGAGTTAACTGTCTGAATAATTACGTACCTTAATAATATTGCATTGTCAGTGAAAATATAAATATCTACACAAACTGTATAAAACAATTATTGTTGAGTTTCTGAATTATTTATAAACGAAATAAAACACAAGTCGAACAGTACTGTTCCAACATTCCTCAGTTCAGCGTAACGGAAAATAATCAGCGTTTTTATGCGTATTGGGCAGAAAAACGAGTAAAATTCTTTATATTTTTTGCTATCTTAGTAAATTATACAGCTTTTTTAGAACTCGTATCTAATTTTAAAGACAAGGATTCCAGTAATCGAATTCCATAAACTCATTTTAATTTCGTCTACAAAGCAATCGTTCATGTTAAAAACTTTTTTACAATTGTATAATGAAAGCGATCAATATTTCTTGCAAATTAAATATTAGAACCAGTGGTATACTTTCAACTCACTAATTCCAAATATGTGATTTACAGAATGCATCTAACGAATTTTAATGAAATGATTTCCTTAGTATAGTCGTATATATGTATTTTGAAAGAAGTTTAAATAGTTTAGACACATAGAAATCGAGTCAGTTTTTTACCTACAGCCATAGTCTCTAGTGGGGTAGGTTATACATAGGACCGAAGACAAAGACACCTAGGCTCAGGGAGAAGCGCCAAACTCCCCCCGCTGATATCAGAACGAGAGTATGCTATCCCAGTGCTAAGCTCAGTCCGCTACCCTGGAATACAGTACGAATTATATTGTGTTAATTGCCTCTGTATGAGAATGCTACAAATCACCTATCCATGTTGGGGATGAGGAGCAAAGTGCACACAAGGTTTTTGACTTTTTGAAGGTCTAATTGAGCCATGTCTATACGTTCGTGTTGTAAATCTAATTCTCTAGTTCTACTTAACTGTCTTGGCGGAGTAGTTGGGTATGGTCTAGCAGTACTTTTACTAGTCCGCGTTATACAACCTACCTAAATGCCCATCGTATTCTTAAGTATATTTAAATTACAATAATAGACATAGGCTTTATATAAATACGAAGAAAGAGCCCTTTCTTAAGAATGAGTTATTATGGTGCTCTGAAGCAAGTTATTCATAGTTTGATTAACGCTAACATTTGACTATTAGAAATGTTTTTAAATGTTTATATGTATAGTAAACTTAATACAATTAATATTGGGCATATATTTAGTGTTTCATTCAAAAAATATAATAAATGACACATATTAAGTTGTTACTTAAGGAGGATTTGCGGGTTTCTACAAGTTAATTATACCCCTCGACTGGGAAACGAATATAGTATTAATAATAAGTTGTTTGGCTTTAAAAGGCATATAATGTAAGTTTGTAGTTACATATATCGTTCCCACTGTATCATTTGAGATATTCAGCTTAAATCCGAATGCCGAGCTAATGAAAACCAAGCTCTTTCTCTGCATCGGCAAGATGGATGGGTGATTTATTGCATCCTCTTATAAATGTGTCCGTAACAATATCATCTGTACTATGGCCCTGATAGCAGACTAAGTCCAGTACTGGAAGTGTCATTGTATGTTTGAGTTCAAGTCCCAGTGGGGGGATTTTGGCATTTTCTTTGAATATAGGTGTGTTTATCCTCATCTTTGTAGCATTTCCCTCCGCCCGCCAGCGCCGTCTTTAGAGAAAGGAGATTATTTTTTCTATGTATAAACTTCTGTGTGGCCCAACTTACAACACCAGCTTGTATATCGATAGGCAAATAAAAATAGAAATTATTTTGTTTGTTAACGTATGGAATCACTTTCTCTATATTAATTGTAGCAATAGTTACAAGCACAAAAACTTCTTTAAAAGTTAAAATATCAATATTATAATTGATAAATGACAAGATTACCATTTCTAAACCACATTCAACTCATTAACAGTTAAGGTATAGGCTTTCTTGAAAATTAGGAAAGAAAAGGAGGAAATATGTACTCCTCGTCAATCATCATCATTAGGTCATCAGTCCTAAGACTGGTTGGACGCTAACCTCCAGCTTCTCCTATCTTGTGCTAACCTATGCATTTCGCTAATTGTGCTACAACCTACATCCCTTACTATTTGCGAGCAGTAGTCTAATCTAGGCCTACCTCTGCCTTTCTTCACTCCTATTTCTGCCTCCAATATATCGCGGACTATTCCCCCATGTCTCAGCAAGTGGCCTACCATTCTATCTCTTCTCTTCTTTAAGTTTTTCCACATACTTCTTTCCTCGCCGACTTTCTCCAATATTCTTCGTTTCTAACTCTATCAGTCCATGGTATTTTCATCATTCTTCGGTAACACCACATCTCAAAAGCTTCTAATTTCTTCCTACTTGCTTCCTCTACCGTCCAGGTTTCGCAGCCGTATAGTGCCGTGCTCCATACATATGTTTTCAAAAATCTCTTCCTTGTTTCTAAGTTTATTACCTCCGAGCATAAAAGTGCTTTCTTTTTGTTAAAAGCTACTCGACCCTGCGCTATTCTCTGTTTTATGTCTTTATCGCTTCTTCCATCCCAATTTATTTTACTTCCTAAATAAGTGAAGTCTTTAACTTCCTCCAATCTTTCATTATTAATTTGTACTTTCGTTTTTGCTCTGCTCTCGCGCCCTCTGCACACTAACACTTTAGTTTTGGTTTTATTCACCCTCATTCCGTATTCCTCTGTCAACACTGCCTCCATTTCGTTCAATGCTGATTCTAATTCCTCCTTACTAGATGCTAATACTGCTATATCATCCGCGAATCTCAGCATTTTTAGTTTCTGTCCCTGTACTTTCATCCCGAAATCCACTCTATCTTTTACCACATTAATCGCCTCTTCGATGTACAGATTAAAAATTAGTGGTGATAGCGTACTTCCTTGTCTTACTCCTTTCCTAATACCTACTTCCCTTTTTTCCCCTTCTACTTCTATAACAACAGTTTGCTCCTTGTATAGATTGTGTACTACTCTCCTATCTCTATACTCCATTCCCGCGCTCTTTAGTATCTCGAACATTTTTTCCCATCTTACGTTATCAAAAGCTTTTTCTAAATCTACAATATATAAGCGTTCTTTCCTTTTTCTATTGTTTTCTCTAACATTACTCTTAGCGCCAGAATAGCTTCGCGAGTTCCCCTATTTCGCCTAAACCCGAATTGGTCTTCTCCTAGTATTTCCTCCGCTCTATTTTCCATCCTCTTCTGCACTATTCTAGTTAAGATTTTTGACGCATGGGAAGTTAGGCTAATCGTTCTAAAGTTCTCGCATTTGTCGGCTCCTCTCTTTTTCGGTATAGTAACGATAATGTTCCTCTTATAATCCTCCGGCATCTCGCCCGTTTCATATATGTATTTTACCAGTTCAAATATCCTATTTACTACTTTCTGTCCCGCACATTTCAACATTTCCGCCTGTATTTTATCTACATCCGGCGCTCTATTATTCTTTAGCCCCCTTAGTGCTATTGCAAATTCCTCTCTCAATATAGGTTTTCCTACATCTTCCCTATCGATGCTAGATTCTTCCTCTAATATCTCTCCTAATTCCTGACCATCGTATAAATTTCCTAAGTACTGCTTCCATCTATCCGCTTTCTCCTCTCTTCCGATTAGTATGTCCCCCGATTGACTCCCAACGTTTCTACTTATTGTTCCTATATCCCTGAAGTTCCTCTTAATTATTTTGTAAGCCCCATCAGTTTTACCTACTTGCAACTTATCTTCTACTTCTTTGCATTTATCCTCTATCCATTGTTCTTTCGCTTTTCTACATTTTCTAATGATTTCCCACTTTATTGACTTATAAGTTTTCAGTCTTTCTTCGTCTCGTCTGTTTTTGTAGCCTCGTCTCTTTTGCATTAAGTTTAAGATTTCGTCCGTTATCCAGGGCTTCCTAGCTTCCCTTATATCGTGTCCTAAAACGTCCGTAGCCGCGGAAGCTAGACTATTCTTGATACCCTCCCACTCAGTTTCTGCGTTCTTGATTTCGTCCTTACTCGTTTTATTTATTATTTGATCTGTTTTCTCCTGGAACTTATCTTTCATATTCTGATCCCTCAATATGTCTACATTTATACGTTTCTTATCCTTCCGGGTTTTCAGATTTTTGAACTTTAATCTAGCTTTCATGACTACCAAGTTGTGGTCGCTGTCTACATCTGCTCCTGGATAACTCTTGCAGTCTTTTACTTGATTTCTAAATCTCTTTCTAACCAGAATGTAGTCTATCTGATACCTGTCTATCCCTCCTGGCATTTTCTATGTGTACCCCCTCCTAACGTGATTCTTGAACAATGTGTTCTCGACTACCATCTTGTGCTTCTCACAGAATTCTATCAGTCTGCTACCTCTCTCGTTTCTGTTTCCTAATCCATAAGGACCTACAAATTCTCCTTCTTTCCCCTCACCTACGACTGCGCTAAAATTTCCTACTATTATTAGATTTTCATGACCCTTCACAAATCCTATTACCTGCTCTATGTCCGAATAAACGGCTTCTAACTCTTCCTCACTGTGGCTAGAAGTAGGCATGTATACTTGCACTATTACTGTTTCCACTGGCTTCGAATATAACCTAACTATCATTACTCTCTCGCTGTATTGTAGGTAGCTATCTACACACTGTCCTGCGTTCTTCCGCATAACGATTCCTACTCCCGCGTTTCCATTTACCGATCCTGTGTGTATTACCCTATAGTCACGGCTCCAAAAATCTCCTACTTCCGGCCAGCGAATCTCACTTATACCTACTATATCTAATCCTAACCTATCCATTTCTATCTTCAGATTTTCTAGCTTCCCTGCCTGTCTCATGCTTCTGACATTCCACGCTCCGACTCGTGAAATGCTACACTTCTTACCATTATTGCACTCGATCACGTCTCCCGGAACAGTCCTCACCCGGAGATCCGAGCGGAGGACTATTTTACCTCCGGAGTTTTTTGCCCCAGGAGACGCCATCATTAATTTAGGATAAGCTTTCTGCTAGCTGTTCTGAGGATTATAATGTGGTGGGTTCCTCTTGCCTTCCACATCGCAGTCGTGTGTGTCATATCACCATACCAACCCCCACGGTTTCTGCCACTATGACTACTGAAAGAGCTGCTGCCCTCCTTCAGGGACTTGTCTTAGTCTGGTTTTTCAATAAGGACCCTCCCACTATGGTTAAATCTATGGTACGGCTCCTTAAATCATTAAAACGCGCAAGTCGACCCACCCGCTCTAGTTTGCACTAGAACTTCGTCAAGGTGCAAGTCCTATCGGATCGGTGCTCGTCAATAATAGGAAAAAATGTGAGATTTCTCTATGTATACCAGTGGCGGCTCGCGCCAGTGGTAGAAAATAGGTGAAGAGTCAGGATGTATAAACAGAAAAAAGTAGATTAATTTTTCTTAAGACTTACTTATAGCCAAGCTTATAGCTATCTAATTTTTGTACACCAAATCAATTCTTCGATCTTTTTGTGAGGAGTAGTTATATATTATATCTTCATAAAATGGCTGGTCCTTCTTTAGTTCTAGCAACAATTCTTTCTCGATAGAAACAGTTGCTAAATATTTCTTCTTGGGAAGTGGTATTTCTTGAATAGGTCTTTGTACGTTTAAGACATGAAAAGCCTCTTTCCACTGACGCACTTGTTGATGGAATAGATAAAATTATACAAAACAGTTTGTAAGCTTCTGTAAGAAATGTCTTTATATTCGTTCAGTTTTTTGAGCGGTTCATGTAGCGGTATAGTTTTGTAACTTTCATCACTATAATATAGGTAAAAGTATGTTTGGTAAATATATTTCCATAAATCGTTCCAAATTTTCAAAAGCATTAGAAGGGAAACACGAGTTATATTGTTCAAATTTTGTAGTATCAGCGAGACAAACAAATTTCAACTGTTCTCAGTCCTGAAACCTGACGTCTATTTCCATTAAAATATAATCCAATATTTCATAAAAAGGTGCTTTATATCGTGTACTGATGGCTTCGTTAGAGAGACCAGCCTATTGTCGTTTTGTAATTTCTAATTTCTTCAATCTACTTGATTTATTAAAAATTGTCTCAAAAAAGTCGCTATTTCTCTTTTTGTTCAATATTTCACGTCTGTTTTATTTGATGCACGCAAAATTAATATCTAATTATTCTGTTTGTAGGATATCACATAGAATATCTGGGCAGAATCGGTATGCTTATATAATGCCCTCGTAATATTTAAAATATATAAAAATCCATTCCTGTTCCAAACCAATTGTTTATTATAAAATAGTAAACAGGGCCAGCAATATAGTTTTTTAATATTGAGCTGCTACATAACCATTTATAATTTGTGAACCAAGCAGTTTTGAAATTAACGTTATAAGATTCCAGATTTCTTAATCTCATTTTTGGCGAATATAGATAAAACATTCGTAGGTCTTCCTTCCAGTAAAACGTCTCTTTTATCTTCGTCTTTCCAGCGAAAGAACGGTGTTTCCAACAAATTACAAATAATATCGTTAACTGGATTAATTATAAATAATGTAAATTATTGTTTCATTTAATATTATTACTATCAAAGTTGAAAAATCACTAATTATACGATCACTCAGTTGGTCAATCAACACATTAAAATCAAAAAAGGAAGTCTAAAAATGATGAAAACACAACGCAAATTCAGTAAATCGCTCAAATTCAAAAACAGACCGTGCTTCAGTATACTAAATAGATGCAAGTCTACTGTGCAGATACCGTATACAATCTTGGGAACCTCTTCACCTAGGTGGAGGGAGAAGACGGACTAAATGGACGTGGGCTATTGCGTGACGTCACGTTACCATAGCAATCCGCTGGAGCAGTGCATATTTGAGGGCACTTGATTTTTATCTCTTCACCTGCGAGTTATTTATATTATAGATAACACGCGCATGGACTATTGAAGATTTAAAGGACGTTCCAATATAAACAGCATTTTTAGTAGCATAGCGGCATACTATGCTTGATATAAGAATATAATAGATTTTTTATAACAAAATTTATTTGGATGTACATATTAAAGGCATGATTATGTATCCCAAAAATATAAAAAAAAGAAATCCCAGTCTCAATTCCTTTGGTGAAGAGGGACTTCACCTACTTCACCTGAATTGCTACTGATGTATGCGTAGAAGAAAGAGTGAGGGCACGAGGACAGCATTTAGCTAATCATTTAGTACCAGGCCATTTACTGCGCACCTTGTGGACGGTCTTGTTCTTGACGAGCAGTATGTTGATTGAACATTTTTCTTTTCATCACTAATACGTATATAATACAGACAATTTGATAATTTTAGTAAATTCAACGAGTCACAAAATTTTGTTAAGTAATTTGGGAAGATAATGGGGGCTCTAGACATTATGAGAGCGAAATTTATAGATTTTCAGTTCAAATTTTCACGAAATAAGATATTTATTGTCCCCAAAATGTTTATAAATCCATTTGTTTTAGTTGATCAATGATAATAGGTGATGCTTGAAGGTCAACGCTTTTAATAGAAAGAATATCTCTATGTTTTGGCATTAACAAACGAAAGCTTTTGAGATTCCATGTACATATAATATAAAAGAGAAACGATTAACTGTGGATAATGGGCTACAGATATAGAATCGTCGTCAGTACGATTGACGTCGTCAATATCTTGTTATTGTTTTTCTTTGCTTAAAAAAGAAATTTTTTAAAGACCATGTATAATATACATTGCTAGGCATTATTGCTGTTTGTAAAATGCTAATAAGTTTTCCTGGAACGGCTTATTTACATATAGAGAAATAAATAAAATATTTTAGAAATTTTAAAACACCGTCGTTAGACTTGATTTTATTATGACTCATTAATTCATTACTATTCTCATCTATTACAACTATACTAAGGCACGCAAGAAAATAATATTGTTACATACAAAAGAGAAGAACGTTCCCGTGAGACTGCAGTTTAAACAGAGTTAATTGTTGGGCAAAATATATGTTCATAAAACTTCTAGACCATACAAGAATATAAACAAAAATTTGGGTTATCCGATTGTCTGAGATGAACTCTTATGTACCGCCGAGTTAAATAATAGGTACAAATGATTCACGGTATTATTTATGGCTGCTGAGCGTAAAATGCATGAGCATTACATTTGGTCTGTTTGCAAATTTTTATGCTTTTATCTTACCAAACACAGCTGCCTGTTGTTACATTGTTAGAAAGCCGTAGTGGCCATGGCCACTTGACGACAGAGAAAGTTACTGATAATTAAATCAATTAAAAGTAATTATAAAATAGAACCTTATCAATCACTAATCAGAATGAGAGTGAAATTGTATATTATGCTTTTATGTTGAATGCGTTGCTCATGTTCATTTCAGAATTAATTTATGAAATGAATAAATTCATTTCATAAATTGATTTAAGTGCGTATTTGAGATAATGAAGATAATAATTATCTTCTTTACTTCTTAATACAATTAGGAAAATATGAGGAATTTAAAATAATACAGTGTATAACTTTAGTGAAAGGTTTTGGAAAAATAATGTAAATACTATATCTTAAAAGATAGGTTTTATTTCACGTAAATATATTTTTAGACATTACTATTTAATACATATATTAAAGATTAACTAACTATATACGTAAATATAAAATATAACTGACGCTATAACTGATATTAAAATGTTGTTGTTTTCGATTTTAACAGCACGTTATGTAGTTCTTGTAATATGACAAAAAACATACTTTGCTCTCGAGAGCCTAGTCTACGTATGCTTTTACTAAACATATTTAGTAATACGAATGTATCTATATAATTGTGGAACAATTTAAATAAAAATAAAAATTAAAGGTTAGTAAGCACCATTCTAAAGTTCAATGACTGTCATGGATGTCAAATCTTTGTAGAAGCAGAGTGTGGTCGTACTTCCTTACTGGATAATAATTGTCTATGTGAAATAATAGGTACTTTAAGAAACGTTGTTGAATATTTCCAAATTTATTCATATGACATAGATACTGAAGATATAAAAAAGGCTACATTATTTTAATTTCGAACGAACTAACGTAAAATAAAAATATTTTAATGTAGCAGTGTTATTACACGATGTCGTTTTTCAAAATGACGAGACCAAGGGTTTTACACGTACTCGTATTTAGAGCCACATAGTTGATATTCCTAGACGACGAGAGCTTATAATAAAGGTACACACCAAGTCAATGAGTTTTTGCAATATTAAGTGATCATTCAAAGAGGGTATATTTAAAAATAATTTCTAATGTCATCACCAAAAAATCATGCTACTAAGTATTAGAGTAAAGTCATTAATAAATAAGATGACGAACAAATGTCCCAGATTTGAGACTTGAGAGTACTCCAGTACTCCAGAGAACTCTAAGAAGGTCTCGAATTTAAAGCCATTGTATGAAAGAAATAATTTACGTCTGAATAAATATAATTTAACTAATTGTAAGTGAAAAAGATTACTACCGAGTTCATAGAATTCTAATTTTGAAATTAGTATAATTCACCTTTTAATAATAATACTATCAATAATTCAATTTAATAATAATAATTCTTTGAAAATCTATATTTATTTCGTATCGTAAATCAATATTTAGTTATCATAAACGTATTTAATTAAAAATGATTAAATTGTGCTTCCGATGTAGTTTTCTGATTGTTATGTTTATGTCTGCTGTTTATTATAAAGAATAGCTGTTACAAAGTTAATGCAATTTTACTTTTCCGCACTCCACTATACTAGCGGAAAAGTAATGTAATCGTGTAAAGAGAAAGTGAAGAAACAAAATTTTTTTTTGGGTTTATTTTTCATTTTCTAAAAACAAAAAAAATGGTTTTTAAAAATTTAAAAGTGTTGTCGTTGTCGTCGGCATTAAAATTTCTTGTTAGCACGATAACTCAACTAAATCGTGTCGGATCGATCGTGTCGGGTTTTGACTGATCCTAATCGGGGACGTCTCCCAGAGGACATCTATTGATTTTGAGGTGGATAACACACACCACCCCCTCCCTTGGGTCTATTTGAGAACATTTTTTTGTTAGCACGATAACACAACTAAATCGTGTCGGATCGACCGGATTTTGACTAATTCTGATCGGGGACGTCTCCCAGACGAAACCTATTGATTTTGAGGTGGATAGGACACACCCCACCCTGTCCATGAGTCATGAGAGCACAATGGTGGAATATTTGCGAAATTTGTTTTGTTAATACGATAACTCAACTAAATCGTGTCGGATCGATCGAGTTTTGACTGATTCTGATCGGGAACGTCTCCCAGGCGACACCTATTGATTTTGAGGTGGATAGAACACACTCTACCATGTTCATACGTCATGAGAAAGCACAATGGTGGACTATTTGAGACTTTTTTTTGTTAGCACGATCACTCAATTAAATCGTGTCGGATCGATCGGGTTTCAACTGATTCTGATTAGGGACGTCTACCAGACGACATTTATTGATTTTGAGGTGGATAGGACACACCCCACCCTGTTCAGTGGTCATGAGAAAACACGAGGGTGAAGTATTTGAAAACAGTAAAACTGTCGCATAAAACAGATATTCTGCATTTATGTGTTGGTTTATTTTTTCTCGCTAACTTAATTTCGAGATAGAGATGTTCTACGTGCGGAAAAGTCCATTTTAAGGTTTTAAACTGTTTATTTTATAACTATTTACAATAGCGACACAATGCCATCTGATATGGTAAAATACAGGACGTTGTTTGGACATCGATTTATCAACATAGTTATTTTTTTAACTGGGAGTCCCTTGACAGTTCAGTTATAAGTATTAGATATTTTTTCTTAAAAATACATATTACTTCTTCCAAATAAATTAATAGCGAACGAGTAAATCAGGAGAAAAAGGCATTTTAAGCTCACTATGTATATTCCTTTGGCTATGAAATATAGTTTATATAAAACTGCACTTATTACTGTGTTTAACTGATTAATGTGGAGTATACTACAATGATACGTATGTTTTGGAACACGCCTGATTGACTAGAGCGTCTTTAAAGTTACAATAAATAGACAGTTAATAACTGTAAAACAAGCATACAGAATTACTAAATATGGTATGCCATATGCACTATGTGGTCTTTGACAACAAATTGAAATTTTTAATGCTCTTTATATACGTGCGTAAATGAATGTATGTTAATATTCAAATTGTAAAACATTCGTTCTTGTAAAGAGTACTAGGATGTATAAACCATATAAGTAACACCTGAATGAACGTAGAATTAGTGTTAATTTATATTTCAGAATAATAGTCGTAAAAAGCTTTACGGTATGGTATTTAAATTAAAAGAATAGAAACATAATAAATTGATCATCCATAAACATTATTCTGTTGTTTGTCCAACCACATTCTTATTAGTGTAGTATATTCATCGCGAATCAATTTAAATAATTTACATTGGCATTCATATTCTTCTATTCAAAATAAAATAGTAAATAGGTTAGTAATTATTGAATAAGACTTTATATTATTAAATGATAATGTCCTGTGGGCATCTTAGCAGTTGTGTAACCTCAGTGTAAGATAAACGGTATTATTGTACTATATTCCATACAGTGAAGCTTTTATAATTTCTTTATTTTTCGAATATCGAAATATTTCCGTAAAGTATTGATTCAATGTATAAATACTTCACATCGTATGTATTTTCAGTATCATAATAATAGTGAA
The DNA here is from genome assembly GCA_037954035.1 of Rosalia funebris. Classification (NCBI taxonomy): domain Eukaryota; kingdom Metazoa; phylum Arthropoda; class Insecta; order Coleoptera; family Cerambycidae; genus Rosalia; species Rosalia funebris. The sequence continues at coordinate 3,239,319 of JAZFAV010000001.1, forward strand.
TGTATTATTCTAAAATTATTCCTTTATTTCTATATCAGAGGAATGATCGTATTCTAGGTTTTCAAGGGATTAAGAATAGTGAATAATATGTAAAATACCGTTGATAACAGTTAATAATTGTAACAGGTAATAATTGTTAAGTTAATAAACTGTTTCATTTAATTACACATTTATATCTCATATCCTATAATAAGTACATACGACCGTTTATAGCCACCATAATGCAATTATTGACCTATATTTTCTTAATATTAATATTTCTTAACAGCAATAACAATTCCATCCATGCATCCTTTTTTATTCGAAGAAAAAATATTTATTTTACTCACTGAGGTGAAACTTAAATAATCTGAGCTTGTTGACTCAAGTAATTCTTGTTTTCTTTATACATTTACCAAATATGCCAATTAATATAGTTGCCTCAAGCTTTCAAACAGAAAATAATAGATCGTTATATTTGTAAATGCATTCAAAAAGAAAATGATAGATTGATTGTATTAGTAAATATATTAGTTTTTTATGGATGTACAGTAGGTAACATTTTATTTGGTTATCCAGGAGTGAAAAGTGTTTTCATTCAATCTCTAAAATAGAGGCAATAAAGAATTATTTTGAATTTATATATGGTATTGGTCTTAAAACGATTACATCTTCTATTAACCAAGAGCATAATTAATTCACTACCACTGCTGACAATTGCCGGGATTTATTTTGTTAGCTATTAAAGATATAATAATTAAAAAATAAACCCTGGCAGTTTGAAAAAAAAATGATTATCATTGGTATTTCATATACATGCATCAGATAAAATATCAATAAAACATTAATTACTGTGTCTAATTTAAGTGAAGTTGAGTGGATAAAAATATTAACGATGATTAGACATGGTGATATTATTTATTAAATGGTGATTTAATATTATTTTATTAAATGGTATATTAATTATTAATACCTTTATTATGGTATTTTAATGAAGTATCTAAATTGCACTTAAAATCAATTGAAGCATATGTAAATAGAAATATTACTTTCCGACGTTGATGACTTTTTTTTATACTTGAGATGATTGTAGTCCGGATAGAATATATTTTTTAAATATTATTTTAACATGCTCATATTACAAATGATTAATTCTTTTTGTTTCTTAAAATTCTGAGTTCAGTTTCTTTATATTTCTTAGCAATAAAGAAAAGAAGTGAATAAATTACTTATGTAAGAAGTTAAGGCTTCAGTAAAGATATGTGGGAAATATATCATTACTGAGGCGGAATGATATACAGGTAAAAAGGATTCTTTGATTCAATAAATATTTACTATATTAATGCTTTAATATATTAATTAAGAAAATGATACAGAAAAATAATTCATGGATTTAAAAAAAATGTATATTCATAGAAAACCCCCATTTTTATTGGAATAAGATATATGTTTTCACCGCAATGAAAAAACTAAAAAAATTGGGACTATAGATTGAATGGATTCCTTTTTCATGTACATGTTTTGGTATTTTCAGTTTTGTTTTGCCTTGTGAAGGCATACACTATAAGGGACTGGAGAAATTTATATAATTTTTCCAATAAACTAGTATATATAGATTATCTCTTAAAAAAAATGTATAGAGGAAGTCGTTTGAAATGTTTACATATGAAAAATAAGAAGACAATATTAGGAAAATATGATATATTAAATTGAAAAAAATTATAGATATTTGGTGATTGACAATACATATATTGAACTATTTTGCAATATAATGACAATATATTGAACTTACAAAAGGACATATAAAGTTATTTAATATCATGCATAGCTTTCTATCTGGTATATATTTCTAGAAGGTAATCATAATATTGTAGGAACCAATTGTTTACGCATTTAACACTTCAGGCATTATGAAATAGAAAAGGAATTAAAAGTAAGGACGATCCATGCGATCCTCCTTATTCACATATGAAAGGAGTATATAAAAAATAAACGTATTTTTTAACGCTTGATAAAAAAAATACTTGACCATCTTAACAAATATTCAAAATATTTTCCATGTACTTCGTGTCAATCGATCGATCGAATAATCGATGCTCAATTTTCTATATTTTTGAAATATTTCTACAGTTATACTAATGATTACTATTATGTATTATACTAATCTGTAATTTTAAACATATCAATAGAAGACAAGTTGAAAGGCATCAAGTCTGGTAAATGAGCTAACCATTTTGTTGGATCGCGTCTGTCAATTGACTGGTTTATATTATGTTTCATGACGTTAGCCTCGCACAAATTGAACAACATTTGTGCGAGGCTCTTGTGATAATTGAATCCTCACCACATTCATCTGGATTTGGTTCAATCTTCTTTAACACCCTTATTATATATTTTTTCACGTATCGCATGTCTAACCTATAATTTGGTTTGCTAATATCCCTGCCAACACGTTTATATCAGACTAATATCACTCACTTAGCCGGTTAACTATTCTATAAAAAAGTATATTTACCACAAAAAGAAATGGAATTTTCTAGAATTATGACCTCTTTCACTGGTATTTATGAAATCTAGCAATCATTTGAAGTCTTAATATTTGATTGTTGTAGATTATTGAACCTAATTGCAATGATTTCCATTTACTTATCTTCTGACAACGAATTTCTGACAGCTTCTTCTCTGCTCACATTTCCAGTTTACCGAAATTTGGATCAAATTCCATGTGATGTGTCTTGAAATTGAAATTACAATTAAAATTTTTATTAAACCTTTTCTGTTTCATATAAATTACGCCCTCCTTCAGATTAAATGAAAATATCTTCCGTTTCATCTTTTAGCAGTCGGATACAAAATATTTTCCATTAATTAAACCGTTGGTAAATAATAGAGCAAATTAATATTCATTAACTGACAGTTGCCGAAGAATAATAATTTTATGAATTTAATGTCATTTTAACCTTTAGGATATTTTTTATATTTTGTAAAAAAATTATTGTAACAATAAACTAACATATTTGATAATTTAACGATAATTTAATACTTTGTACTTTTACAAAACCTAGGAAAACCTATCGAGGTTTGCTTCTCTTTTATCACCAATTTAATCTTTTACCACCAATTTACAAAAAACTACAGTTTTATACAAAGTTGAAATTTATTTCAAATTACGTATTACATGACCAAATATTTTTATTTGACTTTTTAAGTTGACAGTACTTTCGAGTTGTCAAATAGTAATATAAATGGTAAAAAAAAGGTAGTAATATAAATTATGCTGAAGTTACTACTAACACACTATATAGAATTTATGAAATAATTTACTTCCATTTCCAAAGTCCTAAATATTATTGATACATTTTTTTATTTAAATAAAACACTGTAATATTGTTAAGGTTCATATTATATTTGCGTCGATATAGTATTGCTTAAATGTGTTGCAGATTTCAAATATATTATTTCAGTATATCGCAACGTGGTCACATACCATTCAAAATATTTTTGTTTATAACTTAATTTGCTAACCTTCTTAACGGCAAAGCATAAAAAAATCGACTTTGTGTTAAATCGTTACTTCGGGCAAACTGAATGGATAAATCAATTTCATTGCTATTGTTTAACCGTTCTCGTTTCATAACAGAATCAATTAGTTCTTCAAGGATCTGGATTTTTCGATCACGGGCAATGGCATTGGTGTACTAATATTGTTACTTAATTAATTTTTTTTAAGGAAATTCCTTGACCTTTTCTATTTTTTTTAAGTTGAGTTAACCGAACGTGAACTATAACTATTAATAAATAAAAGTTATAAATATATTTTAATGAGATTTTAATGTCGCCTTCATTTGTAACATTCTTAATACATTAAGTGTGTTATAAGTTAGACAATCAGCTGTAATATATGCAGTAAAATGATAACTGTTTGTGATTTTGTATATTTTGTATCTATCTGCATTTTTTATTTATTGTCAACTAAAGGTGAATATACAGTGCTAACCAAAAAGGTGGATACTATACGAAGTCGCCCATAAGTATCCTAAAAAATGCCGGTAAGCTTATTTTACATTGAATATCTATAACTGTGTATCTACTAATATATTAAGTAATATATTCATTAATCATTACTTTTCAAGATTATTAATAATTGTTTGTTATGAGCTATATTCACGCCAGGAGTCGAGCTATCCTCTACTTAAAACTCCCATTCTTGTAGTGAGGTAGATATCTTTTACTTGCCTAATATGTAATCTCCGTTTTATATATTATTATATTTGGTTATTCTAATTGAACCCTGGACCTGCAGTCCATATATTGCAGTTATAAACTTTGTGAAATATATTTTAAAATATAAAACGTAATCAAATTCTTTTCGACAATACTACTGTTCCTAGATGAGTAGTATATATTTTTATGGAGAACTTAAAATTCTTGAAAGTATTACTATAGGGAATTAAATATTATGTTATTATTTGGCATGTTAATGTCATTTTAACTTAAAGGTACAATAAATATTGTATATTTGATATGTCATAACTAAAAATAATAATAACAAAAATTGTTTGATACACAATTAAGCGGTATATTGAAATTGTGAAAATTCACTAATAAAAATTAACAGAAACAATTTATACAATTCGAAGTGATTTAGGTGGATTTGAAGTTTTTTTTTCTTTAGTTATTGTCAATTTCATAAAGACAATTGACCTTCCAACAGCACTGTTCACTCATCCAGATCAATTGAAACCGTTTGTTAATAAGAAGATGTGCACAGCATTCAGGCATTTCATATAGCAACAATCTTCAACTCTGTTCCATTCCTTTCTGTCTCTAGCGAATCGTTTTGTCTTCTCCCTTGTGCGCCCTCGTTTTTCTAATATCTTTCTCACTTGTTCATTTATTTCTCTTTTGATCTTCCTTTGTCTCTTTTCTCCTGTATTTTGCATTTTCTTATTTATTTTCTTACCACTTCTCATTCAGTTTTTGTAATCACTTCTTATTCTTTGCATTTTTTCCTATGAACTAAGTGGCTTCCTCTCAATAAAATGTTCTATTGATTCAACCCTCAGCTTCCTGCTAACGTCTTCATTCTTTATTTTGTCCCTTCTAGTTATACTTTTTATTCTTCTTAGGAATTTATGCAGATTGTACCTTGCTTCTCTCTTCCTACGCATCATTCAAGTTTCAATTTCATAATTCAGTTCAAGTCTGAACACAGTATTAAATACTTTTGTTTTTGATTCATTGGTAACCCTTCTTTTATTAAGGAATTATTTATTCAGTGCATATAGTATTTTATATGCCTTGTCTACCATTTGCCTACTTTATCCTGTGCTCCCGTTTCCTCCATTACCACTCCAAAATACTCTGAGTTGCTTGACAATACCATCTATTTGTATATGCATTTTTCTCATTTCTTTCTATATTATGATTACTCTAGTTTTATCTGTGTTGATTCTTAACTCCTTCCTCTTTATTATCTCATTCCTTTCAGTAATGGTCCTTTACAATTTATTCACACTTCTTGCTAGAATCACTGTGTTATTTGCAAAAGCGCATGTCGATATTTCTACTTTCTCTAAATTTCTGTAACTTATAAATAGCCTCATGGTCTCATTTTTGCTTCTGTAATGTCGTCATTCATAAATATGATGAAACACAGAAGATTGCCTTCAAGTTTTTGATCGTTGAAATTATAATTTGGTTTTAGCTGCCTTGAAATATAATAGATTTAAAGTTAATGCTATAAACTTAATTAAACAGTATATAGTCGAGATGCTCTATGGGGTTCATATTAGATCAGAACATTTTTGATCCACCAAATAATGGGACCCGGAGAGATATTGCAGGCAGCAAACCCCTCTCCTGGCCTCCGCTAGACTCGTCGACATCCATCTAGTGAATTAAAACTTGATCTTGTTTCGTCTGAAAACAATACTCGTTTCCAATAGTCAATGAGCCAATTTACGTATTCTGTTGCAAAATGCAGTCTAATGACTCTATGTTCTCTGGTGAGCAGTGGTGCAATAGCTAGTCTTCCAACTGCCCAATCCTCCCTTATTAATACTTCTCCTAAGCGTTCGTCCAGAAATTGGTACTTTTTGAGCCGCTGCTAGAGCTCTGCTTAGCTCTAAACTGTGGAATGACGGTTTCTTAAGACGACTTGCATAATATATATCTCACCTCTTGCATAGGCTTCTTATCATCCTATTCTGGGATTCTACAGTAACTTCCAAGTTGATTAATATATTAACTGTTCGACTAATTGTTGATTATCTAATTCCTAAGAAATTAGCTACATATCGCTGGCTACGTCCCTCGTTAACCACAGTTATCGCTTTCACTGCTTAATTTTTTCTTAAGTTAGGTGGAAAATTTATTTCTTCTACTCTACGTGTACCGAACAATGTGCCTCATTCATTAAGTGACATTAAATTAGAAAAAATCTCTAACATAACTGGATGAATCTTTTATAAATCACTTTAAACAATGTCCAACGTATTATTAACAAACAATTACAGAATGTTACTTTACATCTGCCAAACAATTGCAATTATTTATTAGCAGTGACAGAGGATATTTCACCTACATAAAATGTTTCAGGATTCAAAACTTCGAAAAATTATAACAAATAATGAAAAGTTTTGCTGATGCATTAATTTTTTCCAGCAATGTATTAATCTTATCAATCATATACCCAATTGTTAAATAATTGATTATATGTAAAGTAAAATTTTTATTTTCAATAAAAACTAAGTCCCATGTTTTCTATGATCTAGCTTATTAAAATTAATAGATAGTAGGTGTATACCCTAGTTAAAATAAACAGTTTTAAAACCTTAAAACGGACTTCTCCGTACGTAGAACATCTCTATCTCGAAATTGAGTGGCCGAAAAAAAATAAACCAAACATAAATGCAGAATATGTGTTTTATGCGACAGTTTTACTTTTTTCAAATAGTCCACCATCGTGCTTTCTCATGACCTATGGACAGAGTGGGGTGTGTCCTATCCATTTCAAAATCAATAGATGTCATCTGGTAGACGTCCCTAATCAGAATCAGTCGAAACCCGATCGATCCGACACGATTTAGTTGAGTTATCGTGCTAACAAAAAATTTTTAAAATACCGACAACGACACACACACTCACATAATTTTTTTAAAACCATTTTTTTTGTGTTTAGGCCGAAAAATGAAATATAAACCCCAGAAAAATTTTTTTCTTCATTTTTTTTTACACGACTACATTACCCTTCTGCTCTGGTAATGCGGAAAAGTAAAAATATATTAAGTCTCTAGGAGATTTAGTTGAACTGGTGTGTACTACTTGAGTTATACTACCATGACAATGAAGTAAATAGAGTAACATAAACTTTAATGTTAATATTATGTATAATATTACGGCAAATATATATTTTAAGTCTTTGCATACTTATTTATTGTCTCCTATTTAACGGAAAAATATTAAGCTTATCAACATGTACTTAAGTATTATTAAGTACTGTAGATAAAATTATACACCGTTACGTTCATATTGAAACTATTTAAAGTGGTATTTTCAAGTTAGTAATACTTATAATATTTCCAAATATTTCTGAATATTAATGAGGCACATTTATTGGACCTGGAAAAGCGTCCACATAGGATTAAAAAAATTAAATAAAGCCTCATAAATACATAGTACTTTAAATATATTTAGGAATTTGGCTGGGCTGGGATTTTCTAAACTTATATCTCTACATACAGATACTTCATTATTTCATTAGTGTACTATATAAGTATGTATTTAAAAAAAATGTATGATAAAAAACGTTCAATGTACTTTACAACCTGGTTTTAAACACCATTGATAATGAAATGTGTAAAATGGATATCGAATATTGAATTAAAGTTTACCTCAACTATTGGTACGGAAATTCACACCAGCTCCTGGTGATATTCTATCATGGCCTTCACTGTGGTGTTCATTTCATACCAAACTGCTGTGTCCTGATATGTGTCCCGTTTGATGTGAAATTTTACACCACATTCTAGACAGTGTAGTTAATAAATTGTTGACTAATAGGAATTAATTTATCTTCTTACCAGAAACAACGTAGTATTAAATTGTAATTAAGCAAGAGGTTTGCTGACTGGATTATACACTTACGTGACGATGAAATACTAAACTTAAAGAGATATTTTTTATCATAAAAACCCAAATGTAATTAGTAATTATAATGGATTCAGTGACTGGAACCAATAAAGAAGTATTTGATAGAATGATATTTTGAATTACATTAATGTTGAAGTTGTTTTGTTTTTCTCATTATTTTTACTTTTCCACAGGAAAAGTAATACGCCGAAAAGTAATGTAATTGTATAAAGAAAAATTGAAAAAACAAATTTTTTTTTTGGGTTTAATTTTTGTTTTTCGGCCTAAAAACAAAAAAAAAAATGGTTTTTAAAAATTTTTTGGTGTGTGTGTATCGTTGTCGTTATTGTTGTCGTCGGCATTTTTTCTTGTTAGCATGATAACTCAACTAAATCGTGTCGGATCGATTGGGTTTTGACTGATTCTGATCGGGGACGTCTCCCAGAGGACACCTATTGATTTTGAGGTGGATAGAACATACTCTACCATATACATGGGTCATGAGAAAGTACAATGGTGGATTATTTGAGAACTTTTTTTTGTTAGCACGATCACTCTATTAAATCGTGTCGGATCGATCGGGTTTCAACTGACTCTGATTAGGAACATCTACCAGACGACATATATTGATTTTGAGGTGGATAGAACACATCCCACCCTGTCCATGGGTCATGAGAAAGCACGATGGTGGACTATTTAAGAAAAGTAAAATTGTCGCATAAAACACATATTCTGCATTCATGTGTTGGTTTATTCTTTCTCGGACACTCAATCTTGAGATAGAGATGTTCTACGTGCGGAAAAGTCCGTTTAAAGGTTTTAAAACTGTTTATTTTCAATGTGGTTTCTTTCTCATGTAACAGGGTAACTACCTGTACTTGTAGAGATAAATGTATAATATGTATTTAGAAATATAATGTTGTTCATATACGAGTTACTGATCAGGTAATCAGTATTAAGAAAATAAACACTGCGTAATATGTTCATTATAATTAATAGATTATAAACGTGAGTTATGCTGTCTAATTAATATATAAGGCCAACTACTTAATTTTTCGATACTGTCTAGTATTAAAATTAATTTAGGTATAATGGTGTGGCGGTTTCATTCAAATAAATTATTAGAAATATATTTCTCCAAACATATTTCTTCGTTAGAACAAAGTTGTATTGCCTGGTTCTTATTTATAATCTAATAACAAGTACGCATATATTGTGCAATATATATTCTGTACTTATGTATATATTTAACAAATATTTAAACAGGCCTTTATTTGAACAATTAGAAAGTTGAATGTGAATATGTTTATGAAATCATACCTGAAAATTGTTCACCTGATATTTACGCTTATAGTAACGCGGTAATAAACTATTTAAACATTACTTTAAAAATGGCAATTTTTTTTATTCACTTAGTTATGAATATGCAGATTATCCTGTTGCAGGAAATGATAACACAGTCATGGATTAATGGCAACGTTATTCATTTATTAACTTTTTTTTTGTTGTTTTCACTAAAAACGAGTTTTTCGATAGCTCCGCGATCATTTGTTAATAAAAAACTAATAATGTCAATGACATTTCAAACTTGTTTTCGTTTTAGCAAGTAAAAAACAATGAATTGTTTTTATCTTTTATCCTGGTTTGATGTGCGAAGTATAATTTAATTAATTAAATTAAAAATGAGTATTGAGTAAAAAAAATTTAAAGGCTATCTTTGAAAATTAAAAGGTGATATAAAACGAACTTGATAATTAAGTAATGGTGTGGAATTTAAATTTCAAACGAAACATTGATATTTTAATCACATATATTCAATTTAGCAGTAAAATTAAAATATTTTCAGATTAAATAAACGTTCAAAATCTAAAAATAAATCTAAATTAAAATGTGATTTAAATAATCGTATATTAAAATATGAATACTTTTATGCTTTCGCTTGCATTCTAGTGACTAACAACCTTTACAAATTTATCAATAATTTTCCAATTAGTTACGAATTTATCAATAATTTTCTAATCGATTTACATAATGTATTCATTTTAAACTTAATTGTAACTAAACATGAGAACATTGAAACTTCATTAATTGCTATGGCCCGCAAATTTTTCAATTTGAATTTAGAACTACGTTGTAAATTATTTGGATAATATGAAAAATATATTTATTATTGTTTTTTTTATTTTTATTTATAGAGAATTAGTGGCATAAGTATATATAAATCTTAACGTGGATGCACAATACATTCCATTTTAAAAATAAGGTATAAAATTAATATTTACTATGATATTAATTTTTCAATAGAAAACGCACCAACATGTCCAAATATATGTTAAAAACATCTCATTGTTTATATTTACATATAATAAAAAAATATGTATTTTTTATTATTGCGGTATTGACGAATTTCTTTTCATATTCGATATTTTTTAAGTAATTTCAAAGACTGAAAGAATATAATAAATAATATACTGTAGGATAGTTTTCTAGAGCAGGAAGACATATGACAGTAAGTGAAAATGATAAACGGTTATGTTGAGTACTTCTAGTGCTTCTATTCGATTTGTTATAATTTGCAACAAATCGAATATTGATCTTCACCACATTCTGCAAGACAAGTAGCATACTTATAACGCCAACATTATACAAAAACTATTAGGAAAAAATACTAACAGAAGATTGGAGTTACATGATATAATGAAATATTTACGTAATACTGAGTAAAGAAACATAGGAGTATATGATAAAAAACATGTACCGTTTAAAAACACCAAAGTGAGACTTAAAATCCAGTTGAATTTTTATAAATCGAGTTAGGAAAATTGAGACTGGAATTGTATATAAATAGACCATACTGTACTGCAGAACTGTAAATAAGTAAATATATATGATTTTGGGATTTGGAAAATTCATAATGAGTATAAGAAGGTTATATATAATGATAGCAGAAGGAGAATGTTGAGTCGATATGGTTGGAAATTGAATATTAGAGTTTTTCTTTCTAGCAGTAGCATTTTGTGTTTTGGTCAATCCTGTTATACCTCGCAGTAATATCTGGATGTGCACAACAGGATAACAGGACGATGTACCTCTTAATTTTCGACATGTTGTAAGAAAATACTTCCATCAAATATTTTCAGATAGGTGGAATTACACTAGTACACATTTTCAAATAGACTTACTTTTGTGAGGCTTTGATGTGTATTTTTTAAATAGCCTCACTTATGTGAAGCTACTTTAAAAGGTATGTGTAAATAAACTAGGTGTAAATAGTATCGATGCTTTGAAGTAACAGATTAGGAAAGGGATGTAAATTGGTATTATGATATTGAAAAGTATCATTCTCAGAAATTTTCGGGTAATTTAAAAAATAATTTTATATAACTGTATTAAATAAAATGAAAGATAGCCATAAAACCACAGCACAGACATTAAGGGCTAAACAAAGCTATTTACGTTGAGTCAACGGCGAGATGTGTTGGCATCATCATCATTAGGTCATCAGTCCTAAGACTGGTTGGACGCTAACCTCCAGCTTCTCCTATCTTGTGCTAATCTACGCATTTCGCTAATTGTGCTACAACCTACATCCCTTACTATTTGCGAGCAGTAGTCTAATCTAGGCCTACCTCTGCCTTTCTTCACTCCTATTTCTGCCTCCAAAATATCGCGGACTATTCCCCCATGTCTCAGCAAGTGGCCTACCATTCTATCTCTTCTCTTCTTTAAGTTTTTCCACATACTTCTTTTCTCGCCGACTTTCTCCAATACTTCTTCGTTTCTAACCCTATCAGTCCATGGTATTTTCATCATTCTTCAGTAACACCACATCTCGAAAGCTTCTAATTTCTTCCTACTTGCTTCCCCTACCGTCCATGTTTCGCAACCGTATAGTGCCGTGCTCCATACATATGTTTTCAAAAATCTCTTCCTTGTTTCCAAGTTTATTACCCCCGAGCATAAAAGTGCTTTCTTTTTGTTAAAAGCTACTCGACCCTGCGCTATACTTTGTATTATGTCTTTATCGCTTCTTCCATCCCAATTTATTTTACTTCCTAAATAAGTGAAGTCCTTAACTTCCTCCAATCTTTCATTATTAATTTGTACTTTCGTTTTTGCTCTGCTCTCGCGCCCTCTGCACACTAACACTTTAGTTTTGTTTTCATTCACCCTCATTCCGTATTCCTCTGTCAACACTGCCTCCATTTCGTTCAATGCCGATTCTAATTTCTCCTTACTAGATGCTAATACTGCTATATCATCCGCGAATCTCAGCATTTTTAGTTTCTGTCCCTGTACTTTAATCCCGAAATCCACTCTATCTTTTACCACATTAATCGCCTCTTCGATGTACAGATAAAAAATTAGTGGTGATAGCGTACATCCTTGTCTTACTCCCTTCCTAATACCTACTTCCCTTTTCTCCCCTTCTATAACAGCAGTTTGCTCTTTGTATAGATTGTGTACTACTCTCCTATCTCTATACTTCATTCCTGCGCTCTTTAGTATCTCGAACATTTTTTCCCATCTTACGTTATCAAAAGCTTTTTCTAAATCTACAAATCCTATATAAGCGTTCTTTCCTTTTTCTATTGTTTTCTCTAACATTACTTTTAGCGCCAGAATAGCTTCGCGAGTTCCCCTATTTCGCCTAAACCCGAATTGGTCTTCTCCTAGTATTTCCTCCGCTCTATTTTTCATCCTTTTCTGCATTATTCTGGTTAAGATTTTTGACGCATAGGAAGTTAGGCTAATCGTTCTAAAGTTCTCGCATTTGTCGGCTCCTCTCTTTTTCGGTATAGTAACGATAATGTTCCTCTTATAATCCTCCGGCATCTCGCCCGTTTCATATATGTATTTTACCAGTTCAAACATCCTATTTACTACTTTCTGTCCCGCACATTTCAAAATTTCCGCCTGTATTTTATCTACACCCGGCGCTCTATTATTCTTTAGCCCCCTTAGTGCTATTTCAAATTCCTCTCTTAATATAGGTTTTACTACATCTTCCCTATCGATGCTAGATTCTTCCTCTAATATCTCTCCTAATTCCTGACCCTCGTATAAATTTCCTAAGTACTGCTTCCATCTATCCGCTTTCTCTTCTCTTCCGATCAGTATGTCCCCCGATTGACTCCTAACGTTTCTACTTATTGTTCCTATATCCCTGAAGTTCCTCTTAATTATTTTGTAAGCCTCATCGGTCTTACCTACTTGCAACTTATCTTCTACTTCTTTGCATTTATCCTCTATCCATTGTTGTTTCGCTTTTCTACATTTTCTAATGATTTCCCACTTTATTGATTTATAAGTTTTCAGTCCTTCTTCGTCTCGTCTGTTTTTGTAGCCTCGTCTCTTTTGCATTAAGTTTAAGATTTCGTCCGTTATCCAGGGCTTCCCTTTTATCGTGTCCTAAAACGTCCGTAGCCGCGGAAGCTAGACTATTCTTGATACCTACCCACTCAGTTTCTGCGTTCTTGATTTCGTCCTGACTCGTTTTATTTATTAATTGATCTGTTTTCTCCTGGAACTTATCTTTCATATTCTGATCCCTCAATATGTCTACATTTATACGTTTCTTATCCTTCCGGGTTTTCAGATTTTTGAACTTTAATCTAGCTTTCATGACTACCAAGTTGTGGTCGCTGTCTACATCAGCTCCTGGATAACTCTTACAGTCTTTTACTTGATTTCTAAATCTCTTCCTAACCAGAATGTAGTCTATCTGATACCTGTCTATCCCTCCTGGCATTTTCCATGTGTACCGCCTCCTAACGTGATTCTTGAACAATGTGTTCGCGACTACCATTTTGTGCTTCTCACAGAATTCTATCAGTCTGCTACCTCTCTCGTTTCTGTTTCCTAATCCATAAGGACCTACAAATTCTCCTTCTTTCCCCTCACCTACGACTGCGTTAAAATCTCCTACTATTATTAAATTTTCATGACCCTTCACAAATCCTATTACCTGCTCTATGTCCGAATAAACGGCTTCTAACTCTTCCTCACTATGGCTAGAAGTAGGCATGTATACTTGCACTATTACTGTTTCCACTGGCTTCGAATCTAACCTAACCATAATTATAACTCTCTCGCTGTATTGTAGGTAGCTATCTACACACTGTCCTGCGTTCTTCCGCATAACGATCCCTACTCCCGCGTTTCCATTTACCGATCCTGTGTGTATTACCCTATAGTCACCGCTCTAAAAATCTCCTACTTCCGGCCAGCGCATCTCACTTATACCTACTATATCTAATCCTAACCTATCCATTTCTATCTTCATATTTTCTAGCTTCCCTGCCTGTCTCATGCTTCTGACATTCCACACTCCGACTCGTGAAATGCTACACTTACTATTATTGCACTCGATCACGTCTCCCGGAACAGTCCTCACCCGGAGATCCGAACGGAGGACTATTTTACCTCCGGAGTTTTTTGCCCCAGGAGACGCCATCATTAATTTAGGATAAGCTTTCTGCTAGCTGTTCTGAGGATTATAATGTGGTGGTTTCCTCTTGCCTTCCACATCGCAGTCGTGTGTGTCATATCACCATACCAACCCACACGGTTTCTGCCACCATGACTACTGAAAGAGCTGCTGCCCTCCTTCAGGGACTTGTCTTAGTCTGGTTTTTCAATAAGGACCCTCCCACTATGGTTAAACAAATGGTATGGCTTGTTGGCCATGTTGGTGTTGGTTAAACAAGTGGTATGGATGTGTTGGCGACTCATGAAAATTTTCTTGGGTCTGCAATGTCACATTTAAAAACATGGACTGATGTGATGACTCGACGAGCATAACTCTCGTTTTGGGAGGAATCATGTGTTGAATCGGCAGCTGACGCTATGGCAAATGAAGCCGCACCGAAGACTAGACCATCCTTGGTAAATTTAAATACGCAGTACATACGTCGGTGAGAACCAGTTGTCTATTTTAATCCTAAGATATTACGGTATTTATGCAAAAGCAGGCGCAGATTACCATTTTGTAAGAACTGGTATTATTTAAAAACATTTCAAAATAAGTACGTACGAGTACGACCAAACATTTAAAACAAATCATTAAATCAACGCTGGCTGTAAGTAGCTAGAAAAAAGCGTTCTCGATGTTATATCTTTAAATATTAATACATAATAAAACGCCAAATTTATAAATGATATATTGGTAAATCGTTTCATTAACCAATGAGGTACGACTATGCTTTATTGCAGTTATGAGATACAATATTCCCTTAAATGCCTGTAAGATGAAATGCGAGTTGTAAGTGTAATATAAAATAGAAGAAACATAATTGTAAACATGGAAAATACATTTTAAAATTATTACTCATCTACAAAATTATTATAAGAAAATACTTGTATAAACTTGTGTTCTAAATTCTTCTGATGGCACTAATCGAATTCTAATATTATTATTGTTATGAATTATCATTACTATGACGTATAATACTTTGACCTAATACTAAAAAACATAATTTAATGCTATTCTTAACTGCCAAATACGTGATAATGTTAAAGAAAGTATAACTCTATAACAAATGATCTTTTTAAAGTAGGACGTTACCTTGAATAAAACTTTGTTACGTGAGTTGCATGATTATAGACAAAAATACAAACACAATTACGCATCAGTTATTAGGTCTAATGTCGAATATACTTTACTCACATATGATTATTAAAAAGTCTTCAAGTGCCAAATAATCCAATTAATTTTTTTCATAGTACTTCATGTTTTTGGGCAATCTTATTTTTTATTTATAAATAATATAAAAGCTCTTGTGCGCAAAACGTATTGCTTATATTTTTGCTCATAATTAAATACTGTGGTCAAATAATATTCAATTATTATCAATATATTATCTCTATTACAGAATTTTTCTAGTTGCATTATTATTTGTTTTATTTATCTGCTTTATTCTTATTGTCACCTCAGTTTCTACATTGCCTTTCAATGCCTGTATGTATCACATCCATTAATTACAAATATATGTCCAAATGAAAAAATAACATAAAATAAAGGTATGTTTATACATACAATTTTGTGATGCAAAAGTAGTAAAAACGCCACAATTCATTTATATCTATCTAACGCAAACCACTAACAGAACTATTATTATAGCCCTTTCACGACTCGACGAGCTATTTTACACTCGAGAAGAGTGTAAAATAATCTAGACTATAAACCTGAAAGACAGAAAAACTGACAATACGTTGGTTTGAAACATGATCTTGTTTTATACATAAGAAACTCAGAGGATGTTATACAAAATTCTAAAATTATTTATTTTATAATTTGTATGTCATTACTACAGTGGCTATTCAGTGAAGAATTATGTAAATCAAAATAAATAATAAAACGATCATCGGGAACGAAGCAGTTCTAGCGGAAGACATAACTATTCATGCAATTTTATTATAACAAAATATAATCCTACATAAATACATAAACATAAACTCTTGCTAGCATTTCTTGCGGAATTCTTCGAATTTCCATACGGATTGCCTCCTTCAGTTGTATTAGGATCCTTGGACGATGTTTGAAGACTTAAGATTTTAGGTAACCCCGCAGAAAGAAGTCATAAGGCGTGAAATCCGGCGAGCTCGCAGGTCGTGGAATATCACCTCTTTGGGAGATCAAGCGCCCGGGGAACATTTCTCTCAAATGTTGCAGTGTTGCTCGGGATGTGTGGGCTGTCGCCCCATCCTGTTGAAACCAGACATTCTGTATATAAAGTTCTGCAAGGGCTGGGGCGAAAATTCTGAACCATCGCTATGTTAGGTTCAAATTGACGGTAACAGCTCGACTCCTTTCTTCAAAAAAGTAAGGCCCGACTATTACCATTTGTGACATAGCGCATCAAACTGTTAACTTTCTCACTATGCAGAGGCTTTTTCGTGTATCTTTCTCGGGTTATCGTGGCACCAGTATCGGAAGTTTTGCTTGTTTATGCATCCAGAGAAGCGGAAATGTGCCCCATCATTGAAAAAAACCACTTCCTGAGGTAAATTTTCAAGAATGTTTTCACATGCAGCCATTCGACTATTTCAATCACGTTCTGATACTTCCTGTGTAAGAACTAACTTATATGGATGAAAGTGAAGATGCAGATAAAGAATTATTCGCACACTGCGAATAGAGAGGCGAAGGGCAGTCGCATGTCTGCGTGCAGATCATGTAGGCGACTGTAACACTGAGCGTCTGACTATCTCGATGTTTTCGGGTGTCCGAGCTGTCCGCGGACGTCCACCTCCTCTCTTGATAACAGATCCAGTTTCTCTGAAGTTTTTTACCCACAAAACAATTTATTTTCGATCTGAGACTGCTCGATTACGAGGAATTTCAAATTGGATGCGGAACGCTCGTTGTGCAGCGATGACGGATCTATTTTCGCGGATGTACACTTCCACGGCGAAAACGCGCCGTGCATTGGTCCACATGGTGTTTCAGACTAAAACCAGCTTCAAATGAAAACTGTTTGTCTTGACGCGTGTACTAACGCTATCCCCA
Organism: Rosalia funebris; assembly: GCA_037954035.1. Classification (NCBI taxonomy): domain Eukaryota; kingdom Metazoa; phylum Arthropoda; class Insecta; order Coleoptera; family Cerambycidae; genus Rosalia; species Rosalia funebris. The sequence goes on from JAZFAV010000001.1 coordinate 3,256,942, forward strand.
CTTTTCTACAACGCCGCCGGGCTCCACAAGACTGCATTGAAAATAGGGAGACAGTTATGCCGGACCCTGTATAATACAGTATATACATTCTACCAGTTCCGAGGACTACTGGAACAAATGAGGTGAAGAAGATCATTGTTTGAAACCATCTTGAAGAAGTTAAGAAAATGAGCTGTGCAGCAGAACCATAAAAAAGTTCATATATACGGTAACAGGATACCAAATTTCTCTTATAATTTGTAACTGAACCTATTGTTTAATACTGTTATAGTCAAATATTTTGTTAATGACTGTATATATACTCTCTTATTTTGTATATTTATTTTTTAAATTACCAAACGTATTACAAAAATTACAGTTATTGCGATATTATGCCTATTATCATGAAACCTCATTATATTATTCGGTAAAAGTCATGTGCCACATTAGGAGACATATCGGTACATCGGCTATTTTTAAATGGTTTTATTACCGCTATCCAATTATGTTCGGAAGATACAACTAAACAAATTATTTTTTACTATAATTAATTCCAAATTTTACATCGCCATATCCACAAATTGTTTATTTGTTATTTCTTTATGGAACTGACTATAATTGGTTCACTTAATTTATTTCTAAAAGTTGTATATTTGACCATAAATAATTTAATTATGATTTGCAAAGCGCTTGGAAAGGAGTGAACGCACCAATACTGACAGTTAATTTTGTAGTATGTTATATCCGCAGTGAGAGTGAATGAATTTATGTTATTCCATTTTAGATTCTAAATCAAGTTATCATTCACTCACTGCTTGGAAAAGGTGTAACGGGTTTCTTTGTATTATTCTCAAATGAATATGTAAAATGTTTTATGCTTACAATAATTTTGAAAAAGGTATCTGTTCTTAATAAATCACTGAGGTATGATTGACTCCTTATTCGCTTGAAAAATAACAGGGTAGGTTAATGATTGAAGTAATTCTGTATTAGATCAAATTTATTACTGATATACCTACCTATATTCACCACATCATTAGACTCAAGAGTTAATTTCATAGTTGAAGTATTTGTTTCAATGAATGTTAAAATGGTTTTATATTTCTAATATTTCTTTTTACAGAATGCGTTAGACAAAAAACAAGAATGTCAACATATGTAAGACAAAAAATTATTCAATATTCAAAAACATAACATTTTGACATATAAATGTAGGAATTTAATAATAAAGATTTATCATAACGAAATAGGCGATTTTTAATTTACTTCTGATTCAATTTAATGTAATTATATTTTGATAATGAGAATAAGATATTAGTTTCTCGTTATATTTTAATAATAAAATATATTTAGTAGGAGCCAACAGTAGTAGAAAACAAGATGAAGTTAACAAAGAAAAGTTGGGAGAAAACGTTTGTTATCCAGGGATTTCAATCTAATAAATTAATGCTATTTTACAAATTCTTATATATAATTTTTACTTTTCCGCACTCCACTATACTAGTGGAAAAGTAATGTAATCGTGTAAAGAAAAAGTGAAAAAACAAAAAAAAAATTTTTGGGTTTATTTTTCGTTTTTCGGCCTAAAAACAACAAAAAAAAACGGTTCTTAAAAATTTTTGCTGTGTGTGTGTCGTCGTTGCCGTCGGCATTAAAATTTCTTTTTAGTACGATAACTCAACTAAATCGTGTCGGATCGATCGGGTTTTGACTGATTTTAATCGGGGACGTCTCCCAGATGACACCTATTGATTTTGAGGTGGATAGGATACACCCCACCCTGTGTATGAGTCATGAGAAAACGATGGTGGACTATTTGAGATATTTGTTTTGTTAATACGATAACTCAACAATCGTGTCGGATCGATCGGGTTTTGACTGATTCGGATCGGAAACGTCTCCCAGACGACATCTATTGGTTTTGGGGTGGATAAAACACACTCTACCATGTTCATGGGTCATTAGAAAGCACAATGGTGGACTATTTGAGAATTTTTGCTGTTAGCACGATCACTCAATTAAATCGTGTCGGATCGATCGGGTTTCAACTGATTCTGATTAGGGATGTCTACCAGACGACATCTATTAATTTTGAGGTAGACAGGGCACACCCCACCCTGTTCAGTGGTCATGAGAAAGCACGAGGGTGGACTATTTTTGAAAAAATTTAACTGTCGCATAAAACAGATATTCTGCATTTACGTGTTGGTTTATTTTTTCTCGGTCACTCAATTTCGAGATAGAGATATTCTACGCGCGGAAAAGTCCGTTTAAGGTTTTAAAACTGTTTATTTAATTTAAATTTAAAAATTATAAATATATAAATATTAAAATATTTTAATTTAAATATTTTTTTTGCAATTAAGGGATCAGTACTAAAAATCATCTTTTTTTTATTCTCTATAAGATATTTATTTTTGTTAATGTCTATAAGGCCTAATTTGTTACAGGTTTTCTGGTTTCCCAAAACATAAGATAGAGTGGATACTTCTTGATTCGTAACTTTTCCACCAAATTTCTATTTAGACAATCTTGCTATTTACTTCTATACAGCGCACTGATAAAGTTTCGCACAATATTAATAATTATCTTATTAAAGATTTTTTAAAGATTCTATAACCCATCAACCTGTATGTATTAAATAGGCATGAACTGATGTAAATTTTTTTCAGATTTTGCGTTTCAATTGTAACGTCATCATAGTAGTTTTTTAAATCGGAATTATATGTTTAAAACAAAAAATTAATTTCTTTAATAGTGTTCCTTGAGTATGTCTATACCACATATCAAGGATTTTATATATTTACCGTTTATCAGATAGAGGATGTTAAATTTAAAATCATAAAATACGGCTATATAGAAAAATAAAAATGTTTTGCAACTACAGAGGTCTCATATCAGGGACCTCGTAGGAATTTTTATTAAATATACAGTCATGTCTGGTAATTTTTTGTGGACACTTTCCTTACCAGATGGACAGGGTGATGAGAATTAATTGAATGGTCACTACTTTCACTTCATTGGATCCCCTAGATTTATTATTGTGGAGTTACTTAGAATTGCGGGTCTATTTTTATAGGTCAACTATTTAGAGAATCTGAAGCAATCAATTCCAATCCCAATAGAAAATACCAGCCCGAAAGTTATTGAACGTTTAATTTGAACAGTATTTATACGCATTCACGCAACAATACCAGATTGTTGCTGTAGGATGTATTACATTTCATATTTGTATTTGTTTTTCAATAAACATACTGCCTCTTATAAACGGTAAACAGGAAATCTCTGTTATGGGGTACCATTGTATTCTGAAAACTTTAACAAAATTTTTTTTATTAAAAAAGGGGTTACTCTAATTTAAAGAATACTACGATGTCACATTTCAAATGCAAAACCTGAACAAATTTTTTACTTAACATACACTTAAAAATATAGTTAAAGTGTGAGTTTTCCAAAAAATTAATAAAAACAAAATTACTATTATCATACGAAATCTTGTCATCATACTGTGTAGGTTTATTAGTTAATTTATAATATATAACATAGGCTATATCTCATTATCAATACCTGATCACTTAAAATTCCATCAGCTACTATTGAATGTTAGATGATTAACTGATGTAAATTTTATTGTTTTATAAATTTGTTATGATGTATATAAGTGCGAGGAGAATAGAATAATTAATATACGTATGACCTTAAATAAATTATTATATGTAAATATACAAATCTACTTTTATTATCGTCTTATATTGATTGGTGATTCGCCAATATATTACTTTAATTTATCCTGCAGCTTATGTACTATTGCTGTTTATTTCTTTAATGCCCATAGCCATGAATTGTTTTTAATACCCATCATAGCCACATCCACCTAATAACCACATAAGACTATTTGTATCTCCCAAAATGATGTTAATTACATATTATGGCATGTGATTAAAATAATTCCATTGTACTTTAGTACCATATACCATTTATAGGTGACTGATTCAAGTTCGCATTATTGCTCATAAAAAGACTACATTCCACCTTAACGATAATAAATTTAGAAATTATCTCACCTCCCGAAGGTCTGAATTTATCCAAATATCTAGGCACTATCGAGAAACACCCATGTTTATAGAAACACTCTCACTTTTAAAATATCACTGACCAAAACTCGATATTAAAGTGTAGGTATCAAAGTCACCGTCACTCGTTTGGTTGCCATACAAAGCCAAGTATAATGTGGTTCTGAGGTTAAACTGAGTTGAGTTAAACTGTGTGGGGAAAGCTATGCATTACGTCACCACGAAGGTTGTGAAGTGAATCTTACCGATTCACAGATGCTTGTGTTGTCTATTGTTTAAAAATATTCATCGTTCAAATAGTTTCCATAAAAGTGTGGGAGTAATTTAATTTTCTAAAACTTGCACTTTCCTCGTTGGAATGGATCAAACGCTGAAATGATAAGCACTCGGCTGTTATAATGGAGATTCCAACAGTTAGTTTGACGCGAAACCCTATTTAAGAATTAATTTAATAAAATATTTCATGTTTATACGCAAAAAAATTTAAGACTTGTGAAGCATTTAATCGACGGCAGTGATTATTTAAAGGAAAGCTTATCGTTTCGTTAATCATCGTAAAATATTTAAGGAATGCACAAGATTAATAAGATAAAAAATTATCTTACTGTTATCAATTTTGTAAATAGAGTGCCTTTGGAAATATAAAATTTATACTGGGATCAATTTAACGTTTAATAATAAATGAAACTGATTTTAAAATCTAAATTCTAACGCAATTAATAAACAGGTGTTCCGAAAAGTATTACAATACAATTTGATAATATATTTTAGCAAATATATTCATTGGTTATACAAAAACTAATGTGTGGGCAGACAATATTATTATGAACGACACGCAGAAGAAATAGGAAATCTTAGGTGTTGAAAAACGTTTTCATAAAATAACAAATTTCATAATATAATTTATTCAGGAATCATATAAAACGTATCACATAACATTCATTGGCGTGCGGTGGATAAAGCATGGAGGTGGAAAAATATATGAGGACTCCGATTTGAATAATAACCAATACAATTGGGTTAGTAATTGAAGTGGAATTAAAAATTGATGGCTCATAAAACAAAAAATATGTACATATAGCATATATGTACTTGAAGAATAGGGCAAGATATAATAGCATGTGCAGAAAGGTTTAATTGAATTAAATAGGAAAATATGTTCTATATTGGAAATATTTCAATAAATTTTGTAACGATATTTAGTGACTTGTATAAATAGCACTGTGCCTTATAATACTATTGATAGAAACGTACCTTTTAAAGCAGGAAAACTTAATTGTCCGTAAGACCTATAGTTTAAAACCTTTCTTTAGACTAGTTTTTAAACATATAGAAATAAAATTTTGCTCAAAAACTAACGATAAAAAGTACACCTATACTTATGGGAAGATACTATAAATTACCCATCTACATTGTAGATGCAGAACAAACAAGGTATCTCCCAAATAAAACCTATACGTAAATAAATTGACAAATATAAGCAACGTTTTTCTTTTACTAGCAGAAAATCTTCATCACTGCCCTTAATAAAATCTTTCTGGCATTATTCATCATAAAAATATGTTTGAATATTAATGGGTAATTAATTAATAGGGCTCTTCCAACACAACAATATCGTTACATGCACATACAGAAATAACAATTATCTATACAAGTTCAAGTCCGAATGTAGATTTCCAGTTATTTCCGATACGAAAATGGCACTAATTTATAGAAAGAAGATAGTAGTACATAATAAGTAAGAAGGTAGTGCGGTATAGCATGGTTTAGAAGTATTATGTGAATACTAAACTTTAAATTCCATATTACATTATCAACTTATCAAAATACAATTTAGGCTTGAAGTACAAACAAATACGTGCTAATTAGTTAGGATATACTTTATAACTACACTAGGCACAAAAATTAAGGGATGTAAAAAATCCTAATTTTTTAGATGATATTCAAAGGGCTGTAACTTAAATAGTCACAGAGCAATTTTAAAAGAAGCAAATTGAAGTTCCAAGTTTCTACTTTTCAGATTTTGAGTTCAATATTTTTTACCATCAGCAAATTTTTAAGTAATAATAACAAAACCATAGAAAAACATTTTTGCTTACTTTTCAAAAAGTCCACAGATTTCAATAATTTTTTTTTCAGTAATTTCACTATAACGCTTTTTAGATAATTTTGTCCTCTCTAATTTAAGCGGATTAAAAGCCTTGTATGATGATTTTCGCTCAGTTATTGTCGTTTAAAGCACAAAAGTCAGTTTTGACTTTTATTTTGAATAATTTTTTTTCATTTTCTTTTCTTACAGTAATTAAAATTTTCTTACAGTAATTAATTTTTTAAATTGATAAATTAAAAAAAATATATGGACTATTACTAAAAAACATTTTCAGTCTTAAAAAGTGAATAAAAAAAGAAAAATTCATCCCTAAATTGATTTTTAGCCAAAACCACAATTTCAATCAGTCCGAACACAACGAAAAAAAATTGCAGTGCTTTGAAATTTTTAGAGTTTCTTTGGGATACTTTGAGGTTGAAGAGAAACAGTCAGCATCCTTAGTCTATCCATTATTTGCAAACTTATGCCATGTTAAGCGACTATCTCTAAATACACAATTTATTATCTCTTTTTCAATCAACATTCTCGCACCGAAATTTTTTTTATTAAAAGCCAATAACTACAACTTGTAAGTAGTACTTTTTAGTTTTTAAAGCCCTTCTTGAATTTTCTGTACGATAATTATGTTCCGAGCAATTAATTACCAAAGCCAAAACTAACCTTTTTGCTTTCAACGATGATAACTCAGCGAAAAATCATGGTACAGACTTTTAATTAAAGAGGGTAAAATCATCTAAAAAAATTTATGATGAAATCACTGAAAAAATGTATTCAAGTCATTGGACCTTTTGAAAGGCAGGCAAAAATTTGGGTGTTCTTCAATGGTTTTCTTATTATTACTCAAGAACTGCTGATGGTAAAAAATTTAACTCATGATTGAAAATTACCTATAGAAACTTGGAACTTCGATTTGCTTTTCTTTACTTGCTCTGCGACTATATTTTTCCAAGTTACAGTCCTTTAAAAATAATATAAAAATCTTGGATTTTTTCCATCCCTTTTACAGTTTAGTAATATCCAACAGTGAATAAGTCGCTATACAGGGTCGGTCAAAAATATCGGCAGTTTCTAGGTTGCATGATATAGTGGAGGAATATAATAAGGGATATAATGGGGAACAAAATAATGCCTTGTCCAAGAAAGACAAGGCATTGTCGATATGGCAGGAATCTATCCTAATAAACTCGTTATTTTATTTGCCATGACGCAATGGCACCAGGTTTGCACACCAGATGGCATAATATACAGGTTTTGAGGATTGTCTGTGGCATAACTTTATATCTACAGTCTTGTGCATGAACATAGCAGTGCAGTGTTGTCATAGTAATAGACTGTTGTATTTAATATTTATTTTGACATATTGAAGTTCTAACTCAAATAGTAGTTTCCTTTAAGAGTATAAAATATACTAGGTGGGTAGTAAAATTGTATCTATTTCGCATCTCAAAGGATCGTTCTGTTTATCAGTAAAACAGCTACAAAATAAAACCTGACAGGATTTTTTTTTCATCAAAAACTAATAATTACGACTTGTAAAGAATATATTGTAATTTTTAAGACTCTACTTGAATTTTCTGTTTGGTCACCATTTCCCGAGTAATTAGCTACCAAAGTCAATACTGACTAGTTTTCTGTGAAGGACAATAACTCGGCGAAAAATCATCATACAAGGCTTTTAGATCACTCAAATTAAAGAGGGTAAAATTACGCTAAAAATCTTTATGATGATATAATTGAAAATAATTTATTGAAGTTCGTGGACCTTTTGAAAAGCAAGCAAAAATTTGAATTTTTTTTCCGAAGGTTGTCTTATTATCACTTATTATTATTACTCAAAAACTGTTGATGGTAAAAAAATTTGAACTCAAAATCTGAAAACTGGAAATGTGAAGTTTAGTTTTTTTTTAATTACTTTGCGGCTATTTTTCTCCAAATTACAGCCCTTTGAAAATCACGTAATAATTTAGGTGATTAAATTTTTTTCATCCCTTAATTTTTGTGTCTAGTGTAGTTACTGCGTTTTATTTATACAAACAGACTCTGAATTTAACAGTTATGTTTTATCTCAAAAAAGAGTTCTTTGTTGTGACGGCCCGCATAAAAAATTATGTTGGGTACTGTCAGTATTTTTCATTGTTTATTAAATATCAGTACATATTTTAGAAAACACCAACAGAAATAGTCAGTTAGCGTCTGTAATTTTAAGAAAGAAATGTACACCGAGGAGGTGTAAAGAACTAAATCATATCTAGAGGTTTCTTAAAATAGCACTAATATGCTGACAAGCAACTTCTCCTTTGCTTTAGTAGCAAGCAACCGGCAACGACATAAAATTAATATATAAAGGTATATTTTTTATATGTGCATATTACAATCAATATGACTGGTACTAAGATGTAAACAAATTTATAACAACACGCCAAAAATTATGTTTGGTATTTATATTATAAGTTTCCTCAGCAGGTTTGTGACGGTATTTTTACTGACACTAACATAGGGAATAGCTTTTACTTAGCTGTTAGGTTACGAAACTAGTACCTTACAAAGGTGCCTACCTCGTACTCACCGCTTTACTTAATGGAACTTTGTATCCTTTTGAACTATAAAAATATCACTATCGAATGTATTGTAATCCTTTCCTTATTTTGTACATCTAAAAAGTATTTCACTGTCATTTTTTAGGTATATGAATGCTGTGCTAAGATTATTTCGCTACAATATAGTTTTTATTAATACTTACCGATTTACAGATAAATGCAACATTGATTATTTCAGCGTTTTCAAAACAAATAAAGCGTTTATAATTGTACTTCAACATATAATAATGATATATAGAAAAATAACGAGGGATATTCTCAAAGCATATATTTTAACAAATATTTATTTCCTGAAAATTACAACAAAAGATAATTAGTGTACATCAAAAATGTGCAAATGGTACTTTAAATATCGCTTATTAATTAATTAAGTAAGTATAATTATGCACTTATTTCATATTTTGGTATTCTAGAGTATAAAATATAATTTTTAACAGTTATCACAAATCTTATTTAACATATCAGTCCAACGTCTTGTAAACAAATATGCGTATACTTAGAAAATAACTATAGGTATTGTCAACACAATTGAGTAAAACATTACCAAGTTTTATAACACTATATTTGCACAAAAATCGCCACTTCAGTTTTAACACCTTATGTCACTATCATACGGCGATTCAACTAAGAATGAAATATAAAAGTTCTTGATCCTTGCCACACAGACTCGCATAAAATAGCCGCATATAATTTAATGTTACACAGAGTTTTTTCGCTACCTTTATCAGAAACCCAGATAAAATCAGAACTCATAACAATTCAAAATATAGCCGAGAACAATGGTTTCCCCACAGAAATTATTACCAAATTAATAAACAAAAAACAAAATCAGTATAGTTTTAAATTAATTTATCCAAAGATTAGAGAAAATAAACAAACACCTTATTCCACCATCACATATTGTGACGCATTATCAGTAAAAGTATCAAATATTCTCACAACATATAACATCAATATAGCATTTAAACCCCAACAAAAGTTATGAAATTTAATTTACAATATCAAAGATAAAACTAAAAATTTGAAAAATCTGGAGTTTATAGCACATATGTATATAGTACAAACTGGGTGTAATTTTAAAACTAGGTACATTGACCACAATAGATCCTTCAGGTTACAGAAAATAGATTTCACTTTTTCTAATCATATTTTAGAAAGTGGATATAATTTTCTAGATACTAATAATATGAAAATCCTACACTGGGCCAACAAAGGTGTAAATATTAATTTGTTAGAAGCATTAGAGATCTATAAATATGTACAACCATAATGATAATTTTAACTTGTTAAATGATCAAGTAAATATACTGTATTCTCCCCTTTTTACTGTTACCAAACGTAATTAACACCTGTATAATATTTATTAATAATATTTCTGGAAATTCTCATAATTTGATGGTCGAGATTACACCATATTATAAACACATTTTCCTGTAAACCTTAATTACGTGTTTATTCTCATAACCCTTTATTCTATTTAATTGGATAGCATATATTATAAAAATCTAACTTTTGTATTTCATCCTTAGTTGAATCACTGTTTGATAATGACATAAAGTGTTGGAACTGCAGTTACAATTTTTATACAAATATAGTGGTATAAATCTTAGTAGTGTTTTACTCAAATGCGTTGGAATTATGAACTACCAGAGAGTAACGGCTTCCTCGATCAATTTCTTATAGTTATTTTGATGCATAATTAGTGACGGTGACTTTGAAGAATTGATTTTAGATCATTCAAATGTCATTTTCACTCTAAACTTCTACTGTATATTTGATAATTTTAAAGAATCAGATCGCTATAAATATGTAATACCACATGGTTCTTGGTATTTCTTCACTGTTCTAATAAGCTTAAAATAATTTAACTTGGTGACGATATACCATTTAATATATCTCAAAAATCACTTGGAAACAATAAAACTATATTGTCCTAATAGAATTGAGAAGACCTATATAATAACTAAAATGGTCGGAGTTAAATTCATTTCAACTTTAATGTCGTATATTTGCTAGAAGTGACGCATGTTCCGTTATCAGTTGGAGCAGCATACGTGCAACTAAGGTTTATATGTACGAGGGCTGTATGATAAGTACCTGGCCTTGACAAGAAAAAATATTTTTTTTTGTAAAATTTATTTTATTTTTCAGCGTAACCACCTTTCAGTTAAATACACTTAGTCCAAAGCGTTTCTATTCTTTGTATCCCCTATAAAAATACGATTGCTCCGACCCCAAATATGGCGTAGATTTGCATCGAAAACCTACTGTTTGGACTGTTATTTAGTCTCTGGTGTGTTGTGGTGTATCCATGTATCGTCCACAGTTATGAACCGACGTCGAAAATCATTCCGATTGTGTATTAACATCGCCAAACATTCTTTGAAGTTGACATACGTGTATGTTTATTGTCAATTGTGAGCAATCGTGACTTTCATCTTGCGGAAAGTTTTTTCATATCCAAATGAGTTGTAAAAATATTCTGCACCCATTCAATTGAGACGTTCACAGTCTCAGCAATATCATACATACTTTCACTCTCCGATCGTTCATCACATCGTGGATTTTTTCAATCATTTCGCACGTGGTAACCCCATTTGGACGACCTGGATGATCTTGCTTGTACGGCCACGTTTGACTTCAGTTGTCCAATGTTTTATGGTTGATAACGAAGGTGCAGAGTCCCCATAAACTTCACTGATATCCGTTTTAATCTTATCATTTGTTTTTGTATCATTTTATTTTTCAAAAAAAAAATTTTTTTATCATTTCTCGATATTAAATTTTTTCCATTGTTGTAAAATCATAAAAGTTGTTCTATTTAAATGGCTGGAATTTACAAACTAAATCACGCAGCTACTTGACTGTTTGACAGAATAATTGTGAAAAGTTATATTTATGAAAAATACCACTTTTTAAACACTAGCAGCCCAATCTCTGGCCTAGGCCAGGTACTTATCACACAACCCTCGTCTCATTTACTTTTAATGTTATCACAATATACTGAACTATTTGCTATTATATATGCTGATAATGCCGCCCTTGCTGATGAAAAGTACACCGAACGTCAGAAGATGTCACTCCCAAAAGGGGGAGGAAGCAGTTGTTATTGTCTAATTCTCTACACGATATTTCACTGGTAATAATGTACTCTGTGATGTACTCGTATTAACGTGATTAGAAATTTTAACCAATCGATTGATGATTTTTTATTTCTTAGAAGCACTGTCAGTTATTTTTCGAGTCTTTAAGAATGATGAAATAGTAACATTGTGATGATATGGTAGCATTGTATGTGGACAAATTGCTAGTGTGTATATTTTTCGATAAATTATTTCTATTTTCTCCTTGGAAACCATATCGATCATTGTTGACTTGACTGTCCTCAATAGATATGAAATAGGGTAATTATGAGTAAATTTGAAATCATCCGATTGTGTCTACTTTATCACTAATGCTGATTTTCATTTGTATGAAAATTGTTTAGTTATGTTACTACTAAGTGAAGACAAGTACCTATAATTTTCTCCACTTCCGAGACAACTAGTTTCTGGGTTATAATTTTTTAGCTAAACAAGTTATAATCCCTTAGTATATGGTAGATATTATTTATTTTAATAGCAATTGTTTTTAATGGCAATTTCTGGTTAGTGGAGATACTTTCGTTAATTCCATAAACACTGTATTTCAATAAATATTTCGCACATAACATTTTTGTATTTATTTCATCGTTATATAATCTTCACTTTTCTAATATTAATCATATATATTTAGGTTTATATTCATGGCAGTAGGGTCTTAGTTGCACATGACTTGAAAAGCATTATTTGTATAATGGATCTTTTCGTGTGTATCAATTTAGTGACGACGCACGGATCACATGCTACAACACCGCAATTCTTATAAATATGACACAATTACTAGCATGTATGTCTAGCGACATATGTTTCAATCAACTACGTATGGCATAGAAGTTAATAATTTGTCGAACAAAATGCAATTATGAAGTCACGTCTTAGCTTTATTGTATAATTTGATTCATTGGTGTCTCAATATTTCTGTAAAATTTATTTCATTTTTGTTTCATTTATTTTGATTTTTGTTGAATTTATTTCATTTATTTTGATGGAAACATCACTTCCATTGAATGTTTTTGTGGAGAACTTTTTTATTACTCTGTCATAGGTTGACGGATTTGTATTGTACTAACTGTTGTCCTAAAATGTCAGACGAGTATTAAGTACCACGTAAATAAATAAAATACAATCTACAACTTTTATTTATATTAAGTTTTCGCTATCCGCCAATTTAGTACACTATTGAATACTCAAGTAGTTCCGTAAAATTAGCTACGAGAGATAAGTTATCAGTTTTATATCAATAAATTTATCATCGAGAAATAACGTAATAAGGTAGATCCGAAATTCTGAAATAAAGACATAATGAATTAATTATTAACCAACCAATTATTATTAACCAATACAAATAATAATACAATATAAACCCTGGCATAGTTTTTAAAAGATTTGGCATATATGGATTCTTTGACCTTTTGCACCACATAATTAATTAATAATAGAAACAGATTCTATCTTTCTTTTATTCATGTTTTGTATTTTAGCTGCAAAATAGTCAATAATAACCTTGTTCTGAAAAGTTGTCTAGAAATAGATGGTATGTTTATTTATTAATTATTCACAGAAATTGTAGTTCTTATGGTAGCTAAACTTGATTACACAGGAAAATTTATATTGCATATGTATTAACTTGAACATTTATAGTGGAGGCGCTGTGAATTTATATATAGGGTGTTTACGATATATTTCAAGTATTCTCAATAGGAGGTAGGTCATGGTAAAAGAAGAAGAAGAAGAAGTGGTAGACAAAGCCTGTAGCTTAGAATAAGTTGCTTAAATGTGCCAGAACAAATTGTTCTTAATTATACACTTGAAAGTCAGAGAGAGTCAGAGAGTCAGTGAAGTCCTCAATAATACCTAACAATTCTACATAATTTAGAACAGAGCACGAAAATAGTTAAACAACAAAAAAAGTTAATATGAAAAACAAATGTTTACTACTGATGATACATAAAAATTGTATATACCCCTATCAACAATTAAGATGTTCACTCTCTTTAATTTTAGGTTCGAATCAAAATAAAAAAATCTATATTTCCCATCGATATGAAAGCTGATATTGTTTTTAGATTTTACGATTCACAGCCAACAATAATGTGTCCAAAAACTGAATTTTTAATTGACAAAAATTTGGGGTATTGTTGTTTATTGTTACGGCATATACGAAATGTTTCTCAATTAAAACAATAAAAACCCATATTCTTAATTCAGCAAAAAGGTATACTATTGATAGTCCCATCACATAGCCCGTCAAAGATAATAATGATATTTCAGCATTTACAACTTGAAGAAAATAAAGTATGTTTTTTACTTTTTTTAAATTTTATTTGAAATAAGATAGGACCTAGTTATACCCATATTAAAAAAAAACAATATTAAAGGACTGGTTCCAATTCACCATCTACAGTGGGCCATAAAAAAATTATTGCTAGAATTGTAAAATCTCTTCATTATCAGGCAGATGACTTGCAAACTTTTTAATATTCACCATTTTCTTACTTTTAATAGACACATTAATATTGAGATAAACTGGCTCTGTACACGATTGGGTCTAGGATGCTTTGTGCCAATTAGAAACTTATGGTTTGTATACATGATTCTTTGCGTGTGCGTCGCAGGTAACAATCGTATGAATCAATCAACTGACATCTTTGAACAGTGTCGTACCGGAAACACATTTTAGGATAACAGTTAGTACAATACAAATCCGTCAACTTTTGACAGAGTAATGAAAAGATTCTCCACAAAAACATTCGATGGAAGTGATATTTTTATCAAAATAAATGAAACAAATTCAACAAATATCAAAATAAATAAAACAAAAAAGAAATAAAATTTATAGAAATATTGAGACGCCAATGAATTAAATTGTACAATAAAGCTAAGACGTGATTTCATAATTGCATTTTGTTTGGAAAATTATTAACTGTCTGCCGTATGTAGGTGATTGAAACTTATGTTGCTAGACATACGTACTGGTAATTGTGGCATATTAATAATAATTGCGAGTGATTTAGATGTGATCCGTGCGTCGTCACTAAATTGATACACGAGCAAAGATCTATTATTCAAATTGTATAGTTTGTTAATCCATCAATGTAGTCATATGCTTTAATTATGCCTATTAAAGTTATCATTATAAGAAAACCGCATAAATGTCGATATGTTTAATAGAACTTTGTCACTTCTTATGGGGTCCACACTTGCAATTTTGTTTGGGAAATCCGACAAATCCTGAATATATCAGGTTTTTAAAGTAAACGTTATATTAAGTGTTAGCTACTGTGCACGAGAGTGGTCAGATTTATCTAGTTTCTAAAGCAAACAATGTGCCTTACTATTAAATGTGGATTTATCTTAAAAATGTCAAATTATGTCATATCTGGATTTGTCGGGTTTGTCAAATAAGTGATTCATTTGAAATATCTAAATTGCTTTTTTTTAAAGAAATATTTTAAAAGAAACTTAATTATGATGGGCAAATTCTAACCGGAAAATACTGTATCAGCGTAGATACTACAACGCTTTTTTGTCTTCGTAATTTTTCTCTTTCATCACCAGTGACCAATTTATATTACTCAAGTATCAGTTATTTCACGAAAATAATAAATAATTGGGGCAAAAAATCTTGTCTTGTATAACGTTGCTAATTAACTAATTTGTCATAACTATAAAATAAATAAAAAAACCGGATTTACGAGGTGGACAAGGATAATACCTATATTTGACACAAAAATGTGTGCTTGACTGTTTTTCATATAACGCAAATAAAGTGACCACATAGTAAAAATTTATTTGTCTAAAATAATTGCTATCGTTTAATAATTTATTTTTTTTTCAAGGCTTAGGTGTTTGAGGAACTATCAGGTTTTAATTTTATAAGGCTCAATATTAAAGATAATAAATGCCAATGTGTAAAACATTGGAGTTACCAGTAGACTTATGGTGTGAGTAATAGATCTTTATAATATAATGCTACCTATAATGGTGGCATCTGCCCGTCTGGTGTTTAAGGATAAAACTAATCTATACTATTTGTGTTTACATTTTTCATGATTTAAATGAAAAGTTACCTAAAATACACGCATTACATTATATATGTTGATTTAATTCAAAAACGTAATACTGGTTCGCTCAACAAATTATGAATATGGGTTATTGATGTATTATCGTCTGTTCTCCAAAATATAAATTTAAGAAATACAATACGTTCTTTTTAAAAATCATTTTTAACAGTCATTTTGTAAATCGTTTTTCCGTGCAACAGAACATAACTGAATTAATATAAATATATACAAACTTGCCTTAAAAAATGAAATATTCGTTAATGCACCATGATTTAATATTTTGTTGAAAATAATTATTAACATGTTCATTCATAATGTTCAGTCCCTTGTAAACAACGCAGATATATAATAATAAAATTGGTGTGATCTTCTTAAAGTCCCCATCCTTAAAAATCATCAATTTAGAAACCAGACTTTTGAAAAAATAAGCACGACACCACTTTTCCATGAACACTTTGCACGTTTATCGAAGTGCGTTTCGTCAATCAAGTCGGCATCATCGGAAGGTGATTAAAACTGTTGGAATCAGTTTTAATCGTCACCCGATAATACCGATTTGATTGGAGAAACGCGCGTCGAAAAACGTGTAATATTTCGGTATTCGTGGAAAACTGTGTTTGTTGCTGCAACAAAGGGCTTCGTTGCCAGCCCTTTTAGTTCAGGCAACGAAGACCAAAGAATGCCAAATATCGGAAATAATTCATGTAGAAGCCAATTTTGGCACAGTCGTAGCGGAAGGTGTCCTTAATAACATACTAAAAGTACTGATGGGTGGGAGTGAAGCTAAGGGGAGGTGAGGAGGGGGTGTAAAGGTCCCTTTCTTCAGTTTCTTGTTAATAACTCGTAAACTACTGCCTCTAGCGAAAACATTTTTTATATACTAAATTAATTTAGATATAATTATCTACAAAAAAGGTCCTATACACTTTTTCGCTAGGATAAATAATTAAGGAGACATGGAGGAGGAAAAATGGCAGTTTTTAAAAAATCGGTTTTTATTATTAAAAATCAAGTTTTAATGATAACGGAATTATTCTCAGACCACGTATTAATGACTTGACTGCATGCACCGCCTTTTGTGTTCGTTCTGGGGCGGGGGGATAATTACTCTCATTACCCTCCCCCCATAGGACAGAAGAATGTGGTATTATCACTATCCAGTATGAGCAGTACCATTAAAGTCAATGGTGAGATAGTTACTGTTAACCCTCTGACAATTTTTCAAAGAACCGTCGTAGCAAAAAGAGCGATGAAGATGTAGCTTTTGACATATGAATTAACTCCATTCACCATGGCTCTGTTCAACGAGGGCGGAATGCGAAAAGGAAAAAAGTCTTCTTTCTACGATGTCTTACCACTAGAGGACAACGCAACTCTCAATCTTACCCAAAGCACCAATGTGGTAGACGGTGGTTTCCTTCTCCACCGCAAGTGGAAAGAGTCCTCCTGCATTTCTTACAGAAGCTTCTTACATTTCTTCAATTTGCTATCATTACATTGCCTATGTACAGAAACATTACGGTGAAAATTTTACGGTGGTTTTTGATGGTTACAGTGATGTCAACAACACAAAACGAGCAGAGCAGAAGCGAAGAGAGCTCACAAGAACTTCGATTGACATAAACTTTAATGAAAGCACGACCATCATAGTTCAACAGGAACATTTTCTTGCTAATAAAAGGAACAAAACAAGACTGATCCACTTGCTCACCGAGAAAATGACAGCAGCAGGGATTGAAACAACTGTTGCTTCAGGGGATGCTGATGGCACTATTGTGAGGTGTGGGTTGGATAAAGCTGCTGTACATCCAACCGTAGCAATAGTTGAGGAGAATGTGGACTTGATAGTTCTCCTCATTGGATTGGCACCACCATATATCAACATGTACTTCATGAAGCCAGGCCGTGAGAAGGTGGAGACAAAATTATTTTCGGTGCGACAACTTCAAGATCTTCCATTCGCCAAGACGATCCTCCTTCTCCATAACTTCTCCGGACGCGACACCATCTCGGCGTAACATGGAAAGAGCAAAGTGGGAATTTCTTAGCTCTTCACAGCAAATCCTGGCCTCACCCATGACATCTCAGCAATATTCACAGATCTCTCAATATCAACTGAGGATATCGAACAGGCTGGCGATAAGCTTCTTCTGGCTGTATATCAAGCGCCTGCACATCAAGACAACCTGAATAAACATAGGTACTCAGCATTTCTAAAAGCGTCAACGAAGCCGAAATCAGACTTGGCCACTCTTCCTCCAACCAGAGGAGCTTCAAAGCAACACTCGTTCAGAGTATATCTACAGGTAAATCCATTTACATATAGTTGTTAAATACTGGTTTCTTTAAATTACAAATATCAATTTGTGCTAAATACTTACGTTGGTCTGATTACTTTCTTACAGATACAACAGTGGCTCGGCAACCCCCTACCACATACCCAATGGTGTTGGGCCAGGGGAGAATGGGATCCTCAACCCAGTTACCACGAACGACCCTGTGGCACATGACTCCATTATAAATATGATCATTTGCCGATGCACGACTGGGTGTGGGGCGCGCTACGGTTGCCGCAAAGCAGGAATTGTCTGCTCCGGTACCTGCGGCGTGTGTCTGGGCTCATGTACGAATGGAGCCCCCATCGAAGACAGCATCGATGATGATGAAAATTCAGATTTTGACTAAAATTTATGTTCCAGATACATCCTAGGACACAAATTTCTTTATTTCATTTATTATTATTATTATTTATTATTAGTGAATTATTTCAGTTTTAACAATAAACAACGATTTTTTTAAAAACTGCCATTTTTCCCCCTCCATATCTTCCTAATTGTTTATCCTAGCGAAAAAGTGTATAGAACCTTTGTAGTAGAGAATTTTATCTAGATTAATTTAGTATATAAGCATGTTTTCGCTAGAGGCTGTAGTTTTCGAGTTATTAACAAGAAACTGAAAAAAGGAACCTTTACAGCTCCCTCCCTTAGCTTTCACTCCCACCCATCAGTACTTTTAGTATGTTGTTAAGGACACTTTCCCCTACAACTGTGCAGAAATTGGCTTCTACATGAATTATTGCCGCTATTTTTCCTTCGTTGCCTGAACTATTTCCCATAATAAAAACAGATTTAGTATTATATATATTCACGTTATTAGCCTAAATATCCAAGGATAGAACAGAATGGAATATAATCTACTTAATTAATCGCCACAGGAATATTACTAATTGTAAGTAACTTCAGGGTAGCACCATCCAATAATTATTATTTCATCCATATGCCCAGCAGTTTACATAGGGTCTAGCAGTTGTATAGACTAGGCCTAGCAGTTTGCAAGACATGGTCATAATTATTGAAAATAATCCTGTTTCTAGCTTCAACTAATGGGCTTTGCAATGCATTTTATCGACTGGACCAAACTGTTTCACGTAGAAACTATTCATAATCTCGTAATTAGGCAACCAGTCGTCTGAAAGTGTATATACTATACCTTATATATGTCGTAGTCTCATGGTGAAATACGTCAATTCATGAAAAGCCTAGGCAGTGCATGAACTGCCGGCATATTATGTTAATTATTAATGTTACACAATCTGCCTAGGCATTTCATGAAACGCCGTGCTCGTTTCGACACATGATGTTTCAAGTCGTACTGCACGATCTGCTGTAAATTAGATATCGATTGTTCGTGAAGTGACCAGCGTTGCCCGGCAGATTGTGTTCTATTACTTGTGCTTATTTGTTTTGTTTTGTTTAATGGAAACTATGGAAAGTAAGAGTAAAATAGAACTGTTCGGTGAGCATTACAAAGAATACTACATAGCAAAGCCGAACAAACGACCGAGTACCGTTAGTTAATTAAAGGAGGTGCGTATTTTTCTACATAGAGTGATAGGCTGATAGGTAGAAGCCCGTTTAAAGCAGTTTTTGGGATTGACCCGAAGCAAGGTCTGGAATCAACAAATCTCCCTAAAAGTATTATTTCAACTATAACTACCGCAGAGGAGGTAGACAAATTGCAGACCGAAATAGATGTAACTCAACAATATGAAAATGATCAGCACGAAGAGCAGCAAGATGAAATGAATGAAAATGAATTAGGTGTTCAAGGACACACACTAGTCCACGAAGTGACAGAAGAATCACCAGAAGTCAATACTATTCAACGGTACGAAACAGAGCAGGGGGGGTTGCCAGAAGAGAGTATGGTAATCCAACTGTCAAATGAAAATGACTTGCTTGATTATGGTAACAATCTTGTCGATACAGATGATGTACAAATTGAAATTGAGGCTATTGAGTTAGGCAGTTGTGCAAAAAATAATACAGATAACTGTATTGTTTCTGAAAACAATATAACAGATGACATGAGAAGGTGCGATATTTGTAAAATGCCGGTACATTTAAATTGTACTAACGGGAAAAACATGTGCGATTTTTGTAGCTCTGAAGAAACTATAAAAACTCAGCAGGAAGAAAGCTTTGCGGGACAGAAACGCCAAGCAGAACAGATGAATGCGACTACAAAAAAAAATGTTATCAAACATAAACATCGGGGACTGTGTCTTAGTTAATGTTGATACAGTTGATCGCAGTCTAGGAGATCCACCAAATCTTATTTCAGTAGTTACGGATATTAAAAACGGCGTATACCAGGTTGCTACTGTTGGCGGAATTATCAAATCGTGGTTCAATAGACCTGACCTTAAAAAAGCAACATCAAACTTTGTTAACCTTAATCAGGTAAATAAATCTAAATTTATGTCAATTAGAGAAGCCGTTTCCTTCGAATCTTTGTTTAACGACCCTCTAAGGTGCAATGTAGGACCAATAGATGCAAATGTCTTAAAGCAAAACTGCAATGCAATTCCAGATATCACAAAAGTGCGCCAATAAGTGAAAAAAATATTCTGTATATTTAGGTAGCTAGTTTATTTTTTTATTGTTCTGTTTTGTTGTTTATTGCAAGTTTGAAGATTATTTTTATTTTTTTAAAGAGAATTTTATTTTTTAGTTGTAAAATATATAGATTTTACCTGTATTATTATTTTGTTTTATTCATATAGATAGACGATAAATCAGAAAACACAATCTGCCGGCCATCGTGGTCACTTCACGAACAGTCGATATTTAATTTACGGCAGATCGTGTAGTACGACTTGAAACATCATGTGCCGAGACGAGCACGGCGTTTCATTGTGTAACATTAAGAATTTACATAATATGCTGGCAGTTCATGTACTGCCTAGGCTTTTCATGAATTGACGTATTTCACCATGAGACTACGACTTATACATATTATATGCCTGTTTTTATATGTTGATGTAAATGATATAGTAGTCGCAAATATAACAATTTATTTATTATGGCACAAACATGCTGTTATCGTGTCTTATTAAACATTATCCTTTTATTTGCGATAATGTACGTTTTCTAAAATGTTTCTGCCTTACAACGTACTATTAAATTCAGGAAATATTAGATGAACTGAGGTTCTTTTTTCAAATACTCTTTAATCTTTATCCAGAAAATTTTAGGATAATAATTTAAAAATTACACCACAATTTTTGAATAATATATCCCATGTTTTCTGTTTATGATATCCATTTTTGGAACGTTATAAAAACGATCTATTTCATTAAATTTAAATTGTACCAAAATGGATACTATAGATATTGAATATGAGGTTTAAAATGGATATTATAAATACCAGACAAGTGGAAATTGTAAAGGAAATTGTTTGATAATATAAATTTCAAGTGCGCGAAATCTGTTCTATAGTTACTATTTATGATATCGGTTTTTAAAATACCACAAAGAGTATTGTTTTTTATCTTGTTAATACAATGTGTCCCAAAAATGGTTATTATAAATTATATCAAATAATGGATAATATAATTTTAAAAATAAAGTATGGTAAGAAAAACTTCAAAACGAAAAATTAAAGTTTTTATTAATTTGAACATTTTTTATCATTGGAATTAAATCATTACCTAACTTAACCTGATGGAATAAGATGTATCATCTTTTAGAAACGGTTAAATGAGTATTCTTTTAACAAATAAATAAAAAGTATTCTAAAAATACTATATTTACTACGAAAATAATTGTTCGTCTTCTTATTCATAGACATAAGCCGTAAAGCAGTTATTTATTCCTTGTGAGGTGCTTTGCGGTACTATGTCTCTCCAGCAGCTAGTTTTCGTACGATCTCGAAAATGCAGCTGTAACTACCCGCGCAGAGGCCCAATATTCCTATTATTATAAGCACAATATCTTTAATAAGAATCAATTTTCCCGGTCCTAAATTGTCTGGCCAATAAGCACACATTTCTATTATAGCAGGAAAGGCGATTCCCAAAGCTGACAAACAGAAAGCTCCAACTAATGAAATGAACAGTCCCAGAAGAGGTACAGTTGCGGCCAAGAAGACTGAAAATAAAAAATAATACATCAATATACCGCGAAATTTTATACACTTACAAGGCTCCAAACAAGAGTCCAATATTCTACAAATTCTAAACAATTTTAGTTATTTGCTAAAATATTTAATTGGATTGCAGTTGCTTAAAACTGCCGTGCTAAGCAAAATAGGCGTAACTCATAAAATGCTAACTAAAAGTATTAAGGATTTCATTAATTTCAATTTCGCATCTTCTTATTAAAATTGTTTTCGGAACCTGAAATCGGTAGGGATAATAATTAATTTCACTCAAACTGGAGCATTTTTTTTTTGGTAAAACCAGCCGTCTACGAATTGTAAAATGAGATACGACTTTTTTATTTACGAGCTACGACTTTCTTACTTAGCACGGCAGTATAGTTTAGTACAGTTATTTGGATTTAAGTCGATTACTTTCAGATAATTATAGATTATATAGTTAGTGTATATTTATTGTCCATAAGTGACGATGTTTTAAAATGATGTCAAAAACACATTATGTAGGTGCGCATGTCTTCCTATGCATATCTTCTTCTTATACTAGTTTATCGTTTTGACAAAACTAATATTTTCTTAAGTAAAAAATCATTCTAATGGATCCATCTGATGGAAATTCATTATTACCAGATAATGAATTTCCATAAAGTTTTCAACGAAAGACGTGAAGCTGATCAATTTGTGTATGTAAATGTATTTCTGAAATATTAGTTAAAATGCATATTGAACACATGACATAATCAGTGTCAGTATATGACATAATACAATGATTCTCTTAAATAAGCATATGGGTAATGCGCAATCCTTGTTGGAAATTCTGACGCTTTCGTATCAAATTTCTTTTGTAGTGTTTCTTACATATAACCACTATCATTGTAATAAAAAATCTAATTGTTTTAGTTCTGTTAGAATTATGTTGACATTTCTTAAACTAAAATACTAAGAAAAATTAATACGAGATACTCATATAACTTTCTTTGATTGGACTCACTTTAAGATATTCAACCCTGAATATGAAGTTGAAACATCAGTCTTCCTAAAATATATTTTGTACTATTTGATATAATTTGATAAAAGTTAGGTTTGCTCTTTTAATTTGGGGCCTTTAGGATGATGCAAAAATTGGTTTGGATAATAACTTTGAAAGGCTCAGGGTACTCTCCAGATGTTCGACTTTCAATTTTTAAGACTAGATTTTTTCCTTAAAATAGATGCTTTTAGAATACGTCGACTTTAGGAACAAAAAAAAAACTCTTCATTCATATTGCCAAAGTAAAAGCTTTTTGAGAAAAATGCAAATTTATGATAAGGTCAGTTTTGTTTCAATTTATTGCATTATAACAATTATTTTGTACACCACCGACATCGACATGGAGGCCAGTTAAAACATAAAAATTTATTAAATTTAATTAAAACAAAATTCCAACAGAGTTCTCACATGAGCTCCTCATACGGTAATACAGTTTTGGTCTACTAGTGAAGTCCTTCGTTGTCCATATTTTTTCCAAATTTATCGAATAAAATGTTTTAAAAAACCTTATTTATTATCAGTATTTCTTAAATTTCGATCAACCAGTGAACAAAATTTTTGGTCAGGGATTGTACGATTTGAAAACCACTTTGCGTACAACCGTCTATCTTCTAAACTATTTGAATGGGCAATCTATGAATCTATCGAATGGGCAATACATCTATCGCATTTATGTTGGTTGTAAAATATGTATATGTTAATTTAAAGTAAAGAGCGTTTGTATCTACATCTACTATCTATCAATATTTGAATATAATATACGTATTTTATTTTGCGCAACTGATACTTTGTCATCATCTCACTATATGAAACGTTACATTTAGCGAAAATGAAAATGTCGAATTGGAAAAAATCTAGAGCCTAAAGAGCAAAACTATCTACATATTTCAGATCATTTAAAATATGTAAGAACATGTGCTGTAATAAATGCGACAAAACTTTTGTTCCCCAGTGTTATTATAATATTATATATAGATCGGGACAAACTGTCGTCAATTTGTCAGTCGCTCAATTCTAAATTACGAAAAATAATATTATTGACTTTGCTCCATTTTTTTTATTGATGTTCTGTTGGTATTTCAAAAATAATCAGCATTTTGTTGATAATGAATTGCATATTTTAGATATGATAATTCCCCTTGTAATTTTTGCGTGTATAATGTATGTATGTTGACAATGAAATATAATCTTATCAGAAAATACAGTTCATTGATAAAGTGGAATTCTAGGGCCGCCATAGAATATTTATTCACTCTCAACTGTGAAAATCGTAAATTAGAAAAATTCATGTTGCAAAATCTAAAATTATCGTAAGATTAAAATTTAATAAGTACCTCTTATCTTAAGATATGAATAAGAAAAGTTTCTTAATTATTTAACTATATTTAAACTTACTTCTTTCCAGTATGAACATTATGTTCTTTGAAAATGTTATTTACCTGTTACCTGCATTTCATTGGAATTTAAATATGTACATAAGAAGCAAATGTAAATAGTACATTGAAATGAAAAGACGTGAACGTAACCACTGATTTAACTGGTAGCTCAATAATTTAACACCATGGTGATTATAAAATACTATTTTATAACATACTTACATGTAACAACAACACAAGCAAGTCTCAGAAGATACTCCCATAAAAGTTGTTTGTTACTACCCTCTAATTTATTTACAATATAATTTGACCAAATTATCTGGACTGGAACGTATCCTTGAAGACCATAAGAAATAAAAATTGCAATGGAATATAATATATTGATAGCTTGGGCTAATCTGTAACAGAAATACTAATAAGAAATCAAAAATAATTCAATGAATATTGGTACATTGAATAGTTTAATGCTCTAGAAATACTTTTATTCAAGAATAAGTTTTATATATTGGTAAACTATTATGTCAATATTTAATTTTATTATTGTTACACTCATAAGGAAGGTTCCCAGCCCGGAAATTCTGATTTCGATTGACTTCGGCGAATAAGTAGAATTTGTTGAGATATAAGGAAAACTATTGTTTGTTACGGTTGAGCAGTCGTTAAGGGGTTGAAAACACCTTAAATTGAAGTTTTGAATAATTTGTGTTTTTAATAACTCCGTAAAGGTGAAAGATAGAAAGATGTTTTGTTTTTACTGAAATGTTAAAATTATATTTTGTTAAAAACGGAATTCTGTAATTCTTATAGTTTTGAATTTATTAACAATATGGAAAATTGGCTATATTTGACTTCAATAGCTCCAGATGTTTGAATCAATAATTAGAAAACTTATTACAACAACTTCACACACACACACACACACACACAACGAAAATAATAAAAAAAGTTTCATAATAATGTATCAATGAGAGCGTGTGTAGAAAACAAACATAAGTCACAAGCGTCACAACGTTATGTGATGATATCGTGACGATAAGAAAACATTTTTCCAAATGAAAGAAATATACTTACGGGTCCGTTTCAGGAAAATTTAATGTAATGCTCGACTTAATACCATTTCCATATTTCCAATAACCCATCATCGCCATGGCAACATATATCGCCGTCACGAGAGCCATTCCAACATTTAGAACTCCCCAAGTACCTCTGAATTTTTTTGGAGTCGCCATGTTGTTTTCAAGGGCAATTACCTAAAATATTTGTATTCGGGAAGATGTATAAACTTGACCAAGATGTACCAAAAAATATGTATATATTTAAAATCATAAAAAATGTCTATGTATGGGCTTGACGGTGTGGACGCCCATAAATTGATTTCCTTCTCGTTCATACAGCAATAAATTAAAGTAGATCGAGTATGTTTTTGTAAGTCACAAAAATTCTCATGCAGAATCATGTATTAAGTATTCGAAGATATATTATATATTTATTAAAATAGGAACTTTTGAATTGGAAGTATAATCCGTTTCTTAGTTTTATTATCGATGATCAAAACTGCATCGGAAGATGGGAAAAAAGCTTTCTAAATGTTCGATGAGGTTTTGAAGAAATTTTTGAGGAGTGCGGTTATCTGATCTGTTAGTTATATGTTAAACAAAATATTCTAAATAGTTGAATTTTTGAGTACATATACATATATTGTTAATTTCAAAGCTATACCTAATAAGTAATTATAGTGAAAATATTTTTTGGATAACGTTATTATTTTTATTGAATTGAGTTATTGAATTTTAAAAATTTTCCAATATTTGATTCATATTTTAGGGACATTTGGTTCAGCAAAGTATGTAAAATTTCAATCAAAGATTTAAGTAGATACGCGGTTTATGTTGTAATATATTGGTGGAATACATTATTACCAAATCTCCACATTGTGTTTTTGCTTTGGTTAAACAACACATGGTTAAATATAGATTTTGTTTCAAATAACCTAATATAGGATGCACGAGAATCTCGAGAGATAGATGATTCTTGACCGTTAAAAAAATTCATTTTTTATCTGTTGTCAAAGCCGCATTCAAATATTTTGTGTTTAATTAAAATAAAAAGCCTATATTATTAATCTAAAAATAGAAATATTCCACACAGGTATGTTTTGTCTAATTATGAGAATTTATGTTTTTCTTTGGTAGAATATTATCTTCACCTCAGCCTGTGCATTTCGGACAGCAGTAGTCAACACGTGACAAGGCTTTAAATAAAAACTTAATTGTTTTAGAAAATATCACAATAGAGTTAACGACTAAAATGAATCATTTATAAGAATATAAGTACAACACATTAGACTTATAGTAAATAATGTAGTATATTTGATAAGTGAAATTATTACAAAAAGTTCAATTTGTTCAATGACTTGTTTTTGATTGCAACAAAATTATAACCAAACACACATTGTACGCACTATAATTGTTAAAACTCCAAATGACAATGATCCTATAAATGAAAATCAAATTTCTTAATAAAAAAAATTGTAATGTCATCAAGACCCTATGCTATGTATTTAATATACACCATTGTGTTTAATACAGCGCTCATAAAAAATATCTATACCATAACAACGGTTTCTTTGAACTTCTAAATAGAGAATCCTAACTTATAAATATGAGTCAAGGATTGTGTTATTATAGGACCCGTGCAAGATGGGCCTTTATGCCATGCTCTTCACTTGTTTAATTGTCCTGGCCTAGATATTTCTGCATAAGATCTTCCTAAAGGATCAGTGGTCTAACAATTGTAGTTATTGTCTTTGTTGGTGTTAAGTTGGTCAGTAATAATAAGTACCGCTCTAACTGATATGAATGTATTATCTGGAAAAGTCATTTTTACATAACTAACAGTAATGAGTTATACTGATTTCATAGTTCAAAAATATTTAATTATATAAATATGGTTTACTATATAGTGTAAATAAATGTCACAGTATATTTGATTACATATTTTAATGTCTACTTAAGGTGTTAGCCTATGAACGTGTACAAATACGATTCTTCAAACGACCCTTATCCTTGCTAGGTGTCCCAGACTTTATAGTCAAATTTAATGTGGAGTAGTGAACATTTCTCCAGTATTTTTAAAGCTAGTTATTAATTGGTTTTTGAAATTCCTATCAATGAATACTAGTAGATATCTTAGACTATGATATAATATTAGTCTTAAAAATATATACAACGATGCTGATCCTAGATATAACTGGGTTAAAAATATTCAGGATAACGGAAAAATATCTCTTTCATAAGTCTGAAGGTAAATTAGTACTTTTTATGAAATAAATATAAAAATTTACTGTTAAAATTGGAATATTATCTATGAATCCTTTCTATTCCCCGAACCCTCCACTCCACCAAAAATTCTATTTAAAGTTAATAATTTTATTTAAAGAATTTTTTTTAATTACGGGTGGCTCACAATTAGTATACACGATTTTCATGTCATGGTATGTTATACATTATAAATTCCAGCGAGATATGTATGCTACTACTATGTGCAACATAAAGACGCCAGAAACTTTCGAACATATTTTTTTTTCAGTATCTGATTTATGACTCTTTTAAATGTCCCAAAATTAAAGATATTTTGAAAAGCTATGATTCACTTATTTTATATATAATTTTAACAATATCTTAATTCCCAAAGCAAAATTGATGTATGAATTATTCTGCAGTTACTAGAACTTCGCTCTTTTCTATTAAATGAATAACAGTTTTCGCTCTATTTTTCTCTCTTTACTATTCTTTTACATGTATTCAACGTATATTTTTTATCTGTATACACAACTTTTGTTCCATTATCAATGTAATTGTACTTTAAAAATATTATGTTACATAAATGGACCTAACCCTTTCATGTAAGCTTATTTTAGAGTTTAGAATAGAGTTTTAAATTGAATAAACGATTACATTACATTACATTAAATTATAGTACTTAAAGTATTTATACTCACCACACCAACAGCCTGTAGAGAAAACAATGTTGTTCCAAAATACAGTGGATAGTCGAACAAGGTACCAAACGACGGCAGATCGCTGAAGGCCGGTAAATTTTGGCAAACGTAATAACCAACAACTCCGAATGTTACGAAAGTAATTATATTAGCTAAGACTGAAAATGGGGCTAGTAGTTTTAGGTTTCGTACACACATTATGAGGAAAAAAGGTACGAATAAGATGAGCATGTATAACTTTAAAGAAATTCCCTCATTTTTAGCGGTTTTATCTGCCACAGACGTTATGTTAACTGCTGTATAGTTTGCGTCTATAAGACCTGTTGTGTTGCCTCCTACGACGTACTGATCTACTACAGACTTGATGTTAAGTCCGACGAATACTACGTAAACGCAGCATATTCCTAACTGGTAGAATATTAAAAAGAAATTCGTTAAGCCCCTGAAAAAGAAAAAGAAAAAATAATGTTAGTCGTTAACTGCTTTCTCTTAAGGAATTTGCATACAAATGCTTTTTGTTCACTGTAACACTTAATGGTAGTATTTGTTTGCCACCACAAACAAACGGTTGTACCAAGAACGCTTCCCAAAACGTAACCATTCTTCGCACATAACTTTTTTAAATGTAGAACATAAAACGCATACTAGGTCCTTTTCTACTTTAAAACATGAAGAATATAGGTAATCAGTTAGAACTGAGTAAATTGTAATAAATCTTGTAAAGATCCACAAATTTTCATTTGCAGCGAGCAGCAGTTGAAGAGATCGAAATGAGTAAAAGCACTATGCACACGACATTAAGAGAACTTAGGTACTATCGCTTCAAACGCATTTAGTGCACGGATTGATACCCATAGATTTCAGTCACCTATATTTAGACCGATAGTTTATGTCTCTAATTCAAGTTATAGTGCAGGGGATTTCAGGAGTTTTAGACCAAATTTGTTGGGGCGATGATAATAGTTTCCATAATAATGGTGTCGTAATTAAGTACTGGTTAAATGAATACTTCATTAAATTTAGTAAACGCAGTTGCTATATTTATAAACGCGCATATATTGGAATATACGTATGTATTTCAATACATACACATACCTGGATACCTGGATTTTATTTTAAATGGTAATGGAACATATGGAAGATATTCCTTTGGAGGAAAGCAATTTAATAATCTGAACAGGAGGGATCTTCCCAGAATACACAAATCATCACTGAGTATTTAAATAACGTATTTTAAAATAAATGGTTTGGCAATAAGAGTCTGATTAACTGGCCTGCAAGGTACCTTATAACTCTTATGCCATTTGATTTATTCTTGTGGAATTATTTCAAAGATTTTGTGAACTCAACTTCTTGTTTGCAGGAAGCAATTTCAAACATTTGTCGTAATGCCAGATTAGTTATTACTGATAGTAGCAATTATCTTTACTTTCTTATAAAAGATGCAAAGTATGTGTTTGTTTTGGAATATAAGTATTATTTAAAACGGAAATGAGTTTCAGGAAACACAAAAATATCTGATTCTTCTGAAACATAATGTGTATTTAAGAATAATGATTTCGTCTATGGAGAAAAATGTAATTGAAACTATTGAGACTTCTGCGTTTAGAATCAATCAGAATACGGAATCATATTCAGCTCAAAATACGTAGGGATGCAGTTTGAAAAAAGAAATTAGGGGTGAAATCATAGATATAGAAAAAAGTAACAAGGTTTTACGTTTGCAATTAGCAAATGTTTATAATTTGAAAAATTACTAATCAATTTTTTTGATGTGCAGTAAACAAGTTGATATTTTGCAAATAAATATTTTGATTTAGATTTGTGATTTATATATAATTCATAAGTTGATGTCAATTTCATATAGGGTGGCTTGAATTGTGTTTTGGATAATTTAATTTAAAAAATGATCAAATATTAGTGCTTCAGAAGTATGTATAGAGAATTAAGGTTATATATGTGTTTTCAATTTTTGATATATCTGGAAGTAAAGTGATTTATTAAAATTCGAATAGATAGTGAGTATACGTTTCTCAAATATTTACTAAGTTTAATCGTTATTTCTTATACCAGAAAAACACTAACACAATATAAAATTTTTATTATTAAAGAAGTTCTATTGCAGTATATAATTTTTATGTACTATTTTTATTTATTTTCTTATAAACAGTATATAATTTTATAGTCGTAGTAAACAGTTTTAGCACCACTTTATTGTACTCGTTCTATTTACGTGTGCTCTCTGTTACTGTTCTCAACTGATCTACATAGACTAAATTATTCATTACCAAGAACTCCTCTTCTATTATTTCATTTATATTTAATTTAAATTTTGTGAGATAAGTTATTATATATAGAGAGGTTTTTATTCAGATATATTGCCACTTTGCTAGTTTATTCGATATAAGCAAGATGCAAATGGAAATTAAAATGCAGAGCGGGTCCATAGAATATTTAATATACATAGGTATAGAATAGAAAATGTATTTATTTATAACAAATTCAAAATATGTAATCAGATGACGTAGAAAAAGAAATAATCAAATTGTATTAATATGTCTTCATTTTAGTCGAGTGCTAAAATAAATTTTGTACTTCGATGTATATCGAAAAATGTATCGTATACATTTTTATAAGTGATAACGTGGTCTGCGTTTCATTTCTTTAATAATTTCGGGCACGAGCTAGAACTTTCAGCTGGTTTCAAATTTGGTTCTACAAAAACTTTCCTCTACAGTTCATTCTTTATTTCATACATATTTTTCTAGTTGTGTAAGTAAAATTATTAAATATCAAGACATTCTCTTATTTTATTTCATTTGTATTTGACTTAAATTTTTTATAACATAAGTTATATACCTACATGACAGTTTTCTATTGAGATATATTTCGGTTTTAGTTTATTTGATATACAGAAAGTATAAATGCAAGTAAAAATACATAGCATGTTAAAACAAATCAATTTGTATTAATGTTTTCATTTTAGATGAATATTAAAATTAATTTTGTACTTCACGGAAAATGTGTCTTCTGACAGCTAAATCTATAAGATATGGTGTTAACCAATATATTAAAATTGTAAAGTATTTCTTAAGCAATAATTTACTGGTTATCTAAATATGACGAATTTTTAATAGTGACTTGTAACAAGTGATAACGTTGTCTGTACCTCATTTATTTATTAATTTTGGGCAAGAGCTAGGAGCTTGGAAACTTTCTGCTTCTTCTATTCTTTTTCTGACATCAATAGTTTTCTAGTTGGCTTTATATTATACTTGCTAAATATTGCTTGTAAAGCTATTGTAAGATGATTAATAATTTGACACTCCACGAGCATTGCAAAGTTGAGTCAAATTAAAACACGATTTGTCAAGAACATTTAAAATATCTATGAAAATTGCGTTTCAAATAGATTTTGTTCTTAACTAATACCACAGGATAGAGTTTATATATTAAACGTATTGTTATTATCTATATGCTTGTCTTTTAATCCATATTAGGACAAAAATATGTGGGACCCTTGTAACCATCTATATGATTTGTTGAAGATTGTTCTGTAGTGAAAATATCTAAATATTACCAAACACCGCGTAGGACTATTTTATCGAATCGCATTCATATTTTGGACAATATACTGCGTTTCTATCTGTTTATTTATTTATCATGCTATGTACATTTACCATATATCATGTATATCATATTTTGATGACATACACATATACTATTGTATTTTCTAACTTTGTAATGATGAAATCTGTAATTACATTGTTGAAGATAATGGAACTTTCCTCTACTTTTATTAAAATATAATTTTAGGGCATTACTTCGGCTAAGATAAACACGATATAACTGAAGATATTTTAATGCATCATATTAATGTATGCAGTGCAATACATTATAAAATCTTTAATTTTAAAGCTTATATTCTGAAGAAATGTTTAGTTTGCAATTATAAACACTGAAGAAAATGGTTTTCCTTGTGATTTACCAAGAGTTATTTGTTATAATTTTTATGTATGTTTTATGTTTTGCACTCCTTCAAACTTTGGAAGTAAATAAAGTTCTCGTCATTAATTGGAAATATTACTAATATACATATGCAACCAGCACTACACAGTTGGTGCAGATCTAATCATATTATACAACATGTCACGGTATTATAAAATATATCATGCAAAATTTAGTTCATAAAGTGAATAACTCTTAGAAAAACCAGACATCCGTTGCAAAAGTAAGTAAAAAGTGACGATAGAGGAAGCAGTTCTAAAAACATCTTTTTGGTTTTAAGTCATAATTAAGCAATCTAAATTACAATACGTAGTTGTTGTATAATTTAATTTTACTGCTCGAAATGATTTAGAATATGTGTCCCCATTAGTTAATAAATTCATTACTTCTATAGTTAAATTAACATTACCAATATTTTATATTAGTAGTAAAAATGAAGAGGTCGCTGGACACTTGGTGACCATTTTTGACTAGTAAATGAAAGAAAACACTTGGTGGGTTTCACAGAAAATTCAAACTATATTTCTAACAATTGTTTCGGCGTTTATGCCATTCTCAAAGAATTGTATTAACAAACAAACTTTTATTAAACCTAATAAATATAAAATTCAGTCTATATAGGCAGATATACATCTGGTGATTTTATACTACGGCTGCTTTTATTATTGAGGAAATTGCAAAATTATTGGTTATTACTATTTATTAAACACAGATTTTTTTTATTTCTCATAGTTCCAATAAATCTAATCTTCTGCTTTTACGTTCATTACGTAAAAAAACAATGTTTAATAAAAAAGTAATAACCAACGATCAAATAGATTTTGAAATTTCCTCAATAATAAAAGCAGCCATAGTATAAAATCACCAGATGTATATCTGCCTATATAAACTAAATTTTATACTTATTAGGTTTAGTAAAAGTTTAGTAAAAGGTCATCCCAAAATTTGGCTAACTAATCACTTTTTTCAAGGTGTGGTCACAAATGGCATTAATTATCGCTTTAAAAAACGGAGTTCAAAGTATCAGATTTTGAGTAATTTGACAAAGAAAATTGGTTAGTGAATTAGTCGCAAAGTTAAAATCAAATTTTTATTTTGGGCTTCCACAAAATTATATGACACCTTGTTATTTCCTAACCTTTGTTTAATAATAACATTGAAATATTTTTAATAGTAAGTGGCCTGTTTGCCAAGTTGAAAACCTCAGAAGGCAGTGATCCATAAAATACACAAAATTCTGCAGCGTGTCGATAATTTTTTATCCGATGAAGATGGTACGTACTTTTAAGCTGCTTTGTGTTTTCAAACTGGCGATTATTCGCGTAAAACGATGTACCGAGTTAGACCAAACATTGTCGATCACATTTAAGTTAGTTAATCAGCAAGCCAATCAACTATGCAACCAAGCACGAGTTCTATGAGAGACATGAATCGAAGCATAGTTGATAGACCAATGAACTTCATCATAGTTCTGTAGAAATAGTAACAGGCAACTGAACTGTGTAACAGTTTCTGGTACTCCTTCGAGACATTCGAGTAGACGAAAATGCAATTCGTAACTTTCCGTGAATACTACAGGAGCTTAATCCACTTAATCGACTGGCCGTATTCACTGTGGATCAAGACCTGTACGCGTTTCGCCTCATTTAATTTCCTACCATGTGACATGTCATGAAAACTAAGAAAATAATACGGAATTACAAGCAAAGAACAAGAAAAAATCATAGAAAAACATACAAATGAAAACTAAACGGTGCGGTATAATTTTGTGGAAACTCAAAATCTAAGTTTCGCCATAACTTTGCGACTGATTGGTTGGTGAAATAGAAATTTTGTATAACTGAGTTTTTTAAAGCAGTGATTATTTTACAATATATTGAAAAAAATCGTTGCTACCATTTGTTACAAATCTGCAAAAAAAATAAAAAACAGCGAAATTTTGGGGATGGTGTACAATTTTCTGTAGCAGTGCATATATAAAAAAAAAATTGTTAATTTTTGTAATAAGTCCACCAATTAAGTAATTACTGTAATATAATATTGCAAGTTATTAAAGATGGAAACATTTTTAAATGAAACATGTAGATTAGGTATGATTGAAGTATAAATCACCATCGACCTCTTGAAATGTAATTTTCTCAAAATTTGTTTATTTAAGCAATGCACATGTTTATTATAGGTTGATAAATTTATGAGATTCATACGTACGGTGCATATGGTGCAAATCCTCTAAGGCACGGTGGTCCTAGTTCACAAGCCACTTTCATTGATTCTGGATATGTCAGTAATGCTATTTTTAATCTTTTGCAAAGTACATATTGAGCTCTAACCTAGAATTTATAAAAATAAAGCAAATTACACATTGTAAATATCATATTCTTCAAATTACGTGGTAAAAGTTGTGCGTAAAAAAGTTCTAAACTGATAATTTCTAATAGAATATTATTAAATTAGACTTTCATACGGAGACACTGAAAATGCAATATAAACGAATAATAATGTATCATTTTAAAATACCTATAAAGATACTTTGCATATACATTAACTAATGTGTGTGATATGAATTTGTAGTATTTTTTTTAATATGCTATATTATTTTAATAATATGAATCGTAACTTATTATTTAAAAATAAAAATTATTCTTAATTAACGTTTACTTTAAAATCGATAACGTATATTGTGAGGACTGGTCAAGAATTCCAATAATTTTTTATTACTAACAGTTATTGTTCTTTGCTTGAAATATCACTTAGCATTATTGTTAAACCTTACAATAACACATACACAACAATTAAATAACGTTATTATTTATTACCATTGCAAGATTTAATTTATTGCTTATCAAATTTCAGTATAAATTACTGATATGCATTTTAAACGGTAAAAACTATGCTTACTAAAACGTGAAGGCAATATGTACACAGTGCGCCTATAATTAATGTGGACACTATTCCGTTCGCCATTCCTGAATATTTGAAGGCTTCCGGCATGGCCAAAATCCCTGTTCCGAGACATCCTTTGAGCAAATGTATAAGCGTTTCCGCATTTCTGAAATTAAAACGAAATAGACAAATAATCAATAAATCTTAGTGTTAATGCCATATTTAAAATTTGTTTATTATGTGAATATATTAATAAAACTTTAGCAAAGTTTGTACAAATAGACAGTGGCTTAAACTAAATAGCGTTTAAAGAATTATTTCCATCTATTTATCAGATACTAGACGGATGGCGTGTTTACGCCAATCTAATCTCCAAATAGGGTTTAGAAATTTACAAAATTACATCGGTTTAATTGTTATAAATACTTATGTTACGAAATTTAGTGTAATAATTTTTTCACGTGTCAGCCAAAACATTGGAAAATTTAACATAACCCTTTTAAATTTTATGTTGCATTATAACACTGATACGTTAGATCTGTTAAAGGTGTTATAGTAAGCTGAATTAACCAAATTCTATTTTAATCTAATTACTTAAAATATGAACATTTTAACACAGTTGATAGTTAAATCATTTAATTTGTCTACTATGTAATATTAAATATGGTTTAATAACTAATTTTAAATAAGTATATAAAGTTTATAATAATATAAATTCCAGTTACTAAAAATGCTTCTTCTAGTTTTTAGCTTTATGTTAGGTTTTATCCTCGCCTTTATAAACGCCTTGCCTATTTATATGTTAGGTTTTATCCTTGATTTATATCATAATCTTATTGGTGTACATTATAACTTATTATTATTTTCATAGTTATATCATTTCATAGTTAAATATAGTTATTTTCATAGCTATACAATTGGTAATAGAAAGAAAATATAAGCCCGATATGTGTATATCAGCTAATTTGCAACTTTAACAATTGTAGCAAGTTGTCTGCTTGTTTAGTATTTATTTTGTTTCGGCTGATCATTTATGGGATTTGGTAACATAACTGGTTAATATAATGTAGGTTCATCTTCATAATATATTAAATATATCATCTGATGACATTTACTGACAACAAATATAGTAGATATAATAGATAGTCGGTTATCAGCTATAAATTTTTTTTTTTACTTTCTTGATTGTCCAATTCTCATTCGTTGTAATTGTCCAAGATTCTTAGTCATTACTATTTATTACTGTACTTTCCTTTCTTCTTTCATTACGATTGCTTTGGTTTCCATATAAAACGCTGTTCTTTATGTAGTAGTTTAGTTGGCGCATTAATTTCATCTATTTTATTATCTAATTATTAATTTTAGAAGTAAGTAACAATTTTCTGTGACTTTCTACCATTCCCATGTTAAATGTGTACGAGGAGCACTATCTATATTTTGAACCTTGGCAACACTAAGTGTTATCAGACACCATCTGACGTTTCCAATGGAAAAATTTGACATTTTTGATCCTAACCTTATTCAGAAGATATTATCATTTAAACGTGATTTGTGTTGTTTACAGTGATTTGAATATTGTATTTCATGGAATTAACTAGTAAAATTTTCATGCGATGACTTATTGCGACTTTCGACGTGAATTATCAAGACAAAAGTGCATCGATCAATTTACTTCCATATTGCATGATCATTTAGATGTAAAAAAGGTGTGTTCTCGTTGGTTCCCATATAATTTGAAAAACTATCAAAAAGATGCTCATGTCGATTGGTGCAAACAAAGGCTCAACAAATGGTGCTTCAAAAGACGTATATAATATTATAACAGCTATCGAATCATGGATCTATGCGTATGAGCTAGAAAGTAAAACAGCAGTCGACTGTATGGATGTTTCCACATGAGCCAAATCCAACAAAAGCACAGCTGTTCACATAAAAACAAACAAGCGCCTTCGGATCATTCTTCATCATGACAATGCGAGCTCTCACATATCTCGTCTAACAACCGAATGTTTGAACACTCAAAAAATCGAATTAATGGGTCATCCGCCATACAGTCCTGATTTGGAACCCAATGACTTCTTTTTGTTCCAGAACGTCAAAAATAAATTTTGTAGACAACGGTTTTCGTCGGCAAAAGAAGGCGTTGATGCGTTAAAAAACCATGTTTTGGAGGTATCTCAAGCGAAATGGACAATAATGCTGTGAGAAATGGTTCGAACGTATGCAAAAGTGTATAGATCATGAAGGAGAATATTTTGAAAAACGATAAAGTAATTTTCAGTGACAAATAAAATTAATGTGTTTTCATTATTACGCTCAAACTCGTACGTCTAAATCCAAAGTGAGCGTGATGCATTACGTACATATTTAATTAGCTGAATATAACTGACCATCTATTGATAGTTTGAACTTCACTATACTTGCCAACTGTCGAGTCAAATGTGTCTACAAATAATCATTAATTTCTGAACTTACGTAGTAGGGTTTTCTATTTCTCTATGTAGGTGTGGATCATAGTTTTCTCCATCTTCCTGGCCTCGTACAGTTGCTCCTCTGAAAATATATATCATTAGTAACTAGTGCCAACTACTGTATAAAAAGTCATGGCTCTGCATAATTTATGTACATTAGCGAGGGTCTAAATTTAAATATGTCAAATATTAAGCTGTGCGGTGCATAACAATGCCACTGTTCCAAGTGCATATTACATATGTCCATTGCCAATGGCTAAATAGTCAACGTACATATTTCAAAGTCCAAATAGTTTTATTTAATTTAGTCTGTAGACAAAATCTAGTAAAGTCATTTTAAATAAAAACTTTAATAAATAAAAGTAGTAGCAAAGCGAACAAGGAAAATGAAGATAGCACACGATGTATTACATTTTGACCCCTTTATCTGGTCTATTTATGTTATTATATTACATTTCCATATTTTTCCTCCAGTTTTGTATAAAACATTAATTTAAAAATATTAAACCAGAAAAGTCAATGGAATAATGACTACATGGTGATAAATACACACACTGAGTACGTTCAGCATTTAAATTATTTCTATAATGAAACTGAAATATACTAGTCAAATAATATGAAAGCAGTAACTATAGAGTATCTTTCCGATAAGGCACATAAGAGTATTTAGACGGCGCGGCGTTGATAGGCTTTGTGAATCTCACAGTAATGAACAAAAAATCTGCATTAACTATACACCTATCAGTCGCAATAAGGCATTAATAACATGCTATTGTGATTTGGAGTATTTTGATGCTATTTTAATGAATAAATAATGTAAATGCGAGAAACGTTTTCAACTAATAGATAGTTAACTCTTATGCTTTCTCAAGGATAATCCTATCGGAAAATGGGAATTTTAGCGCGAGCAAAAATTATGCTACCGTAGGATACATAATAAATAAATAAATATAATATTTAAAATACCATTGTAAAAAAATCTAGAGCATGCTATCCGTTAAAATACGATTCAAACGAGAAAAAAAAAATAAAATTAAGAGAAGTAAGAAAAATTCATCAACAAAATGCCATAATAGAACACTCCAATATAAGCTGTTTAGTTTTCACTGGACGACTGGTCTGAAGAATAAACAGAATTAATAGGTAAAGGAGACTAGTATTTACGCATCAATATATTACCAAGCCAAAAGAATTTTGGAAAAAGTCATTTTTATTAACGAGAGAAAAATAAATCTTTTATGATCGCAGAATTAGTACATGAATCTAGTACGAGAGTACATAGACCTATGTACTCTCGTACTAGACTTTATGTACCAGACTCTATCTAGAGTCAATGTACTCAACATCTGAAGAAGCCACTGTGTTGGAGAAACGATTGTTATGTTTAACAAATAAAAAGTGAAAATCTAACCAGCAAAGGCTTTAATTTTATATTCATTTACTATATTTTTCTCTACACCCGTGTTTTACTGTTTTGTATAACAATGTCATTTCTTATGTGGTTTGTCTTCGCTATTCTGATAGTCTTCCTCAAAAAAGAAAATATTTCGGTTGTAAATAGTTCTTGTCTATTAGGTTTGTTAAGATTGTTATGCTTTGAACAACAGCATATTATTATGATTTGAACAATATACTTTTGTTTTCTTAACTTGGTACATATTCTGATGTATTTGTCCTTGTCCCATAAAATACAATTTAATGCTCCAATTTCTGTCTTTACTATGTTTCCCAGGTAGCGAACCTCATCAGTCCCGTGATGATACTATCTTATTTTTATTTAAAATTACCAGATACTTTCATTAATATGCATAAAGCTAAGACCTGATAATCTACGAAAATTAGTGTCTCATTTAATCTAAATCTAAATCTAATTTCTGATTTCCCACTCTAAGTCTCCTATATCTGTATTTATGTTTTCACCCTTCTAGAACTTATATAAATAAATCTTAGTGGGAATAAACAATACCTTCCTTATCTCTTATTCCTGTCTTAAATTTATGAAGCCTTGTTTTTTTTTTTGTAAGGATATTACCGATTTGACTGGGGCTGAATCCTTGTAATATTGTTGATATGCCTAAAGAAGAGGTGACTTAGAATTGTCTTAGACAGTTCAGTGGCTTAGAGGTCTGACTTAGAATTTTATCATTACTGGCCACGGTCAGAATCTCTATATTCTAACCATGTACACAAGGCCATGTCTACATGGCCGTATGCCATTTCCTCAGGGCTAGCGTTTACATATTCTGTTACGTACATTTTTCGAGAACTAGTTTTAGTGTAAAAATATAAATAGTGTAAATTGTAAAGCTATCAGCATTATATCTTGATTATTTTTCAAACTGTGGATATTCGATTTCTTCTTCTATTATATTTTAAGGATGTACTTCATTCTCGAGGTTTCTTCTCAATTTAGACATTTTTGGTGTAAATTAAATCTTTTTTTAGTTTCTGTAACTCTGTATATATTTTACAGGTACCTGGCGACTTCTCCAATTTTGTAAATTGCCTCTTCGATTTGTCTTTATTCACATTATACAGTTCTTGTTGTTTTTTATATAAAATAGACTGTAGTCTATTGTTGATATAATATACAAATTATGATAGGTTGTTCTATGTTTTATTGACTTTATTGTCTTCTAGGCTTTCTAGCTTTAGATATGTTTATATTCTTCTGGTCTTCATATAAATTTTCTGAAGTACTTTCTTGTGCCCTACCAATATAGGTTTTACCTACTATTTTATTTGGTAA
Source organism: Rosalia funebris (assembly GCA_037954035.1). NCBI lineage: Eukaryota > Metazoa > Arthropoda > Insecta > Coleoptera > Cerambycidae > Rosalia > Rosalia funebris. The sequence goes on from JAZFAV010000001.1 coordinate 3,297,860, forward strand.
TATAAGTATTTTATTGCTCTATCATGGTATTAATTTATTATTATTATATTGTATTATTATATAGTATGTCTTTGTGGGCAAAGAAAATGTTTTCGTTATTTTAAGGCCATATTCATTTCATTACTACTAGTTTATTATTTCTTTGCTACTTTACCCTACAAATCATATCACCAGCAATGGTACTTTCATGTAATTGAGAAATTTGAAAAATGTGGTTGAAGCTTCTTCAGTTATAGCATAATTATTCCTCTTGCATTTCTTGCATTTAATGGTGTTTGATAATGAATATATGATAATAGGTGTATGGTAATTTTATATTATTCTGCTGGAGCATTTATGAAAATCTAACATTAATTCTTATAACCAGCTATAATTAATTATTATAATGTATAACCTTAATCGTAAGCCAGATTTAATTCAGATTTACAAAGAGTTTGGAGTCCCCACATAATATTCGGTTAAGATTTTGTAGTAATCGGGTATTTCTGCAATGCGGTAGACATACAGACGAGAACCAATAAAGCACAACAAAGTCACCTGATATTAATTTCACTGGGGTTCCCAACGTTTTACGTTTTGGATGGGATTGTATTGATAATATTGTGTATAAGACGGAACAAGTTTATATTTCATTACATTCTTAAAGAAATAAAGATGATGTGATAAAAATGATTATACAAAATTGATGTTTATTATATTTTAATTTTTTGATGTATAGTGTTGGTAATTAATATTTCATATTTCTTGTAACCAAGTAATTACCGATATATCAGAATTCATCAATCTTTATATGGTATAATAAATGCCGATTTCTTGGAAAAGTAATGGTAATATTCTTTATTTATATAAAGAAATAGGCATGTACTGTTTGAAAAAACTGTTAACACTGCCGTTAAACACCTAAGAGATAAGAGACCTATCTCGATTTAGAAGTTAAAATCATAACCTTCCTGTCCTAAACAACTAGTCCATACCAATTCCTCGATTTATGTTGGTTATAACATGAGTCTAAAGATTTTCGTAATACTATTTCGTATTGGATCATAGGATGTTGGAGTAAATTTTCCTTTATTGACACAAGTCCATCAAGATTTATTTATAAAAAACAAGTGATGTACTCTAGTTAAATGTTACGCTTATCGTTACTAACCATAACTTCTAGTAATTGAATTGAAACTAATTAACTGAATTTTGTATCGACGTTAAAAGAATGCTTCAAAATAAAGGAAAAAACGGATTTAAATATTTCTAAAATATTACTCTGAATGCTTAGATATAAGTAGTATACTACTATATTCATGATACTCGTATGCATGTATGCAATGTAATTGTGATTGAAAGTGTTGCACCAGCATTATCAAGATAATTACGTCCTAGGGTCACCACTAAATATCCATTATTCAGCATATATTTCCATACTTCTCCAAGAGATAAACATATATAATTATACAGGGTGAAAACTATATTAGAGGTTCATGAGAAAGACTGATTCATGATATGTATGTATGTAATTATGATTGAAAGTGTTGCACAAGTATTATCAAGATAATTACGTCCTGGAGTCACCACTAAAAATTCATTAATCAGCATGTATCCCCATACTCCTTCAAAAGATAAGAAGATATTATAATTATACAGGGTGAAAACTATATTATAAATTCATGAGGAACACTGGGGCAACTCAACGCGATTTTCCATATAAAAAGTATGTTTTCTAAAGAAAATTTTAAATAAACGATGTAATTTATATAAGTACCCTATGCTTTCTTGATAGAACATATTTTTATGTTATTAAATTCTACTTGATCGATTGATTCCAACGACATATACCACTTGTGATTGATTAGTTAATTACAGGCATTGAATTGCCAGATTGGGAAATTCTTTATTTGAACGTTATAGTTTATTTAAGTGTAATAAATTAAAATAAATTAATATCTTTACTTATTGTAAAAACTTAGTCTCTAAGAAAACTTCTATTCCATTTCAATAGTTTCATTCGGTGGGGTTAGTCCTCATACATTTGCATGTAAGTTTGTTAGAACAAGAACCATATTATCTTTAACGAGATTTAAATATTATTCAACCTTGGAATTATTTTTAATAAAACCTGGACCAAATATTTAATGCCTGTCTAAATATTAAGCTTTTGACCATGTTCTGTATGTTTCTCACACATCCAACGAGGATTTCGCTGGTTCGTAAAAAAATGGAACCAAAAACTGCATTATTTCTATCCAACTTATAAGCTATATCTTAACAGAAATTATCTCAACGAACTGGTAGGTTTTGCATAACTTTTGATTTACGGAGATTTTTGTATGGTTACCGTTATTTTCTAAGGCAATTTGATTTGAATTTTATATTTATTGAAGGATGATATCGCATTGTTGATTATGCACACAATTATTTTCTAGGAAACAATTTACTAAAATGGCACTGTGTATGTAGACATATACTTCTGTGTATGTAGGCATCTCTTATTATTTATAATTGTATAGTGTTATTATTTCAGGATAAAAGTGCTTGTGCAAACGTGGACTATCATGAAATAGCGCTATTAGTACTGTTGAAAAATTCAATAATATGAGAAAGAATTCAATAATATAAAGATAAGCAGGGCGTTCGATTTAGAAAAAAAAACATACGTATCTCTTGTACTGTATCCTCTACATTTAATATTTCATTATTCTAATAGTGTGTGTAATTTTTTTTAATTATCATTACCTATATAAGCAACTTAAATTTGGCTTTATTTTCATATTAGTTAATATATAAAGAAGATTTCTATATGTATGGTATATTGCAGGAGCATTGGTCTGAAGTTGTAATAAACAAAAATAAATGACCAAAAAAGTAACAAGAAGGAAATGTCTATATGACCGCACTGTATAAAGCCAATACCAAATGTACTTTATATCTAATATCAAGAAAAATACTAACTACATTTGTAAAGGATGCAATGCTACTAGTAAAAATAAAATATGTACATAAGAAGCATGCCATTTCCATGATCCAACAAACCATTGTTTAAAATTTAGGATAAAAATTAACTGAGAAAGACATTGTAAAAATAAAGTTAAAATTCTGCATTTCGTCTAGACACTACGTTGCTTCTTATTAGCTAGCTGATACGCGTGGATTTAAATGACTTCCTGTGACATTATCCATTTAGTAATTTGTACTTGATTGTTGTCAAATTAAAATGTAGTTCATCAAAATAATTTAATTGTATGAAATCATAAATATTTATAATAAATACAGAATATTTTTAAAGGAATATGTAATACTCGTATGTTGTTTTAGGTTTGTTTGTTGTCGTGTCTAAGATATCTTGTACGATATGTAACAGTAGGGAAGCGAATTGTCGTGATATTGATAGTACGAAACTATAAAAGGTTATTTGAAACTTTATACGAACAATAAGTCTATAACAACTAATCTTTTCTTGTGATGTAATATTAATTTTTTTATATGAATTACTTTAAAAACACAAATCGTAAGGATACGAAACATAAATACGTTACATAAATAATCTTGATTTTTCTCCATTATCTAGATGTTAATTCATCAGTTACCTATCTTTCTCTGAATAATAACACAGTTCTACAAAAAAGTACCATATATGGCAGATCAGAGTACCATATTCCTATGTACCGGGTTAGTCACCTAAAATTGACCCCCCCTTTATTTCTCTTAATTTCAATCGAATCGAAAAATTCAAACAAGGATTTTACACGATTCTTTATAAATTTTTTGAATATTTAAACAAATTTTTCAGAGTTTTGAATTTTTAAACAAAACTCTGCATATTGAAAGGGGGCGAACAATTTTTTATTTTTTTTAAATGGAACACCCTGTATTTTTTTACTAAAAAAAGTTACCCACAGTTTTCTGATCACGAAAATATATAATTGTTGTATCTTGGTAAGTATAGTTCTTGAGATATTCATACAAAGATATAGTCACATTACAGGAATAAGTTTGGCATAAGACCATAAATCAGGAGAGCTATGTTTTTGAGATATAACGACACATCTTGTTTTTTAAGAAAAAAAGTATGAAAATTCTTTGACGCTGCAACACATAATAATTATAATAAACAAATAAACCTTTATTAAAATGACAACAAAAAAGTTTAATGAACACAAAACATAAATAACGAAATAATGGTAAAAAAAACAATGCGCAACAATAAATAACATAAAATCAATGAACTTTCTTAAAATTAAACATATCTATATGTTCTCCACGTATCCTCCGTTTCTATCAAGGCACAGTTGGCATCTTTTAATAAATTCATTTCTAAGAAATTTTCTATTTCTTGACTGATACAGTCATTCAACTCATCCGAGTTATTATATATCGAATTTTCGTATATGTTTTGTTTTAGTGTTCGCCACAAAAAGAAGTCCAAAGGACTCAAGTCTGGGCTATTAGCAGGCCAATGTATAGGACCGTATCTTCCTATCCAAAATAGATATTTGTCATTTAAATATTCCGTTACGTTCCGTACAGAGTGTGGAGGAGCACCATCCTGTTGCCAAATAACAGAATTCCTGGTTGCAAGGGGAATATTATCTAAATAGTTCTCTACTTCACCCCGAAGAATATTCAAATACTGAACTGTATTCAAGGACCCATTAATGAATACGGGACCCACAATTGTATTTTGATGAATACCGCACCACACATTTACTGTATTATATCCTTGGGTTTTTATCTTTTTTATAATAAGTGGATTTGCGGACGCCCAATAATGTGCATTTTTCCTATTAAAAAGTCCAGCCGTTGAAAAACTACTTTCATCGGTTCAAAATAAGTTTTTTAAAAAGTTATTGTCGTTTTCTGCTCTCTCAATCATCTCTCTACAAAAAGCTCTTCTGTCGGCAAAGTTATTTTCAGTTAAAATCTGAACTGGAAAAATACTATAAGGCTTATATTTGTGACGTTTTAATATACGTCTTATACTTGCTTGAGAAATGTTAAATTCTTCTGCAGCAGCGTTAGTAGATTTATTGGGGTGTTCGGTAAAAAAAAGTAAAACGTCCATTTCCATATCTTCTCCTGTTTTGGGCTTCTTTCTTTCTCGTTTCTTATCTTTTAAGGATTCGCTGTCCCCAAACTTGAGATAAATATTAGAGAAAGTGTTCTTGGAGGGAACGCGTCTTTCAAGATATTTTCTTGCATATTCTCTTTTAGTTATATATTTGTTTTTATTGCAGGTTAAGTAAATTTCTAATATTTCTTTCCTTTCGACTAATGAATATCCCATATCAATATATTAGATATATTAACAAGTGTATTAAAACTTAACTTAAAGCGTATTAATAATATAACAATCAAACATAAGTCAAACGAAGCATTGTTTCTTTAAAAAATTTCGGTTCATAGCTCCCCTGATTTATGGTCTTATGCTAAACTTATTCCTGTGATGTGATACTATATTTGTATGAATATCTCAAGAACTATACTTACCAAGATACAACAATTATATATTTCTGTGATTAGAAAACTGTGGGTAACTTATTTCAGTAAAAAAAAATATAGGGTGTTCCATTAAAAAAAAATAAAAAATTGTTCGCCCCCTTTCAATTTGCAGTTTCTGAAAATTCGATTAAATATTCAAAAAATATATAAAAAATCACGTAAAATTCTTTTTTGAATTCTTCGATTGGATTGAAATTAAGAGAAATAAAGGGGGGTCAATTTTAGGTGACTAACCCGGTATTTTGATACGTTGAACACGAATTCGTAGTCACATTTGCTCCATCAGAAAGTTTCCCTAATTACAAAAGACATGGCTGATCAAACACATGACACGCAGTCAACGAAATATGTGGGTAATTCCTGGAAATTTCTTGGTTTTGGGATTTTGAGGTCAAAGATAACTAATTTCAACTAAAACTTCAATATGACGCATCCAATATGGCACATATATTTCATAAAAAAATTCCAAATGTCTACAAAACTTGATATTATGTAAAGGACTCTCCTTACAAAAATTTTATGAAGTCTTCAAACAAATACAAGTAATAACAACAATAAACTCAAAAACCTACATTATATACTAGTTCACATTTCCAAAATGAGAAGTTAGATCCAGTCCAGTTTGATCTGTTACCTAGTTTCAGTGACCCTTAAATTCTCTAAAAGAAACTAAGTTTCACAGAGATCCCAAATTTTTTTGGGAAACTCGTCAATCGTGTTGGATCAGTCGTTTGAATTTTGAAAGTTGAACTATGGATTCATGTAACAGTGACCTGAAAAACGGCCAACTATCAAGACTTGTAGACATCCAAAGTTTTGGGTGTTTTAATGATGTTCTTGAAAAATTCATGTGTTATATTAGATTTACCCTTTTTAAATTGTGAAAGTTTTATTTAAAATTCATTGTTTGTGACCTCAAAACTACCATAAACACAAAGTTTTCGAGAATTACTATTATATTTAATTGATTTTGCGTCACGTGTTTAATCATCTACGTTATTTGAGGTTAGATAAAAATCCTTAAGTGATAGAGCAAATTTGACTTCAGATTCGTATGCAGGGCGTCAAAATAAATGGGAATAGTGAGGGAGAGAGAGAGAGAGAGAGTACTCTGGTCTGCTGCACATGATTATTTTGTGGGGCTGTGGGGCGGCACATATAATATGAAGATTCACATAATCTTCATATTATATGTGCCGTCAATTTTATATCAATAATTAAAGTAAAATAGTCTTTATTAATATGAATATCAGAAGGGCAAACATGTTTAAATAATCATGTTTGCTTGATATGCTGATGGTATTTATTTACAATATGTATACAATCTGAGACGGTGCTACAGGAATTAGTGATCATGTTAAACTAAGATTATATTCACATTACTCAAAATATTACAGTGGTACATTATTTGAAGTCCACATGTTAAACAAGTCCGAAAATACAATATATAAAAAAACTCTGAGATGTAGTTACTAATATCGACTTATATAAAGTGAATGAAGTGCCAGTGAATGTCATTAGTGCTACTAATGAACAAGATCTCGCAAAATAAGGTTATGTTTACCGAGCGTCCAGAAGACCAGAATTCTCATCATGTGTTCTGAAAAAAATTGTAAAGTATATTCTGCTGCATTTTATATACCAACATTGTGTGAATAAGTAATATTTATAGTATTTCATGAACTATATTTATTATTATGTAAATTTATTACGAGATCATTAGTCTCTGTGATCATTGTTATTTTATTTCAATTATTATAAATATAATTACAGCATTAAAGTATATGTATATTATAGCTTTATAGAAAGCACTGTTCAATAAACATTTGTACACACAAAGCATATTAGCATAATAATTAGCATCACACATCATTTGCTGCTACCACCACTACCACCACTATCGTTAAAAATGTACAAATACTTTCAAAAATAAAAATAGTTTACCCTTTCTCTAGAAGACCTAAATGCTCTTCGGGATTTCTGAAAAAGAATTACGTGTTCATTTTAAAAGGTGTTGTGCGTTTTCGTTCTATTTAAGTGATCTATTGGATAAACCAAGATCTCAGTGGGTAAAAGACATTAGAATAGGCATTAAATACGATGTATACAGTAATATAACTTACAACTAGTATAATATTAATCGGTATAACTAGCCTAGATAATAAACATATTGTTATTATTGGAAAATACCTAATGGGTATATTTTACAAAAACCTGTTTAATAAATGTTTATATAATAACATTCATTCAAATGTATTTAACAATAACTTTCAATTAATGTACTTAACTCAGTTATCTAACGATGACTGGTATTACATTTTCTGTTTTATTATTTTTGTAATAAGTAAAAATAAGTTAATACTTACAATATCATATTTTATTCCTTTTTATTCCAATCGATATCAATATCGATTTAATATTGATTATTAGTTATACTACCATATTATTTATTGTGCTGAATGGCTTTGCATATACAGGATGACCCAAATGCTTAACGGGTATTGTGCAACAAAATATTGTAAAAATAAATAATTGATCAGTAACATATAAGTCGGGAATCGAGAAAGGAACTATCAAACCCGCTAAGCGGTTATCAAGTAATTCCCGAATAGCAAGGCTATTACATAATCGCTATAAATAATTTGTCTATTTTTCACAACGAAAATAAATAAAAACGGTAAAAAGGAAGTGTTATAGAAATGTTAAAAGACAAAATTAATTATGAATGGTTTCAAGTTTACCAGCACGACTATAGCTATGAAACTATTGTTTCATATATTTAGGACATCCTGTATAGCTGACAAAAAGTAATACGTACGTTAATTACAAATTCTAAAGTGGTACTTAAATTGTTGATACATATACATTATTGTAATATTGTACTGCTTAAACAAGTCGTATTACTACTCTAATTACTACTGAAACTTGCTTAGATCCAGACAATCCCTTGATTATCCTCTTGAATAACTTGATGAATTATATCCTTGTGGATTGAAATTAATTGGAAACTATTTAATCAACGTGATTGTTTTAAAATAGAGTTATTAATGTATTTGCACACGTCGATGTCTTTTGGGCCTTAATAACCAATATAATTTGTTTAAATTGTTTTTAAATCTTACAAGAATAAATCCGTAATACATTTCCGAGTTATATCGATGACGGGTACTGACAGAAGAAAAACCCAGGGAAACTGAAGGTCAGCGATTAGCCGGAGCAAACAGCCACTGCGATGAGCTAGGTCAGTGTCAATGAAACCCGACTAAATTTACCCACTCTATTTCACAATTTTGACAAAAGCTAATGGCTTTGCCTCATTCTAAAAATGAGATTATAAATGTATAATTATACTACATATATAATTTTTTGAGAGAAAACAAATGTTATTTGTTTTCTCGAAATAAGTCCATTTCAAATAATGAAAGAAAAGATGAATATTTAATTTTTTATTAAATTTTCAATACTTATTATCTTATAATAATACTCTGCATATACGGAGACAATAAAATTGTATGCAATAGAAATTAAAATATAACCAAATAATATAGTTACACAGTTAGAACTTAGTTGATAATTGTGTAAAACAGTGAAAAATTCCTGTGGCCCAAATAAATTAATGTATATATTACTCTGTGATATTTCGTGCAGCATAAAATAATTTCCTCACTAGGTATTTATTGCCAAAAATTACAGAACCTTCAATTTCGTGCCAAGGTTCAAAGTCTGATTAAATCTAAAGTGTAAGTGACCGAATACATACTTCTATAATGTAGGAAAGTTTCTTTTTAAAAATGAAATAAATAACTTACGAGTGAAATCACAAATTTGGCTTCAGTCCTATATATTCCAATAATTAATTTAGTTCTCAGAATTCATCTAAATTTACTTGAAGTCTATTAAAGGAATATTGCTAGAAATATAATAAAAGGTTTTCTGAACTTATGTCCTATATTTATTCTAATAATTTTTAATACTCTAACTAAATAATACCTAAGGTCACTAATATTATAATTATTGTATATAACACTTAACTTAAGTTGTAGAATTATTGTTTGTTTTAAATCATACAGTGACATAACGACATGATGTTTCTGTATACTTATGTATATTTCTACACTACTAGCTACAGAAAAATATTTTTTATACTTTCATTTAATTTTCTACATCAAATATGAAATATGAAGGTTACTTACTGATCATACATGATCATATTTTAGTGAAATTACTGCTTACGATCTACTAAATGCATTCTAACACCTCGCATCACAAATCTTAAAAAACCTAAAAATGTACAATTAATGCATTTTTGTTGCACCTCTTACCAAATGTTTCTTGTCCAAAATGGGAACTGCCATATTGAAACAGCCTGTGTAAATACAGTATTGTATATACTTTACTAATTTTTAAAATATCAGAGTGCTTAAGTATTTTATGGCCGAGATAATTTAAAGGATTATAGTATTATTGCTGAAACATATTAATGTAAACAAAATTGAACATGTCAATAACATCATATACAATATCATGTTGCTGACACAATGGAGTAAAAAATACTAACCGAAAAAATATTGTAATTTTAGAAGGAACTGTGTGCAATAAACTTGCATATAAAGAAATGTATTTGTATTTGCACATAAAGAAGTGTAACATTAATTTAATGTAATGTAATTAAGGCTTTAAGTTTGAAAGCATTATAAAAACCTGTTATTGAAGAATGAATTACATTCCTTGAATATTTCTATCGCTTTCAGTTTATACAAACAAAATATTGATTAATTAAATTAAAAAAGAAGAAAACGTACTTACTTGCTAGCCCCAACGGGCTCTAATTTCAAATTTTCACCTGGCATCTCCTAAGATTCACTAGAACTATCCCGTCTGCGCACCAGTCTTGATTTGTCAGTAGTAAGGCCGACTTTGTGCCAACATTCAGTCTGTTTTCATTTTCTCAGTGGAATCTGGAATGAAAATTAAAAACCACGTCAGTATAAATTGTAAGGTTTCCTCACAATTTCGTATACGCCATTTACTACAGGCTCTGAATGAGAAAGTAAGATTGTACTTGTGTTGCGTTTTCATAGATTGATTACGAAAATAACCGTTTTAAAACATGCCGTAATAGATAAAGCAGCAATAAATTAATTTCTCGTTATTTAATTTATTATAGTGTTTTTAATTCTAGACAAGAAAAATAAACTCGTTTGTAGAAATATGAAAATAATTACATTTTTTGAAAAAAGTGCTGAGTATTTATTCTTGCGTGACTTGATACGTTTAGACATTATCCTTAAATGATTGAATAACTTGCGACCACCAAATGGCGCGAATATGATATACAATGTGTGTACCTATTAAAATATGTAATAGAGGTACAGCTTGTCAAGAATAGTAAAAGGTGTGAGATTTCCTATGTTATGTAGAAGAAAGAGTGAGACAGCATTCGGAGGGAAAAGGATGTACTTTATGTGCGGCCAGATGCAGCTCTGTATATTCATACATACTTGATATTTACTCTGCAAAGGACTCAATTCGACTGAGTAAAGACCAGGCTATTTACTGCGCACCTCGTGGACAGCCCGATATCGCAGTTTTTGAACTTGTTTCTATTATTGACAAGCTTGTAGGTGAGATCATAACTCAAGACTTCCAGATTTTTTTCATATCAACTCAGACACAAAATATGAAAAATAAAATTTGTACATCATTCAATGTTTTTTAAATAATAAGTTTGACGTGTTTTAGAGTTTAAAAAAAAATTATTTAATAACAAAACTATTAATATTGTGAAAAACTTTAGCATTACCCTGAATATTCAGTAAAAGTATTTTATATAAATAACTTATTTCCCGGACTGATTTTCTTAAATTGTTTTATATACATATACCATTAGGAAATAATGTAATGATACATTTTTAATGCATTTCCCTCAGACCTTGTTAGAAGAAACACCTGGAACTGGCAGGGCTGAAAACCGAGGCCATACTCCTGACCAGAAAGAGGAAGCCGCTCGAGGTGGAGTTCCGGATTGGAGACATTAGCGTCAGGCCAGGGAGGGTATTAAAGTACCTGAGTGTATGGTTGGATCCAGGACTACAATATAGGGAGCACATTGTTAGGACGTTGAAGAAGGCTGGTAAGGTATGGGTGAAAATCATGGAAAGGGACAAATGGAGAAATGAAGTCCCGAGAGTGCAGAGAAGAGCTGCTCTGTGGGTGATCAACGTATATCGAACGGTCTCGAGGGCAGCTGCACTGGTCATAGCCGGTATGCCTCCAATCGATTTCGTGGTGAGGGAAAGAGATGAGGTATACCGGGGTTTGGAGAGAAAGGAGGCGTGAGAGAGAGGATGTGGGAAAGGTGGCAATTGAGATGGGAGTCTGAGAGGAGAGCGAAATGGACAAGGTCTATCATACCGTATGTTAGATATGGGTAGAAAGGAGATATGGGGAGGTTGGGTATCATCTCACGCAGGTGCTCTCGGGTCACGGATGTTTCGGGGAGTACCTGCGAGGGATAGATAAAGTTGAGTCAGATGAGTGTATGTTTTGTGAAGAAAGGGATCACCCCGAGCACACGTTGCTCAGGTATTCGAGGTGGTCAGGCGAGAGGGAGGAATGTATGGCTGGTCTGGGGTGGCTGGAGAAAGTGAAAGATCTTGTGGGTGGGATGATTGAATGTGAGAGGAAGTGGGCGTATGGGGAGAGAATGATTGTCGGGATTATGAATGGGAAGGAGGAGGAGGAAAGAGAGATTGCCCCGAACCCCTAATCGCGAGAGCGGAGGGGGGACGTAGGGTGAAGAACGAAACTGCTAACACCTAATAAGAACATTGACCCCTGCCTCGAGGATAAGCGAGAGCGGTACCGAGGTAGGTGAGACACTGATCTGGGGGGCCACTTTAAAAAAAAAGATCTTGTTAGAGTTAATTATGTTTTTATTCTCTAAACGATTATACCCTTTATTGAATAAGAGTATAATTAAATTTAAATTTAATTAATAATCCTCAAAATTTGAGGTGAAAGTATCGAAAATGTATTATTATATTCTTTCTTGTTGGTACATATACAAGTCTCTATTTGAAAGATTCGATATCACTGACTTCTAGTTTTAATTATATATCTCTGCCTAAGAGAATTTGGAATGTCTCACTTGTCGTCCGTTTCTCCCTCCGATTGTCTGTCTGACAGCAGAGAATTTGGTCAAATTAATGTTTACTAATATTTTACATCTTAACATCGACTTTTGTAAATTCTTTGTTATTAAACAGCGTAGATATATAATGCAACCTGCTTTTTAATGTCATTGATGAAATTATTAAAGCATAAATGGTACGTAATTTTAAATTTACTTCACTAGAGGGCTTCTATAATTTTTGTAATTAGCATTAAAAATAAAAGATAATCTGTAAATAAACACCATTCTTCAGGACATATAAGAAAATATATACCGTTAAAATATATTGATGTTATATGCGGTACTTGAATGTTAAATATGATTAAAAATAAATAGTACATTAGAATAATTGTTCAAGTGTAATGCACTAACCTTTTTTAGAGTATCTTCACTAGACAATTTTTCATAACTTTTCAAATTTCGCCTTCAACTTTCTTAGCACTTACCCCTTCTACATGAGCTTTATAGTGAACTCCGAAAATGTACAATGTGTCTAATGTCTCGTTATTAAGATATGACCACTTTAGACTTCATCAGCTGCTCAGAGCTTTGATATAGGCTCAGAGCATTTAAATTCACTCAAAATTCAATTAGATCATTTACTGACAAACAGAGTTGAGTATAATTATTTACGTACGTTATGAAATCATCATATTTTTATAATAATGAAAATATTTTAATACAAAATAGATGTGGAACACTTCATAATTCTGGTGGAACAATAATAATATCTTTAGTCGGTTAAATATATTAAACAGAGGAGAGGGGAAGAAACAATAAAGGAAGAAACATTGATTGGTATGACACAATTCTTGTGAATTACATTAATTGTTTCTAATATAAATGGGTAACAACAACAAAAAATTTGTATATTGAATACATAGTCGTTTGAATATTACATTAATAAGGAATTTCTATAATTTTGAAAGGGCATCATTATAAGTGTGGGGTGAACTAGAAGTTTGAATACAGACACACACTATTCAGATTTAATTTTAAAAACCTAATATTTAAGGTAGTTCTACGAGAACAAATTGTAATTAAAACAATTTAATTAAATACTCTATTGGCTCTATATTGCCAATCTACAGTTTAGGAAATACATTGCTTACGACTTACGACATTTGGGACATTCACGTAGTAATATATACATATTTCGATTATTTACAGTAAAGCTGCGGTTAATATGTCATTTAATTCTAAATAATATACAGTGCGCGTCTAATGTCTCTGTGTCTTATAAAACTCGTCTCTCAACCGTTTAAGTGTTTTTGCGAAAATAATTTACATTTTTCAATATTTACCTATTTCAAAACCTTGATGTTAGCGGATTGCGTAGCGTATGTTTTTTTAATTTTTAGATATTAAGCCTACAAAAACACCATAAAAATAAATCTAATGGTGTTAGATCTGAAGACCGTGCGGGCTACTCTGATGTACCCTGGACATAATCTACTTACGAGAATCTACTTATCTTTCATCACCGAGCCGATTTTTCAAGTTATGGCGAATTAGCGAGGAAGTAATTTCAACTTTAACTCATTGATTTTGGTCATCGCGATAACGGATGTGCATTGGTGTATTGTCTTGATGGAACAAAACTTCCTTTTTCGCCGAATGCAGCCGTTCTTGAGTTAATAATTTAAACGCTGCAATAAGTTCACATAATACTCGCCGTTTTTCCTTTCTGAAGATAATCAACGAAAATTATACCATGCGCATCCCAAAAAACTGACGCCATGACATTGCCTGCAGATGGAACTCTCTTTGCTTTCGTTGGAGCAAAGTAATTTTGTGCGTTGTGAAGTAATGAACCCATGTTTCATCCATGGTTATGAATCGACGCTGAAATTTGGCTTTATTCCTATGAAACTTCGCCAGACACTCGATTGAAACATCCTCACGACGCTGTTTTTGTTCCATTGTATGTAGTCGCGGCACCCATGTTGCTCACAGCTTTCTCATTTTTAGTCAATATGTGATTTCAGCACTTTTTGAAATGCCTACCATACCTGCTAACTCGCCCACTTTCGGCCGACGGTCATCCAATACAATTTTGTGGATTTTCTTCACCATTTCTAGCGTGGTCACCTAATTTGGTCGACCACTGCGATGTTCATCTTGGCAGTTCATACGGCCTCGTTTAAACTCTGCCACTCAATATTTTATCACTCAATACGAATGAGTAGACCCTCCCAAAGTAGAATTTAGCTCCGCTTTGATATCAGTTGGACCATGTCTTTCAAATGAAAGTATTGTATCACATAATGATAATGAATTGTTTCCATGTTTATAAATTCACTGAGAGCGTTCACTATTGATGGCTGCTAAACAAATACTATGCAACGTAACGTCGTCAAACTTCAAGCTTAAGCTATATAAGGTTAATACTTTGTACAACAGTCACCTTTTCAAACAAAAACCGCCATCTATACGTCAGGTCGGGTATTTGTGGGACTATCCCCGTATTAGTATATTATTCAGTTATATATTGAGTTCATTGATTGTTCATTGATAACTTTTACTGCACCATAATAGTGTGGAGTAGAACCATCCCGTTGAACAATTATTTCCAGATCTCGAAATTCATCAAGATTATTATATTAAGAAATACAGGTCCAACTACAAGATTGCTCAAGATCCTACCCTACCGTTGACCTTTTCTGTAAATTGTGTGTGGTTTTCATGAAATATATGAGGATTCGTATACCTGCAGTACCTTACATTTTAAGTATTCATATTAGCATTCAGGAAAAATGTGGATTCATCGGCAATAAAATTCTTTTTTGAATATTTAGGTTTATGGGCTATTTTTTATGGTATCATTTCACCTTCACCGCTTCAATTTTAAATTGAAGTCTGCAACCAGTATAATCTTTTGTGAACTTATGAACTTGAACGTTTAAACTCTTTTGTACAGTTTTTTTCAGAGCTTGAGATGTATATTGAGTGGGAATCACGATTGTTTTAGCGACAATATTTATTTGTTAGTTTCGTGCAATGCCTGGACGTCCAGTTCTTTTTTATCCTCAATATTTTTTGTCCCTTAAAGTTTCTGCAGTATCTATATCTATATTCTAAGGTAAATTTGCTCTAGAGGTGGGGTGGCAGATATATCTCATTCAGAATTTATTTACCCGAATGTAAATTTCTTCCTGTCTCACCAATAATTAGAATTTCATTTATTTTTTTCTTCTAAAGTACATGCCATCTTATTAGAATCGATTGAAAGTACGATAAATCAAATTTATAAAGGCAAACACTACATAAAATTCGTATATGTAAAAACGTTTGACTTTTGGCGTGATTTCTGTCAGAAAAAACCTGTCAGATCTGAGACTTAGCAAAAGCTAAGTATCAGATAATAACCTGTCCATGTAAGGTGTCCTTGTAAAACCAGTTAGAAGCGCTACCTAAAAGGTATGCCAAGATGGTATGCCAATATTGGTATGGTATGTCAAGATAAAAACAATCCTTGAATATATATTTGAAGCAACTTCCAAATGAGGTGCATTGGCACACTATTGCAATTTAAAAATAATTTTCAAAGCCTCTCCGCAACGCCATCGTTAATGATTATATATCCTATTCATTATGTAAAACATTATTTGTACACCTCTATGTACGGTTGCCAACTTTCGTTCGTTTAGGTCTCTCAATTCCAAAGTTGAAGGAGAGAAGAGGGCAATTTCGACGCGCACGATGAATTACACTAACTCCAATGTGAAGTAATATTCAATAATATTTTTCCTTATAACTTCACACCAAATAATAACTTGTAAGGATACTGAATATATGATTCTCATTGAATACGTTTGTAGAATTACAGAAAATCTAAAATTCACGTTATTTATAGTAATTACGTCCATTTTGTTTTAACTATATCAGTGATCATTAATAATTGCTCTCATATTCTGTAGAATATATTTTATGTACAGTGACGTAGCAGTCAAAGTTTTTACATTCAATAATTCTTAAGAATAACGACATCAAAGTCTAGTATCAAATGTATCTAGAAAGAAGAAATCTAAGGGTACTATTTGATTTTCTTAGGATGTGTACAATACCTAATTCTAGTCATAACATTATTAGTCTTTTTATGACAACAAATATACATATTATATATTTTTGTTTCGCAATCCTTTAGATATGTATTATTAATAAAAAGTTGCTCTTAAGTAATGGAACGAATTTAATGGTATCGTACTAGAAAATGGTGGGCGCCGAAATAAAAACAGAACAGGGTAGAATCGACATTTCAAAAATGTTTATATCGTGACCAAACAAGAACACATGTAGAATTATGTAACATGTTCAGAAATAAGTATTCCCATAAGGCAATTATGATGTATCAAAATAAAATAGAAAACATGTTTCAAGACTTGATACGTTAGAGTCGTAAATAGTACCGAAGGATCGGCTATAGGCTAATATAATGGCATAAATATATTAAATAGAATATATTTTCTTTCTAATAAAACGTCATTTTATATATGTATTTTATATCACTTTTTATTTAATAAACTTTTAAGACATAATTTTATTTATATTTATTTTATTACTTTATAATTTTGACTTTCGGTTATTGGCGAAAAATGAGTAATCTCTTATCGAGTAATTATTTATGATTACTGGCGTTCATTTTGTGGATTTCTTTATTTGAAACCTTGCTGTCGCTGAGATGGCAGACAGGTTCTAAGAAGTGTTTTTCTCTTTGAAGTTTTGCAATTCGCAATGAACGTGATGATTATTAAAGACTAATTTATGATAAGGTATGAAAGGATTTAATTACATGATAATCATAATGAGTTTAGGTATACTGTATCTTATACATAATATCTTATAAGTGAATGACTTGAATTATAAGTTTATACAGGATAATATTTTAAGTTTAAAAAGGCAGTAGGGTAGGATTTTATATAACATGTATATCACTAACGATACGTAAACAGTATCGTTAGTATTCGTTAGTGATATACATATAGTGATAGTGATATAAACATAACTACAGATACTCGACTCCAAGACCGACACTGGTAGGGGGAATATAAAACATAATAAATTTGCTGACAGAATTTTGAAGCCATATTTTTGAGGGTACGTTCACACATCTGTTCTGTTTTCATTACAATAAAATTAACTAGTTGCTTGTCTAATTATCTGTATCTTTTCCTCTGCTTTTTCTGTTGTCCTAGTCATCGGAATATAATTATATTTTAACGAAATACGTTTATATTTCGAGATGCAGTGCAATATGTAATCACAGACAATTGCTAGTTAATCTAACGTACATATTTTATGTTCGATAATTACAGACCATAATATCAGATGACGCTCAGTTGAATTAAATCTGAATTCATTGAATGTCACATCAATACCAGTAAAGTAATAAAAAATTTGCATACTGCATTATTATAACAGTGTACACAATGTAAATCTAAGTACAATAACCATAACACTAGTTAACTAAATGAAATAAATTATATATTACCTTCGTAATTAATAGTCCGTAATAGTGAAATATTCGTACCACAGTATAAATCGGATGTAAACTATTTAGGTTATAAATTATTTTGACAATTTAACAACTTTATGTAATGACTTTTGTACACCTACATATATATTTAAAATATTATTGTGATTATCCTGTTGCTAGACTAATATTATGTGGCATAATATTAATTAAAAATATGTTTCTTATAATAATGATAGAGGATACATTAATAATATAATGACAGAACCTGTCAAGTGTCATATCGGACATATGATATAATAATATTACCTGAAATACAGTAAAAAGATATATCTACACAAAAGTATATCAAGTAGTAAGGATGGTCAGACTTATTAAGACAAAGTTTGAGACTGAGTAAAGATATTTATCTTTACTCTAATTGTGCCCCAGACCGGTAATATAACTCTTGACATAATTATGATATGGTTTGAATGATAAATCTATATTTACTAAACGGCTGTTTTCGTGTGTGTGTGTCACGAAAGTTTTAGGACGATGTACGAAAGAAATGCTTTTCGTTCGAATTTCGACATTTTGACAAAATCAATATAGTAAATAGACCATTGCGAATAACGTAGTAACTTTTTCTTTCGATCCGAAGCCTTTAGATGCATGCTTTGGAGGTGTCTTCGATATGAGCAAGGCATTATTGCGATTTGCTTACTCGTAAGTACATTATTTTGATTAAAATGAGCTAAAATATAATAACAAAAATATCAAAAATGACATTCTATTTGAACATACTTTAATTGCTTAAATGTCATGTAAAATGGTTTCTAAATTAGATTGATACAGCACGTTATTTAATAAATACTGGAAATTGGTGTCACTCAAAGTTTATAACAATAATTCTTAACTTTTTCATAAAATTCACATTATTTTGTAAGAGCTGATGCAATAAAGTGACGATTCTGATCTTGAAAGAGCATGGCATGCAGGATGTTCTGCACATATACCAGAAAAGTTTAAAGAACAATACATAAAAACCCTGGAACACTTCAAAGCTTGGCGTATTAAGATAAATTATGAAACCAGTAGAGAAAAAATAATGTTGACTTATTTTATTAGAAGAAACAATTAAAATATGCAGGTAGTTTTTACGCTGATATTCCATACTGAATGCTATGATCTTTTTGAATAAAGCTGTCGATATTTCAATGTTTGCAACTCTAATTGCTTTTCTTCAGAGAAAGAATATTAGACATTATATCGAAATTTTTTTCAAGAGGAGATATATAGAGATATACCGGTAAAAGTACCGATGATATATATAATAGCATGAGCATGCATAAGGGAGAGTAATATGAAAATATATAATCTTCAGAAATAAAATTTATGTGTTATAATAAATATTTCTAATATAACTAATCATCGAAGCACATTTAACATTACTGTTCAAGAATTAACTATTTAATTAATTTACTACGAATTTTTTAGACCCTTGAATATCTTGAATGTACTAGGGATTAATAATAATGAAAGATTGGAGGAAGTTAAAGACTTCACTTATTTAGGAAGTAAAATAAATTGGGATGGAAGAACCGATAAAGATATAAAACAAGGAATAGCGCAGGGTCGAATAGCTTTTAACAAAAAGAAAGCTCTTTTATGCTCGGGGGTAATAAACTTAGAAACAAGGAAGAGATTTTTGAAAACGTATGTATGGAGCACGGCACTATACGGTTGCGAAACCTGGACGGTAGGGGAAGAAAGTAGAAAGAAATTAGAAGCTTTTGAGATGTGGTGTTACCGAAGAATGATGAAAATATCATGGACTGATAGGGTTAGACACGAAGAAGTATTAGAGAAAGTCGGCGAGAAAAGAAGTATGTGGAAAAACATAAAGAAGAGAAGAGATAGAATGGTAGGTCACTTGCTGATACATGGGGGAATAGTCCGCGATATTTTGGAGGCAGAAATAAGAGTGAAAAAAGGCAGAGGTAGGCCTAGATTAGACTACTGCTCGCAAATAGTAAGGGATGTAGGTTGTAGCACAATTAGCGAAATGCGTAGGTTAGCACAAGATAGGAGAAACTGGAGGTTAGCGTCCAACCAGTCTTAGGACTGATGATCTCATGATGATGATGACTAGAGATTATGGTTAAAACATTAAAACTCATCGTATTTATTCTTGTTAATACGCAATAGTAAAGTCACCAGTCAAGTAGTGAAAATAAATACAATAGAATGTTGTTCTGCAAAATAAAATTATTTTTTTTTTCGATACTACTCTTGCTCGCTATTTATTTTATTCTAAATATTCGTATTCATAGCAACATTACCAATATCTCACTATACACACCTTAAAGACCGCTACAATATTGTGGGTAGCACCCTTTATCTATTGTTGAAAGATATGTTTAAGATTCTGTCTTTTGGCAATATATTATATTCGAAATGTTGCAAAACGTATTTTATCGTTGATGTTATATTGTTGTCTTGCTAATAAAATCTATTTATAATAATAATAATTATTATTATTCTCATCACTTCATATACCCCAATAACTTTCAATAGTTGTTCAAACTGTAATTTCAGTTTTGTTTTTATAAAAATGAATAATTTAAAAGTATACATGTGCTATATTTGTTTTCATTATATTTACCGATCACGTGATAGATAAGTAAAACGAAACTATTTTCACTCAGTATTAATTACTATATATTTTTTATATACTAATTCTGACGATATAATATAACAAGTTTTTATTTTTATTTTAGTAGAACAAAAATTAACACTGCAATAATTATTGTAATACTTACATCTCTTTAATTCACGTTCACGTCCACTTAATTAGTTCAAAGAATCTAAATTATACTGTCATTTAAAATATACGCATAGAATAAGATGAATATTAATGTATGTGTCTAGATTTATGTCTTAACACGTATACCACGTATAAATTAGAATAGACATATACTGTGTGTTTCCTAGCGTGTGTTGAGGTGGATTAGATTGGGGATCAAAAATGTTGTTGCATTTTTGTTACAGTACATATTCTTACCTAATTTGACGCATT
Organism: Rosalia funebris; assembly: GCA_037954035.1. Taxonomy (NCBI): domain Eukaryota; kingdom Metazoa; phylum Arthropoda; class Insecta; order Coleoptera; family Cerambycidae; genus Rosalia; species Rosalia funebris. Next base: position 3,319,058 of record JAZFAV010000001.1, read on the forward strand.
GTATGACATGACGGCAAAAAAATTAATTATACAAAATAGAATACATATATACTCAAATATGGGTAGATACAAATGATTTTTAATTTAAATTAACGTATACATATTTTAACATTTAAACAGAAATGCGATAGATAGTAGGTGATTCGGAACAACTGATATGGATGAAAATTTAGATACTCCTATTCGGGGAAAAATTTATGATTGTAGACCTTTTGCGCCTATAGACCTTCTCATGGAAATCTCGTTTGATGCTTCAACAGTAGTTTGCTATCATATGCTTGTCCCAGCGTCCTTGGTGACGTTCTCCCATCGTCAAGAGGTCTTAATAGAAATGCTCCTTCCCCCGTATGTCAATTACATCTTCTATAATATACCTGACCAAGATGACTATACAAAAAATGGAGTAAAATATTCATATTGCAACCAAAATTTCGATCAAAGTCAATAGCATTGTAGTAACCAGAACTTCCTCTTCCGTTCTTAGTATCGTTTTTGTTGCCAAGAAAGTTTACCGAACTGTAACGAAAAGTAGCCACTCTGCTTTCTCCTTACAATTCATCTTCCTGACAAAGTCTTCACACGAACAAAGGTACACACATACGCCTTCAAACATATAAGTAGAAGCTACTTGCTCACATAAAAGCAGAAATATGCTTAAAATCGGAATACGCCCCAGATGCTCATGTTGAATAAAAGTAGGATACTAATAGAGTTTTTTTAATAAAATAAAAAGTAATTATTATTATTATATATAAAAAAATATTTATCAGTCCAAATTGTAGAATCCATTGGAAAACACCAATTTTCCAAAATTTACTTGCGCAACTCCACACATATGTAGCTCAAAATCTCTTTTATTATGTAATTATTGTATCTTCTGATACAATATTGTAGTGTAGGTGAAGAAGTTAGCATTCTAGAGTGTCCACGCACATGTTTTCGGAATTCTGATACTATTTGATATTTGTATAACACATACAAATATCATACATAAAAGGATTATTTTAAACCTTTTGTAATATTATTATTTCCTCATCTCGTCGACATCTTCCGATGCCATATATTCTAAATATTATGTTTTTTGGGGCAGTTTAAAATATCGAACGAAGTAGCACTCTTAGGATTGAGTATCACAGATGATATTTACATCTATTAGGATATCTTCGACAACACGTTTTGCGGTGCCATTGTACATTCCATTAAATGAATGTACCCTGTGTTTTCAAATATGTATCTTGACATATATTTTTTTTATAAAAATGAAATAGAAAATGCTAAAGTGAACAGCCAGTAGTAATTTTGTCAAATTCATGGCACATCTTATTATCAAGATTCATTCAAAGCATGGATATGCATTGAAGCAACACAAGTATTACATTACATTATGGTATATGGGTTTGGGCCTCATCGGCTACTGATCGCATGGGTAGTCCCTTGGTGATCCCCTATTATCCGGGTGATTATCCAAAAATGCTATCCCATGAAAGGAGCAATTTAGGCACGTCCCCTGCCTTAAGACTCGCCTCCTCTAGGATTACAGGGGTCCCTGATATAAGGTACCTCTTCTCCTCCAGTGCGGGGCAGGTGTAAAGAAGATGAATCGAGGTTTCCTTGTCTTCTTTACAGTATCTGCAGGTTGTCAGTCAGCCTTAGCTTGTGCTTATACGCATTCAGAGTATTATCGTCGCCTATTATGATTCCCACCAGGGTTCTGGCTTTGTGCATGTTCATTTCAATGAATTATTGAGCCCATTTCTCAATCTCTGAATATTCGATGAAGAGTTTAGTTATTTGAAAACTCGTTACTCCTCTTCATCTTTTATTGTGCTGGTCTCTTGCCCAGCCATTGATGCGGTCTCTGATTAGATTCCGACTTATTCCCACTACAGGTTCTGGTCCACAGAGGTTTTCCCTGGTCCCTAGTCTGGCAAGGTCATCTGCAATTAGATTTCCCTTAATGCCATTATACCCAGGTATCCATAAGAGTTCCACCGGTTTCTTCTCTGCTAAGTGGTTGAATGCTTCATAGCAATTATAGACCAGCTTCGACTTTGTCGTTGCAGAATTCAGGGCTGCCAACGCCGCCCTGCTATTCGAGCAGATACATACCTTCTCCTGGGTCCGATTTTGGTGGGCCTCCAGAATACCGTATGTAATTCCCAACTAGCTCGACCTGGAGTGCGGTAGTGTATTTACCCAGGGGGAAGGTTTTACCTATATCATCGCGTCGCCTATATACCCCCGTACCCGATCTGTTCCCACTCATGGCTCCATCCGTGTACCACATACCTTCATTGAGCGGTAATTCAGCTCGACCCTCCATCCAGTCGGTCTTACTGGTGAGGGTGATCTTATACGTCTTGTCAAACAGGAAGTGGACACCCGTACTATCAGAGGGCATCCATAGGACTCCCTCCTCAGCTAGCTCTCTTGAGAGTCTATTCAGGTCCCTTACCTTCCTATTCATGTTTTCCACCTTGTGCATTGCCTTTACGGCTTCCACTTTCAGGGTGACATCAAGAGGTGGTATTCCCGTCAGTATCCCCATCGCCTCGATTGATGTTGATCTTGGGGCTACGGTTATACTTCATAGAATCAATCCTCTTAGCTTGTTAAGTCGGTTCGCTTCCGACTTTAAACAGGCTCTCCCACCAGACTACTCCCACCAGACCAGTGCTGCATACGTCAGTCTGGATTTGAGGATTGCCTCATACATCCATTTCATGGTCTCCGGTTTCAAGCCCCAGCTATTACCAATGGCCCTTCTCAGTTGTTAGAGTGTTGCTGTGATCTTAGAACACATGTGACTTAGATGTTTTTCCCATGACAGTTTCCCGTCCAGGATTACTCCTAAGTATTTCACTTCGCTATAATAGCTTAGTATTTGGCCACCAAGTTACAGCGGACATGTTCTGTTCTACTGATATTCATTATATCGAGAATCGGCGCCAGGAGAGGGTCCTTCGTTATTATTATTATTAAGTCATCGGCATAGCCAATTACTTGGTAATCATTTAACCTTTCAAGCAGTTCATCAACTACCAGGCACCACAGAAGGGGGGACAATACTCCTCCCTGTGGACAGCCCGAGTTGACCCGGCCCTCGATGGTAGTCTTGCCTTTATTGGCAGTAAGCTGTCTGTACACAAGTATTAATAGTGTTAATTTTTTTGTTCAAAACTGTTACTTTGAGAAATTCTCATAAAGACAATGCTATTTAAGACATATTTAATTTTTACAAAATAAAATTTGTTACGAATTTATATAAATAATACAATAAATACACTTGTATATCATAAATATTGATAAGTGTTACATATGTAGTTGTTTTAACTTATGTTTATCATATATCTCCTCCGCCCCAATGCGCAAAAGCTTGTTTGGATGTCTTACCCAGTACCCACCAGCGTTAAAGAATTTCTTGATGAATTAATTAAATCATCCATTGGAAATCTATTTTGCCTGTAGAATTCAGATATATTTTCAGTATCTCTATTGAATAATAATTTTGGCATGTTCATTGGCGTCAGCCAAAGTGATATCAAAATAAAAATTAGACCAAATGTGTAGACTTACCCGATAGGTGTGTTGAGATTTATGTTCGATGATGTCGCTCTAAAACTACTCCTAAGGCTATTCTGACATCAGTAAAAGTTAATTTTATAACATTATTAACTGAAATATTGTATTGTAGTAAATATATGACTAATATGATTTATGTTACATATTTCCCGATTTGTTTTGAGTTCCTCATCTTTGACCGTTGACAAATTGAAATTAAATAAAGATAACCGATTAACATCAAGTATATTTTAACCTTTGAGAAGTATATTATACAATGTCACGAGATTAAAGTGTTAGGAGATTAAAAATATTTAGAACTTGCGTTAAATTCTGTGCGCAAATAAAATTCTTTTACCCACTGTACGACTATCATGAAGATTGCAAGTAATTTATAAATTGTACCTATGTAGTTTATTTTTAATAATTAGTAAAGGGCTAAGAATATATTAAGATCAATACGTTTTCACTTTCAATAAAATAAAATGACAATAATAAAAATTTTCTGGTGTGGGATTTTGTATGTGAATACACCGATTCACCATATTATACAGAAGTTCGATGGCTTTCGAGTCATAAAGTCTTAAAAACGATTCTTCAAATTGCTGGACGACATCATAATTTTCTTGGAAACAAAAACATATGATTGTGCTGAATTAAAAGATGGACTGTGGATAAATGATCTGGCTTTCTCAGTTGATATAACAAGTCATTTCATCAACTTAATCTTAAGCTTCAAGGCAAAAATCATGTTTATTATAACGCTATTTGATAATATTAACGCTTTCAAACAAAAATTATTACTTTGGCGAAAACAAATAGAAAAAGAAAATTTGCATCACTTTGAAGCTGTCGATATATATTGCTTAAATCACCTAAATTAAGATTTACAGAATATGCTTACCAAATAAAATTGTTAGAAACGAAATTCAATCGAGTATTTTCTGATTTAAAAGCTGTGAATTACAATTTCGTCTTTTTACTTCACCTCTATCTGTCAGTATTGAAATTGTTGATAAAAACTTACAAATGGAATTAATTGAAATCAAATGTGATTCTTTGCTGAAGCAAAAATGTATGGAAGTTGGAATTCCAGATTCTTATACATGTTTATCTGTAGATCGGTTTCCTAAAAATTTATCGTTTGTTACGCGTATACTGACTATGGTTCGGAAGCACTTATTTATGCGCGAGCAACTATTTTCTTTAATGAGAAATAATAAAAATTCAGAGAGGTCAAAATTAATCGATCAACATTTATCATCAATTTTAAAAATTGCATCAGCTCAATATATCCAACCAAATTTTGATGATTTGCTTTGTGAAAAACAATGTCAAACATATTCTAGACAATTATATTAAACTGTGATTTTGTTTATTTTTTATTGTAACTTTTCTTTTTGTTTTTATAAAAAATATGAAATACAGTTTAAGTTTAAAAAATGACATGAAATATAAAATGTCTATGTATGTACATATATTGTATAATACACAATAAAATGTAAAATATTTTTAGTTTAAAAAATGGAATGAAGTATAAAACGACTATGTATGTATAATATACAATACATTGAGCTTAACATTGAGTCCAAGTAATAATACATAATACATAATATAATCATTCTAAAAATAGTTTTTGTTAATTTTTTGAACATGGAAGACATGCGGCCCCCAACTTAATACAAAATAGATCATGTGTCCCTTAATATCATATGAGCTTAACATGTTTGGTCTAAAACTACTTATTTTTTTAGTCGCTAATTAGTTGCGATCGAATAACGTCGATACCATTATTCATTTTAAAAATAACAAGTTACCCTGCTAAGCTTATATTAACTTAGCAAGGCAACACTGTTAAAAATTTATAAAAAAATAAATGAAATATCTTAAAATATGTAGTTTTTTTGTTGCTAATTAGTTACGATGAGACCAAAACCGAAGATATTATTTAAAAAAAACCGGAGCTTGAAAATATTAACTTGATAATTCTGGGTAACTAAGCCGATCAAACGATGGGAGGGCACCTAAGACATCTGAAATTGTAGCAATTGACAACTTCTCTTGAAAATTGTTTTAAGCGGACAGCGATATCGATGATGGGTCGCCAAACAACTTGATAAAGTTGATAACTGATTGGTTGAGAGGGTGCCTTGGTATCATTTGCGGGTAAAACGTTTGATACTCAAAATATCGAACGAATAAAAATAAAAATAAATATTTTCCGTCGCAAATGATCAAAATGGGCCATGTTACAAATTCCGAGACTGACACAATGTTGATAACGTTATTAACTGAGCGATTGAGTGGGTTTCTTCCTATCTTTTTACAGGAAAATGACTTTGTTTATACAAAAACGGGAATAAATCAATCGCGATAAATTTATTTTCATAGCAACTAATTAAAGGGGAGCGCGCGACAAAAAGACCAACAAATATTTATTAAATTGGTAACGGAGCGATTGGGTAGGTGCCATGCTATCTTATTGCAGAAAAATGATTTTGTTTATTTAATAACGAGAATGAATCAATCGCGAAAATTCTTTTCCATAGCGACTAATTATTAGGGGCCGAGCGACAAATTCCGAAACAAAAACAATGTTGATAACGTTAATAACCGAGGTGTATCAAGTTAGCATTACCACTTTGGAATCCATAAGTGGCCTTAGTCACAATAATTGTGGCTTTTTTGTTGCTAAATTGTTGCGATGAGAAAAAATTTGTTGGTCTTTGTTTTTTAAAAATAACCCCAGTCAAGATATTCATTACCACTCACAGAAAAATCACTTCCAAATCTGCTCAAACACTTCGTTGTTATAAAAATAATTTGTTGTGAATTTGTTGGGCAAGATTAACAACAAAAAATTAATGTTTAAAAATAATTGTTTTATTGCCCCGCTGGTGAAGTGAACGTAGTGGGTTAAATAACTTCAAAAATAATGACAATCGCGTTTAATAATAATTAATAAAGAGTGAGCCAAAAAAATGTTTAAATATTTGTTTAATTGATATGTAAAAGTAGTTACGGAGTACTTATGAGTACATACACTCCATCGCACGGCATAAGCATTTAGGTAAATACTTATTAAGTAAATATAAAAATGCTTTTTAAGGAACGAAAACTTGATTTGTAATAAAATACTTCTCATCGCAACTAATTCACACGCGATAATCAAGTAATTTTCTAAGTGACAAATTCACGAAAAATTGCATCTTGAACTGTTTTTTTTAAGTGGTAGTGCCAGGTTGCGGTGGAAATGCATTAAGTTATAAAATTTTGCGAAAATTTGTTTCGCAACAAACTTTCATTCGGCGCAACAAATTCGTACACGTCGAGCAACCAATTCTCAAATTAAGAAGCTAATGTACAAACATATTTCAAACTGTTTTTGATGGTGGTAGTGCTGAAAAGGAACTGCTTTATGGGATTTTTCGAAAACTTGTTTCACAACAAACATCCTTTTGGCGCAACAAATTCTCAATTTGTTCAAAATTTTTTAAAATAACTTTTTCCTTGTGTAAGATCAGGAACATTTTCTTACTCAGTCTTAAAAATATCCGTTTTAAATTTCCTAGCACTTCCAGACCATATTTTATAGTATTTTCAAAATCCGTTGAAAATGTATTTTTCCGAAGATTTTTCACTTCGAGAATTTGTTGCTCAACGTGTGCGAATTTGTTGCGCAGAGGGAAAATTTGTTGCGAAATAAGTTTTCGCAAAATTTCATAAATTAATGCATTTCCAGCGCAAGCTGGCACTACCATCTGAGAAAACCGTACAAGATGCATTTCTTCCGTGGGTTTGTCACAATTAGAGAATTACTTGCTTATTAAGCAAGTTTTAATGATATTTTTAATAACTTTAAAAAAGTCATTAAAACTTGCTTAACAAAATAATTTCCCTGCAAAAACATAGCAAGACACCCCCTCAATTGCTCAGTTGTTAACGTTATCAACATTGTTTTCGTCATGGAATTTGTCGCTTGGTCCCTTCAATTAGTCGCTATGGATAAATTTCTGTCATTAAATAAACAATGTCATTTTCCTGCAAAAACATAACAAGGCACCCACGGAATGGCTCAGTTATTAATTTCATCAATATTTTTTGGTTTTATAATTTGTCGCCCGGCCCCTTTTGATTAGTCGCTATGGAAAAAAATTGTCGTGATTGATTTATTCCCGTTATTAAATAAACAAACTTATTTTCCTGGAAAAAGATAGCAAGGTATCCACGTAATCGCTCAGTTATCAATTTCATCAATATTTTTTGGTCTTAGAATTTGTTGCTCGGCCCCTTTCAATTAGTCGCTGTAGAAAAAGATTGTTCGCGATTGCTTTATTTCCGTTATTAAATAAGCAAAGTTATTTTCCTGAACAAGATAGCAAAACACCTACGTAATCGCTCAGCTATCAATTTCATCAATATGTCTTGGTTTTGTCGCTCGGCCCCTTTTAATTAGTCGCTAAGGAAAAAAAATTATCGCGATTGATTTATTCCCGTTATTAAATAGGCAAAGTCACTTTCCTGAAAAAAGATAGCAAAGCACCCACGGAATTATTGAGTTATCAATTTCGTCAATATTTTTTGGTCTTAAAATTTGTTGCTTGACCATTTTCAATTAGTCGATATGGAAAAAAATTTGTCGCGATTGTTTTATTTCCGTTATTAAGTAAGAAAAGTCATTTTCCTGAAAAAAGATACAAAAACACCCATAGAATCGTTCGGTTATCAATTTCATCAATATTTGTTGGTCTTAGAATTTGTCGTTCGTCCCCTTTTATTAGTCGCTATGGAAAAAAAATTGTCGCGATTGGTTTATTCCCGTTATTAAATAGACAAATTAATTTTCCTCCAAAAAGATATCAAGGTGCCCGCGGAATCGCTCAGTTGTCAATTTCATCAATAATTTTTGGTTTAAGAATTCGCCGGTCGGCCCCTTTTAATTAGTCGCTATAAAAAATTGTTGCGATTGATTTATTCCCGTTATTAAATAAACAAAGTAGTTTTCCCGAAAAAAGATAGCAAAGTACCCACGGAATTGCTCAGTTATCAATTTCATCAATATTTCTTGGTCTTAGAATTTCACGCTTAGCCCGTTTCAATTAGTCGCTAAAGAAAAAAAATTGTCGCCATTGATTTATTCCCGTTATTAAATAAAGTCATTTTTCTCTAAAAAGATATCGAGGCACCCACGGAATCGCTCAGTTGTCAATCTCATCAATAATTTTTGGCTTTAGAATTTGTCGGTAAGTCCCTTTTAATTAGTCGCTGTGGAAAAAAATTAATTGATTTATTCCCGTTATTAAATAAACAAAGTAATTTTCCTGAAAAAAATAGCAAAGATCGAATTTGTCAGTCAGCCCCTCTTAATTAGTCGCTATGGAAAAAAATTGTCAGGATTGATTTATTCCCGTTATTAAATAAACAAAGAATTTTCCCGCAGAAAGATGACAAGGCACCCCCTAAATCGCTCAGTTATCAATGTTATGAAGATTGTTTTTGTCTTGGAATGTGTTGCTCGGTCCCTTTTAATTAGTTGCTGGGAAAAAACGAGATTTATTCATTCCCGTTATTAAATAATCAAAATCACATTTCTGCAAAAAAATCATGGCGTGGTTACCAATTTTATCAAAATTCTGGTCTTAGAATTTGTCGATCGGCTCCTTTTAATTAGTGGCTATGGAAATAAATTTGTTGCGATTGATTTATTCCCGTTTTTATATAAACAAAGTCATTTTCCTGTATAAAGATAGCAAGGCACCCCCTTAATTGTTCAGTTATCAACGTTATCAACATATCCAACATTGTATCAGTCTCGGAATTTGTAACTTGGCCCATTTTTTTCGTTTATTCGTTCGATATTTTGAGTATTAAGCGCTTCTACCCGCGAAAGATACCAAAGCACCCTCTCAATCAATCAGTTATCAATTTTATCAAGTTGTTTAGTGACCCATCATCGATATCGCTAGCCGCTTAAAAGAATTTTCAAGAGACGTTGCCAATTGCTACAAGTTCAGATGCCTTAGGTACCTTCCCATCGTTTGATCGGCTTAGTTACCCAGCATTGCCAAGTTAATATTTTGAAGCCTTGGTTTTTTCAAAATAATATCTTCGGTCTTTGTCTCATCGCAACTAATTAGCGACAAAAAAACTACATATTTTAAGATATTTCATTTATGGTTTTATAAATTTTTTAACAGTGTTGCCTTGCTAAGTTAATATAAACTTAGCAAGGCAACTTGTTATTAAAAAAAAATGGTATCGACGTTATTCGATCGCAACTAATTAGCGACTAAAAAAATAATTGGTTTTAGACGGTTTATCAATATTAACTAATTTTTTATTATAGTTGCCCTGCTAACTTTATATCAACTTAACACCCCGGTACCCCGGTGTAAAAAACAACAATAGCGACAACATCAGTTGACACGCAACTAATTAGCGACTAATAAGCGACAAATTTTCGGCATAGTATCTTTTCGATTTGCACACGTTGTCCTGCTAATTTTATGTATATAAATAATATATGCTAAATTAACAAAAAAGAAGAAGAAGAATAATGCATTTCGCGAAACAAATTAATTTACTTCTGATACTTCTTTAACATACTTGCCAATAACCTAGTTTATTATATTTACTTTTCCTGTATGGTTTTCGTTTTAATTAAAATCTCATAACTATAATCTCATAAAGTGAGGTTAGGGGTCAAGGTTAAATGAATTAATTCATATTGGATAATATATTGAATATATGCAAAAGCTATATTAGGAAATATTTATATCACATATTTCTCAATACATACTTTTCATTTTCAGATGTAGCTTAATCTTCAAAAATTCAAATCAAATTCAAAAATGCAAGTAATTCGATTTACTTGTTTAGATTTATTTAAATTAGATTACTTTAAGCAATATTTATAGAATTTCTGTTTTCTATTTAAAAGCGAACAACGAATGTTTAAGTTCAGCCATGAAAACAGATAACAGTTGTTGTTATTTTGCTATTGATTTAGTTTGAAAACTAAATAATGTATAATGCCAAACTAAATAGTGTATAATGCCAAATTAAATTTGTTCCTCATTTAAGTGGAATTTTCCTCATAATCGAACAAAAGTAATATTTTTTAAAATATTTTATTCCTACTTTCATCTTCTGTTTATGTTCTTAAATTGTTGGTATTATCAGTGAACAGTGAAGGATATGTTCAGGTTTACCGCACTATCTCTTATGTTACGTAATATTTGATAACTTTTTCAATTCATAGTTAGTGAACAGTAATATAATAAACATTCAATTCCCTGATCCATTAACATTATTATTCACTATATCAACCAAAATAATAGACTACTGGGTATAGGGTCCTTGTGTTTATTTATGCGATTATCAAATTTAGCTATTCCAATACTTTCAAAGGTTATTCAAACACAGTCTATTGTTACATAGTTATACATTTAACTAACATTGTTAATTAGGTCTACTTTATGGTTATTTTCGAAAGCATATTGGACAATAGATGTTTCTTCTAATCATTTATACTTCAACCGGGCTATGTGCTCCTTAAATCTAATTACAATTATCTCTTCATCTGTCCCATATATTTTTGACTATGATCTTAACAATCGATTTCATAAATCCTGGACCTATCGTTACTTTGAATTTCATCTTTGGGATTTCTTAAAAGTTGCTGCAATTTGTTTCCAGAAGAGTGCACTAATGTCATTCCCAAATCTTTGAAAAATCTTTTGAGTCCTAAAATATTCGTAACGCTTCATTTAAACTGAACTAAATTCAGGTATAAATAGAGGTTAGAGATAGTTTAAACGTGGTGTTCATAAGCAACTGGTCGTATATTTCTGTTGCTGCATCGAAGGTTCCAGCTCCTTCCCAATATTAATTAAAATAATAAGAAAACAGAGTTAAACATTATAAAAAAATATATAAACAATAATTCATTAATTTATTTAGATATTATGTTTAAGGGTAAGCAGACGTATTAGCGCTGTTAGCAATGCAATTGCCAATTCAACTCCAATAATCAATTCTCCATATTATACATATACATATGGAAAATGGGTAAATATATGATTATTGTAAATACTTTAAAAGACAAAGCCTAAGCCGCTTCAAAAAATCTGCGTATATTTAGGCAGAATTAATAAATAATTAGAATCAGGTTCTTTAATTTTTCGCATATATTTCTAGTTAGTGTAACCTATTTTATTGTATATCGAAAAACAAAAATATTAAGAGTAAAAATAATTATGGTGTCTTAATTAATATATTGTTTATTATAAATTTTCAGTGCAAAGTATTTTATGTGTTTACAGTTATGTTTTTATTATATGTAGTAGAATAAACTGAAATTATAATTCATCTCACACAGGGGGAAATTTTGACAAGTATTTATGTATTTTGCGAAACAGTGATTTTATACTTTGTATTGTACTGCGAAACAAAAAAATACTTATGTACAGAAAATGTTACTGGTAAAAAATTAGGCAATATATTTTTTTAAAGAATACAGTTTATCTAACATGATAAATTGTAACTTAATTAAAACGTGGTATGGGTGAGGAAAAATATATATACACACATATTTTTAACAAAGATAGTTTATAATTATTAATACAATAATATTATTCTTATCGCATGAAATCTTAAATTATTTAAGGCATGCCTTGAACTTAAAGATAAGTATAATAAATTTTTGCTGAAAAAAAATTTTCATCACATTTTTAGGGTGAAAACGTAAATCATTTTTTATAATATATTTAAATTCTATTTAAATATTGATCGTTGGAAACAAATTTATTAGTTAATTTGATTGAACTACTATTTAAATAGTTTTATTTTGAGTATACATACATTTCCTTATTAATAGAACTATATTGAGTCAATTAAATACATTACCAATGAACTGATGTAGTAATCACTTTATATAACAGGAAGAACAATGCCTTATGTAACACTTACTATGAGGAGGATGTCAAACAAACCCGACCCCTTCGTAGACTGCCGTTCGTTAGCGAATATAGATCACATTCAGAGCCAAACAGATTTAATTAATTGGTTAATGTTGTTCTATCTGTCGTCCACTATCGAGTTGAGTTCAAACAATGATGTAAGGAGCACTAAGTGATTTTTTTTACTCCAACATTATACGAGTACATTATATTAAAACATTATTACAGTACATATTATGACGGTTCGCAGTAGCTAACATTCAAAATATGATATTATTTTCAAATAGTAATATAAATAAAATAATTTGAAATTAAAAATTATGTCACAAATATATTAGCGGTTTGAGAATTATACTTAAGACAATTTTCAACATCAAATAAAAATGGAAGTATCTAGATATATATTATACATATATATATATATATATATATATATATATATATATATATATATATATATATATATATATATATGTATAATATACTCGTATATGTATGATCAAAGAAGGTTTCACTAATCTCCATTATTTTGTCGTGGATTGGGAATTTAATTTCTTTCTGGTATATCAATCAACATTTAGTCAGTCATACTTTACTATGACGAAATGTGTTTTATTTTTTTCATCATCAATTTTAATTAATAAATTTCAAAGTATCAATTTTATTATTTTTATTGGCCGGCTTTAAAAATGACATTTTACACAGAAAGCTTTAAAAAATGATAGTTTTGATTTAAACGAATATATATATATATATATATATATATATATATATATATATATATATATATATATATATATATATATATATATATATATATATATATATATATATATATATATATATATATACGTGGTTTCGTTACTGCGTGTTATTAAAGTTAGAATACATATTTTGAGTTTTTGTTAATTTTCTCTATACCTTTACTGGTAATTATTCTAGTCAGAGTCATTCAAAGCTATACAGCAAACATTTACAATGAAAAGAAATTGTATATTACATGTTACAGTCTTACTTTAGATAGAACCTCTAGAATAACCTAGGCCTCCAAAAGATACGAGCAATATTTGCCCTAAATGTACTTATTGGTTGGTTAGAACACAAAGGTAAGTTCACAGATTATGGAATAAATAACAGATTTAACATAGTACAAAATGCAATGGCACTCCACGTAATGTTTATTATCTGAAGAATGTTTATTTCTTATATGGAATAGTTTTTTTTTTACTAGAAAAAATCCAGCATTTTGATTACACATTATAATTTTGACAATGTTATATTCTATATGGAATATATATATATATATATATATATATATATATATATATATATATATATATATATATATATATATATATATATATATATATATATATATATATATATATATATATAGGGTGTAACAGGATCATGGTATGCCCCCTATTCTCCTTTAGCCTTGAAGATAATTGATTGAAATTGGGGATATCCTATACACATAATAAGCGGCACTTTTTGACATACAATTGATTTTTCTTCCACTTTCGGTTTGACACTAAATTTGGATTTTTAATTGGAATACCCTGTGTATTATTGCATTTTTGAATTCTGCATAATTTTGTGAATCCAACGATACCAAATAAGTGACATTTCAAAAGTCAACATTTTTTATAATCTAATTTTTAGTTTTCCATTTAAGTATGCAATGACGGTTCCGATTTATTCTAAATTACCCGTGTAATGCTACAAAAATCGAAATCCCGTCAAAAAGACTAAGTCACGTGACTTATGAACAAATAATGTTCATTAAAATGGTTTTTGGGGCAAAATTCAATTTTTTCAAATGGAGTCATATCGGTATCGTGGTACCATTTATTAGTACTGTTAATAAGGATTTCATATGTCGTATTAAAATGTGCAATAAATACAAAAAGCTAAAAGAAAATTTTAGTATTCTCTTATATTCTATATGGAATATATATATATATATATATATATATATATATATATATATATATATATATATATATATATATATATATATATATATATTCCATATAGAATATAACATTGTCAAAATTATAATGTGTAATCAAAACGCTGGATTTTTTCTAGTAAAAGAAACTATTCCATATAAGAAATAAACATTCTTCAGATAATAAGCATTACGTCGACTGCCATTACATTTTGTATTGTGTTAAATCTGTTATTTATTCCATAATCTGTGGAACTTATCTTTGTGTTCTAACCAACCAATAAGTACTTTGAGGGCAAATATTCCTCATATCTTTTGGAGGCCTAGGATATTCTAGAGGTTCTATCTAAAGTAGGACTATAACATGTAATATACAATTTCTTTTCATTGTAAATGTTTGTTGTATAGTTTTGGATGACCCTGATTACAATAATCAGCAGTAAAAGTATAGAGAAAATCGAAAAAAATATGTATTATAACTTTAATAACACGCAGCAACGAAACCACTTAATTGATCTTTGAATTTGTTGGATGCATATAAGCCTGCTCAAAAAGAAAACTAACTCTAGTATATTATTTGCCCGTATTCTTCTATCTCAAAGATATATTTATTCAAATGTTTTAAAGATAATATATTTTTAATTATTGTTGATTATTAATAAGGTCCGCGAATAACACCAGGTTCGGACCTACTTGTAGATGTATATAAACGTATATATAATATTAAAGTATGAAATTTCATATTATCAATAAACCATTAAATTGATATTCGTATCGATAATAACCAAAACTATCTTCCATATGCAACATCGGAAGAGTCAGTAAGCAAGGGACTACCTGGGGTAAGCGGTCTGTATGAGTTGTTGGTAGTTGCATACTTTCACTATGAGATTTAACGAGTGCTCCTTGACATACATTTGATTGTAAATATGTAGATTGTATTTATTATTAACCTTAAAAAAGGCCACATAAACTTCTTTCACGGTCTACAGTGGAAAAGTGGGTAAGGGATTTTCTCGAACTGTATTTTGACAGCGCCAAACTATGGTATAACAATTTAACATACTTACTTAACATAATGGTAAATTGCAACATATCGGATATGTTTAGATAATTGTTACAAATTTGTATCGATGGAAAATACACTAATGTTACTGTGCCTGCCGAGTCAATCATAAAAATTGGTTATGTATCGTCAACGTGTCGTAAAATTCAAAGAAACATAGTTTTTGTGCTATATGACAATAATATATGACTGTGGATGAAATCACCGATGATGGGGACCGGAACATACGTATTAGTTGCCGGGATGCCCGATGCCAATGGGACTACGGTTAAATGTCTTAAAAGCGATAAATGCCAAAAATTTAGAGACAATAGCTAAATTAGTCGATTATAATCTAAGAAAAGTATAAGGTGATGATTTGAAGAATAATAAAAGACGTGTATTACTCTATACAACCGATGCAACTTGCTATATGAAAGCATATGCTCAAAAATATACAATTATGTCAGTTTATTCTATGTAACATGTTTAGTATAGAGACTCCATCATCTGACAAAAACTGTTAGAGACTGATTTTCAAAAATCGACAAATTAACAGCCAATGCGAAGAAGATATTTTTAAAAGCGCCGTGTCGTCTTGAAGAAATTATTTTAAGAAGAATTGGCGAATACGCCGTTACCACTACAACTTGTGATCCATTAAGGTACATGGTTAGAGGTAGAAAGCTACGTATTAGGTTAACAAACACTCAGTAGGCGTTCAATAACCCAGCTGTTCGGAATTTAATGTACATTCACACTCATTATTCAAGAATTAAGAATTTATTTGAGTGTATAACTATTTCCCCTGGATACATAATAGTTAACGCAGTAAAAATTATATTTGACCTGCGCCAGTTCCTATTTCAGTTAAGAGGACATTCTAAACGCGTGAAAACTACATTGAAAATAGCTTTATAGCACAATCCCAACAATCCCAACACGTACCATCCTGGAAAAACTTCATATATTTTAAATAGGCTCTCATTATCTATGTAGACATTGAAATATTTTCTTATGCATATATGTATGTAAATGGATTTTAAGAGATAGGCGTCAACGTTTCACTTCTGAACCTTTAGCATTAGATTATGCTAATATACTAGAACTCTACCTGGAAAAATGTATGCAGTGTTGTATTTTTAGTGACATTTACTGCTCCTGTTATTTTGGTTATTATAAAATTGGCAATTAAGGTAATATATTATTTATCCTATCTATGTGTAAATCATCCGTACGAGATGTAAATAAAACAACGTAACAAATTCTAACTGTTGTTAGAATTTAATAGTAATACAATTTTATAAGAAGCTAACAAAGACGCCAATAAATAAGGGTATCTTAGAGTAGATCCAAATAATAACGGACAAGATCTATGTAAAATATGTTTAAATAAATGAGGCAAATAAAAAGATAAAACACATAAATTATTTTGTTTTTTACCACCGAACAATGTAAAACACAAAGCAAACTATTTGTAAACAGTGGTAAAAAACAAAGTAATTTGTATTTTACTATATGGTAATGTTTAATTACCACAAAATAATGGCTTCACCATCCAATTTTTCAAGTAAACTAAACTTCTTCAACCTCAAGCATATGTTGCAAAAATGTTTATTTCTGATAAATCGGTATATAGTACGTCTTCAAAAAGACTAGTTTTCTGTAAGTATTTATTAAATTTCAATAGGTAAATTTCTGGTAAAAATATAAAATGTTTTTACTTAACGGGACCCATTATTGATAAAAATGCATTTAAACTTAATTATGTTTATACCTAGAAGAACTAATAGCATAACAGATGATCTATATAGTTAATATAAATCCAAAAAAATCTATATATCTGAAATCCATATATATATATATATATATATATATATATATATATATATATATATATATATATATATATATATATATATATATATATGTGTGTGTGTGTGTGTGTGTGTATATTACTTAAAAGTGCATTAAATAAAATTACATTTTTGTTTTCTTCTCAACGCCCTCTGTATTTCTTAAGATATATTTTGGAGTCTATGTTTCTATGTGTTAAATATTTTGTATTTCTTGAATAAAACTACTATCTGTTAGTATGTTTCATTAGTTTCTATACTCTGTATTAGAACTTAAATCGTTCAAAATGTTTCATAATAAGGCAATGTTGCGAGAAACTAATTTAATTTGGGATATATGAAAATATTGATACACAACTAGAAAACCATAAAGACTTGTAAAATAAGAGTTAAATACATATGTAGTTACAGGCATCTACATATAGGTAAATGAAACCCATTGTCTCTCTTATTACTACTTTGCTAGGTGAACTTTATTAGAACTCTAGTATTTGGATTTCCTTGAAAATTTCTATTTTAGGTGTCAATTATGGTTGTCGGGATTAATTTAATAAATAAATATAGAAAACATATGGCTATGGACTAAAGTTGATTTTTCTATAAACATTGTTAAATATTGTATACGTTAAAGAAAATATATGTAAGTGTGATTAAAAATATTGAAAATACCCTACACCTTTGTCAGCAAGCCATAAAAGCACCTAGAGAGTACCTTTATGCTTAGAAATTCAAAGGGAGCTCCTCAGAATTCAGAATTAAACGTGCTGTTTATATAAATATTGTCAAATAGTGTGTAGGATAAAGAGATATATTGAGAAATGATTGATAAATTAATACAGGGTGGAAACCTGGAATAAAATTTTAATTAATATATTTGCCCCATTTCAAAGATATATGAAAAATGTCAGGACAAGTCATTTTTTTATAAAGGTATCCCTGAAAATCAAATTTTAAATTTATAATGTAATTCAATTAAGTTTAGTTAGTAATTAGTATGAGGGAGATATTTCATTTAAATATAATACCCTGTGAATTATTATAGTATTGATTTTTTCTTGATAAAATGGTTTTGTTGACCTTTAATATTTATTTGTGCGATTTTGAGAAATTAAAATTAAATAAAACAAAATATTACACTTAAACATTGATGAACTTATTTTAATCACCTTCTTCAGAGAAACTACAATGACTAATATTATAAAACAATTTTCTGACTTGTTCTATAACTACTTTCGTTCGTATATTAATTACATGGATGTACACTGGCGCCGGTAAATATGTTGACAACGATACTTTTTACTACTGTTTCAGTATATTTACTGACACAAAAATAGCAGTATTTATTCTTTATTACCTAAAAACATTGTGACAGTTATTGTACAACCTAAACTGTTATTCAACATAGAAAAGAAATATAAAAAAACAAAACATGCAAATCGGAAAGTAAGGTGACAAATAAAAAAATATATAATATAGGGTGGCTTAATAGGATGTATGGTAACCTTTAGCTTGGATAACTTGTCTTAGTCTATTTGGAATGCTTCTCATTAATTTTGTAATAGTTTCCCGGCCTATAGCTGCCCACTCACGTTTTAATGCTTCAGTGAATTGGGTTTTGCTATAGCGGTCTGGTTGTGGGATTGCCCGATCGTAAATTTCCTACTCCTTCAGTACAGAAGCAGGCCCATACCATTATTGATCCTCCACCATGCTTTACAGTGGATCTAATTAAATTTGGTTTAAATGCTTCAGATGGTCGGCGCCAGACCATCTTTCGCTTTCTATTAGTTTTTAACTCAAATTTACTTTCGTCGCTCCAGAGAACTGTCTCCCACAATCGGAAAGGCTTATTCAAATACTCCATAGCAAAATGTAGGCGCTTCTTTGCATTTTTCTCAGAAATGTATGGCTTTCTTTTAGCCACATGTCCGTGTAGATTTGCCTCATTTATTCTACATTTAATTTGCGTTACTTGAATGGACAAATCCAGTTGATCCTTTATTTCTCTAGCAGTCACAAATGGATTCTGTCTCACTACTGCAAGAATTTTCCTGTCCTGACGAGGTGTCGTCTTTCTTTTCCTACCACCTCGGAGACGATTTTCGGCCGATCCTGTAGCCTTAATTTTTTTTACTATTTTATTAACACCCTCACGTGATATTCCATAATCTGTAGCCAGTTTTTGTAAGGTTTCTCCCTTCCTTCTTCGCTCAAATATTCTTTGTCTCTCCTGTGGTGTTAATTCCCTTACTTTAGGCATTCTGTAATTAACAATAATTAGAAAATATAATTGGAATTTACAGCACGCCTAGACTTTTGTAATAATTATACTTGAAAATTTAAACAGTTAGTATTGTAGAAGAAATATATTTGTCAACTTACTTTCCGACCCTTAACTTGCGTAGTTCGCGGATGTTTTTTGAAAAATACAAACACTCTGTGCTTCGCTCGGCGATCGGATTGCAACTGTGTACTAGATGATGACCTTGAATTACGATGGTAGGGGTTGCATCATACTCGGATGCGTTCGTGTCTCAGAGTGTCAGCTTACTTGTATTTACGATTATTTGTCAACATATTTATCGGCGCGAGGGTACGTAATTATTTTAATATTACGTATATTAAAATTATGACTTTAAAGATGGTGATGAAAACCGATACATTAGAGTAAATTACCTACATGAAAGCAAAAAATGTCTATATATTATAACAGTTATGGCTTACATGAATAAATAAGTGGTTAAATTTATGCAAAAACGAAGAAATAAAATTTATATTTAAATCCAAGATGATTTTTCTTCAGTGGTTGTTGTGCTATTTAAGTATGGAGTGTACATCTAAAAAGATTTAGTTTCTTTATTCTAGTTGTTTTTAATATTTTAAAAACATTTTAAAGTGGTATTTTTTCCATGTAATTTTTTCCAAAATTTTCAAATTTCGACCTATTTATATACGGTAGGCGAACACTTACTCTCTTTGTTATTTCTTTATTTCTACCCTGTTTCGTGTGTATGTTTACATAATTTGAAGGAATGTAAATTTTTACGTAATTTTAAAACTTAATTTTATAATGGTAAAAGTTATTAACTTTCAAAGTTAATAGTCAAAATCTTTATTTTACATATATATATATTTTAGTTATGCCCTTATTTAGTTTAGAAAGTCGATGTAACTAGAATACACATTGGTTAAGTAATAATTAGAAAAATCAAAATAAAAAAATAACTGTTAAACTACATTGATGATTTTTCATAATATATTATTTCATAGCCTACTTTTTAAAATAATTTTCAAAAAGAGTCTAGTATTATTCACTTAAAATTGTTGTTTTCTATACATTTTTTTAAAAAACTATCGTAACTAAAAACGTTTTAGAAGTAAAACGTCATGTAAAATATACAATAAATAATAATATAAGTTATAGAGTAAAATTATATAGTTTATGGCGGTTTCCGGGGTGCATATAGTGAAATGATACCAGTAGTTACATTGTTGCTATAGTTACGTTTATTTAGAATAAACGAATAGCCAGCAATCTAGTACCGAAAGTGGGGACAATATTTCGAGATGCGGGAATTGACTCATTGAAAAATTTACCCCAAAATCCAGTTATTACCCGACGCCACACTTGTCACAAACCATTGACATCTGGAGGGGTATTAACAAGTGAATGGCTGGGGCAGTAAATCATGTAACTTATTGCTTGGGCTGATTGCATTTTTACCCCTAAGAAATATATGTGTCCTGGTTCCGAGTACTAGCACAGTATACAAGGATTTCTACTTTCTAATACATATTTACAAAACTTAAAATAACGTTAGTGAAACAACCATTTTGAAGAGTACTCAATGAAGAAAAACGTAAGTCCTATAAAATGAGATTTGCCCAGAAACTAAGAGAACTCGAGCAGCCCTTCCAGATCAATTAATTTTCGCTGGCTATGGGCCATGACACATAATACAATATTCTTAAAAAGATAACAGTTGAATGATGCAAACCTTCTTTTTGTTAGTTTTTGCGAATAAATAATGAATAAACTACACCGTTTCAGTTGAATCAATTTCTAGATCAACTAACCCTCAGTAAATATGTGAGATCCGTCCTCAAAAGGTTAACGTTTGGGCAGATGTTATAGGTTGCCATATTGTTGGCCCAATCCTTATTGAAGGCAATATGAAAAAATATTTATAACTCATCTCATCAGAAATTAAGTTTGTGTTTTGACAAACTTATATTCAAATGTATTAGATTTAGTCCGTCCGAGCGAGTTTTAACAGGATTGAGCATAACAACCTATTATTATGGAATTATGGGAGATCTTAATAACAAAGTATTTGCATGAAGGCCAAATAACATCTCAAAGAAAAAATACAGACAGAAATGTAACAATAATAATCTCAAATTTTATTGTTAGAGAAAGTTGGGTAGGTCTTTTAGTATAGATCAAATTATTGCCAACATGTGAATGGAGAATATTTTAAATATTTATTTTAATTTAACACATTTAAATAACATTGTGTTCAAATAAAATGTTTAATAACCTCACAATTTAATTAACAGGTAATTAATAATAGAACAGTTCGACCACAGGAATCGTAGGCTGTTGAAATCAGTTCATCAATCAGAGTAGTTTTATCATATAAAAATTTAAGGTGTTTGACAAAAAAAAACATATATCCTGTACTGCATTTACATGGATCACCCTGCATACTTAAAATTTATTTTAAAAATACGTACTTTTTACATTAAAAATTCGTTTATGTATAACATTTAATTCCATACGTGATTTCCATCCTGTATATTATAGAAAATTTACAAAATGATGTGTTGAAAAGCCGTGTGCCCTTTATATTCTTCCACTTTATTACAACGGTCCTTTGAAAGAGGTATTAAATATGACATACACATGCGTTCTTATATTAATAATATTTTGTGAGTGAGATTAATTATGGCATTGCCAGTCATTCTCCACATTATCATAATAGTCGCACCATGGCCGGATGTATTTGGTGCCCATGTTTAATCATATAACTACAATCGGTTACAGCGGAACCGTTGACTTAGAAAATTCCATTCTCCTTTCATCAAAATCGCATTGGTATTATTTATTGCCTCATGTTTGACTTACGACAAATCACAAATAAAATGCAGCCGCATCCCCACCTGACAATAAATGCATAAATAAAAATGCATCCGCACAATTATCGATATACCACAGTTTATTACTTACTGGGTAATATTAGTCAATGTTTTTTTAGAGTATTGAACATTGTAACTTGCTTAACATTTTTTACTAATATCTAAATTATTCAGGAGATGAGCAATGTCCAGCGACACACTCCACAAAAAGAAATAATTATTTTGTTCATGTGATAGATATACACTTAGAATTTCTAGACACTTTCACTGTTATTACACTAATTTGAACGGTTTTAGTCTCTCTAGTTGTCAGCTCAGTTGGTGTCCGAAGTCCGGTGTTGTCAAGTAACGATATTAATTCTACATTTTCGTGGTTTTCTTATCCTTTGCGATTTTTACTTCCAAACCTCTTGATCTCATCTTCAACTGTATACATCTTCAGGTCGCGATGGATGTCTTCATTGTGGATGTAGCATGGTGCATTTACGATGCTGCGAAGTTCTTTGGCTGAAGCGTCTGAATAAATTTGGTGTTAGATATCTCGATACATCCCCAGAACTGGATACCAAAGTTCAAACGGGCTTCATGATTTGTTTGTAGAGTAGTAGTATTTGGTGTATTGACAACTCAGAATGACGTGAAGGAGGTATATTTGTTTGACTTTGAGGTTTCGTTGCTTACATTTCTCTTTCACATGTGTTTTCCATCGTAGCTTTGCATCTAGAGTAATGTCTAGATATATTGCTTCATTGGCATGCGAGCCTGTTTGCTGGTTAACTACTGTGACTACACTGGTGTATAGTCGTATTTCTTGTTGATCTTGTTGAAATTGATGTGAGTAGACCTCATTTAATTTGATGTGCTATTTCTTTGTCCAGTTGGTGACATTGTTGACTCGGTACCTAGAAAAGTGTTATCGGCGAATGTTGCCGTGACTACCTCGTCGCTTTGCGCGATATCTTTGGTATACGGCAGGTAGAGAACATGTTCAAAAACGCTGCTCTGAGGTACTCCAGCGCCAATCCTCTTGAGGTCAGAGTATTTTCGCCATATTTATTCCGTCATCAAGTGACGGTCAGTGTATGAGTGAAGAATTTGGCTCATTCGCTGTGGCAAATATTTTTTCTAATCATCTCTTTCCAACTTGTGTTCCAGGCCCTGGTGCCACACTCGGTTGAATGCTTGGGCTGCATCTAGGAATATCGTCGCGTAGATCTTTTTCTATTATAATGCTCTCTGAACCAAGGACCAGAATATGTAGAATTCGTGTGAACTGTAAATGGTATATTTGATGGCATTTTTCAACAATTGGGTCTGTTGGTATCAGATTGCCATGAACCGAAAATAAAATTTAAAATCGCATTTTAAAATTTACATTAAATTTCTTTAAAGTTTGAGCTTTAACTGAAAAAAATTCAATAGAGTCAATGTGTCTCCATAGAAAGAAAGGCAGTGGTATGAGATATGACTTTATTTTATCTCGTAAAAAAAA
Source organism: Rosalia funebris (assembly GCA_037954035.1). Lineage (NCBI taxonomy): Eukaryota > Metazoa > Arthropoda > Insecta > Coleoptera > Cerambycidae > Rosalia > Rosalia funebris. Next base: position 3,343,065 of record JAZFAV010000001.1, read on the forward strand.
TAAGGAAACGTTGTGATTTGCTGTATTGTGTTTTGAGACAATTAAATAGACTATGATTTTCTTCATCAAGAATTTCAAAATTCTTAATGTGAAGAATGTTCTTCACATTAAGAACTCAAGTTTAACCGTGAACTTGCAATGCATAAATGGATTTTTGTCATAAGTAATATATAGACTAATCAGTAAATGCTTTACATGTGAGATACTATCTCTAATAATGGTTTTCTCTCACATACTCACTCTCTTTTGGATACCTAAGTAGAGACAAATGTCCCGATTAAGATTCGCCATTACCCCATTGAGATATACATACCATATACGCACTCTAAGGTGATAAACACTAAATATCATAATCACTTTAAACCATAGAATAAGTTCGTCATCCCTATTAACTATTAACATTCTTTCGTAAGCTGGGTTCTATTTTAGATTCATCATTGGCTCTGTACGCAGATAATTTCATGACCTACATGAAGATTTTAGCCTTTCAAGAAAATTATAGTGCACGAATTATTAATTATATCTGGCTAAAAGATGTGCATGAAAGAATTAGGTTTCTTGTGTAAAGTATTATTAAAAATGAAATGAAGGCAGAGAAAATGGATTATTAAAAGACCAGTTGCCTATAAACTGTTTATTTTTAATATAGTACTACAGCACAATAATGACATTGATATAGAATGATATAGACATAGATAGGTACCCCTGTTTTTACTAATAAACGTAGTCAACCGGAAGTTTGAATATTTATTCTGACTTTCGATGCAACAAAACAAGAGGTCAGTTTTCCATGAACACTGAACGATTACACGTTTCTTCAACCATGGTGGCATCATCAGGTGATAATTAAAACTAATTTTTAAACTACCTCTAATCTGAATTTATATACGAGTTTTGTGTTTGTATGTCAGTAAACTGTCACGAACATTTTGCCGGTTTCGTGCATTGATATCTCACTGAATATAACTATGATATTCTTGTTTATGGTTAATGAATAGTGAAGAAATAATTAATAGGTTCTGGTTTGATTTCAGTTAGATTAGAAGAAGTGGACTACTTCTTCCAATACCTAATATCTTATAAATATATTCATTTATGATTGAATGAGTGAGTGAACTTTAATGATGTAAACATTCACCTCAGTGATCCATTAACGTCGGCATTCACCGTATCAATTAAAATCACGAACTGTTGTTCTGGTTATGAAGAAAAGGACCCTTATCTTTGTCCATGCTACTATCATAATTAATTAGCTTAAAACTTTTAAGTAACTTTAAGTTACTAGATTCTATTCTATAATTGTTTTCGATAGAATATTGGACAACAGGAGATTTTTCTAATATTTCATATTTTAAGTAGGCCATGTACCTATTAAGCCCAACCACAATTGCTCTTTTCGTCTACCCTATATATTTTTGTTTACAATCCTGGCAACTGTTGATGATTTCATACATCCCAGATCTTTCCTAGCGTTTAATTTTATCTTTAGGATTTCCTAAAAGTTGCTGTAATTTATGTCCAGAAGACTACACTAATATCATTCCTAAGTCTTTGAGAACTCTTATGAGTCTTCTAGTAAATTGTGGTGAATATGGAATTGACACAATTATTCAATTGTTAAGGTTTCTCTAAAGGTCGTGGAGTTAAGAAGAGTTGCTGCTAATTAATTTACCTACAGTGAGTAAGGTACTTATTTCTTCAAGCTACATCCTTAATGATCTTCTTTTGCATTTCAAATATTTCGAATATATGAGTGATTAGGAATGTACCTAAGAGTGTTAGTTTCCTTCTCATATACACCAAATTGTAATATGTTTTTCTATTAGTATTTATTAATTATTTTAACTTACAATAACATTTCTAGATGTATTCATAATCTTCGTGAAAAACTGGTCTCCTGTTTTTGTTTCCAGATATTTGATATCAAAGAACCCTCACTTAGCAGCAGACAAATACTTATCTGCTATTACTTCTCCCTTGAATTCGTAAACACGTCTTTTACGCTGGCGGAATATCCTAGGAATGTCATTGTCCCGAAGTATATGGAGTTCCTTTATGCCTCAATAGACAGAATGTCTAGAGTAGCTGAAATCGGTGTAGGCATTACTACCAACTGATAACCTTCTATTCTTATGGTATCCTTCCGATCGATTTTCTGTCGGACCAATTTTCAACTGTCTCCACTAACTACCTCTGAAAGGGATATGATAGATTCTTTCTAGGACATTTATACTGTAAATATGGTTCAAATGACGGCTGTAGTTTCTTAATATATGGTCAAGTTCTTCATAGTCGGGTTCCATGTAAAAACTCAACGCATAAGAGTCTCGAAATGATAATTTTAACTAATGGAATATGGAGCCTTTGTTTATATTACAACATTTCAGTTCTTCTAAGTGGATGCAGTATTAAAGCTAAAATTCAGTTTTAAAGAAACATTTGTATCTTATCTAAATAGGTTAGTGTTATAAGTATATAATTATTAATATTTTTATAATTATTAATATTTTTAATTTCTCTCGAAAAATTTATTCCAACATTTGTTTGGACTAATTATTAATGGAAATTAAAAAAATTGGGTAATATTTTATAAAACATATTATTTTAAATAGATGATGATACCTTGAAAAATGCTATGTGACATGATAATTTACAACCAATATAATGGAGTTCGATAATTTAAAAACGGTTTAATTTTTATTCTATTAGATTAGATAACATCGATTTGAGTCTAAAATATAATAGTGTTGAATAATTTTAAAAACTATTAATTTATTATTTTATTAGATATATCGACAATAAATCAACAGTATCACGATAATCATTGGGTTACATCAACTTTTCGTATTTTGGACGAAAGATTTCCTGACGAAAATATTAATCCTACGTGTCTATTGGACTAAGAAGAAAATTCAATGAAGCTATGTCTTAACAATAACTTATAATTCATATTAAAAGTTTAATCGTAATTTCATTTTCAAGATATTTCGCACGAAATGAGTTTCAAATTCCAGTGCACTGGAAATACGAACAGAGAAAAAGCTGTCATAGAAACGTTGTCAAAGAGTAAATAAGTAAAAATCATTGCAATCAAGTTCAATTCTCCACAGTAATCAAATGTTAAGCCTCCATATGGTTGTGAGATTTCAAATACAGCTGCCAAAAAGACCATTCAGAAAATCCCATTTGTTTTAATGACAAATGTACTTTTTTATTGAATTGGTAACCAGCTAAATGAGTAATATTGGTCTGATGTAAATGTATAGACAACGATTTTAGAAAACCAAATTATGAGTTCGACATGCTTAGAAAAAAAAATGTAACAGGAGTGCTAAGGAAGATTGAAGGAATCGGGAAAATCTAGACGAATTTGGTATGAATTCAATATTGCCACAAGTGCGCCCACACATTTCGTTAAACCTGTACGAGGCTAACTTCACGAAACATATCTAAACCGGTAAATTGGTAGATGTGTTTCAATAAAATGGACGGCTCGTTTACCAGATTTGATTTCTTTCAGCATTTTTTCTGAAGATATGTTTAAAATTTCAGTTTAGTATAACGCAATTATTAGTATAACTGCAGAAATATTTTAAAAAGATAGAAAGTTTGAAGGTGGATTATTCTATTGACATGAAGTACAGAGAGAATATTTTGAACATTTGCTAAGATGGTCAATTATTTTTTTGTCAAGCATTAAAAAGACATTTTTATATAATCCTTTCATATATGAATAAAGAGGATCACATGGATGTACTGTACATTCATTTTTTTTATTTCATAATGTATGAAGCATTTAATGCGAAAATAATTGGATCCTACAATAATATTACGATTGTCTTCTATAAATAAATACTAGATTGAAAGCTATGCATTATATTAAACCAATTTATATGCCCTTTTGTATGTTCAATATGTTGTCATTAACTCATTATATTGCTTAGTATTTTACTAATATAAATTAATATAAATTAGTCATATTTTCAGAGTAGTAATTGAAATAAGCAATGTATTATACTCAGAATTACGAAAGTTAAATATGTGAAATGGCATTTTATTTGAAATAATTAAAATCTAGACATTTCAATCGGTATGTTAAAAGGTTACGTAGATCTCATTATTACTGTTGGTGAAAAATGACAATACTTTTTTATATTCTTTTTTATATTTTACAATAGACAACAGCTATTTATGCAACACGATATAGTCAGTGGCGGACTAAGCCCGTCGGAGGCCCGGGGCGATAAAACTAAATGAGGCCTTCGGTCTGCTCAGAAATTGATGTATTTATAGTGTACATTTTGTAAATATGAATGGGCCTGATAATAGGTATGTACGTATCTACCTACGTTTATATTATTCATACGTACGGGGCCTCCAACTTACTCTGAAACTTTTCAACTGCAACTCTTATAAACTGTCTTTTAGTTACTAAACATATTATGGCTTTGTTTGGGATTCGAAATGATTTCTCGAGATTTGGAGGCCCCCAGGGCCAGAATTCCGGGATGGGCCGCCCCCTCCCCCTAGTCCGCCCCCTCCCCACTAGTCCGCCACTGGATAGAGTGGCACATTATGTGATGTGAAAAAAGATCTATATTAAATTATAATAATTTAATAGACAAATCTATCCAAGAGATTTCTATGGGCACAGAATACATTTATTTTAACTGAAATACTTAACTGAACTTATGTGTGCATAATAATACACAGGCATTATTACAATAATATATTACTACCACTAATCAATGTGTGATAAAATATCTCGAGGATGAATTCATAAATGTGCAAAGATATACATAGCCGTCATCAAAGTTTTATATCGCTCGACACATATTAACTGCTGAAACTTTGTAAATGGCTTGAAAGGGTTGTTCAATAGTACATAATGTGTAGACATATGTATGTGATAATAAAATGGGGTTTTGTTAACTATTTTTCTAATAGATCAGCGACTACTAGTCGCAACGGAACTCAATGTGTACATATGTACGTTAATTACATATATTTTTTTAGTGGTCACTTGTCAACAATTACTAGTGTATACACGTTGTCATCAGCATTATGAGATCAGAGATCATACTTCGGCGATATAACCAATTCAATGTCAAATCATTCATAAAAACCGACGTGAAGTTTAATAAATAACGTTCTCGTGCAACGCGGACATTGCTCATTTCGTAAACAGGATTAAACGCGTAAACAGTGCATAGTTTAGTGGATCAAAGTCTGTGTCTAAATTAAAATACTTGGTATTCTCATTGCACTACAATTGTCATGTATACTTATTTACGACTCCGACTATAGACACACCTACATTTGCGCCCAATGAGCATACATAAATGAGTTTAAATTTATAGTCCACAAAATTGGACTGCTGATATACTCATGACGTACGTTACATAGTGCGTTCATACAGTGTTCTCCGTATCAGACTATAGATTAATTTATAGGGTGGAGCATGTAAGTTAACTTTTATTACGTTCTGTGAACTGATGCACACGGTGGGTTACAGTGTACATGAATCGCAACTTCTAGATCAAAATTTTGGTACCTATATTTAGGATAGCATGATTTATGTTAATATGTGACAATTTCTTTCTATACGTTATATTTCTAGCGACACTACATAAACTAAAACCGTTATAAGTTTACCACTACATCACCACCATACGGTAATATCACAGACAATCCGCTATCCCTATGAACACATTTACTATAATAGGTAAACAAGAGACAGGTGATGTTACGTGTGTCTTCGGTCATCGGAGATGACCTGAATATATCACCGACAACTGTTTTCATATTTTCACGCTGATCGGTGAGAAGAAAAATAGTATTAGAATCAATATCTGTCGAAAATTAGAAACATACGTATTAGATTAAATATATGAAACTTTTCTATCGACTAGCGCAGTAGATAATTTTCGACATATATTAATAGTTGTTTGACATCAAACATTAAATTCTCAAGCACAGCAAATGGTGTTGAATCTCCTGGAATACTTTGAACAGGAGAAAAGAAACGGATGCCCTTTTGTACTATTCTTTTTTAATTCCACTTTTGAATGACTACTGCGTTTTATCATCAATACTTTTGTTATTGTTAAAAAAAAATAATTTACAATTTAAGCGAGAAACAAACAAATTAAATATTAGGGATGATGGATTATTTGGTATTAAGTCATGAATACAAGAGGACCCGTACTATTTAGTGAAGATCATCATAGTTCGTTAGTTTTTCAGCATTCGGTCAACTGGATAAAAAAATAAAGAATTTAATTATCGGATATGTTATAAATACCACGTCGCTTCTCGCGAAATAAAGACGATCAATATGGTATTCTGTTATCTCTGGAAAAAATCTAGGTAATAAAATACCATAGAAGCCAATTATTTAATTAAATAATTGATTTAATAAAATATGTCTGATATACACATTTCCTGAAAATGAATAAGTTCATCTTTAATAGATGAAATTATCTCTAAATGAATATAGGAATTATGCCCCCTTGGATTCCACTTGGATTCTACTCTAAGCAAATGCAGGAAGATTTTGTTTGAATTTCCTAAGATATTGAGGTTGGTATTTAATATAATAAAAGTAAGTGTCTGGTGTTAACGATTTAAACAATTGTTTTATTGAGTACATTATTTTTGTTTTGTTTAGAAATAATTTTTTTGATGTATTACCTAGTAATTACATGATATATAAATATTTTATAATATATTTTACATTTATAAACTACTGCAGATATCTAGTATTATATGATAAGTAAACTTATCCCTCAAAACAGCAACTGCGGAGACGGAAATCTTTCAAAGACGAAATCAAGTTTTTAGGCAGTAGTTTTATCATCTACACATGTGTCAGTATGCTTCTGTTTTTTAATATTTTAAATGTAAACTGAAAAACCTATAAACATAATTGTGGCGTATCATAAACATAATTCATTGTTTAATTGAAAATATGCTCATCATTTCATACAAATTTTTTAAATGTGAATGATTGGAAAATAATACCATCATATATTGAAAATATAGGTTTTATTCATCTGCATATGAAATACGAATTACTATTAGTAAAAACATAGGTTGTTTTTATATATCGGAGACAAAGTAATATCGTTCAGTTAAATAATGATCTGAAGCGATGACATATTAATTTAGCGTTATTATATATTTTGCCATACACTATGGGGTATATTCTGTTCTTTTGGAAATATTTTTCTTTTTCACAAATATATTTTTTTCCAAGTACATAGAAAAATTGTAAAATTTCACTCTTATCCAGCAAATTGTTGACTGAAAAAGTAGTCTATAAATAGGTGTGTTTAGTTATATAAATGGTTTTTATAAATAAAAGTTATAATAAAACAAGGTAGTCCCAGGTTTATTTTTTACGAAACTTAAGTTTTTTATAAGCTTATACGGTGGAAAAGTATAATAAATATGTGATAAAACCGAGAAATATTATGGTAAGTACAAAGTGTAGTGAAAACAGACATGAAACACAAAGACGCCTAGCCACGTTATGGAAAAGTTTTAGTTCGCTCTGTTTTGGTTGAAGTTTAAGCCAGTGTAATAAATGAAATTTATGAGCTTAATTATAAAAAAATTATGAGTATAGAATAGATAAATCTGGATTAATATATTTTCTAGTCCCAATTTTTGTAGAGTATCTGATCTTAATCACTGTATACAGTGAGTCCAAAAAATAATTTGTCAATTCGATAAAATCTGTCCTGTTTTTTTCTTGAAAATCACTCGGAATTATCAAAAAGTGTATTTAAAATGCCACTTTAAGAGTTTTCCATTTATTTTTTATTTCGAACCGTATTGTTAATAGTATGGACATTTCCAATATGTTTTAAATGGAAAGCCCCATTATTTATTTCATGTATAATAAAGTAAAATAAGGAATTAGTTACATATTTTTTTGTAGCAAGAATTCAACAAATCGAATTAAAGATCAGTGATATTTAAACGAAAAAAAATACACTAAATGTTATGTCGAATTTAACTAAACGTTGAAAATGGGCTTTATTCACAGCTTAGCAATGCCCATTAATGTGATGATTTTGTTTTATTTCACAGATTTTTTATAACGCTTTTTACTTCCTGTTTAAAATTTTTCAAAAATTCTTATGTAATTAATGACTTATTTTACTTTACTGTACATAAACAATAATTCTTTCAAATAGAGCAGTCAAAAGTGAGACTCCATAAAAAAATTAATTGATTACGCCATGACTTAATACATATGTATTTTGTCACGTCCGAGTGATTAAAAAAACGTTAGCACTAGTTTTATTGAATTTATATATTACTTTTCGAACTCACTATGTACAGGGTGGTCCAGGTTAAACGTCATTAATTTTGATAGGTAGATTATGTCTAGTAAGTAATAAAATGTTAAAAAAAAATGTTGGCATCTTATATCGTATTTTCTTGGTAGTTCAGTCTTAAGTTTTGGTCTGCTTGCAACACTTTAAATTAAAATAAGTATCTCAAAAACGAAGCCATAAATCAAATATTTGCAAGGCTAATTTTGTTTCTAAATTAAACAGGGAATCAAAAATTTAATCTTCTTTGTATAATATCCAGTGGCGCCGAAGACTGGGAGAGGAGAAGTGGCTGCCGATCCCCCATTATCTACACCACTGGAGAATTTCTTCAAATTATTTTAATCAATACTTAGAGATATACTATAGTAGTCTGTGTGAGAAATTTAATGGAAGTCAATCAAGTGGTTTAGAAGTTATGATGAGAAAACATAACAGTCATAACATAAGTTTTTTTTTACAACTTTGGCACCCTGTATCTTTGCTAGGAAACATTTCTGAACAAAGTTTTCTTATGAAAGTCTACTTTTTCTTGTTGTTCCATCACCTATTAAAATTAATGACGCTTAACCTGGACCACCCGGTATATGTTATGTACGTTTACCTATGTACAATATAAAAAGACAAATTCATGACGTTATATTCAGCTTGTGATATGATATCTTATAATCTTTTGAGTACATACAAACGAAAATCTGGATTATGCAGGAGATTCATTTAGTATTAGTTAATACAAAATCTGTAACCACAAAATATAAAACATATATATTTTTTAATTTAGCTGTATAGTCTATCGTAATTTTGCAAGTTTAACGTACCATGAAACTTTAATTTTTATAAAATAGTAATAGACTTGTTTTCATTAAACATTTTCCTATTAATGAGTTTTAGATTATAATGTTAAAAAATATATAGCGTACTAATAAAGATTCGCTGAATATTCGTAATGTTGCTATTAAATAATTTTTTTCTAAAACAAATACGTCAAATTTATTTTTTTTTAAAGTTTGTGTTCAGGTTTGGGTGTTTAGAATGGTGTCACAGTACATTTTTAAATTCCAACCTCCTTTTTTCAACAACAATGAATTTATTAAAGTTTTTCATGTACAATGGTGACATATTAGGGGTCTACTGTTTACTGTACATAAATAACATTGATCCCAGAGGGTAGTAAACTTAAAATTGTAAAATACGTTTAATTTTAAAAATGATAACGTTTTGCAACTACAGAGGTATCTTGCATCAGGGATCAGGTGGACATTTTGACTAAACATTAGTTTCATACTGCACCTCATTCGGATGATAGGATCCTTAATGCGAAAATCTCAACTATTTAAAGCCTTTTTTTTGTTCTAACGGACCAACTTATTCTTTAAATAAGACATTATATTATAATAATTATAGATATTGGTCTTAAGAGAATTATCATTAAATTCATGAACTCGATATTTAACGTCAAAGCAAAGTAAATATATTGGTAGGGACGATAACAAGTCGTCTTTTTTCTTTGAAGGAAATTTGATTGTTTGTAGATATTTAGAATTATATATTTCTTAAATCCAGCTTTAGCCTTTCTTTATTCAAACAATGAGGATGATGATGTTTTCCACCAAAAAATATGGTATCAACACTAATAATTACTAATACACTAATAATTTCAATGTAAAGGATCAGAATCAACGAATTTGAACAGAAATGGAAAATATCAGCCATAAAATTATTGAAAATGCAATGAATTATTGAAAATTCAAAGTGTTTACATTGGTGCTAGCTAATGTTGGATTGTTAATGGAAAACATTTTAAACAATTTTAAAATTCCTGTCAAAAATAAAGTCGTAAAAATAACTTCTAATAAACGGTAAATAAGAAGCTCCTAACGGGTAACACTATTGTATTTGGAAAACCTTAAAAAACACATTTTTGTTAAATAAGGAGGAAAGGTGCAATTAAAAAAAACTATGACAAAACACAAAATCTGAAGAAAATTTAATTTTTATGTCAGTCAATATAATCTCAAAATATAAGCTTGTTTCAAAACCTCAAAATTTAATAAAAAGATTATGTATATTATGCGAAATTTTATTATTACCACACTGTATCTAGTTTTCGAACAAATAGCAAAGAGAGAGTCTCGCAAGTATTCTGCCACTTAATCCGTAAATACTATAAATACTATCAATCAAATAAAAATAATTCCAGGCTAGTTTTAATTGTTCAAATTTGAAGAATATACCCCAGTACATATATATATATATATATATATATATATATATATATATATATATATATATATATATATATATATATAGTCCATTAGATCGATTTTATTTTTAGACTGGCGGTTTATAAACAGTATTTCAATCTCTTGTAAACTTTGATATGCAGATTAAATATAAATATAGAGTAACTGCCATGAATATTTTTTTACTTTGTCTCGATATTTATATAGTTTTTTAAGTTTTCTATTCTGTATATGTACCTACATATATACAATAATTGTTTCCTATTTAAGCGCACTTTGTCTAATAAAAGGGTCTAGTAATTCCTACGTTTATTTAAATTAATTTAATAATTTAAGTATATTACCACGTGGTTTAATAAATAACGGACTTAGAACATCGATTTAACCCTGAATGAACTGTTTACGTCATTAACAGTCATCGTTTATAAATTTGAATTTGAAATATTAGAATATTACATTCATCGTTATTATTTAAAAAAAATATATATAATTAGAGTAATACTTTGTATCGCGTGTAATACCTACCTACTTTATTTAGTGTATAATCTGTTAGACATGCAAGAACAATTAGATAGAGGAGACACCTCTATTTTACTTACCAAACGTTAAAACAACATTTAAACCTATTAAAACTCGTTAGCTATGCACTTTTATTTCATAACGGCGCACCTCCAAAAATAGACGCCACTGTGACGTCGCCATTTTACATTTTATTAAATGCGCCCAGGCGCTTGTGCAATGCTGTATAAATGAATCATAGCCCTCTGAAACATTGTAGTATTTGATATTAAGGGTTCGTGTCTTCTCTGTGGTCGATATGGATTCAGATTATAAATAATAGATTGAGAATAATCCGTATCTGCTTGATAAAATGTTTCTGTTTTTTTTTGTATTTACATATGTATAAGGATTACTAGCCACTCATTTAAATCATAATCATTTTAATTTGCAGCTCTTATTTAACTGTATGATACTTACTGGTTTTCAGCATCTGTTCATGATCTTGAGAAGTCCATATTTTGCAACAGGGTCTTTTATAATTTGTTGTTTGTCTATGTCAAAAGCTGAGATATTGGCACAAAATCTTAATAGTACTATTATAAATATTACATACAACTTTAATACATTTCATTTAGAAATACTTATACATAATATTATTTGTTATAATTTTTAAAAACACTCGCCTTTATACCTATGCGGAAGACGACTGAAATAAGTTAGAATTTAAGAAACTGTATAAACAGTCGTATTTGACGATGTGGTGGGGCGAATATATTGTGGAAGTTTAGTAAAAATAAATCAAGCAAAGTAATAAGGTTGTTAGAATTTAATTGTTAATTATCTTTTGATAACGCGATCATTTAGAAAAAAATATTTAAAAATAAAACAAAACAATCAGCCAAAAGAGATATGAAAAATATGTTACAAGTAATTTTCAAGATGTTTTAGAAATTGAGTTATTTTTATAAAATAATTATTTGTAATATAGGTGTTTTCTGTAAATATAAAAATACTTCTCAAAAGTATATTACAACCAGCGGTTGCTGAATTGTTTTAAAAGTGTGGATAAACAAAAATCGATTTACATCTCCTAAAGCCTTAATCTGAGGAAGGGCGGACTACACAGAGACAAGGAAAAATACACCCATACTTAGGGAGAGGTGCCAAACTCCACCATTGAGCTTCGAGTCCAAGCATATATTGACACCCTAAATACTTGGCCAAGTCTCCACTGTGGACCATATTATGAATAATATTGTTGCAAACACCTCTAAGAGAAAAAAATAGGTCAGTCATGTTGTAAGCATGAAGCAAAAAGCTTAGGTAATCACATCTGGCATTGATTGATAAAATTAAATAATGGGTACCTACATTTAGGATAATATTATAAAGTTAACTTATCATCTTATGGTATCAATACAGTGTCTGTATTAATATTCACAAATCACATGACGATAAAATTGAGGCAATTAATATTGCACTACTAGTATTAATTAATTGAAAAGTTAATAAATCGTAATATTAGAACTGTCAAAATAACTGTTATGTAAAAACTGAAACGAAAATATATACCTACCCGGATTTAACGAGTTTAAAATAATAAAATATGTAGAAGAGATCAATTAAACTAAATATAGTGGTTACCAATATCTTAAAAGAAAGTGTTTAATATCTTTGAAAGGTAAAATTAGCTTTAGGCAATGATAGTTACAGTTTTTAGGTGAATTAAATGTCATCAATAAAATATTCGTATCAAATACAATAATGTTAAGAGATTGTAACATGCAAGAACCCTAATAGTGTCGGTTGAATGTTATCACTTGTAGATTCAGAATAATTAGAAATAGTAAAGAAAGAAAACATTTTTAATGAACTAATGTAGAATAAATACTAATATTAAAACTATTCTAGGCCACATAAAAAACTAAAGGAATAAATACGAAAATAGTGAACCTAGGTTTCAAAGTAACAAGGTTTTTAAATTAGGTTTAATATTACATAATAACAAGTAGAATACAGATTTAAGATACTAAATAAAATTTGAATAAACTACAAATTATACTGTTAATGGCTTATTAGAGTTAGGAACCAAAATATATTTTCGCTAAGATTAATTGAGTTAAGGTACATATATGACTATGATATATGTATATATATATATATATATATATATATATATATATATATACACATGACTATGACTATGACTGTATTCAGGTCTCAGGATCATATACATGCTTTGCTAGACTATTAAAAGATTAGCAGTTCCAGTATCTACATATAACTGTGTACATTCTTCTAACAAAACTTGTTGTTGAATACAAAGGAAATGTCTGTAGTCCTTTACCTCTCCCTTTAACTTTGGAACTGTGAGGCCTAAAAAAACGAAAATGAGTATACATACATTAAAGTGTAAATATAATGTATTAGTTAATAAATAGTGATTTAGTTATTAAAGGTGGCGTTGCGGTGCCAGTTTGAAAATTATATTTAAATGTCGACATTTAAAACTTATTTTATTAAAATTTTAAAATTTTTATCAACAAGCTACTTCAAATATCTATTCAATCTTTTATTTTATTATGACATCTGTCAATTAAAAATTTATTATATTTAATATTGGCATCAAACTTTATAGGCAATGCCTCCCTATAAAAGACTTGTCAGGTGTCTCTAACATAAATCACGCAAAAATTCACTTAGATCTTTTTACATATTCGAATTTTATTTTGTATTTACATTAAAAATAACTTCTAGGTTAATGGAAAACAATTTAATTCACAAATAACAAAATAATAAAAGTAGTGTCAGGTCTTTAAAGAATTTTATAACAAATACTCAAATTTGCACCTCTTGCTGATACAAAACTCCACATCTATGCAAATGTTTCTATGAAAATTAAACTATATTCTTCAGAAATTATTTGCTTCAAAACCTCGACATTAGTGCGTTTCGTTGCGCATATCTTAGATTTTAAGTAGCCCTATAAAAATTAAATTAAAGGTGTTAGATCTGCATACCTAGCAACACAGTTTGTTATACTCTGGCTTCCAATCCACCTATTCGAATACTGTTCATTGAGATAAACTCTTATTGCGCCATAATAGTGTGGACGAGCGCCACCATGTTGAAGAGTTATTTCCAGATCTCGAAATTCATCAGGATTTTCCTCCAATACCTTCAATAATTGGCAACGGCATTTTATAATATGTCCAAACACAGTTCTCCCATTAAATTTTGACTTAAGTTCAACTATGTGATTACCCAAGATCCTTGCTCACACCTCGATATTTTTCTGGCAATCGTGTATGACTCTCGAGAAAAAAATGTAAGGATTTATATCAGCCCAGTACCTTATATACTAAATATTCACATTACTGTTTAGAAATGTCGTGGATTTACCGGAAAAACAAATTATTTTTGAATATTTTGGTTCGCAGGCTATTTTTTATATCATTTCAGAATACTGAAGCATTCGATCGGAATCATCTTCTATTGTTGAGGAGTTGAACATTTTGTAATTTGTAGGAGTGAAATTTTTATTTAATTAAAACCCTTGGAACAGTTTTTGTAGATACTTCATGAACAGCTGAAGTTTAAGATATAGATTGTATAGGATACACGAATGTTTCAGCGACTATATTTATTTGTTGGCTTTTTGCAATGTGGGGGGGTCCAGTTCTTTTTTCATTTTGGATATTTGTTTTGGAAGCTCCCATAATATCTGTCATACGTGTACTCTAAAGACGGGGCGATCGGGATATCTCTCATTGAAAATTATTTTAGCTGCATACAGTTTGCCCGTATTGCAGGCAGTCTCGTTAATAATTAGAATCATGTACGCACCATGTTATTCGGCTATGTATAAATTCGAATATGCAAAAACGTCTAACAATAAGTGATTGCTTGCGTGATTTATGTCGAATCAAACCTGACATTTAGACTTTACAGTGAGGTGCTGCCTAAAAAGTTTGATAGTATGCCAATATTAATCAGTATTTTCGATAATCCAAAGATATATAAAAAAAATCAACATCTTAATAGACATTTGAACTAGTTGGTAGATGTGGTGCTACTTGCAAGCAGTCGCCATTTATAAATCATTTTCAAAATGTCGCTATAACGCCATCTTTGGCGATTATACGTATAACTATGCATATGAACGATATTGTATATGAACGATATTTAAGTTTACAAATTTTCTGCTACATTTCTGATTAAATATGTATACGTATACTAAAAACAACATTCTTTGTTGAAACTATTGTCCTACCAGTTGATTTTACTTTATAAATGTAGTGGTAAAATGCTAAGCTTTGTGTTTAATATTTTCCTCTAAGGATTCTGTTAAAAATTGTTTATGCGTGAGTGTAGATAATATGGCTATATTCTATTTGCATATTGCAGTTGACTTATAAAATAAAGGCTTTAGTTGGATGGGTGCAAAAATCATTGGAATTGTCATAAAACATATTTTATCATTTAACCTAAAAATGTTACATTTACTTCAAACTTATTAAAGGCGAAAAAAACTTAATTAGGTCTGAAAATAACTAAAAAATATGAAAACAAATAAAAAAGAAAAACACTTAAGAAAATCACGATGTAAGAAACTTCAATAAACAATGACAAAGTAATGCCAAATAAGTAAAATGTTTTTCTGCGTTCCGCCAATCATCTAATTTTATTTTAAAACATCTATTTGAATACATTCATCATGATTGTTATGGCTAATCAAAGCATGATAGTGAACTAAATTATTATGTTAGAATTTTGCGAAAACGTTTTTAAAATAAACAGTTTTAATGCCTTAAAACGGACTTTTCCGCACGTAGAACATCTCTAACTCGAAATTGAGTGGCCGAGAAAAAATAAACCAATACATAAATGCAGAATATCTGTTTTATGCGACAGTTTTCAAGTAGTCCACCCTCGTGCTTTGTCATGACCCATGAACAGGGTGGGGTGTGTCCTATCCACCTCAAAATCAATAGATGTCGTCTGGTAGACCTGACCCTAATCAGAATCAGTCGAAACCCGATCGATCCGACATGATTAAATTGAGTGATCGTGCTAACAAAAAATATTCTCAAATAGTCCACCATTGTGGTTTCTCGTGACCCATGAACATGGTAGAATGTGTTCTATCCACCTCAAAATCAATAGGTGTCATCTGGGAGACGTCCCCGATCAGAATCAGTCAAAACCCGATCGATCCGACATGATTTAGTTGAGTTATAGTGTTAACAAAAAAATATTTCTCAAATAGTCCACCGTCGTGCTTTCTCATGACCCATGGACAGGGTGGGGTGTGTCCTATTCACCTCAAAATCAATAGGTGTCATTTGGGTGACGTTCCCGATCAGAATCAGTCAAAGCCCGATCGATCCGACATGATTTAGTTGAGTTGTCGTATTAACAAAACAAATTTCTCAAATAGACCCAAGGGTGGTGTGTACTATCCACCTTAAAATCAATAGGTGTCATTTGGGAGACGTCCCCGATCAGAATCAGTCAAAATCCGATCGATCCGACACGATTTAGTTGAGTTATCGTGCAAACAAGAAATTTTAATGCCGACGACAACAATTACGACGACACACACACACAGACAAATGTTTTTAAAATCTTTTTTTTTTAGGCCGAAAAACGAAAAATAAACGAAAAGAAATACTTTTTTCATTTTTCTTTACACGATTACATTACTTTTCCGCTAGTATAGTTGAGTACGGAAAAGTAAAGTTAGTGGACAAAGTACAACTAATCTAAAGGCATCGAAATAACTATCTAAAAAGAACTAAGAGATATGTGGTTTGTGAATATTAGCGAAAATATTTTTAAGCATGTAACAGTATTTTTACAGTATTTAATGAAATGGGTGTCGAGATTATTTTTATTGGTCTTAGAGCAGTTATAGACTGAGCAAGAATATTGCTCTTTGACCATTTGTCGTTGTAGAGCGATACCAGCGATACCAATTATGAAAGATATTTACTTATCGGAATGGATATCGAGAAGATTCGGTCAGTACAGATCTTATTTGATCCAGGCTTATTAAATCTTGCAGACTAGGGCTTGTTCTGACGTTCCTCTCGTTATGGTGTTTTCTTTCTTAACCCCCCCTGTCAGATGTGCAGTATAGTGCTCTACGCTTTTATTGAAAGTTGACGTACTCTCTTCTGTTTATACATTGAAAATATTATCAATAATTTATTCCCCTTTCCATAATTTAATTTTTTAATAATATTTTCCTTAATCCTTAGTAAAAAAATTTATTATGGAAAATGTAGAACTCCTTATAAAAAAAAAGTTTTTATTGAGTAAAAATTTTATTACGGATCGTTATTGATTGGTGACTCATTCTCATTAGTAGGGTCTATATATCAGATTAACAATTCTATACTTTAAATTTTATAGGCGGATATAGGAGGGGCCATGAAAACAAACAAGAATTGATTTATGAGAGCCTGGAAACCATAGTGCTTATTGATTATGAAATAAGTTACATTGGTGGTTATTAAAAGTTAGTTTACGATTCATGAGTATAAAACAGTTTCTGTTCCTATACGGTAAATAAATATATTTTAATATAAATATATTTTAATCCACAGCCTCCTATTAAATAAATAGGTAAATTACTCTTTTTGCAGAAAATTTAAATGAAAGTCAAATATATCGTTTTAAACACACGTTTTAATATTAATGAAACAAACAATGTTATTAGCTGTATCTCTTTTAAAAACCGTTTATTTAGAGAAAGGAATCCTAAACCTCATACCAAAGAGAGTACTATAGACACATATAAATACATATAAATTTAAAAAAAAAATCTATAATAGGCATGAGAAATAAAATTGTTAAAATTGTCTTATGTGATTTTAAACGGGAATTTGTATTCAATTTAATATTTCCTTTCCAAACTGATAAATTAATTATATTGTGCTAATGCGAATTAATGGGTGTGTTATATTAAATAAAACACGTAAAGGTCGACTTCATTTCAAATTCCTTTAATGTCATTTTTATTCCTTCGTAATTGGTCATTTGTACATTCGTATGACCAAGTGAATAATTTAATGGGATCGCAATAATAAACACCAGTATCTTGATAGTTCAAGCTATTGTTAATTGAATAAGCATAATTTTAATGCATTGTGTGTACATGGTATACATTTGTTGGGTGCGTTTCAGGAGATTTGTTCCTAATTTGATGTCTAATATTCACAATTAAGAAAATATTAACATGGAATTTCCCTTCTCATGAGTATATTCAGTGATGAGAGTTTTTAATTTTGTATAAAGATATTAAAGCACTCATTCAATTACACATCTTTTTGAATTGTTGTGTTACATCTATGCACAACATTTACGTATAATGTACATTTATATAGTTATATGTTATATTTCGGCATTTTAAATCTTTGTGTGGGTATCACATATTTATTACAGTACAGCAGTATGCTCCGCTCTAAGATATGTACTGCATACATCGCACCAGGTTTGTCCATTTCCTAAAAGCAGAAAGAATTTTTTGAGCTATGTCCAATGTCTAATTGTCATCCCTGTAATTGACAGATATTCTATACTTGTCAGACCAATTACGTCTTTACTTCCATTTTCATGTTAAGTTGCTGTTTCGTCCACTAATTAATTTATTTTCTCATACGTTTGTGTAACGAGGTACCCATGTCAAGTGGATAACTTTATCATTAGTTGCCAGGCGACTGACTAGATTCTAAGTATGTTGAACAAGAGGATCAGAATTAAATGAAAGAGCTTATAATAAACTTAATAGATCTGAATATATTAACGTGGTGTATTGTGGTTGTGATTCAATAATCAGCAGAACTTGAAGGATTGCATGTAACTGAACCGTAATGCGTGTAATTGATGGATGTGTATTTAGGAAGTGTCCACAAAAAAGGTATGTCAGAAGTAACAAAGGCTGGTGCAGGGATAATTAAATGTGGACAGCTTTGGTGAGACATAATTTGAAATGGGATTTTTCTACTTGGTCATACAATATTGCTATACACGAATCTTATAAAATATTCTAGAGTTCAGCAAAAACTTTATATGCTGCTTAATTTTATCATTTCTAGAAATAAAAACCAAAATAGTTTATTTTTGTGTTGTCATTAAGCAATAAGTTCCTTATTGCTAGAATAAAATTTGGATAGAATTTTATTAAACGAACCATGATTAACCAACTGATTATATCTTTTACTGTTTATTAGTACTGGTAGGAAGTAGAAGACTACAGACAGTATTATACTATGCGTTATAGATTTTTATGGTTTTGTAAATCTGAGAACATTTTAACGTGACAATATTTATTGAAGCAAATAATGTATTTAAAATACATTACGCAATAAATTGAATATGGAAATAAATATAATTTCCAATAAACCTAGATTATGAAAAATTAAAAATAAAATAAGCAAGAACCAGAAGTCTTAAAAGAAATAAACATCAAAGTTATTTTTGTTTGGTGTAGAAAGGAACTGCCGGCGACGCTGTATAGTATATTTGGCGTATCTTTCTTCTGAAATTATGCAACCAAACTTGTCTTATGCATATATTCAGTATATATTATGTACATATAAAGGGTTTTTCAATAAATACGGGTCGATTTTAAAATGGAATAAAACAAGCTGTGTGTGATGTATTAACGAAATTGTTTTTTTATTTGAAAGGTCCATGTATGCCATTATGTGTGGAATATAACATCGTTCAAATGTAACCCGCGGCTTCTCATGGTGGCACGGATCCGAGTGGTCCAATTTACAATGACTTTACCGCATAGACCGGATGAATTTGAGCGAAGGCCTGAGTTATGTTTTCTTTAAGGGTATCGGTCGATTGCGGCTTATTGGCATAGACCTGCGACTTCAGAAAATCCCACAAGAAAAATTCTAGCGGGGTCAAATCGCACGATCTTGGTGGCCAATTTATGTCACCTCTGCGAGAGATAACCAGACCCTCAAATCGTTCATGCAGAATGTTCATCGTGGCGTCCGCTGTGTGCCATGTAGCACCGTCATGCTCGAACGACATGTCATCCATATCGTTCAATCCGGGCCAAAATAAATCGGTTAACATAGTTCTGTAGCGCTCGCCATTGACGGTGACGGCCTCACCAACGTCGTTTTCGAAAAAGTACGGGCCAATGACGCCGCTGGCCTAAAATCCGCACCGAACAGTAACTTTTTGTTGAACGTTTTGTGGATGCATCGATACCTGGTCGTTCCATATACGGCAATTATGCTTGTTAACATAGCCATTCATCCAAGAATGCGACTTGTCCCTAAAGATGATTTTTCGGTCAAAATTGGGGTCCTCTTCCAAACGCTCTGAAGCACAGTTAGCGAACGACCGGCGTTGTCTATGGTCATTAACTTTCAGGTCCTGGGTCATTTGGATCTAGTACGGGTACAGGCCCAAGTCCCAACGCAAAATTCGCCAAGCTGAAGTGTGCGAAAGGTCGAGGTCTCCTGCACGGCGAAGAATTGACTGCCTCGGGTTCTCCTGTACCCTTTCACGGACAGCGGCGATGCTCTCGGTCGATCTGGCGTTTCTTTGACGTACGGATGTTGGCTGATTGTTTACCGAACCGGTCGTCTCGAATTTGGCCACCAGACGTTGGAGAGTCCATTTTGAAGGGCCACCGCGTCTGCCGTAGAATGGGTGCAATGTGCGCAACGTTTGCACTAATGAACACTCATTTTGATAATAAAGTTCATAATCATTTGGACGTGCTGCTCAATCGTGTAACTTGTCATGGTATTTTGGTATCAGTGATTGAACAATAAACAACAAGTTAGACAGACGTCGCCAAAATAAGATGGCCGCCACAGGCTGCCAACATCGACCCGTCCCAATTGGAAAACCCTATATAAAGATATAATACTTAAAAAATATGCAAAAGTCTTATCTGTTGATCAACTAGGTTATAATAGTTTAATAAAACTAATATGGTATTACGGTATATACATAACGTTATGTAATACGTGAGTTTGGTGCTTACTTCAACAGTGTCTTCATTCAGTCGCTTCCAGCTGACTCCGCTCGGTTCCCTGAGGTTAATCCAGGATTATCAATTACTGTCCAGAGAATGGAACACGAGGATGTTCTACAAAGTCTCAAACGTTGTAAAGATACCTTCACTATGGGGGTTGATGGAATACCCAGTTTTATTCTTAGAGACTGTGCATATGTACTTACGGAGCCTTTGTCTATCCTATTCAACAACGTTCTGAAACATTCAATATTTTCATCGCGGTGGAAGGAGGCGTGCATTTGTCCCATATTAGAAAGGCAATATTAATGATGTGTCAAACTACAGAGGAATCTCATTGCTGTGCATTTTTTCAAAGGTCTTCGAGACGGCGCTGTACAATGTGCTATATGCTTCTACTAAGCAGCTTCCATCATCACACCAACATGGATTCATGCAAAGGAGGTCGACTATATCAAATTTGGCTCTGTTCTCGCAATACGTTTCCGAAATCCTGGACAGGGGAGGACAAGTCGACACCATTTATACAGATTTTCAAAAGGCTTTCGACCAGATTGATCACAATATCTTGCTCCTTAAACTCAGAAGTTTTGGTTTCTCAGATTCATTGTTGGGCTTGTTCAGGTCCTATTTGTCCAATAGAAGTTCACGGTCAGATACCAAAACTTTACTATTAATTATTTCTCTCCTTCATCGGGTGTACCTCAAGGGTCGAATTTGGGGCCTCTTGTGTTCCTGTTCTTTATCAATAATCTTCCTGAAGTTATATCGTGCCAACAGTTATTATTTGCAGATGATTATAAACTTTTTACTGAAATATCTTCACCTTCGGATTGATTTCATCTCCAAAAATGTATAAATAATATAGCGTCATGGTGTGAGCTACATCGTTTATCACTAAATTTATCAAAATGCAAGGTAATGACTTTTACCAGGAAAATCAACTTTATTTCTCATGATTATGCGATTAACGACCACATTATTGGTCGAGTTGAATTGTTTAAGGACCTAGGCATAATATTTGACGCCAAATTTACTTTTGTGGAACATATCAATGATATTGTTTTTGCTGCATTTAGAACTTATGGCTCCATTTACCGTAATTGTAGGGAGTTTTCCGAGGTACGTGCCCTTAAAGCGTTATTTGTTTCTCTAGTGAGATCTCGCTTAGAGTATGGTTCTATTATATGGTTTCCGTTATACAATGTCCATTGCCAAGGACTGAAGGCAATTCAAAAGAGGTTTCTTAAATTTTTGTCTTTTTTACTGGATGACGTATATCCGCCTCGAGGCTGTTGCCATTTACAACTATTGGACAGATTTAATATTCAATCATTATCTGTTCGACGCAATATTTTACTAATTAAATATTTGTTTAACCTTCTAAATGATAAGGTTGACTGTTCTGAATTGCTTAAGTAAGATTAATTTTAGGGTCCCACGTGGTAATGTCAGACATCAGGCGCTTTTATATTGTACTACTCCTAGAACGAATATATTAGCGAAGGCTCCTGTATTTCTTATGTGCTCACTGTACAACAAAATTGCAGTGAATTGTGATATATTTAACGATAGTTTAAAGTGTGTTTGCAATTATGTAGCTAATATAGGTTTATGTTTTATGTTTTATGTGGTATATTGCATATGTACGTAAATTGGCACTGTAACTACGTATTACCGTATTGCTTAGGTTCATTAATTGTACTATTTGACATTATTTCTCTTTTTTTGTTATTTTACTTAGTTATTGTATATTTAGTTTATTCCTGTAATTGGGATTTTTTCCTGTTGGAATAATAATAATAATAATAATAATAATGATAATAATAATATTAATAATAATAATAATAATAATAAGCAGGAGGGGCCGCACAACATCCACGTGGCCTTTGGTGAGTAGCGACACCACTTACTCCAGCTGGGGTGCAAAACCGGACCGGCAGCACCAGCACACCCCGGAGGGGATAACAGATTCCCCTGTTAGTGTCGGCCGTGGGCTTACTGAGCTAACTCCCCGGTAAGCCCGAACTTCTGGTTCCAAATGGCAGAAGAGGACCCCCAGGATCGACCCCGTTCGGATAGGGGTCATGGGCAAGGTGGTGGGGCCCAAATTGATGGATTGCCTGGAAACGACGCACGCCAACGACATGGACGCTTTGAGTGGACGACGAGCTGAGGAATGACCTGCTGCATTACTATGAAAGCAGTGAGCCCATACGGAGGGGATACATGGCACATATGCATGCCCTGTGGTGTGAATTACACCCAGAGCATGATGCCTTCACGCCGCAGAATCTGCGTGATTATGTATCCTATCTTCGTAGAAAGGGCTATGTGAGGACTGCGCCCCGATTGGCGAATGAGTTAGCTGAAAGGCTGCCTAATGAACCAGTTGAGGATGCGGTCTTCACCGTTCCACCAGTAGTAGAGGGCCTCAGTACCAAAAGGGGATTACATCGCATAAGACCCCCTAGGCCACAAGACCTGGCCAGAGTGGATGCTGAAGTTCAAGCATCGCTTCCAGAAGGGGCCGACATCTGGCACATAAATTGTGCCCTGTACACCGCCGCCGAGAGCTTCTCTCATATGGAGAGGGCGAACAACTCTTCCTCTCCGCGAGAGAGAGCGGAGTGGCGTGTACGGAAGATGGAGGCCAAAATCCAGTCGGCAAGACAGCAGGTATCTCGTATCCAATGTGTGATGGACTATATGGCGGCCAATAGGCCTTTCACGCAAAAATTACGGCGAATTGCCGCTAATTTAAAACGCGTCCATCACACACTTAATGAGGTAGTGCTGCGTACCATCAAATAGCACTGCCTTGATAGGATACGGATGCTAGTGACATGCAAAAAGTCACCAGTGAGGCGGGCGCGAAGATTGGCGGAAAATAATTTGTTCTGCCAAAAACCCTCGCGTCTATTCGAACCGCCTCAACCTGTTGTTGAAAATCCACCGACTGTAGATTAGGTGGAAAACTTTTGGAAGGCGCTGTACGAGAAGAAGCTCCCACTCCAAAGAGACACTCCAGCCCTGGCACACTTTGAAGACTTTTGCGAAGGTCTTCAGCGACCAGAAGAAGTGTGCCACCCGATAACCCCTGAAGAGGTTCGAAGGGCTCTTGCGAGCTCTAAGAACTTTGTTGCTCCAGGTCCCGACGGGATAAATAACTTCTGGTGGAAAAAATTGCCTAATATCCACCGCCATTTAGCCAGAATTTTTACCACCTGGCTAAATGGGGAGCAGCAAATTCCTTCTTGGGTTGTCGAGGGGCGAACCGTGCTAATCCCAAAAACCGGAGATTTGTCCAACCCAAAGAACTACCGACCGATAACCTGCTTAAACGCCTGTTACAAGGTGTTTACACGCATCTTGTACACGCGAGTACTCCTAGCAGTTGAGCCTTTTTTCGAGGGGATATACGAACAACGAGGGTCTAAGAGGGGTGTCGCTGGCTGCAAGGAGAATCTGTTGATTGACAGATGTATCACGCAGGACTCCGTGCAGTACAGGCGAAACCTTTCCATGGCCTGGATTGACTACCGCAAGGCATTCGATATGACATCACATAAGCTAATAATTCACTTCCTCCAATACCTTGTGGTGCCCGGTCCTATAGTGAGATGCATTCAAGAACTGATGCCGCTCTGGAGGACTCGGTTTACCATAACATCGGGTGATACTAGAGTCCGGACAGAGCCGGTGTCGTTCAGAAGGGGCGTGTTTCAGGGAGACTCCCTTAGCCCCCTTCTGTTTTACATCTCACTGTTGCCGTTGTCCGTGTCCCTCAGGAAGACCCGTGGCTATAACTGCGGCACCCCCGGCGATCGGAGGCATAAGGTCACCCATCTATTTTACATGGATGACCTAAAACTTTATGCCTCCGGAGAAAGGGAATTACGCCAGTCCCTGAGGGTGGTGCAGGATTACAGGCGGGCCATTGGGATGGAGTTGGGGTTGGACAAATGTGCACTGGTTCATCTCAAGAGAGGACGAAGCCGGGAATACGCAGAGGATGCGCAGCTCGTAGACGGAAGCATCTTACATCACTTAGATGCCAGAGAGTCGTACGCCTACTTGGGTCTTGAGCAACGCTCCACCCAAGAGGCAGGTGTCGTAAAAAACGCTCTCCGCGGCAAGTATCAGCACCGCCTCCGACAGATCTTGTCTTCAGAACTGTCAGGGAAGAACAAGGTGTCTGCAACAAACATGCTTGCCGTTGCGATCCTTGTCTACTCCTTCGGAGTAGTCAAATGGGCACAGGAGGAGCTGCGACAACTCGACGTAGTAACTCGAAAGAGGATGAATCTCAGTAGGAGTTTGCATCCCAGATCGTCTGCTCCACGGCTATATCTCCCACGACATCGCGGAGGACGTGGACTCTTGAGTTTTGAGTGTCTTCATAACAGGATGGTTCTGGACGGAGCCTTTAAAGTTATCAGGAGTTCAGATCCCCTTCTCTGCATGGTCCGAGATTACGAACATGCAGGGATAGGAGCATTTTTATTTAAGGCAGCACGTAGAACAGCCGATGATCTCTGTCTCGTCTTCGATACCGAATGGGCCAATCACAACTCTGCCGTTCGGTTAAAAGCCCAAGTAAAAGCTGCACAGCATTTAAGAGCTCTGCAGCTTCACAAGGATAAGCCCATGCACGGGGTCTTCTATAGGAATATGGACGCCCTGGGCTTATCAGAAAGGCTGACCTTTGCTTTCTTAAGGTCAGCCGGGCTAAATTCAGAGACCGAGGGATTCATCATGGCTTGCCAAGATGGTGTATTTAACACGCTCGTCTATCAGAGTCGTGTCATGGGTATGGAGGTCCCTGATGTCAGCTGCAGGGCCTGCCGTAGGGCGCCGGAGACATTGATGCATTTACTGTCGGTTTGCTCGGTATATGCAGTCTCGGCCTATATCCATAGACACAACGCAGCGTTGCGGGTGCTTTATTATTATTTAGGGCACTCGTATCAGATAGACGAGACACCAGTGCTGCCTTACGCTCCGGGGGATATTGAGTCCGTTATAGAAAACGAGAAGTGCCGAATATATTGGAACTATTCGTTTTCCACCGTCAGGCAATTACAAGCCAACAAGCCTGACGTAGTCCTCCTCGACCACCAACTCAGGACAATGTTCGTCATCGAGTTCTCGGCACCCGGTGATGGTAACATTGTTTTGAAAGAGGAGGAGAAACGGACAGAATATCGAGATTTAATCTTCGAACTCCGTAGACTCTATCCAGACCATACTGTTAAACTGAAGGTACTGATTATAGGAGCCCTTGGTGGAGCGAGAGATACACTGCTTTCCGAATTAAAACATACCGGCATGCCGAAACTCGGCAGAAATCTTAGCCGGTCGCATGCAGAAGGCCGTAATTCTCGGCGCGCTACGTCTACTCAGGGCACACGACTCGGCCCAGTAATGACTAACCGAGCGGACGCGAGGAGTGATTGCTGCTATTACCAGCGCACTTTCTGTGTGAGTCGGAGCCACAGAAAGGGGTGACTGGCTTTTAGTAAAAAAAAAAAAAAATAATAACCATAACCCCCACTCGAAGAATATTTATTAAATCATATAATTTAGAATATATGATAAACAGCGATGTAACAAGAACTATTGGTTTTGCTGCTGAATGACAGCTTGCCATTATCTCTTCCCTAATTTGCATACTCTCTGAAACATCCCTTACTTATTTCTATTTTGAATTCAAACTTCTAATGTGTAACAGAAATCAAAAACGCATTGCACTTTTACAGTGTGGTCGAACTCATACAGTCATAGTTGATAGTCCAAGATCGTTCTATTGTAATACATTTCTCCTCATCCTACTATACAGATGCTAATATGCAACGTGCTATATTCTGCTCTTTGTCTATGAAGAAATTGTGGCGACTGCTGTCTGATTATCAAAGGACATCGAGATGTCTGTCTGATTATCAAAGGACATGGTTCGAATCGAGGGTGTCTGTATAGGTTAAATGGAACACTCTGTAAAATGTTTTTCATTTATAGTCATAGGGCTGGCTATATTGGGACAATATAGCCAGCCCTATCTCTTTTTATCCACTTTGCTTTGATGCTCGAACATATAAATATGATACCACCAAAAAAGTAAAATTCAAAACGCAAAGAAAAAGTTAGACAAAGAAATAAAGGGCCTATACATCAGTATACCCAAGAACAACTCACTCTTGCATTACAAGCAATCCAACGTTACGGATTGGCGGTAGCCACAGCGAGTAATAGATCTGGTGTGCACTACGCGATAAATTAAATGGAAGAACTTCGGCCACTATAGAACAAGTAGGAAAGAAATAAATCCTAGGAAAATAAATTGAGGATGAACTTGAACGTTGGATACTGACTAATGCCGCCAATGTGTTCCCTGTAAACAAGGAAGGGTTAATATATTCTGTTCAGAAAATATTGAAAAAGAGTAACCTGAATACTCCATTTCCGAATGAAACACCAGGGAGGAAATTATTTCTTAAACGTCATCCCAAAATAACCCAAAAACATACCTAATACATTAACAGAGCCCGCGCCGCTATTACTGAACAAAGAATTAGAGCCTAGTTTTCAGAAATAAATTCCTCTATGTCTGAAGATATAGAAATTCTCAGCCATCCAGAAAGAATCTGGAGCACGGATGAGACCGCTATATTTTTGTCACCGAAAGGAGCCTTAGTTTTAGGAAAAAAGGGCAAAAATATGTATGATGTAACATCGACATCGGAGAAGTGGAAGTGGCCAACGGTACCGGATGTTTTATGGTATCCAAATGATGATGTGATTGACGTTCTATTCGAACCAAAAAGTATAAGTTCACATGGATTATTCTCTGTAGAAGAAATGCAATTTCATGCAGATGTTTAAGTTTTATTATTCAATAGATATTTTATTATCTTTTCTACATTTTTTCTTACCTGAGTATACATATTAATAATTTTTTTTTTAATATTCTATTGATTTTTATCGTTTACAGATTTGGTGGCTATATACGCTACATCTATCTGGCTACAATTGGTGCCGAAGTGGCTATAATAGGAAAATAGTACTTCTTCGATGTTTTTCATTTATTGTATTTCACAGAAGTAATGCTTCATCTTTTTCAATAAATAGTAGTGAGTACAAATGTACAGGCTATCTCATAGCATCGTCGAACGTAAGAACTGTTTGACACTACGTCATGTACAGGGTGAGCGAAACTCGATGTCTCGGCTCTAATATAAGAAAAGAAAAAATGATAGAAAAAAATCTGAAAAGAGTTTCTTAAATGGGATTGAGCAAGGTCCATTTTAAGCCGAATCTGCATATTTTCCATATTTGGAAACTGAAGTAATGACGTCATCAATATTTCTTTCTCAGAAACATACCTATATTTTGGCATATTTAAAAAGAACTAATTTTTGTGAACAAGTTTTGTAAAGAAAGAAATTTGCTATCTTTTTCCGTTAAACAATTATAAGCAAATTTGTGAAAAAAAGTATTATCGAAAATTGGCAATCGTCACGATTTAAACAAGTAGCCTTTGGAAACAAATAGTAAAGTCGCATTTGTCAATAATTAATTTAGTGGTTAACAAATATTGTTTTGTTGTCATTTGACTTTGAAAAATGTTCACGCATAACGAGAAGATATGTTATTGGTTTACGGGAAATCTCAAAAGAACCCTAGAAGAACAGTTCAGTTATACGCCCAGAGATACCCCGAACGTGTTATTCCAAGCTTAAAAATATTTGCAAGATTGGAATGCAATTTACGTGCAAATAATGAGGCATTTTTTTCTCGAAAAGAAGGAAAAATTGTTAAAAGGTTCAATTCTGATAATACTGTTGCCACTGGTTTGTAGTAATTTGAAGACCATCCAAGGAATTCGATTCGACAAGCCTGTCGTGGGTTGAATTTGAGTTGATGGTTTATTCAGCATGTGTTGTGGACAGACGAAAACCGTTTTGTTAGTAACGGTAAGCCCAATAAAAAAAATTAACATTTTTGGGCTACTGAAAATCCACTTTTTGTCAATCCGATTGAAAACCAAGCATACTTCGGAATTAACGTTTGGTGTAGTATTATTAATGGGCATTTGATTTGTCCATATTTTTACGAAGGAATTTTTAAATGAGCTTGAATTGGGATTCTCGAAAATGTGCCATTACAGCTGCGAGCAAACATGTGTTTCCAGCATGACGGAGCTACACCGCATAAAGCAAGAATTATTGTTCAACAATATTTCAATGAATCTTACGGAGACAATTAGATGGGTATAAATGGATCGATATAGTGGGCGCCTAAATCACCGGACTTGACCCCACTAGACTCCTTCTTGTGGGGAACTTTCTGTTAATTTCTTAACAACAACTCTGTTAGAGCACCATCTGTTAATTTATAACATTTAAAAGAAACAATAGAAATGCTTGCGATGAACTATCTAAAGAAATGTTTCGTAAGGCTTCAGTGAGAGAAGTAAGGCGGAGATTGGGTAAGTGCTTAGAAGTAGGAGGTGGTCACATTGAAAATTTGTTGTAGTGAATGCCTATATACTTTGTCTCTTTCTGTGGTAAGTAATAGTTGTAACATATTATGTGTCTTAAATTAATGCTCCTCTAAATAATACTAATTAATAATGTTTAGTTATTGACAGATGCGACTTTACTATTTGTTTCCAAAGGCTACTTGTTTAAATCGTGACGATTGCGAATTTTTGATATTACTCTTTTTTCACAAATTTGCTTTATCGAAAAAAGATAGCAAATTTATTTCTGTAGAGAATTTGTTCAGAAAAATTATCTATTTTTAGATATGCCAAAATATAGGTATGTTTTTTGTAAAAAATAATTCGATGACGTCATTACTTCATTATTCCAAATATGGAAAAATATATAAATTTAGCTTAAAATAGACCTTACTCAATCCCATTTAAGAATCTCTTTTCAGATTTTTTATATCGTTTTTCCTTTTCTTATAATAGAGCTGAGACATCGAGTTTCGTTCACCCTGTACATTGAATCAATTTCAAAAAAATCCTGTAGTGTATTATTACGATTACGTCTTTTGTGAGAAGTATCCAAGATACTCAATATTTCCGCACATTAGGGTTCCATTATGCTATCCTAAATGCTATCTACAGCTGCAGTAGCAATTCCCAGTTGGACGGAAACTTCAGCAACACACCAATCCCATTTCTTTCATAAAAAATTCACTGCTAGAATGCATTCATTTTGATCTCTCGCCACATTATGTTGATCATCTCAATACCCACTAATGTCCATTTTGCTCTAATGGTTTTTTAAATTAATTTTGCACAGTTCTTGAAGAATACACAGATTTTTACAAATACTTGTGAGTATTAGATTGACTTTTAGGAATTAGGACACCATTTTTTATATATTAATGTTCTTTTTTATAATAATGATCATTTTTAGTACTGAATTTCGCAACTCTGTTATATTTGCGGTTCACGATGCCGAAATAATATACAGTTTATATTATAGGAGTTTTCTCATACTACTGAAGGCCGAACATCAATAATAGACTGATAAGTATTTTAAGTAAATAAGAAAATTATTGTTTTAATGAACTAACAGGCATGTTAGTTTTTCGTTACAAATGTTTTAGTTAGATCTGACATGTGGATTATCTTATTCTTATTAAACTATTTTTGATATCCGTAATATTGATTAATTATTAGTGAATATAATTTCGATAATACTGTCATTCAGGTCAGTTGCCCGATACGAAGTTAAGAAGAGTATAACGCTTTGTTCTATATTTATAATGGACCAGTAATCTGATGGACGATCACATTTTCCTATATTATAAACGTATACAATAGGTACGTGACCGTAACAATTTAATTCCTATTGTCATTCAGTGTGGTGGGCTACCATTAATATTGAGGGTGAATATTGTATGCTAGTGTTCGAGTCCCAAGGGAGTAAGTTAGGTACTTTTCTCTGAGCATGCATTCTCTCTCATCTCTATAAAAAATCTTCCTTCCGTAACTTTACACCTTTGGGGCGAAGACGTCGATTTCTGCGTGCTCATATTAAAAAAATCTCATATATGATAATAGCAAAACTAATATCATAATTTAACTTACTTAACTATACGTGAGAGCTCGTAGATCATGATTTAATGCAGAAGCATTAATCATCCACAGGAAGAATTACATTTAATACTTTTTCGGAACACTAAATAAAAAATCCATATTCAATATTTGATGTGTTATTTATTATCGATATCTGATATGTTCTCTCTTTTGAGCTCATTAAACTTCTTATGAGTTAATTCTTAGAAAAGACACTCCATAGAAATGACACTTTTTAAATCCTTAGGACAGTTTTTTCAACGAACTTATGTTTGGTAGTCACATTTTTAAATCACTCATTTGATATTTGTTTTTATAATTTAAAAGATATACAGCGTGATGACAAAGTTTCGCACAGTGTTTATAATATATTTATTAAATGATTTTTTTAAAACAACACTGCAACCCCAACCTTATCTTTTAGAGAGACATTAACCCAAAAATTTAATTTACTTTATATTTTGTGTTTGATTTGTAATTACATCTTAGTATTTAGTTTTAAATTACGCCCCTTTCACCGAAAATTAACCCCTTAAAAAAGTGTCGGAGTACAACGGTAGCTCATATTAAGGCCTAGATTTACCGTTTATCAGATAGAGGATGTCTTTTGAGAAAAATAGAATAAACAGGACCTTACATTTGACAGAAAATACTAACAGGTATCCATACTCCGTATGCGTGTAAGCACGTTGTATTAAACGTTCAAAGAATTTCCAGGAGCCTTATTTTCTACTTCAATTCGAATTTGTGGCTTCAGATCCTTTAAATTATTTGACTTACTAAAATAAACTCGCGATATTGAGTAATTCAAATAAATTCAAGGGGATCAAATTAGATGAACATAGCAGCTATTCAGTTAGTCCTCGTCGTCCAACCTATTTTCTAAGGAACAACTCCAAGAACTAACCGAACATTAACAGGAGCTCCGTCTTATTGATATCAAATTATTTCGTGGGAAACAGCATTATCCTCATTGTTTCCTTAATTGAAACATTGAATGTTTCAGTAAGGAACTATATATATATATATATATATATATATATATATATATATATATATATATATATATATATATATATATATATATATATATATATATATATATATATATATATATGTATATATATATATATATATATATATATATATATATATATATATATATATATTATACGATAACGTCGACATTTGTAGTTATGATATCTCTATTGTTTGAAAACATTTATACTATTTAATGTAAGGAATATTAAGGAATTAGTTTTTCCAAGAAAAAGAGAGGCTCGCAATATGAAAAGTACAATAATGACATCATAATTGAAGCACAAAATCTCAAAAAAATTAAAGTTATACGTTAAGCAATGGATTAAAGAAAAATAAGGTTGACATGTTTCAGAGATTTTCAAAAAATTATTTAAGAACAAAATTAAGAACCACAGTGTATTACTGTTTTAATGAATTACATTATATGAAATAATAGTTAATTACTATTCTGTCACTAAGAAGAAGAAATTAAATATTGTTCCAAAAAAGTGTTTACGTTTATATAATTCATTTATCTTGATAATATTTCTTAAGCAATTAATGATGTCTCATTTATTATTAGTAATGTCTAATGTCTCATTTATGTGTTCGTTATATTTATTTATTTGTTTATTTAATATACAATTAAAACAAAAACGTCACAAATATTTGTCCATATTGCACTAAAGATTAAAAATTATTTTAACTGCTTCAAGATTTATGAAGAATCTCTCTGAATGATTCTAGTGGCTTCGAATGACTGAAAACGGATTTTATTCAGCATAGATACCTAATAACGCTCTATTGGTGTAATTACTGTTTGAAATGCAATTTCATTATTTCTAAGGTACAAATAAAGCAATATTGAAATAAAACAAGCAAATGGGAAGTATTTTAAGAAGATTATTATTCAACTTCAAGTATTCAACAGAATGTCATATATAAAATAACACGTTTATATACGAAAATTTACAAATTTTCGAATATAAACTTTTATACATACAAACAATTATACATATTTATGTATCTACATTATGAAATAATTGAGTAATTGTAATTGTTGATAATTTCATTATATATAAAAATAAGTGTTACTTCATGTTTTACGACTATATTACAATTTAAAAGATATATTAGGTTGTATTTATTTTAAATTAGCTTCTTTTACGAAAGGTACTACAATTATTCAACTATCTCTGATGCATGGAATATATCTATTCTTTATATAAAATAGTAACTCAGTATACGGTGTCACTACATATGTAGTATTCCTGCTAAGTAGTATACGATAATGAAAATCACGCTTTGGGTCTTAGTATAAATGTATTAGGACAAAATAAATAATTATAATTAATACAAATAATACAATAATCATGATTAATGATAATAATCATGAACTTAAATTAATTTATCAACATGTACTTTAATTTAGTACTAACAAAATAACAGCCTTTGTGTACATTTTTGGTTCTTCGAAGGTCGAATTGGAAACGAATAGTGTTAACAGTTTGCGTCCAAAGAACCAAAATAATTATTGGTATTTAATATCGAATTATTTAACATAGAATGAATTTGAGCGTTATTATTACTAATTTATTTTTAGAATTTTTGAATATTTGGCCATTTTGTGTCGTATAATAAAAAATTAACTATAAAATATATATTTAAAATAATAGCAATCGGTAATATTACAAGATTGGTAATTAAAACAAATTGTGACAAAAAATGTTAGTTCACATCAAATACTATTTATCGAAATAATATACTTATTATTGTATTCTGTAATAACCACGTTTTTGACAAATGTTTACAAAAATGCTGCCTAACAAATACACCTACAAAATAAAATAACTTACAAAATGAATATTTTATCTACTAAATACTTCTGAGTTATATCACCATAAAGTAGGGTTTCCGATATTTATTTTGAGAGGAGGACTGCACGAAATTGGTATTACAAATTTCCAGGAAAAAATTTCTCTTAAATTATTTCGTATTCTTTTAGGATATTCAAATCAATTGATGTATTTATATTAACAATTAAATTTGGCTAGTCATAGTTGGCCAGTCAATTTACGTAATTTTTGTGACTTATTTAAATAATGCCAACATTAGTCAATGTTTTTAATATTACGGAGATGAAGTTATATAGTATACTTATTTTTCAAAAATATATGAAATTATACGCCTACAAAATGACATGATGACGAATTTTACAAAATATACGGATATTTTATAAACGCATTTTTCTAGATACTCAAACTTAATATTCGTAAACCCCTACGTTCACATTTATTACCTAAAGGGAGTAAAATATATATCTACAATACTAATTCAGGCACTTATGTAAACTTCAACATAAACAAAATCTCACAGAGTTATCACGCAGTTGAATTGTTGCTTGAAAACTTTTCAATAATTTTTTCTAAACTCGTAGACGTTCCTACTACCAAACCAAATATAGCAAATAGGACGATACAAAAGTTTTTCATTATTATCAGTACTCCTCTAGCTCCTTTTAGGCTATACCAGTACGTACTGCAGTCGATAATGGCTGGGAAAGCCAAACCTAATGCCGAGAGACAGAGTGCTCCGAAGAGAGAAATGAAGAGGTCAATGTAGGGAACCGCCACCGCTAAACAAACTGAAAAAAAGAAAGGCGTTAATCATAAGCATTTAAAATCAAATCCTACACAATATATGTATATATATATATATATATATATATATATATATATATATATATATATATATATATATATATATATATATATATATATATATATATATATATATATATATATATATATATATATATATATATATATATATATATATTGTATAGTATACAATGATACTACAATGCTAATAATATTTTTTATGGATGATCAAACGGTACATAATATCTATATGTTTAACTTGTGTGAAAATATCCAGTATATTATTTTTACTAATATTTTTCGTATTTATGACTTCGTATATTCAACCAATTACACGATGCTCCTTCGGAGTTCCATACATATTTATGTATCAATTATATAACTGAAATAATCAAATTGATTCATCTCAATTAGATAAAATTTACATGGAGCTGTAATTTTCCATTTTATTTTCTATGCAACATTTTAAAGTATAATTGACACTCAAGCCAATAGATTCAAGGTGATTATTCACCCAGACGTCAACGCTACATGAAGTGTTGTAAAAAAAATATGTTTCAACAGTCTCATGGTCAGTTTCCATGTTTTTAGTGCATTATTGTGCATCTGATACACCATTGTGGATGAAAACAATTCATGTTGAGAAAATAAATATCTAACAAATAAAGTACATTTCACTTATTGTACAGTGTAAATACTGTATATAATTATAATGAAAAGTTTTATTTGACAGAGGGTAGTTTTCAAACTACTGAAGTAAGAAGATTATTATACTCCACCCCATCTGCAAATGCCTTATATAATCAGGACTAAACAAATTAGGCCAAAACAGACCCTCCTGGTTACATGTGGTTTTCGAACAATCTGAATCACTATATTTTAGTGCTAACTCTGTTAGGCAAAATACGGTATATATAATTCAGTACTCATCGTAGGCACATAGCTAGGAGGATAGCTGTTTTGGCCTAATTTGTTTAGTCCTTATTATATACGGCATTTGCAGGTGGGGTGGAGTATAATAATCTCCTTACTTCAATAGTTTGAAAACTACCCTCTGCTAAGTAAAACTTTGCATTATATTGATGATCCAGCTTTACTTCTATTTAGATTGTTGTTAAAACTACCGAGAGAGGGCGCTTGGCACGTTCTACTACGGTATAACATAACGGTGTCTACAAGATGTGAGCCTCATCTGTCAAAAGTATACTCGCTTAAACTCCACTGACGAGACCCAAGATACGGTCGAAACCGTCTGCAGTTAGCGATAACCTGAGATATGTGATACTTTACATCTTCCTTGTGGCTTTCGAACAATCTGAATCACTGTATTTTATTGCTAACTCTGCTATACAAAATACGACAAATTTCGCCATATAATTTAGTACTCGTCGTCGGTATGTAGCGAGGGAGATAGCTGTTTTGGCCTAATTTGTTTAGTCCTTATTATATAAGGCATTTGCAGATGGGGTGGAGTATAATAATCACTTTATGTCAGTAGACTGTACGATATACGACTGTACTGTACACTCGTATATAATTCATTTAATTTATCTCGTCATGTATTTTGCTTGAGAGAAAAAAAAACAATTCAAATACTTTAAATATCATAAAAAACTAGTTTTTTTGTGTTATGACAAACTTATAGTTTGTTTTATTCAGGAGTATCTATCACAGTTCTGAACGTCTTATAATTATGAGGCTGAATTTCTTACAAATTTTATTTGATTTTTGACAGAATAAAATATTTATAGAAAGTTTTACTTAATGCTGTGCATAGTTCTTAGTTATTTACAAGCAAAATGAAACATGACATAGAGAGTACACTCCACTAAGTTTTATGTAACCTCTTAAGTATATACTTTACTCCAATAATTCCATAAAACTTAATATTAATCAAGCAAAATGATATTTTATTCATATCAAGGCATTGCCTAAATACGAAGATATTATGATTAGTGACGAATGATGGTATTTACTGTTAATCAAGATCTTTTCCTCTTATTTTGCTCTATAAGAAAGAAATATTTTATATAGTTATAGAGTTGTATTAATTTTCATGCTATAAATGGAAGTACAACTACCGAGATACGTCAGTTAACAGCTGCATACCTACCACATATAACTTGATGTAATTACCTGTATGCAAAAAGTATGGACATAAATTTACTAGATTTGTTTTAAAAGTGGAACTAACTTGCTGAACAAATACGCTTTAAGTAACTGTATTATATTTTAACATTTACAGTTAAAAATACGTTTTATGTATTAAAGAAAAGTTTAAATATACTTACAGCATATCACCACAAGGAATGTCCTAGTGAGGTATTCGTAAACGGTTTGGTATCTATTCTTTTCCAGTTTCTGTTGCAAATACTGATTCCAGGTAATATCTATCGCTACGTACATTTGGAGGGAATGTGAGATGAATATAGCCATAGCCAACATTATTTTGGCTACCTGTGCAGGACTAAAATTGAAAAGTTATTAATATATTTACATGAAAAGTATGTATTTTTATTATTCAAGAATTATATAATTAATATATATGTTAATATAATAACACTGACTTAGTTTTCCACAAAACACCAAAACACTATACACTACACTCCACGCGTGTTTCGCCAACAAAGTTGGCATATCTGGAGATGATTAAAACTCAGATTGGACATAATTAAAACAAATTTTAATCATCTCCAGATGATGTCAACTTTCTTGGCGAAACGCGCATCGAGTGTAGTGTATAGGGTTTTAGTGTTTTGTGGAAAACTAAGTCAGTGTTATCTTCACACCAAAGGTTTCGACCTACTCCAGTATATGTTAATATAATACTTTATGTAGCGTAAGACGAGAAACCTCCTGTATTATTGATATAATTATTTAGTAGAAAAAGTAACGGACAATTAAAGCAAAGTGAAAACAAATAAATTAGGAGGCTACCATTTTCTGTTATAAATCTCGCTCTGACAAATAAGAAATACTTACATTTCATCTTCGTTAAGGGAATAAGAAATTGATCCCTGGATATCTGAACCATAGGCTAAATAACCAAAGAGACCCATGGCAATATAAAGGCAAATGATAGTGATCATACCAATATTTAACACGCCGCACGTTCCACCAAACGATCTTGGAGTTTTCATCTCATTCTCTAATGGCATTATCTAAAACAATGTGTTAAGTATACTGAAATACATGATAATGTAGTACGTCTTACCACACCAATTGCCTCTAATGCGAAAAGAACAGTTCCAAAGTAAAGTGGTAAGTCTCTAAAATTCCCTACAGTTTTTCTGTCTTCTAGTGTTATATCTTGCTTAATCAAATAATACAATATTATTCCAAAACTGACTATAGTTATGAAATTAGCAAAAGTTGATAAAGGAGCTAACAACTTAAGGTTCTTTACGTAGTTAATGAATATTAGAGGTAATAAAAATACTAACATTATTAACCTCTCATCTACATTATCAATATATTCAACCAGTACCTTCTGAACATTTTCGCCAATGAATACTGTATATACGCAACACGTCCCAAGTTGGTATGTCAATAAAAATGTATTGGTAACATGCCTGAAACAAGAAAGAAATTTATATCATTAAATACTTAAAGAAAACTGATTTTTTTCCAAGTCCAATCGAGTGTTTATAATAACAGATGATGGCGAACTAGGCCCAATATTGTGGTTATTATATGCTTGGGTTCGAGTCTCATCGGGGAGAGTTTGGCACCTCTCCGTGAACATGTGCGTATTTGTTCTCATCTGTACGTATAACTTTTTCCTCCACAGCCTGAAGTTTTTTGCTGAAGGAGGTCAATTTCTGCATGTGTAAACTTTTTTTTAATGTATTTTAAATAAAAAGTAAAGAGAGACATGTCTTTAGCACCATCAATATCTAATATTGTATTGCTGCTGACAGAAATTAGGTAGAGGAATACTACATCTTTCAATAAGTTCAAGAAATGATAAATAATACCTAAAACACGTGTGTTATGTAATTTTCCAATAAGAACTTAAAAAGTCATCATATTAATAAATATTTTTAAATCACATGTACTTTCTCCATCACCAAAGAAAATGTTTAATATTTTAGTAAACCAAATGGTTAAATTTGGCCGAACAGATAAAGAAGAAGGAAAAATAAATATAAATAAGATTTAATGTTAAGAAATAAATAATGTATGATCATATATTTATTTACAACAACAATAACTATAATATTATAAGCAGTTTATACATTGCGGTAATATAGTATAAACGATATTTAATAGAAATTAATCGAATATAAATATTGATGTTGATGCCTCGATTTGCCCGATGCTTCACAAGAGACAGTGCCTAAAAGTTCAATTACAGTTCAAAGGACTTGACCGTATTAAACCATAAAGAAATAAATAGTTTTAAAACCTTAAAATGGACTTCTCCGCACGTAGAACATCTCTATCTCGAAATTGAGTGGCCGAGGAAAAATAAACCAACACAAAAATGTAGAATATGTGTTTTATGTGGCTGTTTTCCTTTTTTAAATTTTTCGTAAATAGTCCACCATCGTGCTTTCTCATGACATATGGACAGGGTGGGGTGTGTCTTATCCACCTCAAAATCAAAAGATGTTGTCTGGTATACGTCCCTAATCAGAATCAGTCGAAATCCGATCTACCCGACACGATTTAATTGAGTGATCGTGCTAACAAAAACAGTTTCTCAAATCGTCCACCATTGTGCCTTCTCATGACTCATGAACATGGTAAAGTGTGTTCTATCTACCTCAAAATCAATATGTGTCGTCTGGGAGATATCCCCGATCAGAATCAGTCAAATCCCGATCGATCCGACACGATTTAGTTGAGTTATCGTGTTAACAAAAAAATTTCTCAAATAGTCCAACATCGTGCTTTCTCGTGAATCATGGACAGGGTGGAGTGTGTCCTATCCACCTCAAAATCAATAGGTGTCGTCTGAGAGACGTCCCCAATCAGAATCAGTCAAAATCTGATCGATCCGATACGATTTAGTTGAGTTAAGTTAGTGTGCTAACAAGAATAAATGCCGACGACGATGACGACAGAAACAACGATATACACACAGAAAATGGTCTAAAAACAATTTTTTTCTATTTTTAGACCGTAAAACGAAAAATAAACCCTAGAAATTTTTTTTATACGATTACATTACTTTTCCGCGTATAGTACGGAAAAGTAAAAACGTATTCCGTAGTAGGCGCTATTAAAGTAGGCATATTTTATTAAATGATCAAAATAATGCAACACTAATTTCATGCCAAATTTCTTTAAAAAATAACATTAGCTATTCTATTTTCTTACGGTAAAGGAAACCGCATTCCTATACAATGACATTTGATGAAAAGACGATCGAGAGATTGAATGCTCACATTAAACAAAAAACTCACATAAATAAAGAGTAAAATATAAATTAGTGCATAATTTAGATCATCCGGATATTCGAAATGGTATGACGGGTTGCCTATATACTGCTCCAAATACACATTCTTTAGGGTATATTGGATATCCACATTTATCTAAGACTTTATGATTGACGATATTGATGATAATGACGATATACGCAATCTACAATTTCTGTGAATAAATTGTAAAAAATATTCTGCACCATTCTGTAGATAAAAATATAAATATGATGGTCAAGAGAAATGAGGGTTTTCATTCATTTCTTCTCTTCTCAAGCGATGAATAATGAAACAGAAAAAAACATTGCAGTTGAGAATAATGAACTAAGTGGAAAAAAGGAGTAGCTGCAAAATTAGAGTGTATTTTAATTACAATAATTTAATATATACGACCATATATACGACGCTGTTTTTAAATTGAACAATATTTGAAATCTGTAATTTTGTGAATTATTTTCATTCTTCCTATATTTTCGCAGTTGAGTAGCGTAATAAATGTCACTAAAACTATAATACTTGTTATCAAATTAACTATCAGTAACATATAAGTCGGAAATCGAGAAAGGAACCACCAAGCCGCCAAGCGATTATCAAAGTAGTTCCCGAATAGCAAAGCTATTACATAATCGCTCTAGGAAACAACTACTCCTCGGGCTAGAGCCCCGCCAGGCATTGAATTATACCCAGAAGCGATCCTCGACCCCTTTCTCATGTTTCTGCACGGTCAGATAAGGTTTCAAAAAATAAAACCCACCACAGGTAGGATTCGACATTTGTCCCGGATCGGAACCGAACGACATACAGCTGTTTCGAACTTGTTAGTTTTCATCAGTGCCGTACACGGTACGCCGATTCAGGACAAATGCCGAATGCACTTTATGGCGTATACATCTTTTTCGATACGATCTCTGTTAGTAACATATAAGTCGGAAATCGAGAAAGGAGCCACCAAGCCGCCAAGCGGTTATCAAAGTAGTTCCCGAATAGCAAAGCTATTACATAATCGCTCTAGGAAACAACTACTCCTCGGGCTAAAGCCCCGCCAGGCAGTGAATTATACCCAGAAGCGATCCTCGACCCCTTTCTCGTGTTTCTACACGATCAGATAAGGTTTCAAAAAATAAAACCCGCCACAGGAAGGATTCGACATTTGTCCTGAATCGGCGTACCGTGCACGACACTGATGAGAACTAACAAGTTCGAAACAGCTGTATGTCATTCGGTTCCGATCCGGGACAAATGTCGAATCCTACCTGTGGCGGGTTTTATTTTTTGAAATCAAATTAACTATATAAAATAAAAGTACTATTCATTAAAAATAATTATACCTAGAATAATACGGTAATTACTATCAGTAACATACTTTTTTTATTTTTATTATCACTATACGACTATACGATATAGTCATAATTATTAGTTTGGACATAATAGTTATGAAGGTTTCCATAAAGCAACTATTGTATTACAGAATCAAATATAGTTTTAGTCGTCTATGATATATAAACAAGAACTATTTTTTAAATTTTCATTACAATTTTACAAAATAATAATAAAAATAAACGGTTATAATGTACAATAGAAATTATATTTATTTGACTTCAGTTCAACTTAAATCAATTTTAGAGCATGACTACGGAGAACATGTCATATACCGAGAATGGCATTATCAGGTATTATCAAACTTGTTATGTTACTCTTTGCGTCCCTTGAATGTTGAAAATGTTCTAATGTATTTAAAGCTACCCTCGTTACTGCTTAGCCAATACACATTTGAAATCGCTTACTAGCTGTAAGAATGAATATGACAGTTTAGGAAGTTCCAGTGTACAGTTTGTCAAGAATAGCAAAAAGGGTGTGATTCTCTGTGTTACGTAGAAGGAAGAGTGAGGCAGCATTCGGAAGGAAAAGGATATACTTTACTCGCCGCCAGATCGAACTCTGTGTACATTCACATGTAATATATTAGTCCAATCAATAGGGAATGACCCGGTCACTAATTGTAAACAGTAAAAAAAATTGAGAATATAGAAAATAAAATTTCAAGAAACGTACAGTTTTTTGCTATCAAAATGGCGGCCGCTAACATAACCTAAAAAATTCGCAAATGTCAAGAATACGGGTTTTCGCAAATAAAAAAGAAAGTTGTGCTCGGATTGGAAAAAGTTAAATGAGAAAGTTGTAGATAATGAAAAAATCTTTCGATATAGTTTTTGTGAGCTCGAATCGATTCATTACTTTTCGATAGATATATCGAAAAAACCGTTGAAAATTGCGTTTTTTTTTGCTCTAAAAATAACAATATTTGATGAAAACATTTAATAATTTCAGAAAATGTAGTCCTAAGTGAGACGAAAACAATCGCTTTTGTACAATTCCAAAATATTTTTTTTTCCAAAGTTATAGCTGTCTTCGTAAAAAAAGGTGTTTTCGTAAAACGGCTTTTCCATCGAAACGGATGGTCCTACAGACTTGTTCGAGGGCTTATTTTCTTCGTTAGGAGTTGTACTACAAACATATTTTCAGCAATAATCGATTTTTTTAATTTTTTATATAAAAAATCACGTTTAAAAATGACGCGATTTTCATACATCGATTTTATCACAAGAATTTATTGCCAAAAAAACCGATGTACGAAAATTACGTAATTTTCAAACGCGATTTTTTATATAAAAAATTTAAAAAATCGATTTTTGCTGAAAATATGTTTGTAGTACAACTCCTAGCGAAGAAAATAAGCCTTCGAATAAGTCTGTAAGACCATCCGTTTCGATGGAAAAGCCGTTTTACGAAAACACCTTTTTTACGAAAACAGCTATAACTTTGGAAAAAAGAATATTTTGGAATTGTGCAAAAACGGTTGTTTTCGTCCCACTTAGGACTACATTTTAGGAAATTATTAAGTATTTTCATCAAATATTGTTATTTTTACAGCAAAATCAAAATAACGGAATTTTCAACGGTTTCTCCGATATATCTCGAAAAGTAATGAATCGATTCGAGCTAACAAAAATTGTATCGAAAGATTCTTTCATTATCTACAACTTTCTCATTTAACTTTTTCCAATCTGAGCACAATTTTCTCTATTATTCGCGAAAAACCGTCTTTTTGACATTTGCAATTTGAATTTTGAATTTTTTAGGTTATGTTAGCGGCCGCCATTTTGAGAGCAAATAACTGTAAGTTTCTTGAAATTTTATTTTCCATATGCTCAAATTCTTTTTGCTGTTTACAATTAGTGACCATTTGACATAGGGGCTCAGACAGATTAATTGGACTATATATTCATCGATATTTACTGTGCAAAGGTTTCAATGCGACCGAGTCTTCATGCGACTATTTACTGCGCACTTCGTGTGCTGTCTGATATCGTAGTTTTGAGATTTGTTCCTATTTTTGACAAACAGTACGTATTATAACATTAACAGCAGAATTTTTTTTGGAATCAATTATCTCGTCCATATATAACCACAGTTTCTTATTTTGTAATTTTAATTTAATCCTATTTTCGAATGCTCCACGCATAGATGGCCGCTCATTTCGCAATGTTGTCCAACTTGGTAACTGTGCAACGATTATAATATACAACACATCGTTTTATTCATTGTTTGTGTTTACCTTATAGGAATGGTTATATAATTTTATCTGAAACTACAGTGGAATTCTACACTTTTAAAACCACATTCCATAGCATATGGGTTTACTTTTATTGTTAATTTAGTTAAAGAAATACTTGTAAATTAAATGTATGGTAGTAAATATTAAAAAAAGAACATTTATACAGAATATTTCAGTACGAAATTTGCTTTGTATAAATATCAGTTTAATAAATATGTTTGTTTATTTACTTCTAACTTTTCTACTAGAAAATATTTTTTCTTAATA
The DNA here is from genome assembly GCA_037954035.1 of Rosalia funebris. NCBI lineage: Eukaryota > Metazoa > Arthropoda > Insecta > Coleoptera > Cerambycidae > Rosalia > Rosalia funebris. The sequence goes on from JAZFAV010000001.1 coordinate 3,387,257, forward strand.
ATTTCATTCTTATTTATTGTGTCAATAAGATAATAATATAGGTGTTCTAATGTTCTACTAAATTATTGATTTATTCGTTATTAATTATTATTAATTATTGAATCCTACGCTCAGTAGAATCCTGTTAAATTCTCTTTAAATACAAGTGGTAATTCTACTATTTACATAAAAAATATCGAATTTGTAAAATATTTGAACAACTCCAAGGCGAATCAATATTATGCAGAATGTACTTAGTTGAACCAGGATTTTATTTATTGTAATAATTTTACGAACATAAATATCTCAGGTAAATCTTATCTATGTTTGTACAAGAAAATCAAAACTTTTCCACTTATTTTTTTTGACGGCTCAATGTAACGGGTGAATTGTAATTGAAAAGTAATTAGAAATGATTCGGTAGAAAATTTTCAAGTGGAACTGTTCTGTTGAATTGTAACGCTTCAAGTACTGTACCATTTTAATAACAATATAATTGAAATAATTTAACCTCGAAGTTTATGGTATTCAACCAAAAGATCTAAACAAAAGTGTTATGTAAACATAGAAAATCTCAGATTGTAAAATAGTGATAGAATTTAAAATGCCACTATTTAAAATAACTATATATCTTTAATTCTTAAACGATGATTATAAAATATATTACAATAATTTTTAATGTAAGTTAATCTGATAAAGTTTAAATGACAAGATTTAGAATTAACTAAAACTATTTATTTTTTCATGCTGTGTATCGATAGTAGCAATCACTATTTTATACAAAAAGTGGGAACACACTAAACTTCTTATGGTCGCGAGATTTTTGAGCTATTTTTAATTTTGTTAAGGGCGATTTTTTCCTATTATTAATACCTACACAGTGGGATCAAAAATTTCGGTGACTGATTTAATAGAAACAATATACAAATAACATTATCTATCGACTCTGAGTATAGTCACTTATCGCGATCCTCTAGCCACACCAATTTCTCTGCAAATTTCAAGGTGATTGCTCTTTTAGTATGACAGTTATCGGCAGGTCAGTGTCTATGTGTCGAATTACTGTGTCACAAATTTTGGAAAAAAAAAACGTTTCGGTATTGGAACAAAGAGCGGTAATTAAATATTATTTCAAAGTGAACTTAATTACGACAAAAACATACGAACTCATGCAAAAAACTTTTGAAAATTATTGTTTATCACGTAGTACTGTGTTCGAATTGTTTCAACGATTTCAGCAAGGTCGAGAATCCTTAGAAAACTATGCAAGAAAAAGGCAACATCGCACCAGCCTGACACAAGAAATCATTCAACGAGTGGGTGAGACGTTGGCCAACGTTCATCGATTAACACTGCGGTTCATTTCTGAAAAACTGAACATTGGTTACGGATGATTACAGGATATTGTGAAATTGAGATTGTGAAGGATATTGTGAAATTGTGAAATTGAGGGTTGCAGAAAATTGTGTGTACGATTTGTGCCACACACACTCCCAAATGAGCAAAAAGAACACCATCTGACTGAGAACACGTTATTAACCATCCTCCCTATTCGCCAGATCTAGCTCCCGCAGATTACGGACTATTCCCTAAAGTCAAGGCTTCCATGAAAGGACAACGTTTTGATTCGGTAGAGGACATCCAGAGTAATGTGGACAAGGCAGTTACGAAGCATTTCGGAAGTGGAGTTCTCTAAAATGTTTACAGACTTGTACGAGCATTCAAAATTGTGTGTAGCTAGGGGAAGGAACTATGTAGAAAGTTAGGGCAAAATAAACCTTCTGGCTTTCATCTTTGGTGTTTTAAAATATCAGTCCAGAACTTTTTGTTTCCACTGTGTATTTCTCCAGCGAGCAGTACTTGCAGAAGTAAATAATCACAATTATCTTATATTTATATATAATAATTGCTTTATTTATATACAAAAACTGTTTAACTCTTATATGACCCTATTCGCGTATTAACTGAACAATTTAAATGTAAACTTAAATCATTTTTATAGACGGATTTTTAAATATAAAAGATGCTAATGTTACTAACATAGTTACATTTAATAGACTGGTGTAATATTAAGAATGGGTTAACAATACTATATAACTAATGTGTAAAATTAGAAAAAGACAGCACACGTAAGCTTGAGCTAATGATCTTGGTGCATATGCTATAGAAAATCTATCACGGTAAAACTTTATGACTTTTAATAGTGTACAATTGCACTAATCGCAAATTTATGATATCAAATTTAACACCAGTGTGTGATATAAATTTACACCACTATAATTATTAATTTTAAAACATTTTAGGTTTACAACCAATATAAATACACCACAATGTAGTACACGTTACTCCGCATGTGGTACATTATAATGCCTGCGTTGTGCTTTATGTTGATATTGTTAATGCGTGAGGCAATATGGTTGTTCGTGATTTTCAATTAACTAGTTTATGTTCAAATTTTATGTCTTAAAGTATGTTAGCCAACGTTGTTAAAGGCTTTTGCTTAGATTACTGAAAAATGTCTTGAATGAAGATACCTACCCTATTTGTGTTTCGTGACAATGATGAAACCAGGTAATATTAACGAATATAAACGCATATTTTATATCCTCCATTTTTTATTTATTGTAATTATTGTCTATTTATCATTTATTAATAATAAATAGTACCTAGAAGCATTGAAGCCGTTTTGTAGTGAAAGTGTGATTACCCTTAATTAGTAACTGTAACTAACGATTAAAATATAGTGGTCCAATTTTTATGTGACACATTTAGTTTTACTTACTGTCTTCTTCAAATTGTACCTGTATGTCATAGTTATCACGTATTCTTATTAATGTGTTTTTAGCATTGTTGTGTATTAAATAATATTGTTTGTAACGTTTGTTTGTTTATATTTAAATATAGTCTGGTTATAAAAAAATATTAAATAATTTACATTCGGATGGTCCACTTTATATACGACTGGGCTCGGATGTGGGCATATTAATAAATCTATATAATAAATATATTTGTAATAATATATGCAATTTCTTTTAATTTCATGAAAATTCACAAATGTACATGCTAAATGTAATTTTTAATAACGAATAGTAAAATAATGTGGAGAAAACTCTATTATATGAATTTATCGAAAGGATATTTTCAATATCAAAATATGGAATGAACTGTTAATATTAATGAACATCCAAACAAGCTAATAAAATTAATTAAAGCTTGTATTTAATACCACCTTGTAAGGCAATAGGGCAATAGCATTATTTGATTAATTAGAAATATATCTGTGAAATCTAATAGTTAATGTAATGTGTTTGCAATCGAAAACAAATCTGACTTGTTCATATAAAATAATACGTTCAAAAGAATACTTTTGGCTCTAATCTCCAAGACATTTTAAATGTTTTTAAAGATAATTTTGTAATACGACTTGTAAAAGTTAATAAAAACTTTATAGCACCGATATATTTGTACTCCGTACTTTAGAAGCAAGAAAATAAATAAACTTTATACAAATATATGAGTATACATGGAGATCACAATTTGTAGCTAATAGACGCTAATCAAATTATTTATCACAAATAGAACGTCTTACAGAAGAGAGGTATTTCATTTATTTATATAATTGTAGTAAATAAAGTAAATAGTAATTATTAGTCTACTCACACTGCGTATGGCGCCAACTTTTGGAAAAACGTAGGTCCTTCGAGAAGGGCACATTCCATCGTTGTAGGATACGTCATGCTAGGAACCTTTTTCCTCTTGCACAGCTCATATTCACATTTGATTAACATGTGTATACAATAGGTACACAATAGTCCAATACAGGCTGTCGCAATAACACCGAGAATATACCCCGAGTGGTAAAATGCTAAGGGCATGGCCAAGATACCCGTGCCCAAGCTTCCCTTGAGCAGGTGAAGGAGTGTTTCTGCATTGCTGAAAAATAAAACAAATACATATATGATTACTTGGACTGCCCTATTTATACATATCACATTTCTCATAATGCCATTTTTACTACTTTGCAGACATAAGTATTGCAAAAATAAATCATATATAATATATGATTTATAATATATGATATATAAAAGCATATATTTTATAATAAATCAACTAAAATAATATTATTATACAGGATTGGGTAACTGGTCGAAATACCTGATTTTTGGATAAACTACATATATGTTGGGTTAAAAAATACATTTAACAAAAGTTAAATTATACTATAAAGTAGTTATTCCAGTATACTCATTGTATGTCATATATCATATATGTACATTGATTTACAACGGGTACCCTTACGAAATATTATTTCATAGACATTTTTTAAGTAGATGATGTTATTTTGAAATGACATATTTTTATATTATTGAGAAAATGTCTTTTCAATAATTACTATATTATAGGATTTTGTGTATATGCAATTTTGTGAACATTGAATAAATCAAACAATATTAAACAATTATTAATTTATACATAAACAAATCATTAACATTAATGGAATTTTATTGTATTATCACGTTTTTATCAAATACTAGGTTCGTAGGTTGTCTATATCTTACTTTATCAATAACAAATCATCAGTTTCATGGATTGTGGAAAGGTTTCACAACACGGAGAGTATTAAAGTAAATTTAGTACAGTATATAAATGAAAATGATCCTGATGGAATCATGCAGTTTTATAAGGGAATGATGGATAACGTTATACAAGATTTATGGTAACTTTCTCAACAATATAGTATTTTCCAATGAATCGATACTCTTCTAGAATAGTTTTATAATAAACATAATTGTTAATATTGTTCAGATCCAAATCTATACTCCTTGGATGGAAGAGGTACATTCAATATTATAAAAAATTAAATGTATGACCATATTATCAAAATGTATGGGCGGCTATAATCAAAGGAAATATCATTAGATCATTTTCTCTTAGACAAAATTTAAATTTGTTTAAAATTATTACAACTTTATCAGCATTAAACCGTTTATTTCTAAAGCAGGTAAATAGTGAACGACTGAGTGAACTATCTGACTGAATGAAATATCAGATGAAGTTTGATATCAGCAAGATGCAGCTCCGCCTTATTATGAAGTTGCCGTGCGACAATACCTAAATTCGATTTAAAGACCATTTCCACAGAGATGGATAGATCGAATAGGACATGTTGAATGACCTTCGTTCATCGAATTTAAGTCCTTTAGATCATTTCACATTAGACCAGTTATGTCTAATGTGAACCCAACAAGACCAAATTGGGATGGACCTCCAAGACATATCCTCGCACGCTGTTCAAAACTCATTACGAGCCTATGCTGATAAACTATTATATCGTCAAGCTGCCGACGGTCACCAGTATGACCATTTATTATGATATTTTCCTTTTCACCAATATTAAATGCTCAATATTTTTTAGTAAAACTGCAAATGTGTCTGTCTGAATATGTAATATATACAGGGTTATCCATTTAAACAAACTGGTGATTATGTTATATATCGAGAAATAGGGTAGCCGTTGGAGATATACATCAAAGAGTACATTAAAAGAACTAGAAATTATTCTGTTAGGGCTATTTATCAGTTATATTGCATCAAAAAATGCTTTAGTTTAGGCTTTTAGTTTAATTTTAGTATGCTAACAGACCCTTTACAGCACCCTGTTAACGTGAGTGTTTTTTTATTCCCAGACATTTATCTGTCTATTTAAGATTTTCGAAAATTAGATGCAATGATATCATTAGCCTGGCGCTGTTGTATTTTAAATTGACATTTGCTCTTTGAATGTTATTCCTAATTAAGTAGAAATGTAAGACAAGTTAAAAAGTATATTCCTGGGTATGTAACTAGTAAATACCAGTATTTTGAGACCGAAACTTGTTGCTAACATCTCGTAATCAATTTTAGATGAATTCCCCAGGGCTATTTTTAGGTTATTGTTCTTATTTAATTGTTGGCTGAGACTGGTGTTATAAATATCTTTTGATTTTCACTTTCTTGTTCCTTTATTTATCATGTTGGAATTCTACTTAAATTAAAAGTATATAATATCTGTGAGTGCTAAAAAAATTTGGAATATTGGTAAGCTTAGACAACAAGAGATAACTCCTAGATGCACAAACTAAGGTTTATGAATTATTCAATAAGAAATATTTTATTGTATTAACCAACAGTAACATAAAAAATGAGTTTAGACATTTTGATGCTACAAAAAATAAGTTTACAAATGACTATCCTCCAATTTCAAGGTAATCAGAAAATCCTAAAAGTCATTTAGTATTGTTTGAAAGCCGATCGAGTAAGTTATTAAGAATATTGGAAAAAGGTCTATAAGAAATCCAAATTACAATGGCAAGTGATATTCAAACATCAGTTGTATGTCAATAACATAAATTATATGGATTCTCCTGATTAAGAATGTAATGATTCAGAAAAGCCTCACTCAAGTTGAAATAATTAAAAAATATATTGGTCTCTACTGATGTTGACGTATTTTGAACTTTAACATCCCTAAACGGTGTCGAATCTATTATACAATACAAATAAGGAATTGATACAAAGTAATTCCCGTAACGGTAGAAATACTATAATTTTCTGTATATTCCAAATCACGCTTAACATCGTGTAAAACGTAATAAGCGAATACATGCTGAAATAATAAATTAACACATTTCAAGGTATTTATTTATATACATTTTTTTTAGTTACATAAACTACATTCTTAGAGATACTCTAGTTCAAACCAATTTCATTTGGAATAGATCCAATTTAGTGTAACCCAGGAATCTCGTGATTTATTTTTATATTTGACTGAAGAGAATTTAACGTCAGAGGCCACATACTATTGTATTGACTAAGAACGCACTATGCTAAATTCATTTTCCCCGCACCTACTTCCTCATTTGTAGTAGAATTGTAGTAGATTAAATTTACAACATAAATTGATTATTATTTGAATGAGACACTCTAAATCTACGAATCAATTAAGATAAAGTGAATGATGAGTGATGATATAGAAGATACATATATAAAAAGATAAAATACGCGATCATCGCATATCTAATTCTCCAACTAATGGAATCACATTCATATTACAAATTAATATTTTATATAATAATTTCAGTTAAAGACATTTATTCCATATGATCTTTTTATTTTGATTATACGAGTATGATATGTTTCTTGATTGAATTGGTATTCTCTCGATATCTGTTATTCAATTATTCTTATATATCTTGTGATCAATGGCTAACGTATTATAATAGATTTTTCAAATTAATAATATCAGATTATAATTTATTACTTTCACAAGATAATTAGTTGTCCCATCTATTTATTTTCGATATCAGGCACGAGAACTGCATATCTCGATTTAATTGCTTTTGAGAATTGTAGGGAGGACTATGTACCCATGGAGGGTACTTAATACAGATATATTTAAAAAAATTAAGCAGACTGATTTCTATCATATAGGAAGCGTACTTATTATTTTAAATTATTATAGATAATAAATAAAAGTTTTAATCAGTTTGGCTTTATTAAATAATATCTTAGAGAAAGTAGATAGTCAAATAAATATAATTAAAGAATGAACATAAGTATTGATTAATGGTTCATATAAGATACGTATAAAATAATTTTAAGGCTTCCATTTTTATTAATAGATATTATAAATAAACCTATATTACAAAGGGCATATTCGTAATAAATTTTTGTTTTATTGGTTTAATTTGAATTGCATTAGAAGGTACACCTTAGGTATATCTTGATAATGTAATATATTCGTCAGTTCATTCTTTACGTCTTAAATTATTAAACCGATATACCTACTATATGGATCTAATAATTCGGGTGAAGTATGACTAGTAATAATTTAAATAATGTAGTTTATGAAGACGAGATACAGAAAAGCGTTGCAGATCCAGAGATCTGAGAAAACTGTTTTCAAAATGTTATAAATTTCTCAATCAAGAATTAATACAAACATTGTTTTCATATGTATGTTTCTATGTATCTTTATATCTGTAAATGTTATGATTCTTTGATTTTTAGTAGGTATTTTTTAAATTCATTAAAATGTAAAACGCTGAAGCTTCGGGAATAATTCTAAATTACAAGAAAATAGAATAATGTTTATCCGTTGATTATTGAAAAAAAAGCATTTACGAAAAGCTCGCCTATCGTTTTGAACATTACTGAAGCAACTCCTTTTCTGTATCTTCTATTGACAAACTTCAACTTATCTTTTGTTACAATTGATCCCTTCCATATAAGCGTAATACTTAGCTCCTAGCATATAATATGAATCTCTTACTTGATTATCATGATACAATCATTTTTAATTTCACATTGATGAATAACAGTGAATGAACAACATTCGCATTATTTTCCGAATATACCCCATATTTGTATTATGAGTACAAATATATGTTTTATGCTTTCTAAAAAATAATTTAAGCTAAATATGTTGCTGTGTTCACAATGTCCAGAGAAAGATAAATGGTGTTAATTTGACTTCCTTTAAATATTTTCACTTTAACTTTTCATTAGATTATCAATTTGAAACATTGCTATTTCCTGTTCATGTACACCAGATTACATTTATTTTAATTTACCAAATAAAGGCATATAATAAACAAAGCACTTCCGTCTTTGAAATAGAATGTATGCGTAGGCGCCAAACCTATGTATATAAACAATAAAGGTGAATGAATACTACCAATGAATCATATATTATATATTATTTCTTCCCAGAAATTCACAGATCAACATATTGATGAAAAGCATGCAACAAAAAGAATAGGTGAAATGATGAATTGGGTATTTGAAAAGATGTATAATTTAGATACATCGGATACATCTTCATTTATTTTTTCAATTACATAAGAAACACATTTTGAAATGTACGAATATTTTCAAATGCGAGTATTTTCAATTCAAATTAAATATACCTGTAAATATCGCATATGAAAAATGGACTAGTAAAATACAGCCAATCGCTAACTTGAAGTAAAATCAGTGCCATTTGCAAGACAGTATATAATTCTAATACTTTTGTACCATTTTTGTATATTTATTATCACATGCTTATTGGTGAGAATTCAAAAATATATATCAATTACAAGGAACGATGATACATTTTGTAAATATATTCTTTTAAAATCCTAATAAATTCAGTGGTCTCTCCAATGGATAATATGCATTATATTACACGCTATTTGTGTCATATACTGGGTGTCCAAAAAGTCTGGAAATGGTCAAATATCTGGAGAAATACACATTGGATCCAAAAAAGAAACAACACTGCCTTAATAATTTTAAAAGCGCTATCAAATGACACCAAACGCAACCCTCCACCTCCTTGTGATGGGGCGGGGGGAGACTTTAGAATCTTGAATAGGTACCCCTATTTTTTATTAAACTCAGATTTTATGACAAGAATTACGTCAAGTTTGTGTGAAGTATTTTTTCGATACGTGACAGATGGTGCTGTAATCGCAAAAACATTTTCTTTCGTAATTTCTAAAAAATTCTACGGAAGAATGAAAAATAATAAAATACAAGTTCATTTACTTAAAAACAGCCATTCAATGGTATTAAATTTAATACCCTCCCACCACCGCGGAGAAGGGAAAGTAGAAGGCATTTTTCTAATGCTAAATGGAAACACTCATTTTTTATTAACACTGACTTAGTTTTCCACAAAACACTAAAACATTATACACTATACTCAATGCGCGTTTCGCCAACAAACGTTAGCGTCATCTGTAAGCGTTTGAAAGTTTGTGTAAACGTTGTTGACAACGTCCATACGTCTGTTAGAATGGTTGCCCAACAAATGGGCATAAGCAAATCAAATGTGAATAACATATTGAGGTAAGATGAAAATCCTCATTCAATGAGGGATTCCCATACACAATATCCACAAAAACTGTATATTTGAGCTGGAATATTGTGCAACCAAATTGTCGGGCCGTTTTTCATCGATGGTAATTTGACATGTCAAAAGTACGTCGATTTATTTGAACATCTCATTCAGTAGGGGGCTTTGCCGTTATAGCCTTGGCGGTGAAAGGCAAGGGAATTCGCCTAAAACAAGCATCTTTATGGCGAGAGGCAAGGGGACTCACCTAATACAAACACTCCGATGGTGAGAGGCAAATTACGAAAAAAAATATTTTTGTGATCACAACGCCATCTGTCACGAATCGAAAAAAACGTTTCAGACAAACTTAACGTACTTTTTGCCGTAAAATGTTATTGCCGATTCTGCAATAAAAAATAGGGGTTCTCCTTTAAGATTTTAAAGTTCCCCCACCCCCGCTCCACCTCAAGGGGTGGGAGTGTGGGGTTGCGTTCGATACCACTGGATAGCGCTATTAATATTATTAAGGAAGTGTTTTCTACTTTTTGGATACAATGTGCATTTCTTGATATATTTGACCGTTTCCAGACTTTTTGGACACCCGGTATAAATTTATGTATACTCATCACATAAATGTGAGCATACAATGAAAAATTCAAAAACGCTTAGACTTTATTCCTTATATTAATGGTACAATAACCTACATTTACTTAGGCATAGGATTATAACCGATTATAAATTCCAACAATAAGGTTCACCGCACACTACAGACTAATTATATCGAGTGATAATAATTTAAGTCTGGTTAGGCTGCATCCGCGCACACCAGGCAATGATATACATATTTATATAATTGAATGGGAATCGGGGAGCCTATCCAATTGTTTTTCGGTCGGTTTATCTGCGTACTTGAATCGCTTGGGTGTGCGCACTCCATAAAGTTATCATACTAACAAGCAACCAACTAAGCTGTCGGCCGATAAAAAGTCTATAGTCTGCGGCCGGTCTAAATCTTACAGTTTTTTTTTAATTTGGAGACACAAAAATCCATTTCCTTCCCCTAAAGCTTCAAGCGGCGGAAAGAAAATTTACTCCCATACTCAGGAAGAGGTGTCAAACTCCCATTGTTGGACTCGAACCCTGGCAAAGTCTAGCAAAGATCATGCAATGATACCCTCAACACTGGTCTCACTCCGCGACTCCAGACCACAGTACAAATGACATTGTTACAGCACCCTCTGTAGGAGAATATTACAGGGTACTATCCATGTTGTAGATGCATAGCAAAGTGCTGCACTATTTTTATTAGCTATGCATCGGGTAACTGACCTGAATGTCCATATAATATATTATATGGACATTCAGGTCAGTTAGCCTTCTATAATAATAAATATATAATACAAAACTCGTTTATATCAAGCTTTGTATTATATATTTGAATTAAGAATTGAAATTGACACTGTGTGACAGGTAACCATGGCAAACCAGAGATTTGTTCGACGCTCCGTGTAAATATATTCTGTTATCAAAAATTCTATTACGCCTCATCAATTTTGTATTGAGAATTATACAGTGCTATTCAAGAGTCCCCTCCCCCCCTCTTATCTTTGGAACGATTATACATAAACTAATCAAATTTGGTAACTGAATATTAAGGGTTGTAAACTTCCCTGCTAGTGATGATAGATGACGTATGCGTCAAAGATGACGTCACAAGGTCATTGTGACCAATAATTTTAAATGGAACCTTATAGCAAGCGACACCTATTTTAAAAGGTATCGAAAAAACCTATTCAATGATACTAATATTGTGTCTGTTTACGGCATTTTTGACAAATGGCTTTCAAAAACCGCAAGGCTGTGATGAATTAAATCAGTTAATAATAAAATTTAAAATTCAAGCTCCGCCACTGGATAGTTGGATAGTAAATAATCTGACGTTTTTGCAAGTCTCCCCAATTTGATATTTTTTAGCTGTCAAAGTTTTTATACATTTTATACAACGATCTGACAGACCACAAATTTCTGATGAGAACAAAATTGATATACTGGCAGAAGTAATAGTAAATCCTACTTCTTCAACAACTCAAGTTGCATCAACCTGTGAAGTCAGTCAAAGTATAGTGCATAGGGTGTTGAAAAAAAACAAATTTCACCCATACAAATTAAAAATGGTTCATCAACTCTCAGACGACGATCCAGACCGAAGACTGCAATTTTGTGAAAATATGGAAACTAAAATTAACCAACAGCCAGACTATGTCAAAACAATTTGTTTTAGTGACGAAGTACTTTCTATCTAAATGGAAATGTAAATACACAAAACGTGAGATATTGGAGTGACGCAAATCCTCACATGTTTCGTGAAACACATATTCAGTATCCCGAGAAGGTCAATGTTTGGGCAGGTATACTGGGAAACCACATCGTTGGGCCTGTTTTTTTAAATACCAACTTAACCGGTGAGGTATATCTGCAGATGTTGCAAAATGCAATAGAACCGTTAATCCTTGAAATTTTGGAAGATAATCAGGATGAATTCGACATATTGGAAATAACATTCCAACAGGATGGTGCTCCTCCACACTATTACGGTGCAGTAAGACGGTATTTGGATGAAGGATATCCTGGTAGATGGATTGGACGACGAGGTTCAATGGAATGGCCGCCTCGATCACCGGACCTCACACCTTTAGATTTTTTCTGTGGGGGTATCTTAAATCGAAGGTTTACGCCACTCAGCCTGACAATATTGATGTTTTAAAACAACGTATTGTTACAGAATGTAGGGCTATTTCCGCAGACACATTTGAAAAAGTACGAGAAGAGTTTCGCAATAGGATGTTTTACTGTCAGGAAGTAGATGGAGCTCACTTCGAACAATTACTATAAGTAGGTACTGATTCTTGAATCTGTAATTAAAATTATTATTCAAGTTTACTGATTACTGATTTAATCCATCAAAACTACCATAAATACAAACAATATTAGTATCATTGAATACGTTTTTTCGATACCTTTTAAAAGAGGTGTCGCTTGCCATAGGGTTCCATTTAAAATTATTGGTCATAATGACCTTGTGACGTCATCTTTGACGCATACGTCATCTATCATCACTAGTAGGGAAGTTTACAACCCTTAATATTCAGTTACCAAATTTCACTAGTTTATGTATAATCGTTAAAAAGATAAGAGGGGGGGGAGGGGACTTTTGAATAGCACTGTATCTAAAACTGGCATGTAACATACAGTCACAATATGTATATGAAAAGAAATTGAGTAAAATAAATACGACGTTCCTACATAAACATAAACAGTTATTTGAAAATTACCATAGTTCACTTGACTACTACTTGTGCATAGCATTTATGTTTCTAATCACTGTTGTTTAGATAATGGGTTATGCGTTTTAGGTACATATTGTACGCTAGTTAATAAAAAAGTTGTAATCTTGTTCCATTGTTCAAAAAGTCTGGCACATCTGCCACTAATGAATGGAAACATGGAGATTAAATTAAAGAGCAACTGATAACATATCATGATTTACACATATATTTTTTCTCTTTTTTAAGAGGCACTCCAGAAAATTAAAGTGTATTAAATTGCGATAATAATAACAACAAGACAATACTATCATAGAAGGTGATTAATTTTGTATAATATGTACTATTCATTTCATTGCTATTTAGTAAACAGTCTACCTAAGCCTAGCCATAAATACAAGCCACGGTATGTTTTGAGATTTTTTATTTGGCAAATAGCGATGAAATAAACTATACATGTAATCCTTGTATGTATCTAATCTTTTCTGTCCTAATATATCTTTATACAAAAAATCTTGGTACGATGCTCTATTCCTCTTTATTAGCGCTCTTATTTTTTCTACGTCCTAAAGTTTCAGTAAACTCAAAGGGCGAAGCCAGGGATTGAAAAGAAAAACATAGCATATGTATAAAAATAAAAAAATTATAGGGGATTGATCATCCCCAAGAAGTTAGATCTAGAAAGCTTTTAGAAGGGGCGCAATCCCATTTGGGTTGTTAAGCCAGCCATACGTTTCAGTAACGCCAAATAGCCCATGCATTAAAAAATATCGCATGTTTATTCTAAAGTAAATCAGTGTGTCATACACACCGTCCCTTGTTATTACTCACGTTCATGTTACACAAAAACAATCGTTTGCAATAGAAATTAATTAAATTGGGTTTACGTCAGCTTTTCTTCGTATAGGACGGTCTAATTACTCTGATATTTATTACTTTTGGATGAGTTAAGTCACTCGATTATATACGTATCTCAAGATTAACCTTTCTAATAGTAAACAATACGTACATGTACCTTTTGCGTCATTGACTTCTGAAATATTGATAGTTGTTGATCACACGTTAACAATCTGTATAAATAATTTATATATACGTCTAAATAACTGTACACTTGTACTGCTCCTAGAATCTGTAAGGATTGGCATTCCTTAAGTAAGAACCAAATATTTATTTTACATTTCAACGTCGTTCCTATAAATTCCTTTTTATTTCTCTTAAATATTAAATTTAATGCTTCATTGTTCAGCTAAATTTAATTTATGCAAATTAATTTCACAAACAATAATAAATAATGAAATTCTTTGAAAAGACCTGAAATTTTAAAATGACATTTTTACAGGTTGAATAATCTTTACTGAATCATTGGAATATGATCACTTCAAAAAATGGTGACGATATTAGAAAGGTAGACTATATTATAATCTATAAGTAGGTATATACATCTTAACTCTACCACTAATTGATGCATATTTTGGTACACAATTTGGTGCATATTTTGGCAAATATCATACTTAAGAATCTGTAAGAATATGAAATAGTGGGGTTTCATTAAAAAAAAAACTTAATGATACGTATCCTGCGCTATCAATGTCATCGAATATCTAATCAGAATATTGGTGGTTCCAAACAATAAAATCGATCTGTATCATTGAATAAATATAAACCATCTGTAATATTTAAAAATTGTAATATTTAAAAATTGTTCGATTTCAAAAATACCGCGGAGACTTAACGAGGAGATTTAATTTACATCAACTAATGAGAATTATATAAAACGTAGTAGAAATAATGTCGTAAATATTCTGCAAAATAAACGTTTTACTTTAACATTTACTTTCTTCATTTGCGCGTTAACTTTTAATATGCTCAAATTTTGTAAATAGTATTAATTTATATATAAATAAGGTTTTAAATAGGCTTCTGTACATAGATGGAGATATTTTTTTTATATGTAATAATATACTAATTCAAACTACAGAAATAAGGAGTTTATACTCCAACCCATCTGCAAATGCCTTATATAATAAGGACTAAACAAATTAGGTCACAACAGCTATTCTCCTGGCTATATGCCAAACGCCGAGCACTGAATTATATTTGTTGTATTTTTGTCTAACAGAGTTAGCACTAAAAATACAGTGATTGTTATAATAATTGTTTTGACCTAATTTGTTTAGTCCTTATTATATAAGGCATTTGCAGATGGGTTGGAGTATAAACTCCTTATTTCTGTAGTTTGAATATTACCTTCTTTGAGTTTTAATCATCTCCAGATGATGCCAACTTTGTTGGCGAAACGCGCGTCGAGTGTAGTGTATAGTGTTTTGGTGTTTTGTGGAAAACTCAGTTAGTGTTGTCTTCACACCAAAGGTTCCAACCTACTCCAGGACTCTCTGGTAGTAAAATTTTGCATTATATTAATATACTAATTATATAATTTGATCACGGTATAGGGTGCTAGGACTAAATTAATTTCTATCGTATCCTTACTATAAATAAAAAAAGGTATTTCTAATCATTACAATCAAATTCCAGTATTCAACAATTTACATATTTACTTTTTCGGGGTAAATATAAATAAATGTTGTGAAGTAGTAATGATAAATAAAGGGAATACCGAATAGGCGCAAGAAATAAAATTTAATTTCAGTTTTCATGCTACTGATATGCAGTTCGATTTTAAAGTATTTAAAAATTAATAAAAAATAAAATGGCATTTATTAATAAATTCATAGAAAATTAAATATATATATATATATATATATATATATATATATATATATATATATATATATATATATATATATATATATATATATATATTGTACTTACGTTGTGGGATGTTCGATGTCCCTATAATTATAAGGGTCATAATCGCCAGCTTCAAGTGATTTTTTCAAATCCTTTAGTTCCACAACATGCGAATTGTCTTTATCTTTATGAGTTAATTGTTCGGTTGAACTTATGGCTGCAGAAAAACTGAAACAGAAAATATATATATATATATATATATATATATATATATATATATATATATATATATATATATATATATATATATATATATATATGCATATTATATACCTATAACAGCAACTAATGATATATCTAATCGAGTTAAATTCTTAACAAAACTTAGTTATTATTTGTTCTATAATTATTTAATTTTTTAATAAAATGTTCATGTCAGAGCATTAAACAAATCAGTTATTTAATTATGTATTTATTTAAACTTTTAAAACGTGTAACATTACTCAGTCGCTCATAAAATAGAGTAAATAATTAAGATGTGTTCCGTTATTAAAATGTTAGTTATCCTTTTAGTTTATCTGTCATTTTGAGGAGCGCGAAGGATATACCATTTATAAGGCTTCTAAGTTAATAAATATTTCAAATTAGTATTTCATTCCCAACTATGTAAAATATTTTATTTCAATGCAAATGAATCCAATTCAATTCAAATAATTTGATTTTGTTTTTTATATGCACATTTTTTATATATATACTTTTTGACGTCATCAATGTTGGAGTTATGCCATTTAAGAGGGCACATGTTTTTTTTTTACGTATGATACGATATATTTTATAGTTGGTTACTGATGGTAAATTGGCTTGATAAAAAAAGTAGCAAATTAATCGGAACAATGTTATCAAAAATAATAATTAATTCAAACAAAGACTATGAAATTAAACATGCAAATTGTGGCCCCATTCACATTTTGACAATATATCACAAATGTGAGGAAATATTATGTAATTAGATAGAATGTATGTCCCCATTCGTTAAGGTTTCCTTTCTTGTCTACTAAACGTTATTTTTCAGAAGTAAAATTTTGATATACTTATTTTGCACAATATAATTGCCATATTATTTGCTAAAAAATAAATGAAAGCCCATTTATTGTTATAGTTCGGGAGTTAATATTTCGAGAACAGAGTAGTTGATTTCAGTTCAACATACGGTTATTCAACAAAACATTTAGCAAAATGTTGCCGATATGCCGATATACCTTTTATTGCCCTGAAATCAATCGTAATAGTTTGCAGTACATTCATCATCATCACTCATCAGTGTACTATAATGCAGAAAACTCGCACTAATCTACATCAGCGTAAATTGATACATAATTAAAAGTCAAGGCCCCTTTGTACATGGAAATGTTAGAATAAGATGGCCTATTAGATATAAACTATTTTGTTTCATTATTACAAAAATTATAGAAAAATGTGTGAAGGTTATTTTTATGTATAGAATATATAAATAACTGTATAAAAACAAGAATTGGTAAAATATACTGACAACTATTATGATTTACGACAAAATAAGAGAAAATGAAATACCTTACTAAGCAATCTTCAATAATAAGGTGAATCATAAACAGAATAAAAGTATGTTACACAGTATTGTATATTAACCACCTATTTTTTTTTTCATAGCCATACTTAAGTAAAATTTCTTAGAATAGCATTGTGTTGACTATCTATAATAAATGTCTAAATTTTATTAATCACAATTTATTATAATAGTATGGGTGGATATAATTTATATTTATATGAAATAGAATATTTATAAATTAGGAGATACATACCTACGAAATATTTATGAATAATGGAATAATCAATTTATTAAATGTACGTCATTTAATAAAGTAGATTAGAAGGACTAATTTTCAGCAAATTTATAAAAATATATTGATTTTAATAATTTTTGCAAATAGAAAAAATATATTTAGTGCTGAATTAGAATTAATATATAATCATCATGTCTGATTGACGTTGAATGAGATTGTATCAAAGCTGTTATTTTACATATCGAGATTAATAATTATTTCTACTAGGCGCCCTGGCAATTTCCTTAGATCCACTGAAGCATTATTTTTGGGGCATGCTACATAGTATTTATGTACCAAAATTGGAAAGTAATTCCTTACATGATTTGTTTTGATGAGTAGATAAATTCCATAAGAGGCTTCATAGGCATATTCCTCTTTTATTATGTTCAAATACTTTAGAATATGCTGTACATAAAATATGCTGTATATGTAACAATATAATTGTTTAGCTAATTTCAACATAAAATGTAATTTACCAAAATCTTAGTGTCTCCTTAATACGTTTCTCTAGTGGACAACTTTCTAAGATGTTGTAGAAAAAAATCAATCAAATTCTTTACTATCCACTTCATGCCAATAAAAAATCCTTTTCATGATACAATTTAAAATTCTTTTGACTTCAATGAAGATATATATCGTTAACAGCATAGGATATTAAACTAACTCACACATTTTAAATTAACTAGGAATTACGCAAACGGTATCACCTGAAGAAAGAACTTTCAGTAAAAGTTGAAGCAATTAAAAATAATACTTTGTCTGGTTATAATTAACAATAGACCTTAATATTTAAAAATTAATTATTTGTGGCCTTACTGAATTATTATATTAAACGCCGGTATTAAAGACAAATCTTTCGGATAAGATAAATATTTTGGTAGAAAATTCTTGTATATTTTTGAACGCAAATACTATGTGACGTTTTGCATATATGTATTATAATTATTTTTTTAAAAAGTGTCACACCTGAATATGAAATTTTAGAATTTCTTTAATAAGTACTACAAATAAAAGAAACCAAAATCAAAAAGTGGAAAGAATTATGTTCTAGAAAAAAAACTCGTATACAATTATGTATTTATTGCTGATGTCATGTCAATATATACATATTTCATAATCAATCATCAAATTATGTACCACATACTCATAGATATACAATGACAGGCACATTTTTGCAAGATTCTTATTATCATATCGAGATTAATATCAAAGTTTACATATTTTCGAAATATGTGTATTATCTAATTACAATGCATTGTTAATGAGAGAATATGATTAGCGAACAACACGAAATCAGAGTCGCCGAAAGAATAAATCTCTATTTACTAAACGGATATTTTCGTGTGTCACGAAATTTTTAGGTCGATGTACGAAATGTTTTTCATTCGAATCTCGGCATTCCGACAAAATCAAAAAAGCAAATCGACCCTTGCGAATAACGTGGTATTATTATTATTATTATTATTATTTTTTTTTTTTACTAAAAGCCAGTCACCCCTTTCTGTGGCTCCGACTCACACAGAAGGTGCGCTGGTAATACCAGCAATCACTCCTCGCGTCCGCTCGGTTAGTGATTACTGGGCCGAGTCGTGTGCCCTGAGTAGACGTAGTGAGCCGAGAATTACGGCCTTCTGCATGCGACCGGCTAAGATTTCTGCCGAGTTTCGGCATGCCGGTATGTTCTTTAATTCAGAAAGCAGTGTATCTCTCGCTCCACCAAGGGCTCCTATAATCAGTACCTTCAATTTAACAGTATGGTCTGGATAGAGTCTACGGAGTTCGAAGATTAAATCTCGATATTTGGTCCGTTTCTCCTCCTCTTTCAAAACAATGTTACCATCACCGGGTACCGAGAACTCGATGACGAACATTGTCCTGATTTGGTGGTCGAGGAGGACTACGTCAGGCTTGTTGGCTTGTATTTGCCTGACGGTGGAAAACGAATAGTTCCAATATATTCGGCACTTCTCGTTTTCCACAACGGACTCAATATCCCCCGGAGCGTAAGGCAGCACTGGTGTCTCGTCTATCTGATACGAGTGCCTTAAATGATAATAAAGCACCCGCAACGCTGCGTTGTGTCTATGGATATAGGCCGAGACTGCATATGCCGGACAAGCCGACAGTAAATGCATCAATGTCTCCGGCGCCCCACGGCAGGCCCTGCAGCTGACATCAGGGACCTCCATACCCATGACACGACTCCGATAGACGAGCGTGTTAAATACATCATCTTGGCAAGCCATGATGAATCCCTCGGTCTCTGAATTTAGCCCGGCTGACCTTAAGAAAGCAAAGGTCAGCCTTTCGGATAAGCCCAGGGCTTCCATATTCCTATAGAAGACCCCGTGCATGGGTTTATCCTTGTGAAGCTGCAGAGCTCTTAAATGCTCTGCAGCTTTTACTTGGGCTTTTAACTGAACGGGTTCCAACTCGGTGACAGAGTTGTGATTGGCCCGTTCGGTATCGAAGACGAGACCGAGATCATCGGCTGCTCTACGTGCTGCCTTAAATAAAAATGCTCTTATCCCTGCATGTTCGTGATCTCGGACCATGCAGAGAAGGGGATCCGAACTCCTGATAACTTTACAGGCTCCGTCCAGAACCATCCTGTTATGAAGACACTCCAAACTCAAGAGTCCACGACCTCCGCGATATCGTGGGAGATATAGCCGTGGACCGGACGATCTAGGATGCAAACTCCTACTGAGATGCATCCTCTTTCGGATTACTACGTCGAGTTGTCGCAGCTCCTCCTGTGTCCATTTGACTACTCCGAAGGAGTAGACAAGGATCGGAACGGCAAGCATGTTTGTTGTTGCAGACACCTTGTTCTTCCCCGACAGTTCTGAAGACCAGATCTGTCGGAGGCGGTGCTGATACTTGCCGCGGAGAGCGTTTTTTATGACACCTACCTCTTGGGTGGAGCGTTGCTCAAGATCCAAGTAGGCGTACGACTCTCCGGCATCTAAGTGATGTAAGATGCTTCCGTCTACTAGCTGCGCATCCTCTGCGTATTCCCGGCTTCGTCCTCCCTTGAGATGAACCAGTGCACATTTGTCCAACCCGAACTCCATCCCGATGGCCTGCGTGTACTCCTGCACCACCCTCAGGGACTGGCGTAATTCCCTTTCTCCGGAGGCATAAAGTTTTAGGTCATCCATGTAAAATAGATGGGTGACCTTATGCCTCCGATCGCCGGGGGTGCCGCAGTTATAGCCACGGGTCTTCCTGAGGGACACGGACAACGGCAACAGTGAGATGCAAAACAGAAGGGGGCTAAGGGAGTCTCCCTGAAACACGCCCCTTCTAAACGACACCGGCTCTGTCCGGACTCTAGTATCACCCGATGTTATGGTAAACCGAGTCCTCCAGAGCGGCATCAGTTCTTGAATGCATCTCACTATAGGACCGGGCACCACAAGGCATTGGAGCAAGTGAATTATTAGCTCATGCGATGTCATATCGAATGCCTTGCGGTAGTCGATCCAGGCCATGGAAAGGTTTCGCTTGTACTGCACGGAGTCCTGCGTGATACATCTGTCAATCAACAGATTCTCCTTGCAGCCAGCGACACCCCTCTTAGACCCTCGTTGTTCGTATATCCCCTCGAAAACCGGCTCAACTGCTAGGAGTACTCGCGTGTACAAGATGCGTGTAAACACCTTGTAACAGACGTTTAAGCAGGTTATCGGTCGGTAGTTCTTTGGGTTGGACAAATCTCCGGTCTTCGGGATTAGCACGGTTCGCCCCTCAACAACCCAAGAAGGAATTTGCTGCTCCCCATTTAGCCATGTGGTAAAAATTCTGGCTAAATGGCGGTGGATACTAGGTAATTTTTTCCACCAGAAGTTATTTATCCCATCGGGACCTGGAGCAGCAAAGTTCTTAGAGCCCGCAAGAGCCCTTTGAACCTCTTCAGGGGTTATCGGGTGGCACACTTCTTCTGGTCGCTGAAGACCTTCGCAAAAGTCTTCAAAGTGTGCCAGGGCTGGAGTGTCTCTTTGGAGTGGGAGCTTCTGCTCGTACAGCGCCTTCCAAAAGTTTTCCACCTGATCTACAGTCGGTGGATTTTCGACAACAGGTTGAGGCGGTTCGAATAGACGCGAGGGTTTTTGGCGGAACAAATTATTTTCCGCCAGTCTTCGCGCCCGCCTCACTAGTGACTTTTTGCATGTCACTAGCATCCGTATCCTATCAAGGCAGTGCTGTTTGATGGTACGCAGCACCACCTCATTAAGTGTGTGATGGACGCGTCTTAAATTAGCGGCGATTCGCCGTAATTTTTGCGTGAAAGGCCTATTGGCCGCCATATAGTCCATCACACATTGGATACGAGATACCTGTTGTCTTGCCGACTGGATCTTGGCCTCCATCTTCCGTACACGCCACTCCGCTCTCTCTCGCGGAGAGGAAGAGTTGTTCGCCCTCTCCATATGAGAGAAGCTCTCGACGGCAGTGTACAGGGCACAATTTATGTGCCAGATGTCAGCCTCTTCTGGAAGCGATGCTTGAACTTCAGCATCCACTCTGGCCAGGTCTTGTGGCCTAGGGGGTCTTATGCGATGTAACCCCCTTCTGGTACTGAGGCCCTCTACTATTGGTGGAACGGTGAAGACCGCATCCTCAACTGGTTCATTAGGCAGCCTTTCAGCTACCTCATTCGCCAATCGGGGCGAAGTCCTCACATAGCCCTTTCCACGAAGATAGGATACATAATCACGCAGATTCTGCGGCGTGAAGGCATCATGCTCTGGGTGTAATTCACACCACAGGGCATGCATACGTGCCATGTATCCCCTCCGTATGGGCTCACTGCTTTCATAGCAATGCAGCAGGTCGTCCCTCAGCTCGTCGGTCCACTCAAAGCGTCCATGTCGTTGGCGTGCGTCGTTTTCAGGCAATCCATCCATTTGGGCCCCACCACCTTGCCCATGACCCCTATCCGAACGGGGTCGATCGTGGGGGCCTCCTCTTCTGCCATTTGGAACAAGAAGTTCGGGCTTACCGGGGAGTTAGCCCAGTAAGCCCACGGCCGACACTAGAGGGGAATTTTATCCCCTCCCGGGTGCGCTGGTGCTGCCGGTCCGGTTTTGCACCCCAGCTGGAGTAAGTGGTGTCGCTACTCACCAAAGGCCAGATGGATGTTGTGCGGCCCCTCCTGCTTATTATTATTATTATTATTATTATTATTATTATTATTATTATTATTATTATTATTATTATTATTATTATTATTATTATTATTATTATATTATATTGGTTTGGCCCTCATCAGCCACTGATCGCATTGGTTATCCCTTGGCGATCCCCTCTTATCCGGGTCATTATCCAAAAATGCTATCCCATAAAAGGAGCAATTTAGGCACGTCCCCCGCCTTAAGCCTGCCTCCTCTAGGATAACAGGGGGTAGGTGTAAAGAAGATATATAAGATACCCTAATATAAGATACCTCTTCTCCTCCAGTGCGGGGTAGGTGTAAAGAAGATGAACCTGGGTTTCCTCGTCTTCTTTACAGTATCTGCAGGCCGGGCTATCAGTCAGCCTCAGCTTGTGCTTATATGCATTCAGGCTACTATGGTGGCCCGTTATGATTCTCACCAGGGCTTTGGCTTTGCGCCTGTTCAATTTAATGAATTCTTGGGCCTATTTCTCAATCTCTTAGTATTCGATGAAGAGTTTGGTTATTCGACAACCCGTTACTCCTCTCCATCTTTTATTGTGCTGGTCTCTTGCCCAGCCAATGATGCGGTCTCTGATCAGATTCCGACTTATTCCCACTGCAGGTTCTGGTCCATAGAGGTTTTCCCTGGTCCCTAGTCTGGCAAGGTCATCTGCAATTATATTTCCCTTAATGCCATTATGCCCAGGTATCCATAAGAGTTCCACCGGTCCCTTCTCTGCCAAGTGGTTCAATGCTTCATAGCGATTATAGACCAGCTTCGACTTTGTCGTTGCTGAATTCAGGGCTGCCAACGCCGCCCTGCTATCCGAGCAGATACATACCTTCTCCTAGGTCCGATTTTGGTCGGCCCCCAGAACACCGCATGTAATTCCAACTAGCTAGGCCTGGTGTGCGGTAGTGTATTTGCCCAAGGAAATGGTTTTACCTATCCCGTCGTGTCGCCTATACACCCCCGCACCCACTCTGTTCCGACTCTTGGCGCCATCCGTGTACCAGATGTCTCCATTGAGCGGTAATCCAGCTCGACCCTCCATACAGTCGGTCTTACTGGTGAGGGTGATATTATATTTCTTGTCAAACAGGAAGTGGACACCCGTACTGTCAGAGGGAATCCATAGGACTCCCTCCTCAGCTAGCTCTCTTGAGAGTCTATTCAGGTCCCTTACCTTCCTATTTATGTTTCCCACCCTGCGGATTGCCTTTGCGGCTTCCGCTTTCAGGATGACATTAAGAGGTGGTATATCAGAGGTGGTCAGTATCCCCATCGCCTCGATCGATGTTGATCTTGGGGCTCCGGTTATACTTCTAAGAATCAATCCTCTTAAGTCAGTTGGCTTCCGACTTTAAACAGGCTCTCTCCCACCAGACCAGTGCTGCATACGTCCGTCTGGGTTTGAGAATTGCCTCATACATCCATTTCATGGTTTCCGGTTTCAAGCCCCAGCTATTACCAATGGCTCTTCTCAGTTGCCAAAGTGTTGCTGTGATCTTGGAACATATGTAACTTAGATGTTTTCCCCATGACAGTTTCCCGTCCAGGATTACTCCTAAGTATTTCACTTCGCTATTATAGCTTAGTTCTTGGCCACCAAGTTTCAGCGGACATGTTTTGTTCCACTTGTATTTCTTGGTGAACACCATCACCTCAGATTTAGAGGGATTGACCGAGAGGCCCCTCTCCCTGCACCAATTCCCAGCCTATAACGTAGTAACTTTAATTTTTTGATCCGAAGCCTCTAGAGGCATGCTCCGGAGGTGCCCTCAATATGAACGAGGGGACGGGACGGCGCAATATTATTGCGATTTGCTTACTCGTTCCTTATTAATTCGCATCATACTCTCAAGATGATTTTATATTTAACCCGAAGTTTATTGCCGAAACGGGTTATGTTCCAATAGGATCTTTTCCATTAATTTATTCCTTTGCATTTTTCTAAATTTATGTTTCATTAGTATCGTTTTCAGACTGATATTATCGTTAGCGCTAGTATCAGTTTTGATGACTTATTTACCTGACTTAGTGATATCCCTGGAGCTTCGTTAATATTTTCTAGAACTACTGTTGAAAGAATATTGGTTTTTAATATATGTTCCACATTGTAAAGTCTATAAACCGATTTATATGAAAATTATTAATTAAAGTACGTTTTAATTACGTATATTTGCTATATTCTAAATTGTTCTTTTCCGTTAGTACCATTTTCAGACTGAATGTTTTTGACGATTTGTTTACCTGACTTATGCGAATAATCCCTGGAGTTTCAATAGAACGAATAATGATATCTAATATACATTACATATTGTCAAGTTTAGAAAACGATTTATATAAGACTTATTAATAAAGTATATTTTCAGAAAATTACTCAAAATAAATTAGTAACTTATTCCTAGTAGAATACGTAGAAGTTTTAAAATAATTTAGTGTAAAACACAGCGTTGCATAACAAAAATAATTGTAGCCGTTTACATTTTCTTGCTTTAAAATATCACATTTCGTACTGGTAAGTAATAAGCAAAGATGCTGCTTATCAGTAATGTTACACTCGGATATTTCCATGGTAGTAGGGACGCCGTCACGTAGGCTTAAGATATTCGAATCGATGCAGGTACGAGCAATTCAGTTTACCTTTTCCTTCGTGTTTAACTACCTGTTCTTTATTAGTTGTGGCACTGTAAATATTATATTTTTATCTTGTCTGTGTGATTTTCGCATAACGTAAATATATGGCAAGTTTTCAGTAATACGCGACTGTTTGCGCACAATATTACAGGGTTTATATGGGAATTTCATTATTAATTTAAAATATGATGGGTCTCAAATAAAATATTTGGTTTGTAATCGGAGTTTGTTGATCTTTAAGAAATCTTTATATGCAAAGCATGTAAACAGTGCAACATATAAATAACAGACGGTGGTCAAAGGCTTTATACTGAATTTATCTTCGATTTACTTTTTATGCTGTGTTCGTGTAATGTGCTGTTATGTATATTGAATTAAGGAATATTTTGTCAGTTTCGAAACAAATATAATCCTACAGGGAAATTGTCGAGCAAAATACATGACAAAGACATTTATCATATGTGCGCGAAAGACTTAATATAGTAATATTAAATCCATATTAACCATTTAAAAAACGAAACAAGACAATAGATTATAAAGAACATTCCGTGAGCAATGGTATAGTACAGCTCGTCAATAATAGGAACAAGTCTCAAAACTGCGATATTGGACCGCCCGCGAGGTGCGCAGTAAAAAGCCTGGTCTTTACTTAGTCGCATTGAGACCTTTGCAGAGTGAATATCGATGAATATATATTGAATGTGAATGTACACAGAGTTCGCTCTGGCCGCGCGTAAAGTGCATCCTTTTCCCTCCGAATGCTGCCTCACTCTTCCTTCTAGGCATATCCAGAGAATGTCACACTTTTTCCTATTCTTGACGAATACATACATTTGATCAGCTTCGAATTTTATCTGCGTATTTATTAGCCAATCAAAGATTAGAAAAACGTACTAGCGAAGCAATTCAGTAATTGATATCAACTGCACTTTAAAAATTTAATTTTCAATACATCAAGTATTTTCATATCTTAGTGATTGCACCGTACTTTTAATTTGTATGGATCGTTTACTTAAAAATGTGTCGTAAAATGATTCTAATGTGCATTAATCCACAGCAAAGCGTTTTTTCTCAAATCGCTCAAATGTATTTGGTAATTTCGTAAACAGTGTTTGTGAAATTCCAAAGTACGTTTGGAGAGCCAGAGCTCATTTCCAGAGTCGAAACCGCGTGTCATTATTTGTAAAACTTTTAAAAAATGAGGTTTTACAATTCAATGGTGAAGAGCAAGTCAGATAGAATTCATGTTGCTGAAGTGGAAACACATTTGAAAAATATCCACAGTAATTACACAGAACTAGGGGATGACAAAATTAAATTACAAACAGAAACTACTTAACGATCTTCTTGCGAATCAATAGCGAATTGCAAGCAGTAGAAAACGTGTAAAAGTGCTACAGACTTTAAATAATGAGAAATGTTCTTTAAATAATGTTTCGGGCGTTCTTAAATAATTTTAGACACCATTTAAATTATGCAATATCTAGGTTATATCTTTCGATGTCGAATAAGCGCTTTCTTTATATGAAGCGCTTTCTCTTTTTCACCGCACTGGACATCGCTCACGGAAACGACTTTAGAGACGCAATGCTGCATATGGATAATCGAGTAAATTCGAAGTTATAATGCTAACTAGGTAAGTATTACATATTATACAAATTATTATAACCTATACGTAGTTGCTTATATAGTGCACCGCCGCTGATGAGGCATCCAAAGTGGGCAAGTCTAAAGATAACGATAAATTTAAACAGTAATTCAAATTATGTATCACAGAATCATCGACAAGTACTTATGTTGCTTACATATATCACAATCGTTACTATTTTTTAGAATAAATTTTAAAAACTTGGTCATTATGTAAGTCATTCACAGAAAATAATTCCGGGACCATCAGATAATAATCTATATATATATATATATATATATATATATATATATATATATATATATATATATATATATATATATATATATATAAATGCTAATGCAAGGATAAGTTTGAAAATTCAAAATATTTGCTATTCTTATGATTTGTAGCGCTGAGTGATGGTTAAAGATTTACATATTGAATCTTAAACGCATTAACTGACGTATTAGTAATACCATATTATATATTATTTTGGTTTGTATTAATGGCGTTAATGATAAGTTATTAAATAATTTAAACCACAAGTTAAACCGAATATCTAGGTACAAATACAAATTTCATGTTTAACATTGTTGAGATATGCTTTAACTAAACCAATGCTTATAAACAAACAAATATTTGTGTTTTGCTTGTAGTCATTTACATTAGTACACATTGGTACCTTGAAATCATAAATAGATATCAAGTTTTTAAAATCGCAGAAGCCACCGGTATACATTTAGATGCCATGGACTAAAGAATTTAAAAATAAAAATGTTTTTTATCACATACACATACTTGAATTTTTGAATCTTAGTATGTACGTAGAAGATAAGTGTTGTATTTAATATATGAAGATTTATTGGTCTTTAGTTGTTAAAAATAAGGCAAACTGATTTGGATACACACTTCAATGCAAATATTTCATATGTACACTGATTTCAAAACATGTTTTTATGGCATAAAATATTCAATGTTAATTAAACGAGAAAATTATCTGCGTACTTTACTAAATACTTGACAACTAAAATTAGTTAAATAATTGGTTAGATACATAATATATAATAAAATATTTATTTCATTAATATATGTTTTTCTTACACATAAAGTTTTATCTGCAGTATTTTCATCATATTACGAAATACATATGTATAAAGTATATTATATAAGTGGATAAAATAATGTTATTCCAAGAAAACAGGGTTGGTGCATAAAACAAAATAAATATACATATTTTAAAATATGTACTTACATATAACATTATAATAAAGGAAAAGCAAAATTATACAAGTCTAAATGGAAAAACATGATATGGGATGGAGTGTAATCTTCTTCTGGTACATTCTTATTTCTTGGATCAGTTTTTCATCCTGAACATGTTTGATTATTCCCCTATTGAGAATCCAATTGTTTCTCTTTGTTTTCAGCAAGCTCGAACTCCAGTTTATAAGGACATTGAGCGTAAATATAATTGTTAGCTATTAGACCAAGTTCTTGAAGAAATTCGTGCTAATAGTAGGCTTAAGGGTTCTAGAGGCCAAATAAAATGATCAATTAGAGGTAGAATTACTGCGACCCCTGTAGCCGAATGGGAGAAACTAGCCTTTGCACTGAAAATTATAGAATAGTGGGGTTACGGTTTGTCAAGAATAGAAATGTTCAAAGTAGTTCACTTGTACGTGGAATCAAATAACATCAAAACCCTTAAAAGTTACCCTGACGAAAACTGGTTTCTTAATTTCAAATTTCGGCATGGTTTATCTGCTGAAGAAGATAATAAGAGAAACTGAATCTCTTGAATATATTAGGAAAAAGATAAGAAACTCGTTTATAGTGGGGGAATATTTCGATTTGTTGAAAGATATTATGGATACCTAATAGCTTTATGGCAAGCCCCACTTAATATGGATTTTGGTTGTCTGTATTTTGCTTTAACCCTTCATGCACTTAAGTTGTTGATGCTAAAAACACTCCCTCATCGTACTCCTTCTTCTATGGCGTTGTTAAATTTTCTACTTGGGTTCTGGATTGGATCCTGGACTCTAATTCAGATGTTTCTTCTCCAATTTATATAATTTAATGTGCCTTTAATCGACCCCTCAACAGCGGAGCAAATACATCTTATGAGAATTTCAAGCTGGAACATTTTACCCAAGGTAAATGTGTACTTAAGAGGTTGTTAAAAGGAAATTGGATAAAACCATCAAAAGCCTTTTGTTTTACGTCCTGCAGCTGATTTATAATCTAGGTAACAGTCTTAAATGATAAATAAAATACATTTTGAGTTAACATGGAACCACTAGAAACCGACAAAGTTGAATTCTACTAAAATTGGTAGGCAATGACCTAACTCCACCCTAAAAGGTTAATGACAAAAACTGTGATAAATCAGTTATTGGAGATTGACCAGAAGAATATTATTTTATATTACAGGATGGGTTTACAGGCTTTTACAGGATGTCCTATCTATTCTATGAAAAATACAAGAATATACTTAGGTTATCTATATATAATAAGTTTTATTTAAATTACAATAAAATATTTTGTATATTGGTGGTGAGAGATAATCTGAATTTGGAAGTGCAGTTTAGTAATAATATCTACTTAACATAATAAAATTATTTATTTTAACACGCATTTTATATACTGTTTTTTATAAATTACAATTTCTTTGATTAAAGAGGCAAATTTGGGAGATTTCTGATTAAATCAAGTACTCATGTGGCTTACTAATTATAAGATAAATAAGCAATGCAAGTATATTATAAAACATTTTATTTTCAACTTAATTAGCAGAATAATTATTACTTCTTTGATAATTAGCCAATGGGATATATGATTCTCTGTGTGGAAAACTATATATATATATATATATATATATATATATATATATATATATATATATATATATATATATATATATATATATATATATATAAATGCCTTAATATGATAGTAGTTTAGTAAAAATTGTATATTTTGCTTAAGGAATTTTCCAACTGACGCCATCAATATCAATGTAAATCTATAATTAATTTTAGAAACAAATGAATAATAAACTACAAGTTAAAAAATATCGTTTAATATCGTTTTTACTAACTAAAAAAAAATTATATAAAAATTATAAAGGGGATACTCTTGAAAGTATCCCCTTGAAAACACAGTCCATTCGTATTATACGTGAATAAAATTTTAAAATTATAATATCTAATCTATATTCACGTTGTACTTTATTATATGTTAATATATTAAGTACTTATATGATTATTTAAATAAAATGTGTGTGTAACTGATGTAAAAATAAATTACAGTTAGACTGTAAAATGAAAAAGGCTTTAAGGCTATACTTACTACTGCTTTACTTTGAACAGTTCAAATCTTTATTTGAAAGAAAATGACGGCGTAACCAATAATTGGTATGAAAACTATGAAACTTACACAGAATTTAATTGTGAAAAATATAATTATTAAAGTAAAATATAATTATTAAAATAAATATTCCCACATGTTAATGTATTTACGTTGATAATAACGAATATGACATTTGATAATATATGTATGTTATACTTTAATCGTAAATTATACCTGGCCATACATAGTCATAGATATATCAGCTCACATAGATATATATGCTTCACTATTATTTTCTGAAAAAAAGTCATATATATAAAATACCAACTTGCAGTAAACACTTTTATTGGTTTGTCTTATCCTTTAATTTCCTTTATCTTATAGTTTCTTCTTATATGAAAGCAAAGCTATATGTATTCAAATTAACGGTAAATATTAATAATTTAATATTTACAGTAAAAATAAGAGTAGGACAAAACAAATGACATGCAATTTTCAACATTTTGTTGGCCACGTTTTGTCATATCCATATCAATAAAGACATACAAAGAACCATCTGGCTTAAAAATGGTTTGGAAAATGAAAACGTTATTACTTTTCCGCATTCCACTATAAGCGGAAAAGTAATGTAATCGTGCAAAGAAAAAGTGAAAAAAACAAAATATTTTTGGGTTTATTTTTCGTTTTTCGGCCTAAAAACAAAAAAAAAATGGTTTCTAAAAAATGTTTGCTGTGTGTGTATCGTCGTTGTCGCATAACCTCCATTTATGATTTGGTTTATTTTTTCTCGGCCACTCAATTTCGAGATAGAGATGTTCTACGTGCGGAAAAATCCGTTTTAAGGTTTTAAAACTGTTTATTTTTATGTAAACTGCTGTGTAACTAAAAATTTGTGTTTTGGGAAAATTGTGAAAAAAAATTTGTGAGGACACACAGAAATCGACTTCCTTTAAAGTGAGCAATGGAGGAACGATTCCCATACAGAGAGAGAGACAATGCTCAGGGAGTGACGTCAAACTTTCCCGTTGAGGGGGATGACACATAATAGGAATTATATCGGTGTAGTTACCTCTATAGGAAAACACAATAGGGCATCCTTATATGTTGTAGATGTGGAGCAATCTCTTTACTTTTATTAGCTCAATTTCAAGCACTTAATTGAATGCCCACCGTATTATCAAACTAATTGCCTGTATTGAGTACATCAATAATTTCATGAATATATTGAATTAACATATTTTACTTTTCCGCACTCCACTATACGCGGAAAAGTAATGTAATCGTGTAAATAAAAGTAAAAATTTTTTTTTCTAGGGTTTATTTTTCGTTTTTCGGTCTAAAAAAAAGGTTTTTAAACCATTTTGTGTGTGTGTGTGTGTGTGTGTGTGTGTGTGTGTGTGTGTGTGTGTGTGTGTGTGTGTGTGTGTGTGTGTGTGTGTGTGTGTGTGTGTGTGTGTGTGTGTGTGTTAGCACACACTTTGTTTCTTGTTAGCACGATATCTCAACTAAATCACGTTGGATCTATCGGATTTTGACTGATTCTGATCGGAGACATAAGAAAGCACGATGGTGAACTCTTTGAGAATTTTTTTTAGCTCGATAACTCGACTAAATCGTGTCGGATCGATCGAATTTTAACTGATTCTGATTGTGGGCGTCTCTCAAACGACACCTATTGATATTGAGGTGGATAGGGCACACCCCACTCTGTCCATGGGTCATGAGAAAGCAGGATGGTGGACTATTTGAGGATTTTTTTTGTTAACACGATAACTCAACTAAATCGTGTCGGATCGATCTGGTTTGACTGACTCTGATCGGGGACGTCTTCCAGACGATACCTATTGATTTTGAGGTGGATAGAACACATTCTACCATGTTCATGGGTCATGAGAAAGTACAATGGTGGATAATTTGGTAAATTGTTTTTGTTAGCACGATCACTCAATTAAATGGTGTCGGATTGATTGGGTTAAGACTGATTCTGATTAGTCTGATGAATTAGTACGATGGTGGACTATTTGAGAAGAATTGAAAAAGTAAAATTGTCGCATAAAACACATATTCTGCATTTATGTGTTGGTTTATTTTTTCTCGGCCACTCAATTTCGAGATAAAAATACGTGCGGAAAAGTCCATTTTAAGGTTTTAAAACTGTTTATTTATTTTTATATGTATCATTAATGATATCGATAAGTTTTAGATACAGGATAGTGTCGTTTATGTTGAACGTTTAGTTTATGTTGGACATCGTACTAAATTCTTACATAAAACCTAAATGTCGTAAAGGAAACCAACTACGTGAGTACTGAAGGAATCTAGTTGATGAAATTGTTACCAAAACAAATAATACTACTTTGAGCAGTTAAAGATGGATGTAATAGTATACAATGTGACTATATGCATAATCATTGTAACAATTACCTAATTATTAATTAATGAGTATAAAGTATTTACTGTAAATTTTCGCTTTTATATTTATTGCAATATTTACCAATTTGACTTTAAATTTTTAATATGCATCACTCTCTTCACTAAATGAATATCATTTTGACCAGTTTTTAACATATGATGCAGAACAGTAGATCGGTACTGAATCAGATCAGTTCTTTATAATGTTATGTATTTTAGTACATAATCAGTTATGTATTTTAGTACATATGCCGCCTATCATATTCGTATGTTCCATATCTAGGAATAATGTCTTAATGTTTTGACAATCATGATCTCGCAAATTGTTTTGTATCTCAGTAATATATATTAATTTAATTTTAATTATAAGGATAATAGACCAAATTAAATGAGTATACTGTGTTTATATCTTTGGAAATTTAAGATTATTTAAACTCCGCCTGGGGTTGGTTACCGGGTGGATTGAGTAGCCTGGTAACTGCCACTGCCGGTCCCAAGCCCGGATAAAGGAGGAGGGTTCCTAGGTCAGGGCAGTACCCTACCTAGGCTAAAGAACTACACTGCTCATAGAACCGAACCTTTGCCTTCTTTCAGGCAAAGAGACGAACAAAAACAAGCAAATTGCTTGCATATAAGAAGGAAGAAGAATAAGAAAGATTATTTTCAAGTATAACATAAGAGAAGAATATATATTGTAACTAAACGTACGTAATTGAATTCTTTCTATAATATCGTATAACCATACTACATTTTGTTGAAATATAATAATCCGCTACATAATCTAGAGAATCCATATATTTATAATCTGAATATTCTTTAATGTTTGACATAAAATTGAATAAAAGCTCTTCGTCTCTTGGATTGTGAAGAAAAAAGTGTAAGTGGATTATCGCCTCTTTTACATTGATATAAATATAGGCATATACCTGTATATAATTTAGTGACATTTTAGCATAAATCTTGAAGCACATGTATAAGAAACAAATAGTTATATACCGAAATGTACGGTGAAATATCACGATAAACATGGCATCCAAAGCATACATACAGCATGTAATACAGGTATAAACAATTACATTATTTCTACTAGTGTATACCCGTACACTTTGCTATTAAGAAAGAATGTTACTGTTGTTGCGGTTACCTTCCCTTGAAATATAGGCAATAAGGAATTAATTTTAGTTAATTATTCCCTTGATCGTAAAACAGTTGCGTCCTCTTGACGCAAAAACAGATTTGATTAATTCAATATAGCCTATACAGGGTGTATAAAATATAATTTTCAATATTTTAACCGTTGATAGTTTGGGCCGAAACGAACAAAAAGTGTCATGTAATATGGGATTCAACTTCACGAATTATAAGAAAAAATGTATAAATCGCGTAATAATATATATATATATATATATATATATATATATATATATATATATATATATATATATATATATATATATATATACAGTGCTATTCAAAAGTCCCCTCCCCCCCTCTTATATTTGGAACGATTATACATAAACTAGTGAAATTTGGTGACTGAATATTAAGGGTTGTAAACTTCCAAACTTCCCTACTAGTGATGATATATGACGTATGCGTCAAAGATGACGTCACAAGGTCATTGTGACCAATAATGTTAAATGGAACCCTATGACAAGCGACACCTCTTTTAAAAGGTATCGAAAAAACGTATTCAATGATACTAATATTGTGTCTGTTTACGGCAGTTTTGACAACTGGCTTTCAAAAACCGCAAAGCTGTGATGAATTAAATCAGTTAATAATAAAATTTAAAATTCAAGGTCCGCCACTGGATAGTTGGATGGTAAATAATCTGACGTTTTTGCAAGTCTCCCCAATTTGATGTTTTTTTAGCTGTCAAAGTTTTTATACATTTAATAATTTGTGTATTGTTGATCGAACGTTTAACTGTTTTAGTACCTTGTGGTAATTTTAAAATATTTGTACATTCAATAATTTGTTAAACTGTTGTGAGCTGAACGTTTAAGTGGAAGTAAGATCCTAATACTTGGTGAAACTGGAGAAAATATTCATGCAGCAGAACGTATTTTTAATTAAAGGTTTCCCGATCGCCCAGTTTCGAGGACTTATTTGAGAGAGCTTCTTCGTAAGTTTAAAACAACGGGTAGCATTAATGATGCAAAACGATCTGGCAGACCACAAATTTCTGATGAGAAAAAAGTTGATATACTGGCAGAAGTAATAGTAAATCTTACTTCTTCAACAACTCAAGTTGCATCAACCTGTGAAGTCAGTCAAAGTACAGTGCACAGGGTGTTGAAGAAAAACAAATTTCACCCATACAAATTAAAAATGGTTCATCAACTCTCAGACGACGATTCAGACCGAAGACTGCAATTTTGTGAAAATATGGAGACTAAAATTAACCAACAGCCAGACTATGTCAAAACAATTTGTTTTAGTGACGAAAGTACTTTCTATCTAAATGGAAATGTAAATACACAAAACGTGAGATATTGGAGTGACGCAAATCCTCACATGGTTCGTGAAACACATACTCAGTATCCCGAGAAGGTCAATGTTTGGGCAGGTATACTGGGAAACCACATCGTTGGGCCTGTTTTTTTAAATACCAACTTAACCGGTGAGGTGTATCTGCAGATGTTGCAAAATGCAATAGAACCGTTAATCCTTGAAATTTTGGAAGATAATCAAGATGAATTCGACATTTTGGAAATAACATTCCAACAAGATGGTGCTTCTCCACACTATTACGGTGCAGTAAGACGGTATTTGGATGAAGAATATCCTGTTAGATGGATTGGACGACGAGGTTTAATGGAATGGCCGCCTCGATCACCGGACCTCACACCTTTAGATTTTTTTCTGTGGGGGTATCTTAAATCGAAGGTTTACGCTACTCAGCCTGACAATATTGATGTTTTAAAACAACGTATTCTTACAGAATGTAGGGCTATTTCCGCAGACACATTTGAAAAAGTACGAGAAGAGTTTCGCCATAGGATGTTTTACTGTCAGGAAGTAGATGGAGCTCACTTCGAACAATTACTATAAGTAGGTACTGATTCTTGAATCTGTAATTAAAATTATTATCCAAGTTTACTGATTACTGATTTAATCCGTCAAAACTACCATAAATACAAACAATATTAGTATCATTGAATACGTTTTTTCGATACCTTTTAAAAGAGGTGTCGCTTGCCATAGGGTTCCATTTAAAATTATTGGTCACAATGACCTTGTGACGTCATCTTTGACGCATACGTCATCTATCATCACTAGTAGGGAAGTTTACAACCCTTAATATTCAGTTACCAAATTTCACTAGTTTATGTATAATCGTTAAAAAGATAAGAGGGGGGAGGGGACTTTTGAATAGCGCTGTATATATATATATATATATATATATATATATATATATATATATATATATATATATATATATATATATATATATATATATATATATATATACATAACCGCATAATAATGGAAATAATAAATATATTAAGGGACAACAATAAAAGTAAAAGCTACATTTTTCAACGTTTATTTATGGAATTCATTAAATAATAAAGTGCTCAAAGAGCAATAAATATTATTTTGTAAATATGACATTATTTTTAATATTAAATATTCCTTTATTATTTAACAAAATCCACAACGCTTGTAATTTTTACTTTCACTTTTGTCCCGTAATGTATTTATTATACAGCTTGTTAAGAATCGGAAAAAGTGTGAGATTCCCTGTGTATGCGTGGAAGAATGCATAGGGCAGCATTTACATTCACATTCAATATATATTCATTGATATTCACTCTGTAAAGGTCTCAATGCGACTGAGTAAAAACGAGGCTATTTACATCACACCTCATGGGTGGTATGATATCGCAGTTTTGGGATTTGTTCCTGTTCTTGACAAGCTGTACTTATAGCTAGGTGATTTATAGTACCTATAAATTAACTATCAGCACCTATGCATATAACTATTAACTCCTTACACCCTGTATTATTTCAGACAAATGTATCGAACGTGTTTCATTACATTTTTGTCAATTGTGTACATGTTTTATTTTCATACAATGTAAATATCATTTTAAAAAACAACTTAGGAAGATTTAAAGCCAAATAGAAAATAAGTCATTCTTTTAGTCATTCTTATTGGATTTTCTCGTTTGTAATTTAAGTTGAATTAAACATGACACTTTTTTTCATTATTGTGAACAATATATAAAGTAGAATTTGTTTTAAATGATATATGTTGTAGAAGTCGTGCATATTTATATTCTATATTTAAAAGGCACTAAAACTCGTACATGCTTGCAGTAGAAGTACAATTTCAAACATAAATATTTTAAGCCAATAGGGAAACATTGAAAACTGGAGATCAAAGAAGTTACTGTAATAATATTTATGAAATTTACTAACCCAATAATAACTTTCAACAGGTGTTTTCTAAATCCGGTTTAGTTTTCAAATATATGATATTATAACAATATAATTTCACGTTATAAATATACACTGTACAAATATACTTATGATGTAAAATGGACATTTTTTTGTGGGAAATATCCAACACATATTCAATTATTATGAATTAAAATTACATGTATATCTTAGAAGTAATTTATTTCAAAAATACTTAGTAAGTTCGCAAGCAAAAACTAAAAAGAGGATAATTGCGCATATCCGTCTAAGATTATGTAAGGCCACCTTCCTCAAGGACGAAATAATAAAGTAATAAAAATATTTATCAGGAATACTTAAGTAATTCTTGTACAAAAATTATGGCATTTAGTTTATTACACACTCTCTTGTTAGTGCATTCTTTTAGAAAATTGTCAAGAACAGTAGGACGGTCATGTTTACTAAAACGTACCATGAGATATTGTATTCTAAAGATTTAATTTTATTGTATGTAAGCAGGAGTTTCATTTTCAATTGCTGCTAGCTTCAGCTAGAAAAAGCTTCAGGCATACGTTTTTGATAGGTACATAAAACATTTCAGTTCTATTTTTATAAACAAATAAAATAATTTTGTATGTACTGTATACCTATAGCACTTTATATATTCAACAAAATGAATATCAAGGATTATAAATTAAAATTATCGGTAATGAATTTAAGATTCTGTATAGTTCAGTAAATATCATTAGATAAATAATTACTGCTAGTACTTTTAAAAATTGCTTGTTAGTGATGATACTTTTATTACTGTTTATACCTTTCACAATTATAAATATAATACTTTTACTACCGAGGCTTACACTATTTTAAATGAAATAAGAATTTTTCCCAGTTATACATAAGCAGTCGAGGCCAGGTTAGAAAACAATTTTATTGGTACTCTTCCTGTAATTCAAGGTTAAATAAATGTTATTGGCAAAATTTCTTATTTTTAGTTATCTTATTTTCATTTCAGTTTATTGTTTTTAATATTAAAAATTGTGGGAAAGTAAATTGATAAAAATACCATTCAATCGGTTAAGGATAATTATAAATTCTAAAAGTATGCATCTTCTTTGTTCAAAATAGGTTATTGATTGTTTCAATGGTGATGCAAAAATTCATGTGTCCAATAGCAAATTTTAAGTAATGCAGTATGATTATTGTAGAATGTAAGCGCTGATCAATGTCTTTATTCAGCATTTCTAAATAATAACATTCAGTTATTAGGGAAATATTACATTACAATATGCACAGAATATAAACTTATTATGTTCACAAAAGTTTAGCTTTTGTAAAACAGGAGATCATTGGAGAATACTCTATGTATAATATAACACATAATATAATAAAGCACACCATAATTCATGAATGCACAGCCATCTCTGACATCCTAGTGATAACTGATAATGCTGAAAGTACATATAATAAAAGAAAACTTTAAATAAATACCAAAAAATAATACTAAAATAAAGCAGAAAGCAAATAAAATTTCAAAAAATAGCATGAACTATTTTGAAAATATATTTCTATATTTTTATATTTATATCTTTTTCTTTTCATTTTGAGTCACATCTCATGACCCCAAAAATAATAAACTGAAATAATGAACATAAAAACTTTCGAAACCTATACTTTAACGGCTTTTTAAACAACTATATGATCCATTACGTATGAACTGTAATTAAAGGAAGTTATATTTACAGTAAATTTAAGTCAAATAAAATGTTTCGATTAAATTTTTTTGAAGAAAAAATGCATGTAATGTTCACGATCAATATCTTAAGGAATTAAAAAAGATAACTAAAAGATAAGTATCATATACGAGTATATGATAATGTATATGCGTATGGAATATATATATATATATATATATATATATATATATATATATATATATATATATATATATATATATATATATATATATATATATATATATATATATATATATATATATATATATATATATATATATATATATACATATATGTACGCGAATGTTAATGATTTTAAATATGTATTTATGGATATTTTGATATAAGCTGCTCTAAATAAAAGCGGAAAGATTATTATAGAAAATTTCTAACTGAATTTATATTTAGTACCTGAACTGAAAGGCTGGATGGTGTTTTTTATATATTTCTGAATATTGAAAATACACTAATTTAAAATTAATAGTAAATAAGTTTAATGGTTCATTTTATTAAGCGGAGTATGTATCATCGCCTTTCTCTAATTTACGTACTCCCATCAGTTACTAATAACACGTTGGCATAATACTTTCAGACATATGCCCATATAATGTTATTATAAATATAATATGGGTATCTTTACTACTTTTTAAATAATGCATTACCAAAATGGTTATCTATAAAAATGAGTTATTGCCGTTCAGTAAAATGTCACACAGCGGAATTGTTATGAAACCTGATAAATACACTGGAAGTTGTTTACGTAATAAACACTTTTTTCCGTGGAATATTTTAATAGCATAGACTATTAGGATATATCACGCATAATTAAAAAGCGCATAAAAATGAATATAGACATTCCTTTTAATATACGAAATGCATTCATAAATAAAATTTTCCACCACGGCAAGAGGTTTACATTTTAAATTTCTACAACAATAAATAGAAGTTAGTGCCCTAAATTAATTTCTAATTTTAATTACCTCACTTGACAAAAGTACTTTATTTTATTTAATTAAAACAATCGCATATGACGGTCCAATTCAATATGCATATTTTACTTACTTTAGGGTGGCTTTTTGAACTGTTTTCGAACATCTATTCCGAAAAAGCATATGATCCGAATTACATCAGTGCATTTTTATATTATAAAACAACAAAATGTCTTCTAAAAATTAATTGAAGTTGCATGATATCTAGGAAATGAAGTTAATTATATATTGTTTTTAATTCTTTTAGCCTGTTCTTCTATGGTGTATATACGCTTTATACAAAAACAACAAACAGGGAACAAAATGGGAACAGGAAATATAATGTAACATCAATCAATTGGTAAACCACTTGGATACAACTCTGAATTATTGTCTCTTATTTGGCTGTATGTAAATAGATAATATTTATCTAATCTGATTTCAGTATAGTAATACAAAAAAAAACAAAAATTTGTTTTTTTAATTGTTCACAATTTTCTGGCCTTTGTATTTCGTAATGTTTTATTAACTCATACTACATAATAATGCTTCTATTGTAAAATGAATAGTTCGCTCTGTAAGTACATAACTGATAATACTGTTTTCTATCTTTTGCATAATAATTTTGCCTAACTGAATATAAATGCAACATACGTCTTAGTACCTGTCGGTTTTAAATAAATATTTATTTAAAATGATTTATTTATATGATTATGTGTTGCTGTAAACTAATAATAAAAAGCTTTCCGTTAAAATAAACTGAAGTAAAAATTATTATTATTCATTAATAGGTTTCCTCGTTTTCTATTTGATCAGTTAGTTGTAATCTATAATTTAATTATAATATATAAGATGAGTTATAT
Source organism: Rosalia funebris (assembly GCA_037954035.1). Lineage (NCBI taxonomy): Eukaryota > Metazoa > Arthropoda > Insecta > Coleoptera > Cerambycidae > Rosalia > Rosalia funebris. Next base: position 3,428,209 of record JAZFAV010000001.1, read on the forward strand.
TAATCTTTATAAAAACATGAAAATTAATTACTATTAAATTAGTTAAACCGGAATTTCAAAAATTAATAATGATTACAAAATATTGCATGTGAAAGCTACCATTTTATCCGAACTCTGTTTCTCTGTTCTTCTTAATTGCAGAATTTGAATGAATGAAGGCTCAGACTGGTTTTTGTAATCAGTTATTGTAATTAAAAAAATGTATGCAATAGTTCTATAGTAATGAAAACCGATTTACGTTCTTAAATTGTGACGCATGTCGTACGTAAGCGTTTAATATTTTTAGATATACAGGGAGTTCTCTATCGGTTGCAAAAAATGAACTTTGTTTCCGCTGTTTTTGTCCCGCAGCATAACTTATGAGTTTGGCTATTAATAAATGCATTACAAAAATGTGGTCTGAATTCGTAGTGTTGAAATATTTACGCAATATATACTTTTATCAGGAATACCAGCAGATTTACTGCTTTTGATCACGGGCAGATTTATTGTTATACCATATTTTTCAGAAATTGGTCCGTGCCATACAAGAGGCTATTTAACGCCTCCAGATAGCTTGCAAACAATGCTACTTTCGTCTATGCGAAGCGTGTATATTACGTCAATTAATCAATATATGTATGTGTCAAGCTTTGTAAAATTAAACCTTAAAAAATATATAGGTATATAGCTTGAGTTGTTTGAAAATATTAATCCATATTAAAAGGTTTTATATTAAAACTTTATTAAAAAATTAGAGGGTACTACAAAATATGAAATATCCTTAGAATCAACCGTTATCCTGTTATCGATTTGTAATAATACTCTTCAGCCTCAAAGCACATACAGAAAATGTTTTGAAAGTTGAAAAATTAATATACCTGAATAAGTTTAAGGATATACTCATATGCAACAAATTTTACAAAAAAGAACTCATATATGGAAAATGTTGACCAATTGTTAAGAAAATCAAATATAAGTATAAATTGTATAGTAGCTGTGTGTAAAATAATATATATATATATATATATATATATATATATATATATATATATATATATATATATATATATATATATATATATATATATATAATTTTTTAATTTTTACATTCAATATAGTCAGTTATTTAATTGTATTTCCCTGTATGGTAATCTATTGAAATATTGATGATATAAATACTATTCACTTCATCGCTATTTGCCAAATAAAAAAGTCTTATCTTGCCCATAAACGGAACAGTCTACCTGAGCCTAGCCATAAAAAGAAGCCACGGTATGTTTTTAGACTTTTTATTTGGCAAATAGCGATGATAATCCGAAATACACATTTTCTACCTAAAAACTGTTCAGGCATTTAACAACGTAAGGATACCATGTAATTAGTAATTACAGATTTAAAAACGTTCAAATCGATTACTACATTTGTTTGTCAGACTTTTTTGAATATATATTTTATTTAAATATATAGAGAATAAGAAAGCTATTTGTGATTATAATTTTATAAAATAAAATTTTATTATTAATTTTTTTTTAGAATAGGTAAGTCGATAAAAGTTTTGTTAATTAGTATTATATGATATAATTGACAATAACACAACTTCATATGCATTAAAATGCTTTCAAATACAGAAAATGAAAATTTTTATTATTTAATTAGTTTACTAACAATAAATATATATCTTATAGCGTAAAAATATGAGAATTACATATAAATAACAGCAACCTGACGAGTGTTAAGCTATATTCTTTTTTTACTTACACAAACGTTGTTTTTTAATACTGAATAAAAATATTTATTAGGCACTCTAGTAACAATATTCTAATAAAATATAAATATTTGCTTATAAATAAATTCCCTTAATTCCGAAGTTATGTTCTGTTAGAATTTAAATTATTTTTCATAAAAAATCATTGAAAATATATATTTTTTAATTATAATATTCTTAAAAATAAATTACATGTAATATCAAACATGCATAAAATACAGTCCTAGCCAATTTCAAATTACAATAGAAACACAATATAAATTATATTCTTCAGCATAAATTGCAAATATTCAGCGTTTAGTATGAAAACCTACCGATTTGTATTTAATTAACACTAAAATTAATAGCATAGTTAAAACGTTCTTAATTTTTAATTTTTCTGATATAAAAACGAACGTACCTGCTGTAGCTATTGTTCCGTTTATCATCGACAAATCCAAAATTCTTTTCTCCACTCATAATTCCTGCTTAATCCACATTCAGTCTTAAAGTTTCCTGTAACAGCACTGTCACAATAAAATTCGTACACCGTGTAGCAGCGGACTAGTTATCATTCGCTTCTCAATGGAGACTACCGAACGTAATCAGAATCAGAAATAAACTGAAGACAGAACTCCTATAAGTACATAAAAACATTAACGGAGAAAAAAGAAGTACAAACTTATTTATAGATAATTGTCTAAAACGATGAACTGGACCATTGCGAATCACCACATATATATTTATTTAAGAGTACCCTCCACGTTACTAAAAATAGTTTTGTTCATGTCAGTCCACGCAATTATTCATTCAAGAGATTATTCAATTAAATTTACACACTGTATAACAAAGAAGAGTGGAAGGGAACTGAGAAAAATTTATAACAAGCTTTGGAATATACAGGGTCATGGTTCGTCCCCACCACGGGGAAACGTGAAACATACATACGTTTCGAAAAATTCAGCTCGGCATTGAATAAACGCTATCTAATAATATTTACAGGCATGTCTGTCCTGCTTATTGTTAATACATTTTTTTATCTATCGTCACACGTTTCGTAGGAGTAATCAAACGTTTTCCAATTTAAGTGCAATCAATGCTATCCATCAGCGATATATGAAATCTCGTGATGTTATTTACTTGATCATAAAACTGGTTCAAGTACCTCATCAAAATTCATGTCACTGCTGTAGATGGAACCTTAAAGTGCAAGCTGCATTATGACCTAATTGTCACTTGTTTAACAGTCTCGAGCAAAGTAAGGATATTTACGGAGTTATATGAACATTACTATAATGTGTCCTTTATATATCAAATGAGTTGTATCCTTTGAAGTAAATGACTTGTTTATAGTTATGCTGACCTATAATTCTTATAGCTCTCTAGTTCGTGTATTTACTAATATATCGTTTTCGTCGTCGTAAATTTCAATTTATCAACTATAAAATATACATATTTAATATACATATTAAACGAATTTTATTCTCGTATTCCATATGATAGATTATATCAAATGTATCAAATGAGTTCTTTGAAGTAAATGACTTGTTTTTTGTTATGCTGGCCTTTAATTATTATAGCTCTTTAGTTCATACGTTTACTAATATATCGTTTCAATTTTAACTTATATAATTTACTATAAAATATACATATTTAATATACATATTTAACGAATTTTATTCTCGTATTCAATATGATAAATTGTATTATTTGATTTTTTTTCTGAACTATTACATACATATGTTTTATTTTTTCGGTAACTAACAATCAAAGCTTATAAACATTGTAATCCGAACAAATAATCAAAGTTGTTTTCCTACTAACATGAATTTTAATGTAGTTATTGTATATACTCCTAACAGCCTTAATAGTCTCTATATTTTTCTGTATTTGGGGTAGCTTTAGTTCTATAATTATTTGGTAATTTGAACTATACACATTATTTTGAAGGAGTCACAATTCTCCTGGTCTATAAGATCTGATAAAATGAATAGGAAACTTCTTGCCCTTTTGCGAAATAAAAACTGTATTTGATATAGACAAAAGATAAACTAAATTTTTACATTACATACTCAATTTAAGAGTGTATATGTTACTGATCAATTAAATGTGGACGACAGTAGGGGTACAAAATATAGATCAGTCTTGGTTTTAATTTCAATTGATTATCAAACAGTATATATTGATGTATTTCAATTATTTGTTTCGAATATAAAATAAATAAAAATTATTTAGAATACAAACAATGCAAATAAAGGAAAACATTTCGTTGTGTTATATCACTATTGTGCTATTCAGTTTTCGGTAGAAGTATGCACTTAATAATGAAAATTATACTATATTATGTTCACTCATAACTGTCAATACAAAATTCAGATAAATGTAAAAAAAGTATCACATAAAATTGACCTCGAACATGTAGTTGTAATAAGTTTCTGTTTTTACAATTAACTGAATAAAATGTAATTGAATTGAAAAAAAGCAAAATCCCTATTCCCGTGTAAGGCAAAAACAGTATATAATAATGAACATAAACAAATTATAGAATCTTGAACTACTATTATTTTATTTAAAATTCCAGACTCTAAGTATTCAGCTTCTAGTATAAGTTTCATGCGCCGAAAGTTTCAGAGTGAGATTAGAATTTCCAGTTATCACTAGTGTTTGGTGAATTAATTTACAATGATGCAGGGCAATATATATACAATTTCAAAGTAATAATTAGACCCATTTAAATAAGTTAATTAATTAGACCCATTTAAAAGTATAATTAGGTAAAACAATTTCTTCAATTTGACAGAAGGAATGAACCAACACTAAAAATTATATGAAGAAAATCGTTATTACTGTTGATAACAATACAATTAACATGTAATATTGGTAATCCTAATTTACATTAGAAAAACGAAATAGGCTTTATAGAAGTCTTATATTGATCTTATTTGTATACAAAATACTTCCTCCGAAAGAAATAATAAGTTTTTGTAGTATTGATAGATAAACTGATATATTTGAGTCTGTTGGTAAGAAAACAACACTATAACTTAGTTTTCCATAAAACACCAAAACACTATACACTACACTTGAGGTGCGTTTCGCCAACAAAGTTGGCATCATCTGGAAATAATTAAAACTCTAAATATTAAAACTCTAACAGAAGAGTTTTAATCATCTTCAGATGATGTCAACTTTGTTGGCGAAACGCACCCCGAGTGTAGTGTTTTGGTGTTATGTGGAAAACTAAGTTAGTGTTCTTATTATCTTCGCACCAAAGGTTCCAACCTACTCCAGTATTTGTTGATAAGAGTTAACAATTATTGCCGGGGCTGTGTCTAAATACATTTTTCAATATTAAATACTTAAAATATGTCAGAAATTTGTTTCTGGTTATCATATCCTTTGTTTCGTTTTTTGAATTAGATCAGGATACTAAATTTCAGTTTCAAAATTAGTTACTCTGATACGGATCTAAATTTTTAATGAAATTGAAAGCAGTAGCAAGATTTGTATAATTTCAAAATATGTAACTAAAATTATATACATAGTTTGTTATGAAAGCTGTTATGATGTTATGTTATCACAGAAAAATATAAGGATGGCCTCATGATAAGTGAAGAGTAAATAAAAAAACTTGTTAATTTCGCATTGCCTAGTGTATTTTAATCTTAAAGTAAACTAATAGTAAGTCCTATTCAAAATGTGTCATATATAGTCGAGATTTTATCTTGCGTAACAAATTTGCAGCGGAATTCTTTGAATTAACTCCACCTGCTTGTTGCATCATCGTAATACATCTACATTGGGCCTTCAAAAGGTTCAATTAAATAATGATATACATCAGATGTATCCTTGAACAATTGCCTCGCCTTATACTGGGTTAAACTTCGGGGCTATTCATTTTTAAATTTCAAATACATACTATTTATATTTCAAAACTTATATAATTCGTTTTTTATTAGAGGGTTGCGTAAAACATAGTTTTTCTAGAAATGACATTAGATTACTTTACTAAACATGCTATAAAAATATTGTATTAGAAGCAATTAAATCATTATTACTAAAACTGCTCACTGTGACTGCTGCATCAGTGGCGTTACACTGGGGTAATGCTACGTCCTCTGAATTGCTGCGATATGGAATTAAAATTATTGAAACGATGAAGGTACAAGCAATTCAGTTTAGCTCTGCCGTCTGACCGCCTATTGCTTTGTTTGTTATAAATATTTATATATGATACATATTTTTTTGTATTTATTCTGCGGTTTTTATATTGCATGAATATGCCGAACCACGTAATGGAAACATGCGACTGTTTGTACACAGTGTGAGAAGGTTTATATGGGAATTTCCTGATATAAATGTGACGGATCTAAAATAGAATGTTTGGTTTGTAATCAAAGCTTGTTGGCATTTAAGAAATATTTATGCATAAACATGTACATAGTACAATACATAGAGAAAGGTGGGCAAATACCTCATACCGAATTTATTTTTGATTTTATTTTTATAGCGTATTTCGTGCATTGTGCTATTACTTATATTACCTAAAAACTATTTCATCAATTTTGGAGCAAATACAGTTCTATATGGAAATTTCTTAGACTATATCTGTTACAAGTTATTATATGTACATGAGATATTTAAAAATAATATTAAATTCTAAATATACAATAAAATACTCTGGTTAACCGTGGACAGGAAAACTACTTCTAAATAAACAGTTTTAAACCTTAAAACGGACGTAGAATATCTCTATCTCGAAATTGAGTGGCCGAGAAAAAATAAACCAACACATAAATGCAGAATATGTGTTTTATGCGACAGTTTTACTTTTTTCAATTGTTCTCAAATAGTCCACCATCGTGCTTTCTCAGGACCCATGGACATGGTGGGGTGTGATCTATCCACCTCAAAATCAATGGATGTCGTCTGGTAGACGTCCTTAATGAGAATCGGTCGAAACCCGATCGATCCGATACGATTTAATTGAGTGATCGTGCTAACAAAAAAATGTATCAAACAGTCCCCCACTGTGCTTTCTCATGACCCATGAACATTGTAGAGTGTGTTCTATCCATCTTAAAATCAATAGGTGTCATCTGGGAGACGTCCTCGATTAGAATCAGTCAAAACCCGATCGATCCGACATGATATAGTTGAGTTATCGTATTAACAAAAATAAATTCTCAAATAGTCCACTGTCGTGCTTTCTCATGACCCATGGACAGGGTGGGGTGTGTCCTATCCACCTCAAAATCGTGTCATCTGGGAGACGTTCCCGATCAGAATCAGTCAAAATCCGATCGATCTGATACGATTCAGTTAAGCTATCGTATTAATAACAAAAATTTCTCAAATAGTCCACCATCGTGCTTTCTCATGACCCATGGACAGGGTGGGGTGTGTTTTATCCACCTCAAAATCAATAGGTGTCGTTTGGGAGACGCCTCCGATCAGAATTAGTCCAAACCCAATCGATCCTATACGATTTGAGTTATCGTGCTAACAAGAAATTTTAGTGCCTACGACAACGACGATCACGACAACGACATGCACACAGACAAAATTTTTTTAAAACCATTTTCTTTTGTTTTTAGGCCGAGAAACAAAAAATAAACGAAAAAAAAATTAATTCCCATTCTTCTTTACACGATTACATTACTTTTCTGCTAGCATTGTTGAGTGCGGAAAAGTAAAAAGATTATATAGACGTTATATTACATACATTTAATCAGCTCTGACCGTCATATACGTATTTACTAGTCAATAAAACATCTCATTATAAAATAGATAGAAATGAAATAGATAATGAAGGATAGAAATTTTATCTTTGAACACATCAAGTGTTACTGCTTCATAGTAATGGCACTGTAGATATTTTTCTTTACCATCCTGTCTCTCAAAACATTTGGAGCAGAAATGATTCGAGTGAAAGTATTATCTGGATCTAGACGCATTATTAAATAATTCACACCAAGCAGATTTTTACTTAAGTCTTCCAAGCGGCGACAGGGAATTTTATAAAATATCCTGGTGTTCCAGAAGGTTCTTATACGATACGATGGATAGTTAGCGGCAGTATTTTATTGTTTACATTTTGTTAACAGTCATTTATTAGTTCGTATCTAGCTAAAGAATCAGTTGCTTGGATGAAGAACTCCTAAAATTGGATCCATAGTTACCAAACCTGTAGATATTCTAAATGTATAGCAACAGCTAAATTATCTTCAAAGAAGTAAGATCTACATCATTATTCCAGTCCATATATTTACTTTGTTTTGTCATAAACTCTTATGTTTCTTGAACCCAATGAAGAATCACTTGAGACTATGGAGACCGATATATCCAGTTATGATGATATATTAGTGTTCAATTCAAGGAATAATTCGCCTCATCAGAAAAACAACAAACTTTAAAAAATCGGATTTTCGTCACAAAATAAAATTGTGTACGATTTAGATTATCCTCATTCAACTCTTGTACTAGATGTACTTTATAAGAGCGGAACTTGTATTATAATTTTTATTTGTTAACTGTCAAACTATGGGGTGGGGTAGTTGTTGCATTTTGACATGATTGTTTAACACACTAGCCTGGTAGATGTGTGAGGATATTGTTGTATTTAATTAGTGAGGATATTCTTGAACTTCGGTCGAACTTTGTACATTCAGTGACTTAAGATCCATCATGTTGAGGTAAATCTTTGAACACTACTAGTTTTTTTTTTAACTAGCCTGCTAGTTATTGATCTTGAAACAGGTCTGTTAGGATGATTTTGATTAAACAACTGACCACTCCCCTCGTAGAATTTTAATGTGTCACCGAATCAAATTATCATTAGCACTTCAATTTTCTTCTGCGAAATAAAATATAAATCTTTAGGGTTTTACCTGATAACTAGCCATTTTACTAACACTTTATTATTATTAAATATAATCTTTAAAGATTTTACCTGATAAAGTCAACTTGGCAATAACAGGAAGAGATGTAATTAGTTTGGTTGATCCGATATTTCTTCAGCAATTTGAATTGCAAAGGTTTCCATACTTTTAGTCTGTGAGGAAAACTGTTTGATTTGATTTATCTCTCTCAATTACAAACTGTTTTATTTGCTTTTTTAATTTTGAATATAATATTAGTGTTGTTACTGAAGTTTAGTCAAAATATCTGCCAAATGCCGATTATAATACGAGATACCTCTGTAGTTGCAAAACATTTTTATTTTTCAATGTTATTACTTTACAATTTTTAAGTTACCTACTTTATTTTATAAACCGCAAATAGAAAACTTTTTTCTAGCACCCTTGCACCCGAAAACCTTATTAGAATATCAGTTTTCAATGTCTGATGAAAATATACAAAAAAAAATTACATAATTAAAATTAGTTACATATTCATCTTAAACCTTTGTATTTAAAAAAAATAAGGTCGGCTTTTCAGAAAAAAAATATTTAAAAAAATCATTGAATAACAAACTTATAAATACTGTATAGAACTTTACGCCACGCTGTATATTTACCATCCGTAAAAAGTATTTATGTAACTATGTAGGGGAAACTATCATTAAAGAATACCACTATACGAGCCCATGCTCATAATTGTTTTATCAGGCATAATTTTACAACTAATATATTTAAATAAAAATAATAACTCTCAAAATTATTTCATTAAAGAAAAATATTGGTAACAGAACAAAGTATAAACTTTTATTATTTCAAATACGATGAAATGTTACTACTTTATGATTTGGCAGTGACAAGTTTGTTAATAGAATACATTAAGATTCGCGGTTCAGAATAGTTAGGTCGCTTCATCAAAACTGTGTTACATCACCTTTATTAACAATAACAGCTTAATTTCTGGTAGGGTAGGCATTGTATCTACCAGCTTAGCGTACTCTTCAGGAAGCGTACTGTCTCAAATTTCTTACAATATAGTGCATATATCATTAACTGAACGGGCTGGATGTTTGCGCAACTGTTTTATCATTTTATGCCACAATGTTTCTATTGGCGAGAGGTCTGGACTACTACTAGAGGACCATTTCATAACAGGGACATTATGTTGTGTAACCCAAGCTTTGACAGGTTTGCTGTGTGACACGCAGCACCATCCTGCTAGAAAATGTACTGCGCGTCAGTGTCTTGATATATTGGTATTGACGGCAATACACTCTCAAAATTTGTTTATATTTTTCTGCTGTCACAGTACCATCTACGAAATGCAATTGTCCTACACCACTCATACATCCTCACATCATTAGAGGCGCTGGGAACTTCACTTTCCTAACCAAACAGTCAGGATGATATGTTCCCTGTGATGTTCTTAGCACACGTTTTCTGGTATCACCCAAATCGATTTCAAATTTGGATTCGTCACTCCAAATTATCTGGTGGTATTGTTGTAAAGTCCAGTTTCTATGTTCTCTGGCCCATAGTAACCAATTGATTTTCTGTCGTTTAGTTAATAACTGATTTTTTTGCCTGGAGGAGAAACCGGGAAGTTCAAAAGTAAAATGTAAGAAGTCAAACTTTGTGAAATTTGGGTTGGTCGACTAATTTTTTTCTTTTTGGCTGTGTATGCAGTTTTTTATAGTTGATAATACTTTGCACTATAGATTTAGGCAGCGAATATGTAGCAGCTGTTTTCCTAGCTGAAATTCCCTGTTTATGAGCATTAATAATTGATTTTCGCATATCGTCACTTAATGTCACGCGACGTGCAATTTTTTTTAGATAATTTTAGCAGACGAGTTCTAAACACACATTATAATATCTGTTTCCCTTTGACAACTATTGGGATTCTATTTTATTTTAAGACGCTACAAACGTTTAGTCTATTATGCATTTCAACAACTATTCTGAACCGTGAATCTAAATGTTTTTCTGTTAACAAACTTATCATTAACACATCATAACGTAGGAATATTTCATCGTATTTGATTTAAAAGTTTTGTTTGTTACCAATATTTTTACTTAAAAAATAGTTTTGAGAGTGTTATTACTTTTATTTTAATATATTAGTTTTAAAATTATGCCTGGCTGAACTATTATGAGCTTAGGCTCGTAATTCAAGAAACGTTACGGAAAGGGTTTTCCACCTTAATTAGTATATTATATTGACTGCACTAATCATTACGTAAAATCAAGTTGTTAATATGCAAGAAAGTCCAATAAAGCCATACGTGAGGAGAAATCAATTTAAGGAATCGAAGAAACTCCAAATTTTTAAATATGACCAGTATACAGATTAGTCATTTATTTAAAGCCTTTTACTCACTAATCTTAGGTATATTATTCCTGAATCCAAATATATAATGACGGGTATTACTACAAATTAACCAGATATTATCAGCATAAATAGAAATTCTTATTATTTAATAAATATTCTGTACATATTATTAGATAATAGGTCAGTAATTGCGAATGATTTGTAAATATAAAGAGAATATAAAAGTAACCTTCGGACTGAACTTATTATTTGTCATAGAAAATACACTTAAGTAATTTCAAAAAAATCAAGACTGAATATCTTGGCAAATAGCTTATTGTTGGAAGTGCTTTACAAATATTGATAGCAATGATAATATAACTTACCGACACATATTTGTACAAAATAAACAGAAAAACAGCAACTATTTAATGAACTATTTGTAAATAAACTACTTCTGTTTTATATATTATTGATATGTAATTAGAGTGCGCTCGTAAGTTGTTTTGATAAAATTGTTGAAACGATTTTATTGAGGATATGGTATAGTATAATACTTTCGTATATTTAAGGTAGGTATATAGACATGTATTTGAAAAGTAATGTATAAGTTCTATCAAAATGTTATAAAAATAGTATTTTGAAAGTTTATATCAAGCGATATCATAAGTTGAAGTATTTTTTTCAGGTCTTCTTTCTGGATGCTATGAAGTTGTCGATCATTTTAATTAAAAACTCAAATTTCTCCATATGAAATTAAAAACTACTTGTTTTACTTATAAGGAGATAAAAGTTAAAGTAGGCTGCATTGTTTCCTTTTCCAGAGACAAAAAACTGAATTTGTAAAGTACGCTATAAAAGATGTTTTGTAAATTGTTTTTACGCATATTAGCACTCTCTTATTTAGACAAAGAGTCCAGACCCAGGCTCCCTTCCATTACAGCTTCAGGCTGCAAAATGAAAAGTTTCACGTATAGACGAGGACAAGAATACTACACCTCAGAGGTGTCAACTCCACTTGTTGGGACTCTACCTAAGATACAATAACAGCTCCAATAATGAACCTAATTCTCCTCCCCCGACCACAATATGAATATTTGTTGCAACCACCTCTATAGGAGAATGTTATAGGTCACCCATCTATATTATAGATGAAGAACAATAATCGTTTGACATTTATTAGCTACACTCTAACTAATCCACCGTATTATATAAATATAATGTCAAGTAAAATATTAATATTTTACTTTATGCTTTTTAAATTTTACTTCAGTATTGACTGAGTACTGATTCTTTCGTTGAATTATTATTTCAAAGCCCAAACTTATAATAAAACTTTCATTGTTGTATGTTTACGAAATATTAAATAGATTGAGTTATCGTATTCTGTCATTATTAATGAAAATAATGGTAAACTTACGAAAAATAATCGACTACTGATGATGATTTGATTTTATAGAGAAAACGGTTACAACGGGTACCACTTAATTATCTGAGGAAACTTATTCTCATCATCCGCCGATTTCTCAAATTATAGTGAGCAAGGCAGAAAAGTTTAAGAAATCTCATTATGTTCAGAACCTATTAAAATCCAGTTATGCTTCAAAAAATGAAGACAAACGATTCAATGAATTATTATTATTATTAATACAAGAAAGTTTTTCTCTAAAAGAAGTAGTTTCCAATTATAATATGCCATTATCTATGGTTCATAAAATACAATATTAAAAATTGCCGTATGTTTGCAAAGTATGCTTGGCGATCGAGTTATCCGAAAACGAATGAGGGATAACATTAATTCCGCAAATAAGTGATGTAATTAAACAATATAAATTTATTTGTTAACGACGCGGTTCATCGCATCATCAATATTATGACCGGAGTAGTGGCTTTTAAATCCTACGTCAAATGAAGATGAAATTCAATCTCATTATACAAAATTGAACAGTCGAAATGCATCAAAGAGCTGTAGTAGTGTTATTTAAAGAAGAATTCAATAAAGAAGAAGTCAATGGGATAGGTTTTAAGTGAATGGCCTGAACATTTGGAGTTAGTTTAAATTATATCATTTAAATGAAACCTATTGACACGCCCGAGCAATTTTATGAAAATAGGTTTACCACTTTATGTAATTTATACCATTATTTTTCAAATGCATATATATATATATATATATATATATATATATATATATATATATATATATATATATATATATATATATATATAGAAATAATTAAATTTTTATGTTTTGTTAGAAATGTGCTACTTAATAGGTACTACTAATTGTAAAATTAAAAACAAATTATAGTTTTCTTATATATTTTTTGTTTCTACCATTAATACACGTAGTAGTTCATGTTATGTATTAAAAAAAATATGTTAAATAGTTATACTGATATGACAGAAATACAGGAGCTTAAAACCTGCAAGGGTTGTTAGAATCTTTAAACCTAATTGTACATTCACGAGGATTTATTTAAAAAATTTGTGAATACATTAAACATTATTTTAAAAACTTCTATGCTTCATCACCTTTCGAATGAGTTAATAAAGCATAGATTTAAAATTTTAAGAAAGTTCCTGTTACTTCCAGGAATAATACAAAAATAGTAGGCGCACACACAATTTAGTCATCGTAAAAAATTGGGAAAGTAAATAAAAGTCAATAAATTAATTTTACATTTTATTTGATCACGTTTATAACAGATTTTCAAAGTGACGACCTCTACTCCTTATGCAAAAACGAGACCGTTTCCTTATTTAGGTTCTAGTAATTCTGGTGGGAAAATTATTTTGTAAAGCTATTGCTGCTTCTTGTATCCTATGTACTAATTTTTCCCGCGTTGTAATTTAGGTCAAATACACGAGATATTTCATGCTCCCCCATATATAATAATCCAGAGGGGTATCCACCTGTTTGAGAACCACTGATCTAATAATTCTCTTATAGGCCAATAATAATACCCATTTCATCCATTGTGCTGGAATATCATCCTACGTCTGCTTGTTAGAGGTGCATCCTCTATTAAAGGGGCCAAATGGTCAGTTAAAAAATCAGCATAAGCTGCTTCATTCAAGTTATGGCTTAAAAAATGCGGCCCGATTAAATTATTTCCAATAACTCCAATCCATACGTTTACACTAAATTTCCGTTGGAAACTGGTTTGCCGTGGTAATCGTGGACTTTTTTCCGTTCAATAATGCAGATTGTGGAATTTCGTGATACCTTCTTTGCTGAATTCGTTGCTCCACAAAATTCTAGTCAAGAAATTTGCATCCTCGGCATCGCTATTTAATAGGAATCGACAAAATTAAACTCTTCGCGCAGAATCGCTCTCCTCTAGTCCTTGGACTGATGTGTAATGGTACGGATGTAGACTGTTTCTGTGAATCACTGACCAAACCGTGCATTGCGGTACATGAAGATCAACGGCTATTTTCCAAGTGCTTATTGTTGGATCTTAGTCGATTTTTCGTAAAATATGTAACATCATTTTTGTTACATTACATGAACTACTATGTGTATCAACTATGTGGCTGAAGTAAAAAAGATACAAAAAAACATCCTTTTTTTACTTAACAATTAGCAGTATTAGGTAGTACATTTCTAAGAAAACACAAAAATTGACATATCTCGAAAACTATCAACAATGGTATTATGCATATTATGGTTCAATTGACTGCAAATTGTCTCTGCTAACACCTCTTCAAAGAAATACGTCGCGGTACCAGTCACCCTGTCTAAATATTCATTGGCTTCATGTATTCCGATCAATGTTAATTATTTCTTATGGTAATTGTAACTTTCCTTTCTATGACGGGTTGAGGGTTTTCCATATATGAATAATCTCTTTCCCTCCCATTTTCAATGAGCGTGTGTAATTTCTTATTGCAATTTTTAGTATATTCATATCTTAACACATATTTACCACCTGGAAAATTGGAGTGCGAATAACACATCAATAATATTTATACTTTAACTTTGCTTGAAATTTTATGTTTACGGATTTTTCGTGTGATATATTTTTCTATTGTGCAATTTGTTCATGCATCGTTATCGAAAACTTCGTCGCAAAACACGTGTCTAGCATATCGGCACATACCTAACATATTAATAATTGCTCTAAATGATACCGATAATATTTATATCATGACGTTAGCTTAAATGTCATGCTTACTAATTTTCAGTATTGTACAGTAACTATTGTTCTGTTATATACTCCGTACATAACTGCTCATGTATTTGTACTGAAAAATTCGCATTAAAACATATATCTAGCATCCATCGATAAAAATTTCATAAAAATCAAAAGCATCGTACAGTAAATTCACGGTGAATGGAACAATTTTGATATAATTTTAATGACAAGCCAGAAACGTTCGGACGTTTTCAATTTTGAGTTCCACATTTTGAGTAATGGAGTAAGCCAATTTTATTTCCACTTTTGCCAAAAGCGTTACAAACTTTGTTATTATAAATAAAATATTTTGTATTATTCTAACAATTCATATAGGTGATAAAAATTAGTTCGTAGTTTCCTAATCCTCTTATTTAGCGTCTTTTTTGATATAATTTACAAAAATATGGTGAAATTTGCTAAATTACTAATAATTTATAATATTTTATTACGCATTTAATTCTTGTTGAATATTTTCACAACTATACAGAAAGGAATAGCTTAATTCTGACGACGTTCACAAGTAAATAAGGAAGGAAACTCTAACTAGCTTTCTCCATTTTATATACAGTCCCACAATTAGACTTTTTAAGAACGTAAGGTCTCATGATTTGACTGTGGACACAATTCCTTCCCATTCTCTAAGAATATTGTATATTTGGACCTTTGCATCTGCTTAGTATTTGAATTTTCATTTATTAACATAACCGTTTGGATATAACATAGCCTTACTAAAGAAGGTAATTTACCGTATAAAATTTCTGTTTTCATTATACATTTCAATTCAGTTCCATTTACTCGTACGTCATTTTCTAATAATCCGTACGCTAAGTGGATTATATAAGGGCAGTATTGACTTACCATAAGTTTTTGAGACTATTTCCTTGACAAATTATAATTTTTTAAAGTTCTCTCTAAGTTATAATCTTAAGTTACTCTTTGTGATCGGCTTTTAGATAAATATCTAAAATGGCCAAAACTGTCCATTTTGTTTAAATTTTGTTAGCAGTAGATTCTTCTTACCCGAAGAAAGACATTCTAATTCTTGCATAAAAAAATTTTATAGTTTACATAAATACGATATTTGTATTCAAAATTTTCATAAATGTGGCCTTAGAAGAGATCTGATACACATCTAGAAAGTCAGTTTTTGTACGGTTTTTAATACATTATAGTTTGTAATGAATATGTATTCCTCCCTGGAATACATATTCGGCTGCCGCCTCAATTTCGAAGGCTCCTACACCATCGCATACTCAGGTGATTTAACAATACTGCTTAGTGAAAACTTACAAGGGATACTCCGAAAATACAACGTAAGTAGCCCTCAGAATAATAAAAGATGGCTCAGAGGACGCATTGTTTCATCAACCCTCATAGAACAGAGGTAATCTTTACAAGGAAAAGGGAACAAAAGAACATAAAGGTCTCTGTTCTCCTAAAGATGCCACATTTGGGTCGAAGATAAATACAAATGTAGGTGGCAGGTATTATTATTGTAGCAGCTAAAAGGTAGATAGACGCATAACAGGCGATCTATAGGGTGGGCCAACCATAATACACGATGTTAATTGTGAGTCACACCTTAACGTCAAGTTTCTTGCCCAACTTAATTTGACATTTCTTTGTTTCAATGTTTGATAAATTCAACCATGGAGAGGTACACAATTGAGCAGCGCGTTAAGATCGTTGAAGCCTTTTACGAAAATGGGCGTTCAATTCAAAATGCATTTCGTGCACTTCGTGACTTTTTTGGTCAGCATAATCGACCAAATGTGTCCACAATCGGGAGAATTGTGCGCAAATTTCAGCAAACCGGGTCTGTAGGAAATGTGAAAACACCTGTGCATGCTCGCACAGTTCGTTCTGCGGAAAACATTGCTGTTGTTCGCGATAGTGTAGCAGAAGAGCCGTCAACTTCGACTCATCGTGCCCAACAATTGAACATCTCACGAACATGACTGATGCGAATTTTGAATAAAGATTTGAATTTACACGCTTACAAGGTTCGATTGACTCAAGAGTTGAAGCCTACTGACCATTTCAAGCGTCGTCAATACGCCGAATGGTTGGTTGAACAGACAGAAGTGAATGGTGACTTTACAAAGAAAATCATCTTCAGCGACGAGGCACACTTTCACCTCAGTGGATTCGTTAACAAGCAGAATTGCCGCATTTGGGCAAATGAGAATTCACGAGTAATTGCTGAAAAGCCGATGCATCCACAAAGAGTGACTGTTTGGTGCGGTTTATGGGCTGGCGGCGTTATCGGGCCGTACTTCTTCGAAAATGAGGTCGGCCAAGCAGTTACCGTGAATGGTGTTCGCTATCGCGAGATGATAACGAACTTCTTGTGGCCAGAAATTGAGGATATGGACCTGGACGATATGTGGTTCCAATAGGATGGTGCCACTTGCCACACAGCCAACGAAACAATGGCACTTTTGCGCGAGAAATTCAATGGCCGTGTTCTTACGTCGTGGCGATGTTAATTGGCCGCCACGATCATGTGATTTGACACCGTTGGACTTCTTTATTTGGGGATATGTAAAAGAAAAAGTGTACGTCAATAAGCCAAGAACAATTCAAGAGCTAAAGGATGAGATAATTCGGCACATTAACGACATTGAACCTCAATTATATCTCAGAGTCATTGAAAATATGGACCATCGGATAGATGTATGCCACCGAAGCCGCGGCGAGCATTTGGCCGATATTTTGTTTCACACATAATTGTCATAGATCCTTCTATCATAATAAAAAATATTAAGATGATTCTCTGAAAACTTTTTGTTTTATTTACAATTAACATCCTGCGTTTTGGTTGGACCACCTTTTATTAAGCATCTACATTGACAATCACTGAGTAAATAATCACTGCCGACTGCACAGAGGCATTCCCATACCAATTCTATTATTATTATAGATATAATAATAATGGAATTGAATCGAATCGAATAGCATATTTATAAATGAACAGTTTCAAAAACCTTAAAACGGACTTTTCCGCGCATAGAACATCTCTATCTCGAAAGTGAGTGGCCAAGAAAAAATTAACCAACACATAAATGCAGACAGAATATGTGCTTTATGCGACAGTTTCACTTTTTTCAAATAGTTCACCCTCGTGTTTTCTCATGATCCATTAACAGGATGGGGTGTGTCCTATCCACCTCAAAATCAATAGATGTCTGTAAACTGTCTAGACGTCTGGTAGACGTGCATAATAAGAATCAGTCGAAACCCAATCGATCCGACACGATTTAATTGACAACGACGACACATACACACCAAAAAATTTTTAAAAATAATTTTTTTTAGTTTTTAGATCGAAAAACGAAAAATAAACCAAAAAAAATTGTTTTTTCACTTTTTCCTTACACGATTACATTACTTTCCCGCTTATAGTGGAGTGCGAAAAAGTAATAAACTTTATAAATAATAATAGAGTCGGTATGGGAATGCCTCTGTGCACTAGCAAATATTGCTCACACAAACAGTATCTCTATGTGCTGGATGAACGAACACGCACAGTGTAGAGGTAACAGGAAAGCCGATAGATTGGTTAAATATTCATTGGCCTGTCCTTAGTACATTATCAATGTCAACAATAAAATAAATAATTGGAAGTAACACGCACAGGGAATTTATGCTACTGTGGGGTACGATGGAAAGCTTTTAGTTTGCTAAGGAATTTTTACGTATATCCTAGAGGAAGTACAGCACAAACATTTCTGTAAATGTCTAGGAAGAGTTTACATCTTAAATTGTAACCATTCATTGAAAGCTCTTTATTCTAATCTTTGGTACATTCTGTTATTTATCGTATTTATTGAGAAAATAAGAAAATGAGGTCGTGTATATTCTTCCTTCAACGGCATATTCTCCCTGAAGCATAGAGAGCTAATTATGCCGCCCGGTCGTGGATATGGCAAATTGCTCTTTGCCTGCAATTATTTTGTTGAATTTTTCCGCCCTCGTTCCTGTTACATACGGGGGACTTGTTTAATTTTATTAGCTGTTAGCTATTATTTTTAATACGGTCGACGGTCTAGGTGGGGTGATCTTGTTAGGGAGGATGCATAGACAGTCTAAAGTGTCTATGCATGCACTGGACTACCAATGACTCCAGTAGACTACTTTCTCACCATTTTTGAATTAGTGAATATCGGATATGTTCAACCCGCATAGTTGTTTAATCGATCACTTTCTTAATATATTTAAAATATTTAAAAGAAGTCCATATGACTTTCTGTCATATGGATTTCTTACGATATAATTTTGCTAACTAGTGTGTGAATTAAATGAACATAAAAATACAGTATCAAGTTAATATTATTTATTAACAATCCCAAAATTATCTTTTTCTTTAATCCCTTAACATGAAAACTTTAACTATTTTCCACCTAAAATATTTACGTATGTGTCCCTTCAAATCAATAAAAAAATGACAGGACATGAACAGTCAAGGTTAATATTATTTATTAACATTTTCAAATTTACTCTTTTATTTCATGCACCTTTTTAAAAATATTTTCCATCTACATTTTTTTCTTATTTTACAAATATGTTTTCGTCAACTTTGAAACTGATATACGTTTAAATCTTCTTAATTACAATGGGAAAAACGATAATTACATACTTTAAAGTTACTCTAGGTTAACTGGCGAATGGTAAAGATAATTTCCATTAAGTACCCTACATATTTGTACGAATTTCACTTCAAGATTCAACCAATTTTAATAAATTAAAAATCTATTGAATACTAACTATATGTCAATGTAAGTTAGTACCGATCACATACTGTTTAAATACTGTAAAAGACTATTCATAATAAAATCATTTATTAGTTTACCTCTTTTGTGTCATCTATCCAAATCCATGTTGTATTTGGAAAATAAAGTTGGTAATATTTTTTAGGAAACCGAAAGTTGATTTGGTAAAATTCAAAACATACCAATTCAATTATATGCAACTGGTTACTGTTACTTTCATTATGAACCCGTTGTATAGTAAATATCATGTTTATATGTTTTATATATTTTGATTATGCATTTTGAATGAAAAATCGTACCTAATCCATATTCTAAAACATCATTAAATTGGGGATATAGTTTTTCCTATTAAACATATGTATGTACAACTAATTTTTAATTCTAACCACAGTGATTATAAATAAAAGCAAGTTCATACTTGATTAAATTAGTTACATGAAATCATTCATTGAGTTTAGTATAGATTCACATAGTATAATGGCATTCAGGGAAATTAAATTTCGTATCGCGCCTCCATAATTGACAGTATTGTATGTAAATAATTCAATTAACTTCTGTTTTCATTATTGTTATATAATACAATTATTATTATGCATGACTTATTTTTACATTCCTAATGAAAATGCAGTGTAAATTTATATAGAATGTACTATATATGAATCGCGTATTAATGAAATTGTAAAGAATACTTTTAAAGAGTAATTCCATATGAAAGTTACTATGATTATCTAAAATTTCTAATCCCTAAATGAAACTCAAAGATTTACAAAATTCATGGGTTTTAAGCCAGTAATTGAGTTAGAGTTGTTATATTTATATTTTTTATTTTATGTGTTTCTAATACCTTTGACGTTGCCCTTTGACTTTTCTGGCTATTTTTTTAATTCTGCTCTATCTTCTGTTTCTCTGATCCATCCTTTAACAACTATTGTCCTCAGGTCGTCTTCTGTCATTTATATATCTCATCCTGTATCTGCCTCTTGTTTCTCTTCTTATAGGCTTCTACTCCATTACCTTCATTAACACTCTTATTATCATTCTATAGACATGGTCCCAGCTAGAATTTTGAAATTTGCGTATAGTTGACAATATCGTCACTTTAATTTAACTGTATAAATCATTATTTATACTAATTCTGCACTTTTCATCGATGTTCTGTCTTGAACCGTACATTTCCGTAGTATATTTCTTTGAAATATCCTAAGCAGCTCTTTATCTTGTTTTGACATTGTCCGGGTTTCGCAATAATGTTGTTTTATATTTAAGTATATTTAAAAACAATTTTTTATTAGCATAGTAACAGCTACTTCCTGAATTATAGTGTAATATTACTCAAAATTGGTGGAGTCTAAGTTGGTGTCATGCGCAATATAAGAGTATCGTCAAATGAAGCTCTGTAGCCTCTGCACTGCAACTCCACTCTCACCTCCCCGCGGTAGACCCCGTTAAGTTGAGGAATCTTGCTGGAGATTGCGGTGAAGATCCCAGTGAAAAGCGAGGTCAACGAACGGACGAGAGAAAAAGGGGAACCACTAAGGCGCACACAAATGTATACGGCTTTCTGGTCTTGAGGCTATCAGGAGAGGACAATCTCTTAAGGTAGGTAGTGGAGGAGTCTAAAACATAAGGCCAACGGTAGCTCCCATAGTCCTAATAAAATGAACTACTTCTCACTCATCAAGACACCCAAGACAAGTGAGCGAGTTAATATGCTTAAACTCTTCATAAAATGGATACACAACAGAAAAAATGGCTTCGAGTTCCCAGTGGGTTCGATAGCCCAATTTTTGGCAACAGTGGGGGTGCTGGCGAAAGCAGGTATACTAAGATTCTCTGGAAGAAAGATTCTCTGCCCACAAACAAATAAAAATGTAACATTATTGATATCATCGCACAACGCAAAAGCCTTAACAACAGACGATAGAATGGAAGATCTGCTACACGAGCTTGACAACATTAAATGGGATGTTCTTGGACTGTCCGAGGTAAGGCGTCACGATTCGTGGGCAGTCTACTACAAAATTGAATTTACCTTCAGGATGAAAATCAAACCTGAACAGAAAGCTCCTTATACACGATCAGTGTATACTACCGGTACTTACCTACGGAGCAGAGACCTGGATTTTCACAAAAGATATAATAATATTATATCTTTATTATTAATGATAGTATGGTTTCAGGGCGGGGAGATCCACGGTTGATGCTGTCATGGCTATAAAAACCATCTTACAGGAGGCGTGGGAGTCCAAAAAATTGTGCGCGTTGATCACTTTGGACATGAAAAACGCGTTCAATTCGGCCTCATGGGGTAAGATCACGTGGAGACTGCGGGAGCCAGAAATAGCGTCGTATATTGTAAACTTGATAGCTAGCTATCTGTCCTGTAGGGGGACTGATATTGTCGGTCGGGGATGGTAGCGAGAGGAGGAGAATCTCGTGTTGAATGCCACAGGGTTCGGTTATGGGTTCTATCCTACGGAACATTATGTTCGATGGGGTATTTAGACTCAGAGTGTCCGAAGGAGTGA
The DNA here is from genome assembly GCA_037954035.1 of Rosalia funebris. NCBI lineage: Eukaryota > Metazoa > Arthropoda > Insecta > Coleoptera > Cerambycidae > Rosalia > Rosalia funebris. Next base: position 3,450,629 of record JAZFAV010000001.1, read on the forward strand.
GGGTCTTGGGCTACGCTGATTATGTTACGGTGGTCGTTACCGGAAGAAGTGGTATTGACGTGAGGGAGAACGCCAACCTCACTGTTGATAGGATCAGGAGATGGATTGGAGAAAGGGAAATGACTCTGGCTTTGGATAAAACGGAGGCAGTTCTCCTGACAAGAAGGAGAAAGCCCCCGTATATTACGCTTCGAGTAGGGGATACCGAAGTCATGCCGAAGCAGAGTGTCAAGTACCTGGGAGTCTGGATCGATAGTTGCCTGTTATTTAGGGAACACATCAAACAGACTCTGGAAAAGGCGAGCAAAACCGTCTCGGCCCTTGGTGGTTTAATGCCAAACATCAAGGGCCCCATGGAGGCAAAGAGAAGAGTCCTCAGCGGGGTGGTGCAGTCGATTTTACTGTACGCCGCCCAGGTGTGGGTGGACATATTGAGAAGGGACAAGTGGAGGAAAGAGCTCACCAAAGTCCAGAGAATAGCAGCGCTAAGGGTCTGTAGCGCATACAGGACGGTATCGACAGCGGCAACGCTGGTGATAGCCTGCATACCACCCATCGACCTTCTAGCAAAGGAGAGACGGGAGGTGTACAGAGGCACTGCAGAGGTGCAGCAAGGGGGAGCCTATGGGAACTCTGATAGGAGAGATAGGACTCGGAGCCCCGAGAGAGATGGACGGGGGTGCTAATCCCGAACATAAGACCATGGTGCGAAAGGGCACATGGCGATGTCGGGTATCCTTACCGGGTATTGCTGTTTCGTGGAATACCTATTGGAAATACGCAAACGCGAGAGCAGAGAGTGCTGGTCCTGTGGGGAGGCTGATAATGCCACCCACACAGTGTTCAGCTGCAAAAAGTAGATTAGTGAAAGAAGAGCTGCAGAGCAAAATATAAGACATGCTATCACTGTTGATAACATGATCACAATCATGCTCGAGACCAGGAATAGCTGGACAGTGGTGGAGAATATGGTAACGACCATCATGAAGGAGAAGGAGAAATATGAGAGGGAAGTGGGAAATGAGTAAGTATCCTGATTGATATACCGAAGAGAAATAAAGCGAGAGCGGTTCCTCTTCGGCATTACACTGATAGGATAGCGGGGGGTTTTTAGCCGGTAGGCGTACACGAATCCGACACTATCTGGCCAAATAATAACAGAACATCAGAGGCCAGGTGTCTTTTGAACATTTTCCCCTCGAGGAAAAAGAGGAACAAACCAAAGTCACTGACGTCATCAAGCACATCGTGAAGTTCAAATGACAATAGGCTGGTCACATCGTCAGAAATCAAGACTCGTGGTGCAAAACTCTAGCCCACAGGAAAGGCTACAAATGCGTTGGTACGATGATATCAAAAGAGCAGCTGGAGCTAAGTGGATAGAGATCACGTAAGACTCACAGGACTGACATACTATGAAGGAGGCCTACATCCATAGTATTGAAAGTGGCTAAGAAGAAAATTACTCAAAATTGAGCTCCATACGTTTATTCCCATATATACAATATTTCCATTGATTTTATTTTTGCCCCGTTAATTTTGAAAAGCTCCTTCTTTTGAACTTCTTAATTAACAACATTTCGTCCCTCCTAACAATGATAACACCATCGGTATAAGCATTGATTACGCTCAATCTAGTATTAATATGACCAGAGATGTTGATTTTTTGAAGTATTGCATTAAGGACTAGGGTAAATATCATAGTTAATAACGCGTCAGTTTTTCTGAGACTGTACTTCAAACACGATAATATGTAAGAAAAATATAACTTAATAATTAATATTCTCACAATTATCAAAAGATTGGTCATAAAACATTGTATATTGAACTAAACAGAAATGAACCATTACAAAAGATACAAAAGACTTAACTAAATTTTAAGTTATCTAATTAATTTAATTTAATAATTTTAAAATTGTAGCTATAATAAATTTTCTACACTAGCAGTAGCTATAACTTACTTTTACAAGTGGGATCTGATGATAGTACCTACTAAATGGTCAAATTCACAGATATATATGGTCATAATATCATATTTTTCAAGACACAAGAGACCTATCATCTCAACAGCGATTATTTTTGCTGCCATAGAATCTCAGTAAAGAAAGTCTTCGGTCGAATGATCGAGGACCGTGGTGAAGTAATATTACTAATAATTAAAATAAAAATTTAATATCCAAGGAATATGTAAATGGACCAACTTTTGATAATTATGCTTATATTTTATTTAAAGCTTTTTCATATAATGTATTTAATATATTTGAAAAATTGTTTATAGCTAAAGATTATTCTGCTTTGTCAGAATTATTTATCCTGTTTATTCACACGGTATGGGTTTCAGGTCTGTCAATGAAAAAGCCCACCCAAGATTGTGGGTAAATGCAAAATAAGTGCTGTGTTGTATTAGATCGATTAAAATGTGGTTGACATAAATAAAATTTTATCTAAATCTGAATATAAAAATATATTGGAATTCATCGACGTCAAACACGTGTTATAATAACATGTAACATAATAACATGTACACATCATGTATATACATACATATGAGTATATTAGTGATGCATTCATATACTCGTGCATAAGAGTGTATCATTAATATCACTGATATACCTAGATATACTCATACACATCGGTGCCACGTTATATAATTTATATGTCAATTTATTAGTTTTTTTCCCACGCTTCTAGACTAGATTTCGTTCAACAATATCTCACATTATTAAATACGGTATATAAAGGCTTCTTTGTATGTATGTGTAGATGTCTAATTCTAAAGATAAATCTGTTCCGATTAATAAGATTCTATCTGTATGCCAATCAATTAAATCAAACCAATGTACATCAACCACAACGTTTACACTACATTATCGTTTAAAAGTTAATACTAATAACACAAGGTTTGGTTAAATATTAAACGATATATTTTCCCCTATATTCTTATATATTTAACCCTATATCATTATTGTTTTCGATATTTGAAAAGTTATTATGAAATGTGTGATACATTATTACCTGTATACCAGTTTTAATTATTATTTATGTTACTTACTTCAATTACTTAAAATCCAATTTTTTAAATGAACACTAAAAGTAATTCTTCCATGACACATGTATTTATTACCAATTATATGAGTATATCATATAAAATATATTTTTTAAAATTATTTATTTAAAATCAATGAATCATGTACGGCAGTAACAATATACTGAATCAATTTCATTATTATTTTTTATTAAATATAAATTTTATTGCTTTAGGTGTAGTTACATACATATATACAAATCCAAAGATATGATATGTATATATATATATATATATATATATATATATATATATATATATATATATATATATATATATATATATATATATATATATATATATATATATATATACAAAATAATTATATAGAAATAAAACGCTTTTATTTTTACTGTTTACTTAATGCCTTCTTTATAACACATGAAAATTTAATTTGGAGACTTATTTAGTGGAGCAGTGTGAATAAAATATAGCGCATAAAAGTTTGTTCATGTTTATTTATACAACTTTACGCTATCTAATACTTACACATTTTAAAACGATAAACAATATCCTTCTGTTTTTCCTAAAAAAGTTCCATGGCATGCTTTATCTCAGTAGTTTTTACAAATGACCAATTTATTATTGATGTACTTACATGGTATGAGTGTTTCTAAGAAAATTAAGTATGTATGAATAGGTGTTTGAAAAACATATATATCTATGTTGTAATGCTATCGTGTGTTTATTACACTTATAATGCAAAAATGTAATGACACACTTTTGATACGTTTCCCCGACATCTAGGTAATATTGGTTTCATTATATAGTTAATTACATTTTTGATTAATGAAGAAAATGACATTTTTGAGATACGTTGCCGATGAAATATGAAAAGTTTTGATACGAGAAATCGACATCCTTCCGCTAAAGTTCTGGGTTGTGGATGGGAAAATTACATATACGAGTATTTAAGGTCTATTCCAAGTATTCTTATAGAAGTTAAAAGAAGTCGATTAACAATAAATTGTCTTGGTAACTGTTGCTTAGATATGAGAAGAAGAAACATTTTCTATTATATACAAAACCGTTTTTTGAGAACCGTTGACATATTGAACGCAGTTAATAAAATATCTGTAAGCATTGCCTCAGCTTTAGTAAGGTTGCCAAATTTATGTAAAATATGATTCGAAATCGCCAGCACTTCATATTTGTTCTTTTGTTAAACATAGTTTGCATTTCCATAAAACTAAGGACCAATTGAAGGGGTGGATGGATAAAGGTGTTAATTGACATTTTTTTTAATGTTATATACTATTAAATAAAGGTGTTAAGTGATGGTCTAACTTGTCACGTTATTTCGTGTCGTTTCTATGGCTAAGTGATTAGATACCGAATGGTTAAAGGCGCTAAGAAGCAACAAAACTCATCTTATCTGGTGGATAAAAGTGGTAAGTAATCTTACCACCTTTATTCATCAGAGAAGTTCAAAATGTCGTTTCTTAACTCCTTTATCCACGAGAATGTAGATACGAAATTAAGGTTATACTATTGTTTACTAGAGCAAGTATAGCTGTGTCAGTATTTTGTTCAACAATAAATAGTAAATCGAGCCGGCAGTTTATACCAAGTTTCTATTAATACATATTATATTAAGTAAAAATGTCATTACGTGCAAAATTGTTGGTTCAAATGGCTCCTGAAATAGAGAATACAGATCTCACACAACAACAGGAATTTTTATAGGTGCTCTTGGACGTTACAGAAGTATTTGGTTGTGGTATCAAAATAATATTTCAAGTGACATTAGTGGATCGATTCCCGGAAGTAGCACAGGCATTACACAACAACGGTTGTCAAGAAAATACATTGGATTATACTGTATACGAAAAAACCAATAATTCGTGCTAAAGAAATGTGAAAAAAAAGGTGAGCTTTATTTCAGTACATTTTAATAATATATGGCAATCAGGTTAAAGTCTGGAAATCGTCTTTCTGCAAGATATTTACAGTCGACCACAAAAAATCGAATTAATTCAAAAATTGCTGAAAGTGGCCAAGTAGTACCAGTACTAACGACTGATATGCGAGGAAGACACACTAATCGTCCACACAAAATTAAAGATGATGTATTCCACTATGTAATAAAACCATATTAAGGAATTTCCGTCAGAAAGCTCGCATTATTCCCAAAATAACAATCCGAATCGTCAATATTTATCACCGATCCTCAGTATTAGCAAACTGTATAAGTTATACATCTCAAAATGCAACGAAAGCAATAAACCTGATTATTACAAAATAAAAGAAACCACATACCGAAAAATATTTTGCAGGGAATTTAATCTTCAGAATTTAGGCTTGGGAGGTACTAAAAGTGATACCTGCTTCAAATGCGATTCTGGACAGGCAAATGTTAAACACACAAATTATTACATAGCTGCATTTCAACTTAAACAAAAAAATAGAAAGGAGGCTCTTTCAAATTCTGGTTTGTGTTATTTAACCATGGATTTACAGCAATCAATGCCATTGCCAAAACTTTCCACTTCTAAAGCTTTCCACTTCTACTTGCGTCAGATTTGGTTGTATAATTTCGGGATTCATAGTATTTCTATAAATGGATACAAATCATTTCTTTACATGGACCGAAGATATTGCTGGCCATGGAAGTGATGAAATTGCAAGTTGTTTGTTGTACTTCACACAAATCACTAAGAATATTTTGAAAAATGTAGAACATATAGTCATTTGATCTGAATCATGTACCGGACAAAGTAACAATTTTATAATTTTATGTTTACATCAGTACTTGATTCTCTGGCAGATTTATACCCAGTTATTAATATACTAAAGGAGAGAACCCGAAGTATTTCCGTTGAAAAATTCGACCACATTAAACAATAACCACCTTTTATTTTGGAAGAACACCGATGGTTTTACCAACAATTTTTTGAAAATGACAACGATGCATCATCTACAACAAAACGACAAAGGAAAAAATAAAATAAAACCTATTATTATTTATGGTTAATAAAATTTTTACTATTACAATTTAAATTTTTTGACTCCATATGATCATGATTATTATTATTACTAAATATGTATTGTTAGATTTACATATTAGTATATAAATAGCCTATTCATCCAAATTTACTTTGTACTACCTGTATAACATTTGGTATGAATAAAGGAGCTAATTACCTTTTTTACCTGGAACTAACAAGAAAATGAAAATTGAATAAATTTGTTTATATGTATTCCGAACATACATAAAAGCATACATATACAAATAATAGAACTTTGCAGACTACTGATTTAATTAAAAACGGACCAAGTGTTTTCTTAAAAACGCTTTTCTGATAAATTTGCATTTTGCTAATTAACACCTTTATCCATCCACCCCTTCAATTATGCCAGATACATTCACTGCCGCCCATACCGTTAACTCGGAGGAATATAAGAGATTTTGGTGCTTCTGTCAAGGGTTTTCTATAGACCAGTAATGACAATTTTGTTTATTTACATATCCATATAAATGGAAATGTGCCTTCTCAGTGACTAGGATGTTATCAAAATTTTCGAAGTTGCTAATAATTCTTGCCCTAAAGCGGATCGAATTAGATGCATTTTTCGTACAGAATTGCGAGGTGTACGTGTCACTGCTGCACGAGCACGCTCAACGTAGTTGACATTTCTTGTTATTCTGAGCCGATCCGTTGACTTTTTATTAATGGTAGTGCCTTCATTATCAAATTTAGCGATCCACAGTTTTACTAATTTTGCTAAGCGAACTTAATTAACATCGTGAAAGACGGTGATGTGCTCGATACAGACAATGAACTATTATAAGAGAACGATGGTTCTTTTATAAAAGCTTTTGAAACACATGGCACGTTTCTCACGGGTGAAACGATCCACTGCAACTGAACTTATAAGGCGTAGTGTCTAAAGGTGGGTATGAACAGTGCGCGGCGGCTCGCTTCGAATGCCTCGCGACATCCGCCTCAGAGTGAGGCATACACTGTTCTAAAAAATTATAACCTCGGATACTCAATGCAAGCGGACGAACCACCAAAGAGAGACAACAAACAACTGTCTCCACCCATCAGGCTACTTTGAGTATGACCATTTTACTGACAAGCCCGTGGCTCGAGTCATACAGTGCAACGCGAGCGGCTCATAGCGAAAAACCCTAGTATCGATCTTTCAAGTATGTGCCCTGAGGCATTCGAAGCGAGCCGCCGCGCATTGTTGATACCCACCTTAACAAACACATGTGCATGCACATTTACCTCTTTCCGAGATGTTCAACAAACGAATAATGAAAACATTTAAGGACACCTTGTACAAGCTAATGCAGTTAAGATAAATTACACAATATGTAATTCCTATAAATATGAAAACACTGGAGTAGTTTATAATATGTTAAAGTTAGAGGTAATAATGTATATTGGTGACTTTATTGGTGGCCTCGTATGAACCTGTAGAAATCTAAAGCTATCTGTACAACTAACTTGAATATGTGAGTATTGTTAGAAGTAAGTTATGCAGAAAAATTATATTGTTCAGTATTGGTCTGCTTTTCTATGATTGAATGTTAACTTAAGTTAAATATTTGAGTTTATAACAAAGTTCTCTATATTATATTATATATTTCATAAATAAGTCTCATTTAAACTTTTAAATAAACTGTTTAAAATAAAAATGGATAAGAATAGTTCATGATCATAACAATGGTTAGCTACGATTTACAATCAAACAATGTACCTAAATCATTTAAGAAATATTGCCTACTTAAGGAGGTATTCAATGAATAATAAAAAATAATTGGTTTGTCTTTACCGGAATAACCAATTATCTTGTATTTTGAATAATTTAAGTTCAGTCCCATAATTGGAGTACCATTCCTCGATTCGATTTATTTGCAGTTGTAGAAATAATCAATCATCTAAATATTTTATTTGGACCAATATTTTCACATTATCTGATCATCTGTAAATAGCAGTTTGTTGTCTTCAATAATTTTAGTAATGCCATCAATAAATAAAAATACAAGTGCTCCAAGATTAGACCCTTGAGGGTCTCTTGGAGCAGCTATATAGTAATTTGATTTAAAGCCATTGTAAACAAAATATGAAGTCTGTTATTTAGATACGATGAGAAAAAGTTTTAAAGAAGATAAGAAACACAGCCACAAACAAACACGATCAGAAAAGAGCCTTTGCAAAATTGGGTAAAAGTACTATAGGTCTGTAATTTGCTAATTAGTCTTATCACTATTCTTTAGTAAATGATATACTCTAGATACTTTCTAACAATCTGGGAACTTTGCTGTACGTAATCCATCATTACGTATAGTATAGCTTCCAATGACTGGGGAATTAGTGCTATAGTAGTATATAGCAGTGATTGATTAGAAAATTAATATAAAATCGTGCTCCGCTGTCAATTTATTGATACATTGCATATTGTTACTAGAAGTTTAAGAAATTGTGGTGGGACCAACTGTATTTAGTATACCTGTTAAGTGCTATTGAAATAATACGAAAAACCATTTACTATGATTTCAGGCGTGGTGTGCCGAGTGTTTTTATTAAGATGCATTTGACCTGGTATGTTACGTCAATTTTTATGAATAAAAAACCAGAACTGACTAGAATCGATTATAATATTTCCCTGTACGTTTTTTAAGTAGTTGTCATAATTTTCGGAAATTAGGATTTTAACCAATACTCGCAGTCGCTGAAACTCCTCAAAATAAGCGCTAGTTTGTAATTTTTGTATACTTCTTCCTATAATAATTTGTTTAGTTCTATATTATTTACCATATTGTAGGAGTATCATATTGGATACATTTGTTTTGTATGTTTTATGAAGGAATGTTCGAATAACTTATTAAATATAGGTTATCATAAAAACTATCACATTGTTGTTTATAAAATGATTGAGAAAAGATCAGTATTAAGTATAGACTGATATAACAAATTTCTCGCTTTGGATAGTTAAAGTTAAATAAAAAATTGAATGATGTTTATCCTCCTGTATTAAAGTGTATTGCCACAAACTATTTTATTACTAGTCTAAAAAACGATTGTAATCTTTAAAATTCAAAAATTTTTTTATGTAAAACTTCTAAAGTTTACAGAACAATTAATTACACATTTAGCATCATGTAAATAATTATTAAGTAGAGTTATATTAAAATCATACATTATCAATATATTTATTACATTGACTATTAATTGAATGCTAAAATATGTCTAAAAACAATTCATAATGATTTGCTTTTAGCTGAGGTGATATATAAACCACATAAATACAAAGCACATGATTATTATTAAATCTACATTTACAGTCCACGATACATATACTATTCATTTCATCGCTATTTGCCACATAAAAAACTCTCTTATCTTGCCCATAAACGGAACAGTCAACCTGAGCCTAGCCATAAAAATAAGCCACGGTATGTTTTGAGATTGTTTATTTGGCAAGTAGCGAAGAAATAAACACTACTTAATGATAAATTGGTAATAAAAAGATATATATTTCCTAATAACCAATATTACCAAATATAGCTAGTAAGCCACCTCCTCTGCCTAATCCTGTTTCTTTAAAATTAATTACAAGGTATTATGCTCGCAAATCGCAAGAGGAATCGCAAATATAATCAGTAGTGTAATAGTGAAACATAAAGGCAGTACTAAAGTAACATATTTTTAGAGCAAGAAAGAGATTAGATTATTAGTGAAACTTCTATCCAACTGGAAATTCGTACTGCAACCATACACATCATTTTAACAGAATACGTCATGTGGCTGTTGTTGAGTAAATAGATACCCTTTCTTACAGGACATAATGAAGCAGAGGTATTGCAATTTTTTTCTAAAATCTGCGTTTATCATAAAGAAATAAGTCACGATATTTGCGGTAAATATTGGTCATGGAAAACAGTCAGATGTGTCGACAGTCTGAACAAGATCAGGCTGGATTTTGACTAGTGATCAAGAAACAATTATAATGCCATACCGACAAAAAGTACATACATAGTCGCATAGTCGCATGCCAATCATCATAATGGACTTTCATACCATTGCATAGAAGCATCTGTACAATATGGTAGTACAGTGGAGTAATATCTTCAACTTATGACTGAGAATTTCAGAACATAGAAAACACCAGCAATGTCATCTTTCTCATTTTTGAAGTCCTAAAGCGTTAAAATTGTATCAAAATCCTTGCTATAGAACTATATTTTGGCTTGAAATCAATTTCCTTATTCTTCATACATTAAAACGCTTTAAGGAGACATTCTGTTTTTTTACGTGTCTCTATTTAATTTATTACGGGAAAAGTGATAGAGGTAGAGCATTCCGGATTTTTGAGATTTTTGTACTCTAGAGTACTAATTTATAAATAAAATTTGTAAACTGGTTGTCACCTTTTTTTTGAAAAAAAAAATACAAAATGGCGACCGTTACATCCACTTCATTGGCAAAAAACGGTGAGCATGTTTCATCTGAAACAAAGACAGTTTCTTGGATATTAATTAGTATCCAATTGGCTATCGCTTCATGGGAGACTTTTCCAAAATTCGAAAAATTAAAATGTCGGACTTATTTCTAAAAAACGCGATATTTCACCAGTATTTTGTTACTGTTGTCATTAATAAAAGTTGTACAACATTTAATTTCGAAAAAAGCCGACGAGAAGTCGGCTTTTCTCTTGACACAATATAGCCAGGTGTTTAAAGAACTTGTGTACAAAATTTGAGTTCAATCGGTTCAATATCTTTACAGAAAACTTGCTAACCGTTTTGAAAATCATCTTTGTGAGAAAAACGCGTTTAAATTTTGAAAGCTAATTACTTAAAGGCGCATAAATTTATCCTGAATCTTCAATGGCTGGGCCATACAATTGTCCATCCTCTTCTTCGTAACCCTCCAACTGCGCTGTTACTTGCTCCCCTTGTTCATTTCTGGCCTTTTTGGCAGCGTTCGGCGTCGTTGATGGGCGCCTTATTGTGTGTACCGGCGTAGGTCTCGACGTAAGGTCTCACGGTGACACCCATGATTCAATACTCGTAAAAGTTCTGAGGTGCCCTCATTAAATATCACTGCAGATACTTGAGTCACCGTCTTAATAACAATGAAGCCAAAATGCTGATGTTTGGGCACCATGTTCCAAATCATCTCATTTACTGACTCATTGTTATTTTGCGTATGAGCTCCCAAGTACCTCTTCAGCAAAAATTTCCAAGGAAAAATCCTCGTAAATTGGCTTAACAACTTTTAGTACCGGCTCATTCAGAGGAGTTTTGTACGTGTACTTGGCATGAGAATTAGTAGCTTCAGCCTTACGCCAGGTACACCGCCTGTCTTCTTCCGGGGGCACTTGTCGTGCTGCGGATTGTTATCGGTGGAATATTTGCAAAAATACGTCGCCTACGCTGCGTGTTTCATTTTATCCACGGAATTTGATTACGGCGAATCGCTAGACCATAATATTTTGTCAATTGAACCATGACTTTATCCGTAAGTTTTCTTGCCCCTTTTCCACCAATGCCTTTGTGCGCTTCTCTTGTATTACGTAATCTTGTCCCCATTCTTTACTCCACGTGGCCGACACATTCTTCATTTTTTACAACAATTTTGTCATATGTCATGCGCAGGCCAGCATTGGCGGCTCTATATTTCCCGTAAATAAAGCAATTCCGGGAAATCCTTTTATAGGGATATTTTTATTAGTATGAGGGTTGCAAAAAACACAATGACCCTTAAATGTTCATTAAGAGGTAATTATTTTGGGCATTCAACTTTTAGTTCAAAACAGGAATGGTTAAAAGATGTTTCAAATGATCCGCAGATTGTGCAATATGTGGCAAGTTGTCCTTCATCTTCATAAGTAACTTATTTGTTTGGACATACAGAAGTTAATCTGCTCTTCAAAGGTTACACATATAGATGAGGACAAACAAAATTCTTTTGAGGAAGTATCACCATAGTACGAATGAGACTTTTTGCAAACACCTTTATACGATATGTCACAATAAGTCACTCATCCATGTTGCAGGCCTGTATCAAAATGCTGTACTTTTATTAGCTTCTCGTTGCACAATTATCTTAATTACACACCGTATTTTTAAGTAGTTATGTTTGAATTTTTTTACTATCATTTATAAGTTTTATGCTTTTCATGTCACAATTTTTTTGTTCGGATGTTTACATCAGATGACCTTTTATATGTTAATAATACCGATTGGTATATAAATGAATGAGCATTTAGTGTCACATCAGCTTTAACATTACCCTCATATAACATAGTTTTATTAATTTGCCAATCATTCAATAATTAGATTGGTTTATCCGTTAACAAATTAACATATATGTATGTATGGTACTTACAATTAAGCACATTTAATTTTGGTCACAAGTTGTAAAATGCATATTTGATTCCGGTTTATACCAAAAATGTACAAAAACTGATCATACATATATTTATTTCTCCCGCGTGGTCTAGCAATGACGTTCGAATGTTTCAGACATTAAAGGAATTCCAGGAATTCCAGGTAAACAATCTTAATTAGGACTGTTATGGAAAAATTATAGACGTATATATATAAAAAATAATCATTTAGGTGCATAAATAGATCCGTGAATACGCATTTCTTGAAAATCGGTTTAAAACGAGGAATTTGTTTACATTAAACCAATTAAACACTGTTATCCATTTCAAATGATACAATATATATTATAAACACATTAGTTAGTGGCTTAAAGGATAAAGAGGAGCCTAACCAGTTAATTATACACATACAGAATATAAAACACTTTCCGGAAATCTTATACCTATTTAATTGTACTTGAACTCCATTCAATGTTTCTTTTATAGCAGAAGCTAAATCTAATAATAGATTACTAATTGTTTGAGAATATTTACGTAATTGGATTTTTACATCAATATGGTTAAACATCATTGAAACATTACCATTTTGAAAGTGACCTTTGGTAAGGTTATGATGTTCCCCACAAAGGAAGTTAATTCAAGGTGGAGACCACGGTAAATATTTCGCTCTTTTAATTCTTATTTTAGAGTTTAAGGTTGCATTAAGGTGATTATTAATTAAATTATGATTATTATATTTTCTTATACTCTAGTAGAGGGTGGAATTTTAAACAAATTTTGCAGCTTGTCAAGAATAGGAACAAGTCTCAAAACTGCGCTATCGGACCGCCTACGAGGTGCACAGTAAATATCCTGGTATCAGTTGCATTGAGACCTTTGCTAAGTGAATAATATATATGCACATAGAGTTCTATCTGCCTTTGGGCAAAGTGCATCGTTTTCCCTCTGAATGTTGCCTCACTCTTTCTTTTACGTATACATAGAGAATCTTACACTTTTTCCTATTCTTAACAAGCTATACAGACTAAACAATTCCTGCAAGATATAGTTTTTTGTAGTTCTAATAAGTGGAAAGAATGCCGAGGAAGTATCTAAGCAGCAATATTATCATTAGATTGAGTACACCAGCAATGTCGTTTGATGGGTTGCAGCGAGGTTGTCCCGTTCTGACCTTTCTAGCGATTATACATATATGGGCAACGCGCTATAAGTCGCGGAATATTAAAATTGTTAATAATTAATTAGTAATTGTAATTGTTAAAATCGTTTTATGGGTGATCTATGAGAAATTAAATCATTAATACGTAGCATACCAAATGTTCTTAAAGGTCTCTGATCTTAAAGGAGAACCTCCATTTTGATCTGAAAATCCACTCTGATGTCAGAGTGGATTTCATGGATGGATGGTCACAGTGGAGAAACATCTATAAATCAACTGCAGTCTGAGGTTATCAATTTTAAAACAACAATTTCTTGTTCATGATGTAAAGACAATAGTTTTGATGACATTACATGAATTTAGTGAAAGGCAAAAATGGAAGAATAACTTAATTATACTAGGCACAAAAATTGAGGGATGTAAAAAATCCTAAATTTTTAGGTGATATTCAAAGGGATAAAAAACTTGGATAAAAATAGTTGCAGAGCAATAATTCTAAAAGCATAAAATTGAAGCTCCAAGTTTGTGGTATTCAGATCTTGAGTACAATTACAATTTTTTTACTGTTAGCAGTATTTGAGTAATCGTAAGAAAACCATCGGAAAATTTTATTTTCAAATTTTTTCCTTGTATTTCGACAATTTTTTTTCAGTAATTTCATCATAAAACTTTTTTAGATAATTTATTATCCTCTTTAAATTGAGTGGCCTAAGAGCCTTGTACGATGATTTTTCGCTGAGTTATCGTCGTTCAAAGCAAAAAAGTCAGTTTTGACTTTGGTAATTAATTACTCGTACAGAAATAATGGTCGTACAGCAAGTAGCGTTTTAAAAACTGCAAATTATTTTTTGTCATAATTATTGCTTCTTGATCGGAAAAATTTCGGTGCAAAAATGTTGATTGAAGAAGAGGTAAAAAACTGTTTATTTATGGATATGTGCTTAACTTGACAACTTTGCAAATAATATATATATATACTAAGGATGTTGACTATTTCTCTTCAACTTCAAAGTATTCTAAGGAAACCTTGAAAATATCACAGTGCTACGATTTTTCATTGTGTTCGGAATGATTGAATTTGTCGATGTTACTAAAAAATCAATTTAAGGATGAATTTTTCTATTTTTATTCATTTTTTGAAGTTGAAAATGCTTTTTTAGCAATACTCCATATTTTTCTATCAAATAATGTTAACTATTGTAAGAAAAATAATTATTTAAAAAAAAAGTCAAAATTGGCATTTTTGTGTTGTACGGCATACAAAGCTTTTAGACCGCTTAAATTACTTAAAGAGGATACAATTATCTACAAATAAATTCAGTCAATAAGATTCAGTGACTTTCACTGAAGTTCTTCTGATCACTGAAAAACTTTACGGTATTTTAAGTATAGAATATATAAGAAACTTTACAGTGTGTGAGTGTGCTCCATTTTTAAGACCATATCCTTGTGACATATTTATTCTAGAATATTCGCGAAGACTTTAGACTGGTTATTCGTAGAATACGATACAGTGTGTTTGTTTCTTTTTCCCTATTATTCCACTTATATCTAATGGTGCGGTTTAGAGAAGTTTATATTAATCAAAGTAAGATCTCTTTACATATTGTTACATAAAGTATTTAAAGATTATTTTTGGTTTTTCGATTTAAACAACAGAGATACACGGAATTGGATGTGTGTACATTTATATTGTCATTTTTTTCACAAAAGACTGAGATCTGTACAGTACCATGGATTTAATTAAATACTAAATGATAATTAAGGGAAGACGATGAAGATATATGTATATTTAACACTGAAATATATATTTAACGGTAGTTGTGAAATGTATATATTTAACATTGGTAGTGCAATGTACACCAGAAGTCATGTTAGCTTTATTAATTATTGGTTGAAAGGTATATCAGCAGATGATCACATTCTATCACAGCTTGCGGTATTCATATCGCACCAAAATTATATGTTCTTATGTATCACATCTGATGTGATTTTTTCTGAATATGAACAGTGTTCAAGGTAAATTTGTATGTATTATTGAACAAGAGCTGGCATTAAATAACAAAATTGATCAATAAATAACAATACTAAAATTCACTTCATAAAAAAAGTATCATATAGATGTACATCGCAAAATAAATAGCAAATTTGGGTCAGTAATAATATAAATTTTTCATATGTAGCTCGTTGTAGTTTCTAGTCTGGCTTAGTTTACAACGGCTCAGGATACTGTATATTATCAATTAACACCATAATAAAACATTAGAAAGTTTTTCGAATACTATCATAGAGAAGTTATATACAACATGTAATTTGTATGTGATTATTATCCCGATTACGAAAAGCAAACAAAAGAAAATCACATACACTTCAGTGGAAAATTTTAAATTTACAAAAAAAAATTATCATTTGTACTTTTACATTCGATAAGATTATCAATTGTGAGAGCATATGAATCTTTAATAGCGATTGTTATCTTCCATAAAAACACAATTTATTTTGTGAGTACGACTAAATACTTATTAACTTATTTTTAATAACCTGAAAATTAATGTTAACCTTAACATGGCTTTCAAAAGCTTTATTATTTGATTGAGTAGAGAAATAATAACTTGTAAGCTTAAACTAATACCAACAAGAGTTTATTGAATCGTACTGCAGTTGTGGCAATCTAATCCTTTCTGTCCTTTATAATGCAATCAATTCAAACTTATAAATAAATATTTGAGATTCTCTTGACAAAGCAAATACTTGTAAAAATGTTTTTGTCTGCGGCTTTCAATTATAGCAATTAATTTGTGACAATTAATAGTTCGAAATTACTTATCTTTGTTTTTTGTTAACTTTAGTTTAAGATTATGAGAGTGAGAAGTCCCATCAATAGAAGTGACACAATTTCTAAAATAGTATTTATAATATAAGAAGTGTTTAAAATCACATTAATTGCAGAAAGATCAATTAATGCGATTAATAAATTACATTTAACAATATTAAGATTCCATAATATTATACAATTCACTTTTTGAAAACATACATATATTAAATCGATGTTCCCAGTGGTGGTACTATTAATTATATTGTGCAATTTAATATTATGAAGAAAACAATTTAAATAATGAAAGCGCGTGAATATTACTTTAAAAATAGTGTAATTATAATAAGCATATCATGTTGGCCTAGATATACATATTTAAGATATAACAAATAAATCACTAAACATAAAATAAACAAACTATAATTATTAATAAATAGTGAACATAAATAAATAAAATAGTAGTACCAAATCATTATTGAGCATACTCACCTCATATCTGGACATTTCAGCGGTAAGACAACATAGCCAATTTATTTCCTGGAGTGTCACTTGCTAAACAAAAATCATTATCAGTAAAATTTTAACACCAAAATAAAAAATTATTAACACTCAATGCATATAAAATTAGTTGCACATACATACAATATGGTAGCTTTAATAAATTTTTTACTATTATTATGATTATTACTAAAAGTAATTGTAATAATAAGAATGTAGCGACTCGTTAAACTGGCGCATTAGCAAGGATAATGAGTGTGCCTCGATAGCTCAGCGGTCAGAGCAACCAACCGGCAATTGAGAGACCCGGGTTCGATTCCCGGTCAAGGCATGCACTCTTTATCTTTGCCAACGCCAAAGTGGTGACCCCGACGTGATGTGATTCGTTCCAGTACATCCAACCTCCCTTACATCTCAAATTCGCGGATTCGATTCCCATGCTATCCATCGCCCTATAGTCCGGAGGTTACTGAACAACGGTTCGTAAGAATGGCGAACGCGGTCACATTCCGTTAAATTGTATAGAGACAAACCATGTCTCTAGGGGTACCCCGACGTGATGTGATTCGTTCCAGTACATCCAACATCCCTTACATCTCAAATTCGCGGATTCGATTTCCCGTGCTATCCATCGCCCTATAGTCCGGGGGTTACCGAACAACGGTTCGTAAGAATGGCGAACGCGGTCACATTAAGTTAAATTGTATCGAGACAAACCATGTCTCTAGGGGTACCCCGACGTGATGTGATTCGTTCCAGTACATCGAACCTCTCTTACATCTCAAATTCGCGGATTCGATTCCCGTCCTATCTATCGCCCTATAGTCCGGGGGTTACCGAATAACGGTTCGTAATAATGGCGAACGCAGCCACATTCCGTTAATTGTATCGAGGCAAACCATGTCTCTAAGGGGGAAGTACTGTAGCGACTCGTTAAACTGGCGCATTAGCAAGGATAATGAGTGTGCCTCGATAACTCAGCGGTCAGGGCAACCAACCGGCAATTGGGAGACCCGGCTTCGATTCCCGGTCAAGGCATATGCACCCTTTGTCCTTGCTATCGCCAAAGTGATATACAAACTTTATACAAGCTTGATTTATAGCACAGAAAAATTGAAACAAGGAAAATAAACTACTGATGCAAAATTAAGCATTAAAGCAAGGACATGACGTATTTTACATGATTACAAATGTAGAAATTATTTATGTAATAATTAAACATAATTATGTAATAAAAATCATCATCATCATTAGGTCATCAGTCCTAAGACTGGTTGGACGCTAACCTCCAGCTTCTCCTGTAATAAAAATATCTAACGAAAAATAAAAATGAAATTCTTTAGAATTCATCTTTTTTAATATTTCTCTTAGTGTAGGCTAAACGAATTATTCATAGAGAGATAGTGATCAGGATACCCGATTTTATAAAAAAATCAAACTAAGCAGATAATGGCGACAAGCTAACTGACTGAGTAATAGGACCTCAGTGAGTAACATGCTTGATATGTAAATGGAACATAAAATATCTTTGTTTATTTACAAGTACTTAATTTGCCATTACTACTATTACTGGAAAACTATTATTAATCCAAATTCCTGGAAAATATATTTGTCAATGAAAAATCGTACATAGTGCTTCGTCAATCCTAATTTCTTAATTTTATATTTGATAATATTTATATTAATTAATAAATGCATCCAAAATAGGAGAGTTCGATGGTTTTCCAATTATATCTTGTATAATTTTTTATACATGGCCCTTATAACGAATACAAAGGCGTACTTAAATAATTACAGCTTTTATCCCTCAATCTATTATAGTTCTGTATTATTTTTTCGACTTAAATTCGACTTAGACATACGTGTATATTCATACCATATGTTATGTAGGAACACGTATTTTATGTAGAATTTTATGCTGATACATTGTTGACAAGTTTTCAAAAGTAAGTTTGACAATTAGTTTTCCTTCACCAATAACGAATAAGTAATGTAACATAATAAATGGACAAATAAGATAAAAGAGATGTGAAAAAATAAGCGAGTATAAATAAAGGTTAATTTTACGTCACATGTTGTTTTATTAGCATTTTAAATCATAAACATTTATAACTAGAAAGGTCAATATTTCTGCAGTGATTGTTGAACGGTTTTATTATTCCCGCAACTAGAGAATTAGAAACTAACTTTGCTCTATGAAATAATTCGTTAAATACTCTAATATTGTATACGAAAACGTGGCTGTACGATCAACATGCAGGCATCTGTGTCTTATAAGGAACTGTAGAATATAGTTAGTTTCTTAGTTTATTAGTTTTCTTAGAATAAACTTAGTTTCATCAATGCTAGTTTTAAAACTAGAATTAAAAACTTCGTCTAATTATTGGCTTTGCGAATTTCCAAAAAATATACAAATTAATAAACTAATAAACGTTTGTATTCTTCTTATATCCTTCCAAAATATGTAAATTGTTTGGCACGAATTCATCAGTTATATACATATTTTATTAATTCAAGAAAAATATAAAAGAAAAATATTTCAATATATAATATGACGAACACCAGAAATATCGAATAAATGCAAGAGTTTCACATATATAAAACGAGAATTAGCTTACTCTAGAATACTATATTCTAGTTTATGTTTATTCTATTTTATTGTATAACATTGAGACGTTAACTTTCAAAATGAACACACTCACTTGATTAGAAATTTTTTAAATGGGAGATTCTTCTCCACTACGTACCACCTCGATAGATTTTCGCTTATTAAATATGGATATCTAATTTGTGATGTGTATATTTAATTTGTGAAAGAACGTTAATTTGAGATGTTTTTATTATTTTGCGTCTAGTTTTATGGGGGCGAGGTTTAGCTAGAGCTATTCTTCCACCTAACTCCTAAAATTGTTCACTGACGTCTACCTTCCGAATGCTAGTCCAAATAGTGTCTAGACTATGGATTCTAGATATGGGGAGAAACATGATATAGGGTCCAGCAACAGGATTGAATGGTTTTTAATAAGCCACTGTTAATAAACAGAGAATATTCTTGGACTAATTATTATAATAACTAAAAACACAATTCTGGAAATTTCTTATAATACTTAGTTTGCAAATATCACATCCCTAAGATGACCACCGTCTTCTTCTATACATTGCTGCAATCTGTTTCTGAAATTGAGCTTAACGCATCTGAGTAAATCTTCGTTTATCGAATTTATCTCTTCACAAATCCTTTCTTTGAGTTCCAGAAATGTTTGGGGACGGGTAGAGTACACTTTGGACTTTAAGAATTCCCACAGAGAAAAATTCGGCACCGTCAAGTTCGGTGACCTTGCGAGCCATACAAAGTCGCCAGGCCTTGAAATTAGGTGATTCGGGAACACATCGTCAGGCATGATAAGTTTATCAACAATTCCTCAATTGTTGTTCAATGTTTCAAGAAATTGGCTGCAGAAATTGAGGCGATTAAATTTATCAACAGGGTTCAGCCTCTGGACTATCTGTACTTTATACGGATGAAATTTCAAATCCAGATTTAAAATTCGTCGCTTACTTCGATCCAAAATTTGCAGTGCAATTGATTGCCGAATTGCAGAACGTTGTAGACTCCGACCGGCTACCCTGGTTCTTTCAATACTACCTTGTGTACGAACTATACGTGTACCTCCGACAAATTTTGAGTTTACACTGCCTCTTTCCTCAAAATCTCTTACCCATCCCAAAATTGCATTTCTTGATGGGACTTTAGCGCGCACCGGCAAATTAAATTCACAGCGAAAGCGCCTATGGGTTTGCACGATGGACTGGGTCAGAATAAATGATTTAACAGCAGAGACCCGTTGACTAATCGGCAAATTTGCCATTGCAACACAAAACTTTCGATAATAAAATACAATTTTACCACTATTTAACGTTTGTTAAATACACAGCATTTCCACAGCCATCTATTCAAAACAATTCAATCCTGTTGCCGGACCCGGTAGTTGAAATTATGACCATTCCTATTGATTTTACTAGATACATTAAATCTTTAGATATATCTGTCTGACATTCCCGTATGTAAACAATTCAAAATTTTTAGTATAGTACGACTATCTTCACTAGATTGCAATCTTCATTAAAGAGACAATATTTTAAGGTTTACGTCTCTGAATATTTGCAGATCAGATTAATTTCCGATGTGATATATGTGGAATCCTTGCATTTGTTGGATGTCCTGATGTAAATAAATAGTGTTATATAATATATAGTTCTAGCATTTTGTAGGAAATAATAAAGTAACTCTCATCCCTTAAGTGATTAATATTTACTTATAAAACCGCATTTGAAAACCTACCAGTTTATAGAACTTATCAAGAACCCTAGAACATATCCTATGTTTTCCCTGTTAGAATTTGGATGAAAGAACAGATAATTTAAAATTACTATTTTTGAAGACATAGTATTCATCAACAAAATTTGTTACCTTACTTGATTAGCCCTATTATCGAGTATTTATAATAAAATGAGGTAAATATATATTATCACCCCATAGTGGTCAAATGTCATTAACTCATATATTAATGGATAACTTAAATGAACTTCATTCTCACGTTTCCTCTCCAAGTTTGATATATTTTACAAAAAGCATTTTGGGTAGCCACCTCAATTTCTCCTCCAAAATCAAAAACAGCAGGAGAAACATACATAAATATAAAGTTCGTATACATTAAAAAACAACCACTAATGTATTAGTCTTGGTGGTACAATTTTAACATATTCTGAACATATTAAGGATATTGGTGTGTATTTTCATGACGTAGTCATTATCTGGGAATATTAACCATGTTGCTCCAAATGCATATAAAACCCAGATTTCGTAATTAGAAAGACGACATCGTGTAATATCCTAATAATACTGCCAGATTTTGGTGCAAGGTGCACCCGCATCACTAAGGGTGTTTAATATACGCATACTTAGACTAGACTTTCGAAAGAAGCCTATGTTTTATATCCAAACTGTAAGAACTAACGTGCTCTTAAAATCGTAATGTAATATCTGGAATTTGACTTGAGCCATTGTACTCATAATCAGTTACTATCTTTAGGAAAACAACAACTTTTTAATGACGTGTAAATTATATGTCACTGAAGTTTTTTATTTTACTTTATAGATATATTTATATGTAAAGTTTGCATATTTGTATTTCACATTTTTGTTCTATGAATTGATTTTTTCTTTTGGACAATAAAATAATTATTGTTATTATTATTATTATTTTCTACAACTCTTCCTTTACAGGTCAGTCATCTCTGAGGAAACAAGACAGAAAGTCTTATGTCTTGTTCCTACGAAACAGTTCAATGGATTTCTATTCCACCATACTACTAATATCTTAAATATTAGTATAAATAAAATAAAAATCAGTAACTATCCAGTGGGAAAAAATTACAACATTTTTAGTATTGTACAAAAAGAGATTAATATAACCCAGTTTTTGAATGTAATGTGAACTCTTTTCCACTTCTCAGTTTTGCGCTTTTATTCATGTATAATATGCATAAATTTGAATAAATGACATTAAATATGCGCATATTAATATGAAAATAATAATGCAAATAAATGCAATCTATACTAATATATTACCATTACAAAAGATGGTATTATTTATTACGTAAAAAATAGTTTGGAAGTGATTAAATAGAAAATTAATAAATTCTGTGAAATATTTTATTAGTGAATAATGATATGAATATGAATAACTCTAATATATTTAACTTTGCCGCACGTGTCTGTTACAATACTGTTATATCGCTTAACTACTGGTTAAAAAAATACTGAATACACGTATATCATACGGTTCAAAGAAAAATATATTAAACCGAAAAATTAATATCACACTAAGACAAAAGTTTGGTTTAGCAAATATTGTGTCCCCAAATACAAGGTATTCCCTTGTATTTTAGTATGTAATATTTATATCTGTCTGCACTAAGTGTACTAATATTCTAGTAGATCTAAGCACCAACTGAATGAGGGATGCAAGTTGAGCAGAACCATTGAACTTTACTTTATTGGACTGTTTCTAGTAGAAAAATAGCAATGTTACTAGCCTACTTAAATGTACTCCAACGTATCCCATCTGCTAGGTATAAACCAGATGACCGCTCTCAAGTATATCTGAACAATTCTCTTTTTGAATATAATAATTAGCTGATCAAAGATTTTTAATGCACTTGTTTATTGTCATTAATCGGGAGTTTATGTCGTATGACCATTAACTGGAAAAATCTTGTTAAATGTACTAATTGTTAACTGATACAATCAGACTTGATCAAGGTTTTCTTTCTTTGAATTTCATAGGTAATGTCGATAATAGTTATTAGATTAAAATCTATAACTTTTAATCTTATGTTATCATATTAAGTACATGTGCTATCTTAAGTGTCTATTTACTAAATCTATTACTTGCGATTGAGAACATTTTTATTCAGCAATGCATAATGTTGTAATAAAAACTGCAATACTAAGTAGCCGATAGGAATGGAACATATTTTTGCTGCATACTTTAATTAGTTTTAACTAACAATTTTTTTGCGAAATTCTAATATACTTTTTTCATTTTTAATGCATAAATTCAAACACCGTCAGAATATTTCTAGTACATACATAGATATGTGTATATACAATGTGTTTTTTTTTTTTGAAAAGACTTACTTTGAATATGACGTATTTTAAGGACAAATTCTTGAATTATAATTTTTATTTAGAGGGGGACATATATTTCACATGGACAACTTTACCCCCCTGGTCGCGATGGTGACTCTTATTATATGACATAGGGATCGAATGATACGTCATCCAACAAATATTGGATATCCAAAGATATCCAACATTTGGGACCTAGACTGAATGATTTTCGAGTTGGACAATTAAAAATTCAGTAACATATAAGTCGGAAATTGAGAAAGAAACCACCAAACCGCCAAGCGGTAATCAAAGTAGTTCCCGAATAGCAAAGCTATTACATAATCGCTCTAGGAAACAACTACTCGTCGGGCTAAAGCCCCGCCAGACATACCTAGAAGCGATCCTCGACCCCTCTCTCGTGTTTCTGTACGATCAGATAAGGTTTCAAAAAATTAAACCCGCCACAGGTAGGATTCGACATTTGTCCCGGATCGGAACCGAACGACATACAGCTGTTTCGAACTTATTAGTCCTCATCAGTGCCGTACATGGTACGCCGATCCAGAACAAATGCCGAATGAACTCTATGGGGTATACATCTTTATCGATACGATCTCTGTCAGTAACATATAAGTCGGAAATCGAGAAAGGAACCACCAAACCGCCAAGCGGTTATCAAAGTAGTTCCCGAATAGCAAAGCTATTACATAATCGAAAGGGGTCGAGGATCGCTTCTAGGTATAATTCAATGCCTGGCGGGGCTTTAGCCCGAGAAGTAGTTGTTTCCTAGAGCGATTATGTAATAGCTTTGATATTCAGGAACTACTTTTATAACCGCTTGGCGGTTTGGTGGTTCCTTTCTCGATTTCCGAATTATATGTTACTGACAGAGATCGTATCGATAAAGATGTATACCCCATAGAGTTCATTCGGCATTTGTCCTGGATCGGAGTACCGTGTACGGCACTGATGAGAACTAATAAGTTCGAAACAGCTGTATGTCGTTCGGTTCCGATCCGGGACAAATGTCGAATTCTACCTGTGGCGGGTTTTATTTTTTGAAAAGAAATTAAAAATTCAGTCTTTTAGATCTGCCAATATAATTTTTTGCGAAGTAGGACATGAAGCCATCTGCGCTAATTAGTTTTTCATTATACGTTGCCTTAAATCCAGGGAACACTGGATTTGTTTTATATAAAATAATAGGTTAATAAGGTGTTGACCTTATTTTGGCGAGGGAATTTCACATCGACACAGATTAGAAATTATGACATAGTTGTTGAATAAGTCAAATGATTTATTTATTTAGGTATTTTACATAAATACCGAAAGGATGAAAGATATTTTCATTTGAAAAATACATCAAGAGCACCCTTGATATATTTTTAACATCTTCCTTAGACCTTCTTACATTACAATATAATGTCAGACTATAGGCTTTCATTTCTAAATATATACATAAAAATATATTATTGAATTGCAGTTAAAATTCTATTCGATTGAAATATTGCAAGCATCGTCATCCTAGATTTCCAAAAGATGGCTAATGAGGGAAATGTAGTAAGTGTGAAAAAATATCGAAATTAGTGAAAATTGATGTGTTTTGTAAAATTTTATTATTTCTTTATTTTCCGAGATATTTCAAAGTTGTTTATTAATTGAAATTAATAAATCTATACCTCAAGTCTTATGTATATTTAGAAAGAGCTCTGTTCCTTATAATAATTTATGGAAGGGTGGCCACTCCGAGAAGAATGGTGAAGTTGTGCATCTGAATTTGCCATACTTATATATTGGAGTAGGTCGGAACATTTGGTGTGAAGATAACATTGACTTAGTTTTCCACAAAACACCAAAACACTATACACTACACTCGACTCGCGTTTCGTCAACAAAGTTTTAAAACTGAGAGTTTTAATTATCTCTAGATGATTGAAACCGAGCGTTTTAATCAGCACCAGATGACTAAAACTGAGAATTTAAATCATCTCCAGATGATGCCAACTTTGTTGGCGAAACGCCTGTCAAGTGTAGTGTACTAGTGTTTTGGTGTTTTGTGGAAAACTAAGTCAGTGTTACTATACTTATATGTTCCTCCCAAAACAAATACTGACCCTTTCAGGAATTTGTCCTTAAGAAAACAAGAGTGTAGTTATTCAGGATGGGTGTTTTCTGAAAAATTACCGTCAATATATGTTTTCGAATAATTTTCTCGAAATACAAAACCTAGTATTACTTATGTATCTTCAAAGTTTACTTTCAGAATGATTTACGCTATAAATAATATAACGCAGTAAATTCACTTATACGTACATACATAAATACATCCACGTTCTTCAAAGACGTCAACATATCATTAGCCAAAATTTAGTAATAAAGAATAAATAAGTATTATAGTTACAATTTTCTAATTCAGGAAGTTGTCATCATCCTATGAACATAATGGGGCATGGTAAATACGTCCTAAAATTTAAATTAATGCAATGCGAATTGGTAGAATATAATTCGATAAACGTCGTTTTATTTCATGATTACTGTGGTAGGCGAATCTTAAGCTGTATTGATTAGGAAGGAACCGATGTAACAATCAACTATATACTTAAATAATTTGCCTAAATATTCTTTAAAATTTGATGCGCAAATCTTCATTTGAATGTGCAATGGACTCAATATTTTAGAAAATAGAATAATTACTCTTCTGTAGTATGTATACTGCCAAATAGTACAACGTAAACGCTAATTTCAGTTAATTAACTAAACAATCTCATAAAGAAAAGAGAAGTGTATAGAAATAGTACTATCAATGTCTTGTTATTTTTAGTCAATAATGGATTTGTATTAGTGAAATACCGTCAAATATTATTCTCATATGGGATAATTTCAGGCGGGCGGTCTTGCAGGGTTGGGATGGGTATTAGTAGGAAGTGTAGACATCATCATTAAGTTTATGATACATTAGGGGATATGCCAACTGCAATTTTTCGAAGATTGCCACAACAGTTTGGTTAAAGCCTTTTCCAGCCCCTCTTTCACAGCCACAAGTGCTTTATTGGAACAAGATATTCTCTGTCGAAAATGAAACACAGAATCGCCGGCCCATGACAAGTTTAACAGTGGAACACATTTAAGACGTTCGTGACCTTATTGAAAATTGCGCCTTACCGTTGCTGAAATCGTTTCTAAGATAAATATCATCATTAGGAGTATCCATTTAATCATCCACGATGAGCTTGGCTTGAGCAAAATTTGGGACCAACGTCTTCTTTTAGAGGAGAAGTACGTTCGTCTTGACATCTGTTAACGGCTTCTCACTCATTATGGAACTAAGGCAGACCTTCTCTTTAGTCGTATTGTGACTTGTGATGAGAGTTGGATTCATCATTACCATTCTGAGGGCAAGCAGGAAAGCAAAGAAAGGCGAAAACAGGGAGTTCATTCCTAAGAAAGCCAAAACTCGTTTGTTAGCGGGAAACTTCTTCACGACGGTTTTCTGAGAGCCAAAAGGCGTTCTTTTGCGGCATTTCCTTCATGGTCAGAGAACAATTAATACTGATTATTACTGCACACTCTTGGATCAAATGGAAACTGCTTATAGGATCAATATCGAAGCGGATGACGACAAGTAACGTCATTTTGATTCACGACAATGCCAATACAGCAAATACGTTGAAAATTCGAAATCCTCCAGGAGACCCGTGAACACCAACCATTCGATCAGGATCTATCACTGTGTGATTTTACTATGTTTAGATCGTTAAAAGACGATTTAGGAGAGAAGATTTTCAACGATAATGCCGGTGTGAAGGGATCATGCATAATTGACTTCAGACCCCCGCCCTCTCTCTTTTTACAGTGATGGCATAAAGAAAATCCGAAGTTTATAGAGAAAATATGGAGTAAACAGTGGAGGAGACTAAATAGAAAAGTTGAAGACTTTTTTGTTCATTTTTTAAGTCTTTAATGAATCAAAAAAAAAAGAACGTTCCTCATATATTATACAAACTGAAAGGGAAATATTCATACAAATGCTTGATTAAATGAAGAGTTTATCAAGGCCTATCAGCTACTCCAGGAGATCAGCTACTCCCACTTTGAAGATTTGAACCAAACCCCAGAGTAGTAAATTCCCGAGGGAAATTTTACTTACCTACACAAACATATAATACACAAAATGTTTGTTTTGTTTTACATCCTATCTGAGGGATGGCACATATTCTATACAAGCCTCGCCTAAATTTGTGTAGCTTCTGCGAGTTCACTGACGTCGCTTGATATTATAGGCGACTCAGTCGGTGGCCGTCCATTCTAATAACAACAGTGTTAGCCGTTGATTCACTAAAATTGATGATATGTACGATAACTTACTTACTTTAAAATGTATAAAGCTGCATAAAGCTTTATTACTTGACATTTTACTAAGCCCTATATATATATATATATATATATATATATATATATATATATATATATATATATATATATATATATATATATATATATATATATATATATATATATATATATTTACATATTTATTTTGGCAGACGCCTTGTTATTCATATCTCTTATAATACAATGTAAGGCATCTGGTGCGTGGACAGACCTCTTATTTTTTTACTCCTATTATTTTATTTTTAATAATCTAGCTCCAGTTAATCTAGAATTTTTATTTTTATCTTTAATGCGTATGCTTTTGCTAATTAATTGTTATATTTTATTTTTGTGATGTTATTATATTTTATGTTATTTTTTTATAGGAAAAGAATTAATTGAAAACCTATTTTATATAATTATTTTATAATATTGTACGTTACCTATTAGCAGATTATTTGTTTTGCTTGCTTTATTTTGTTTTTATTGGTACTCTGACGTTACTGCATTTTATCCTCCTATATATTTTCAGGTACATCCAATGGACGTTTGCTTATTCCCCATTGGTCGATAGATGTGTATTTTTCTTCTTGTTATGGTATATGTCTGCTTTATGTTTTAGGTCAATCGCGCTGTGTATATTTGTTTATTGTAAAACTTATGTGCTATCTCAATACCCATTTTATATTTATCTGCAGGTATTGGGTATATTTACTGTAATTCTTGGATTTGATTCGTTACTTTTTGTTGTTGTCGCGTGTCTGGTGTCTATGTACTAATCTGTCTCATTTTTTCTGCTACTACGTCTGCTTTGTCCTTATCTTGCATGTCGTTCCGTTATGTACTAAAGTCTCGACGGTGTTGAACTGGTTTCTCAGTTGTTTTATTAGTTTTTATAAGGAATTATTTTGTATTTTTATGTTCATTATTTTTTGGTCCCATTGGTCATTTCACTCTTTCGTTATTCTATCTCTTATTGTTTTTTGTAAGTCTCTTAGTCTTGTCTTGTCTATTTGCCTTCTATCCTTTTACCTATGTACGATAAAATCAGTTTAAGCTACTGGTCGGCCAATGTTTTCGATATTATATTCGAATATTTTACTGAAGTTACGAATTTTATTGAAGCATATTCATGTAGCTGTATTAAAAGCTCCATCGTTCCGCAAAATGCTATCAATGCTTACAATTATTACATTACTTAGAGGAAAATGAAATTAGATGTATATATAAAAATATATTATTCCAAGCTTCGCAGAATTTAATTACAATTAAGAAGGCAAAATAAATAGAAATACGTTATATTCCTGATCCCATAAAATTGATCAAATATCTAAATATCAATATAATCTAAAATCTTATCAACAAAAATTAAGTTGATTTAAATATGAATGATAATTAATGCCTCCATAATTGTCATTAATTAAAAAATTGTACCAATCCATCAAATCATTTGATATTAATAATCAACTATTTACTGTTTTAAAGAATGTACTAATCCTGTGTATCGATAATTTACACATACATGTACACATACAAGTACACCTACAAGTACAGAAGACAAGTAAATAGTCGTCAATATGTTTTTTGTAAGATTAGACTCTTACACGATATACACATTCTTTAGGTTTAATACACACTTAGGTTTTTTCCTCAGTTTACTTTTACATTTGTTAAATAAAAATGAATTGATAATTTAGAGATAAGATTGTTAAAATAATATATCATATGTTTAAAAACATAGAAATACTACATATTTAAAACTAATTGAAAGAATATATGTTGGAAATGCGTTATTTAATACTATACTATTCATTTCATCGCTATTTGCCAAATAAAAAACACTCTTATCTTGCCGATAAACGGAAGAGCCTACCTGATCCTAGCCATAAAAGCAAGCCAAGGTTATGCTTTGAGTTTTTTTATTTGGCAAATAGTGATTAAATAAACTTTACATAGTAATTTAAGCAAATATTGTATTGCTGTAGCGTTAAAACACTCGACTTGTGTTCGCATTTTGATCCACTCATGTTTCAGTTGAATAATAATTTAACTAGTCTAATAATTAAGAAGCATATGATTAGACCTAAGAATTTTATTGAAGAACACAAATTATGCCTCCATAATTTAATTTATCAGTATGTTCAAATCATTGAAATAGATATTTCAATGGGACTCTTATCATTAAAAACAATATTCTTACATACATAAGTAAATTGATTAAGTCAATCTCAGTCAATTAATTAATGTCAATCTTGTGTGAGTTTTACTTAAAGTACTTAAAAATTTATTCATCGTAAAAATGTTTTCAATATCAAGTCACAGCTTATTTGTAATTAAGTATATTACTCGTTATATATCAATTTAGATCGCGCGCGAATTACAGTAACTACTTTACTATATTTACTTGAGTATTACTCTCATGATGTGTTATCGTTAATAAAACACTAAATCTCCCGATAAATGATATGCATTCCCATTAACATTAATAGAAGTTTCAGTTAAATAGGATCATTACAGTTTTGATATAAAATAGTACAGTTTCTTCGGTCTTATCTGTCATTTACGTAAAAGCTACCAGTGAGTTCGTCATTTTTGGTATACCGCAAGACTCATTTCTTGGTCCTTTATTTTTAATAATAATAATAATAATACACTTATTATCCAACAGAAAAAATATCCATTTATAGGTCAAAATATGTAAAATATATACATATATGTATAACTAATAAAATGAGTAACTATATAAATATATTTACAAATATAAATGAAATATATATGTATTTCTAAGAAAAAGTAACTCTAAATGACTTTAACATAAATAAATAATGGAATTAACATATAACTTACAGGACAGTAAGAAGTTGTTGTTTCCCTAACAATAGTAACTCGTTATAAGTACAATTGCTCAAGTCACAAGTGTTAAATATTACATTAAAATTTTCTGCCATTACGAGCACTGATTAACAGCACGTTAGTTCTTACAATCTGGCAATATGTAAAACATACTTTCTTCTCGAAAGCCTAATCTAGATATAGGTAGATATACTAAACATGCTTATTAATGCGGATGCATCTATACTATTATGGAACAGCTTAAATAAAAGTGAGAGGCTATTAAGCACCTTTCTAGTGTTCAACGATTGAATGTGAAATCTTTGTAGAAGCAGAGTATGATCATAACCCTTTACTGGATAATAATTATCTATGTAGAATAACAAATTCTTTAAGAAACACCCCTAAATATTTTTAAGTGGATTCATATGACTTAGATACAGGGGATATCAAATTAGGCTACAATATTCTAATTTCGAGCGGACTAATGCAAACTATAAACATTTCAAGGTAGCAATATTATTAAATAATGTCGTGTTTCTAATCACGAAACCCAGAGTTTTATATGCATTAAGATCTATGTGATTGATATGCCCAGAAAAAGATAGTTTATCATCAAATTACACGCCAAGATCTTTGATTTTTTCAGAACATATTAAAACTGTACCATCAAAAGAATGATCATAAATTAGTGGTTGCCTTTTTAAAGTATACGAGCAAACTTTACATTTATCTATATTTGTTGGTAACTTATTCTCTGAACACCATGGTACCACAAGGTCTATGAGTTTTCGCAATTTCAAGTGATCATCTAAGCTAAGTTATGTTTAAAAGTAGTTTTAAGCCATCTACAAAGAGAATATGATGCTACATAAGCGTTAAAGATAAATCGTTAATAAATAGTATAAAGAGTAGTGATCCCAAACTTTAGCCTTAAGGTACTTCAGATGACGCTACGTAGGTATTGGATTTAAAGCCATTATATGACAAAAATAATGTACGTCTGGATAAATATTGTAACGAATTTACTAGAAAATTCTTTATTTCTCGAACACTTATTCACAACTCAACGATTCACAAGTCAAACTAACTAACTTTCTTTCTACTTTAACTTTATAAACTAATTTTCGCACTGTATATCACTTTCCTCGCACTGTATCGCTCACTATCACGGTCCAAATTCAACTAACTCCTGGCCGGACGATACAACTCTTATATAGGCAGTGGAACGTCTCTCCAGACGTTTCTAGATGAAGAACTTTAGTGAACCTTCTAGTATAGAACGCATTGGTCAAGTCAACTCCGCACGTTCTCGATAGTATCGAATATTTCCGGCGTTCGGGATCTCTTGAAGCGTTCATGACACTGCCCCCCTCCTAGTACTGATCGTCCCGATCAGTTGATCGCCCTTGGAGTGACAAGCGGTCGATGTGTACAACTTTCATTTTTGTGCGTGGTCCTTTCTGTATTCGGTAAACTAGGTCATTTATTCTGGTCACAATCTTGTAAGGACCCTCCTAGGATTTCTGCAACTTCGGACATCAGCCCTTTTTGCGAGACGGATTGTATAACCATACTAGGTCGCCTTCTTGAAAGCCTTCAGTATTCGTCCTTCGGTCATACCTTGTCCTTATTCGGTCGCTCTCCAATCTGGTTTTTCGAATTCGAGGCAACTGACACACTCCCTGGAACACACCCGATTTAGTGCGTGGACATGGCCCGGCAACGTCGATAGCAATTCGCTCAAAGGGAGTACCGACGTTGTATTGCTTCCTGCGTCCCCGGCGCCGAATGTTTGGGTCCTTGCTGCTAGCGCAGACGTCGCATTTCTTGCATCAATCTTCTACGTCTGACCGTCTTCCTACCCAGTAGAATCGTTCCTTCACTTTACCCATCGCTTTAGCTACCCCAAAGTGCCCTTCTCCAGTTCCGCTGTGAGCAGTTTCCAAAACTTCGGCCACTCTATTCTTGGGTAGCACGATCTATAGTCGATTCCTTACACCATCCGGACTTTCCCAAACTCTTTTCAGAACCCCGGCGCCAATGACCAGTGAGTCCCATTGAGCCCAGTAACATTTCGTAATTGCACCGAGGTCGCTGATATCCGCCCACAATGGTCTATTTTCTCCTGTTTCTTTCCGACGCATTATAGGCCCAATATGTTCGTCGTTTCTTTGATCCTCGGCCAGTATGTTAGCATCCCAATTTTCCTCCGGCTGTACAGTCGTTAGGCAACAAGTCACTTGAGGGAATTCTTCCTTTTGCTCCAGATTCAAACAGTGCTAGCAGTTATCATTTGCACATGGCCTTCTAGACATGGCGTCAGCATTGTGGTAATGCTGTCCAGCTCTGTGCTCAATGGTGAAATCAAAGATCTGTAATTGCTGGAGCCATCTCGCAATTTGCCCTTCTGGATTTTTGAATTAGAGTAGCCACTTGAGAGAAGCGTGATCGGTTCTTAACAGAAATCTTCGTCCGTACAGGTACTTGTGGAAATGTTCCAATGTCTTCACTACGGCTAGAAGCTCCCGTCTAGTTACACAGTAGTTTCTCTCGGATTTGGACAAGGCTTTACTGAAATAGCCAATTCCTCCTGTCTATCCTGTTCTTGCAACAGTGTTCCTCCAATTCCCTTGCTGCTGGCATCGGTGTCTACGATTAATGGTTTGTCAAACCGTGGATAGCCTAATATTGGGGCTGTAGTCAGTTTTTCCGTCTGCCTGTTTCTGCTGCTCGCTTGATTCCCGTGAGCTCGGCAATCACACCGAAGATGACCCATGCGGCCGCAATTCCAGCACCTTAGTCTGCGTGTCTCTCGGTATTCTAACACAGCCTTCTTCAGCTCCAGCAGGAAGTTACCAATTTGATCCTGCTTGGTCTCTTCCTCGCCGTTGACTTCGGCCATGCACAGCCGCACGTGCCCTTTCGATGCTTCCTTGCGGCCTCAAACTCTAGGGCGTGCGCTAATACTTTTCTGGGAGTGTCATGTCGTGACATTCTCAGCACCTGCTGCATGTCCGGGTCCCTCAAGCCATCGATAAATGTTTGCACGCACAGTTGATTTGAAAACTCCTGAGGTGCTGTTGGGTATGCCAGCTGTACCAGTCGTTCGACGTCTGCCC
Organism: Rosalia funebris; assembly: GCA_037954035.1. Classification (NCBI taxonomy): domain Eukaryota; kingdom Metazoa; phylum Arthropoda; class Insecta; order Coleoptera; family Cerambycidae; genus Rosalia; species Rosalia funebris. The sequence continues at coordinate 3,484,535 of JAZFAV010000001.1, forward strand.
CAAATTGTTGCAATGTCTCGTTGCTCCTTTGATTTCGGCTCTTCAGTTGCATTTGGTAGACTTTTTCCATGTGTTTGTCACCGTAGCGCATCTCCATACGATCTACTATAGTTGTAAGATTCTGTTGACTTTCCGGAATAAATCGGAGTATATCGAGAGCCTCCCCTCTTAAGGTGACGATAAGAGCTATAACCTTTTCCTGATCGTCCCAACAGTTTGCGCAAGCAGCAGCCTCGAATTGTCTTCGATATACCGACCAAGGAATCGAACCATCAAAAGTTCGATTCTTCGACCTCTTTAGGATGAGACGAGTTAAGTGATATGCCACACTCGTGGGTTTTCTTAACTGCTATAGAATGTTCGAGAATGTTCTCTGACCTTCTCGAAACGTCGATCCTCAACTTCTTCACGACGAGACGAATTCAGTGGTATGTCACACTTGTGGGTTTTCTCGTCCTTTGTCGAATCTTCCAGAATATTCTCAGGTTTATCGGAACGTTGATATTCAGCTTTTCCACGCCGGGATGGCTTCGGTGATGCGCCACACTTGGGAGTTTCTCCTCCAACTAAACCAAGTGTTCCAGAATTTTCTATCATGTTCTATCCCACTTCTGACACCAATGTAACGAATTTACTTGAAAGTTCTTTATTTCTCGAATACTTATTTACGACTCAACTATTCACAAGTCAAACTAACTAACTAATTTTCTTTCTACTTTAACTTTATAAACTAATTTTCGCACTGTATATCACTTTCTTCGCACTGTATCGCTCACTATCGCGGTCCAAATTCAACTAACTCCTGGCTGGACGACATAACTCTTATATAGGCAGTGGAACGTCTCTCCAGACGTTTCTAGATGAAGAACTTTGGCGAATCTTCTAGTATAGAACGCATTGGTCAAGTCAACTCCGCATGCTCTCGATAGTATCGAATATTCCCGGTGTTCGGGATCGCTCGAGGCGTTCGTGACAATATGATTTTACTAAGCAAAGGAGATTACTATTAAATCCATATAATTCTAATTTTTAAATTAGTATGTTATGATTCACCTTGTCAAAGGCTTTAGAAAATTCAGTATATACCACATCCATTTGACCTTTATAATCTAAGTGATTTGCAATTATATGGATAAGTTCTACTAAATTTGTAACCGTGGAATGTTTTGCTACGAGCCCATATTGATCATGAGATAACAAGGATTGCATACCAAGATAAATGTGGAAGTATAATGACATTTCGAAAACCTTTGCAAATATCATATACTAATCATTGATATATTATTATTAATATAATTTAATATCATATATTATCGATATTATAATTCTATTTAAATATATATTTAAATCGCGATTGTATAAGCTTTTACAACAATAATGTTAAACACTTCAACACATTTTGGTTACAAAGCTAATATACTAGAGAGTAATACAGTTTACATCTCATAGGGCAGACTAGAATATATGTGACGTAACTATTACAGTATCCATGTATGTTAACATTGTTAGCTTAGGTATACACCTGTTCATAAATTCTCTATTAACTATTTCTATGTTCACTCTCACTTTTTAAAAGCTTCAGACATGAAAGTTTTTAATCAGTCGTTGGAGGATTTCATTGAATTGGTACATATATAATTGCGTTTCATAATGATAAAGTAAAGACAGTAACATAAGCGCATGGTATATCTGTAATTTTTGGATTAATTTGTTGAACAATAAACATTATTTGTTAAACAGTTTTTGGTATAATGCACGACGCATCTATGGGACTCTTATTATCCATATTATATACTGTTTATATATAAATCATATGCAAAACTTGCAATGATATGGGTATAAAACAGATATATGGTGTTTATTTTCCGTTTGTGATATTTACTAGGTATAAATAAAAGTAAATCAAATCAATCAACTTCAATTAAGTATTTATTTGCCTATGATAAATCAGGATTTATATTTGAAATCAAATAAGAAGGCGATCGTGTTATTTTACCTTGAAAATAAATGCAAGGTTATAACAACTGAGTTGAAGATATGTGCATAAAATGTTGTTATAGCTTCCTGTTCAAAAAAAAATTAGAGACTTATTATTACAGATTAAAATAAATCTTGGTATTGTAACAATAGGGATTTTCACAACTCTTATAATTATTTTCTAAATTAGATTAACATATAGCAATAGAACAAATGTAGATATTTTCTATTTTATTTTAACAAATGTGGTATATTTGACCCAAGCCAGCAACAGACAAAAGGGGCGTAAGAAGGCGTCGGAGTTCTGTAGTTTAGTCGTTATTTTACAAATACATATTGCAAAAGAGACGAAGATAAGAGTTTCTAGAATTCCATTTATAAGGGTTGATGGAGACCGTATGGGTCAAGTTATCCTGCATATTTGCTTCGTTCAGGGCCGAAATAAGGTGCGAAAGTCAGCCAAGGAGCTCGGTAACGAATTAATTGACAAATTAATGACTTATGTTACACACATTCTAAAACAACAATAAATTGATCAGCATCAGTAAAGTTTTATATATTTTTGGTCTCCAATTATTTTGTTATTAAACTCAAGTTCCACTGTCTAAACTTAACGAAGACATAAGTAATAATAATGATAATTATCCCTATTTGATCCCTTTTATTGGATAAATGTTATAAAAATACAAAGTCCATAAAGGCGGAAAGGATGGCTATTATTATTATGTACAATGCTATTATTATTATGTATGAACGCTCTGGAATCTAAAAACCACCCAATATTGTTGCCAAAGCATTTGCGTAATATTTCACATTGAAACAGGATTGACGTCTGTACGACCGCAGAATACATACCAAATAAGTTCTGTTTATGATATTACGGCTAAGAATGAATGTTGGGGTTAGCTATACCCGTTATAAGTCAATAATAGGGCAAGGCAATTGGTAAATTAATGTTAAAATTGGGTTCCCAGTTTGAGACAGAAAGACGTTACAAATCAATGAAATATAAAAAACCAACTACAGTATCTTTAGTCATAAACAGGCATTATACTATATTCTATTTAGATTTTGTAAGTGCGCTAGAACGTGATTGCTTCTCAAATTATGCACAGACAAAATAATCATATATACAGCAGTGTTCAGTAAGAGGATGCCGACGATTATTTATAAAGGGACTTGAACTAAAAGCTAGCATGACGGGGTCATAGGGGACCGGATCTCGGTTAACATTCAATGTAAACAAAATTGCGTCAATATTCGAGACACCCTAAAATAAAGCTATTATTTATAGTAAGTGCTGTTTATGAAATCCAGTTGTAGACAATATTTTTATGTATATGAACCTAAATTATTACATGCAGGGATCACCCCTTATATCCAATAGTAAACTGTATTTGTTAAAACGTGAATAAAACATTTACAAGTAGCTGGTAAAGTTGACGATTGAATTGAGTATAGTCGAACGCATGCAATGGCTAGGCGCTATAATCGACTCTTTATTCAACATCAAACGCCAAAGCCCATGTTTAACACTCCGGCGCCGGCGCGATAATGCTAGACTAACACAGGGTTGCAAGAACACAATATCAGTATGAACAACCAAAACCGTTGATAACAACTAGACATGTACAGTAACCTCTGCAGTGAGCACGGATATAGATATATATATATATATATATATATATATATATATATATATATATATATATATATATATATATATATATATATATATATATATATATATATATATATATATATATATATATATATATTTTTTTTTTTTTTTAATGACGAGTCCATCTTCGTCCCGTAGTATCCTCATAGACAAACCCGGTCCGTATTTTGTGAACCCGTCACAGTATGCACTGTAAAGGAGGCTACACACCTTCCGCTTATCTGTACAGTTATCAGTCGTAAATAACTGTATGAGAATCTGTACATTTATCTGAATTGAAGGTGTGTAGGCTACGTTCAATTTTCGCCTCAGTTCTGTCCGATACTTCTTCAGTTTTCTCCCCACTTTCGACAGGTTTGGATCAAAAAGCGTTAAAAATAAATAAAGTTCAATGGGTGACAAAAGAAGAAGAGTTTTGCGGTGTGTTGTATAATTGCAGCTGTGTTGCTAGGAGAAAGAAAAACACAGTGAATGTTAGTGCAAAACTTGGTATAAACGCCAAAAACGCATCTGTTTTTGAAACCGTGCGTAAATACCAGTCTAAACTGCGTAGTTCACATAGTTTATCGTTCAGACATGATGACACACCTGATAAACTGCGCAGATCAATGGAAGGTGTGTAACTCCCTTAAGACATCCCATAAAAGTTAGGTATACTTGGGGATGTCTTTTTCTTTGCAACCTATGCATATTCAGTGAGAATATTAGGACAAAAACTTGTGAAAATCAACTGTCGGTATCGGACAATCTGGGTGTTTCAAACTGAGAATGATATCAAACATCGATCTTGACTCAATACCCAGTGGACGATAGACAACAATATTTCCACCTTACTGTGGCCATCTCAAAGTTCAGACGACGATCCTGTCGAAAACGCCTGGACTCTCATAAAGTTAAAATTACAAAGAAAACATAGAAAAACTACGGAAAACAGGAAAGCTTTCTGTTACCACATTACAAATTTTCGAAAAATTAAAAATGGTTATATTCTTAATGACATTTATATGTTATTATTATTAAATAATATATAATGGTAAATATAAAATATGCGTTTATGCTACTTTGCTTACTTCACTGTCACGAATAGATTAGTTACATACATACAGGTATACGGTGAAATCGTCTGGGGCTTTTAAAATTCAATACATTTTGCCACTATTTTTAACAATGTCGATTTAATCTGTATTGCATATTACCGAAAATTACTACTTCTATTCACTTCATACTTTTTGTTGAACATTAACGTTTTCGTTTACCACAGATCAGATTATTTAAAACAATCACATCATATATAGTGACACATATTATATGCCCAAAATGTGTAATTAACTTTAGTACATTATAATAACAATAATATGCTTACTTATATATTAGGTTAGGTTACGTTTACGGGTTTAGTTTTCTGGTGAGAACCACGAAGCCCTACAATGCTCAGGTTATTGTACCTCCGCTTGCAGGAGTCAGCGCTGGAGTGCGAATTTGCCTTTCTTTCAAAAGCTCAATATCTCCTCCAGACTATCTATCTCAGCTCGCTTGGGTCCAAGATAAAAAGCCCAAGCGCAAGGTGTCTACGCTAAACCTGATTCGAGCACTGACATAGCACATGTTCAGATCTCTCCTCCACACCATCTGAACTCCTTATTAGCATTCAACCTAATCTAAGATGGTAGGTAGTTAACAGTAGTGGTAGTGGTTATGACAGGGTCCTGTTAACAACCTTGTGAATTCCCGGATACCCTTCCTATCCTACACCACAAGAGATTTACCGTCCAGTCCCTGTTAGACGTCAAATCCAGCAGCAGCTTAACCGGCCTACATCTCTGGATGTACTAGTTATTACTGGTTAAAAAATGAGTTGATCCCTTAGCATATACGAGAATATCTTTCTTCATCTGTTCTGCTTTTCGATCGAGAAACTTTCTTCCCTGCCATTTTTCCTATCTTCTGCTAAAATTGAGATATCCATAATTTTATTACATTTTACAAACAGTTTGTATAAATACATTCTACAAACTGAACGTGTTATTGTTTAAAGTTATAGTTTTAGTAGTGATTTTATTAATATATAATAAAGTTTGTTTCCATCTTGCATTCTAAAATTTATTCATAATTCTAAAACAATATATTTGTCAATGTTTAAATATCGATCTCGAAATTTCTACCTCGGAAACAATTTATTTATTTAATTAAACACCCCTTACGGGGCATTTATTTATATAATAATCTGATCGTTGATTCGATCAATGAGTAATTGGGTTCTAACTTAAGCTGATACTTTGAAAACTTAGATCTAAGGGCTTATTCACCAGTGTTCTTTAATTTCTTGTAAGTTAAATACACTAATATTATCATGTATCAGAACCGCACAATACTCTGCTTTTCACTAACTAATAATAACTTGGCCAACTCAAAAGGCTTTACTCTCTTGAGTCTTCTTGTGATATTGGAGTTATCGAGGAGCTGGATAGCCCCGACGTTTCCATTTTGCTGGAGTCGCAGTTGGTGATTCCTTGCAAATTTGGCAATTGTTTAGCCCACAGTATATATTTGAAGGTCATGATGGAGGTCACTGTTTCTGACATACTAAGACGCATTGACGATGTTCCTCAGTACTTGTTAGATGTTACTCTTACTGGCACAATCCCATAGTTGTATGCCATAAGTCCATACTGGTTTGAGGACCTGTTTATACAGAAGTACTTTGTTGTACGTCGATATAATGGCCTGCCTACAAAGTAATCAGTACAGATTCTTGAATATTATATCCTTCTTCTTTTTATCGTGGACCTTCCAGCGAAGTCTTCGTTTAGTGCGATACCCAGATATTTCGCCGAGTTGACATTTGACCATTATTTATGCTGATTAGAATTTGTTGCTCGCTTTTATTTGTGAAGTTCATGTGGACTGATTTGGCTACGTTCAGTTTAATACGCCATCTCTTTGTCCAGTTATTGATTTGGTTAACTGACGTTTGCAGTTTATTTGCAGCTTTTTCATCAGCATGCAGCAGTATCATCTGCAAAGGTAGCTCCAGCTGTGGTATACTATTTGTGTAAGTCAAATACAAGATGGGTCCTATAAAGCTTCCCTGTGGAACTCCTGCTTTGATTTCTTTCAATTCGGAGTATGTTTCATCTTGTTTGACTCTTAAAAATCTTCCAGAGATGTGTGACTGCAGTAATTCTGCGTATTGCTATGCGAGTAGCATATTCAGTTTATATTTAAGCCATCATGCCATACTTTATCAAAAGCCTGCACAACATCTAGGAATATGGCTGAGCATACTTTGTCTTCTAGCGATTTTCCGATAATGTTCATTAAGGTTCTATGAACCTGATCTATGGTTGAGTGGCTTTCTCTAAAACCAAACTGATGATTTCGAATTAAGTTCGTTTCCGCAATAATGGGTTTTAGCCTTTTCAGAAATATTTTTGCAGTTTCGATAAAACAAGCAGTAGAGAAATTGGTCTACACGATGAAACACCACTGGAGGCTTTGCCTGGTTTTTGAATCATGATGACTTCTGCAACCTTCCATATCTTAGGAATAAAACACAATAAAGAAAAATTGACTGTTTTTTTTTTGTAGAACTTTTTAATTAGTAATTTTTAGAAGTGGTATATTTCCGATTCGATTATAGTGGGGTAACTCTGTATATTATTAAATGTACATATATATTGCCGCAAACTATTTTGACACAGAGAGATGAATAAGATTTAAACAATTGTTAATTGACCTTTAAAACTAACATTGCATTCTTTATCATACCTTTTGCAAATTGAGAGAATAATAAATTTATTATCGTTATCCGGTCATTAGTAATGCCATATACCGACTAATTTGTTGGTTAATAAACGTAACAGCCACGTTTTTGTCTCGGTCCCATTTAAGAACTTGAAAGCATAATGTTATTTGTTAAACACGTACCAAGGTCACGAGTAAGTTTTTAAAATACATATCATGTAGGACAAAAGAGAATTTAGTTTGGAATTTTATGCTTTGGTACACTTATCTCGTAACAAGATAATTATTTTAAGTCTGACGTGAATCGTCGTACACGGAAAAAAATTGCACCATACTAAGAGAGGAAGTGCAAACAAACATATTAATAAAGCAACCCACCTTAATAACAACTAACCATTTCACGTGTACAATAACATTATTACCGTATTGTTTTAAGTCGATAATTATCTTTTGTGGTTTTTGCCAACAGTTTGGTCTGTGTAGTCCTCGTATCTGAACGAATATAGTTGTTTTCACACGTGTAATATCAAATCTATATTACTATGGTTAGTCCCTTATATTTTACAATATTAAAGTATTTGTTAGGTAAAAGATAATCGAATTACGAAGACATTTATACAATTAACAGTTCCAACACGTGTAATACCACTTCCTTTTTATTAAAATGTACCCATTGACATCAAACAGGTGTTCCGATAGCATAAAATTTTGGTAGTTGCAGTATTTCTATATAGCACATTTCCTTGAAGATATGCTAGCAAACCATATTAATATACATAAGTTGGTAAATTTCGAGATACTTTCGGTTTTATGTTGTTTTGGAAATGTACCTTTCAGTACTTCATTGGTTACAGTTATTATGCAGTTTTTCTTTTCGATAAAAATACACATTACAAACACTAATTTACGTACTTCATCGGAGTATTATCTTCCTAAATGTATGTACATATTATCCTAACTATAATACAAAATATAAATGTATTTGACAAATTAGTTTCGATCATTATACTACATACAGCATACTATATACAGCAAAATCTTCATAGGGGACACTAAATGTTTTATTAAGTAAGAAATATTCGTGTAACATGACTTTTTTCTACTATAATTGATCCTTTTTGGTTTAATATTATTAAAATATAAGGCGTACCTAGAAAATGTTTATTTCTGAAAAATGTATTTTTTGCTCATTATATGTTTAATTATTGTAAAATTATGGGTTATATGATATTTCAGACAGGTGATATTTTGAAAAAAATTAGAACGATGAAAATGAAATTTTAAGCTACAAGCAATGGTGTATATTTTTCTGTGATAAAATTTTTTCAAACTTTAGAATTTTCTATGAGATATTCTGTATGATATACCATCTTTTTGTAATATTGCTAAAATATTGACAGTGCCTTAAAAATTGTGAATACTTTGTATTCAACAAAGTATTCACAATTTTTAAGGCTTCGAATTTTTATGAGCGTCAATTGTGAAAAACATCACTTTACAAGATAAGGTCTGATAAAATTATCGATAGAAAACCAATAAACGAAAGAGAATTAAGAACTATTCTACTGAAAGATGACGGTACTTTTCATTTATGTGTCATATTAGTAGTGCTGAACATCTAATAACTGTCCAGTAATATTTCAAAATATAACTTTTCCTTTCCATGTATGATGAATGGGATATGGTTCTTATTTATGGGGAATGTCGTAATAGTAGAGACTCAAAATATGTACAGAGAACAAGATCTGGATCATACAATACTAAGCAGGAACACTTTCATATATGTAGAACGAAAATTGTGAACTGGTTCTTATTCAAATGAGAAACTGTAAACATCTCGAATACAGTCTGTTCAAACAAAAGATAGAGTAATCAACATTTTGGCTTATGTACAAGTGATTCTTCATGTTTTCACTAAACTTTTAGCACAACAGATAAGAGTTCAAACTATAGTTCAAAAAGTGACGAAGTATTATCAGGACCACCTTTACAAATTACATTTAGTGTAGGGATTAATCACCATCATAAATTCCTTTGCTGAAATGTCAGTAAAACACTAAAATGATCCAGATTCTCTTAACAAAATTTTGTGGAGTAACGAAAGTCATTTTCATAACTATGGGACTGTAAGCTACCCTAATAGCCATTATTTGTTACCCAAAAGTCTTTATAGGGCAGAAGATACTCATTTCTAAAAAATCTAAGTTACGAATATTTGGTGTAGTTTATTCAATTGCCACCTCATCGACCCGTGCCATTAAGAGGTAACACCACTGTAAATTTTTCAAAAAATCGATTTTCTTATTAGCTCAAAAATTCTGTTGGGCCTTCTAGAATATGGGGTAGAAAATTATTTTCTTTGAAATTTTACGTTATTTTGCGTCGAATTACTCCGAAGCGACATCTGCGTCAAATACATACTATATTTATTTGTTATGTGTTGTGGTTGGTATTTATTTGTTGTGGCCTAATGTTTTACCTTATGATTTCTAACTTCTCTAATACACAAAGGATGTCGTTAAAACTGTTTATGTTTAGTCAGAAACACTTACAAAGAAAACGCCAGTATATGTACAGGAAAGGCAATTTCCTCACTTGAAATCACGGTTTTTGTGTGTAGTGTTGATTCTGACGAAAATCCGCAGTAAGTGGTACAGCGGATTCCTTGGACACCTTCCATCATAAGCGGCCGCTTCCTAAGGAAATTTCTAAAGCCATCAAACCGATTTATGAGGACTTGAATCGAGATGAGTTGCTAAACCGCTGCTTGGGGAACTACACGCAAAATAGCAATGAAAGTTTCAACGTTACTGTTTGGAAGTTGGCTCAAAAATCTTATTCAAGTGACAAAAAAATCTTCAGTATAGCGACTGATATTGCTCTGTGCACTTCTAATCATGGTTTGACTAATATTCTTCGAATTACGAAAGATTTGAAGACGGATATTGGCGTGCAATCATATAATTTTTGTCTAGAACCCAATGCTAAGCGGATCAAGCAGGCCGATATGTAGATAGATGCAGCGAGAGAGGCACTCTCTAACATAAAATGATCGAGGAAAGAGAATGAGGAAGAATATTTGAATATAGAAGGGCAATTTTATGGTCCTGGGATAGCAGATGAATGGTAAACAATTTGAAATAGTGCGAATTTTAATATTTTCATTTTTATAGCACGTTTATGTTATAAACATTTTCATGTTTATAACATAAAAATTTCAAAGCTTTAATGGTGTTTTTCTAGAAACATGATTTTTCAAAACGGTACGCAGCATCACTCCAATAATTTTCATTCTTGTCATACGAATTTTAACAATATTGTCACGAACGCCGGGAATATTCGATACCATCGAGAGCATGCGGAGTTGATTTCCAATGCGTTCTATACTAGAAGGTTCGCCAAAGTTCTTTATCTAGAAATATCTGGAGACGTCCCACTGCCTATATAAGAATTGTGTAGTCCGTCCAGCAGTTAGTTGAATCTGGACCGCGATAGTGAGCGATACTGTGCGAAGAAAGTGGCATTGTGTGCGAAAGTTAGTTTATAAAGATAAAGTAGAAAGAAATTTAGTTAGTTAGTTGGGCTTATAAATAGTTGATTTGTAAATAAGTGTTCGAAATAAAGAACTTTCTAGTAAATTCGTTACATTGGTGTCAGAAGTGGGATAGAACGTGGTAGAAAGTTCTGGAATACTTGGTTTAGTTGAAGCAATCGAGGATCGACGCTTCGAGAAGGTCAGAGAACATTCTCGAACATTCGATAGCAGTCAAGAAAACCCACAAGTGTGACACATCACTGAACTCGTCTCTTCGTGAAGAGGTCGAATATCGACGTTTCAAGAAGGTCCGGGAACATTCTCGAACTTTCTATAGCAGTCAGGAAAACCCACAGGTGTGACATATCACTGAACTCGTCTCATCCTGAAGAGGTCGAAGATTGACGTTTCGAGAAGGTCAGAGAACATTCTCGAATATTCCATAACAGCCAAGAAAACCTCCAAGTGTGACCTATCACGGAACTCGTCTCGTCGCGAAGAAGTCGAAGATCGACGTTGCGAGAAAATCAGAGAACATTCTCGAACTTTCGATAGTAACCAAGAAAACCCCTAAGTGTGGTGCGTCACCGGAATTGTCTCGTCAAGAACAAGACGTCTACTGGGTTTTGGGAAATTTGTGAAGAAAAGCGAATTGGATGCCAATATGAACTAGAAGCCAAGCCGCGGCCATGGAGGAACAAATGAATGCTCTACTAGCAATGTTAGCTGCAATGAAAGCAGGACAAGATGAAATAAAAGCAAGACAAGAAGAAATGAAACAATAAATGAAAGCAAACCAATAGGAAATGAAAGACGAACTTAAAGCTTTACACAACGCCATGAGAATGTTTCAATAGGAGATAAAGGAACAAGTCGCGATGGATCTCGAAGTCTTACGGGAAGAAACAGAAAAGATTAGAAGGTATCAAACAGGTAGAAGTAGGTATAAAAGAGGTAGAATCGGGGCTAGCTAAACAGGAAGCAGAAATAGACGAGATATGAAAAAACCAACAAAAAGCCAATCAGTCCTTAACATCAAAAGCGAAAGAGATCCAAAGGGAGGTTAACCGATTAAGAATACGTCCTACAAGTGCTGCACCTGGTATCCAACAGCCAGCCAGAATGACAGCACTAACTTTTGATAGTTTGATTCCTTGGTTGGTATATCGAAGACAATTCGAGGCTGCTGCTTGCGTAAACTATTGGGATGATCAGGAAAAGGCTATAGCTCTTATCGTCACCTTAAGAGGGGAGGCTCTCGATATACTCCGATTTATTCCGGAATGTGAACAGAATTTTACAACAATAGTAGCTCGTATGGAGATGCGCGTTTAAAATAACATTTTGAAGTGAAATACGTACGGAATTTTATTTAAACAGGCTAATTTAAACATTATTTATTAACAAGTGTTTTTTGTCGAAATTTTAATTTTCTTTATTTAGTTACTCGTTAATCGCATAAAAATCAATATTTTCAAAATCCCCTACGTATTTTACTAGCCACAATGATGTAGATTGAGTGAATTTTTTCCCAGATTTAAATTTGCACCAGTTATATAGCGTGTCGCAGAGGACCTTAAATTCGACATGACTCTCGATAATGACGTCAGTGTCGCCATTTTTGAATATTTCTTGATTATAATTTCTTGTATTACACTTAAATATGTCCTTAATAACTTCCTTAAATATTATTATCGTATTACCGTTTCCTCTATCCAAAAGAAATTGTGAAGAAAGCCTTTTTTTAGCTTATTACAGTGGTATTAACAGTTATCCCTTAACAAAGTAAATTGACTATCAACCGTTATTTAGATGTCTTTCAAAATATTCTCCCCGGATTACTTGAAGATATTTAGTTAACTGAAAGAGCAACCATATGGTGGCGACCAAGATGGTGCCCGTCCTCATTGGGCCAGGAAAGTTACGGAATATTTTGATGACATGATTGCAGAAGTTGAATTCCGCAAAACATTTGCCTCATGAAACATGACCTTACATTTGCATAGATGTATGTATGTTATATTACAACAGGCGACATTTTAATATTGAGTTGGCATAAGGCATGTTATACAATCGCGGAAAAAACATACAATTCGATTAACATAAGCATCTGAACTTGTGGATCACACAGATTACTTGACCTGCAGGTTGTTATTAAATTAATTCAGATACACATTTTAAGATATTTATTTCACTTATTTTTCTAGTAGTTAAGTGATGCTGGATACCATCTATTTCCTATTATGTTTTTAATATGATTAATATGGAAAATTTAATGCATGATATTCTGCCATTAGTAGAATATGGAATATAATTTAAGAAAATATATTAATCGCTCCAAAAAATATGTTTGTGATATAAAACTTCTATTTATATGGAGTGGATATATACTAAACAAAATATTCAAAATTATATTATCTACGGCTTTAATTCTGTTATTTAAAATATTCTGACGTAATATACTCCTTATCTTAAGCTTATTGTACTGGATAGTATCCAGAAGGATGCTATCCTTTTTTGGATAGCAGAGGATTTCCTATGGATAGGGAATTTTGTATTTTCTGAATGCGGTTATTCAGAAAATACAATATTCCGGTATAAGACTTACATATACTTGATTTATTAAAATTTTTACGTATATATTAAAACTTCTTATCTTTGAGTATCTTCATTATGCTTCCCGCTATTTTAGTGTCATAAATCTTCAGACTCCTGATTATATATATGATAAATTTGTGTTTCAAATACCATTGTGATCTTTATGTTTAGAAATACACAAATACTTTTCATCTTTTAATAAATCGTTTTATTACGTTATATTTGTAAAACCCTAAATTCTCCTCAATTCCTTTAAATTATAATATTCACAAAATTTAAAACACAGTGTAATAGTGTATCGAACTAACTAGATTGTAATAGTTCGATTACAATCTAGTTAGTTTGTTATTTATACTAACTAGGTAAAAACTTGTTTAGGAATTCTATATGTACATCTTTTCTCTATTGTATGTATTATTCAGATACTCCCTTAATGTGGTTTATTATTCCTTTCAGAATTGAGTACATTAAGTGTCCCTATTCCAATTATTATAAATCCTTATAAAAAAATAAAAAATCAACTTAGAGTCGGTTAGATAAAAGGTTTTGTAATATATTGTGTATATATTTCATTATATTTACACATGGGTTAATTGAATTTTGCTTTTAAAATTAAAGAAAGATACCTCTCTGTATATCTTAAGATCACAACGTTCGTTAAATTAATTAATTTCTTAACAAGGGGAATATTATTATTATTAAATATAGTCAATTTCTATTATATTATTATATAATATAATATAAATTGATTTTTGCCGGTAATTTTGGAAGTTTAAATCATATAAACTTATAGATCCAAAAATGGCGAATACGCCGGTAAAAACCCTTGGCAACAAAATACATATTTTATATGTGATATTTACGTTGCCTAATACAATATATTACTGGTGATATCCAGTTTATACAATTTACTTTGTGAAGTGGCACTTCGCCAAGAATGTTAATTCACGTGTCTGGATTTAGGCAGTTTTAAAAATATCAGTCAACTGTGTGGCTCCTGTTTGATAAAAATATAGAACAGGAAAAATATAGAATTTTTCACTTTAACTAAGTAATTAAAATAAGTAATTACAAATAATGTTTGTCATTAAAGTGTTTTAATTAAATAGTTAATTAAATAAGTTTGCTAACATTGCCCAAGTCAAAAAAAATTGTATATATTATGATACTGCACTTAACCTTTTCCGATAAAAGGTTACTAGATCTTTGCCTTAAAATACAAAAGGACACAACGTATACAATACCAATTAGATATGTTACAAGACTGCCTCAAACTAAAATATTATCTAACTTATCACTTTTTATTCAAATTCAAATTAAGTATTAATTAAAGCGTTCCTGGATACCATTCTTTTTTTTTTTGTGGTAAAGTAGAGCTTATTATGGCGATGGGATTTGAAAAAGTATCATACAAATATGTTTACTAGTTACTAGTATTTGTGTTGATTTTGTAATTTAAAACCGTGTTCTTGTACGAGCTATGCATATTTGCAAGGGTGCTACATATGGTACATGGTATATATATTGGCATCTATATTCCCAAAATGTAGCTTGTAATAATTAATTGATCTGATACTATATTGAGTATGATATTTTATATCGATTATCAGAAACTTTTCAAGCGAAATATTATTAAAACTGATAATATTTTTCAAATGTTGTCTTGCTAGAAATATATTCATGCTACCCAAATGGATTATATACTGGAAGTTCCGAAAGTAACGAATTTTAATTTAACTTAATAAACGCCACTTTTATATTTACGACAAAATAGATATTCTATAAGCAAAAATAATAAAACTCATATGGTATTATTACATTTGATTTATATTAAAATGTTACAAGAATTTTAGCATAAAGTCTCAAGGAAAATAATTATAAAATATAATGACTTCCCCTGACGAAGACGAATTTTATATGTTATACACGTATATTAAAATATAACTAATATCTGGACTTCTTTCCACTTTAAAATTTGTCAAGAGCCACCACGCATCCGATTTTAAAGAAAAATTGCATCTGTCAGCATACAAAGTTTAGTTGACACAACAATGAAAAATCACAAACCATTCACATCGTTGTACATTTGTTGAGTATTAGAAAAGGAAGGTGATGGCGATTATTGTAACAAAATTTTGTTCAGCGACGAAGAACATATCCATCTTGATGGATATGTCAGTAAACCAAAATTGTTGAATTTGGAATAAAATCTCAATTTGCGAATAATATCCACATTCTACTCATGAAAAAGAAATGCATTATTCACAGAGATGCACGGTTTGGCGCACAATTTGGAATCGTGGAGTAATTGGACAATACTTCTTTGAAAATGAAGCTGGTAATGTTGTTATAGCCAGTAAATGGGGAACACTCGTGACATGTTAAACAATTTCTTTTTCTATCAAACTGATAATTTCGATTTGAAGAACGTGTGGATTCAGCACGTATGTCAAGCAGCACGTGCAACTATAATACTGAATGCTGAATGCTGACATCAATTGGCCTGCATGATCATATGATTAAACACCACTAAACTTTTTTCTTTGGGGTTATTTAAGGGAAAAGTGTACGGCTACTCAGCCAGCAATAATCAGTTACCTCAAATCAAACATTCAACGTGTTATTTGAGAAATAGAGACAGTTTTATGTGTCCACATTATGGACAATTTTGCTAAACGATGACATCATGCCAGATGAACCGAGACGGCCATATCAACGATATTCGTTTCCATTTATCGTAGAATAAAAAACCGCAGTTTGTCAAATATTATTGGTTTTATTCACAAATTACATCCTATAATACCAAATGACATACTCAACTATGTTGACATCGTATGGTTTGTAGACGACAGTTGTTAAATATCGATGCACTATTTTTGACAGAACAAATATGACACGCAATAATTATCTCGATTCGATTTTCTCTTCTTTAGACACTTTTACAGTTATAACAAAATTGTAAATAAAAGTTTACTACAGTAAAAAGCTAAAAAAGTTAAAAAGTATATGGCAGCGGCAATCCATATTTCAATTGTATTAATTTTTCAAAAATAAAAACACAGATTCTCCATAATGAGGTATTTTAAAATTCTAAACGATTACCTAATCTTACGTATTTGTGAATCCGTTTCTGTTTCCTCCTATATGTTGTACTTCCAGCAATATGTGGTTATTTAAAACATCACCAAATAATTTATATATTTGAAATGACAAATTTTCATACAGAAAAAAATTAACAGTTTTAAAACCTTAAAATGGACTTTTCCGCACGTAGAACATCTCTGTCTCAAAATTAAGTGACCGAGAAAAAATAAACCAACACATAAATGCAGAATATGTATTTTATACGACAGTTTTACTTTTATCAAATAGTCCACAATCTTGCTTTCTCATGACACATGAACAGGGTCGAGTGTGTCCTATTTACCTCAAAATCAATAGATGTCGACTGGTGGACGTCCCTAATCAGAATCAGTCGAAACCCGATCGATGCGACACGATTTAATTGAGTGATCGTGCTAACAAAAAAAACTTCTCAGGCAGTCCACCATTGTGCTGTATCGTGACTCATGAACATGGTAGAGTGTATTCTATCCACCTCACAATCAATAGATGTCATCTGGGAGACGTCCCTAATCAGAATCAGTCAAAACCCGATCGATCCGACATGATTTAGTTAAGTTATCGTGTTAACAAAAGAAATTTCTCAAATGGTCCACCATCGTGCTTTCTCATGATCCATCGACAGGGTGGGGTGTGTGCTATCCACCTCAATATCAGTGAGTGTCGTTTGAGAGACGTTCCCGATCAGAATCAGTCAAGACCCGATCGATTCGATACGATTTAGTTGAGTTATCGTGCTAACAATAAATTTTAATGCCGACGATAACGACAACGATACACACGCAGACAAAATTTTTTAAAAACCATGTTTTTTTTAGTTTTTATACCGAAAAACGAAAAATAAACGAAAAAATAAATATATATTTTTTTCATTTTTCTTTATACGATTGCATTTCTTTTCCGCTAGTATAGTTGAGTGCTGAAAAATGAAAAATACTAGGAGAATATATATATATATATATATATATATATATATATATATATATATATATATATATATATATATATATATATATATATATATATATATATATATATATATATATATATATATATATATATATATATATATATGTAACTTAAACTCAGAGACTATCCTGAATTGCAATTAAAGTTCTATATTGCTTAAAGTTCGATAAGCTTATTTCAAGACTAATGTTTCTCTTACATCCTAAGTATTAATGATACTTTTATTTCGATATTTAATTTATAATTCACTGAATACTGCATATAAATTGACTCAAATATAATATATGCAATATGTTGGAGGCATGTAATAATATTGGGCATTGTTATTTGCACTAATCAAGACCTTGGATGCGTGATGTATAGCATAAATGTCATTGTACTATATACATATATATGCACGAGAATTTCGTTGAAAAAATATATCGAGTGTAATTGCAAGGTAAAGCAATAAACAACCTTGGATAAAAATTGCATTGAATGGATTGCAATAATGATAAGCTTGTAAGTGATGATGTATTCCACTCATAGCAATAGTAAATTATCTATTACACCAATTAAAAATAAAAACAATGTACACAATGTTGACAGTAATTCAGATTTCGTAATTATAATTACGAAAAACAAACAGACGAGACGAGGAAGGACTGAAAACTTATAAGGCAATAAAGTGGGAAATCATTAGAAAATGTAGAAAAGCGAAAGAACAATGGATAGAGGATAAATGCAAAGAAGTAGAAGATAAGCTGTAAGTAGGTAAGACCGATGAGGCTTACAAAATAATTAAGAGGAACTTCAGGGATATAGAAACAATAAGTAAAAACGTTAGGAGTTACTATAAGTAGAAAAGTTAGGAGGGATATAGAAACAATAAGTAGAAACGTTAGGAGTCAATCGGGGGACATACTGATCGGAAGAGAGGAGAAAGCGGATAGATGGAAGCAGTACTTAGGAAATTTATATGAGGATCAGGAATTAGGAGAGATATTAGAGGAAGAATCTAGCATCGATAGGGAAGATGTAGGAAAATCTATATTGAGAGAGGAAATTGAAATAGCACTAAGGGGGCAAAAGAACAATAGAGCGCCGGGTGTAGATAAAATACAGGCGGAAATTATGAAATGTGCGGGACAGAAAGTAGTAAATAGGATGTTTGAACTGGTAAAATACATATACGAAACGGGCGAGATGCCGGAGGATTATAAGAGGAACATTATCGTTACTATAGCGAAAAAGAGAGGAGCCGACAAATGCGAGAACTTTAGAACGATTAGCCTAACCTCCCATGCGTCAAAAATCTTAACCAGAACAGTGCAGAAGAGGATGGAAAATAGAGCGGAGGAAATACTAGGAGAAGACCAATTCGGGTTTAGGCGAAATTCCCCTATTTCCCCTATTTAGAAAAAGGAAAGAACGCTTATATAGGATTTGTAGATTTAGAAAAGGCTTTTGATAACGTAAGATGGGAAAAAATGTTCGAGATACTAAAGAGCGCGGGAATAAAGTATAGAGATAGGAGAGTAGTACACAATCTATACAAAGAGCAAACTGCTATTATAGAAGTAGAAGGGGAAAGAAGGGAAGTAGGTATTAGGAAAGGAGTAAGACAAGGATGTACGCTATAACTACTAATTTTTAATCTGTACATCGAAGAGGCGATTAATGTGGTAAACGATAGAGTGGATTTCGGGATTAAAGTACAGGGACAGAAACTAAAAATGCTGAAATTCGCGGATGATATAGCAGTATTAGCATCTAGTAAGGAGGAATTAGAATCATTGAACGAAATGGAGGCAGTGTTGACACAGGAATACGGAATGAGTGTGAATAAAAACAAAATTAAAGTGTTCGTGTGCAGAGGGCGCGAGAGCAGAGCAAAAACGATATTACAAATTAATAATGAAAGATTGGAGGAAGTTAAAGACTTCACTTATTTAGGAAGTAAAATAAATTGGGATGGAAGAAGCGATAAAGATATAAAACAAAGAATAGCGCAGGGTCGAGTAGCTTTTAACAAAAAGAAAGCACTTTTATGCTCGGGGGTAATAAACTTAGATACAAGGAAGAGATTTTTGAAAACGTATGTATGGAGCACGGCACTATACGATTGCGAATCCTGGACGGTAGGGGAAGCAAGTAGGAAGAAATTGGTAGCTTTTGAGATGTGGTGTTACCGAATAATGATGAAAATACCATGAACTGATAGGGTTAGAAACGAAGAAGTATTGGAGAAAGTCGGCGAGAAAAGAAATATGTGGAAAAACATAAAAAAGAGAAGAGATAGAATGGTAGGCCACTTGCTGAGACATGGGGGAATAGTCCGCGATATTTTGGAGGCAGAAATAGGAGTGAAGAAAGGCAAAGGTAGGCCTAGATTAGAAGACTACTGCTCGCAAATAGTAAGGGATGTAGGTTGTAGCACAATTAGCGAAATGCGTAGGTTAGCACAAGATAGGAGAAGCTGGAAGTTAGCGTCCAACCAGTCTTAGGACTGATGACCTCATGATTATGATGAATTATAATTATAAAAATAATGTTACGTAAAATGTATCCTTTTAATTTGACAAGCCATACATTCCTTTGGACTTTCTAAGAATATCATTATATATTATAAATCAAGTCCATTAGGCCCATATTTCCTTATACATCCCATAAACAAAAACATTGTGTACTAGTCTTGGCGTAAAATTAAAAATGAATTAAAAAGTTAAGCGATCTGATGATTCCTATGCTAATATCAAAAGTAAGAAGCCGTTCACACTTATTACATGAACCATTAATTTATAAGATACTCTGTAGCCAAATTTTCAACAATCATCAATAAGTAATTTAATAATAATCATCTCAAATATGAACCATGAGAAACATCTATTATAGGCATTAAGGGGGCACGTCAGTTTTGTCGCCTCAAAAAATCAATTTTTTTAAGCATATTGGATAATGACTTGGGAATATGTTCCCAAAGCCGCTTAACGAAATTCGCAAAAATGGCTTAGTTATATGTAGGAAGCATTGTTCAGGAAGTGCGGTCCGAGCGGCCGAGCGCAAGACCAGACAAGTGTAATCTCGCACAGCTCATAAATTCAGTCGCATTCAGCTTTTCTGTAGACATTTTGTTTATGTATAGTGTGTACAACGTTTTTTTTAACATTTAAGATATGTTAAAATGTGTTAAAATGAGTGCAATTTAATACAGTTTAAATTGATTCCAAAACTTTAAACGCGTTTTTCTCTAAACTATGTATTTCAAGGCCGTTCCTAAGATATCTCAATATAGAATAATTCGATTTTCTTTCTTCTTTTTTTATTTTAAAGCTTAGTAAATATCGCGTCGTTTGACATGCGCTTTTTTCGATATCTCAATTTTTTCCAATTCTTTGCCAATTCACTTTGTCTGAAAGTGAAATTATTTGAAATAAAACGCTATGTCAAATTTTAGTGTTCGCCATCTTGTTACAAATTCGAAATTTAAAAAATTCTCATGTCAAACAATGCGCATTCTTATGTAATTTAAAACACTATATCAATTTTTGCTTTCAGATAAACCGTACGGTGCCAATCCTGGGAACCATGAGCATAGTCCGATCGGGAAAGACAGAATTCACGGAACTGAGGGGGTGGGAGAGGAGAATTTTAGCTAGATAAAAATTTGTCTATAAAGATCAATGTGTAGATTTTTATGCACAATAAACCGTATGTTCTTATCTTTATTAGATGCTGAGATAAAAATTCTATAAAAGAGAAAAACGGCGCTGAAAACTGACGTTAACTCTTGAGTCATGATATGTATCGTACTTTAGTTATCCTTTGAGATAAAGTGTACGTAAATAATTCAGTGAAAGTAATTTGCAAATATATTTAAATCTTTTAGGTTAATTCGATATTTTAATGAAGATTATTATAATCTAATGTGGGTATTATTCGTTACATGTTTATTAAAATTCGTTACATGTCTCAGAATTTATTTTTATTATAACTTTGAAAAATCTACGTCATTATCCTTTAGGGCGTGGATTTTATCATTTTTGGCAGATATTTCCAAATATATGAGAAATGAAGATACCGATACCATTAATTATTTAAAATAATTAAAAGCTGAGTAAATATTGATTCATAAATATTTTCCTTCAGTTCCTTTCTTGAAGTTTTCTTTAATAATATATTATTTCGAATAACTCTTACATAATTTGTTTTTATAATTTTTAGTGTAATTTATTTTAATTCAATTGATTAAGATAAGCAACAGTGACTATGAATTGCTAAAATATTATGTGATTTGAATAAATGACTACTACTAATTACAAAAAAAAAATTATATATTTTGATGAACATATAGATAAATGCTAGATATTTCTCTATATTTGTTGTTTATTATCACTGTAAAGAACTTAGAGAAAGAAAATATATCTCCTATTTGCACCAAACGACAGCAAATAGGATTTACGTATTGTAATGAAGTTCAAAGTGTACCAAAGCCAATCAAAATTAATAACAATATTATCATTTAAACAATTTTGGAAGGGGACTAAAACCTTCAATGTAATAACAAAAACAAAAGATCAGTTTTCTATGAACACTGAAAGTATATTATTACTATATTAGTATCATCAAGAGATGAATAAGTCTAACATCCCTTGATGATGCCATTTTGTAAGTAAGGACACACGTCGAGTACCATGTAATCTTTGGGTATTCGTGGGAAATTGATCTGATATTTTTATTAAAGTAGTTGCATATGTCATTGACTGTAACCCTGTTGCTCGAGAGTTGGAAGTACCGCAAACACTATTATCAATTCTTCAAGCACTATAATTATAACTGGAACTGTCGTTTTTACAAAGTTTATTAAATACCTCCTAATATAAAGATCCTATATTTATTTAATACCTTAGACTTAGAATCTCACAATGATATTATGAAAAATATTACCTCATCAAAAACATATTTTATTGAAGAAATGGATGAGTAATTACAATTATCACCTCATCATTTTATTATGAAATGATAATTATCATTAATAATAAATTCGCTGAATAAAATACTTTTATGATGCAGTAATATATTATATAAATGCTACTGTGAATTATTATAATTACATACATAGTTAAACGAATAATAATTAATAGAAGTAATTTATTAATAAATAGTAGTTGTATAATAAATTGACATAATAATATGCACCTAATTTACACCCTCCAAATGTGTGTTTTGTTTGGCTACTTACTTTGGATTTTTGGTATAAATTGTATTTTCTCTATAGCTCTTGAAATCACTGAATTAGACTCCAAATAGCTATATACATTTTACATAAAAATACAATCTTGAATCCTGTGGCCCTGTTTTCAACAGGGTCGGAGGATAGGAGAGAAATAAAATAATAAGCGTTAACCTCCATAATCGAAAATAAGAAATTCTGTCCGACTAAGATAATGGTAGCAAAGAAATTGTATCCGTATTATAAAATTAGTTTTTTGAAGCTTTCGATATGACCTAAACATTCGGGCCTCTATAGATACTTTGTAAATCGGGATTAAGAGGAAACCTACCGATGTTTGTTGAAAGCTCTTACAGTCCAGATTATTTGCAGTAAATACAAGCAACAGTTTATCCACATAAAGGTATTTAGTTTCTCAAGGTTCTACCATTAGTGTTATTCTATTTTTAATTGATATGAATGATTTGCCTAGTTCTGGTAAATCCCCGCTAAGTAAATCCCTCTATGTGAGTGAGGGATTATTAGTTATGTACACCTGTAGACAAACAATGCATCTTTTTAAAAATATGCTGTAAGTTGTATATAAATAGAATAGATGGGCAAAAAAGTTTTAAAATATCTACGGCCAAAACATATATTGTACACAGAAAAATAATCATACACATTATCTAAACTTTACCTAGAAAATTAACAGCGAGAAAGCAAAAATTCAATCAAGTTCTTGAGAATGACTGTCAACGAAAAACTGACATTATTCCTACACATACAACTATGAGCAAGATGCAAAAAGCATCAAACCCAATGAAGAGTATAGCCAATATAGACTAAGATACAGAAAAAACAAATATTTTCAATATTATATCGTTAATAAGAGGAATGATAGACTACAACGCAGTAATATATATTTTCAGTAAGAAATAGACACCAGAATACACAATACTATAGACAACATTAAACGCATTATAGAATTCCGACTAGCAACAGATTCTTTCGGAACTTCTTAGTAGATAATATTTAGGATGGAGCAAGTATCTCACCCTTACAGGTAAGCCGAGAATGTTTGATCTTAAACTACCAATTTAAGGGCTCGGGAGAAGAGGGTAGTAAGCCACAATTTCATAGATTTTTGTTTATATGCATAATCATTATAATAAAGAAGGGAACAAGCCGTAAATTGATTTTTACGGAAGTCGAACAAAATATGTCAACACTGTGCGCCAAAGTCCTTCTTCACTAATTCCCTTTTACGCGCATGTCAGATTCAAGAAGGTAACAAGTCACCAGTATATCAACATGGCCGCCTTATGTTCAAATGGTGTTAAGAGGAAAGTGTTTGAAAACAATGATGAGTCTCACTGTAATGATGTAGACTTTGACTCAGACGATAGTATAAAGGATAGAGACTATGTTGCATCATCTGATTTCAGAGACAGCAGTAACGAAAATAATAATTTGGTAAGTTTAAGAACAATGTGGTATGTTACCTTTTAAGCCAAGAATTAGCATCTTTGTTAAGTAAACAGTGGCACTTTATTCCGATATTATTTTGTATTTAGAAATTAGTTTAAACGGCGTAATGTAGATTATACTACAAAAACTTGCAAAATGCAGTGAGTCTATTTCTTATATAACAAACTTCACTGGTTGTCGACCTACAGCTGATTAAATAAAATGTTTTTGTGGATTGTTACCTTTTCCTGTAAATTAATTTGCTTGTATTTTAGAAAGATAATGTATCCAGAGGCACTCTCGAAACACCAGAAAAGAAAGTTAAATCCAGATGGCGACAACAAAATATTGAAACCAGAAAGCGGGTAAAGGCAAATAAGCGGAAAAACTTAGGTCACTCATATGAAAACTGTAAGGGCAGTAAAGTAGAAGCAAGATGTTTAGGTTCTCCATGTCGATGTAAAAATAAGTGTAGATCGTAGCTTTTGGGAAGTGAAGAAAAAATATTTTATTCATTTTGGAATTTGGATTCTTACGACAAGCAAAACGCATACTTATTTGGAACAATAAAGGCCATACCTAAAAAGAGAAGTTATCCCAAGAAAACAAAACGGCAAACATCTTCTCGGAATGTGACATTTTTATATTCTGTGAAAGTTTAAGGGGTTGACAAGCAAATATGCAAGGAAGAGTTTTCATCTGTGCATGGCTTCAATAATTCTAAAAGGCGAATATACAATATATGCAAGCAAATTCGACAGGGAAATACAATACCAAAATGTGACGAACGAGGTAAACATCACAACCGTAAGAACCGATTACCCGATGAAATGGTAAAGAGTATACATGACCACATTAAGGCTATTCTTAAGTATACAAGCCATTATAGCAGAAAATGTAACCCTAACAAACTCTATATTGATCATATCTCTCCATTGCGTCTCCTTATAAGAATCACTATAAGCCTTGATTTGCAGAATATGATATTGTGCCTGCTAAGGAAGATGCCTACCGAAGTATTTTCTGTAGTCACTATAATATTGGTTTTAAGCTCCCGAAAAGTGACACTTGCCAAACGTATGATGAGTATAAAATTTTAATAGATTCGAACAAAATCAATGAAGCAAAATAAAAGAAAACCAATTAGAATTACATCAAAGAAGGGCGGAGGCAATGCAGACAAACATGAAAAATGAAATAGATGAAGCAAAGGACAGAAACAAAAAACATGTCATATCGTTCGATCTCCAACAAGCACTTCCAATCCCTGATATAACTGTAGGAAAGGCATTTTATTTAAGAAATGCGTGGATGTATAATCTTGGATTAGATGATTGTAACACCGGAAAAGGATTTATGTTTATGTGGCCAGAACATATTGCAAAACGGGGAAGCGACGAGATAGCAAGTGTTATTTTAAAATTTATTAATGATACTGCCCCACAATCTGAAGAGTTTATAGTGTTTACTGATAACTGTGGGGGGCAAAACAAAAACTGGATAATAATGTCTCTGTGGTTGCAGATGGTATGAGAAAAAAAATTTTAAATTATTGAACATCGGTTTCTCGTCCCAGGACATACCCATTTACCATCCGATAGAGACTTTGCCTCTAATAAAAAGCATAAAAAATATTTAAAACAGGTATATTCTTCTGATCAATGGTATGATGCTATTAGGCAGGCAAAATAAAAAAATCCTTTTGAAGTTATCCCAATGACACAAGGAGATTTTTATTCTTTTGAAATTATCCAAAAATCTATTAACAAAAGGAATATAACAAACACAAAGGAACACGTAAATTTCAGTAAAGTAAGATGTTTTCGCTTTGAAGCAGATCACCCTAACGCAATGTTCATTAAACATTATTTAAATGAGTCGTTTAAATCAGTAAATATTAGCAAGAGAGGTGTTCATCTATCAAGTGGTCAAAAATTAGTTAATTAAATAATTAAAAGTTTCCCCAAAAATACAGTGAATTTATAAGAATAAATCCAAAAAACTCAAAACTTGAAGGCACTGCTTCCTTTCATTCCCATCATTTATCATCATCATGGCTTTTACTTAGAACTTGGCGTAGAAGGCGTACAGTTAGACGCTACTGATGCAGATGCGAACAACATTGAACATCTAGACGATGATGAATCAGAAAATTTCTGAGTTCTGTTTTTATTTAATTAAAAGGATTTAAGCAATATTTAAGAAGAATAAGGTGGGGTTTGATTTCAAATTAAAAAAGGCAACAAGCCACATTTTTTTGTTAATTTTGGTAATTTTTTTTTTGCCTGTTGAAGTTTTGTTTTTTCATTTACACCTTGTCATACTTTTATATATGAGTAAACTACTACAAACGTATTTTAGTTTTTCTTTTATTATTACGATTTCAGGATTTGATTAAAATATAGAAAGGTATCGTACTCCATAATAAATAAAAGTGGCTTGTACCCTCTTCCCCCGAGCCCTTCATTATTCAAATATCCTAATGAAATGTTAATTTTTCAATTGTTACTACTGGAAGTATAACAATTTAAACTAAATTAATGATAAGACATAAAGAGCTAATGACAAAACATAACTTGAATTTCTCTAGGTATACTTCTTGACAGTCTATGGTACACCACCATGGAAACTTCAACACTACCAACACTAACCTGGTTATAACCTGTCAAAGAAAGTATTACTCTCATAATACTCTACAAAACAAGCATCGTAGACAAATATTCAAATGACGATCTCCTGTATACCAATGGAACCAAAGCAGACAGTGGTGTCCAAAATATATACAAATCAATGCATACTCGTGCACTAATATTTATTTTCCACTCACAAAAAATGCCTAATTTGTTCCAATTTTCTTAGCTCCTTAAAGAATATTTATAACTATTGCTCACAATACCCCTTAATATAAACCATCCTCAAACTGGTACATTATATGCTAGTTTTGTATGGGCATCGGGTCATACATACATGAAAACACACGAGCTACACCATCACATCAAACAATAGCTGAAGTAATCACAATTAGACTAGAAGATTTAATGTTTCTGACACGAACTCTAACAGAAATTAAATGGCAGGTGAGATGGGAAACCAAGAACATAAAATTATATGAAATAAAATCTTCAATAAAACCCACGAAGTACCCCTGTAACGTTCGAAGAGAATTTTTAGTGATGATGCGATTACTTATCAGACATACCAACCTCATATCATGCTCCTCATCAAATTCCATATTCCCTTCGTACATCTAGATATATATCGAGAAATTTAAGAAATACAAACCGCACTTGAGGATGATTTTGTAAATATATGCAATTATTTAATCGAATGTGGCAACGCGCAGCTAGAACCTATAAATATGTAAATCCCAAAGAATATAACAAAGAATTATCAGAAACAGGTTTTTTAATTTCTCTATTTTCAATAAAATAAAAAGAAATATTACTCAATAAAAAAATGCATTTCCAAATTTTGAATAGTATTAACTAAAATAGAATGAAAATGCCCTATAAATTTAGGTAACACAGCCAGAAATAAGTATAATAAATAAATAGTAAATTAAGGTGGTCAAGAATGACCGAGCAGCTCCGTTACCCCCTTTGTTTGTTTCAGAAAAGACCAACAGCTAACCGAACCGAATATGGGTATATATTTGTAGTAATATCGAAAATTAATTAAAATACGAAGTGTGCCTTAAAATACTATAAAAATAATATATATTTTTAAATAGTCAAAGAGCTTTAAAATGAAACTGATGGATGTAGCATCAAACATAATACAACCAAATAATTAAATAACAAAACGAAGGAACGAAGAAAATACAGTCAATGATCCTAATAATCCACGCTCCAAAAAGAAACCAATTCCAAATAAAATAATGTATTTAACGTAACAATCTTTGAATGCCAATTTGTTTATATGATTAGTACTACGAAGAAATCTAATAATGATAATCTTGAAATTTGTTACTATTTTTAAAACAGATAGAAGAAAGCTGTGGAAAATTTTAGTAACTTATTTTTTTTAATTGAGATATTATAGTATTTTTGACAGTTGTATTATTACGTTAAGCTTCTACATTATGGATGTATGTTAAAACAAAGATTCACATACGACATTACTTTTGACAGATTTAAAATTGAAATACGAGTACATTGAGATGATTGGCTAAACGTACTTTTAAATCAGTTACACTGTATATTTATTATTTTTGTGTAACTTAATTTATATAAATGAATTTTACTTAAAAATTTCAAACTTGTCAATGCATTTTATACATTATAGGTTAATAATACTAACATAACTACTAATTATAAGGAATATTTTACAATATCATATATTTCATCATTTTGTTTTCATATTCATTGGAAATTCAAAATACTTATATTAATCTGAAGTTCTTCATTCAGTTCTTTGAGTAAATATTATTCTCTTTACGTTCAGGTAATAAAGTTTCACAAAAATGAGACATCAGTCCATTAGTATGTAATATACTTTTTGTGATCTTGAACTTTATATACTTTTAATTCATAAAACTGTTAACTTTAATGTCCACGTTATTTGATCACATACATACATATGTATCTATATTTAAGACAAGTTAATACATATACATACAATGGTCAACAAAAATTGGATTATTAGCTTTAAAGGTTGATATCGAGAATGTACTCTTTAAAAACCAAGTGTTACGTAAATTTTTAAACTGCTTATAGGTAATAGTATTACGAGATCGTAAAACATACCCAAATTTCGAAATAGTTGATGATATTTGATAAAAGTCAAGGCAGAATTATATATTACGCATGATTCCCTCATTAACTTTTATTTATCTAAGATTTAGCTATATTGCTACCTACTATATTTTACTTGAGATGAAATTTCCATATTTCTATATTTTTCATGTCATTATAATTCATGTTGTAATGGGATTCAATACAAAATACTGCAAAATTAAATTAGAGATAACGTAGTTTCATTGTATATGTATGGGATATGTTCTCGGATTTCTGAGCGTATACATGAATGGTACAAAAAAAAAATACGAAATTTTTAAAGCATAGCTATAATATCTATCATTTAACATTAACTTTTCACAACTTTAATTAAACTGCAACAAAATTTTGTTTAGAGATAAAGTACATTTTCATATTGATGGATACGTCAGCAAACAACATTGTCAAATTTGGGGTGCTGAAAATCCACATTTTGTTCACGAAAAAGAAATGCATCCACAATGATTCATGGGTTGGTGCGCATTTTGGAGTGGTCAAATAATTAGACCATATTTCTTTGAAATTAAAGCTGGCAATGGTATCAGTAAATGAAGAAGGCGATCGTGAAATTTTAAATAATTTCTTTTTTCAAACCACAGAAATAAGGAATGTTATACTCTGCAAATGCCTTATATAATAATGACTAAACAAATTAGGTCAAAATAGCTATTCTTCTGGCTATATGCCAAACGCTGAGCGCTGAATTACATGACAAAATTTGCCGTATTTTTGTCTAACAGAGTTAGCACTAAAATACAGTGATTATTCCAAAACCACAGATGCAAAATATCGCCTATCTCAGGATATCGTTATAGCACTGACGAGACCCAAAAAGAAAAGTCGAAACCGGTCGGCAGTTAACGACAGACAAGAATATCATACAGAATACATGCAATTGAAACTAATAATGTAAAATTTTCTTATCGCAGTAATATAGTAATAAATATTCAAACTTATCTAATTAGAATTTGAAGATACTATCAAGTCTTTTTAATATTTTCAGTACACAAAAAGTGTATATAATATAACGTAGGGCTAGTGAGGTTTTACATAAAGTAATATAAGTATATTGTTTTCTATATACAAGAGATTCTTTAAAAATATATGTTTTGTATAAAATATGCATGTTAATAATATAGCTTATAGCATAAAAATATAGAAATATATATGGGTCGTAGTGTAAATATTAGCAACTGAATACAGTAAAGTTCTCAGTATGTTGATTAAAACACTTACAATTAATATAAGGAAATATTCACTATAATGTGCCATATGAAAAAGTAACCTACTCCTCTAAAACCGACAAATCATTACTTAATCTATATTATTTAATCAAGTTATAATTTCTATTATAATTGAAACGTAATAAAATGTATGAAATGCTAATTTTAATTATGTAGTGAAATTTAACTCTTACATTTGTCAATATTGCATTCCCAAATGCAGTCTGAAGCTAAAAGGATTATAGTCGTAATTAAGCCTCCCACAAGACGTCGCCGATTTGAAACACATAATTCTGTAATAATAACTTTGTGGTAATAGAGCACTGGATAGGTCATGCCCCTTTAATTAACATTAAAATAAGCGTTGCAAATTGGAATATTACAGTTCAGGTGCTTTATGAAACATTAACGTAAAAATTCTCCATAATTAACCCGATATGTTTAAATATTTGGTGTAACATTTAACTTGAATCACATAGCATACAATATTCTTGTTGATTTTTTTCTAAAATGCGAATCACCAGTAACAATGTTTAACATAAAAATTATTATTCATTCGTTATACAATATTATCTTTATTTTAAACTCATACAAGTACACGCGAAAAATGTGATAAACAGATTTTTTAGCTATAACATGATAATATATCGCAAATAAATAAACATTTGAATATCTGGAATGTTGTGCGCTTTAACAAAATCATATATAAACAATTTACGTGCCATCAAACTTTCCATATAATATAAAAGACCATAATATTTTTCTACATTATATACTAACTTTACGTAAAATACTATAAAAGCAAACTTATTTTTTATATAATAACAATGGACACAATTTTGTGACAATCAATTTTTTTGTGGAAATATAAATTGTCTCTAGATATGTACAGCGAACACCACATATTTTTCGTCAAATCGGAGAAATATTATTTTTAAGATTTTTTTTTTATTTTCGTTAATGTCCAATTGTCCACAATTTGTCCATTCCTCAAAATCAAATTAATGATTTAAACCTACTAAGCAATTTTTAAGGAACTTTTTACAGGAACACGTTTGAAATGGTCAATTAAATTTTTTTTAAAGATTGTATAAACTGTCGACCAATATTTATTAGCTTTTAAAATTAAGTAAAAAATTTCAATTTATTAATTAATAAAAGATAATTTTTATTAATTATTAATTAATTATAAATAATTTTTATTATTTAAATTTAATATAACTTAATATTATGTAAAATATTACGTTGTATATACATACATATACCTATTTATTTTTCCATATAAATATTTTAAATAGCAGGAAAATATTTCGAAAACATTAACGGTTTTATTATTGTACTTTATCCATACACTAATATTTATAAATGATGTTCTGATTAGTTGTAGGACATATACCTATTATTTATATATATATATATATATATATATATATATATATATATATATATATATATATATATATATATATATATATATATATATAACTTATGGAGCCCCTGTATACTGACCGATGAAGTCGTAACCCTAGATATACTGAATGACAAAATCACACTAGATTTAATAAAGGGCGCTTGGATATCAAATAGATTGCTGAATAAAGATTGTAAACATTGCAAATAAATTAAGAAAATCGTAATTAATAAATTGTATGACGATTTTAATATAAGATATGTCTAAGTTCTGTAGTACCTATTATATTAATATTAGGTATCTAGATAAGTGAAAGTGACGTGGTCACCAGAAAAGTTGAAATAATTTCTTGGAATGTGTGTCCATCCACCAAGGCCAAAACCATAATCTTCTTCAGCGTCCCCAAAAATATGGACCGTGAAAAATATGGTAGGCACAATTAGATGAAGATTTAAGAGTTCTACACTAAGTGAAATAACTACCGAAAATTATTTTATTAAAAAAAATATTTTACTATTTTTATAATTATTTATATAACGCTTCAATCTATGACAAGTAAAAGACAACGAAATCAAATTACCATAATCAATGAGTAAATGAAAATACGTAAAGTTGTAACTATTTACAAATAATTTACATGCTACTTTACAGATGTTTATTTAATTGCATTTAAATAAATTAAATATTTTTTTCTATCTCGTGTCAACCTTTTTGATACTTGCTGTATATAGAAACATGTGTATAATGCGCATATAAATGTATTAGATTACGTTATATTAAAATAAATTAGGTGTATTACGTTGGTGTTAGTGTAACTGATATACAGTGTGCGCCGAAAATCCTCCACCCCCCCGTTTACCTTGGAACCTGAGAAACCTAAAAGACATGCACTAAAGTTTAAAAATAATGTTGGCTAATGAATAGTGATATAATTTTCAAACATCTTATTGCGACGCCATTATAAGAATTAGATTTTAAATGGCAAGAGCATGCTAGAAACACCTTAATTGAAAGCTGTTTCAAATATTTCTTTCAACATTGTTGTTATTTTCTGTCTTTTTTTTGACTTTTGAAAAAGTTAATTAAATCAATATTGGCATACCAGAAAACATTTTAAGTAGTGCCGCCTTCTAAAAGATATGTCAAGTATTTTTCAGACAGAAATCATGCAAAAAGTCACATATTTTTTAATATCCCGAATTTTATTTTATATTTATGTTCATAAATTCGCTTTAGCGTGCTTTTGATTGATTCTAATAATACAACATTTACTTCAGAAGAAAAAGTTAATAATAAACATAATAAAATGATAAATGATAAATAAGGTTTTTAAGTTTTTTTTTTATTTTTAAATGATAGTTCTGTAATTATTATTATTCTGAATAAGACTCTTTATGCTAACAATAGTTTTATTCCAGATACGTTTTTTGCATTAATTAATTTATATTTCCAATTTTAAAATACCTTTATTACAATTTTTGTAACATTCATATACGAATAGATATATAATCTTGCCTAGGAAATGGAAGTAGCACTCGTTATCTAACAGGATAATTTAAATGTAAGTGAAAGCAAGGAAATTCCAAAAGGAATTTCCTAAATTAAAATTTCCTAAAATTAAAGAAAAAACACAAAACAAGTCGTTACCGTATCTAGTG
This sequence comes from Rosalia funebris, assembly GCA_037954035.1. NCBI lineage: Eukaryota > Metazoa > Arthropoda > Insecta > Coleoptera > Cerambycidae > Rosalia > Rosalia funebris. The sequence goes on from JAZFAV010000001.1 coordinate 3,517,890, forward strand.
GTTAATAAATCCATCTATATCCGATAAAAAAAATGTCACGCCATACTTAATAATGTAATTGTATGTCTTTGGGCAACTTAGTTATATTCTAAAAGCAAGCTATGTATTGAGCTGTCCAAAAAGTTTGTTCGGTTTTTCCTAATTAACCATTTATCATGGCCTATGATGTCATATACACAGCTGCAGCCTTGAAGCCTTCCTCCCTATTAACCCTGATATTTAATTGTTGTTTACTGTCGTTATACTCGTGAACTTGTTTATTATTGTTGTGTGTGAGCTTAATTGAAAGTGAGTGAAATCGATTATTTTCAATTATGTTGATACTTGCGAAGCTGACGCTTACTGCAAACAACTACAAACATTGAGCCAAGCCATGCAGGAAAAGTGCCCATGACTTGTAACGTGATGCTTTTTTATTTTAAGAAAGGAAAAGAGTCGCTGAAATTTGTTGCAAATTGTGTTCTGTGTACGAAAAAATGTTACTCAAGATTGAACGTATCAAAAATTGTTCAAGAGATTTCGATCTGGCGATTTTTCCCTCAAGGACGCCCCAAAGTTAGATCGACCTAAAGAAGTCATTCCCGAGCATTTACTAGCCTTGGTTGAGGCAAATCCTCATCAAGTCATATGTGAGCTTGCAGAAAAAGTTGGGAATTTAAAATCTAGTATACATAATCACCTTAAACAATTTGGGTTTGCCAGCAGACTCGATGTTTGGATTCCTCACGAACTCAGCGAATCCGATTTAATAGATCGGATCAACATCTGTGATATGTTAAGGATTTGTCAACGTAGCGATCCCTTTTTGAGAAATATATTTGAGAGATAAAAAGTGGATCATTTACGACAACGTCAGTCGTAGGAGAGAAAAAAAAAGTCGTGGAGAAAGTCCGGTGAACCTTCTCAATCCACATCAAAGGCGAGGCTTCACCCCAGGAAAGTGTTGTTGTCCATCTGGTGGTATTTCAAAAGAATCATTTTATTATCGAGGAATCAAATAATAAATTTGGACGTTTACTGCCAACAACTAGAAAAGTTGAGCTAAGCCATGCAGGAAAAGCGCCCAGGACTTGTAAATAGTAAGAAGGGCGTCTTCAATCACTACAACGCTCGACCTCACACATCTCTCCAGACTCGGAGGAAATTGTTAGAGTGGGATATTTTACCCCATCCACCGTATTCTCCAGACCTCGTGCCATCGAATTTTCACCTATTCCGCTTCATGAATAACAGTTTACGAAACTTAATCTTTACTAATAACGAGGAAGTCAAATATCATTTAATAACGTTTTTTGCGAGGAAACTGCAAAGTTTTTATGAAAACGGTATTATGAAGTTTACTGAGACATGGGAGAACGTTATTGGAAATGGAAGAACGTACATTATTGATTAAAGTAATTTGTAATAACTATAATGTTAATAATACATAACATTTAACATAAAATATATAATACAAGTTTATCATATTACATGGTATGTATAAACATCTAAACCAATCACTGAGTGATTAAAGAGATTTTAGGTTTTGAGGTACAAAGGAAAAATGTATGATTCTGAGGTATTACTGAATGTTATATAAACTTTTCGGATTTCCTAATTCCTAAAAAGGGGAAATCCTTGAAAAATGCAAAACTGATATAAAAAGAATTTTGCACTGTAATCTATTTTCTCTAGTTATATGACAAATATGGTGTTATATATAATCAACACATATTATTACTCATATAGGCAGTATTCATGTTAGGAAAATATTTCCCAAGTGGAAAAATGGTGCCCAGAAAATTAAGGACAGTTTAGAATAGGAAGTTGTCTTTAAAGAAATTGAGGAAAGTAATGACTAAACTAATACAATTTGTAGCTCAATATACATAGGTATATTGCTATGGCAAATATGGTAAATTTTAAGCATTCATAAAAGCTTTGTTATTACTTGCAATGTGTACAAATTTTCTTGATAAAATATCTTGTCCTCACAGTAGCTTTTGTACTTGGATATAATATAATCAATATGAAATCTCTGTATTCGCTTCGGTGGTACATATACTGCCCATCAAGAATAGGAAGAAGCGTGAGATTCTCTAGGTATATGTAGAAAAGTGAGGCAGTATTCGGAGGAAAAAGGATGCATTCTACGTGCGGCCAGATCGAACTCTGTGTACTCACATTCAATATATATTTATCGATATTCACTCTACAAAGGTCTCAATTCGTGTGAGTAAAGAACAAGCTATTTATTGCGCTCCTCGTGGGCGGTCCGATACCGCAGTTTTGAGACTTATTCTTGATGAGCTGTACTAAAATTGAAACGATACGGAGAAGATTAGTATGGCTCATCCGTAAAGATAACACGAAAAATCATGAATCATTCCATATTTTCAAGCAGTCCAACACTGACCGAATCATCGTAAGGGGCTTACGGTGAGATACGTGTGGATGAAAGGATACAATAACATAGCTGACAGAAAATTGTGTTGCCGACCAACTTGCACAACCGGTAACACTGGAAATTTACGTTACCTAATAACGTTATTTAATAAATGACAGAAGAGTTGGAAAAGGTATGTATTAAACTCAGATAATCAATATACACAACTTCAGCCTTCTTTAAAATCAATTCTACCTCATTTAAGCTGTAATAAAGTAACAAGATTTTTATTAGTAAATATCATCAGGATGAGTTTAAATCATTGTCGATTTCCAGAGCATCTAAATTAAACTTGTATTCCAAACGCTCCTTCCCAACTATACATGTGATAATGACATGATTAATGTCGGTGATCTTAATCATATAATTTTTAATTGTGGACACCATATCCGAGCGAGCGCATACTTTATATAGCAGAATTATTCTATGAAGAGCAAGTCGGCAATAAACCGTGCGAAAAAGAGCAATGTATAGCTTACCTTCTCCCACGCGAATGCAGTAAAAGAATTGGCGCGCGCAAATGATTTATAGGCAGGTCTGTGTCTCTTATTCAGATTGGATTGGTATGGAAGAAAGTCAGACATGCATATGTCTTTGTCGCACGATTTATTACCGACTTGGTCTTCGTAAAATAATTCTACTATAAAAGGAATAGTTTCTTTAAATATCCCACTCCCAGCTAATATCCAGACACTATTTTCCTTAAACAATATAATGGTATACAGAACGTTAGTTACGTTCTTAAGGAATATAAAGTTAGTCTTATAATAGGTCAGGTTATAATCTGTATTCTTATGTGGCTTAATTATTTCTATTCCTTATCCTTCCTTATTATTTATATTGACTTATCGTTTAGTCATAGCCCGGTCTACGTATCTGTATTTAATGTCCTGGGTAAGAATAGTGTTATACCCATATTAGTTCCATCCCTCAATAATCATAGGTAGGGTTCTGGGTGCCACTGTCTGTAGCAAGTGATTTTTTTTCTATAAACTGGAAGTCAAAAGGAGAAAAGTAGAATCCGATATTTGTATGGCAGATGTTCTGACCGTAACCGATGGCGTAACCGATGAAGCATGTTTTGCATACTCAGAAAACTGAAAGTCAAGTTTAATATTAACTTGATGATGAAATGTGCAAGTAACGTATAAACTTTTGATGTTCATGGAAAACTAATCTCCTGTTTTTGGTCACATAGGACACTTGATATTTATTACTAAGCCCCGGATTTGCCTACGTCATATAAGTCCGCCTCTGTTATTTACGATAACAGAGGTGGCCTTACAGTGAAGAGCAGATTACATGTAAAAATTATTCACATATTAATTTACCTTTCACTGCGTGATCATATAGGAACAAATGTGGGCTTGTAATGGTATTTCTAAAAATACATAGTTAGGTCCGGGAACAGGGCAAGTCATCACGTGAGCATATTTTTTGTTTTTTTTTTGTGGGGGGCATAACCGGCGCTTGCGCTAGCCGAACAAGTGACCCCCCAGATCAGTGTCCCGCCTACCTCGGCACCGCTCTCGCTTTTCATCGAGGTAGGGGTCAATTTTCTTGTTAGATATTCGAAATTCCACTCTTCACCCTACGTCCCCCCACGCTCACGCGATAAGGGGTTCGGACCAATCTCACGCTCTTCTTCCTCCTTCCTCCTCATAATCTCCTCAATCATATTCTTGCCATACGACCACATCCTCTCACATCCACTCATCCTGGACACCGATTCTTTCATATCTCCCACCGACCCATACCAGCCATACACTCTTCCCTCTCGACCGATCACATCAGGCCCCTGAGCAACGTGGATGGCTCCTTTCTCCACTTCTTATGTACGTGACCATATTGTCAAAAAGATCTGGACAACACAGTAGTTCTTCAAAGTAACATCACCACACATCTAACACTATTTACGCGTATGATTACATGAGTATATTATTAGTAGCTGCTCTAAAAGTTAACGAGTCAGCGAGCGATGTATTTCAGTAAATATCTATTTATAATGTGAAAATGACCTTTTTACATCAACGGCAGTCAACAGAACATACCACAAATATGAATAATGTTGCAAAACCTTCATAATGATTTCTAGATTAGAAACATGAACTTCTTTCTGCTGTACAATATCTACTATAACGGCTATAGTAGAAAATCCCAGGTTGTTATCCAAAACTGCAGTATTTTTTTCTTTATAGCCTTCCCAGTATCCCTCTTCAATTGAAATATATACTGCCGAAGGTTTCAAACAACGTTTATAGCATCCACTATTGAAAATTCATCTGTCTGTATTTTTCTAACTGTTCAATGGCTTTGGAATTTGGCTAAAAATTACTATATATATATATATATATATATATATATATATATATATATATATATATATATATATATATATATATATATATATATATATATATATATATATGTTATATAGAATCCTCTCTTATATTAGGTTAAGACTTATATTAATATTGTATTTTATAATATTGTAATATACATTGTAACAGGCCATTAGCATACAGGATGTTATGTCCAGAAAAGAGTATACCAAAGTCATTGCGGTTATCGCGTAATTAAAAACCTTTTGTGCTTATCATGAATCTACATTGTATTTTATCGCAATTATTGCAACTTGCTAAAAGACTTGAGAAAAACACTTCTTAGAAACATTCCTGCAGCATCAGCATATGTTTTAAATAGAGAAACAACCATTAGTAGCTTCAGTAATCCGCAAATTAAGTAATCGGAAGTAGTCCGCATATTAAGTAATCAGAAGTAGTCCGTAATTTCACATATCGGTAATCTTCAATTAGTCGTCAAGTAAACGTCGAACAAGTCTAAATTAAATTATAAAAGTCGGTTACTCCTTTTTTGACATAGCAAAGTGTTCAAAATCGTAAAGTAAAAATAAATTGTTTTTAAAAAGTTAAATAAATAAAAAGTGATATAAAAATTGGCGCAGTCGGTAGGATTTTTGCGCAACTTTAGAACACGGACATTGCCTAACTAGAGTTGTGGAATTCCAATTCCTAAGCGAAAGAAAAATAAAAAAGTTAAATAAATAAAAAGTGATATAATATATATATATATATATATATATATATATATATATATATATATATATATATATATATATATATATATATATATATATATATATATATATATACGCCCAATATTGTTGAATAGCTGGATCTGATAAAGTCTGTTGAATATTCGCAATAGCAATAGCATCATTTGGATCCAACTGTTGAAATACCCTGATGATATTTTCAAAATTACAGAAATAATATGAAGCTGCCTCGATCCACGATCCCCACCGGGTTATTACAGGCGCTGGGGGTAACTGTGTGTGAGGAACCATTCTGTAAATAATGCAACTCTTTGTGAATAATGCCAACAAGTAGAGCCCTGTTTTTGTTTTCCTTATGTTTAGCTCCCCATACTTCTTTTAATGTTTCATCAGCTAATTTTGCAACGATTGCATTGTCGATACATCGCTCATTTCTAATATATGTAACTACATTTGCCACATTTGTGATTTTATCGACAGAAACCCATAAATATTAATTTAGATAATTTATTCGAATCGCCGATTCTGCAGGCACGATTGCTTTGCCAAATTCCCCTTTTAAATATTTCTCTATAAAGTCTCTAAGACTAGGATTGTCTAGTTGGATCCATGGGATATTACACCCAACCATGAATTTAACTAATTCGCTATAAAGCGGCGAGTATCTTTCACAAGCACTGGCTCTGTCCAGTAACCGAGGTTTTATGTTTTTCTGAACATCAATGTGTTATCCAACGCTGTATTGTAGCAAGGGGTGGTTTTGGTAGACATATTTTAAAATACTTATTGTCAAATTATCATACACTGTGACTATTTGCAAATAATACCGTACGCAAATCAAAATACTATGACAATTCCGAGTTGTGTACAAAAACACACCACTCTCTAATATTACAGTTACTGATGGAACGGCATCGCGTAGTCGATCATCCCCGCAGATATTTCTTTTGCCCCGCCCTCGCACATCTTTACTATTACCATAGCGCAATGCACCTCTGACAATACTATCAGTATTTCTAGTGAAACAAATAGAGCAGCAGGGAGCATGCGGTCAATAAATAAATTTTATTGTATAATTTATACAAGCAGTTAATTAACATTACAAAAAAATGAGCCAAAGTGTAGACAAGCTACTGACATGAAATGTTTATTGTATAATATATTATAAGATTGTGATATTTCTTTACTGTGTTTGTATTTCTAATAGATATTTCAGTATTAACACGTATAAGTCCGGATCTGAAATGTCTGCCGTCAAATCCGAGGCTTTTTTATTACATTTCTTTCATTGGGAACATCTGAAATTATGAACCAGTTATCCCAGCTCAAAATGAAAAAGGTTAAAATCAATCAAATACCAATTAACCAAGAGAGTCATGTGAAATTATACGAAATACTCCTGGTATCATTGAATGGAATTGTATTTGATGATAAGGTGCACAAACTTTTTATGGATTTAGGTAGAAGGTGGCCAATAGTTAGTCAAAGTTTAAGTGTTGTATCTTTGTCCATTGTCTTAAATTACGAATTACTTTTTTAATTAGAACATGTAGATTATTTCAAACGTTAATAACATTGTATCTTGTGCACTTTTAAAATATTAAATTATCTTTAAAACATGCAAAAGTAAGTTTTCTAAACCATTAAAGGTTCAATATGGTGAAATTTTGTCCTGTGCCACAAAATCACAAATATTTATGAACTTTGCCTTAAAACCATACAATGAATTTAACATACAACAGCTTACCTAGAATGTTTACTAATTTACCTACAATTACACAGACTGACTATTTCAAATTAATCGAGAAAATTATATGACAAGTTCAGAGAAAAAATAATATCAAATTCTTTTTGAGTTTTCTCAATAGTAAGTGAAACAATCAACGTTTTTCTAAAATGTTTGTTTTCTACAAGGAAAATAAGATAAAATAAAAATCATTTTAATACAAAGAGTAAAGTGCTAATATTTAAATGTATAGTTACGTATGTAATTATTTATATACTTGTAACATTAAGTAACAACTTACTTAATTATCTCTTGTTCTCTCAATGTATTTAGATAAACGATATCTCTCATTTAGATCCACGTGCGTAGTATATTACTTATTGTACTTATTATCACGATTCATAGAGACATAATACATAATATAAAATTGAACACAACATATAAACACACACAATAATTTAAGTTCCATAATAAACGGCGAGTAATTAATAGCACGCAATACGCAAGACGATTATAGGCCAACTTTAATTTGTGTGTGTAATAATTTACGCCTGTTATGTAATTTCATCGTGTTATCTTTTTCACTTCATATTTAAAAATCGTATAATAAAAGGTAAAGGTAAATATTTTTATAAATTATTATAATTTACTCAACTGAACAGTTCATGGATTCATTGCGAAATTTGGTTTACTCACATAACTAAAAATGACTAAAAAAAACTTCCAGTAGTTTATTTCTGAAATCTGTTTAGGTACATAGTCTTAAAATAAAATATACAACTGTTTGTTTATGTTCTAATTAAAACAACAATACGATTTATTACCTGCTTGTAATATCCTTCAGGTTTAGATCCTGCTAATTTAAACAAACATTTATGTACACCACACAATGTATCTATCTACTGCATTGAAATATACAAAATGCTATATTCAACGCTCAGATATTTGTAGCGAATTTCTTCAAGTCAAAGATTGCATGGGTGATAAACTGAATCCACTGGATTGAGGTAAATGCACTTTCTATTTCGAAGGTTGACATAGTTGGATTAATTAAATTTATAAAGCGTTACAACATAATTATGTATGTACACGGTGTTTATGTAAATTTTAGCAGTGTTTATATTAGAACTACTGTCATCTTACTAGATGGGGAATGTAGTCCGCGTGATATTCAATGACAGGCACTTGTTTATTTAAATTTTTGTTGCATGTCTTAGCTTTATTCATTATAAATGCATTAAATTACACATAGTAACCACCAAATGGGTTGTTAGCAAATTGAAGTTTACTTTAGTAGGTCACCGTTTTAGTTAATTGTAATTCAGGTAGAAATTTTGATATTTAATTAACAATGAACTGATAAGGAATGTAAATTTGATTTGTGAATACAATTTTCACTCACTAGCATAACCCATTGTTATATTGAAGCAGAAAGATAATGTTTAAATCGTAATTCTATAAAAAGTAATTCCAAAAGAAGTATGGTGAACAATGTGATAAATAATATTGGATCACACTTGATAATTGTTGGTTCATTATTTGAACATATAAAAAATGTAGCACAATTATTTAATATAATAAATATTACTAATTGTAAGTGGCACAGAAAATGCAACACTCATATAACAATATCAGAAGACATATAACAATAATTGAAGTTAATACTCACTCGAACTTCGTCTATGAACTACACCTTCTTGCCTCGACGGGTATGAATCAGATGAGACGATCCGTGAGATGTTTCGTCTAACTTGAGCCCCTTTTAGAGTTTGTGGAAGATGTGATAGATTTAACGTTTTCTTCATATGCATGGGATATTATTCATATTCATTTGAAAAGAGGTCATGTGACGCGATTGTCGTACAAAGAGATTCACAAGATTTACGTAGAAGAAATACAAGGTAACGTTATGATAAATAGAAGAAGAGTTAGTCATAAAACATGCTGTATATAGCGCTGGATGCCTTTTCATGAATTTAAAACCAACTGTGACCTGTTCTAAAGGTAATAGCCCCCCAAACAATGTAGTGTACATGCTGCTCTACAGAACATTGTACATTGTCTTCTCCGTGTCTTTTCCTCAGTCTTATACCACCATCATCATTTCCAATGAAAAATGAGATTCATCTCGAAATATAATACCATTTCCTTCCGTATTTCATTCAACATTTTCTCTATTCCATTTCAATCGTTAACATCGATAATCAGCAGAAACCGCTGATTTGCTGTTTGCTATGTTATTGATCTTCGTCAATAAAGTAATGTTGCGAACATTAGTTTATTGACTAAGATAGACAGTCTCAGTATCTACTTGAGGTGTTTATGTTATTGGTTTCCCTTAATAAACCATATATTGACAACAACCGAGTACCTAGTATATTAATTTAGTAGCCAGTAAAGGGAGTCGGGGCTGTTTTGACTATTTTTACGCTCTATAATGTGTTACCTTTAAAATACAGGGTCCACTAGGGAGGTATGGTGTTCTTGAGATGACTTTTACGTGCTTCTGCGTGAAGCAAATGTTTTCAGGATGGTTGATATCTACTCGTTGCGGGATGCCATTCCAGTAGCCATGGAATCGTGGAACACCGTGTGTTTATTTACAATACTTTCATTGAAACTGGTCCTTCTGTGGTGCTCACACAGCGACTATTTCGAAACCATTTTGATGTTGGTCGGCATGGACGCGTTGTAAAATGGGATACCATTATGAAAGTGGGTGAACAAATTTCAAACAACAGGATCCTTGAGACCTGGGGCTGTGTGAGGAGGAGATCGAACTGTACGAACCCCGAACGAATGATTTTGCCACCCGTCTACAAATATGCCTCGACAAAAATGGACGCCACCTAACTGTGGTGTCGATGTGATTTCTCGCAACTGACTTATGTTATGTATCCTTCAAGACAATACACGACTAATATATTAAACCAATACATTTTAAAATTCTTTCAAAATAAGCTTGTGTCATTCTTTTCAAAAATACCATACCTCCCTGACGGACCTTGTATAAAGGATATATTTATACCCGAAATTCAGCGTGTAATAAGTAATCAAAGCGTGATTCACTTGTGATGTACTGTTAGAAGTACATCATTTTGTTTAAATTGCGCCATTTCAAACACCGTACCTTATGGTCTGATTATTGTGCTTTATTGACAATGTTATTTAAATACCCTGAGAACATTTTAAACAACAGTGCGTTTGCTCTTAGAGCATTCCAATGTTTTGATTTCATAATATATAACATTGATTGATGAGTGTAGTGAATTAATAATTCCTCCTTATTACAGACCTGATAACAAATGACATTCCCGGGCTTTTGTGTACATGTACTGAACCTCGAGTTCGAACCAACTAGGTCATCATGTTGTCTTACTACGACCGATGACATTGCATAATAATTCATTAATATTTGTCGACGAGGTGGGCATTTTCGTTAAACGACATATATCTTGCAAACTAACTAAACTTAGTAAAATTATTATATCTACATGCTATCAATAAATGACTGCACTTCACAATAACAACTTCTTCTTCTTTCTCTTCTTTCTATAATAGGTCTATAACCTGTTCCTTCTTCGATAGATATCGCTACTTTGAGCTGGTTATCCGTTTTTACAAAGAGTAAGGCTGCTACTAACTTGGCCCTCTAAGCCTTCTCTTTTTTCCGGGCTTGGGACCGGCAACAGTACTACTGGGCTACTCAATCCACCCAGCAGCACTGCAGGCTGAAAAAGGCAATGACACACGGTGTTCTCAAGCGGTAAACCATCCAAGTACTAACTGCGTCCAACGTTGCTTGATTTCGGTGATCGGATCGTTGGTATTTTTAACATGGTATGGCCGTTGTCTCACAATAATAACTTAAACTTTATTAATAATGTACAACAACTTAATACAGAATTACAACGGTACTCGTCAAAAAGAAAGAGAAAGAATATTATTATGATAATTGAGCCTATCTTGCAGAAAGTGTTACGATATAGTCGGCAATTCTTTAGGAATTCTAATGAAAAATTCTAAGGTTTCCAATGAAAAAAAGAGCGAATAAACTAGAACTAAGCTCACTAAAAAGGCTAGTACACACTTGTAGCGAACACATCCACTGCGAAATGTGCCGCAACATGCCTCAAGTTTTCCATTCGACTTGGGAGACCATGGACTTACGATTTCTGTCTACAGGTTGTTGCGAAACAAGCAATTTGTTTCCGATTTGTCTATAAACAGTCACAGAACTTTGTATCATATCGTCGCCTCAGAGCAGAACTAGCCTAACTTCAAAAATGACCATTTTCAGTTTTTGACGACATCGGATAGTTCTGACCATTCCGGTTTCAATGCAGAAGTAGCAAAACTCAAATTATAGTATTAAAGATGTTTCTACAAGAAGTAAAACTAGTTTACCTCAAAAAATTTATTTTACTTTGGGTCAGAACTATCCTATCTGAATTTAAACATCTAACTGCAAGTTAATGTGGAGATAGGATAGTTCTGCACAAAAATTTTTATTGTTTAATCCATTTATTTGGAGATAAATTTGTTCTAACTCGAAAAATGAGGAGTTGGGATAGTATATTTAGAACTTAGGCTTTTTCTGATGTATTAGCAGTTAAGTTAGAATAATGAATTATACACTCAGACTTGTTCTGACCTGAAAACTGTCATTTCAATACAGTACATCGTAGAGCTTAGATGCGTTTAAGCGTGGTAATCCGTATGTTAGTGTAATGGTATGTGAATTTAGTGCTAACCAGACTTAATTTGTACGAATTTTGTTATTGTGTTTCTGAGTTTACAACATTTAAAAAATATGGATAGTGTTAGTTCAAGAAGCCAACAAAAAGCCAGTTCAAGAGGTGAAAGTTCATGCAAGTAAGTTAAGTATTTAACTGACTTTAAAGGACCTTGCTCACTTAATTTGCGTTAGAATTTTACCATTAATTCGATATTTTAAATTTGCAGCGGTTTTTGTTATTATATTGTTTGGTCTTAAATATTTAATTTTAGAATGTTTTCTTAGTTTTAGACAGTTTTAAGTTAACAAGAATATATTGCTAAATTCTAAATGTAGGAAAATTTATAGTTAACCTATTTGTTAAATTTTGTTTCAAATAAATCGGTTTCAATGTTCGTTCAACATTTAATTTTTTTCACTTAGAAGTAGCCAGAAGCTAAAACAAATTTACGTATCAACTGATGATGCTTATCGTTCAGCCGGAAGTAGCCAGAACCCATAACGAAATAACGAGGCAACTAAAAAAAATCATGGACGCCACTTAATGAAATCTGCAGATATACGACCTTTGGTATTTTTGCAACCTAAAGAATGCATAGTGTTTAATCCTAAGTTCGACACAGTACCCACTGTCACCTCAAGGAATTATTTGTTGTGAAATAAAGTACATGAAAATGAATCATTGGATAACATTTTAGGTAGTAATAATAATAAAAAAAATGAATTAGACTTACCTGAAGCAAACAATATACCTTCTTGTTCTTACGATGGATTATCCTCTGCTGATGTGACAAAACTAGTACAAGATGATTTGTACCTTTCCTCATCCGAAACTGACCCATATGCAACAGATGACGACCTAAATGATCCTAATTATGAAAATGAATCGGAAAGTAGTAACAATCTTCGCGAAACGGATGAGATTAAGGAAAATAAGAAGCGAAAAAGGAAGATACCAGTAGACCCAGGACATGACAAGAAAACAAGAAAAAGAAAGCGACATGTGGGTGAATGGAAGAGAAATCAAATAAAGAGAGCTAGAAATTCGGGTGAAGAATATATAAATTGGAAAGGAAGTCTTCAGCAGGCAAAACAGTTGAAAGATACGTGTCAAAATTGTAGGAAAAAGTGTTTGAAAAAAATTAATCAAAATGAACGACAAGAAATTTTTAAACATTATTAGGAATTGGCTGATACTAACAGACAGCGGGACTTCATAGAACGACATGTCGAAGTAGAAATTAAGTCAAGATGAAGATTACAAAACGTAGCAGTCGGTTCCGACAGTGATAAAGATGGAGCAATTATCCAAGATACGAGTAGACGCACATACTCTAATTTTTATTATTTAAATGAACACGGCCAAAAAATTTAAGTATGTAAAACTTTCTTCTTAAATACCTTATGCATAAGCGCTGAAGTCGTTAAAACTGTTCTAAAGAAAATTGGGTCGTCTGGTGCAGTAAGCGAAGACAAGAGGCGAAAGGTTTGCAAAAATTCACAAATTGATGAAGCTGTAAAGCAGGGCGTTAGAGATCATATGAATTCTTTCGATTTTATAGAAAGTCATTATTGCAGGACAAATAAAGCACGCCTTTATTTGCCACCGACTCTCAGTATAGCGAAGATGTACTCCTTATACGAAGAACATGGAGAGATAATATCAAAGATATGACCAGAGCGAGTATGTACAGCACCATTTTTACGGAAGAATTTAATATCTCATTCTTCAAGCCAAAAAATGATCTGTGTGATATTTGTCATTCTTATGAAATCGCTGAAGAAAAATTAGATATTGAAGAAGAGTATCAGTTATATAGAGCAAATAGATTAAAAGCTAGAGAGGCAAAAGAATTGGATAACAGAATTTTCCTTTTATTCTGATAACTGTTCGGGTCAGAACCAAAACAAGTATTTATTTTCCCTGTATAATTACCTTGCCCAAAAACACCAGATAATGATACGACACTCTTTTATGGAACGTGGACATACGCAAACAGAGGGCGATTCAATGCATAGTGCAATTGAAAAGGCTGCCCGATACGTCCCTATTTATATGCTGGATCAATGGTATACACTAGTTCGAACAGCTAAAAGACAGTTGAAATCTCTCAAGATGATGTGTTTGATCTAAAACATCTGCAAGAATCAACTGCTATTAATTCGGAAAAAGATGAACAAAACGAGAAAGTCTTTTTAAATGAATTTAGAATAGCTGAAGCAAATCCACAGTTTCCAAATGGAATTTTCTTTAAAACCAGCTATGATAATGAAGAATTTAAGAGAATTAATTTAAGGCAGAAGGATAAAAAACTGGACGTTAGCATAGAAAATATTGAATTGAAAAAATGTTATTCAAATAAAATTTCTATAACAAAGAAAAAGTACGATCATCTACTTTTTCTGTGTCAAAAAAAAGTTATTTTACTTCAATATCATGACTTTTTTTAAAATCTTCCATACACAGTACATGACAGAAGAGAATCAGATACTGAGTAATCCTTAAGCACTTTTAAAATATTAAAATGATAGTATCTGATAGATTACGTTTTCCTTGATTTTGTTAGATATCCTTAAGAATAACATTAAAAAATGTATCATTTATTGTCGTCGAACTTTAATATTTTATTTTTCATGAGTTTGTGTAGGTACTTTCGATATTGTTGAAATTTTTATTTTAATAAAAATTACATATTTTTTGTTTCTTATTTTTATTGATATTGCAGAAGTATCCTATTTCCATTGTATACTAGAATATTTTCAATTTAGATAAAAATATTTTAGTGCAGAACTGTTCTGTCTATTTTTATTTGCAAAAAATATCCTACGTCCAACATTTATTTCATAATACGATCAATACCTTACTTTTTTATTAACCTATGAAATCTAGCTATTCCTAAAGTCAATTGAATGATTTACATATTTGAAATTTAAAAAATAAGAATAAAAACAAAAACCTCTCTCCTGTAAAATTTACTTTTTGCAGTTTTGCAGGCTAGTTCTGCTCTGAGGCGACGATATGTAGAAACGAGTTGCACGATTTTATATACTAGTGTATACTAGCCTTAACATCAGATTATTAGAGTTAAGTGAAACAGAAGCCATAGAAAAAAGTACCAACTGTATCTACGAATCCCTTTAAAATTTTCAGTGCATATCCATAAGATGGTGACCACGTATCAGTCATAATAAATATTAATTACTTCTAGGTGTTACATTATCTGTCACTTAATTTCATTATATCTAAATAAACAACCATCTTCTTCCGTTTCATCTTATCAAAGCAACACCTTAGTTATAAGCATTCAGCAACTATTGAAGATATAAATCTGGTATTCAGAAGATTTTTTTTCAAATGCTTCTAGTGTCGATTAAATAAGATACGGATTATGCAGTTATTTCGAAGTATTTGATATAATTTGTCAACTACTATCTTTCTCGAATTTATGTTATGTATGAAAGAAAATACATGTACAAACTATTTAGATATATGCTTACTTGGAACGCTACAACAATTTGATATGGAAAGTTGAATCATTAATAATGGAAAATAATCTACTCGTATATAAGTATAAATTTGGACTTCATATACAGTTTCTGATGGGAATAATTTTTATAACTGGACATAGTTATGTACAGGGATATTATTGATAACTACAATTAATTAATTGGCGGCATCTGAAAATGCGTTAAGAGCACCAATAAAACATAGTAAATTTAAAATATTGAGCTTATTACTGAGATCCATTATACGAGTATAAGTGTATACTTTCCGCATTTCAGTAAGTAGGCTAAATTACTCGTAACACATATACCATAATTATTAGACAAACTGGTGTTTTCTCGTTTATGATGATATTAATTGAGTATTTGTACACTATATGTTATATCTAATGTACACATCTACATATCGAATACGTGTCTACATATTGAATTTCTATAACGAGTACGTAAAACAGCCAAAAAAAATATTTGCAAACAGTGTGATGTCATAAACATATTATCGAGTTCTCTACTTTAAATATTTGGAATGCTTATATACATACGTTATATTTTATTGAATAGCAAAGTATCAATAGACAATAATTTGCCACAATAAGACTTGAAATCTGCTTTTAAATTCTCAAAAAATAGAATGTTTATAAATATCAAGCTTATTACATATTTTGTAAATGTTTTGCAAGTATTTTGTGTCATTATTAAATATATATTTAAAATTAAAATGTGCTCACTTCTGAAGCAGATAAATCAGAACAAAAAAATTAATTCAAAGAAAATAAAAGATGAACCGCGGCAAATTTGTCTCCTAAAAACCGTTATATAAATAAATAAAACGTGTCATAATGTGAACTATTTATTTTTTGTATTCAAAAATGTATATAACATAATATGAGTAAGTACGTATGTAAATAATTCAGAATTTAATAATCTTACATTATTACTGGAATAGTTGGTATTATCTTACAAAATAGAAGAAAATAGTTGTTGAAGTATTAACAAATAGAAAGTATATTAATTTTTTATTTGATTTCTTTCGTCGTAATTGTATAGTCATTGTGCCATCTAAATGTATTTTAATATAGATATAAACTACACATTATAATATATACATTATGAATAAGTATATTGAATTTTGGTTGAAATAAATTCTTCACGCATATTTTTTCTTTCTCGATAATCAGGTTTAAAATGTCGACAAGAAAACTGCATATATATATATATATATATATATATATATATATATATATATATATATATATATATATATATATATATATATATATATATATATATATATATGTATATATATATATATATATATATATATATATATATATATATATATATATTACAAAATATTGTAAGAAATAATATTGATTAGTTTATTAATATGATATACAATTATTGTTTCTCAACATGGAGACTTGTACACAATGGTTTTAGGTACTCAAAAAAAAAAAGGAATCTGTCCAGTAATAAATTTGGATTATTTGGCGAATGTATTCTCTTATTCTCATGATATTCTATAGTAGGCCCCATTTTGTTTTCAGATTATTAGCTTTGCTACATCTAGTAGAATCATTATACTGCTCAATTTCATGCTGAAGAAAATGTTAGTGTCGATCTTCCGTTAATTATTCATCAAGAAATATAGGATCTAATATAAATATGTTATATTCTTGTTGTTTTATTTGCCGTACATATGGAGGAGGATTCTTGATACAGACTACAATTATTACATCCTACTTTTATTAAAAATGACATTTCATCAGTCCATTATATAATTTTCAGGATATTATAATTTTCTTGAAAAGGTTATACACCAAAAAAATTACCTCCTTCCCCTAGAGCCTCAGACTTAAGAAGGAATGATACACGTAAAGGCGAGGATACATTTTTGGATTATATTTATAAATTACACAAAAAACTCGTTTTCTCTGATACTGTTCATCGTTAACGATATTTCGAAATTTACATAAATGCCATGTTTATAATATTTTAAAATACGATGAAAAGATTATGAGGTTGTTTCACTTGTTTCTCGAACAATAGCATTTATTGAAATAATTGTATGAGCCTTGTGTATTGTATGATAAAACTCTAATGTAGTTATTTTATTTTCTTCATTCGAAACAGAAAAAAATCTACATATCCTGACAACATTCATGAAACTTCCGTTATATGATAAATTCTTGCCGAGTCTTTTCTGATGATCTGGATGACTACTCACCCATCTCTGCGGACAGCAATTGCACTTTTATTATGCAAGTATACAAGTATGTGAACTATATTACTCCTTTCTTAAATAGTATACTGGCGGAACACCATTTTAAATTTAGTTGAATATTCAAAAATACAACAAATAATTTACAATAGAGTTAAAGAAAGTTAATAAGAGCACAAAACACTGTTAAAACTTAGCGCGTACTATGTTTTCACAGCACATTATCGTGGAATGAATATTTTACATTTTTTCGTAAGATTTAAATAGTTACGTTAATAAATTATCATATTTAGATTAATATTGCATGCAATAGCATATATAATGAGTAGTTCAGACATTAAACTACTTTTTCTTTAACTGTTTAAGAAAATGTAACACATAAATGTAGCAACATCATAAGTAAAGGAAAATATATACACCGTCAAAAGTCTTGGACTCCCGATGTTTTATATTAGTAAACATCTTTTTTCAATATTGTATTTGTTTTTCAAAGTATGTTTTTTCTAAATGAATTTTTTTGTAATACTGGAATAATTTTTAAAAATTTTGTCAATTAAAAAACAATGAGAAAAAAATTTTAAATTTTTAAGTAAACTTATTATGACAAAAAATCTCAAAACATATTTTTTAATAAACTACAACTTAATAGTCAGTATGGCCTCCTCTGCTTCTCAGTAACATATTGACATGCCTATGCATTGAAACAATCAAACGGTTGATAATTTCTTGAGGAACATTGTTCCATTTCTCTACTGCTGCTGCAGCTAACTCTTCCGCAATTTGGGATGGGTTCATGCGTTTGTGAATTTCTCTAGAATTAAAATTCTACATGTTCTTAATGGGATTCATATCTGGGGAATTAGATGGCCAATATAATCGGGTAATATATCCCTGTTCAAGTACGTCTTGAACCGTTCTTGCGCGATATGGCCTCACGTTGTCGTCCATGAAAATGAAATTGTCACCTAATTCGTCGCGTAGGGGATAAATAATAGGCCTAATAACACTTACAATATAAACTTGACTTGTCATATTCTGATTTATGGGAATTAACAGCGTATGGCGATTGAACATTATTCCTCCCGAAAACATTACTGTCCCACCAATGTAGGGAGCAATCTCGTGGGGAAAATTTAGTCTCTTTTGACGACCGGGCTCTCTCCAGACCCTTTCCCTATTGTCATCACTCACCAGTCCAATTCTGGTTTCATCTATGAATAAGACCCATTGCCACTGCTGCAAAAGCCGATCTCTACGTTCCTGTGCCCGCTAAAAGTGGGCAGCTTGATGTCGTAGGAGTATAGTAGGTACCCTTAAAGGCCTTTTTGCACGTAACTTGCACGATGGAGTCTTGTTCGAACTGTAGATGTCGATATAACAAGACGAAACGTACCTTGAAAGTGAGGCCTGAGGACTGGAGCTCAAGCATTTCGGGCATACGGCATAGGGTCTACGGGCATATTGAACCAAATACCGATCCTGCCGTTCATTTGACACTCAAGGCCGAGTGTCAAATCGTCAAGGACTCAGTGGTCCTCTTTCCACTGTCCCAAATTATTGATACCTATCTATGCAGTATTCACACAACAGAAGACCTAGGAATAACGTAATATGACGTAGCATATCTAATGATTGGAATGTCCAGCATAATGCAAAGCAATAATTCTTGCCCTATTAAATGTAGAAACCTCACGTCCTGGCACTATAATGAAGTATCAAAGTCGCTTTGCTAAATATGCAATAAAGCTGACGAATATTTAAAAAAAATTATAACTAATCAACAATATCTTATTTAGCAATTTATTTGATCTTGTTTGACATCTAAATAACTCACCTTTGTTGCCTAGCAACGAAAACCAAATAAACATTGTCGAAATCTGTAATATACGGGGGGGGGGGACTTTTGACGGTGTGTGTACTAACTATATAAAAATCACATAGTGCAGTTAATATTTGCTTTTATAATTTTTCGATAAAATAAAAAATAGTAAAACTCAAGGAAATAGTTACCGTAACAGTTCTTCCATCATTATCTCGGATATCCATTACGATTTATAAATATTTGTGAACTTGTCTTATGCCTTAATCCCCCTTTAAAAAGTTAGTAATCCTATGAAAAGTTCTGCAGGTTATTTATTACTTTTAAATAACTAAATAGAGTGCGAAAAGAGTTTTTTTCTAAGGTATTCTATTTTTTATCTCAGAACCAACGATTTTACGGGGTTAAACAAAATAATTTTCAATATTCTACGTACGTTTCTAGAATATTTTGTGTATTATACAATGGTTATATTAAGATTTACAAACAAGTTCATCATTTTAAAGTATCAAATGATTGGATTTATTTGTTTATATGTGAGTTCAAACCCGTTCGAGAGAATTAGCTATTACTTGCATCTCTGTAAAATTTCCCTAGTAGGATGTAACTATTTATAAAGAAAGATATACAAATCCATGTATCTAGACTTTTATATTTATCAAAACAGATGCAAAAAATATATACAAACAATATTTATGACTCATATTATAACCAATATTCTATTCAAATATTTGTTTTAGAGTTTCAATAGTCTAAAGGAGGCTCCATGCTAGATCTCCAGTTTACCATAATCTGATTTAATTAGATCTGATACTTTCTCTCCAATCATAACACAAGCTGCATTGGGATGTCCAGAAAGGGTCAATGGAAATACGCTTGCGTCAGCAACTCTCAAATTTTTTATCCCATAAACCTTCAACTTATTGTCAACCACTGCTCCTTTATTTAAATCAGAGCCCATAGGGCAGGTACCTACTGGATGATAAACATTATAACTTAATTGTCTTAAGGAGCAGTACCAATAATCTTTTGAAAATTGTTCGAATTCCTTACAGGCGTCTAACGATTTCGCTTGATATTTAGCCCCAATTTTCTGAAAGGCTTTAGTAGAAAGCAATTTCATAACAAACTGAATACCCTCGTATAAGGTTTGAATATCTTTATCTTCAGAATCCGAAAAGAATTGAGGATCTATTAGAGGATAATCATAAGGTGAATCACTTTTTAATCTGATAGTACCAACCGACAGCTGGTGTAGGTTAATTAAGTGTATGCTAAAGCTGCTCGTTATGTCTAATCCTTCCCACATAGCTTCATATGTTTCGTTTTTCCATTGTATAAGTTTATAAAGTGCTTCAGATGTGGCATTTGGTCTAATCATTATCAACTCTATATTCGGATAATTTGGTATCTTTTCTAAGCTAGTCTGATAAAATCCCAATACGTTTGGCCCTGCAGTGGCGAAGGGACCTGTTCCCATCAAATATTCATTGATAAATGTGGTAAGCGATCCTGTGGAAAATGTTACATTACTGGCGAAATTTAAACCATAATACTGACTATGGTCGCGCAAAGTACTACCAACTTCCAGATGTTGTATTACCGGAATATGAAATTTTCTCAAATGATTTCTTGGTCCGATTCCTGACAACATTAATAATTGAGGAGAGGAAATTGCTCCAGCAGAAACTATAACTTCTCTATTAACGTGAGCTTCGTATAGTCTTCCATTGTGCGAAAAATAAACGCCTTTAGCGGTTTTAGTTTTTCGGTCGATGGAAATTTTGGTAACAAAACTATTTGTCATAACATTTAAATTCAGTCTTTCTAACACTGGTAAAATAAAAGCCGATCCGCCATCAACTCTGCGTCCATATTTTGTATTTTGTTGAGTTGGTGACGCACCAATTTGTTGTGCGCTATTGTAGTCTGTCAAATTATATCCAAGCTCTCGATTTGCTTGCAGAAAGGCTTCCGAAAATGGATCCGATCCCGAATAGTACTCCACAGAGAGATAACCACCACTCGCATGATATTTAGAATTAACAGGGACGGATGGATTGTTTTTATTGAAATCTTCAGATTTTTTAAAATATGGCAGTACTTCAGCGTAAGACCATCCAGGATTACCCATTTCAGCCCATCTATCGTAGTCTATGGGATTTCCTCTAACGTACGCTAAACCATTTATAAGAGTTGATCCTCCAACCCCCTTGCCCCTTGGAAAAGGGCACATTTCACCAACGATTCCTATAAATAATTCAGTTAATTATAGAGTCTTCCTTAAATAATTAAATGACTACTGCTATTATGTTAATTAACTAGTATTTTAATATCAGAAATTTACAAGAAGCAAATACAAACTACTATTTATTTTACTAAATTTATTCTTGTACTTCTATGTTTCTTAAACAATATTATTTTCTCTCTTTCTTAAATAATAGTAACATTGTTCACATTATTTTATGAAAGTAACTGTTTGGACAATTTTATGTCACTTCAAATATAATAATAATAGTAATAATAATAATAATAAGGTGCAGAAGGGGTCGCACAACATCGATCTGGCCTTTGGTGAGTAGCGACACCACTTATTCCAGCTGGGGTCGTGGTGTGATACATGGTGTGATACATGGTGTGCTTACTTGCATTGAGCCAGATTGCCGTGACGTCGGCAATGAGAAACTCGAATGCTCCTTGGACCCTTGGACGATCTTTATTATGGACTCGCATAGCAAAATGCAACTAACATCATATTTTAACAGTACAATAAAACATTTTGAGTATTATCAGCGCCACATCCCTCTAGTATATTAAATTTTTATAGTCCAGGGATATGAAAAATAAAATTAATAATCAGAAATGCATTTATTTTTCTAAACATATAAAAATTATTTAACAGTTGGGTATGTAACAAACTGGGAAATTATGCTGTTTAGGCAATAAAGTCTTTTTATAATTATTGTTAACAGTTTGTACATTCATTTCGACATTTTTTTGCAATTCCCGCTTAGAATTCCCAAAACAAACGTTTTTATTTAGATGCCTTAGTCTGATGTATGTCCTTGTTCGAACTAAACACAATAAAATTTCAGAAATTTTTTCTCGTAATCATTACTCGTTCCGTTATTTTTTTAAAAATATCGAATACTTTGGATAAGAAGTTATGAAATTTCTGGAACTTGATCTCAACTAAACGAGCTAATTCTTCCAACTTATCACTAGGGGATATAAGATTACCTATTGATAATAATTGAATCCAATCTGGAGTTCTACTTGTTTGAAGGCATTTTGTAGAGATTCCCAAAATTACATTTGGATATTTCTCCTTAAATCTATTCGCTACATACCCAGCAATGAATTTTAATCCTCTGTTAGAAATAGCGTCTGCCATTTTGCTATCATTCAGTAATTTCAAGAGGTTTTCATGATCTTCAGAAATAAAAGCAAAATCATGTATTTCTAGAGAATTATAGGAGTTATCCAAATCATAACCAGGGTTCAGGAATGTATAGTCAGAAGAGTCATTATCCTCAAGATCGGTATGTTTGTCAAGCTCATTGCCTGAAATAATACTGTGGAAGAATTCGTGTGACATACATGCTTCATTTTTGATATTATCCTCATGTTTATTTTTCATTTGTAATGGGATTTATATATCTGACATAATTTGGGTCAAGCAAGTAAGGTTCACAGCTTTCTTCAGTATTTTTATCCATGGAAAAATTGTAAGATAATTTTAGCCTGCATTCTTTGATACCGTTTATTTGAAGAACTTGACGTATCTGTAGTACGTTTAGGAAGAAGTAAACTTTAAACGTAAGAACGGCATCACGTTGAAGATTTCTGTATCTTTTTGGTGAAGTTTCATTCAACAACTTGTATTTCAAACTTTCGAAGTGCTTGGAGCAAATAACAGCTGAAATTAGTTGTAATAAAAATGTACTAGTTTTGATTTATAAGTTTACCATTTTTTAGATTGATTTTATCTTCCCTGTGACAGGCGTGGACCCACTGCAATGCCAAATCTTTATTTTTGGGAAATGTATAAAATTTTATATCGTTTGTTTCTTTATTTCTGTTATGGCTATTAACCAGTCACGGCACAATTTGGCATTATATATAAAGTATTTTTTTACAAAAGATTGCAACAGAGTAATAACAATAACAACACAGACTCTATTCGACATGTGTTTATAACAAAGTATGAGACCTTCTTCGTTCACAATAACTTATGATATGATTTATGATTTGCCAAGCGCGCCAGAAATTAGGGACTAAAGGACTAAACTGGGTACTCTGGTGAGCACACCATGTTATATTCACACCACGGCTGGGGTGCAAAACCGGACCGGCAGCACCAGCGCACCCGGGA
The DNA here is from genome assembly GCA_037954035.1 of Rosalia funebris. NCBI lineage: Eukaryota > Metazoa > Arthropoda > Insecta > Coleoptera > Cerambycidae > Rosalia > Rosalia funebris. Next base: position 3,541,774 of record JAZFAV010000001.1, read on the forward strand.
GGGGATAACAGATTCCCCGAACAGGTGTCAGCCGTGGACTTACTGGGCTAACTCCTCGGTAATCTCGTACTTCTAGTTCCAAATAATAGAAGAAGAGGTCCCCATGATCGACTTCGTTCGGATAGGGGTCATGGGCAAGGTGGTGGGGCCCAACTGGACGGATTGCCGAGGAGGATATACGCAACGAACATGGACGCTTTGAGTGGACTGATGAACTATGGGACGACCTACTGCAATGCTACGAAACCAGCGAGCCCATACGAAGGGGATACATGGCACGTATGCATGCCCTGTAGTGTGAAATACACCCAGAGCATGATGCCGTCACGCCGCAGAATCTGCGTGATTATGTATTCTATTTTCGTAGAAAGGGTTATGTGAGGACTGTGCCCGGTTGTCAAATGAGATAGTTGAAAGGCTGCCTAATGAACCAGTTGAGGATGTGAGCTTCACCGCTCCGCCGATAGTAGAGGGCCTCAGTACCAGAAGGTGGTTGCATCGCATAAAACCCCCTAGGCCACAAGACCTGGCCAGAGTGAACACTGAAGTTCAAGGAGCACTTCCAGAAGGGGCCGACATCTGGCACATAAATTGTGCCATGTACACTTCCGGCGGAAGCTTCTCCCAATTGGAGAAGCCGAACAACTCTACCTCTCCACGAAGAGAGAGTGGAGCGGCATGTATAGAAGATGGAGGCCAAGATCCAGTCGGCGAGACAACAGGTATCCCGTATCCAATGTGTCATGGATTATATGGCGGCCAATAGGCCGTTTACGCCAAAATTACGTCTAGTTGCCGCCAACTTAAGATGTGTCCATCACACACTCAATGAGGTAGTGCTGCATACCACCAAGCAGTATTGCCTTGATAGGATACGGCTAGTGACATGCAAAAAGTCGCTAGTGAGGCGGGCGTGAAGGCTGGTGGAAAATAATTTGTTCCGCCAAAAACCTTCACGCCTATTCAAGCCGCCTCAACCTGTTGTCGAAAATCCGCCGACTGTAGATCGGGTGGAAAACTTCTGGAAAGCGCTGTACGAGCAGAAGCTCCCACTCCAAAGAGACACTCCAGCTCTAGTACACTTTGAAGACTTCTGCAAAGATCTTTAGCGACTAAAACAAGTGTGCATTCCGGTTGTTCCTAAAGAGGTTCGAAGAGCTATTGAGGGCTCTAAGAACTTTGCTGCTCTAGGTCACGATGGGATCAACAACTTTTGGTGTAAGAAATTATCTAGTACCCACCACCATTTAGCCAGAATTTTTACCACTTGGCTAAATGGGGAGCAGCAAATTCCTTCTTGGATTGTCGAAGGGTGAACCGTGCTAATCCCGAAGGCTGTAGATTTGTCCAACCCAAAGAACTACCTACCGATAACTTGCTAAAATACACATATTACCGATAAAATACACATATTACAAGGTGTTTACACGCATCTTGTATATGCGAGTACTCCTATCAGTTGAGCCGGTTTACGAGGGGATATACGACCAACGATGATCTACTAGCGATGTCACTGGCTGTAAGGAGAATCTGTTAATTAACAGATGTGTCACACAGGACTCCGTGCAGTACAAGCGAAACCTTTCCATGGCCTGGATCGATTACCGCAAGACATTTCATATGACATCACATGAGCTAATAATTCACTTGCTATAATGCCTTGTGGTGCCCGGTCCTATAGTGAGATGTATTCAAGAACTGATGCCGCCCTGAAGGACTCAGTTTACCATAACATCGGGTGATACTAGAGTCCGGACAGAGCCGGTGTCGTTCAGAAGGGGCGTGTTTCCGGGAGGCTCCCTTAGCCCCCTTCTGTTTTGCATCTCACTGCTGCCGTTATCCATGTCCCTCAGGAAAACCCGTGGCTATAACTGCGGCACCCTCGGCGATCGGATCCTTATATTTTTACACCATCTTTTATATGAAGCTGGTAAAATTATAAACGATTTTCTCCACAAAAATTTAATTATCGATATAAGTTCACTATAGTAGAACTTGTTTGTTTCTACCTATTTTCCATTTTAATATCATGAAGAAAATAAATTGATTAAGAATATAAATAATAACTCAGAAGGAACGATTACTTGATCATCCTTAAGAAGTTAATGATCGAGTTATTTTCAACAGCTTCTATTACTATTGCATTTAAATAGTATGTAACAGCTGTATTTAAATAGTCATTAAAATACACCTTAAAAATGTATATTTACATGTAGTTTTCATCGTTGACTAGTAAATTTAGTTTACAAAAACTGAAAAATACTTTATTCAAAACTGAAAGTATAGTTACCACTATAAAATATCTGTCAAGATAAAGTCGTTTTTGTTATATTTTATTTGTTATACATATATGTTTTGTATTTTTCTCAAGAAACACTTAATATCTTAGAAATCAGTCTTAGAAGTCAGTAGAAATCAATCTGGGATATTGTGGTACTCGGAACTGTAAACTAATTTTTATTAAAAATAAAAGGGATTGTAATTTAAAAAAGATTATGAAAATGTCACTATACAAACATAAATTTTTATGTCAGTACATATCTTTTTGAAAAATATGGTTGAAGGATTTCAAACAATTAAAAAAATGGTTTAAGAAGAAAATTATATTGTAGAAACTTGATGCATCCATTTATTTTCGATTTTGAAGGATATTGAAGAAATATATTTACTGCTTAAATTAGGGTCTTAAGGCTCCAATAATGTCTTTAATGGATGCGGGTTTCATTCTAGAGAGGAGCATAAGAAAACATTTTGTAATTGCCAAGTTTCCAAGAGGTAACTACAAAAACCATTGTGGTCAAAAAAAGAAAATTTTCCATAAAATGATCGAGAATCATAAAAAAAAACTATAAAACAGAGATTCACAGTTATTCATCGCCCAACGATTCAAATGAAAGAGGCAAGAAGAGGAAACATGTAAAAGAGTTCAAACGATATTTAACTACATTTATTTAGTTCAGCAATGAGTATCGTGGGACAGTTAAGACATAAAACTACGAATATGGCATTGGAGATTTTGCCAAAGATTTTTTCAAGATGTGAATTGACCTAGCTGATAGTCTTAGTTTTACTACTTCACTTACTCTCTTGCTTTTTAAGTGGTTTCAACTTTGCCTCACGGTCCTTGTTCTATCAATTTCTTGATCAAATATAGCCTTAAAAGAGTTTATTACCTACTTAGGACTGTACTCTCACGCAACAGACAACCAACGGAGGAATGCGTGAACGATATTATATTAAAATTGCAACACTAACTGAGCTTTCCACAAAACACCAAAACACTATACACTACACTCGACGCGCACTTCGCCAACAAAGTGGGCATCATCTGAAGATGATTAAAAGTCAGATGATGCCAACTTTGTTGGCGAAACGCTCATCCAGTGTAGTGGATAGTGTTTTATGGAAAACTCAATTAGTGTTATCTTCACACCAAAGGTTCCAACTTACTCCAGGATTAAAATTGCAAAACAATTTTACCTAAGCATGCAGTTTTCTGGGGAATACTTTTATACCCCCAGTTGTAATTACTTAAAGCTGTTTCAAAACCCATAGCAGGAATTTGGGTAAAATTATCTCCATATGTGCCAGCCTCTAACAATAAAATTTTCCAGCTCGTTATTTCCGACAAACGATTAGCTATAACGGTTCCTGTTGATCCTGCTCCTATTATGATGAAGTCGTATGTTCCAAAATCTGAAAGGTTAATATTTGAGATCCTGTGTTAACATACTAAGTTTTAATTTCTATATAATACGCTGCAAAAAATGCAAATTAAAGAAATGTTAATAAAAACATAAAAGTCAAAACAAACCTTTTGGAAAACATTCATATTTAGGCTTGTACATCTTAGCATCGGTATAAGGATGAAAATTGCGAGCATGGTTTACACGTGTTCCTATTAATTCTTTATAATAATCAACGGTATCGCTTTGTGAATAGGAATGGCTGCTACAAATGATTAAAATTACGTATAGAAATGCAAATTGTGTTTTTAAACGTAACAATCGCATCTTTACTATGTAAATGCGTAAGTAAAACACGTGCATACGTGTTTATATTTAAAAAGCAAGATAAATATATTTAATATTCATTACTATTGCTATTTGTGTTATATTTGTTCTTTCTGCTAAGAAGTACAAGGTGGAGCGTTTCATAAATAAAAACCTGAAAAAAATACAAACTAAAAACAGAATTTCATGTTTAGTTTTCTTCTATTCATTTTATAATTTATATACTAAATATAATTAACTAAAATAATTTATTTTTGAGAAATAGATGTTTCATTATAATCAATCTTATCACATCACATTAGTGTAAAACTGTTTAATGTACTTAATAAATACTCACTAAACCTACCCGTTGTCATTTTATAATCATGGACGACTCCTAAAATAAATCTGTAATGTATTATGTACAAAAACTATCTTAAGCAAACAAGATCTTACTCCAGTCATCTTTTCGTTCAGCTTTAGATAAAGATCCAAAGAGCTAAACCATCTTCATAGTCGTATTCAAGATAAATCGTGGAGTACGGTGTATATTATATATATGGTGTATATTATATATATATGGTGTATATTATGTATGTTATATATTACGAGTATATATATGGCGTATATTATATTACCAGAAGGGCATATTCATGTATAGTTTATTTCATCTCTATTTGCCAAATAAAAAATCCCAAATGGCTCTTATCTCATACTAGGCTTGTTTTTATGTCTGGGCTGAGGTAGACTGTTCCGTTTATCGGCAAGATAAGAGAGTTTTTTATTTGGAAAATAGCGATGAAATGAATAGTACTCTTCCTCGATAATCTTCTAGATTCCATTTTCACAGTAAAATTGTATACAATATGGCAGGCGATAATTTTTATATCCTCATTAGCACAAAGTGTTTCGGTAATATGTGCAGTCTCTCTCAATTATTTACAGGCTCAAAAAAGAACCATACAATAAAGATATAATGAGTAAAAAAAATGTTTACATTATTATATACAGCTTGCCAAAAATAAGAACAAGTCTCAAAATTGCATTATCGGACCGCCTACGAGTTGCGCAGTATATAGGTTGGTCTTTAGTTAGTCGCATTGAGACCCTTACAGATTGAATATCGATGAATAGGTAGGTATATATTGAATGTGAATATACGCAGAGTTCGGTCTGGCCGTAGGGAAAATGCATCATTTTCCCTACAAATGCTGCCTCACTCTTTCTTCTACGCATATCTAGAGAACTTCATACTTTTTCCTATTCGTGACAAGCTGTATGTTACAAAACAGTGACAAAATAGCACACTTTATATGGGTATATAATCCTTGTGGCATCACAGAGGCTAACGAGGAACTATGTAAAAGAACAAAATAGTAGTAGAATGTAATATGAGTAGATGTAAGACATACCTGACTATGAAGCACATTCTAAAGAAGGCATTCTAAAGAAGTAAGAAGGCATTTATACCTAAAAATGATCTACCAAATGAAATAACAGTATACCTACATATATAATGACTAGTGATGTTAACAAATTGGCAATATTTTTGCACGGACCAAATTGTTCATAAAAGTATACCGTCATGATCAATTTTACCAAGCAATGATAGTGGCTAAATAACCGTAGATATTGATGTCGTTACACCAAAATATATATATATATATATATATATATATATATATATATATATATATATATATATATATATATATATATATATATATATATAGACGGATTTACTAACGAAATATGAAAGTAGTTCTACTAAATAACATATACTTTGAAATCTTTTATTTTGTTTTAGTGAATTTAATATCAGATTTGTAGAACGCATTCATGACCTTTTTTCGATTTTTTTTTTCAGATTCCCGAATACAATGAGGTAACTTTAAAAGAATCTATTTGACTGTTGTGAGCATGTAAGTAGTTATTACATGTCTAGCAGAACAACATGCCATTTTTTGATATATGAAAAACATAAAAGAATAAAAATTAGGAGCGAAAAATAACGTCATCTAAGTGGCATCCATTTTTTTGAAAGCAGATGAGTAGAAAAATTGTCCACACATTGCTGTACCACGTCGGCTGGAATAACTTGTTATTTGGAATTTCCCTTGTTATTGCAAGTAGTATGGCTATGTCACTTCTGCCGCACCCTCGGATTTGTCCACGGACATTTGATGCGGATGGCATGTGGTCATTGTTGATCCGAAGAACTCTTGACGCAGATATAAAACAGCTCTGTACCGGTTTAAAACAGGTATGGTGGTATTAGGAAGAAAACATGACGTCATTAAACAGGTTACCATGCCTGTTTTAAACCGGTACAGACCTGTTTCATACCTGTACACACCTATTTTATACCTGCGCTAAGAGTTCTTCAGATCAACAATTACCACATGCCATCCGCATCAAATGTCCGCGGACAAATCCGAGGGTGCGCCAGAAGTGACATAGCCATACTACTATTGCAGCAGCAAGTTGGGTAACGGTACATCGACAACATTCGGTTTCTCAATGAAAATTCTTGCTTTGAGCTATTTCCAGAATATATACTCGCAGAGCGACAGGTCCAGCGATCGTGGAGGTCACTCGATATCGTCTCGCAAGAAAATGAGGCGCCGAGGAAAATGTTGCCTCCCTCAAGAAGGCCATAATCTTTCTGGATTCGTGACAAGTAATCCGTCTTGCTGAAAATAAACTGTATCCACGTTTATGTTACGGCTTCTCAGTTTAGGAGTAAGAAAATTGCGGAGCATTGTAACATAACGGTGTATATTCACAATCACCGTACATCCGTCTTCTCTAAAAAAAAAAAGACCGATTATGCCAATTCAGTTTACTGTACACCACACAGTAATTCGGTATAGTGGCCGTTGATGAAGTTCACATGGGTTTTCCTCCGACCAATATCAGAAATTATGTTTATTAATAGCACTCCACAAATGGAAATGTTTCTCGTTACTCTTTATCAGTATAATGTCATGTGCGAGCAATTTCAACATGGTTTCTGTTAATGTATACCTCTGTACAAAATAATTTACGGGTGGAAGTGGAGATCTGAATGCAGAATTGGTCGTACTGCTGATCGGTCCGGACTGGTTTCCACCATTGCACGAACTCTTTCCGCGTTTTCGGGAGTTTTTACCATTCGCTGTAATCCCGAAGGTCTTCCAGGTCCCAAAGATCTAGTTGTACGGGGGTTATTCACCCACTTCAAAGTCGTGTTCAGAGTAGAGTACTACCATGCCCTCCAGCATTGAAATAATTTCAGAACATGCGTTACGTAGTAATAACAGTACGACCGATCTCTATGAACGTGTCGTAAATAAGAACACGATGCTCGAGCGTCCATTGCTCCATGGCGACTGAAATGGCATCTCCTGACCTTCACACATCAATTATTCCGAGAACATTAGCCTTCCTCTCTCTGAACTACTAAGGCCTCCATTCACTATCAAACCGGACGTACGACCGATCGTTCAAACCTTGTCGCTCTTCAAACCGTATGACGTTTGACGTCTCCCATACACCTGTCAAACAGGTTGTACGACCATACGAAGTTTTGAGTGAACTGCGTCGATCTGCGTCATTGGACATCGCCTCGTCAGTCTTGAGTTTTTACAATTCCGCCCAAAAAATAAAAAGGTGCCATCTCTGGGGCAATCATGATATTGCTGGATGAGAAAAAGAAAAGAAGAAAAAGTGCGTGTGGATGAAGCAGTGACTAATGAAAAAATCAACTTTTTCACACGTGAACTTATTGAGAACGTTGAGAGTGGAACTTGACGACTTTAACAACTTTCTAAGGATGAGTAGTAATACTTTTTACGAACTCCTGGAGTTAATTTGTCCTAAAATTGAAAAACAAGAGACTATGCTTAGAGAAACCGTAAGCACTGAAGATAGATTAGAATTTTAGTAGAATAAGTTTGTTATAAAATAAGGTTGATATATGTAATCTGTATATATTCTAATATGCGTAAAGGGAAAAGTATCGACAGAAAATTGCACGCGGCCTGTGAGTGAATCGACTGCACTACGCTCATGTCGCCCATCTATTTCATGTAAACTACAGACCAGTATGAATCAAGGAAACATTTTTGAGATATCGGTATACTGCAAAAAACAGAAGAAGAATTAGAAATGAAAATATTTTTATTGGTGCAGTTGTATTGCAGCTTGGATTTCTAAACCGTAAAAGCGACATATATTTATAAACATAAGGTAGTTAGTATCTACGAATCATGTTTTCACGTAAAATCTGCTAAAGAATAACAAAGAAAAGAGAAGTAGATGATATCCTAGGCGACGACTAAAGTGCATCGAGAGTTGCCGTGAAGGAAATTATGACGATAAACCGACAACACTTTAGTGACACTTTATTACGTCCGTTCTTTCACGTCAATTATCTTCACAACACATTTCCTACTTCTGGCTAGTAATAGTTCTATTTATTTATTTAACAATTTCTCAGATTTATATCAACGTTTTATCAAGGAATAACATTGCATTACTCTAAAAAATGCTGGTAATATTAGTAAGACTCATAATTGTTTTAGATTTGTCTATTAAATTCCTTTACTTGGAACATATATTACTAAAAATTGTTAGTCATATTTAAAAAAAAAATAAAGCTGCATGATTGTGAATTTCACTAGGACTAATTAGTCAACATTTACTGTTTAACATTTTAAGGGTGGATTTCATTGCTACCTTGAATGAAGTCATTAAAATTAAAATATTTGAAAGTATGCCTCCTAGAAAATAAAACCACCGCATTTGAGGGTTTTTTCCAAAAATAATTACTTTTAGTGTGAACATGTGCCACTTCGCTTTTATCGACCACGCTGTAAGTATGAAATAGTATTAGTCAGGATATTATCTTTTTTCAAAATAATACCTATTAGTAAAATACAAGATAAGAATTATTTGCGTATATAATGGTCAACATTATTATACATAACATTATTATGATAACATTATTTTCTAAACATAAATTGAAAATTAAAAGCACAGAGGAAAATTTTAAATTACTCTAGAAAATAACCTACAGAAAACATGATATATATTATTTTATTGAAGACAATTACATTATATTGTCTCGTGTTCGTTCGTCAGTTTCCTTTTCATATTGTTGTACTCTATATAATTTGATATAAATGACACTTACAAGAAATACCATATGTATAATTACTTCACTTCAGTTTAGTGCTTCATAATAATACAAAATGATAATCCAATTCAAAAAATCATAGAATTCATAAAATGAGCAACTTTTTAACTTGATAATTTTCATTGGAAATGTAAGTGATATTAAACAAATTCAGGATCTAAACATGACAAAATAAATATTAAACGCTAGAGACAAATCTATTTTCTTAATATATTAACTTATCCTCCATCCATAATATCTTGTATCTTATACAGGACATTATGGTTATTTAAAATGACGACTCATTGCGAAAATAGTTACTTTATGCTGTGAACCGAAGAAAATAACGAAATTAAATAACCATAATTTGAAAACAATCATCCATATATGTGCCTTAAATTCTTAATCAATGTACTGAAGTTTTATTGGCAGGACACATTTAATTTTCTTTGAAACATATGTCTTTTATACAAAACGAAATATTATTAAAATTATGTTAATATTATTATTTCGTGTATATTCAAAATAATGTGCATATAAATATTTTCATAATTTATATCATATCGTGGTATATAATCAGAGGTGCAGTTTTTAATCTTAGAATAAAAACTGCAAGTATCTGCAAAGTACGTCAATCCGAAAATTGAAACAAAAAAGAAATAAGCTTTCAGTGATAGATCATTCAACGAGACAAACTCAAAAGTATATATTATTTTATGTCATCATAAAGGTTCTTAATGTAAACAAGAATTTACTTTACAAAATTAAGAAAACATTTTAAGAAATGTTATAGCGCTTGATAGATTGAATTAAAGGAAAATGGAAGAAGAAATAGATTTCAGGGGATAGTCAGCCCCACTTTCTCCTTCATAAGGGTATTTAGGAAGTTGCTGGATTATCTAAAAAATTAATAGTCATACATTTATTACTATTACATATATTATGATATGTTGCTTGGAATTTGGGTTTTTAAGTTTAAATGCAGCAAGCTTCGTCTTGAGAAAACTGTTGTGTACTCTTGTATGCCGTATTACTCCTTCATAAGAGCAAAAAATTGTCGTAATAAATAGTTAGAATAAAATGCTAACATAGAATAATAGTTCTATGAATATGATGAAAATGTTAATACGTTTTAAGAGTTCAGAACATTTCCTTAATTGGTTCAAGCAAATTTATTTAACCAATTCGCAATCTCTCAGTCCTTTACTTCTGGATTCCCGAAATAGTCATATAGTGTCCAATGATTTATAAGAATTTCAACCAGCAGAGAAGAGAACACCAACAGAGAAGTAAAAATATTTACCATTCTAAAGAAAGAAATCGACATAATACAGCATGATGCATAACATAATTATCACCCTCATATTTATTTATTTATCTATTTATTTATTTATTTAGAGTACAGCTATCCAACAGAAACTAGGCATTTGTAACTATGGGGTAGGAACACAATAGGAATGTTTCAAATACAATACATTTAAGTTCTAAATATTAAAGATAACAATTAATATGGCAACTAAGTATATTCCTGATACGTCACATCCCCTAAAAAAATGGAAAATTAGTGTTATTTAAAAGTTCAATCGATATATTCAATTAATACAATTTTTTAATTATGTTAAACCGACCGCAAACATACATTATGTACTTTAAACGCTACCATCAACTTTTTTATTTGAAATCGGCCGTGAAGGCGCCCGAAATTATTGAACTCGCGCGTTACTTTCTGCAGTGCTGAAATGCGATGGTCCACGTTGCATTCAAGCTAAGTGTTAGATGGGCGGAAAGGTCAGTGATCTTACGCAGTCAACAGTGGAACCTCGAGTGGATGTTATCGTTACTTCCGGACTCAGTTATGCGATTATGTGGACGCATCTTGGCGACTGTCGCCATAACATAAGGAAGATTTGAAAGCGCTGTTTCAGGTAATTGTGGAAAATGAAAATGAGGAATGGGATCGAGAAACCATTATTTGTGCTAGAGGCCTGTTAACCTGGCCATCCTGGGAGTCTGTTCAAAATTCTACAGACAAAAATATCAGATATTAGTTACTACAATAAAAAGATCGCCGATTTCAAATCACATATTCAAAAAATGAGAAACGAGTTTAGTGGCATTTGGGACTGTATGGACAGATTTGTGTTAGAAAATCAACCACCAAGTAAAAGAATGTGTTTGGATTTAATTCCTGAAGAAGGTAAGAAGAGCATCTACGCACGATTATTTTATGAAATTTTGGACGTTATTACTTTGTACATTAGTGAACAGTTTAGTGAAACTTCTAAACTGAAATTCTTAAATCTAAATTCCACACAATTTGCTTCATTCGTGAAACGTTTTGCTCACGAACTTTTTTCTTCTTTAGTAGATACATATGGAACATTCTTTGACGCAAATCGTTTAAAAAGTGAACTTTCAATGATTTATAGTGATCCCGATATGAAAAAGAGCACTGTGTTTGAGCTTCACCAATATATTATGTCCCTTCAATTATCTTGTGTCTTCCCGGTGTCATAAAAATCATGTCGTTTAAATTTGATTATTCCTGCCGCAAGCAGTTCAGCGGAAAGATCATTTTCATGTTTAAAGAAAATAAAGACTTATCTGCGAAATTCTCAAAAGCAAGAAAGATTGTCAGTTTTAATATACTGAAAAGATATGAGATCGTCTCCAACATTTGAATAAACAGTGATAGATGTTTTCGCTGGACAAACAAAAACCGAAGAATTGATCTTCATTTTAAAAATTAGGATATATACCTCGGCATAATCATATTAGGTGAGTGTCTTTTTTTATTTTTACTATTTTCATATGGCCCACCATACATCTGACTATACCTCTTCCCCTTATAAAATTTTTATCACATTCCTAGATTATTTTCTCATGCTACGCCCCCGCCTGATACAATAGTTATATAAAATACAACAACTACAGACACCTTATATTGACAAAAAAGGTGCTAAAAAGAGCAGAAGCATACTAAATTGTAAATACCTTACCAATATAGGTACATATTTTTTCTATATTAGACATTTTGTGTTATAAAATGATTTTTAATGTTCGCAAAAGTACAGAAAAAATGTCTATTAGATCTTGCACTAGTGAGTGCCTTGCACATATTTAATACATTGACGATTATTAAATTGGTATGTGGCGTTTGGAAGTAAAATGTGTTTGAAAATCGCGATGTTATTCTGGGTACATTTAACTTGATCTGTTCCAATATTGAGGGGCTATCAAAATAAGAATTAATAATATTTTAAAGAAATATAATGAAATGCATTTCTCTCCTTTTTATAAAGATATGACGTTAACCGAATCTAATAAATTATATTGGTTATATCCATATGCAGAAGGGGGGATCCCTTCTATCCAAAATTTAAGATACTTCAAGAACTTTCTTTGTACCGTCTCGTTATTTTCGTCGTGCACTTTGTAAATGAGAGCTCACATGATAGATTCATACTCAAGTCGAGTTCTAACATAAGCATTAAATAAGATTTTCAACATGGAAGCAAAATCTTTTGAATTTCGTATCACAAATCTTAGACACTTATCGGATTGTTTTATGATTGTTATAATGATCTAGAAATCTTAACTTTAGGTCAAAAATTACACCCAGGTCTTTAAATACATTTTAGTTATTCAGGGCATCGTAATCGTAATCGTAAGTTATGTCATTCTTTTTCATTGCAAAACTCATGACATTGCAATTTTTCACATTGTTGAGAACATAGAGATATGACAATCTTGAGAACGCATATAATCTCACGGTAAATCTATTTGTAGATATATTTTTGTATCATCTGCATACAGTAACTAATTTATGTGGTACTTTCTAAATAACAATGTGACATATTTAATAAGAATATTAAATATCAAAAGACCAAGGACAGACTCCTTGAGTATGCCAGAAAGGATACTAATACCTTTAGATATATGACCTCTATACTTTACATATTGAGTACGGTTTTTTACATTTCATAAGATTTTTTAACATACTACATATTACATTATAAACAACGCCTCTGTCTTTAAGCTTTGATAACTTAAATTATAGTCAAGATATAAAAAATTGTAGTGAAAAACTGTGGCTCTAAAAATCAATCTCCTAAATACCCCAATCAGCGATACCCTTCTAAATTTCTTTATAAGGGAGGAACATTATCAATCCTATCGTTTAATCACTACGACTTTTATTATATTTTAATAATTCTGTATTCCAACACTATTTAGATTTCCAGAAAATACCAAAACACTATATAATAGTGTCTTGGTGTTTTGTAAAAAACTAAGTCAGTGTTATTTTCACACTAACCGAATCCTACTACAGGATACTGAAATTCTGTTAAAATACACCATTAAAATTGAAAACAGTGTTTCACATTAAAAATAGTCTATAATGTAAATATTACTGACGTCACTTTATCCAGTTTGATCCGTGAACTTATCTTTTTTAATTTTCCTTATTACCTGTTTTCCATATTAGTGTTTCATTGTAAAAATTATAAAAGTAGTTACTGTTCTTTCATTAAACAAAAATATATACAGCAACCGTTTAGGATGATTTGAAAATAATAATAATAATAACACAGGCCTACAAATTTTGACATTTTGAAAGTTGATTTAGGTTTGATAAGTGATTATAAGTGAGTTATTAACGCTGATTTCATATGTACCTCCCATTTTTGCCTCTCACGTAAGGTTTCTAAACAACTGAATAATTAAAAACTAGAGGAAAAATTACATTTTAATAAACATTAAACATAGATATTAAGAAACATAGTAAAAATCAACAAAACAAGCAGTTTTGATTATCTAAATTCTGTGTTTCTTTGAAAATCTCTCCCTTTTTAGATAAAAACTTCGTTTTGTACTTTTTCTTGTGTAATCATTCGTTGGATATTCTCTTTTCAACATACAGCAGTAATCTGCCGTCATCGCCACATCCCATCAACCCTGGTACCTTTTTTCCATCTCCTTTATGTCTTGCTGAAACCTTTCACTTTGCTCCTCATTAACAGCACCAAGATTTTCTGGAAAGTAATCCAGATGAACATGCAGAAAATGAATTTTTATGCTCATATTACAACCAAGTTGTAAGCAACTTGGTTGTAATATGAACATAAAAATTAATTTTCTGTATGCTGGATAAGTTCAAGACTTATCCAGCATTTTATTGACAATTTCCTTATACTGTGAATGTTTATAATTTCCTAGAAAAATTTAGGTTGCATTATTAAAGCCCAGATATCCCATATTTCAATTTCAAAATTTTTTCAATTGCTGTCATTGTTTCTTCAAACTGTTGGTAACTTTCGTATTTGTGATCTTTCGAAAATACCTTCTTTTAATTTTGCTTCAGAAAGAGCTGAATATTTACCACATAAGTACTTAAAACAATTCCCATCTTTATATATAACTTTTACATATTGCTTCATTAATCCTAATTTAATATGCAGTAGCGGCAAAAAAAATTTTTGCAGATCAACCAAATTTGTATAACTGAGGTTTTTTGGATCAGGTGTTTATAAAATATATTTGGTGTATTTTTACAATTTCTACATTTTTGAAACAAAATAAAAACACACGACGCGATATCGCGAGTAAACATACACACATTAAAAACGTACTTCAGCGACTATGTAAATACCCGAATAGTATAAAACCGGAATATCCCCACCAGCCCAGTCTGTTTCGGTAAATCCCCCACACTTATGTGTACGTTTCAAACCGATTAAGCACAGAGACGCCCCAAAGGTTGAACCAAAATTTAATTTTATAGAACCTCGGTTTTAAAAACTACAAATTATTATACAATATACATTTACAAATACTGATGCGTGATGGAAACAAAAAAAAACAGTGTTTCTGTAGTTCATGGTATGTAATTAACCCTTTCCGTACCATAGCCGCATATATACGGCAAACCCTGAACGGGCCATCAGGACCACTGCCGTATATATACGTTCAGTGTTGTACAGTATTTTTAGACCACTGCCATATATATGTGACAGTTATTAAATTTAGCTCCCTTAGTAGGACCAGAGCCGCAAAAATGTGTACTTCGTATTGTGTTCGAGGGCCCAATGCCGAAGTAATACGATACCTAAGACAGGACCACCTAGCCTCCTGCCGTATAAATACGACACTTTTATCGACGTCATAGGGGGGTCAGGAAAAGTGGAGATGTGGCGTCTATGGAGCGTCCATGCTCGAGTACGAGTTGAGATTTGAGACTTGCATTTAGTGTTGTGTAAATTTCAATAGAGATTAGACCGTTGTACGCTATGGATTCAGGTGCGGAACCGTCTACACATTTTACAAGTGGTTCTAGATGTAAAAGGAAAGGTGATGATGATAAAGGGCTTTGTGGATTAACAAGAACTAAATATGATAATATTTTAGCGTGCTTAGATTCCGTTGAAGAGCCCTACATCGACAGCGGCAGTAAATATGAGCCTGATCGGAATGAATGCGAGATAAGTGATGAAGAAGCCGAGGATCTTGTGTATGATGAAAATGACAGTCCGGATGAAATGGAACCTGAACAAAATGATGACGTCGCAGCTGATGATCCAGATAATTATAATATTCAAGAACACATTGCATTACCAAAGGACCTATCGCTAAAATGGAGTAAAACAGCTTTTGTGCCCAAAATACTACCATTTGACGACTCAAATTCTGGTACACATATCGAATCAGTCGAAGATAAATCAAATGCACTTAGCTACTTTCTTTTATTCATAAATCCAGAAGTAGTCGAGCTTATTGTACAGGAATCTAATAGATATGCTTTAGAAAATAAGGAGAAAACGAAACAAAAATGGAAAGAAATAACCGAGAATGAAATTTATGTATTTTTAACTGTTATGTTACTTACAGCACGTCACGGGAAAAATAACATAAAAGAACATTGGTCAACAGATGCACTTCTTCACATTCTCACAGGTAATGCCACGAAATCGTTTCCTAGCTATACTTAGCATGTTACATTTTTCAAGCAATGCTGATCAGAAACAAGGTGATTCATTCCATAAAGTACGAAAAGTGTTCAATATAATGATGACCCTTTTTGCCGAACATTTTTATCCATTCGCAAATCTTGTTATTGATGAGAGTTTACTCCTCTTCAAAGGACGCCTACGGTTCAAACAGTACATCAAGTCTAAACGTCACCGTTTCGATATTACTTTTCCTTTTATGTGACTGCGAAACCGGCTATGTTTTAAATATTATTGTATATACTGGCAAAACAACAGATATAGAACAATTTCAAGACTTAGGTATATCCGGTTCAGTTGTGGCACATCTTATGAAGCCATATTTGGAGAAAGGCCATTCGCTGTACACTGATAATTAGTATACGAGTCCTACTTTATCAATGTACCTACACGAAGACAAAACAAACTCGTGTGGTATGGTTCGTCCTGAAAGAAAATGTATGCCGAATTTGACAGCCAAAATAAACAAAGGTGAGACCATCTCAATGTCTACTGAAGTCCTGCTGGCCATTAAATGGAGAGATCGCCGTGATGTACATATGCTAACTAACAAGCACGAAGACAAAATAATCACATTAGACAAGATAGACTTTAGAACTAGGAACAAGTAAAAAAACCAGGATGTATCGTGTATTATAACGCTAATATGGGCGCTGTAGATAGGTCTGATATGATTTTGAGTTCTACTGAATGTATGAGAAAAACCGTTAAATGGTATAAGAAACTATTTCTTCATATGGTGGACTTAGCCATACTAAACGCACATGCGTTGTACCAAACACAAAATCCAGAAAAGGTACCTGTAGCAGATTTTCAGTTGAAAATCATGACAGCTTATTGAGCGGTAAGATTTAGTTGCTGAGAAAACTTTTGCTTATATCGATTTCTTTATCTAATTTCAGGTACAATACCCCAGAACCTAACCAAAATAAAATAAAACCTACGACCAAAAACCCTGAAAGGCTTACGGGCAGACATTTTCCTACACCGGTACCAAATAATAAGGTTCGAAGATGTACCGTTTGCAGCCAAACCAAACTTCAGGCAAAAGGAAGAAGCGAGTCTAGGTACATGTGTGCAAAATATAATGTTGGCCTGTGTGTACAGCCTTGTTTTGAAGTGTTCCATATAAAGCAAACATTTTGAATAGATTTTGTTACATAATAAAAAAACTCTAATATGATACTATTATAAATAAAGACATTTTTATACGTTTTCAATTTTTTTTATACCTGACGTATATATTCGGCACTAGTCCTAGTGGCTTGCAATAAAGTCCGGTCCTGGCATGCATGCATCGTCATTTCAGGTATGGTACGGAAAGGGTTAAGACAAAAAGTTCGATCACAAAATCTTTGTTGGCTTGTGTAATCAATGAAGTTTTTTTAAAGTAAATATATAGATATACTGAAGTAAATACCTCAACATGTTATATAAGACATGGATGATATAAACATTACAATTAGGCAACCATACATACTTAAAAAGTAACAAACACGTATATAACACGTACACATACATATAAATTGTTTGTATTGTAAAATAAGTTGTATAAAGTGATTCTGTTGTACCATTGTGTATAATAACGTCAACAACAAAACATTTACATTATAATTTGAAATAAAGAACTTATTTTGAGTGCAAATATTCTAAGTGTACTCTTATAAGTAGGTACTATATATAAAATCAAAATTGTTGTATTATTATTCTATGAGAAATCATAGAAGAATAATAATATAATACTATTCACTTCAATAATGACTATCATTATTTCAGTCGGTAATACATTATTTAAATTTCTACCACTATCACCTTTTTCCCGTTTGTTCTAAAACTAATTATTATTTCAAATAAATTCTGGATTTTACCTTTATCATAGTGAATCAGTGGTACGAGTATAAAGATTATAAAATGTATGTACATTATAACCTGAAGTAAAAAGACTATAATTTAAGTGTGAATAATCTTTGTGAATTTTTTAGACTATATACTGAATGAATGAAATTTTTTAATAAGAGATAATAGAATAATAATAAAATGAAATGATCCAGTGTTATTATTATTTAAATTGATAATGTACTTTTTAAATTTCATCTACTGTTACTTCCCTCCCGTTTTTGTTCTAAAGCTTATTATTGCTTCAAAGAAACTCTTGATTCTACTGCATTACAATGAATTGCACAATACTGTATTACAATAATTATTTTCAGAATAATTCGGGTTAAAAATTATAGAACTTAAAAATTATAATACTCTTAATTTAACTTTAAATGCTCTTTTCCATATTATATATGAGGACAGTGGCGCCTGGTATATATAAGAGGTGCCGTGCTGCATCACTAAATTTTGCTTGTAATAAAAAATAAAAAGTAATTCCATTTAATTTATCTATTCGTATTAATTAAAACGGCATTACGTTACATTTTTATCTGCAACATTAATTAAATCACAAGTCAAGTACAACTAAATTTTAAATTGCTTCCAAAAATACCACCGTGCACGCTCAGTTCGATGGAGTGAACAGTCAATGGAGGGGAAATATTTTCAGCTCACCTACGCCTGTGCGCCTGGCCTGGAACGAATTATGGAACACATGTTTAAAGCATTGCGAAGGAAGCGCACCATAGGGCTGCCGTGTTCACAGAATGAGTTATCTATATTACCAGCCGCCACTGTATGAGGAGATGACGAAAAAAACGGTTAATTACATGAAATTAAATTTTACACGAGCAGCAAAAGACTAAATGGCATACTTACAGTGTGCTTTTGGTGTGATCTTTTTTATCCATATGGAGTTTGTGACTTTATTTGACATATGTTAAATCCAGATTCCTATTTCTAATAAAACGGAAAATACTTAAATTTTAAAAATGCAATTATGTCGTTTTGTTTGCTACCCATGCAATTATTACGTTTTCATTGCCACTAGGATGAAATTAAACCATTTTTGCCATGATTTCAGTTTACATAAACTTATTAATCATAGAAAATTTCTTTATACAAACTTAATTTTTGACACTATTCCCAGTTGTTTCTCAACAATTTCGAATAAATAATCGACAATTAAGAACTCAAACAACTGATTACCACAGATTACACCCTTTGACCACAGACTTTATCTTATTTTCTACTAATAAAAACGATAGCTAGTATAGCTTTATTAAAAACAGTATTGAAAGTGCAAAAAAATATATGTTACTTATTTCGTTTTGATTGACATCTAATGTATTGCTACAGATAAAACCAAAATAATTCAAGAGTCTATAATCTGGCTTGCGGTACTTGTCCTAAGGTATGTATAGGACAAACAGAACGAAACTTCAACACCCGAATAGAAGAACACAAAAGGAGATTTAATAATAAAAAGAGATTCAACATATGCAACACATCCAATTGAAGCAGACCATACCTTTAACGAAGAATATAAAATTCTACGTGTAGAGAAGAAAGGCTTGAAATTAAATTTATTAGAATCTTTAGAAATTAATAAAGCAAAGAAGTCCGATATCACATTAAATGATAGAATAGAAACAAACTCGTCTCCGTTATTAAATTTATTTTAGTATTTACATGCTATCCAAAAATCTTATTTAAAATTTACAGATACTATCGGTTTAAATTTTATAACTCAATTACAATAGTTTAATAGTAAGAATCCCCATAGTAATACACCTAGAATTACCCTAGTTATATAAACGCAGTTCCACATTGTAAAATTTAGTCTATGTGCTCAACATCTGACGAAGCCACTATGTTGGCGAAACAATTGTTATGTTTAACAAATAAAAAGTGAAAATCTATCCAGCGAATGTTTTAATTTTGTGTTTATTATCTTCACATGTTTAGATATGGGAATTATCGTACTTGTCAACTATAACAGAGAGCTAGAATAACCTGCTATCTGTATTTTGCTAAGTGAAATGTTTATTCGTAATTCTGCTGATTTTATAAATGATAAAAATGATTGATATTTTCTATTTGTATATATTAAAATATTCGGGACTCAGGTTGTTCTACAATATTTCTGCATTATTACTGATGATAACTAAAGTAAAGAATTTAGAGACAATAATTGTGTCGTAAATTTGCAGTTTATTTCAGATAAGTCTTTTATTTTAAAATATTGATCAATAAGAGAAACGATTTTACATAATGAAGTAAGTTCTGCAACTTGAAATTCTTTTCTTCCCTTCACGTTTTAAAGGGGAAAATGTTTGTAATATTGAGTCTTAAAAATCAGAAGACAGTAACTAATTTTTAATCAAATCAAAAAAGCGACAAAACTATTTTGAACAGCAAAATTTATAAATCAATTTCATATACCTAACATTCTTTTTTAATTTCTTCAGTTCCTCTGGTTAAATAAATGCATAAATCTAAATGTTTTGAATATTTATTTGTATTTTGCAAATGTAAAATAAGTAGAAGGTACATTGTACCACACTAAATCAATCAAGCCCAGCTTCCTAAATAGTCAAATATAATATAGTGTTCATTGAATTACTTGTATGCAAAGTTCGGGAATGGCTGGAACCTTCAATGCAGGAGCAAAAACAGGAGACCTGTTTTTGGACGAGCCCCTAACGATTACACGTTCCTAGACGCGCGTTTCAACAACCAAGTTGGTCATTGGGGTATGATTGAAACTAATTTTAAACTAACTCTAATTTTTATTTATAGGTACCAAAACTTTGTTCGAGTTCAGTAAAAATGTTTTTCGGTTTTATACGTTCTTCACTAATAAATTCACTCAGCATGATTATTCCTCTTCATGATGAATGAATAGTGAAGGAATAATTTCTTTCGGTTTACTACCTCACTCCCTCTAATACCTAATATCTTATAACTATTTCCGTTTATGGTTAGGGAACCGTAAAGAAGTAAACATTCGGTTCACTGGTCCATCGGAATATCCCATCACTCATCGAAATCATGTGTGGCACCGGACAATTATTCTAATCTTCTTTCTATACCAATTCCAAGTTGCCAATATTGTAATTAAAAATACATTGGACAGACGAAAAGAGCACTTTTATCTAGGTTTAAGGAGAACATGACCCATTTAAAATATGGAAGATCAGATAAATCTTCCTAATCGTTGCCTACCACGTTTTAGAAAACAATAATACAATAGACTCTATTAACTTTAAGTTAATAGAACTAATAGACAATAATATAAAGTATACCTAACAGCTATTGATGCCTTAGATGTCATTGAAAGTATTAAGATAGCTAAATGTGATATCAGCCATGTATGAAACCGGAAAGTATTTGTAATGGTTTGCTCAATGCCCAACCTAACCAAAGTTTTGATGTAAATAGAAATTATAGGTAATTTTAAATTATTTTTAATCATCTTTTAGTGATATCAACTTGGTTGGTGAAACGCAAGTTGAAAAATGTCACCTTTCGATCTTCGTAAAAACTGGTTTTCTATTTTGGTATCGAATTACAAAATCACTAAACTGATTTGTAGAGAAATCTGTGGGTGTGTCTGTACGTGTGTGTGGGTGTGTGTGTGTGTGTAGTTTATAGGAAAAATTATTATGTAAATAATCCAATGTCCAAAAAAATCTATTTACATACTAAAAACTTCATGCCAGTAAGATTTGGCAAATGTAGCTAAATATATATATATATATATATATATATATATATATATATATATATATATATATATATATATATATATATATATATATATATATATATATATATATATATATATATATATATATATATATATATATATATATGTATTTTTATTCTTAATGAATTTATATTTGGAAATTGTTTTGATATCTGTTTGTGTTTAATAATATACAACGCGTTCGTGGGATAACTCATAAATTCATTCATTAAACATATAGTTTTATTAGAACAAATTGAGACTGGCTGATTGAATTGACTGATTTTTACTTTTAATATTTTCATCAAAAACAATAATCGTTAACACTTTGAACAAAGAACTTTCATTTAAACGTATATTTTAACAAAGCATGATATACGCTGCAGAGTACTTAAAATCAATGATTTATTATTATGATAATGTAATAAGTGTTAAGATTTTAAAAAATCCGACTTTCCCTTAGTCATTATAATTCCCATGACACTTGTTTATATCTCATAAGAAACACCGACGTTAACGAGGAATTAATAACTTATTCGTTTGTAACAATAAATTGAGCCGTGATAAATTGGACCATATGTATGATCTTTACTTTTCCGCACTCCACTATACATACTAGCGGAAAGGTAATGTAATCGTGTAAAGAAAAAGTAAAAAAACTAAATTTTTTTTGGATTTATCTTTTGTCTTTCGGCATAAAAACAAAAAAAAATTGTTTTTAAAAAATGTTTGCTGTATGTGTGCCGTCGTTGTCGTCGGCATTAAAATTGTTAGCACGATAACTCAACTAAATCGTATCGGATCGATCGGGTTTTGGCTAATTCTGATCGGGGACGTCTCCCACACGATACCTATTGATGTTGAGGTGGATGGGACACACCCCACCCTGTCCATGAGTAATGAGAGCACGATGGTGGACTATTTGAGAAATCTGTTTTGTTAATACGATAACTCAACTAAATCGTGTCGGATCGATCGGGTTTTGACTGATTATGATCGGAAACGTCTCCCAGACGACACCTATTAATATTGAGGTGGATAGGACCCACCGAACCCTGTTCATGGGTCATGAGAAAGCACGATGGTGGACTATTTGAGAAATATTTTTGTTAACACGATAACTCAACTACATCATGTCGGATCGATCAGGTTTTGACTTATTCTGATCAGGGATGTCTCCCAGACGACACCTATTGATTTTGAGGTGGATAGAGCACACTCTACCATGTTCATTGGTCATGAGAAAGCATAATGGTGGACTATTTGAGAATTTTTTTTGTTAGCGCGATCACTCAATTATATCGTGTCGGTTCGATCGGGTTTCAACTGATTCTGATTAGGGACGTCTATCAGACGACATCTATTGATTCTGAGGTGGATAGGATACACTCCACTCTGTTCAGTGGTCATGAGAAAGCACGAGGGTGGACTATTTGAAAAAAGTAAAACTGTCGCATTAAAACAGATATTCTGCATTTATGTGTTGGTTTATTTTTTCTCGGTCACTCAATTTCGAGAGATGATCTACGTGCGAAAAAATCTGTTTTAAGGTTTTAAAACTGTTTATTTTAGTATCAATTCCTCAAAGACAACCCAAAAACAAACACATCAATGATATATTTATTCCGATAAAATGTGTGAAGTCACATAACACTTTGTATATTGAATTTTTTATTTGCGGCAGCTCTGAATAAAGACCACAATTTAAGATTTTGGATACTGAAACATATCTTAATTCTTTGCATTTGCATCATATTTTCATAATTACTTTCATTCTTAACATGAACCACTACGTATCTAAAAGACTAAATAATACGATTCGTCTAAATTAATATCTTAATATTATGAACAGTATTCTAATTTTGTACTTGTTAACGCTTCTAAGAACTCAAATATACCATACAAGTTCTGAAGCTAATACAATATATATTTTCCATTACTAAATACAAGTCACAATTCCATTTTAAACAACTTTATTTCAGAGATTACATTTTTATGTAGAATATACTATTCGTGCTTACTACAGATTTAGCCAAATTAATTAATGTAAATGTGATATTACTTTTCCGCACTCCACTATACTAGCGGAAAGGTAATGTAATCGTGTAAAGAAAAAGTGAAAAAATTTTTTTTGGGTTTATTTTTCGGATTTCGGCCTAAAAACAAAAAAAAATGGTTTTTAAATTTTTTTTTGCTATGTGTGTGTCATTCCTGTCGTCGTCGTTGTCGTTGGCATTTATTCTTGTTAGCACGATAACTCTAAATAAAACTAAATCGACACGATTTAGTTTTATCGGATCGATCGGGTTTGGACTGATCCTGATTGGGGATATCTCCCAGATGACACCTATTGATTTTGAGGTGGATAGTATACACCACCCCCTCCCTTGGGCCTACTTGAGAAAGTTTTCTTGTTAGTACGATAACTCAACTATAACGAGACGAAATCTTGTTAGAAGTAGGAGAAAATTGAAAATAACAAATGCAGGAGATAATTGTTTCGGATACTGTAGGCTACGGATAGGATAGGATAGGCTAGGATACCGATATTCGAAAATATTATAAAATATCCTTAAAAGATACTAAACGATACCCTTATAATAATATAATTGCAAATGAACGACATGAATAACAACGAAACTAAGACCATGTGGAACATGGTCTTAGTTTCGTTGTCATGCATTCGTTGTTTTAAATTCGAAGGATTCTCACACTTTTCTGACACAGGTGTAAACCGCAATAAGCTTTTCTCATTATGGTATCTGATACAATTTTACTTTTCCGTGCTCCACTATACGCGGAAAAGTAATGTAATCGTGTACAAAAATATTTTTTCTAGGGTTTATTTTTCGTTTTTCACTCAATTAAATCGTGTCGGATAGATCAGGTTTCGACTGATTCTGATTAGGGACGTCTATCAGACGACATCTATTGATTTTGAGATGGATAGGACACACCTCACCCTGTCCGTGGGTCATGAGAAAGCACGATGGTGGACTATTTGAGAAAAGTTCTACACATATTCTGTATTTATGTGTTGGTTTATTTTTTCTCGGCCACTCAATTTCGAGATAGAGATGTTCTACGTGCGGAAAAGTCCGTCTTAAAGTTTTAAAACTGTTTATTAAAGACTATACAATAGCCAAATGCCCTACTATATACTTAGAAAAATTGCTGAAACCTCAGTGTTTCTTTGTTATATCACTGCCTATAATGTTAGATATTCAGCATACTTTGATTATTACGCCTTGAATAGTTACATGATGAAAGCTTCACTTGAGTTTCTTATTACATCACTTACCCCGCTCTTTAACCCCGATAGTAGAGGAAGGTTTTTGACCAAATTCTCTTAAATTACCCAAAATTCTTTCAACCAAATCTTTTGATTGCTCAAATTTACATGTATTAAGATTTTCATTCCTATTTAAATAATGTTACAATATGTCAGTATTTAAGGTTCCGATTTCCAACCCCATATGTTATTACTTGTAGAAGGAAGTATACAGCAAGGATTTGTTTTGGGTCCAGTCCTCTTTCTAATTTATATAAGCGACTTATCAGTCCTAATTGAAAACAGTTTTTTGTATACTTTTTGCTAATGATACCACTTTGTTATCTCGATAAACTGAGAAGATGAATGAAAGAATTCTAGCTTCTACAAAAGCCTGGTTCTCAGTTAATAAATTAAAACATGGACAAAAAAAAATAAAACATTTACATTCAATACAATTTGGTCAACTCCAGAACCTGTGAAGCTACTAGAAATCGTACTTCATCCCAGTTTCAATTAGTTTGCTCATTTCAGCAGTCTTCGTTCTAAATTAAGTACACAGATTATTTGTAATGAGCCAACTGCGGCCATCTGTAAGTGATAACGTCATGAGAACAAATTATTTGTTGTTGTTTCATTTGATGAATGAAACAAGAACAGGAATTAATAGGAAACTGTTTAATAGGTTTAATAGGAAAACTATACCTCAAAAAGTAGTTATTTTATAGAAGTATGCGGTTCGTCTCATTGAGGCTGCAGTGCAGTACTCCTAACAGGGAACTGTTTGTAAAACAAAATTCTATCCCTAGAATTCTATCCATGCTTGTACCTATCTGGAGTCACTTCTGCTAATGCTCAAAAATTGGTACAACCTTCAACAAAATTCCAACAAACATCAGCATAATATAAGATGCTAGAGATCTAATAGAACCGCTATCGAGGCCTTATATTACACAATAAAGCAACTTAAAAGTACGACTTAGTTTACATGACATGTAAAGTTTATTACCTGTACTTCAAAAACATCTTATTAGTCAAATGCTTTTACAGTATTGATCAATTTATATCCTATATATGTTCAGTGTAACGTTATCCCTCGACTATTATTAACCTTTGATAATATATTTTATTTTTATTTTATATACTTACATATGTATATTATAGTTATATAAGTTTATATTTTTATGACTACAAAATACGCCACTAAAAATATACCTATTGTATATAAGTAGTCGATAAATTCTATACTGTTTTTTTATATATGCTATTCTATGTCAAAAATATGGTGAAATTACTGAGGTGTTACCATATTTGTGGGATAAGTAATATATACTTTTTCATGTATAAGAAGCTTCCACAGGTTTATCCGATTTTTATTTCTTGCTATGGAATCCACGTCAAACTGTAACTTACGGTCAATATATTACAATCCACTGCAGGTTACTTATTTAGGAATACTTTCTGAATAATTATTGGGCCGAGACTGATCCCCACTCACGCTCATCTTGACGCAAAATATCGGCTTGTGGATAAGCAGGTTTAAAGCCAAGTAGGATTGTTGATCTTTATCATTTTATCGCAGTAGACCTGAACTATCTTCTTCAGAAGTAGGTCCATCTTTTCTCCCTAGTCTCACCCTTCTCAGGAAAGACAGAATATGCCTTGTCCATTGCGGAAAGACAAACAGCAGCGGCTCCAGGCAGCAGTCATTCAGATCCTTTGGATGACTACTACTTACGGGTGTGGGCGTATGCTCACATTGTCATCCGCGGTACTACTAATATTATTTGTATATAGTCATTTTAAGATATAATTCATAATAAATATTAGATGTAAATATTAGATTTTAAGTCTTGTATGTTTCATCGGTATCCTTAGAATATCAAAATACAGACAATAAATTTCGTTATTTATTAACGGCTATCCGATGAATTATGACCACCCGAGACACACTTATTAAGCCTTTGTAGGCTAAATCAATGGGTTTAAAAGTTTAACGCCTAAGAGACATTAAGCGCCGTGTGTTATTTGCATTTCAGGATTTATTTAAAAAATCAACTTCTATATGTTCTTACGACTTTAGAGGCATTTCTCTAGGTCTCCAAAAAATGTACCTACAAACCGACGTACAATATATCAAATTTTCAGACTTCATCGATAACTTCCATGTCACAGTGTTACCAATTTTCAACGTATAAAAAACAGCAAAAATAAATTATATTAAATTTAGTTGTAACGATATAAAATCATCTTACTTCAATCAGTTATATTAGTCAGAATTATACAAACATTATTTTTCACGAAACAACCACAAGTATAGTTTATATACAAGCATATGTGCATAAAGAATTATCTTCTAACGTACTTTAAAATATGTTACAAGATAATTATTGAAGTGAATACTTCTTTGGCGGCCTTCTGATATTTGACGAGAATGGAGAGTGAATTGGAAAAAATGTAACGTTTCCAGATTTCGTTACACGAGAGAGAATAAAGGTATAACGTAAAGAGAAGGAGAAAGAGAGCTATGCATCTATATATATATATATATATATATATATATATATATATATATATATATATATATATATATATATATATATATATATATATATATATTCTCTCTCTCTGATATATATATATATATATATATATATATATATATATATATATATATATATATCAGTTTAGGCTATCCGCGTCTCCCTATTGTCGCGCATGCGCGCGTTTTAGATGTACGCGTCTAGACGCTATATATTAACAGCTGAAGCAGCACGCGTATGTACCGAATATTTATCATTGTGTTTTGTAATTATTTACGTTATTTACATCTGTGTCCTGTGATTATTTGATAATAACCTTGAACCGTTTAACTTGTTAAAATCTAGAAGATATAATATATTTCATTCATCACTCCCTACTGGTTTACAGCCACACAGGTACAAATGCACTTGGAAGAGGCGAAGACAAAATCCCTTTGATTCTCGGGGGAGATTTCAATGTAAATTTCGGATCCAATGATTATTTGACGTTGATTAGCTTTCTTCGGGAAACATTTGGTCTGCTTATAAATAACAATCCCAAAGAATCAACAACAAAATCCGGAACAACTATAGATGCAATTTTTACACGTTATCTAGTAAATATCGAATCACGAACATATATTTCATATTTTAGTTATCACAAACCAATCATATCAGTATTACCAATTGAACCACCAGCCGATGATAGTGTAGATAATGAATAAACCGAATATTTTTTACACAAATTTTATATTGTTATATTTCTTTTGAAATTATCCCTCTCCCTCTTTCTCTCTCTCTCTCTCAATCTCTCACTCTTAATCTCTCTCATTCTCTATTCTAAAGAAGTATTCACTTCTATCACGTGTTCTGTGCTGCACATGATATTTTATTTTGCACATGTTCATATATGCATAATTATGAAAGTATTACATAAACATTATTATTCATGAAACAACCACAAGTATAGTTTATATACTTACAAGAATATGTGCATAAAGAATGATCTTGTAACGTACTTGAAAGTTTGAGTTAACATTAAATTGCAAACTAAATCTTAACAGACTATTTTCTGCTTCAATAATAATTTGTAATAGATTTATCAATACCATAAATATGCGATTAACTTTCGTTGACTACTTTGCGTTACTGATTAAATCGTCGTGTTAGTTTCCTTTTTCTAGCACGAATTCTTACGGTTAATTAATATTCAATTTATTATTCAAGGTCCCAATTTCCTTTTAGTAAACGTTAGTTAGTATATCGTCGCCGAACTTGGCAATATCTCAATAATTATAGCACCTTTTTAACATTTCCATGACTATATCCATTTTCAGAAATGGAAAATCAAGTAATCGTAAATAGATCCGTTTACTAATTCTATCGTATTTTTTTTTATTATTATTTTGACTTAACTGTCAGCGTATAGTTGGTAATGCTAAACAGTCGTTGTAAAACGAAGAACAAGTTACAAGAATATCATCAACTAAGAAACTGTTTCATATAGAGTATGTATATATTTCTTGTAACTAAAAATATAAATATATAAATACTAAACCTTGCAATTTAAAATCGTATAAAAGCAACTCTTGGTAAATAAATACAACAGTAAATTAACACTTCTTGCAAATCTATGGTAGATAGTTACATTAGTTCAACTGCACTGATTATATCCCAAAACGTATGAAAGGAATGAGAAAAAATGGTGCAGCATTCAAAACAGCGTTCATGTGCAACAGTTCTGGATGGATGACATTTAATCTTATTGTATAGTTTTTATCGCAATTAGTCATCGATGATATAATAAGAACACAAATAGAATATTATAATTACCGCTGCATATTACATCAAACCCCAACCTCCAACATCAAGCCCGTATAATATATTATGATTAAGCACTAAAGGCTCTAAAGTAATCTCTTATTTCTCAGAATTTACCAGGCCCTAAATTCAGAATTGACAAGTTTATAGGTACAGACAGATCTTCTGATAGTAGATTATCTCATAATTACCTCACAGAAAATCGCCAAGTTCTGGAGAATGCATGCCCGGATGCCAATCGCTTGAAGCTTGCCTAGATTGCCATCCGGGCGTGCATTCAATTTCCACGTAAGTCGACTGGGTGTATCTATGTGTTCATGTGAATGTCAGAGTTTAGACGGAAAAATGCCACTACGCTAAACCTCGCCCCCGTAAAAACAATGTCGAGAAAAACAAAAATCAAATATTTTCCACGAATCCTTTATAGTTTTTGTACACAATTCCACTAACCAGTTTTAATAAAACTGCAATTGTTGTTTACGAAAATGCACACCAACCGCGTAAAATGCCATGAAAGGAAATACATATATAGTAAATCTAATAAACACATCTTATATAGGTCAGCTGATAAATGAAGAACAGAAAAATCATGACAGAATAAAAAAATCAGGAGGAATATTTATTTAACTACAGTCAGTAGTTTATTAGTAATATAGTATTTATAGTTTATTCAATGTTTTCTATATTCACTAAACGGCTGGTTTCGTGTGTGTGTCACGAAATTTTTAGATCGATGTACGAAATGCTTTTCGTTCGAATTTCCGCATTTTGACAAAATCAATATAGTAAATGGACCCTTACGAACAACGTGGTAACTTTTGTTTTTTGATCCGAAGCCTCTAGAGATATAGAGAGATGCCTTCGATATGAGCGAGGAGGCGGCGCAGTATTATTGCGATTTACTTACTCGTTAATTATATTATTGTCACGAAGCCGTTACATGAGTCCAAGTTATGTGTGTAGTAAGTGATATAATTTTAAATACCACAATTTCAAAGTACGGTAAGATGTACTTCATATTTTCGTTATACTATCTTCGTTAACAAGAAATAGGGCACCACTTTTCTGCTTGCCATCAGAGGATTAAAACTAAGTTTTAATCATATCCTGCTGATGACAACTTGGTTGGCGAAGCGTGAAAAAGAGAAACATTATATATTGAGGGACGTATAATCTCTCGGTGTATGTGTATAACTGGTGTCCCGTTATTCTGTTGCTGCATCGAAGGTTTTAACCTTTTCCTAGGATGTATTCACTTATTTTGGTTATTGCAATGGCAATGAATTTTAAATTACATTTAGGTTGCCACAAGGTTTCAGGTTACACGTCAAACATAAAAAATTATATCTAAACATCAAAGGCACAAAATTGAAGAAAAATACTAAAAATAGCATAAGTTGATATTTATAGAACCTACTCACTTTATTTATATGTTCACAAAACAAAACTTGCATCGGGTGTAAGTGGGATAATTTCAGATTTAGATTCATAATAATACGTCAAAAATTAAAAAATTAACTAAACTTCAAAAACGTAATTGAAAGTAGAGCAAGATTTTAAAATTGAGATATGAGAAACCTTAGATTGCTCTGGGTCAAGCCATGTAAGAAAAGTTGTCACATCAAAAGTAAAAAATATGTATATATTTGCTTGAAAAATAAAAAAAAGTGTGCAGTAAAAGAAAGATTAGAGCAAGATTTTAAAATTGAGATATGAGAAACCTTAGATTGCTCTGGGTCAAGCCATGTAAGAAAAGTTGTCACATCAAAAGTAAAAAATATGTATATATTTGCTTGAAAAATAAAAAAAGTGTGCAGTAAAAGAAAGACAGTATAAGTGCAGTATAAGAAAATGTATCAAAGGTTGGATGCAGTTTGTAAAACAAGTAAAAGTTTATCAAAAAGAGTCTCGTACGAAATTATGGAAGGGAGTCTTATACAAATTTGTCTTATACATATTAATACGTGGGTTCTGTCCTGAAATTCTCTTACTTGAAACTAATAAAAGAAAACTATTTTTCACCTAACACATGCTTCTCGTCATCGGTGATAATTGTTCTGGCTCCATATTAAAACAAATACTCACTCAATTCACTTTACCTTAATTGCGCGTTATGTCGAGTTACCTCAGAAATGTTTATATTAAAGTTAACACTAGTCAACGAGCGAGAAATACTGACTTAATTAACAAGGACTTAATTAAAACGTTTAATTAAAGTTAACAAATATTTAAAGAAAGAAATAAAATGAGGAAAATGAGATAGTTAAATTACTGACAAATACAAGACAGTGAAGTTTCATAATATTCTACAGATGTAATCCGAAACTAACAACAAAATTTTTAAATGTAATAATAATTGTTAGAATATTTACTGAAAGAATACCGAAATAGAACTGACAAAAATTGTAACTTTCGTCAAGGGCTCAACATCCCGTAAGGGTGGCTTAGTGAACTAGGCCGGGATTGAATGAGATCTTGAAGCTTCCGTACTTCGACTAATGATATTGATTTTCGGTTTACCGGCTGTACTGTTGTCTAATATCAACACAACGATAAGATTGATACGGTTGAGAAAATAATAGTAATGCAAAGAAATAAAATAATAAGACAACATACAAAATGATAAAGATGATGAGAAATCGGAATTAAAAGAAACTGTAGAATATATGTGTAGATATCTCCTGCAGTAGAAGAATGCGTTAATTTGCGTGCCGTTTAAAAAAATATGGATGGTGCAAGATTTCTACCAAATAAATAGTTATAAAAAGAAGTATAAACAACATTTTTTAAAATTTCAAACACTAGGTGTTTATGCATTTCTCTAAAAATGAAACAAACACGAATAATTTTATTCCTGACTATTGAAATTCACTGTCAAATTACATGTTTATTCTTATATAGAGGGTTACTTACCTATAGGCTCATATAATTTATTACATACATTCTTTATCCAAAACTTTTGTATCAAGACAATTAAATGAAACTTCAGGTACTATACAAAATTAAGCGGTTTTGTGGAATAAATTTTCTCATTCAATATAATAATATTTCACCCAATCCCAAACTTCATTACACCTCTTTATTACACTGTAAAAGGTATTGTAATACAGCTAAAGTATAACATCCATACGAATATCGTTCTCCTTCAATGAAAATGGGAAATTTCCTAATTCCTGAGTTAACAATTTCTCAAAAAAGTCTCACTGGCATTGGTTTATGTATCTACAGTATAAATCAAACAATTTTAAGAAATAATCAAGATGCTAGTATAGCTAAATATCTATGAGTTAATATATAGCTTTATTTATTGCTACATAAGTTCATTTTTAAAATTCATTTTCATTTATTTCCAGCATATATCAATTTTTCATAAGAAAAATGTTCCACAGAGGAAGGATGAAATGAATATAGTGGATAAATGGTCCGAGTATCATACACATAATAGTAGCATAGTAGTAGTAAATAATATACAAACATAACATAAAATAACGCAAGTTTAGTTATAAATTATAACTTAGGTAACGTAAGTTATAATTTATAACTAAATTTGGTACACCCTAATGCTAAGCAGCATCAGGAATAATCAGATGCAAAAGTATTTAGCCACCCAAGCTAAATACTATTTTGTAATACTACAATGCTAAAGATTATTAGTAAAACCGAAAACAATTTTTGTTGTAATTCTTTAGAATAAAAAAGAATACATGCAAAATAAACTACATTTATTATCCTTCTTAACATTATTTACTAAAAATAATAGTGTTCTTAAAAACGCAAATCAAAAGGTTACATTATAACTTATACAGTATTTGTCATAGGGGCCAAATACTTTAGTGTTTATTATTTATAAGTTATTACTCAAAATTTTGACCAAGTCAGTGCTAATACTTGGTTGGATATCCCTTCGATGGTAAAATAGCTTTGAGCCTGTTAGGCATGGAATGAACGAGCTTACGAGTGACTGTTGGAATTTTATTCCATTCTTCATCATTAAGAATTAAAGCATCAGATGGTGCTTTAATTCTTCCTTGTTTGTTATCTTATGGTTTTGCAACGAACATTTTAATTGGGACCATAAATGCTCGATAGGATCAGAATCGGGCGATTGCGGAGGTATTTTTAGCTCTTTTGGTATATTATATAGGAGCCATTCTCGTGTTTTTTAGTACAGTGTTTGGGATCATTATCTTGTTGGAAGATAAAATTCGATTCCAACCCTAAATTTTCGGCACTCGGCTTTATATGCTCCTTCAGGATATTAATATGACACATACTGGTCCATCTTTCCTTCTATAAAATGAAAATCACCTACGCCCGCAGCTGCCATGCATCCCCATACCATAGGAGGCCCACTTCCGTATCTAACAGTTGGTTTCAGACTTTCTTTATTAAATGCCGTTCGGAGTTTTCTCCATACTATTGCTCTTCGAGACGAATCACAAATCTCAAATTTCGCCTCGTCACTGAATATGACTTAACTTGATCCCAGAAGATTTCTAGCTGATACGCGTATCTTTGGACAAACTCTGCTCGTTTTTTCTTGTTTATCTTATTATCCAAGGTTTCTTCCTTGCGACTAGACCATGAAATTCGTGTTCTCTTAATGCTCGGCGAATGGTTTCAGTGCTAACCTGTTTACCAGTACTTTCTCGAACTTCAGCATATATTTTTATAGTATTAGTACATGGATTTTCTCATATTTGTTTGAGAATTATTCGTTCATCCTTATTTTGTTAGTATTTTTGGTCGCCCTGTTCATGGTTGGTTGACGAGTGCAGTGGCGAAGCGTCCACTAAGGCTGTGAGGCTGGCAGGATTGCATGTCACTCTTCGCATCGGCATGCCGGCAACCGGCAATGCATATGCGCTGTCTGGGCTAACCCTTCGTCGCCTTGGTTTAACGGACTTTATTGAGATCCGCGGTGCAGTGAGCGGAGAGGGGAGTACGCGAGGAATGGTGTGCAATTTAGCTAGCTTTACAGCCTTAATTGACGCTTCGCCACTGGACAAGTGTGTTCTCATTTTGATACCTTTGAATTATTTCTTGGACTGTACTTCGGATTATTCCAGTTTCTCTGCTAATTTTTCTTTGGGAATAACCTTTTTCGGCTAGAAAAATAAATAAATAATAGAGTTACCGTTCCTGTAACGTCATCTCGCGCACTTTGGGTGTTTTTGTTGAAAACTACGCAATAAATCGCCCGATATACCAAACAATTTAATCTTACTAACCTTATACACCTTCGTATTAACTCTTTGTACTACGTAATTGTTTATTACACGAGCAACAATGAGCTTACCACTGCCTGACTGACGGTGGTTAAATACTTTTGTGCGTCGCATTTTATGCATTTGCGCTTTCCGCCGGTTGTTCCCCGAAAATTCCCGATAGTGCGTCTGTGCTTTCATTGTCATATAATCAAGAGTAATGTACGAAGAATTTAGAATCAATATTAGCATCAGTTAAGTACGTACTAAGCCGAGTATGTTTCACTTACTTGTAGTGTATAAGATTGCCAAATACTTTTGTATCATTTATCATTATCATTATATATCATTATCATTTATCATTATCATTATCATCATGTATCATTATATTTCCACAATTGTTTCATTGAAACTTGTGCGCCGTAATGAAAAAGTATTTTTATCTCAAGAGACCGTTCAACATCTAGGGATGCAATATTTGTATAATTAAAATAATCTTTGACATTCCGTAACGTACTTGTAGGCGCAAAATTGATACAAATGTTTCTTATTGCATTACAAATTTGTTTTATTACATTATAAAACACTGCTATAGCCTATAACACACATTTTTACGTCATCGAAAGCATCCACTATTTTCAGAGATTCTACTAACATTGAATAATTTCATAATTTTTCTATTGTATCCATTAGTCCATTATAATTATTATGAATAGTTTGTGAATCTACTTCAATATGCGCACCCTGAAATTTCGCTTGACTTTCCTCGACGGCATGTCCTTCTTTATAATTACATTGTAAAATTACACACTTTATTTTTTTGGAAATACTCAAAGTAATAAAAGACTGCTTATAACTATGTTAACTGCCATAGCGTGTAAGAATCGGTTTTGGTGGTTTAGAGATGTTGTGGTACTGTCTGTGAAATTCTCGAATACGTTTGGGAGATTTGAGAAACACTGATATGATATTAATCCATTTACGTTTGAATTACATTTTCAGATTCGTTCTGCCACAAAATGTAATACATGAAGTTTACACTTAACATTTAAGAAGTTACTACACTCTTCTCTAAACAAACAGTCTACAGAAGACATGGTTGCGGCACCATCAGTTATGAATATTAACAGTAGGTAGTAGTATTAGGTAAGTTCACATTTTCCTAATTCCTTTAACACTATGTAACTTACCTTTGTAATTGCTTTGATAATACATTTGTATTCATTTCCTAGCTAGTAAGAATGAACATGACGGTTTATGAAGTTCCAGTGCACGTTCTTCTACAATTTTCAGTTCTAATTATAATACATTATCATAACTTTGAAATAAATATCAGCAATATCAGCAATAATGAAAATATTAGCAATAATGAATTAATTTTTGGCTTCATTATGCTGTTGGTCTATAAATTTTCGAGTCCTGTATTGACGAAACTCCATCGACTAATTAACTCTATAATTAATTCATTATTGCCTACGGTCGTTTTCAAGGATGTGTCTTGTTAGTGTTTCATTACATATTTTCTCGATAATACAAAAGTTGTAGTATTCTACCTATACTCGTAGGAATTATTCTATTTTAAATATAAAACGAAACTCTTGGTGACCAAGAACTAAGTTATAATAGCGAAGTGAAATACTTAGGAGTAATCCTGGACGGGAAACTGTCATGGGGAAAACATTTAAGTCACATATGTTCCAAGATCACAGCAACACTTTGGCAACTGAGAAGAGCCATTGGTAATAGATGGGGCTTGAAACCGGAAACCATGAAATGGATGTATGAGGCAATTCTCAAACCCAGACTGACGTATGCAGCACTGGTCTGGTGGGAGAGAGCCTGTTTAAAGTCGGAAGCCAACCGACTTAACAAGTCAAGAGGATTGATTCTTAGAAGTATAACCGGAGCCCCAAGATCAACACCGATCGAGGCGATCGGAATACTGACGGGGATACCACCTCTTGATGTCATCCTGAAAGCGGAAGCCGAAAAGTCAATGCACAGGGTGGGAAACATGAATAGGAAGGTAAGGGACCTGAATAGACTCTCAAGAGAGCTAGCTGAGGCGGGACTCCTATGGATGTCCACTGACAGTACGGGTGTCTACTTCCTGTTTGACAAGAAATATAAGATCACCCTCACCAGTAAGACCAACTGGATGGAGGGTCGAGCTGGATTGCCGCTCAATGGAGACATCTGGTACACGGATGGAGCCAAGAGTGGGAACAGAGCGGGTGCGGGGGTGTATAGGCGACGCGACGGGATAGGTAAAACCTTCCCTTTGGACAAATACACTACCGCACTCCAGGCCGAGCTAGTTGGAATTACATGCGGTGTTGTGGGGGCCGACCAATATCGGACCCAGGAGAAAGTATGTATCTGCTCGGATAGCAGGGCGGCGCTGGCAGCCCTGAATTCAGCAACGACAAAGTCGAAGCTGGTCTATAATTGCTATGAAGCATTGAACCACTTGGCAGGGAAGGGACCGGTGGAACTCTTATGGATACCTGGGCATAATGGCATTAAGGGAAAACTAATTGCAGATGACCTTGCCAGACTAGGGACCAGGGAAAACTTCTATTGACCAGAACCTGCAGTGGGAATAAGTCGGAATCTGATCAGGGACCACATCAATAGCTGGGCAAGAGACCAGCACAATAAAAGTTGGAGAGGAGTAACGGGTTGTCGAATAACCAAACTCTTCATCGAATACTCAGAGATTGAGAAATGGGCTCAAGAATTCATTAAATTGAACAGGCACAAATCCAGAACCCTGGTGGGGATAATAACGGGCCACCATAGTAACCTGAATGCATATAAGCACAAGCTGGGGCTGACTGACAGCCCGGCCTGCAGATACTGTAGAGAAGACGAGGAAACCTCGATTCATCTTCTTGACACCTGCCCCGCACTGGAGGAGAAGAGGTATCTTATATTAGGGACCCCTGTTATCCTAGAGGAGGCGAGGTTTAAGGCGGGAGACGTGCCTAAATTGCTCCTTTTATGGGATAGCATTTTTGCCAATCGCCAAGGGACTACCCATGCGATCAGTGGCTGATGAGCCACTACCCAAATCTATATAATAATAATAATAATAATAATACCTATACTCGTAGGAATTATTCTATTTTAAATATAAAACAAAACTCCATTTATATAGATTGTAACGTCATTTGAACATCATAATCTGTTACACTTTTAAGAGGTAATTAAAATAATAACTATTAAAATGCAACCTTTTGCAATTATTTAAGCAAATTTTTGTGATATATTCATGAAATATGTGTTAGTATCACTAATGGTAATATCTTAAATATCATTTTTATAAATATAACATTTTCTTCAATGACAATGATAAAATATAAGTGAAAACTACTGAAACCTGTTAATTTCAGAAATGTATATTATTAACCAACTAAGTAAAATTTTGTGTTCCAGAGAAATATTGATACATACGAATGTAAATAACATGTTTACTATTTACTAATTTACACCTTTAAAAGGTACATACATGTATAATTATTAAAGTTGTTCACTTTAACTTCATTCCAATTTCTGTAAATATATTTCTTTTAAGTTTTAATCTTGTCTACGTTTCCTTAATAAAGATATAAACGAAAAGTAATCGTCAAAACTGTCCACACATTCCAAGTCTATTCTGAAACGATTAAAATACTAAGTTATGTTAGTCATACATGACAGCATTAGTCATGCATTCAATTGAAGTGCGTGGACATTTTTTAACAGCATAAAAAATCGTCATGACCATAGTTCATTTATATATTTTTTTGGCTTCGTCCACGTCCCGTTTAGGTAAAAATAAATTATCAGTGAACAGACTCCTAAAATAGAAAAGGATAACTCACAATCAGTAACTATCGGTACCTAGATGTGTGTAAATATCATGCAATTGAAATAGATGATAATTTAAATTATGACCCATCGACTTGGAATGGAAATCTAAATTCATGTACCTTTACTAAAAAGTGGAATTATTTAAAGGTATAATCTACGAAAATGTTATTTTGATTTTATAATTATTTTATTATTTTTATTCTTATTTATCGTTATGTTTTTTTTTTTAATAAACAGCAATATTTTTATGGTATACGAGTATAGCAGTTTGTATGCTATTTTTGATATAAAATGTTCCAAAATTACAAAATGTAAATATTTATGTCAGTGTAGACATTTCTTATTTTATTTTCAAGATATTTTACAAAGTCTGGATAACAGTCTCATCCAGACTCAATAACTTACTACAGGTATTATATGCTTTCTCTTGAAATCGCAATTGTAAAACATTCATTTTACTAGCTAGTAAACAAGTAAACAAAACAGACATGTTTCACGATACAACTATGATCAAATTTGAACTAAAAATAAAATTAGCCAAAAATAAAACCAGTTTAATAATAATTTCTAATATACAGAGTGGGTATTACTCGTGCAATAAAATTATTTTATGCTTTAATTTAAGAAACGCTCGCACATACCAACTTCGTCTGGATAAGGATACGTAAGGACATGTCGTCTAAACGAAATTTTAAATATGCAATGTCATTAACATAAATGCAGTACAAAAATAATGTTTCTTTTAATGGGAATCTTTAATATTATAGAATTATTTTTTATGAGCTAATTTCAACGACCTATGACACTTGTGATCTAATTGAGTAATTAATTAATTACATGTATTAATCTGAGACTGCTGAAAGGCGTTTGAACGGTATTGATTATTTAATTGTATAAAATTAAAATAATATTCAAAATAATATTAAAAAAAAAGCAGAAACAAGGGATTAGTTTTTAAAAAACACGAAGATGATTAAAACTGATTATATTTACTGTTTGTAGAAAACTTGATTTATTTATTAATATTAACCTAGTCTGTAGTTAAACTTCGGTATAACTTTTTCCAAAACTGCAGGTGTAATATTCCTTATGGAAATATTGTGTTTATTTGTGTGAGATCATAAATGTTATATATTTTTGTCGCGTACACTTTATTCATGCTACAATCTCACGGAAAAGAATCCGTCTCTGGATTCTGCTCAAGTCTTTGAATTATGCTGGATATACTCAAGTCCTCTGAAATAGTAGAAGGATTGGTATGCACTTTAAGCACGATCCACTGTGAGATATTGGGTAAAAATTAGGATACTTTGACTAGATATTGGCAACTTCCACTTGACTTCTATACATATCCCCATAATTCAACGTCATCAAAATTTCTACTGGTTGAGATTCTATGAAATATCGCATTATTTGAGAAGCACAGTGAGTTTTTAAGATACAATTTACTAAGACGTTATTATTTTTGCAGACAAATATTTAATGATATATTTATTGTTTGTAGTTATCTAAGTTGTTTTTATTTTATGATAAAAGGTTTTTGCATTTATATTTCATTAAAGAGAACTCTTGACTTACGTACCACATTCAGTCACCCTGTATATTTAAAAGTTTGTTTAGAAGATGTACTTCTTACATTAATAACACAGCTACACAAAAGGATTTTTTTCTGATCTGGGCGTCTGACCATATTTACTACATGTTTTTGGGGTCGCCGAATCCGAATCAGAGGTCTATTTAACCCCATCACATCAGAATTTTGCCATAACCTCAAGAAATGCATAAAATAAGCTATTAAGCGTATATAACCCTAAAAATTAAGTTGTAATCTAAAAATCCAAGCTCTTAAACCCCACAACCCACTTAACCAACAATTTATCAACTCCAATATCAACCACGTATGTCAGACACTTAACTTAATATGTACGTTATTTAATAATCACATAACTCTGGTCATTGCACCTTTTCTCGTACAATTTTTGTTTTGTCTTAAGAATCTGAAACATACTGTTGTGTCCTAATAACACCTTCACCCTAATATTGTACATTTTTACGTTTAGTCAACTAATGTTAGTTTTTCAACTCGTCGGCACAGCTTACTCAATACTCAATAGTATTGAGTAAGCTGTGTCATCGGCATTGGCGTTACCCGATGTACACCACGGGTAGGTTGCACGATCGAATTTTGTATCGATATTTTGTTGAATCATATCGCCCATAAACCGGCTGTTTGGTAAAGCTGCGGATAAAAGGCATATATTTTAATTGTTCTCCTTTTCGAGCTGTATCGAGTATTTTTCTCTTCAAAGACCTATCCAAAGGATTTCTGAATAATAGCTCAAATTATGGGTTTTTTGAGGTTATGTCAGAATCCTGATGTGATGGGGTTAAATAGATTTCGTATTCAGTGACCCCAAAAACATATAGGTAGTAAACATGGTGAGACCTCCAGATCAGATTTTTTTTTGTTTTTTGTGTGGCTGTGCTATAATCATTCTGTCTGAGCGCTTCTCATAAATTACTAAAACAGCGTCAACTTTGTTTTACTCATATAAACCAAATGACTTATGAATTGTTCTAGCTACTCTTTCAATCATAAATATATCTTTGTAATATTCAGTTTTCTTCAGGCAACGTTCCTGCATGTTATTCTTGATATATTATGGTGATATGATTCTATGGATCTATATAAATATGCTATCAACATTGACTAATTGACTAATTAAAAACTAATATTTTTGCAAAATTTTATTTATTTTGTATAGTATGTACAAAATTGTATTATAGCACACTTGTTCCTTCCTATGTTCTATTTAAATAACCCCAGCGTTACAAAGAAGTAGTATTATAATCTTAAATGACAAACAAATAATATCATGAAAGGAGATTGAATGAATATAAATGACTAGAGAAAAAACTAGTCAGACATACGAGGTAACGATATGGTATATAGGCAATGACGCAACGATATATAGCAACGATATCTAAAATGTTGCCTTGGATGATTGATATAAGGTATTTCACTGAGTTTCCCTGTACTATTATTCATAATATTTAAGGGCCTCTCGAGTTATAAACATATAAATAACCAACACCGTTCTCAAAAAATCTTGTAAATCGTGATTGTCTGAGTCTGTTTTGTTTAATCCTATTCCATGAGGATTAAGCAAAAGTCATTCTTCAGATTTTAGTTGTCATACTTCAGCTTTTAATTTAGATTTTGTACTTGTTAAATTCGTTATATTTAGTCTCTTATTATACTGAAACTATTAAAATTTAGTTCATTCATAAGAGAAATCCTAAAGGCGACCGCACTTCAAATTCATTTCTCATTGTCCTGGTCATATATTTTGTTCTATTTCTATTTTTGATTTAGAATATTGTTATTTATGAACTAATTCATGATACTTGAAAGACAATTGTGACAAAATAATTTAGAAAATTATGGCATTTATAGCGGTTTGGCCGACATGGCTGAAATATAAATAAAAAGGAGTTCGAATAGCTGTTTTGTAAAGTTAATTGATTATATTTTTTTTTTGTGATTTTCCTTATTATTGAAATAATTTTTATATTGATTCTTAGAATATTTTCACGATATTTACAGAAAGAAAAGAGCGTAAGACTTCTTTATTATTCATTTTAACATATGTTCCTTCACAAATATAACACTGCTGATGAACACTATATTAGGTATATCACCATAATATATGTATTTTATACCACTTTTTATTTATAAAACTTTACAATGTATGTTACAATATTATAAAATACAGTATTAATCTAAGCTTAACCTAATATAAGAGAGGATTCTATATAACATGTATAACTGAAAATCTATATCTAGTATTTATTGTCATCTAAGTCTAATACATATAGTGCGCATCTAAAGTCCCTCTCCCATCTAAATTTGCAACTGAGACTTAAAAGAACGAAAAGTAGCATGCCTACATTAAGGTATAAAAATAATGTTTTAGTTAATAAATAGTGATGTTATCAACAAACGTGGAGTTGCATTACCATGTAAAAATATCTAATTGCATTTTTGCCTAATTTCTGTCGGATAGAACCTAACTTTTTTAAGGAAATACCGCCGAAAAAATTTGATGGTATTCAAACTGAAGATTCCGATGTTAAAATGAAGACAACGTTTCAATAGATCCTTGAAGTAATTTTAAAATGAGATATTATTCACACACATTATTTCCATTTAAAAAATAATTTTCAAAATAAAGCCGCAAAGCCATATTTCATTATCATAGTACCACTTATTAACTAAAACGTTATTTTTACACTTTAATGTATGATAATTTTTATTCTTTTAGGTCTCTCTCACGTTTAAAGTTAAAGGGGGAGAGATACTTTAGAAGCGCCATGCATACAAAAAAGTACCGTAAACCAGGGCTACTTAGACATAGTTTGAGAGGTTTTTCTTAGTTTTACAAAAAATTAAGACGTTAACTGGAACTCACTGTAGCTTATCAAACCAATAGAACTTTTAGCTTTAAAATCTATAAGAAGTGACGCCCCTTGGACTCCCAGATTTTTTATTTTTTTTTTTTTATTTAAAAAGGTGTCAAAGTAACCTCTAGTCCGGGGTTAGTTTTTTTCA
This sequence comes from Rosalia funebris, assembly GCA_037954035.1. Classification (NCBI taxonomy): domain Eukaryota; kingdom Metazoa; phylum Arthropoda; class Insecta; order Coleoptera; family Cerambycidae; genus Rosalia; species Rosalia funebris. The sequence continues at coordinate 3,584,848 of JAZFAV010000001.1, forward strand.
TAGCATTATTGTTGAATAGAAGTCAAAGTTAAAAATAGTACGGGTTTATTTTTTTTAACAAAAAATATATATAATTCAACGTTTTGTAATTATTTAAAGGGCAAAACATAATAAAAAAGTCTTTGAATAAAAAAAGTCAAATATTTATTTAAATAATTTCTTACTCATTAATAGGACTTTGGTTACAACCTTATAATCAGTCTTTTGTCAAAATCAGTCATTACAAATAATTAATAGTCTTATTATTATTAACAATCTCTTAGAAATAATTAAACTTAATCAACATTTACAAAAATAAAAAGTAGCCTGAAGAAAATTAGCCTAAATCTTCACATCGCTCACACTCGTAAGGCAATTTTTTAGACCCTCTACTACAAATGCCACATACCCACTGGAGACAGGTAATGGAGCATATTCAGTCTTTTGTTGAAATATAGTGATTGTAATCATATTTGCAAATTATGCAAAGGTTAGTCTCGTCTCTATTTTTCTTCATCTCACAAAGTGGGATGTTTTGAACTTCAGATGAACTAGAATTATCATAAATATTTTTCGCCTTGTATTTTATTCTTTTCTTTGAATTGGGTACAGATCCAGCAGGCCTTTGGGAAAGTCCAGAAGTTGATGCAGTTGTTGGAATATTATCTTTATTTTGCTCAATTGCTTACTTCTATTGCTACTCTTCGTTTTGCACCGAAATGGCTTCCTCCTCGTTTTGCTCAGAAACTGCTCCCTCTTGATCTTGCCCAATAGTCGCTTCAGCTTATGTTGCCTCAAAAGACTGTACTTCAACATTAATTAATTGAGTTCCTGGTCTGTGGAGAATTTTTTTACCTCTTCTGTGGCGCAAAGATCTTCTCTCTTCCTGATTCTTGTGTCTGCTCCGGCGGAAACTTACCCAGCACAGCTTGGGGATCAAATGGATAAAGTCCGCAAGATCTGAAGGAGCTTTGCAAATTATTGTTTAATTTGGGAGTAATAGCATCTATTAACTTTTTCAATAACAATGGAAACTGCTCTTTTGATATCGACCCCTTTCTTCTAGATTCTTGCCTCCATTTATCAAGAACTTTAAGACGTGGATTTACTCAGAGCTATTTACCATCATGCACATCCAATAATTTTAACGACACTAAAGCCATGGCGCATGGCGGTTCGATATCGCTTGTAAACTAACAACCTCATAAGTCTCGGTTACAGGTTTTATGTAAATTATTAACAAATAAACGAAGAATGACAAGATAGTCGAGATACAATAGTGAAACAACAGCTCTAGCTAAACCTAATCCACATACAACTAAATACGATTAAAGAACTATGTGAGAATTTAATAAGATAAACGTTCAGAATGATCAGGTTATTGTATGTAATTATTATAAAAAAATCAACGCCAAGGTAAAATTTATTCAATATCATTAAACAAGTAGACAATAAGCGAGAAATGGCAGATATAAAGAATGCGTTTATGTTACGTTGTTTATTTCATTGTCGCAAAACACAAATAAATAAATTACATAACCATTCAGAAATATACTGAAAGTGCTCTACTAACCCTTAAATTTAAAATATTTTTCAGTCTATTAGGAATTATTTTTAATAAAATCACGCAACAATCTAAATGTTTGCTTCTTAGAACAGATAAGACCATTTGGGCATACGTTGGTCAGTCAGAAATCACAATAACCATATTACCTCAAGTTTTACAATTTTAGTGTAAAGTATGCCTACATGTAAAATAAATACATGGCCTGGAGTGTAATCCATCCCATATACATAGAATAAAGTGTATTATACTATATTGTGTTCATATTACTTTTATACCTAAGGTATATTAAATTTAATACAAAATTGGTACCCTTATAATGGCGTAACATTTACTAACTACAACATTTTTTTTACTTTTACCAGATACAATGAAATATCTATTATTGAATTAAACAATTTTCACAATATTCAAAGTAGTAACGGTAAGGCTTTTACCCCGACAGATTTTGAGCAATACACAATAAAAGTTTTTGAGTGTATTATTTTTATAGTTAAGAAGTATATTTAACAAATATATGCATGTTAGAGCTATAATAACTTCTCCCTAGATTGAAATTCAATGTTTATTCAGGTTAGGATTCATTATTTCTGTAGCTATGAATGAATTTAAATTCCCCAAGCTAAATAAATGCCTCAAAGATGAGAAAATGCACACTTTTTTAATATTTTAAATAACACGATATAACTAAAATAATTCTCTTATGAAATACTATTTTATTATGTATTGTGAACGTATTCTTTATTTTGTTTTCTCTGGCTTTGAAGATTACATTGTTTTTTTCTTGAGACAAACTAATGATTTAATTTATTTATAATAAGTAAAGTTTTGTAACAAATAAAGGAAATATTTAGTCTAACTTTAAGTTCATGTGAATAAAACTTTTTTACTTTCATTTAATAAACATGTTAAAACAATATAATTTAATATAATGTTACTTTGACAAAATCTTGTTCTTAAGAAAGGTTTGTATTGGAATTTAATTAAATTCTTTTTTATCATGTTGGAAACATGATAATAAAAACATCTTAAACTCCCATAGTCATTCAAATTATAGAAATCAGTTACTAAATTCCAATTCTAAAAAAGAACTCAATAAAGCTGGCAAGGACTTAAACGAACTAATAACAACTGACAAAATAAAAGGATTCAAGGATACCTGCGAAACCTAGATGCAACCGAGAGAACTGAATATTCATTATGGAAGGCCACAAAATAAACTAAAACGATACCGTGCAAGACGCAAATCACTTGAGATAACCAAAATGAGATAACCTCTGTGTTAGAGGACCCATACCAATTCGAATTACCAAATATAAAGTTTACCAAAAGTGAGATCAAAAACGTCATCAAAAATACAAATCCTAAAAAAGCACCCGGATATGATCTCATTGCAGGTGAAATTCTACAAGAATTACCAGACATTAGGTTCTTATTCCTAATACAGGTATTCTAATGCAATCGTAAGAATTACCTACTACATATCGAAATGGAAAGTAGCTCAAATCACCATTAGGCCGTGTTCAGACGGTAGTCTAGTGGTAGGCTCGGCCTACGTAGGCTTATGGGGGACAAAGCGCATCCCGTCTGAACAGCCCCAAGAGTCAAGCCGTAGTTACCTCTCCGTTCCATCCTTCACTTTACGCAGTTGCGAGTAGAGAATGGCTCTCACAAAAACAAGCGTTTTGGCAAATTATTTGATAGAAGAAATCGACAAGTGTAAACATTTTATTTTTATTTCTATTACTTTAATCATTTTATTGGAAGATTCGCTAGACCCTAGGTTCCATAACGCTGGCTTCTTCTTTATAGAGATTATTAGTTCCTCAGTGTCGAAAAAACTCATTTTGGATTAACGCAATTAAACTTAAAGACCAATAGAAACACAAGAATCCAGGAAATATAGTGTGAACGCGACGAATAACTGTAAGCAAGTGACTACCGTCTGAACAGAATTTCGAGGCTCCGTGTAAATAAATGGAATCTGCAGTACCTGTTGACTTCCAGACCAAGCAGAGTCAAGAGGTGCTGACTACGCCCCCTCGTGCCTGCGCTGGTCAAGTGCTGCTGCTTTCCTCCGTCTGAACGGTCGCCCTAGGCGCAATGATATTGGCATGGAACTGCTCTCCTTTCTTGACTAAGCGAATCAGACCGTAGGCTGAAACTACCACAAGACTGCCGTCTGAACACGGTCTTATAGTCAAACAAGGAAAGTAATCAGAAGAAGAAAAGTCCGACATATTAGTATCCTACTAATAGCCTGAAAAATTTTCGAAAAACTATTACCAAGCAAACTTACCCCTTATCTTAAATATTCTTAAGCTGATACCAACGCACCAGTTCGAATTCCAACAGAAACACTCGATATTTTATGTACTCAACAAGTACATAAAATAGTCAACATAATTCAAGAAGACATGGAATATAAAAAGTACTGCTCAGCAGTTTTCTTGGATGTCAGGCAAGCATTCAAGAAGGTCTGGCACGCAGGCCAACTATATGAGTTAAAATGCAAACTACCCGATAACATTTCGGTATAATAATACCGAAATATTATCTGGAAAACAAAACCTGCAGAGTGAAATTTGAAAATGACTATACTGATCTACAACAAATTGGGGTACCACAAAGAAGCGTTTTGGTTCCAACCCTTTACTAACTGTATACAGCAAATGTATAACAGCCACCTTTGCTGATGACATGGCAATAATAGTATCCAGCAAAAGCGTAACTACAGCTTCTGAAATCTTAGAGGAAAATCTATACATCACACAAAAATGGATGAATAAATAAAAAATTCAATCAACGAAGACAAATCTGCACGTATAATATTCACATCTCGCAAGAGTATATGTCCCCCTGTAACTTTGAACAAAAAAGAAGTCCCGGAAAAGGAAGAGGTTATATACCTTGAGATGAATCTTGACAAAACAGTTATACACAAAAAGAAAGCAACTCGGCGTTAAATAAAGGCAACTGTAAAATATCCGAACATTCAATCAATTAAAAACTTCTAATATATAAGATCATAATTAAGCCCATATGGACATATGGAATTGAATTATGGGGAACAGCCTCTTCCTCAAATATTGAAATAAGACAGAGAGATAACAGAGATTTTCATCGAAAACTCTGTTACCCCTACTAAACGCCTCATGGTTTACTACGAACCAAGCAATACACTGAGACAATATGATACAATACTAAGAGATATGTACTACATATACGTTAAAGAAGAAACATATAAGTGCGCGAGAAGGTATAAAGAGAGACTACAACTTCACCCTAACATTCTGGGGAAGAATCTTATGACACCGATTGGAACCACCAGAAAATTAAAACGCAGATTTTCTATTGACTTACTGTTAAAGGGCTGTGTCTAGTTAGTGTTAAGAATTGGCAAGATATTGACAAGAATAGTCATCACGATTAAATTGAAATAGGGAATTTGTCATTGAAGAATTACCCATAGGCCAATTGTATGTACAGACCTATTACTTAATATCTCCTCTATTAAAGTTATATATACATTGTAATATAATTAGGAACCAATAAAAAAATTTCTTATATAACAGATATATTAGTATTCTACTATTATCATTATACCAATCTTCAACAATTAAAAACAAATAATAGTATCGAAAAAATCTATCAAGACGTCAAAAAGGTTCCTTTCAGAGAAGTAACACATAAAATAAAGTATACATAGTTTATTTCATCTCTATTTGCCAAATAAGGAACCCCAAACGGCTCTTGTCACATACCGTGGCTTGTTTTATGGCTAGGCTCAGGCAGACTGTTCCGTTTATCGGCAAAATAAGAGAGTTTTGTATTTGGCAAATAGCAATGAATAGTAAGCGAATGTGAGTGAAAAAATATGCAAGTGATTATATAGACATAATTGCTGAAACACAGCGTCGATAAAACTGGCAGTAACAATCAAATATGCATAATCTACGTCAGTTTCACAACAATAATCCTTGGTTCTTCAAGTTGTATATATACAAGATTTAATGCATTTCTCGGCACATAAACGGTTGGAAACTTCAATCGCTCCTCGATTAATTTCGATTCTCAAGTTTTATACCATCTTGGCGCGCTTTATTTCAATTTGCAGTGTTTCGGTTCCGGTACCTATCCGCTGTTTATTCGTGACAATTATCTGTTCTACTTTAAATCCGTATTATTAAACAAGTGTATCCATTAGTTAGTGTTTTAAAAAAGAAGTATAGTCTAATATATTTATATCCTGTTTAAAACTTTGAAGAAATTTAGGTAAGTTATATAAAATTCAATTAGTTTAAACTAGAAATTTCTTATAAGTTCCTGCATAATGAAGATTCCTGAATAATTCAATAAAGTATATCTCATATGTTCCACTAAAATTATTAACATAATTTCTACTTTAATATTGAACTTATGTCTATCTTAAATTACATAATATAAAAGTTCTTCAAATACATTTACAACTCTAATTCGCAGGAATGAAATGCCTATTATAAAAACACAGGTATGTAATTCTTCTGCAGAGACAAATCGGAGAAAATGTACAATGTATGTCAAACAGTTCACGTCAGATAAATCACTATATTAATGTTAAAAGAAAAATACCATTTACTTTGTTAATACCTGATAAAAGTACTATAATATGGACTTACGTATTAGGGTATGGTAACTATGTTGATATATTTATTACCTTCTCCTTGAAAATAAGGAATGCATGCAACTTCCATAAATCGTCGATTCGTAGTTAACTGGTTTTTAAGTTTATTGATACAATAAAAGTTACTCAATAAAACGTTTCATAATTTAAAAGGCATTGTTAATACCAATGAACAGAAATTTACCAAATAAAAAAAGTATGTTGACTTTTGTATTTAATTTCCAGTAATAGCTACTTTTCATAGTGTCTTAATATTACGATTTATTTATATTTAAATTATTAGGAATATTAGGTATTCCTCGGGGAAAGAGAATATATGGCGACATCTCTTTGTCTTTGTGCGTAACTACGTATAGGACACCAATTAACAGAAAACTTATACATCTCGTAAGAAAATAAATGAGTATAGATGGCGAAAGTATCAAGATTGTAAAATTATTACATAACATAAATGAGCAAATAAATGGCAAACTCTTACCACAAAATAAGAAAGTTACTATAAACGCTAGATGGTAGGTAGCAACACGTACTATAATTCCTTACTGTTATACCATTGAGAAAATAGTGTAACTCTGAGATACCTGCGATACATTCCCCTGAAAAATCGGGAATAATAATGATTCCGGGAATAATGAGGGTTAATCATGCTCTTAGTCTTAGTGAAAATTGTCGCATCCTTCCAGTGTCCAAGAATATAATTAACTCTAACATTAATTTAGTATTGCCTGTATTTCAAGGAAACTTTTGAGACTCATTATTTTTTTTTCCATATATTTTGATGGTGTTAATTTGATTGAAAATATTGCAGCGAATATCTTGAACGATATTCTGCAAGGTGTCAGAACACTGAAGAACACCAGCAACATCCTTTGTCTCCAAGACACTGTCGACCATATTTTTCACTTCGAATCAACTCTCCTGGTCTATATTTGAATTATCCAAATATGCAGCGATTTGGAAAAACAGGTCTTCTTAAGGATTCATCTATAACTATGGCCTACTAAAATGCAATAAATAACTATAAGAGTTAGAGATATTATTTGCATACTAGAGGAAAATTCATTTTACTTAAATTATCACATTTTAAAGGACTTATCAGTTACTATACTACTTAACCTAATAAAAGTTAAATTTAAAACCAATTTTTCTAAAACATTCTGTATGATAATAAATGATGGTAAACATGGCTCTATTTGATAATATTGAGATTTTTGTTTCTCGAGATATAACCAAATATATTATTTTCATAAATCGATCTTGCACCCTTTATAATTTCCTACAATCCTGTTACAACAAATTCCTAAAATATTTTAAGTTTAAGCGAACCTTCAATATAACTATTAAGGGTACTTACAGGAATTCGACCTTAGGCTATATTTGTAATACTAAATTTAATCTTCTAATTAAAAATTAAATTGACAGGAGTATTTGCGATATTTTATTGCTTTTAGAATCTATCTGTAACATGAATTACCTTCAACTAAACAGATTTCTTTTCAGAAAATATACAAATTAATCGACTCTAAACATTTACTGATGTATATATTACCGCTATAAATACCAACAGTTATGTCGAAATGTCCCTGGTGTTATAATAGATTTAAAATAAATGTATTTCTAGATCAAAGTGCCAGCAAGCATATTAACCTCATAATACATATTAACCCAATCGCTTAAACGCAGAATGAGAGTTACGTGATTTATATACATACATATATGATTGGTTATTGGTCCCATTAAATCATTTGAACTATTTTTGACACCATACAATACATATGAAATATATCTTCAAATGAAGGAATTGCGTAACAGAGATGATAAATTCCAGGATCCATTCAATTTATCCTTTGACAATATTTTATATAAAATAATTAATTTTATTTTTGCAGGTTAATATTAACCACTCTGTGTGTATATTCTATTTGTACTTAACCAGATAATTGCCAAATGTTTTGCATTAAATATTCTATTACTATTAAACATCATTTACTTATCATAAAACATTAAGATCTTCCTGCCTATGAGAGTACCGAAATAAATTTACGTGAACCATAAATCCATCACTACCTTCTGGGATCTGGAAACTGGAAATGATGGAAGGCTGGTTCAACTAAATATACAGTACTTAGACTCCATTAGATTCTATAAAGGGGAGGACTGACAGAGTCCACATGCACTCAGGTCACTATATCGGCTCCATTATGTTACCTCCAGCAGTACTGACCTGACTTCCTCAGCCATCTCACTTGCGCAAAAGTGTTGAAAAAGTTAACTCGGTGATAAGCGACTGAGATCGAACGAATCCGGCCAATAATTCCCCGAATTAGCTCTTCGTTTTATTGAAAGTACAGGACAGCTCTTTAAAATATGTTCTGTAGTCTCATCATCCAGATTACATCCTCCACACCTAGGAGTGACAGTACAGTCCATAACATGGAGATATACTGCCCCATTAACTATCCTACTTTAATTCATATTCTTCGTTATTATATTCGTATTCATTGCTTCAAATAAATTGAAGCAATGCTTTGCTAATTTACTACAAAGTGCAGTTAAAAGTATTTTTGCTTGTAATGTCAACCAAATTTGGTTCTGCCAAAATAGATGTTTTGATAGTCAAAAAAACAAAACGGTCACATAGTATGTACTACACAGTTTCATCATCCTGTTCACATTTTCCATCATTCAACTTCATCTTATGAAGATATTTCCTCGTCCGACAGTGTTCAGTTTGTATTTCTATCATAAGACGTATGTTTTTCCTAGATATTGTCAAGGTCAGTACTGTACTTCGGTTAGAGTATCTTAAGAATTTCCTAGTCAACTGACAGGCTTCTATTTCATCCCACAATTTCTTAAATTTTTTATGCATGTTATCTCTATATACTTGTTTTATTACGATTAGTGATGTACAGATCATTATGGTATTTCCATACTGATGAGGTTTTTATTTTATGCTTGCAAAGATTTCGCCAGCCATGATTGCCCAGATTCAGAGTAGATTTGAATTAATTTATTAAACATGGTGGTTAGAGCTATTATGAAATAAATATCCAATTGTAATAAACATAACATTACCTCCATTGCTCTGGCTGGTGTCGCCCGCATAGCTCCTTCTGCACTTGACTAAGTTCCGGTTAAGGTTATTACTTATTGACCTATCATACATAGCTCCATATATTGTCATCAGCCTTATAATGAAAGTGTTTATCTACATAATAACTCTGGATTCTAGTCCGTAAATTTTCCCTACAATTATTTTTATTTTATTTTATTTATTATGCTATTCTGCAGGTCCCTAAACCCAATTACAGAATAGGAAATAAAATAAATACAAACTAAACAAATATGTAAAGGAAATAATATATCATTACTAAGGAAGCAAATATACATAAACCCATATTATACTTGTAAACTTAATACAAAGCGGTAAGAAGTTTAAAAAGGATTATAAAATATAAAATTTTATGGCATCAAGGCTGCGGTTGAAATATCTATGCGATCATGAAATTCGTTATAAGTTGAAGACTTAATATAAAGAGATTTTTATTCCATTTGCATCAGGAACATATAAGTCGCAAATCGAGAAAGGAACCACCAAACCGCCAAGCGATTATCAAAGTAGTTCCCGAATAGCAAGGCTATTACATAATTGCTATAGGAAACAAATACTCCTCGGGCTAAAGCTCCGCCAGTCATTGAATTATACCTAAAAGCGATCCTCGACCCCTTTCTCGTGATTCTGCACGATCAGATAAGGTTTTAAAAAATAAAACCCGCCACAGGATTCGACATCTGTCTCGGATTGGAACCGAACGACATACAGCTGTTTCGAAATTATTAGGTCTCATCAGTGCCGTACACGGTACGCTGATCCAGGATAAATGCCCAAATGAAATCTATGGGGTATATATCTGTATCGATACGATCTGTCAGTAACATATAAGTCGGAAATCGACACGAGAACATGAAAAAGGGGTCGAGGATCGCTTTTAGATATAATTCAATGCCTAGCGGGGCTTTAACCCGAGGAGTAGTTGTTTCTTATAGTGATTATGTAATAGCTTTGCTATTCGGGAACTACTTTGATAACCGCTTGGCGGTTTGGTGGTTCCTTTCTCGATTTCCGACTTATATGTTACTGACATAGATCGTATTGATAAAGATATATACCCCATAGATTTCATTCGGCATTTGTCCTGGATCGGCGTACTGTGTACGGCACTGATAAGGACTAATAAGTTCGAAACAGTTGTATGTCGTTCGGTTCCAATCCGAGACAGATGTCGAATCCTACCTGTGGCGGGTTTTATTTTTTGAAATTCCATTTGTAGTTAAATCGAATGAGTTTGTCGCGATGATTTTCTGCGGACATAAAATTATATGCAACACTATCTTGCTGCCCTTAATGGTATTATGAATCGATCAATAAAGGAAGATCAAATAGACTGCTTTAAAGCGATCTTGTAATGTTGCTAATGAGAATCTTGATAAAAGATCAGACTTGGGAAAACCAATAGAAGGATATGCGCTATCTAATTCAAGTCATATTTCGATAATTTTCCCAGAAGTTGTTCTAAATTATCTATGTGCACCTGATATTAAAGATACCATATTATAGAAGCATCTTCCAAATTTGATCGCACTATCGAATTGTAGAGTACCTAATCGAAATTTTAATAAGATATCCAAGATATTGATACGATTTTTTAGTATATAATTAAAGTGTGAAATAAATGTCCATTTTATATCAAATATCAAATTCAAATCAGTGAATGAAAACTTATTTAGGAAGTATACTGTCTTCAAGTTTACTATCGTGTTCTGTTTAGTTGTTATAAACAAAACATTACATTTGATGATATTAAGAGACGAAGTGGTGATTACACACCTTCCTTGGACTGGAACCTTCTTGGGACCATAATTTGTACACTTAATATTTTAGAACATGTGAGAACCCCAGCAACTAACGATAATGGAATGTTCCTGTCTGTTAGTTCTAACTAAATATTTGGTAAGATTGTTTTATTATGCGTACCTTCTATGTCCATAAATACACTCAAGGTGGATTATTTATTGTCCAAAAATGTTTATTCCAAATAGCAACTAAATGGAGAATAGTGCCGATGGATTTTCTTGGAGTGTATCGATATTAATGTGCTCTATATGAAATATATTTAAAACGTTTTCGGTAATTTTTTTGTCATCATCATGAGGTCATCAGTCTTAAGACTGGTTGGACGCTAACCTCCAGCTTCTCCTATCTTGTGCTAACCTATGCATTTCGCTAATTGTGCTACAACCTACATCCCTTACTAATTGCGAGCAGTAGTCTAATCTAGGCCTACCTCTGCCTTTCTTCACTCCTATTTCTGCCTCCAAAATATCGCAGACTATTCCCCCAAGTCTCAGCAAGTGGCCTGCCATTCTATCTCGGCTCTTTTTTAAGTTTTTCCACATACTTCTTTTCTCGCCGACTTTCTCTAATACTTCTTCGTTTGTAACCCTATCAGACCACGGTATTTTCATCATTCTTCGGTAACACCACATCTCAAAAGCTTCTAATTTCTTCCTACTTGCTTCCCCTACCGTCCAGGTTTCGCAACCGTATAGTGCCGTGCTCCATACATACGTTTTCAAAAATCTCTTCCTTGTTTCTAAGTTTACTACCCCGGAGCATAAAAGTGCTTTATTTTTGTTAAAAGCTACTGGACCCTGCGCTATTCTTTGTTTTATATCTTTATCGCTTCTTCCATCCCAATTTATTTTACTTCCTAAATAAGTGAAGTTTTTAACTTCCTCCAATCTTTCATTATTAATTTGTATTTTCGTTTTTACTTTGCTCTGGCGCCCTCTGCACACAAACACTTTAGTTTTGTTTTTATTCACCCTCATTCCGTATTCCTCTGTCAACACTGCCTCTATTTTTTATGTATATACTAAAATATATTTACTATAAAATAAGTTAAAAATAGGTAAAAGGCTAGGTAAAATGCTATAAAAATATGTTATGTTATAAAATAGTACAAAATATTTACATGCAAAATATATAAAAATTCTATTTTGTCTCAAAGTAATTTAGGCTATGATAACATGTTATGTTCTAAAATAATACGATGACAATAAACAATAAAAAACATATCCCCTAATTTGACACAGCCTAAATGATTCTGACTAATGAATATAAATTCTCAATATCGCCAATATTTAAGATTAATATACATGCCCTCATTGCCCTCCATGATTAATATACCGAATTCTCTGAATTAAATTATTTCTCAATAATCATCGACTCTTTCCTAAGAAGGGCATTTTATTTTTCATCATAAAAAATCTTTACAATATGTATTTCTCATCTCTGAATTTTAATATAGTCCTGAGAAAATTGTAAATCATCCTGAACATTAATTTCATAGTTGCTCATGTTAATGTCCCTTTCTGTAATAATATTATATCCATTAGTTTCAAGGAACTATACGTTCAGTATTGTAGAAAACGTTATGAAGTAATGTTAGATTGTCTCTTGGAGGTGTGATAGGTCCTCATCCAGATTATAGATATTCCATTAAAATATGATGACACTATAAAATCAAAGTAATTTATTCAAATATATTAACTAATAGCTATGAAATATGTCATTTTTGTCAGTGTTTAGTCAATCTTTAAGATGTATAGTATCATTTCATTTAAATATTGCCAGTATAACTTTCGGATTAGGCAGAAGGGTATAGCTAGTGTTTGATGTTTGAGGCACCACTATTTCTATAACGTGAGGCATTTACCTCATAATATAGAGAAAGGATAACGAATTTACTTTATCACATTAAGTTTAGTTCTTAATGCAATCAACTATACACAATTACTTAGAACGTATGACTTAGAGCTAGAATACTAGAATACACTATTTGGGGTGTTACATATAAATGCACTAGATTCACTCTTAGTTAATTATAGTTATCTATTTTGCATTCTTTTGCCTTCATTGACCCCAGTCGACTGCTTCTCTATACATCAAGCTAACCCCTATTTTATCTTTAAAAGAGTCTAAATTATTTGGCCTATTATTATGGGAAACTAACGTTACTAAACCCCTTAAATAGGCCCATACGAATGTAGCAATAAATAGAATATTCGAATACCTGGCTAGCCATTAAAAATACCTCAGGCTATGTAGACATTAGAACCAAAACATGCTATAGGTTCACACACAGTTATCTCAACTGTGGAGAAGGACTCACGATTGGTAACTTATTCGCATGCCTCTCATTTTATGGGGAAATTATGTTTGGGATTCACTGCCACTATCAATTTGAAATGACGTAATATAAATCGAGTCGACGGTCGGATCTATCATCTAGTCGGTGAGAACCACTCCGCCTGTTTTCACCCTTACACCCTTTGTCTGTGCATACCCAAAACATACAATTCCAAGCACAGTTTGGCTGGAAATATATCATTTGAATATTCTTTTGCGGTAACGCCATGGTGTGAAAAAGTATCATTTACCTTGAATCATATATTCAGTAAAAACTACAAATGCGATAATTATTCGAATTTGCAATATTAGATATATCTAAATTTATTAATATTTGTCTATAATGATACAGTCCAACGCTGCTTGATGTTGTGGGCACACTTGGCTTTACATAAGCCTATTAACAACCGTGATGGTATTTGTATATATTAGTTTTAAGTTTTGTAAATATTAGGAAGCAGGCACCCTTGTATATTCTGCTAGTACTCGGAACTAGGACACATATCTTTCTCAGGGATAAAAATGTGATTATCCCCGGCAATAAGTTACGTTATTTACTTTGGCTTTTGGGATAAGTTTTCATACAAGTCAATTCCCGCAACCCGCCTGGAAATATTGTTTCCTCTTTCGGTACTAGCTTGCTCCCTATTTATTTAGGTCAAATAAACTTAGCTATATAACAAAATAACCACTAGCAATATTTCGCTACACACACCCCGAAGACCGCTTTAATGGCTAATGATATTTATCCAGGAAATTATTATTTTAACAGTCTTCGTAAAAAAAAACTGCACAATTTCGTCCAGATATAGAGAATTGGTCTTATCTTAACCGCTAAATTCGTAATAATAATTCAAATAATAATATTTAGGTATTAAAATGATTCTCTTGTCTCCTCGTTACGCCTGCTGAACAAAAAAAAATATTTTCTCGGGTCATGATTATTGAATATTCTTATTGTTAGTGTTACAGAGTTCTTGAACAGCAACTTTGACCAGTCAAGCATTATGTAATAACTACCACATAAATGCTTACAATTAGTATGATTTTACATATAATTCAACAACTTAATGTTATTTTATATTCACATATGCTCATTGTCAGTCATAATGTTAACCCTGCGTTAGGCGCGTGGGTGACAGGAGTCAACCACTACTACATTTATGGTCTTCAAAACTAATTGATGGAGTTGTGAGATTCCTCCCCCTCCATATGCCTTCCTAAAATTGTGTAATGAATTCTTGCCACGTGTTATTTGTGTTAAATTCAGTGTGAGGTTGTTGTTATAGCAGCGCAAGAGTGTCTAGTTGATAGTCGTCACCCGCGTGCCTAACCACGTTATAATTTACAACCAAAGAAAATACCCAAGTTTCTTTATAATTGAGTGCTACTACATCATAATTTAACATTTTCACTGAAGATAATTTTAATTGAAAAACTGTCACAACAAAGAAAAGGAAAACTGAATATAGCGATCCCAACGAATGGCTGGAATGGTTTGCCGAACTTAGCGACGCGACGAAAGCGATGATCAACTAGCAGATGAGGATGAGGAAGATCATGTCGAGGAAAATATAAATGAATCTCAATTGAACAGGAAAATAGTGATAGAGAAGAAGATATTGACCATAAAAAAGTGAAGATAAACTTTATTTTTTTTAAAGATAATGTAACAAAATGGATAAAATATCCTCGATATCCATCAAATATTAGGACCAAGTCTTATAATTTAGTTGCTCGTTTGCCCGTATCAAAAGACAAAGCGCTTGAAGGTCGAGATGAAATATACATTTTTGGCCTGTTTTTAGACAACTCTATTTTCAAAATTAGAACCACATGCACAAATATATTTATCGATAAAGTTCGTCAAAATTTTTCTTGCGAAAGGGATGTTAGATGGTAAATTAGACGGGATACATTAGGTGAAAGGGTAAAAAGGGTTGATTTCATAAAAAAAACTGAGCTAGGAACTTTTGAAACCTCAAATTGTTTGCCGTTCGACAATTGAAGCACTTCCACGAGAAATTCGCAGGCGCCCAAGGCTATTTATAAACTCTCCAGAACCAGTCCTCTAGGAGCTACCCAGGGCATTATCACGTGGAAGATGTTATGAATGTTGATGATCTCGTGATCGTACAACACGACGTTGGTGTACAAAGTGTACTATAAGTGGGCATGTGCTTACCATTTATAGATATTTGCAATCAGTGTTTAGAATATTGAATATTTTACATGTATTCTAATTGTTTTTTACTTTAACCTGAAAATGGTAATTAATTTTTAATTTATGAATACAATCTTATTTTCACATCATGCTTGTGTTTGTTTTTGTTGTCCATTTCGTTTGTAATTTCTTTTTAATAAAATATGACAATTCGGTGACACCTATCTACCACGCGCCTAACCACGTCAGTGTAAAGCACGCGCCTAACGCAGGGTTAATGTTGTATCCTGTTCAGAATCCTAGCGCAATATGCAACACTTTCTAACCTAATATTTACAGATCTTAAACTTTTATATACAAATAATACATCTAACACCAAAACTAAGTATATGTGAGGATCCATTTGTCCACATTATAAATATATATTAACATACATGTGCAGTTATTAGACCTTTAGTAATAAATAAATTTTCATTTCTGTTTCGTCTTCAAAATAACAAGATTTTTATATAACTGAACTGCTTAATGGATAACAAACTAATTCTTACTACTACGTTTTTATATTTAACGTTGTTTCTTCCGATTTTATTGGTTGCGTGTTATATCAGTTCGTCACGAAATCTTAAATGGTATACTACATACTACAATGCAAGAAATATTATTTCCAAACTTTTTATTAATGTGATAAATATCGGATCGTATTGAAGCCGAACTCTATAGAAAGAGGGTATATTTCTTAACGTATAAACCAGCTCTCACATAATTTAGTTCTCTTTATTTTGTATGTTTCTGTTATTTTGTATGTTTCTCTTTATCGGTAAGGATATTTTTCTGGATCAATAGCCACCATTGTAACTAAAGACCTGGTTACACAGTACGAGCTACTGACGTGACAGTAGACAGCTGCTGCCAGTGTATACTCGCATGATAGTAGCTCGACTGTTTTCTAATTGTTTTTTACTTTAACCTGAAAATGGTAATTAATTTTTAATTTATGAATACAATCTTATTTTCACATCATGCTTGTGTTTGTTTTTATTGTCCATTTCGATTGTAATTTCTTTTCAATAAAATATGACAATTCGGTGACACCTATCTACCACGCGCCTAACCACGTCAGTGTAAAGCACGTGCCTAACGCAGGGTTAATATTGTATCCTGTTCAGAATCCTAGCGCAATATGCAACACTTTCTAACCTAATATTTACAGATGTTAAACTTTTATATACAAATAATACATCTAACACCAAAACTAAGTATATGTGAGGATCCATTTGTCCACATTATAAATATATATTAACATACATGTGCAGTTATTAGACCTTTAGTAATAAATAAATTTTCATTTCTGTTTCGTCTTCAAAATAACAAGATTTTTATATAACTGAACTGCTTAATGGATAACAAACTAATTCTTACTACTACGTTTTTATATTTAACGTTGTTTCTTCCGATTTTATTGGTTGCGTGTTATATCAGTTCGTCACGAAATCTTAAATGGTATACTACATACTACAATGCAAGAAATATTATTTCCAAACTTTTTATTAATGTGATAAATATCGGATCTTATTGAAGCCGAACTCTATAGAAAGAGGATATTTTTCTTAACGTATAAACCAGCTCTCACATAATTTAGTTCTCTTTATTTTGTATGTTTCTGTTATTTTGTATGTTTCTCTTTATCGGCAAGGATATTTTTCTGGATCAATAGCCACCATTGTAACTAAAGGCCTGGTTACACAGTACGAGCTACTGACGTGACAGTAGACAGCTACTGCCAGTGTATACTCGCATGATAGTAGCTCGACTGGCCGCGACCGGTCATACGATGAGAGTAGCTGCTGTGACACAGGTAAGCAGGTATTGCCCGAGAGACTGCAGTCAAGTGTGAATTTCGTTATGTGCAAATGTACCGAGCATACAAGCTACTGACATTTCGCAAAATCGTGCGAGTTGACGTCCAAGTCGCATGCGAGCTGCTGCCTTGTGGGTGGTGGGGGAAGGCGATGGGCGAGTAAAAACAAAAAATGTTGAAGTAACTCGGATGCAAATTACTGACCGACTCGCACATGATAGTAATTCGCATGAGGCGGTCATACAGTGCGAATAGCTGTACTGCAGTAACTGGCCAGGTCATATGCTAGGTCGCACTGTGTAACCAGGCCTTAAGTTTCGATCAGTTTCATTTAAAATGTACCATCGTCACTGAAAATTTTGCATGAGAGTCGCATCAGTTTATGCATGTTACGCATCTGTATGTACGTATGTATGTAGTTTGCATGTTTTGCATCTGTATGTACGTACATGTTCCCTAATTTTTGACCACAATACTAACAAAAAATTTACTATTCTACTTATAATTTCTAAAGAGGCTTTGAGAATTGTGGTAGTGATTTAAACTTCAATTGGTTGTCGATAATGATAACTTTATTGATGAACACTGTATTAAATAAATAATAAACTATTTGTTTAACGCTATAATTTATTTTTAAAGTGTGACTCGAATTTATTGATTGTATAAATCAGTTAAACAAAGTCTGTCATTTCAGTTTAGGTAGAGAATTGTGAACTGACAAAACAAATTTCTGGATAAAAATTATAAATTACACACCTAACAACAACTGAGTGAAGTTTAACAAATCCATAAATATAATCCATAAAACTACAATTTTGTTTTAAAATTCTATGCTTGTCAAGTATAATGTCAGTTTGTACATATCCATATAATTTCAAAATAAGGATGTCAATAAAATTATCATCTTCCTTCATGCAAGTTGTTAACAGCTACATATACATAAGTAAAATATTACGGTCGTTAAATATGAATACTATTCTTAAAATTAATTTTCGTAATCATAAATATTTCTTACAAAAGCTTTTCAGGAATGTGTTTTCCTTTTATTGTATAAAAAATATATTCTCGTTAAGATTATATTAATAGTAGCAATTCACAGGTCTGGGATGAAAAAATTGTAGTATATTTAACTAGTGGGTTTAACAGTATTGCTTGTGCTGATTACGGAAAAAATATCGAAAAAATTCCATCACCTCTAGATAAGTCACAAATTTCACCTGAAATTTTCTTATTTTCAGGGGTTTTCAGGTTCAGTATGCGTACGATTTTTCAATATTATAGCCTATATAAGTGGTAAATTTAATCTGAATTATGGAGCTTTCATGGTGAACAGGTTACTAAACAATGTGAGTATGTTATTTGCAAAAAAAAAATGTTTTTATTTTATTTATTTGAATAAGACAATGAATCTAAACTGGGAAATTCCAGTTCCTACTGGAACAAGCATGTCTCAGTCTGTCTGATCCCTCCCCAATCCTACGGTCTGCTAGACGTCGTGAGGGATGTAGTGAGCCATAACCTTGATTGCAGTCAGTGACTCAGTGTGGAGCTAGCTACTGTGGTGTACACATCAAACAGTTTTGTGCTATTTAGAAGAAATGGCTACTAGAGGATGTGTCAACTCTCCTAACTATTTTTGTTATATTTGTGGGTCTTATTCCGTCAAGAAGCAACAAAGGAACATTTCTAATTTTGTTCAGAAAGTGTATTTTGCATACTTTGGTGTTAAATTAGGGGACCAAGATAAATCTTGGGCTCCCCATATAGTGTGTTCTGTGTGTGTTGAAGAACTGAGGCTATGGTTTCAAGGTAAGAAGAAATCATTTCGTTTTGGAGTACCCATGATTTGGAGAGAGCCTAAAAATCACAGTGATGACTGTTATTTTTGTTCTTGTTCAGTACAAGGTTTCAATTTAAAAAACAAGGACATTTCATACCCAACCAACATACGTTCCTAAGAAGATCTTACTTTCACCACTTCATATCAAATTGGGGCTAATGAATGAAACAGTTTGTGAAAGCATTATCCAAAGAAGAAGAGTGTTTAAAGTATCTTTGTGAACAGTTTCCTGGTCTATCCGATGCTAAGCTGAAAGAGGGAGTCTTTGTTGGGCTTGGCATCAGAAAACTTTGGAAACACTAAAATGGAAATGGAAGAAAAAATGCCTGGAATTCATTTAAACTTGTTGTAACAGGCTTTCTTTGAAACAAAAAAGATCCAAACTACAAAACTTTGGTTGCTGAATTGTTACAAAACTACAAAATGTTGGGCTACAACATGAGTGTCAAAGTTAATTTCCTTCACTCACATCTGGACTACTTTCCAGAAAATCTTGGGGCTGTAAGTGAGGAACAAGGAGAACGTTTCCATCAAGATATAAAAGAAATGGAGCGCAGATACCAAGGTCGATGGAATATCAACATGATGGCAGACTACTGTTGGATGTTAAAAAGGAAAAATTCACAAGAACACAGCCAAAAAAGTACCAAAAGATGCTTTGATGGAAAAAGAAAACGTTTTTACAAAGACTTATAATAACTTTGCAACACATGTGCATCACTATTATGCTCATTTTAGCTAGGTATCGTTGTTTTTTTGCTTTTACTTCATGTTAAAATACTAAAAACAAATCCAAAATTTTCCGTTTTCTGTACTTTTTCCAAAAATTTCAACTTTATTTTGTAGGCAAGTCTTACCTGATACAAAAATACCAATGTCATTTTTGAAATTAGCGTAAAAAACTACATAAAGATCAGTTAACTAAATCAAAACAATTTTTAAAAAAGTTTTTTTGCAGACCTGTGTTATTGGTAGAGTAGTTATACTTAGACCACTGTACTTAGAGTCTAATTAGAGTTTATAAATCAATATACGGGTATTGAAAAATGTACTGTTTTCACCTTAGACGCAAAAACTAAAGTAGTTTAGACGACAAAAAAAAAACGTATAGAAACTATTACGTAGCAGTATATGTTCCATTTAACATAACTTCTAAAGTTGAACACACACGAAATACAATACAAAAATAACCTCCTCAACGCATTATTTCACTTCGACTTCATGTTAATTATTTTGTAATAAGTGGAAATACATGTCATAATTTTAATAATTATTTGTAAATAAACATAATATTACTAAACTTACGACACCATATGGTGCGGGAATATAAGGCATCCATAGACGACAGTATTTTGTAAGATAATTCAAAAGATTTAAAACTCTTTGAGGAGTAGAAATTCTAGGAAAATAAGATCCCAAGTGGAGCAACATTTTTTCTTTTATTTTTAAATAGTACAAAAAGTGTATGACTGATATTAAATATGCATTTCTAATATATAGGAAATATTTGTTTTTTATGTTGATGTATACTTTTTTAAATATAAGGTGGTGTCAAAAATATACCACCATTCCATTAGCAGCGTAAACTTATTATTGCACCAAGAATGTATTATGTCTTGAACTTAGTTTTATGAAATATATTTAAGATACATGATATCTCTGAAAACAAGATTTATTTTTAATTGAACATAGAGGAACCTGGCACACACAACAAATCCAGTCTGTGCGTACTTGTTTTTCTTTGTGTTACACAATGCACACCTTCTTCTAGAACTACGCTCTGGTAGATGCTTTGAAGAATTCAGTCTTACTTCAAGAGGGGTGAAGGGTTTAGACTTTTTTATTTGTATGGGTTCAGTTCATGCATAACTTTTTCTTATTTTCTGACAAACTAACTGTTCTGCCAACAAACCGTCTATTACACCACGACGAAAATATTTAACAGAAAGGTGGGGCAAACCTAATAATTTATAAATACAATATGAATTGACAACTGCAGCGTCTATGAAGTAAAAGAAAATTATATGCTACCATTTTTTACTGCGACGATCAATTTTGTAACTAGATAACAACTGGTCAAATTTGTCAAAGTAATTGATGCTTTGATTATAGTCAATAACTACAGCAGGACAAGGAATTTGTGTTACGTTATCATTCTTTTTCTTTCGTTTCACATCATTTATATTTTCTGGATCATGATAGTTAGAAATAATATGCACTGCTCTTTCGTCTTTCCACTTTATGGCTGTTATTCCTGTATTACTGATAAACCACTGATAGTCACCACGATTCAAAGTTCTATCTGGTTTGAAAATAGGTAAAAATTTACGTGACATATTCACCGTGGCTACAGCATGGATATTATTCTTCTTCAAATTTTCCATCAGTGGAACACTACAAAAAAAAATTATCGAAATACAGGATGTGATCCTTCCCATGGAAAGAGGCAGTGAGATGATTAATGACGCGACAGCCAAGGCTTTTTTTGGACTGTCTACCTTGCCTGTATACAAATCAAACTTTAGCAACCAGATTTGTCCGCGAGTATCCACACCTTGTAGTCCCGCTGTATTGGCTTTTTAGGCATATATTGTTTCAAGAAGCTACGCCCATTGAATTTTATCATTGATTCGTCGACGGCTATTTGTTGGTTTAGGAGTAAGCATTTTTCAAAATTTGTTAAAAATACATTCAGCAACGGACGTAATTTGAAAAGTTTTTCAAAATTAGGTGATGACCTATCAGGCATAACGGAATTATCAATTACATGTAAATGTGACAATAACCAGCTGAAATGTTTTAGGCTCATAAGACCACTAATATAAGGGGCGTTGAGATCAGGTGCATTGGACCAATAGTCCTTATAGATTGGAGAATGCCTTATGCCCATAAGTAAATTGATGCCCAAAAATGTATTCATTTCCCTTGTATTAGTCGGAATATAATTTTTTAATAACGCTGTTTTTCTTTGTTCGGCATACAAATTTGCTTGAAATACGAAGTGCTCAATAAATTCTTCTGTTACGAATTGTTGAAAAAGTTTATATGGCCTTGGATTCTCTATACTTTTTATAAAATCTGGTACACCATGACATGCAAATAGTGGAGCTGGCGCTGGTTTTGAATCTTTTCCCTATACTGGTGGTTTATAAATTTCATTTTTTTCGGCAGATGAAACATTATGAACAATTACATTTTTTAACGTCGTTAGTGAGATATCTGACTCTGATTCCTCACTTTTAGATATAGTAATTTCTTCTTCATTTTGAACATCTGCAAGTTCTTCAATATCCGAAACGTCAATTTCAGATTCTGATCTAGATGGTGTGGGCTCTACAATTGTATCAATATTTTCGATCTCTTCAAGTAGTTCATCCATAGTCATATCCACTAGGTGAAACGGTAACTCATCTCTAAGATGCGACATTCTCCTATACGAAAATGTTGTATTAGAAATTGTCCCAAAGTCGCAGCGATACATATTAAGTACCACCATAATATATTGTTTATTTTCCAACATAATTAAAATTATTTGCTAATAATATAATAACACTTACCAATAAATGCAACTCCAACCCCAATTACAATATTACAGCCGGAAATTCTAACTTTCACATAAAATAAGTGCCACAGAACGTAACAACACTTCTCTCATCAAAATAATGACATTCATAACTACAGGGACGGCCATAATCAAGTACCCGATTTTAAGTAGCAGCCGTGTACAATGCAAGAAATAAAAAGCAAAAAAAATATGGGTAGGACATTTATTTGTATTTAAAGTTTAAGCCTAAACTCAATTAAAGATGATGTCAGTCAAATGACCGCCTCTAACTTCGATGCACATCTGAGCTCTTTTTACGGCATGTTCCATAACTCGAGTCAAGACATTTGGCGTTAGATCCTCTATTTCTTGACGGATATTATGTTTCAGCTGCTGTAGCGTCTGAGGGTTATTGGCATATACCTTTCCTTTGAGATAGCCCCATAAGAAGAAATCAGGAGCCGAAAGATCTAAGTCGCCAAATCGAGAAATTAATCGCGCAGGGAACATGTTGCGCAACATGACCATTGTCTCTCTGGATGTGTGCGCAGTCGCACCGTCCTGTTGCAACCACATATCCTCCAGTCCTAGGACTTCCAACTGAGGTGACAAAAAGTTATTCAGAATTGCCTTATAGCGCTCTCCGTTGACCGTAACGGCAGTGCCTTCATCGTCCTCAAAGAAATATGGACCAATTACACCTTGGGCAAAGACGCGGCACCATACAGTGGCTCGTGAAGGGTGTAGTGGTCTTTCCTGAATAATACGAGGGTTTTCTGTACCCCAGTAGCGGTAATTCTGCCTATTTACAAATCCATTTAAGTGAAAATGAGCTTCGTCAGTCATAATCAGTTTATGTGGAAAATCGTCAATATTGTTGTTGAGGTTTAGGAGACTGTGACAGTATTGCAGGCATTGTTGATGGTCTCTGGGAAGAAGCTGCTGTGCCACCTGGATTTTGTATGGAAATGCGTGGAAATCTAACTAATCAAAATTTGCCTCAGGGACGTCCGAGACATGCCCAATTGTGTGGCGCGTTTTTCTGTTGACGTTCTTGGATCTTCTGCAATGCTTTCTCTTACACGCCGGATATTTTCAATTGAGCGTCCTGTTCGTGGTCGTCCAATATGCCTTGCATCAGCCGTTGTCCCACTACGCCGAAATTGTTGACATAAGCGGCGTATTGTCTTTCCAGGTGGAGCAGGACGGTGAGGCGAAAATTTCGCTGTGTTGAAAAAACCGATTCATTGTTTTTAATAAATAAAATTACTATTTCTACACGTTCCTCTAGTGTGTATCGATTCATAATAAAACTTCAATATGTGCACTGGAGAAATGTCAAAAGTAAACTAACGAAAGCTGTCAGATAAAACAATTACGAACGCTTCAAATCGGGTACTTGATTATGGCCGTCCCTGTACATAACCAACATATTTTGACACCGGCCTATAATATCTACTTTTACTATCTCCTAGCTGCCTCTGATATGGTGGTTCAGGAAAGATACCCCAAATACACTACTATAAAACCATATGAATACGTGGTACTTTTTCAGCACCATCGCCGCTGAATAACAGCAAAATAGGTGGTACATTGCGTGTACCACCACCACTCAAAGAGTTAATTTAAACATTTTTTATCCGTACTGCATATATGTAGAAGTTGACACTAACAATATTAAAATTGATATGCTACGTAAGTTAATGTTTAAATATTATCTTTATGAGATTATACTCACATAAAAAATCATCATCATTAGGTCATCAGTCCTAAGACTGGTTGGACGCTAACCTCCAGCTTCTCCTATCTTGTGCTAACCTACGCATTTCGCTAATTGTGCTACAACCTACATCCCTTACTATATGCGAGCAGTAGTCTAATCTAGGCCTACCTCTGCCTTTCTTCACTCCTATTTCTGCCTCCAAAATATCGCGGACTATTCCCCCATGTCTCAGCAAGTGGCCTACCATTCTATCTCTTCTCTTCTTTAAGTTTTTCCACATACTCTTTTCTCGCCGACTTTCTCCAATACTTCTTCGTTTCTAACCCTATCAGTCCATGGTATTTTCATCATTCTTCGGTAACACCACATCTCAAAAGCTTCTAATTTCTTCCTACTTGCTTCCCCTACCGTCCAGGTTTCGCAGCCGTAAAGTGCCGTGCTCCATACATATGTTTTCAAAAATCTCTTCCTTGTTTCTAAGTTTATTACCCCCGAGCATAAAAGTGCTTTCTTTTTGTTAAAAGCTACTCGACCCTGCGCTATTCTTTGTTTTATGTCTTTATCGCTTCTTCCATCCCAATTTATTTTACTTCCTAAATAAGTGAAGTCTTTAACTTCCTCCAATCTTTCATTATTAATTTGTACTTTCGTTTTTGCTCTGCTCTCGCGCCCTCTGCACACTAACACTTTAGTTTTGTTTTTATTCACCCTCATTCCGTATTCCTCTGTCAACACTGCCTCCATTTCGTTCAATGCTGATTCTAGTTCCTCCTTACTAGATGCTAATACTGCTATATCATCCGCGAATCTCAGCATTTTTAGTTTCTGTCCCTGTACTTTAATCCCGAAATCCACTCTATCTTTTACCACATTAATCGCCTCTTCGATGTACAGATTAAAAATTAGTAATTAGAAATTAGTGGTGATAGCGTACATCCTTGTCTTACATAAAAAATATGTGAAGAGAATTTTACAAAGTTAAAATTATGTTTAGTTTACTTATACCGCCGCAAAAAAAAACCTTTAAATTTGAAATATCATTAAACACTTACCTTTTCATAGTGTATACATGTTGCTCAATATTGTTAACATATTCAGTTGTTCATATTGTTGATACCATATGTAGGTATAGACACATATAGGGAATTACTATGATAATGATACATTTTCTATACGTTCTGCTGAAATATGGGTCATAATAAAGTTAATTATACTTATTAATTAAGGTTAATTATACTTATTCTCGAAGTTGTGGCATCTTCTATCGATCAAGAGCATAATTAACTCATTGCATTGTTTTTGACTGAGGCATTATATGTATACAAATATACATGTAATTTTTATAACCTATGCAACTACTGATATGCAGATGTACTAATTCAGATGTCTTCTATATTTTTACGGATTTGTGTTTTTTTGTATTTATAGATACATAGTGTTATGTGTTATAGTCAATTAGTAAACTAGAACCAACTCATATAAAAGAATTTTAGACTTTAGAATATTTATGATACGCAACTCATTTTTAAAGGATAATTTTTAATGGGGTAATACATAAATACAATTTATTATTATTAAAACATTATCATGATTAAATTACAATTGAATTGAATATACCTAGTTTTAGTGAGGAGTAATTCAAAATTATTTTGAATATATGTATACGGTGTATGGTGGGTGTGTGGATACCTTTATCGGAACAGAATATTTTACCACAAGAATTAATTTACTGGCGACATTTAATGGAAATGAGATAGGATCTCAGTCAGCGAATATAACTGGATTTAACCGGTTCTTCGTTTCACAATCTAAAAATATTCTTGATATGACGTCACTGCATTACAATTAACAGATAACTTTAAAATTATATTATGAATGAAATCACGTGATTACTAATTATGATTCAATTATACATGGATTACACATGTCCGTAATGTGAAAATTAAAAACATTCTTTAGAATATGTGGAAATATTTGAATAAATTGTAGAAGTTGTGAAATGTGGAAAGAAGTATTTATCGGAATTATAATAAAATTTCCATTCCATTTACATTATGGATGTAAATTAAGTGTACAAATTAATTTCTAGTCTTAATTGGTATTTAATATCAATTCGTAGTGTCCTGTTCTTTTTGCAGATGAATGCTCATTTCTAGGGTGATTCTTACATGATCGGGCTCGTCGATATCTTCTCGTCACCATGAAACATCATATTCTAAATTTCGATAAATTTAGAATATTATTTAAATTAACACTAACTTAGTTTTCCACAAAACACCACAGCACTATACACTATACTCGACGCGCGTTTCGCCAACATCATCTAGATTGTATCTATACTTATATATGTAGGTACATGCAAGCTATAGATATGAGCTATATCTGTATAAGCTGATTGTTGAAGCTGAAGAGACATATATGTAAATGATTTCATAGATCGAATATTTTATTCACGATATATGTACCTCGATTATCTTTACATATAAGGATGTGATGTATAATAAAATTTAAAATTTAATGTTTGATAATAGCGAATTTTCTGAAGTAAACTGAATTGTGTATATAATTAATATGAATCTGATTAATGCCTAGAACTAAATATGGTAAAAATAGACTTTAATATTTTACACGACTAACCCTAAGAATGACATAAATCCATATTTGAGGCATTTCTTCTGAGTGCATAAGCGCACATGCCGAGTGGAAAATTCAACTGATATAAATTGATGAAAATTTAATACAGGATGTGTGTAAAAATTACATACTTTTCTCATTTCAATGGTAATATTTTAGCGGTGTTAACCTAATTTATTTGCATCCAGACGAATGAAGCATTTGAAAGTAAATTTTTGAAATTATGGTGAAATATCTTTGGAAAATTCACTTAGATAAAAAGGCGATATACATATTTAGGTTGTAAAACTTCATTTTTCAGTTTTCTTCTTCTTCAAAGAAGCCTTCTTTACAGGTTGTTCGTCATGAACAATCAAACTCCAAAACAATATCTCATTTAATATATCTAAATTCTGATGAAGAAGTCGAAGAACTTATTGACGCAGCGTGCCAAATATATTTCCCTATTAATAGTTTAAGCCATGAAAGAAATAAACAAACTCAATATATAAAAAACGATTAGATAGAAAACAGAATATGATTCAATCTCGGACCAAATAGTAAAATAACTTCCACATTATTATCTACTCTTCTGACAGTTATATTCAAGTGTCGTATGCTAAGCATATTCTACTTTCCCATAATATGGAAATTTGTTACAATTATGCTGATACCTAAACTAGGAAAACAGCTTAATTAAATTACATCCTATCGACTTACCAGTCTGCTTCCAACCCTAAGCAAAGTTTTTGAAAGACTTCTGCTACACAGGATCTATAAACACCCTGAATTGCTGAAATATGAAATTTCAAAATGAAAATGAAGATCCTTTAAGAGTCTTTAAAATGTACAACACCACCTAGATATACTTAATGACTGGTACATACGATGACGAACAAAAATAAACCAAACGAAATCAATCCTAATACTGTAATAACATACGTACACCTATAGTAACAGAAACAAAATACCTTGGCATCCATCTTGATCAACATCTTTCTTGGAATAAACATATCCAAACTAAAACATATCAACTTGATTTAAATATACTGGCTTCTAAGTCGACAATCAATATTCCCTCTCCACAACAAAACCCTCCTATAGAAAATCATGCTCAAACCTAATGGATTTATGGAGATAAATAAGTAATCAAACACTTCACGATTATTTGAAGATTGCTTTCATCATAGATGAAATTCACAGAGCCACGACGTCAAACAGCGAACGTACCATGAAAATGCGCTAGTAGAAGAGCTATTCAATAATGGTCCTACCACAAGAAGACTTGCCAGAACCTGGTCGAGAGATCTGTTTGAAAACTGAAATAATGTAGAATAAGATCATTGCAGCTTTCTCTTCCATACCCAAAACTGTGACATATTTACTTAATACTCTGAACTAATATAGATTGTAAGTAAAGCAAAATGTTAAATAAAAAATCATTTATTTCGAGGTCTTATATATGTATGGCTTGAGAATAGCCAAATCATTGTGTAGAAATATACTAAATCAAGGTTGATCAATTATTTGAAAAAACAAAATTATCTTACCACATATTATTTGTCATCTAGCCAATATATAATTGGTGAAATTATGGTACAATGCTTGGTATTGGGTTATGTCATGTGAAAGATAAGCGTAATTAATGAAAATGAAGCGTTGAGGTGATAACCTTAACGTATGTTATTGATAATAAATTTAAGTGGTTGAATAATACGTATTCCACTCTCAAATGTAACCATTTTTTCCACGGAAGCCCAAGTCCTCCCTTTTAGAATCAGATAGAGCTATTTTAATAAATTATATTATTCCCGTGATAATATATAATATATAGTATTATTATACACATACATAGGTATTGTACTCGGTACTCCAATAATTGCGCCCAATCCATTCGATAAAGGAATAAAACACTGTAGAACGAATTATTAACAATTATATGGAGTTATTCAAATTATTGCAATTTTGTATTAATCCGTGAAATTTTGTCCGTGAAAATTTGAAATCCACTTTGTCATATTACTGTCATAAATACTTAAAACATAGGGATGCATCGAAATAAATTGGTAGTCAATGATTATATGAACGTATATTTTAAATAATAAAGTTAATACATACAATTGTTGTTAATTATAATATGGGGAAATATGTACAACTTCCACAAAATTAAATGTGTAGATAAGGTATTTAGTGATCCAATAATGAGCCTACTATTCTTCAAAGGCAATTTTAGAGAAATAATATATACTTTTATTTCTGATTCCATTTGACTCAAACAATCTTCAAAAGAGTCTACTTAAACTTTTCTCAAATAAATAGATAATAAGATGAGATACAAATGAATAATCAAATACAACTAATTATTCAGATTCAAGTGTAAAGTAATCTGTTAAACCCCATCATATTTTATACGACTTGATTTTTTTAAAACATCTTCAGTGTTTTATTATTTTTTTTATTTACCGCTTAGAGTGACATAGCTCTCCAAAGTGTAATTTTAATTAATACCCTGATCTTTGAAATTATGTGATCCAATTTTTTTTTAATTTCTCGTGGTCATCGAGTTTTTTTTTCGGCGGAGGAAAATCTTAGAAAGACACTTCATCTCCTGATGAAGTAGTGTGGGATTCGCACCCACTAAAAGACCCCCTTCATTTTTCTCACTTTTCCATTCCGGCACCGCTCTTCAGCATAACATCAGAATGGTAAGTTGTCGGTCTGTCTCCTTCCTTCATTCCCCGTGTCGTTCTAGTTGTTGTCTCGTTCTTTCTTATTTTTCTTTACACTCCATAATCTTTTGTATGGTGAATTTCACAGCACGCCAGTTTTCCTCTCTCCTGCAGATTATTTCAGCAAAATTATTTACATTTAGGGCTTCTCCAGTCGTAACTTCGATTTCTCGTCTTTCGGAACGCCACGCATCACATTGAAAGATGGTATGCTCCGGTGTGTCTATTTCTGCTCCGCAGTGATTACATCCTAAATCTGTTGCCTTGCCGATGCGATGCGCAAATGACTTGAAGGATCCATGGCCCGTTAGTATTTGTGTCATGTAGTAGTCTATGTTGCGATGGTTACATCGCACCCATCTCCTGACGTCGTGGATTAACAGCTTCGTCCACTGTGCAACA
This sequence comes from Rosalia funebris, assembly GCA_037954035.1. Classification (NCBI taxonomy): domain Eukaryota; kingdom Metazoa; phylum Arthropoda; class Insecta; order Coleoptera; family Cerambycidae; genus Rosalia; species Rosalia funebris. The sequence continues at coordinate 3,615,182 of JAZFAV010000001.1, forward strand.
TTTTGTGTTTCATCCCATTCCTCCTACCACTTGTCAAGAGTCATTTGCCGAGCTGCTATTTTGGCCTGTTGAGTCTGTCCATCCGGACGGTCATGTAGATATCGCCTTTCTTCTACCAGTAATTCAATTGGCGGGATGCCGGTTATTACTTGGATTGCTTTGGTAGATACGGTTCTATATGCAGATGCTATTCGCAATAACACTTTCCTGTGAGTTCTAATCATCATGTCTCTATACTTCCTTAGAGTCATTGCCCGGTACCAAATCGGCGCTCCAAACAGTAGGATTGACTGCACCGTTCCCCATAGCGCTTCTCGCTTACGAGATTTTGGCCCGCCAATATTTGGCATAATTCTTGTTAGTGAACCGATCCTTACCTCAGCCTTTGTCACCGTTTCTCCACATGCTTGCCAAATTTTCCCCTGTCATCGAAGTTTATTCCTAGGTATATTATCGTTCTTGTCGGTTCTATTGTGGCATTTTCTAGTTCAAAACAAACTCCTGCTCTTTGTTTCCATAGGCCTTTCAAAATTATAGCTTCAGTTTTTTGGGGAGCCAACTCTAGACAGTGGGCTCTCATCCATACACTTACCCTTCTCAAGGATTCGTTTACGCGGAAAATTAATTCGTTTAGGTTATCAGCGCAAGCTAATATGGCCAAGTCGTCGCAAAGGCTATACTTGTTATGCCCAGACACAGGTCTTCCTTCAGCACTCCATCATATAGAATATTCCATAGGGTCGGCCCTAGTACCGAGCCCTGTGGAACTCCTGCTGTGATATTCACAGTCTTCTCTCTGTCAATGTATAGTTTTCTGTATTTGAAGTATGCCGATATATGTTGATTATATATTTAGAAATGCCCCTTCTGTGCAGTTCTCTAATAACGATCTCCCACCCCGCTGTGTTAAAGGCGTTTTTAACGTCTAGTGTTACTAGCACACACTATTTATTTCCACACGATTTTACTATATTTTGCACCTTTTCTACATCTTGGATGACTGATTTGCCTTTCCGGAATCCGAACTGGTTTTCGGACAGTCCTTCCCCAGAGTCTAATTCTATTACCAGTCTTCCTCGTATCAATGCCTCGTACAGCTTACTCAGTGTATTTAGTAAACACAGTGGTCTTAAGACCGAAGGCTCATTTAAGGTCCTTCCTGCTTTTGGTATCAGAATTAATTTTGCTATTTTCCAGGCTGTAGGAAATTCTTGTCTTTCTAGCAGGGTGTTCGTTACACTCAGTATCCACTTTGGTGCTATCAATACGACTTCCTTGATGGCTTCCGGTGATATGCCATCAAGTCCAGGTGCCTTTCCACTTTTCATGCTTTCAATTGCGGCTTTAAGCTCACTTTCTGTAAAAATATTTACATTTTCCTCTACTGTGCCTTCTTTTCAAGTATCTTGTCTGTTTGGGAATAATACCTCCACTACCTGTCTTTCCTTTTCCAAACTTGGTAGATAAGGTGTTAAATTTGTTAAAGACGTTGTGGCTATCTTATAGCCTTTTCCCCAGATATCTTCATTTAGTTTTTTACACAAGTCTTTCCAGTGCGTGTTTTTCGACGACTTTATCAATTTCTGCAGTTGGCGTTTTTTGTTTTGTACATTTCTTGTGTTTCGTCGTCTATCCCGTTTCTCGGCGTCACTCGCGTTAGTTTCCTCCTAATGCTGATACATTCTTTCCTCTTTTTTTCAATATCCTCATTTCACCAATAAGGCACTCCTTGTCTTGGCCTGTTTCCAGTATATAATATACTACTTTTGTAGGCATCCTGGATTATTTTAGCACACATCTCTGGAGTTTCTTGGTTTATGCCATTTGCATCTAGTCTCCATTTTAGATTTGCTTTAAAGAACTTCCAGTCATTTATAACCTTTGTTTTCTCAATTGGTCGCCAGAGAGATCCTTGACCCCTGATTTCAAAATATATATAGCCGTGATCACTCAGTGTTTCGTCATCTAGAACTTTCCATTTCACAATGTCTCTCCCTATTCGTTCTGTAGAGCAAGTGATATCTATGCAGGAACTCGTGTTGCCTCTGATAAAAGTAGGATTTTCGCCTGTGTTGTGTATCACAATATTAAGTGTCGCCATCCTTAAACTTAAATCTAAGTTTAAGAAACTTAGATCTATTTCCATTATTGAAACTACGAAAATTATTATTATATAAATTATAATAATAATACCGATGTAAATAAGATTAAACTCGATGCCCACGAGAAATAAAAAAAATTGGATCGCATAATTTGAAACAAGACACAAACTTGAAATTAAGAAGAAGGATTAAAACACAACTTATAAACTAAGTAAATTTAAATAGAAAGACATATTTATTAAAATATTTTAAATACTTTAAACGTATCGAGAATAAATAGAATAATAAAATTAAACCAATGTACGTATGTAATAATATATTATAGTTTATATGACAATGACATCAGAAAAAAATCTACAGATTCTTATTAAGTACCCGAATAGTATTAAGTGATCAATCACAAACCCACCTCCACTATTATATTAATTCTTTATCGGTTTGTATTTTTATTATACATAACTATATTCCAAATCCATTTGTTAAACCAGAACGTTCGGTATCGTATCTTCCTCCTAACTAATGTTGTAGTTAGGATTGTCCTTAACGGTATAGAAGATATATGAGAAGAATATCTCATTGCTTAGTAAATTTTAACAAAATCTAGTCCTAAAAGAACTGTTTTCATGTCGTATTTTCTATTGGTCTGTTATATGAGTCCACTGGTATATAAATTCAGATATTTCACTGTCTACTGTTAGCTAATCTTTAACTAAACGTTTCTTTTACTCCTGTATACATCTGCATATCCTTCTGATATACACCTGTCGTGAGAGTGTCTCTTTACGACAGGTGTATCTCTTACAACTCTAACAATCGTTGCCACTTCTCAGCAGATGTTGTATATATTGCCCGTATATTTACATACATACATAATATTTAAAATTGTGTTCTTCTAATCTTATTACCTTCATAGTTACTAATATAATTAGTTATATTTTTTTCATAGGGTCGTAGTTAGGTAATTTGCAGCGTTAAACTTTTTGAAACACACTAATGTGACAAAAATAGTTTCTTTAATGTTATTTATTTGTGAAGATTTGTGCAAGTTTTACAGGTAAAGGCTGTTTATAGTTCAGAGCATAGCATAAATAAAGTGAACCCTAGAGGAAATGGTGTTAATTACATTCATGATTTCAAATATATATTTTTTTATTTTAATTACGAACTTAATTCTGTGCGTAATTAATAAAGTCAAATATGCATTAACAAATATTTACTGTTTAATAAATCGTTTAATTAGACAATTTATTTTTACTTATATTTGCATACTAAATATAGATATTATGTCTTATTGGTCAATTGACTGAATTGAACTGTATGAAGCAAGTATTAGCTGAAGCAGATACAGAAAAAAATACCAGATTTACTCTGCCTCTGATATTATGGAAGTAACGGATATACTTTTCCTTTGATATAGCATCATTTATCATATTATATTCGTTTTGTATACTACTACAAAATATCAAATTCTTTTAGATGAAAACATTCATTCATAAGAAACGTGCATTCATGAGACAATAAGATCTTGAAATTTCCATGATTCTTTCTATGACCTCCATAACCTACTAAGAAAGTAATTTATTTACTCCAAAATATGCCGGAATCAGTGGATTTAATAGAACATTACCTCGTCACTGTATTTGGTAATCTAAAGAGAATCTAAAATATTTTATATTATACCCCTTTTTATTATTAATATGCATATAATATGTAGGTATATACATGTCAATATGTATATAATATTGACAATTGCCTGATATACATTATCAATGTAATAACTGTAATAATAATTTGTATTTCTAATATTGTAAAACCAAATAAAATATCTAGATATCATAAGTATATTCAAGCGGCCTCTCTAATGTGGCTCTAAATAGAGTGTATGTAAGTATCTGTATAACCACCTGTATATACACCTACTTTTATAATGCACATACATATAAATTTTAAGACAATGACAATGAAATGTCTAATAAATGTCTTTTACTAAAAAATAGAAGAATATTTGTTACGAGAAAGTGCTTAGACATTGTGGTATTTTGTTGAGAAATTGATCGAGAAAGCCGTTACTCTGTGGCAGTTCATAATCCAAATGAAATCGAATAAAACAACTACTAAGTTTTATACCACTATATTTACACAAAAATCGTGACAGCAATTTCGACACTTTTATGTCATTTTCAAAACGATGATTCAACTAAGAATGAATCTTACAATTAGTTGAATCATCGTTTTGAAGATGAGATAAAAGTGTCGAAACTGCAGTCACGATTTTTGTGTAAATATCCTGGTATAAAACTTAGTAGTTATTTTACTCAATTCCGTTGATATTTTTCTAATAATTCTTTAAAATTACGGTCTCCATTTTTGTTATTATTGAACAAATTTTATTACGACTGTGTCTTTATTAGGGCAATGAACCCTTAAGTTGAAGAACTTTGAAATGAGAGTAATATCATTTTATTAGTTTATCTCACCTTACCTGGAGGGATAAACTACCTTAATGGGCAGAATTAACTACCTAGCATTCATTTCATTGTTGTACCAAAGTATATTACAATATTATATTTTCTAATATTATTTTAGTCAATTATATCGGATATCCCTTGTGAGAAGATGAGGAAAGCTAAATGAGGTAATTCTATCGTATTATGGAACTCGTAAACAGTTATTTCTCAAACGTTCCTATTGCCGTTTTACAAATATACCGAATATAATAAATAGGCCAAGCTTCCACTAGGCGTATGAGTTCGTAATATACATATATGTCTACAGATTAACAAATCATCGATCAATTAACTAATAATATGAATAAGAACAATAAAGAAATTTACAAAGCATTGACGTACAGTATCGAATTTGCATTAAGTAGTTCGTTTCTAGGAACAATCAAATGTATATGTATGTGTACGTAAAATCAGCAGTTGAAATTAGAATAAAATATACATAGACACATGCACTGATATATTTATTTTTTGATTTCTGTAATCCAAAATAGTTAGGTCTGCGCTTTTGATATTTTATCCCAATATGGAATCTTTGCATATATTCATATTTATGTAGCTAAAAAATGATCATATTATATGGTACAAAATTCGAAGCAGAATTAGGATATGTAATCACATAACCACTCATTCCACTTCCTGAAAACTTTGTATGATTATTAATTAAATTGCGTTGTAGATTTATTGAGTATTCATGATTAAAAACACAACTCACTAAACAGTAACTAGTAGACTTATCGTTGTAAAATTGGTGAAAAAAAATCTCCTTTGATTTAACTCCATATTTATTACTCTTCCGTACTCCACTATACTAGCGGAAAAGTAATGTAATCATGTATAGAAAAAGTGAAAAAAGAAAAATTTTTTTTGGGTTTATTTTTCGTTTTTCGGCCTAAAAACAAAAAAAAAATGTTAAAATAATTTTGCTGTGTGTGTGTGTGTGTCGTCATTGTCGTAGTTGTCGTCGTTGTCGTCGTTGTCGTCGTTGTCGTCGTTGTCGTCGTTGTCGTCGTTGTCGCCGTTGTCGTCGTTGTCGTCGTTGTCGTCGTTGTCGTCGGAATTTATTCTTGTTAGCACGATAACTCAACTAAATCGTGTCGGATCGCTCGGGTTTTGACTGATTCTAATCGGGAACGTCTCCTAGATGACACCTATTGATTTTGAGATGGATACGACACACCCCACCCTGTCCGTGGGCCATGAAACAGCACGTCGTAATTTATTCTTGTTAGCACGATAACTCAACTAAATCGTGTCGGATTGATCGGGTTTTGACTGATTCTGTTCGGGAACGTCTACTAGATGACACCTATTGATTTTGAGGTGGATGCGACACACCCCACCCTGTCCGTGGGCCATGAAACAGCACGTCGTAATTTATTCTTGTTAGCACGATAACTCAACTAAATCGTGTCGGATCGCTCGGGTTTTGACTGATTCTGATCGGGAACGTCTCCTAGATGACACCTATTGATTTTGAGGTGGATACAACACACCCCACCCTGTCCGTGGGCCATGAAAGAGTACGTCGTAACTTATTCTTGTTAGCACGATAACTCAACTAAATCGTGTCGGATTGATCGGGTTTTGACTGATTCTGTTCGGGAACGTCTCCTAGATGACACCTATTGATTTTGAGGTGGATAGGACACACCCCACCCTGTTCATGGCTCATGAGAAAGCACGATGGTGGACTATTTGAGAAATTTGCTTTGTTAATACGATAACTTAACTAAATCGTGTCGGATCGATCGGATTTTGACTGATTCTGATCGGGAACGTCTCCCAGACGACACCTATTGATTTTGATATGGATAGAACATACTCCACCCTGTCCATGGGTCATGAGAATGCACGACGGTGGACTATTTGAGAAATTTTTTTTGTTAACACGATAACTCAACTAAGTCATGTCGGATCGATCGGAATTTGACTGATTCGGATCGAAGATGTCTTCCAGATGACACCTATTAATTTTGATGTGGATATAACACACTCTACCATGTTCATGGGTCATGAGAAAGCACAATGGTGGACTATTTGAGAAAATTGTTTGTTAGCACGATTACTAAATCGTGTCGGATCGATCGGGTTTCGACTGATTCTGATTAGGAATGTCTACCAGACGAAATCTATTGATTTTGAGGTGGATAGGACACACCCCACCCTGTTCATGGGTCATGAGACAGCACGAGGGTGAACTATTTGAATAAAGTAAGACTGTCGCATAAAACACATTCTGCATTTATGTTTTGGTTTATGTTTTCTCGGCCACTCAATTTCGAGATAGAGTTGTTATACGTGCGGAAAAGTCCGTTTTAAGGTTTTGAAACTGTTTATTTTCCTGGAACTAATGTCAACTCTATTATGATTCAATGCGCGAAAATTAAATGTAATGTAAATGTAATCAGCAATATGCTTATAATATTAGACCATTATTGCGCTCAAACACTACGATATCATATGGTTGGTTTTGTTAACTAAATGATGTATTACCAAACATCTTTCTAATACTCACATGAAGTTATTGAGATAACTAGAGTTGATTGTTTCAGTTTGCCTGCTCTAATAATGTTCGTTGCTACTAAAATTATATCCAAAATTAAATTCAGTTTATTAAATACTTACTCCATTTACATAAAGTGCTATTGATATTCATAATTTATTATCCTGGGCGCCGGAAAATGCGGGCGGGGGAGGGAACTGTCCCCCTACCTCCCCTGGATATGAAACTATGTTTTAATTAATTGTATAAAAAAACTCATAACTGCAGATTAGGACTTGAATATTCAGATGAGAGGTGTTAGACTCTTGGAATCTCTAATACAATTTTCTGAATATGGACAAATTATTCAGTTTAGTATTTGATGGATGCTCAGTTATGGCAGGGCCCAAAAATAGAGTTCAAAAGCGCATAAGAGATAAATACTCGAATGCAACATTTTTCATTGCCCATCTAATAAGTTAAATTTAGTTGTCAATGATCTAAACAATTTCTAGGAGATACAAAATGTTGATACAATCAAGTAAACCATTAATTTTGCGAGGAATAATCCTAGTTGACGAAAAGAGTTTTGGCCAAAAGTTTCTTGACATTAAGAATACCTTATCATGACTCTCAAATAGTAATGAAATTAATAAGGAAACTAGAAGCAAGACAACTACGCTAAACTGTGAAACATAAACAGCAAAATTCATAATAGGAATGACCATAATAGCCAAATAGTCAGCAGAATTGGATCTATCAATCATCAATTTGCAATTACCTGCAAAGTATAAACGTAAATTTGATTTTAGTAAAAAATCATATTGATGAACTTCTGAAAGTACTCTAGCTGCACCGATCAAAATCTGAACAATATTTTTACATTTTTTAGAAAATACAGATTTGGCTCAAAAACTAGATATAGCAATAAAAATTCCTAAGCTAGTAACTCGCCAGATTCAACGAGATAATTATGAATCAGATACTCCAGAATGCTACTATAGGAGATCTCTTTTTGCATCATATTTGCATTCATTGATATAGTCACTCAAAATAAGGTTTCCCGAAGATTGTACAGAAGCGTTTTCGTTATCAATTTTACATCCACCTCTTCTAAAACCAAAACCTGAATGCTTCAAAGAAATATATATAAATATGAATTTCACGGGCATATAGTTGACTTATTAGAGAATTGTGATTTTTATCCTATTATAAGAGAATATTTAAGCATTTTTCTCTCACTGCCTCTAACAATAGCAACGGTTGAACATTCATTTACTACCTTGCGAAGATTACGAAAACGTGGTTGTGATTCATTATGTCAGAGGAGAGTACGGCGAGTTTATGTATATTAAGTGTGCATAGAGAAAAAGTGAACAAAATCGACTTTATTGAACAAATGGTTGACGAGTTTGGAATGGACCACTGAGGATTTATTTCGATTGACTTATTGATATTTTTATTTAGATATTGATTATTTGATTACTTATTAATACTACTCCTAAATAAACATTTTTTAATACACGAAAAGAACACATGAAATTAATGGAATATTTATAAACAATATCAAAACATATAATCAGTAGTCTTTACTTTACTCTAATAGTACTTTAGAGTTTTCCGTGAAAATAAGAGATTTAAGATTAATAAGTTCCCCAATTAAATATTAAATTTAACGCAAGGATAAATATTCAAAATACATGTATATATATATATATATATATATATATATATATATATATATATATATATATATATATATATATATATATATATATATATATATATATATATATATGTACATATATATTTCATTAATTTCTAAACATTATTATTAGCATAAAATGGAAAATGCCATTATACCAGGTAACATAAACTGTAAATGTATCTGTGAAATTGCTTCCAAATAACAATTTGGATAATACGAAAATTGAGTCAAGTAACCAAAATGAACTTTAATTATTTCCTGTCTGTTCAAAGTCTATTCAAAATATTTATGATCAGACCTGAATGCCTTATTGCTTAAAAATAAGCGCCAAAGAATAATTTGCGGATTGGTAGTACTACAAGAACATAATAAAGTCAGTTTTGATAGGAAATAGTTTATAGTAATAACTTTGTTTGGAAAAATTAGAGTGAAATCTCAAATATTTCCACCTCTGTCGTTAGTATACTTATTATATGATTCTAACTATACTTGTATCGATGATATTTACATGTATTTCAAAACCAGAAGCAAATATATTTAGACAGCATCGCCCTTTCCAACTTCGTACACTTAATGTTTGAATTATAATGTTGAGTTGAATACTATTAATTAAGTTACAGTTGCGAGGAATTATTGGAGGATCTAGATGAAATGATGAGTCTTCAGAGCAATATAATCGGTCATCATTCAAGCAGTAATGACCCTGATGATAGTTGCCCTGATCTTTTCTGCATTACCTGCATTTTGCATGTATCATAAACAAGTGTTTATGACAGATGAGGAGATATGCTGTCAAAGTTCACCTGTCGAAAGGGCAACGTAGTGGTAGCTGTACACCACAGGTGGTATCCAACCCCGCATCCATAGTTTAATTATGTACCAATAAATTTAAGGGGTGCCCCAATAGTTAGATTACTCTAATTATTTATTGCACTCCAGTACATAGAGCCACCCGTCTTACACTCAGATAAATATCCAGTTCTATCAAACACAGCATTGCCTCCATTGCTCTTTTTGGTGTAGTTCAAATAGCTCGTTATATTTAAAAAATCAGCTCTTGTATCTCTGATACAACACACCAATTATCAAAAACGTACATTTTATTCACTATTGATTATTTACTTCTCGTATGTCGTAATTTCAAATAGCCAAAATTAGCTTCCCTACTTTCTAAAAATTATTCTCTCCCGATATGTATGTATGTGATATTATATGTATATGTGGTAAAATTAGCTTTCTTATTAATTTTAATAAGCTTTCCAACGTGAGTGTTCTAGACATACATATGACTTGAATTTTACTTATACTTAGATTCAATAAGTATGCGAAACGTCACTTCATAAGGAAGACAGCTCGTTATTTATATGTAGAATAAGTACATTTATTATCTCGTATTAAACAACCGCAAAATTATTATCGGAACATGAAGAGAATATATCCATATTATAAGAGAATCATTATTAAAACTAGTGGCAAATATTATTATTTGTAAATGTGATTTAATGACAACAGTTATTCAATTTTAATTCAACTCCACGGGAGTATTTTATAGCAACTATTTATTATAAATATAACAAATTATAAAATAGTACTAATAACTTCCACTGTCGAAAACTATTGAAATATTTACCTATAATGAATGAAAGTAACTTATGTGAGTTTAAACATTTTCTGTAGCAACAGATTTTTCTGATTCATGCAAATATGTGTACAGAAAAACAACACTATGTGAGAAAAAACAACCACGAAAGGCTGTTGGCGAAACTTATACATTTAGTATTGCCTCCGTTACTAAACAACTTGCCACCTTTCCCTCAATTTGCGCAATTTTCGAAACATCTCGTTGTAATTCCTATCTTAAATTTCAATTTCTAGTGTGGTGTACAAATCTAGTCAGTTCAATAATTGATTGCCACTTAATAAAAAATCCACAAACATTGAGTCAACCATAATCACGGAGGTTAAGAAAGCTAGTTCCAAGTCCAAATATGATTCTATAGCAAGAATTATAACGCGCTATCACAACGATTAGTATTTACCTGTATTCTCCTCTTTGTTGATGAGGAACTTATGGCAATTGCTTCTCGATTGCTGGCCAAAATCGAATCGATTGAATGTATTGTTGTGAAATTCATTACAGAAATACCGACTTTAATCTCCACCGTTTAATCCACCGTCAATATTTATTGTAAATATTTTCCTACCCTACCTACTCAAGAAAACTTCCATGTATTAAGGGATGCGGTACACCGGTATAGTACTTCCGCATAAAATGCTGTGTACAGCATCTGGATCAGCTGTTTCAACATAATAGGAAGCGAGGGCATTTGATGTATTCATCTCATACAAAAATATCGTGGCAACGAAAGACATATTCTACTTAAGAATTCTTAACAGTTAAATCGTCATTTTTAAAGTTCAACATAACGATTATGGAATTTAATTTCACGGAGTAGTGTTCAAGTGCATGTGAATAAGTAAATTAATAAGGTAAACCAATTTAAAAGATAAATATAAAAAATATAGAAAAACATAAATAAAGGAAATGCAAATACTAATTAGACGCTGATATAAAGAAAGGAGCAGAGATAATCAAGGCGGACTTGTCTATTTCAGAAGTCGGTAATAATTATTTTAATTATAGCTTTCGAATTATCAATCACTCACAATGACAAATATTCTATAAGAACTCGTAATGGGAAAGGCTGTTAACTCATATAAGGTTACCACTACGATTCGATTAATGACAAATTGTGTCCATGCATAGTCAAAAAAAAAAGGTTAATCGACAAGTACAAAAGATAAAATCAATAACTAATTTGTTGGTATATTTCCATATGATCAAAAAGGTGACACATATTAAGAAGACCTGAGGACAGTGATAGGACAGGGTAATCTAATTTAGGGAAATAGAGATAATAACCTAGTCCAGCAATTTCAGCAAGTAATGGGTTCCCCAGAAAGCGATAGGTTGCACATATTACTAGCAAGTTAGCAACTACCCAACTAGGAGATATGTTACACCTACTCCAGGAGAACTTCGTGTTTATACATATGTGTTAAGGGCGGTCGAGAAACAGTGTTAATATCGCGTCCTTATAGATACCTTTTGTTGAGAATATGTATAATTCGGAAATTATATTTTAGAAATTGTGTGTTGAATAACTGTATTTTGTTTTTCTTCATAAAAATACTTCATTAACTGATAAACTAACGTAAGCTAGGGCCTTTTACATATCACTCTTCTACTACTACCACAGACTACAGAGATATTCAGATTAATTGAACGTAATGTTCTCTAGAGATTATCCAGGTGTTGTTCACATGTTTTATGATGTCTCCTAATATTCTCAAGTCATAAAGTGTTCGAAGTACTTGGGAGAATAAATAATTAAAGATACAATTTGAGGACAATACGAGTTTATTGATACCCTGTATAACAACTAAATTACGTACAAAGAAATTAAGATGTGTATTCTAACGTATAATCTTTCAGACTAACTTGCTAAATAGACTATTTTTATTTCAACGACATTTGAACAGTTAAACATTCGATATTGAGTTACCCGAACTCATAAATGCTGACCTAATGTTTATGTTTAATTTTAGGCACCGCATAAAGACTATTTTTAAACCTAAAATAATTATTGTTGAATGTAATATTCCAACACCCCCTCGCAACTATAATTATTTTTCAATCAGTCAACCAGACCACCCTTGGTACTTAAATGTTCTAGCTTTACTTTATTTAGCGGCTTGGTTAACATATCAGCTATCATTTTTTCAGTCGGACAATACTCGAATGCAATAACCTGATTTTCATACAATTCTTTTAAAAAATGATACTTTGTATCAATATGCTTCGTTCGATTGCTAAATTTATGGTTTGCTAGCTGCTTTAAACAGCTTTGATTATCTTCGTACATAACCACTTTCGGTTCTAAATTTGTAAACTCCTTTATCGCCTGCTTTAACCAGATTGCCTCTTGGCATCCTTCGGCCAGTGCTATGTATTCAGCTTCGGTCGATGATAGTGATACGCAACTCTGCTTTCTGCATCCCCAATTAATAGGTGCACCCCGAAACATAAATATGTATCCACTATTTGACTTTCTATCCTCTTTATTTTCCGCCCAATCGGCGTCTAGATGTTTTATTATTAGTTTTTGATTCCATGCCTCTGTTAACAATATTCGAAGAGTTGCTTGCCGCACTACAGGCGCAAACACTTCATCGTAATCCACACCGAATTTCTGACTAAAACCTCTCGCTACCAATCGTGCCTTGTACTTGTTCGAGATCTTATCTTCACCTGTCTTTAGCTTAAACACCCATTTACAAGATATGATGTTTTTGTCTTCCGGTGTAAGTACTAAATCCCATACTTCGTTATTCTTCAAAGATTTCATTTCTTCTTCAATAGCTTTCCTCCATTTTTCGCTATCACTGCTGGCAAGAGCTTCTTTAAATGTTTTACGTTCTATTTCCCGAAGTTCAGCTAACTTTGCTGTGTAGCGCTCAGGTGGGACTCCTTTATTTATTCTATTTGATCTACGATCACCTCCGTGCTCTATATAGAACTCTTCACTTGGTTGATAGCTGTTATCGCTGCCACAAGATTGTTCTGTACCTGAACTTTCATATACATTAAATTCTTCCGTAGCTTCTTCTATTTCTTCAGTTTTTTCGAAATCTGCGACCTCATGTCTCCCAGTGTCATTTGGCTCCGTTCTTTCTTGCTCCTTTTTGAACTCAATAGTCGCTTCTTCATCTTTTATCTTTTTTTCTTTAACACGAATATTTCTTTCAGGAAATACCGCACTACGGCTAATTTTTATGCGCCCTGTATCTAAATCTAACAATCTATATGCTTTAGATTCATCAGAATATCCTACGAAAATTAGTGATTCTGCCTTTTTATCAAATTTATTTTTAATTTGTTCCTTTGGAATATGACTATACACTTTAGATCCAAATATTTGCAAATTCGACACATCAGGTTTGACTTTATGCCACAACTCAAACGGTGTTTTCTGTTTTAACTGAGTAGGTAGTCGATTTTGCAGATAATTGGCTGTAACAACTGCTTCCCCCCAAAATTTCTTTGGTAAATTCGCATCGATTAACATGCACCTAGCCATTTCGACTAGCGACCTGTTCTTTCTCTCTGCAACACCGTTTTGCTCTGGAGAGTACCCCGCTGTGTACTGTATCTTTATGCCCTTACCGCTTAAATATTCCCTTAACGCATTATTTACGTACTCGCCACCCCTATCTGACCTAATAACCTTTGGTACCCTGCCTGACTGATTACTCATTAACTCGATAAACTCTTTAATATATTTTTCAGTTTCATTCTTATGTTTCAGTAAATACACAGTTGTGTATCTTGAGAAATCGTCTATTAAAGTAAGAATGTACCGTTTACCCCCTGGAGTAACAGTCTTCATGGGACCGCAAACATCTGTATGTATTAAGTCAAGTATATTAAATGTGTTGCTTTGAGAAAATTTCGGGAAACTCTTACGAATAATTTTACCTTTTACACAGCAGTTGCAAGTTTCCCTAATCCTACAATCCTTAATATTAATCCCGATTGCCATTTTTCTTTCCATCAAGCGCTTGACTGCTTCTATGTCCCTGTGCCCAAAACGTCGATGCCACGTATGCTGACAGTTGCTGGAGTGTTCATTCACGATGCTCAGTGCCTGTTCTACAGTTGATAGCTTGTACAAGTCGGGCGCCGGCCTCGCACTCGCAATCACTTTTCCGCCTGAGACAATTTTACAGTTATTGTTGTCGAACTGCACGTTATACCCCGCACTAGTTAACTTTTTCACAGAAAGTAAATTTGAATCTAAGTCCGGCACATACAACACGTCGTCGATTTTTAGCTTATTCACTCCCGCACTATTCGCGCACTTGATGAATCCTGTTCCTATACCCTGAACCTTGGAGTGTTGCCCTTTCTCCGCTAACCTCACAACGTCTTTTCTGCTACCGTCAAATTGGGTATAAAATTCTTTGTAGTTTACCATGTGACTCGAAGCTCCTGAATCCACATACCACGAAGCAGAATCCCTGTTTACGTCAGTTGAACTTGAATTTACCATAAGACACGCTTCATCACTGTCACCAGTATTAATTTCAGTAACTTTATTGGCCTTTTCTCTTTTAAACGCTTTATACTTGAAACAGTCCCGTTTAAAATGACCTTTCCTGTTGCAAAAGTAACATTGCTTTACATCTGTACTTGCAGTTTGATTACTTTGGATCCTTTTATTATATACTGATTTCATGGCTGACTCGTTTTGACTTTTCAAAGCTCCTTGACGCCTCCTGTACTCATCGATTAATTTACTTTTTACGAATTCAAGCGTGAATTCACTCGATGACTTACTTTCCAGCGCTGTGATTAAAAAACTGTATGAGTCTGGAAGACTTCCCAGCAAAATGCCTGCTGCAAACCTGTCCTTAATTTCTTCCCCTAAAACGGCCAGTTTATTCAATAATTCCAAGAATGAACTTATGTGTGCTTCCATATCACCATTCTCATCTAGCGATAGCCTGCAAATTTGCTTTAACAGAAAAACCATGCTAGATAAACTCGATTTTTGATGATACTCCTTTAGTGCTTCCCACGCATCATGCGCGTATTCCTTATTTCTGATATGCACTAGTTGACTAACATCGACAAGTAAGGCTATGGTTGATAAGGCCTTGTCATTTTTCTTCTGCCAGGTGCCGTTTCGTTCCTCCGGTGTTGGTAATTCAGTCGAAACTACATCCCATAAATCCGCATTTATTAATAACATTTTCACTAAATAGTTCCAGGACTGGTAGTTTTGCCCGTTCAACTTTTCGATGTTATACTTAGCACTTTCCGCCATTTTCCAGTTGTCTATACAACAATAGTTATCACTCGCGATGTACCTTTTAATTATTCTCCCTTACAAGTGAGCTTACGCGACGCACCTGGGCCCATAACCTGTTCGAAGTACTTGGGAGAATAAATAATTAAAGATACAATTTGAGGACAATACGAGTTTATTGATACCCTGTATAACAACTAAATTACGTACAAAGAAATTAAGATGTGTATTCTAACGTATAATTTTTCAGACTAACTTGCTAAATAGACTATTTTTATTTCAACGACATTTGAACAGTTAAACATTCGATATTGAGTTACCCGAACTCATAAATGCTGACCTAATGTTTATGTTTAATTTCAGGCACCGCATGAAGACTATTTTTAAACCTAAAATAATTATTGTTGAATGTAATATTCCAACATAAAGTTCATAACCATGATTTAGTTTTACAGATAAGATAACCTGAAAACTTAAACTCATAACTATTAATGATATGTACTTTTTTTACTGCTCTATATACAGAACCATATGACATTGTGAAAAACATAATTTTCTTTAGTTTTAAGGATACATTAGACAAGTATCTATTTACCTGTTTAAGCAGCAAGCTGACAAAGCTTTAGTTAGACTAGAAGCACCTGGATGCGATCTTATCATCGGTGCTACAATAATTATAAAATAAATGTTATACACTTTTATTTACAATACTATGCTTGCACATGAGCTATTTACCAAATATCTAGAAAGTAACCCAGATCACCATTATTTTAAAACCAGACAAAAATTCCAAAGCAGCGTCATACTGTAAATTGTAGAACTATAGTCTACTATCAATGCTATTAAATGTACTTGTAAAGATCTATGTAAAAGGATTAGTGACTATTATACAGAAACATTATTCCTTAACACCAATTCGAGTTTCGAAATAAACATGGAACTGTGGAAAAAATCTACAGTCTTATAAATAAAGTTCTCAGAGATTTTGAAGTTAAAAGATATTACTGTGTGACCCATTTGTATATTTCTCAAGCCTTTGATAAGGTATGGCATGTCGGACTTTCTCAGAAATTAAATACCTACCTGCGCCATCCTCATTAAGAACTTTTAAAATCATACCGAATTCCTCCACACTTATAAAGCAAAATAATACATACTCCAATTGATACACTATCTTATATGGAGTTCCTCAAGGAAGCATATTGGGACCGTTTCTGTATTTGATATATACAACAGACTTAACAACTACAAGTATGATAACGATAGCAACATATGTTGATGACACAGCAAACCTTGCTTGCATCTCAAACTGAGTTATTGCATTAAGAAATTTCTAGACCAACTTAGATAGTATCCAAAAACTAGCTTAAAAAATGGCGCGTGCAGGACAATAACACCATATCTAAATTATTACAAATACAGATTACCTTCACATTACGCCGAAAAACATGTCCACCCGTTAAAATTAACACCTTCGAACTCCCTCAAACTAACACCACGAAATACTTAGGAATCCATCTAGATAGGCCACATACTTGGCTGACACATATATTCACAAAACGTGAACAGTTAGGCGTCAAATAGATACCAAATGTACTGGTTTATCGGACGCAGATCACAATTATCTATCGAAAACAAATTATTGCTATATAAAGCTGCCCTTAGACCGATATGGTCATATGGCCTTCAGCTCAGGGAAACCGCCAGTAGCTCGAACATTGAGATCTTGCATCGATTTCAAGAAAAGGTAATACATGCTATGGTGGATGCCTCATGATATGTACGCAACTACGTTATTCAACGATTTATTTCATGTGTTCAAGATATCGTACCTTAATATTGTGACACATATCAATCAAGACTGTTAGAGTATCCCAATGTGCTAGCCAAAGAACTATTTTAACGAACAGACAAGTAAATGGACTGAAGAGAATCACACCTTACGATCTTGTAACTAAGCTGAATTATTATGTTCTATGTTTAATATAATTAGCTGCTAATTTAGTAATACAATTATAATATTAGTATTATATATAGATGGGTTTTATGGAATCCCTCTACTGAAGTAATTTATTATCATGTCAATAACATATTGCTCTAAAGTAGATTGTTAAATAAAAGAAATAAAGAAACGTTAAGAATTTTGCTCAAAGAATTTAAGAAAACCTATCATTAAAATTATATATAAATATATGCAGATCCCTCGTCATGAACTCTTAAAGTAGAATATTAATAATGCATTTTAAAAATACATTTTAGTTCATCAGATTGGTAACACTGGTGAGACAGCCAAAGGCTACTATACGGAAATATATTTAATATAATATCAGTAGTAATAACTTAAGTGTATTTTATGTGTGACGTCACCTTCAATTAATTTGAATCTTTCTGTATATTAATATATTGAATCTTTCTATATAATAGTAACAAAAGTAACATTTTCGTACTTTGAAAGGGCTCACATACCCCTGTGTGCGCTGAAAACCGAGTAAATTTGAAAAATTATTATTATGAAAGGTTATATGGTGAAAAAATTTAATTGCTGATTTCACATTACTTATTAACTTTTCAACCATAAGAGAGAATTTTTTTTAATATTAACATTATTTTTTACGGGCATAAATGGACTGATGAAAACCTTGGCGCCTCCTAGTCCACATCATAACTTCACCAAAAATTATGCAATCTGCAAAAATGAAAAAGAATCTTATAAAATAATATAGTAGTAATAGTCTGACGGAGGAATTGTTTTCTTTTTATTTTCAAAAATAAAGAAATTACAGTATTTCAAAGTTTAGTATGCAATTAAAAAAAATAATGTTTAATACTTTATAAAAAGATGTCCAACCAAAAAATTAAAAAACCTCTCGTCAGACTATTGAAGAAATAATTATCAAGATTTAAAAAAAGTTACATAATATTAAAATATGAGTGAGTTATCGTGCTGACACTGTCTAAAAACACAGTTTCGAGAAAAGCGCGTTTAAAGTTTCTGGTAGGTACAACGTGAACTTACGGCTAGTCTCTCATTCCAGCTTCGTATTGTACACACATGAACTGTACTCTTCGAAAGACGACAGTCAACTAATATTATAGTCTATTTATTACTATTGTCTAAAAAAACCCAGGTTTTACGAACAAAACAAATACGAGACGCAGCTGTCGAGAGGGACGCGGCAATTAGCCGTCCAAACCGGATCGGATGTCCGGTCACATTTATTGCTATAACTATGTAATAGAGTGGAGTTTTCTTAACTTTTTTTTGAATAATTCTTAAAAGTATAAAAAATAAAAGTCTGTAAAAAAATCGACTTTTTCAAAATTTCAGAGCTCTTAACAACATTTCATAATGTTACACAATTTGTGTGCAACATAATTATTGTGTAACATGTACAAATGGATAGTAAATTGTAAGAGTCCTGTCCTGCCTACCTATTTCACGTGTATTCAATGTTATATACGTCGAACAATACTGAATGCCGTCGGTTGTTTTACCG
The DNA here is from genome assembly GCA_037954035.1 of Rosalia funebris. NCBI lineage: Eukaryota > Metazoa > Arthropoda > Insecta > Coleoptera > Cerambycidae > Rosalia > Rosalia funebris. Next base: position 3,634,350 of record JAZFAV010000001.1, read on the forward strand.
CACCTTCCGCCTGTTTCATAATACCACGTCTGTGGGATAGGCCAATCGTCTCCGACTTGCTGTACGCCTCTTGATGGCCTTGAACGGAGCAAGAACAATCTTCAAACTTCACTTCCCCTTCCCAAGCAACGTCCGTGAAGTTGGCCCGATCTTAAATAATGTAGATTTTTTATTGCTTCCAGCATTCCTCTTATATATGTATGTGTGCACTTTCACATTGAGAGGGGACTAAGTAATTACTGACTTTGGTGACTAATTGTTCATTAGAATATAGAGAAAAAGGAAAACAAAATTATCGATTAGTACATTAAAACATTCCATCTGATATAACGGGAAGTTGGAACTGCTCCAAATGTATAAATAGGCAGCCCCTTTCCAAGAATAATATTATGCTTGGCCCATTTTTTTCCTAGGTCCGGTATTACATGCAGAAAATTATGTACATAGAGTTACATATTGAAAACTTTGAAGTGACAATCATGACATGATAATTAATAATCTGATTAGTACAAAAACGGTATTTAACTTCGATCGATTTTATTTCAGAACATTTGATAATCATTTTGATTGATAAACGCTTAACTAACATTTTTTCGTCCATTGTCAAATTTAAATCGCTGCAAGGTTGGTATCTACGTTCTTCAAACAAACGTGATGAAATATATTGTACTCGTAACATGGGTCGGTTCGTCATCTATTTTAAACAAACCAAACTTCCTGGCGCCAATGTAATCACACTTGTGACGACTATGCGGCGTTATGAACTTGTAGGAATTTAATAATTCCAGAATTCCAACTACATGATTAATGGCAAATTTTTAAGTAAATTATGTTACAAGCAGTTACAAAGGTCATTTTTGACGCATTCTATGAGAAAGATAAAAAAAATTTACACTTCCCGATAATTTTCTCTAGGCTTTAGTTTATTAGTTTCCTCTACTACTTCATAGATGGTAACGTATTGATTTTGAATTAGTATTTAAATGTTATTTGAATACTAATTCATAGAACCAAACAAACTCCAGTTAAGATTTACAATTAGATATATTTAAATGAGATTCACTGGAGTGTGACTCTACATGCCATACCCTGCTATTGTTATACTATACGCTTATTGCCCATTAGGCAAATTGCAAATCTCTCTCGGAGTTACATATATAAAAAAGATTGAGATTTATTTTGATTATTAAGTGATTTTTAAGTGATTTTTTTATTACTGTCAATACGCACACACAAAAAAACTACTAAGACTAAATATAATAAGACAAACATAAAAATTAAAAAGAAGAATATCCGTAACAGAAACAACTAACAGAAAAAGCAGAACGGAATATTGATATTTTAAATACACCTTTCATCTTGTGACAAAACAACGTCCAGTGTAAGAAACCTTCTCTCGCTTGTGAGTGGTTTCAAAGGTTTCAAGGGTTTCACACACAAAGATCGATAATGTATTGGTGAAATTTAAAGAATCCGTTTAAATCGAAATAATTTCGAACATTTCTGAAATAGTATGGTGGGACATAATATTGTTGATTTGTACATCCAAGTGTTGTACATCCTGTGATTGAACATCCTAGTTAAATTCATATCGGTTTTGGACAACATCAACTTTTCTACCCAAAATATGGAACCTAAGATATCTGCCCAAACATTTACTTTTTAGAAAAACTTAGGTCACCCTTTTGCACTCCAATACTTATAATTTTGAGCATTTTTTGTTCTTTCTTTATTGCACACAAACAGCAGTTTTGAATACCTCAATACCTACAATTTTGATCGTTGTCTTTTTCTATTCAAGACGAAAATGCTTTCATCGCTCCAATTTACTATTACGTTGTCCCTAGTCCCTACAATCTTGTAATATTCGAATAGCCTGTCATGATAATCCTTAATCAATTTAATGAATAACATCATATGTCAGTGGTCTCCTCATCTACTTGGTACATTGTTGAGGTTTAATAATTATTTAAGCTACGGTACATTATTTAACCCGGTCATATCATGCTTTATTTCCATGTTGGATCATATAATAATTACTATTATTACATATAATACATATAATAGTAATTATTACATATAATAATTACTATTATAAAATCAGTATAGTAATTACTATTAAGGTGGGTATAAATGCGCTCCGCTTTTGTTTGTTGAAATTATTTATTTTGAAGAACCTTCCACGATCCAGGGGAAACCCACTAACATTTAGTAGACATTTTGCATTGTAGATAATCATGTCTCTATCGCGCAATAAAAATTACGTCATTTAGGTGATGAGTGGTGCTTTCTTGTTAATGGCAAGTTTGTGCAAAAAGAAAACGTTGGTGGCACACTAACCTGTTTAAAAAATGGAATGGTACCGAGATTAATATGGATTTGAACATTTTCATCCGACCACTCCATTTTGACCGCTGAGTGGACACGCAACAAAAACAACGAGCCTATCCGCTACCATCACGCTACCATCCAAATCTGTACTGCAAAAGTGCGAACACACAAAGCGTTCGTCGAAAGAACCGACACGAGGTGGATCGTGATTCGCTGTGTGCGCGCGGTTCACGTGCAACTCGAAGACACCGTACTAATTTAGAGAACTTGATGCACGCGCGCTTCACGCATACGGAGCGATGCGCATATGTATGCCCGCCTTTAGCCTCATCAGAAATAATTATGTCTGACTTTTTGTTTTAAAAACAAGCCATGTCAATGAATCACTTTGTAAATTGTTTGAATAGTTGAAAAGTTAAGAAACCAAAAAACAAATAAGAGGCTATAACAACGAGGGTGATTCGAAAAAATACAGTATACCATAAACTCGTGAAAAATTGGATTGACTTCCATTTATATTCGGGAGAGTTGGAACCTTGAAAACAAGTTGAAAATAACAAGAAACAGAAGACCAGTTTTCCATAAATACTGAAAGATTACATCGCTTAATGCACATTTCGCCAAATAACATAGCATCATCAGGAGATGATTAAAACAAAGTAAAATGGATTTTAATCGATTTTAATCAAATTATCAGATAAATGAGTTCAGGGTACCAACCCTTAGTTTGCCTTCTATTAAATTCTTAATTTTAATCTAAATACAAATTTTGTAGAATTATATTTATCAAATAACAGTTTAAAATAACAAAAGCATAAATATTGTAAAAAACTCGTCTGATATATTTTACTGAAAGGCGACGACGTTAAATAACCTTTACCACTTTTGGCGGTTGGAGGAATTTTAAATAAACTAAATCTTTACAAAAAAGAATGGAACAGAAACTAATTTTCAGCGAAATCTTTTTAAGACCATTTTCGAACTTGACGTTGTATATAAATATGAATAAAATTACACGGGATTTATCCGAAAAATTAAAAAGAAAATGTCGAACTACTCCATAGAAACATTGAGTAGGGAATTTGTATAATATCATGTCCGTGATGTTCTGTCATAATTTCTCAAAATTCGTAATGGAGACTCTTAGGGCACCTTAATAATAAATACCCGCCGATTTGAGATCCGCCATTTTATAGTGCGAATATCCAAGATATACATATGTTTATAATTTAATATTTCATGTCCTATTATGTATATATATATATATATATATATATATATATATATATATATATATATATATATATATATATATACATTTTGTTCCTGTTTTATTTCTTGAAATTCGGTCAATTAAATAAATAAAAAGTTTTCATTTTAATGTTTCGGTTTTAATCGTCATCATCAGAGATAAAACTAGTTTATATTTTACATGGAACTTAATTATTTGATTTTCTAGTACATTTTATTTACTGGTTTTGACATAACTCAAAATCGAAAAATATCTACTTTTTATTATGGACCACTGTAACTATTCAGCTCGCATTTCATTTCGCCACTTGATATTGTAATTTAAAATTTTTTGCACATAAAGAATTATATACTTTTTTATTATTAAGCACAATTAAATATCACGATAGAGAATGATTCCAATGAATAGAACTCTGCAGTTTATCACAAAGTTCTTATCTTGAATTAACTGTATTTCTTTCAGTTTTTAAACGGCAAACGCCACTTAAGCCCAGTGGCGTCCTGCGTTTGAGTCTTCTCGTTTGTGCAAAGATTTAATGCGAGGGCATTTGGGTGACAATTTAATGGGTTTTAGGTACCTATTTGTCAGTACTTGCAATAATTGTTTCTCTTACAATTAGTGTAAGCATCTCTAGGTTACGATAGATATCCATATTTGTAACAAAGTATGGAGCATCAACTATTGAGCGTAAAACATCTGTTTCAAATCTCAAGGATGGCAATGTTGGATTTAGAAACCGTTCCCCAAAGCTGTATTCGTAAGTCCAAACGGGTTTTAAGATGACATTATAAACTAGGAGCTTGTTTCGAAGTGATAGTTGTGATTTTCTTTCCATTAAGTTATAGTGCTTACGAAAGTTGGTGTCTAATTGTTTTCTCTTCATCCATATATGTTCTTTCCATGTTAGTTTATTATCTAGATGTAAGCCTAAATATTTAATGCAATTTGTAGTAGTAATGGTTTTATTGTTAATTTTTACGTGTGGTGACTCTTTGTGACATTTGGTGAATACTAGTGGCGGCTCGTGATGAAATGAAACAGGTGTTCTGCACAAGGCCGATCATAGGGTATTGGCCGCCCGCGTACAAATTTCAAACGTATCTAAACTACTGGCGCCGTAGGAGTCGAAAAAAAATGCGCCGCAGGCGAAAATTTTGAACATTTTCAAGGTAACGCATTTTCCTGATACTTCAGAATTTTTATGTAAAATCCGTTTATACAAAAATATAGACTTTCACAAAAAAAAATTTTGGAATTTAATACCTTTTTGAAGAACATTTATGTTTGCCGTCATATTATTTGGTTAAGAGAAAAGACTTGTAAGGTGAATTTTCTACTAGAGGGTCTATAACACTTAAAATATTTTCCGAAAGAGTTTCAACGTCACATTTTGTAGGTTTCAGGTATGTCCAAAAAAACGTTCAATCGGTTCACCATCGAGAATATATCTTAAAACTACCACCAACTGAGTTTTTGCAGATACATCAGTTGTTTCGTCTGCCATAACTGCCAAAAACGAAGGTTTGTTAATTTCTTTAATTATTTCTTCATGACATTCTTTTAATATAAAGTCTAAAAGATCATTTTGTATTTCTTTAGAGGTTCCTTTAAATACTGAAGCATTTTGTAAATGCTCGCTTAAAGTTACATTAAGCTCAACAGAAAAATTTATCAAACCACGAAATATTCCCGGGTTTTGAGAGGTTTCAGCTTCGTCATGTCCTCGCAGCGCCAGTTCAAAGGCCCCACAAAACTGTATGCAGTTTATAATTTTTGACAAAACGTATCTCTTTTTTGTCACATTATCATTATGCTTTTGCACATTTTTCCAATAAGCTGAATCTAGCTGTGCTTTAATATTAATTGTTCCTAATAAAGCTAATTCCATTGTATTATGTAGATGGCTTTTGGAGTTGTCGTGCTTTTTTATTTTTTCAGTGAAGTCACCAAATCTGTCACCCCTACCTCCATCCGTGCTTTATCACCGCCAAAAAGTGAACAAGGAAAACAAAATAACGCATTTTTTTTGTTGCACCCACAAATCCAATTGTTCTTCGAATAAATGTCTCTATTAAATTGACGTTTATATGCTTTTCCGCGGCTAACACCTGCAGTCTCAATAACAATATCGGGCAATGGCCTACCATTGTTTTTTAAATCAATTTTTTCTTCATAAGAGTATTTAAAAAATCGCTTCACATGAACTAAATTATAAACTAAATCCATTGTCACTATATATAAATATTAATAATTAGTACAATAAGTCACTACACAAATTCACAAAACAGTAAAATCTCAAATTAACACGAAATACGAAATAGGTACGATTTACGCCCGCCTACTGTACGAGGAGTAGGAAGGAGTAAACATTCACGGATGTTGCCTTAGCTGGAAAAAATACAGCTCACTGACCGTGTAAATTCGCGCATTTACGAGCGCCAAATGTGGATTGTCGCGGGTGTTGAGGGGGAGAACGGGTGTGCCGAGCCGTGCTGAGAACTACCTCGTGTGGCCCAGTTCAATATACCGCGACGCGCTCGCGTAGAGACCCAGATAATTCATCTGGTCTACTACTCAATAGAGGACGGCGCGCGGTGGGCAGAATGCGACTTTAACGCAATAATTTGGTTAGCTGCACCAACTAACCAAATTATTTTATTAATAAATTTTAGTAATTATTATGTAGCGAAAATATACAAATATCTAATTTTTTTGGCAGTTCTGCAGCTCTGCAGCACCTATACACCAGCCGCCCGTGGTGAATACTATATGTTGTGACTTATCTTCATTAATTTTAATACACCATGTCTTAGCGCAATCATCTGTTTGTTCTAAATTTTCTTGTAGATTCATTGCTGCTATTCTTGGATCTATGTTTTCAGCTATAATCGCTGTATCATCTGCAAAAATTGAAGTGACGACATTTTGACTAGTTGGTAGGTCTGCAGTGTAAATCAAATATAAGGCCCCACTTCCTTGGAAGACACCAGATCTTGGATGAAGCTGTGTTATTTCCGATTCGTATCTTACTTTAAAGAATCTGTCTTCTAAGAATTAATTAAGGAGAATAAACACATTGCCAGGTATGTTTTGTTTTAGCTTATAAAGTAATCCCTGGTGTCATACCTTATCAAAAGCCTGGCTAATGTCAAGGAAGGTTACTGCACAGTATATTTTCTTTAAGAAAGTTTCATTTATGTGGTTTACAATCATGAATTTGTCTAATTCTTCTGAACTCAAATTGTCTGGGATCAATTTTTTTGCTGAAACTATATCGATTAATTTCTTGGCAAACAATTTCTCTCAAACCTTTGATAATGTTGGCAAACGACTAATAGGTCGGTATAATTCCGGTTAATTTGAGGGTTCGCCTGGCTTTTGGATAAGTATTATTTCAGCAACTTTCCATTGTGCTGGGAGATATTTGAGACGAAAAACTGCATTAATTAAGTAGGTGAGCATGACTATTCCTTGCTGTGGAAGTTTTTCCAGTATCTGGCCTGTGATCAAGTCATAACCCAGTGCCTTTTTTAGGCTCAGGTCATCTATTACTTTACGTACTTCCTTTGATATTGTAGGCGAGATTGGTTCATTTGCATCAATCTCAGTGTCTATAAATTGGGATATTTCATCGTCGATATTTACTTCTGCTGGCGGTAGTGGTGTAAATACGCGATCAAGATGTTCCGCAAACGTATGTGCTTTTTCCTTGTCTGTTTTTACTCAACTTCCATCAATTTTTCTGATAGATGGTATATGTTTTCTAGTCTGTTTTAGTTTGCTGGTGGATTTCCAGGGGGCATAATCTAAAATTTCATCTGGTGACAATTTTTTCAACGTATTCTCTGAAGGCGTCATTCTTGAATTTAGCTAGGAATTCTATTAATTCTTTCGTAGCATGGTTATAATTAGATTTGTCTGCAGGATGTCTTGAATTTTACCAAATTCTTCATAGGCTTCACTTTTCGGCGATATTTCCTCTGATGATGGGTGAACAGTTTTACATTCGGTGATGTGGTTGGTGTGGATTTCCATGCGCCTTCTTGTAATATAGTGGTAAAGTTCTTAATTTCTTTTATTAACTTTTTTCTGTTTTCAAGGAAACTGTAAGGCATATTTTTCTTCGACTTTATTTTTGAAAGTTACTCAGTCAGTTTTGAAATTGTGTAATCTGACTGGTTTCTCTTTTTCTTGAATACCTGAGTAGATTTCGGCTGTAACAGGAGTGTGAACCGATACGATATCATAATTTGGTTTTATTGTAAGATATCCTGGGATATATCCTTTAGTGATAAAGAAGTCCAGACAGTCTGGTATTTGTCTGGGATCAGTTGGCCAGTAAGTAGGAGTATATAAGTTGCCCAGGCATTGCTCTTGCAGTGTCGATTTGATGCAGTGCTCTACCCCTACCAGGTGCTGTGATTCTTCAGCCCCAGCTAGTGTGTTTCGCATTAAAGTCCCCTCCTACTAGAAATCTATTTCCTAGACTGCTGAAGAAACTTTTGAAACCATCTTTGTTAGTTACATAATTCGGTGGACAGTACAGTGAAGACATTGTGATTGAACCAATCCAGTCTTCAATTTAAATACTTATAGCTTGAAGGTCTTTCAATTTTGTTTAACAGATGATGCTTTATTCCCTGACGAATGATGACAAACCTCTCTGCATGAGGGTGTGCTGGCTTGTAAACGATATATTGTGGGAGTTTAAAGTTTGAACTGGAGACGAGGTGAAATTCTGGTGTAAGAAGAATGTCGATTTTGTGTAAAGCTAAAAAGAATTCAATTTCATATTTGTGGTTTATTATGCCGTTTGCATTCCATAGTGCTGATTTGAATAATTGAGCCATAACTATTGGGTTCTTTCTTTTTTAGTTTTTGTTTGCAAGGACCTCTTCAAGTTTTTCTCTAAATTGTCTGATTTCCAATTATAATTGGTTTATGGTATATTGTTGTTTTTTATATTAAAAAGTATTTTCTATTTTTGGATTCACAGTAAAATAAATGTTCGTACCAATTTCTTTCTGGTCGTGGGACCATACTTTTTATCGGCATTTCCCCTGAATTTTTATTTCCTTATATATATATTAGTAAACCATACCAAGAAAATGAATTATGTATTACTAAAATTATAAGTCCTATTTGTTCTTTGAACTCGTCAATGGACGAGTCTCTAAAAGTGAAAGAACTGAAGAGAATAGTAATAGAGAATAGTAGTATGATTGTACCTAATTTGTAGACGTATTAATCATGCCAATTTATTTCCATAAATTTGTGGTTATAATAACGTTCCCCAGCTTCAGTTAAAAAAGTAATCCATGCACAATAATATCACTATTTTAAAACCTTCGGAATAAAACAACAAGGAAGGTAAATGCGCTCAAAACATCGGAAGCGTACATAATATCGTCATAAATACATAAGTGATGATACGAATTTCCATCAATTATCTGATTTAATCAATAAAGTAAACAGCACGGGTCCGTATAAATTTATATGCGTAATTTTATACACATGAATAAATCGTGGTCGATGTCACCTCAGATATTATTCAACGTTCAATAAAATTTTGATGTTTTATTCCTCTGGTACTTTACTAACGAAGGATTACCTAAAATTCAGGTCTAATGATTATAGATATGATTTAAATGAGAGATATTTTTGCTATTTGAAAAGTTATTAGAAAATAAGATAACTGAAGATATAACCTACACCCAAAGAATAATTTATTTGTGATAATAAAACACGTTTATTTGACCTTACTTTATTCTACGCAAATACGTTAAATACGTTAAAGTGTAACTGATGTAAAGCACATATGGTAATACATTCTATATTTGATCAAATTTTCTTTATTAGAAATGTATTTATTTATTGTAAAATGAGAGCTAACGACCATAATTACATTTTTTAGTCCTATCATTCATTTTTGTGAACACATCTTTCTTTGAAAGCAAAAGTTATAATTTTATATTTAACAAATCCTGTTTGATATCTGTTTGACTTTACTAATTATATGTCTCCTCTTTATATATATTACAATGATCATTTTCATTGCACTGAGTATCTATAAGATAACTGAAGATTTTTCTTTATGTATGTTCGAGTACAAATTTTATGTTTATGAACCGATTTTAATTATTCTTCTTCGTTGGATTCAGTATATGTAGCTTAAAGGTGGTCCCATCTTAATTTCATTGGTACTGGACTTTGAAGATACATAACGGAACTCCTTATTCAAGTAGCCGTCATTTTCTCATTCGCAAAGCACCCTTAGTAGGTCTACCCATCACTTAAAATTGTAAAATAATAAGTTTAAAAAAACAGACTTCAAAAAAATTAACTTAACTAAAAAGCAAGAAATAAATTATTTCTACAACAATTTAATACTTAGTTGTTGTTCTGTTTAATGTAATTAAGAAATTATTGTTTACTATAATTATTATTAATTGTTTATTAATATGTTGTCATGGAATATTAGTAATGCGAATGTCGGCCCTCCGTAATTTTAAATGTAAACTCGTTATTATAGTAGCAAGGTATATATATTTTTGTTTTACTTGGCACCAACTTGAAAATTACATAAAACAATTAATAATAATTACATAATAAATAATAATGTCTTAATTATATTAAACTGGTCAACAAATAAGTATTAAATTGTTGAAGAAAACATTTATTTTTTGCTTTTTAATTAAGTTACTTTTTTTGAAGTCATTTTTTTAACTTATTATATATGCAATCACGTGCGTATTGGGTGTAATGGGTTTTTGACGTTTTTGTAGTAAATATGTATGTTGCGTTAAAAGTTTTTACTTTTTATTTTATGTCTTGAATGTTGAACTCAAATATCATATATCTATTTGAGTTCAACTATGCTTATATGTAGTTTAATGATATTGATTCTGTTTGATATTTTTTGTGGGAACGTAGCCGCCGCTTGCGCTGACCGGAAAGGAGGCCCCCCACAATCAGTGTTCCACCTACCTTGGCACCGCTCTCGCATCTCCTCGAGATAAGAATCAATGTTCTGCACGATGTTTAAAATTATCATTCTTCTTCGCCTTATGTTCCCCCTCCATTTCCACGATTAGGGGTTAGGGTTAAGCTCACGCTCCTCCTCTTCTTTCTTCCTCAAAATATTCCCAATCATCTTCTCCGCGCACACCCACACCCTCACGCACTCCATCATCCCGCGTACAAACTCCCTCACACTCTCCGGCTGTCCCGCCCGCACCAAATACTCCTCCCTCTCATCCAACCACCTCGAGCACCTGAGCAACGTGTGCTCATTCAGTCGTCCTTTTCTCCACAATACATACATTCGTCCCTATCTGCCTTCCCTATCCCCCGCAGATACTGCCCAAAGCATCCATGCCTCGACAGCGCCTGCGTGAGATAGAACCCTACTTCTCCATGCGTTCTCTCTACCCACGCCCTCATATTCGGGATCACCCCATAGGGTCCACCTCCCTTTGGGAGAACCATCCCACTGCATATGCTACGCAGCAAACAGCCGTGTTCTAACTTCCCGCCTACTCATGCCCTCACGCACATCCATCATTTCGCTGGCTAAAAGGGTCAGGGGAGGGATCTTCGCAATCACCAGTGCCGCCTCTCTCGACACTGTTCTGTACACGCTCGTAACCTTTAGTGCCATCTGCCTGTGCGTCCTGCAGATCAGAGCCCCACTACACTCCCTGATTAGCGCCTTCCCCCACACCAGAATCGCGTACAGAACTACGGAGTGAACGACGGATCCAAGAATCCTCCTCTTCGACGCGCGTATTCGCCATGAGATGCGACAATGCCCCAGCCGTCTTCTCCGCCTTCGCCACAGTGCTCTGCGCATATTCTTGGAATGTAAGCTTCCCATCCAGCCAGACAACAGGTATTTTATTACCTTCGAGGGCCTGACGCATGCGGTGGGGGACGTAGGTTCCTTCTCCTCGTGACTACCACTGCCTCAGTCTTCTCCTCCTCCAGCTGGAGCCACCTCCCTTCCAACCACTCCCCAATGGTCCGAATCGTTGCGTTGGCCATATTCACCATGTCGGCCACAGAAGCGGCCAATACCACCAGTGCGAGATCATTCGTATACGCAACAGTCCTTACTCCCTCCATCAATGATATTCTGAGGACACCGTCGAACATGATGTTCCACAGGGTACAGATCCCAGTACGGATCCCAGTGCGGATCGCTGTGGAATACTACACGTCATGCTCCTTCTCCAGGACCGACTCTCGCCATATCCCTTTCGCACCATGGCTTTATGTTCGGGATTAGAACCCTCGTCGACCTCCCTCGAGAGACCAGGTGCCTTGCCATTTTTAATCTTGACACAAGCCCTTAGCAGTTCCTCCTCCGTAAGCGGATCGAAAACTGCTCCTGGTTGGCGCTCCCATTCTTCCACCGGTTTCTCGGGGAAGAGCGCGTCCACCGCCTCTCTCATCTTTTCTAGAGGAATCTCCTGCTGGTGCCTGTTCGTCCTCTTCACCACAAGTTTGTACCCGTTACCCCAGACATTTCTATCTAGGTCGGCGCACAACTCATCCCACTTTCTCCTCTTATCTGCCTTGATAGCATCCCTGAGCTTCTTCTTTTCAGCCTTGTACGCTACCTCCGCCTCTCCCTGCTCATTAGGGTTCCAGATTGTTCTGGCCCTGTCCCTGATATATTGCCTTCGTGCAGCGACGCACTTCTTCCTTTGGGCAGAGATTTCCTCTGTCCACCAATATATCCTCGGAGACTGCCTGCTTCTCTGCAAAGTTCCTCTAGCCTTCTGTTTGGAGAAAAATAGCAGCTGCACAGGATGACCCCGCCTATCTTAGCCCATACGTAACCAAGACCATGGCCCGAACCAGCGACGACAAGCCCTGTGTTCACCACCCTAGTGACGGCATCTATCTCCCTCGTGACATGCCACCCCTTTCCCTGGGTCATCTTGATATTGGGCTCACTAATGATGGCCACATCCGCCCTCTCTTCCCTCATCGTCGCCCAGAGAAAGTCCTGGGCCACCCGCCACCTATTTAGGTTAACCTCGATGACCCTGAATGTTCCGGCGATACCTCTCCTTTCTTCTTTTGCTCTTAAGCGCCTGGCCTACGGCACTTAGCCGGATATGCCCTGTGGCCCTCCTCTTTGCAGATGGGACAAAAGGTGACGTTCTTACATTCCGCCACCCTGTGTCCTTCTTGTCCGCACTTGAGGCACAACCTCCTCCTGTCCACCCTTTTGCACTGATCTACGAAGTAGTCAGTATTTCAGCACCTCACACATTAAGTCCGGGAAGGTCTGGATCTCACCCTACACCTCCCCCAGCCTAAACGTATTCTACCTCGGTCCAGAAGCTTATTGGCCCCCGCCTTGCTGGCCTCTATCACAGCTACCTGGTGCTGTCTTTCAGGCCCGCTTTTAGGAAAACAACGGAGAACTCCTCGTTCCCCAGTTAAGCCCTTAGAGCCTCCCTCACTTCATCCTTCGTGGTCAGCGGGTCGATGTCCCTCACCGAGAGCTTCGTTGAGTTTTTCATCGATCTGACCTTCGTCCCCTCCACCTTTTTCAGGATCTCCGTTTTAAGGCCTTGGCCTTGACCTTAAAATCATCCGCCTTGGCACCCCCTCCTTTCACCTCAAAAAGAAGATTCCCGTCCTTCGTCTTTCTTAAACCCAGGATCTCCACTCCGATGACTTTCGGATCCACTATTCCCTTCACCCTTCTGAGCATCTCCACATACGTGCTCTCTCCAGCTTTTACAACAACCGCCGCGGGGTTGTTGCTGCGCTTGGGGGCTGTACGCGTCTCCTCTTCCTCGGGCTTCCCCTTTTTCCGTCTTTCCTCGACAACCTTCCATTCGGGATCCTTTCCCTTTTCATTCTGCCGCTCCTGGCCTTTCATGGGGGGGCACATGGTGATTTACATGTCCTCACCACGAAAGACGAATTCTGCCGCCTTACGAATTTTCCTCCAATCTGTTACTCGATGAGGCGGAAACGCTAGCCTCCTCCTCCCCTGCTTTTTCATCAGGTCTCTCAAGCAACCAGGTGCTTCCAGAAGAGTTTCCAACTCACCGGGACTATTTCCCTCCTCGGCCACCATCAAATGATAGGCGTACCTATCCTTTATCACTTCCTCTTCTCCTATCTTTGAGGGTCTGGCCGTGAGGTGGCGCAGATACGCTACTCCCCCCACTGGGACTTCCTGGTCCCCAACCTTCTGTCTCTCAAAAAATTTATCTCTCGTGGTCTTGGGGATACCATCGTCCAACGATAGGTCTGTGGTCCCACACCACGCCAAATCCCACTCGGTGGAGAGGTCACCTATCCTCCCCTCCGCCAGCTTAACCTTTTGATAAACGGCCTCCGGCCAGTCCTCTCCTTCCAGGGCTTTGAAATTCTCGGTCCTGACTTCCCTAAGGGCGGTACGGATCCTCTCGATCTTCGACCCCTCATCCCTTGTTTGTGTGGAGGCCTCAACCATGTCCACCATGGTCACACCCTCCACCGTCTGCGTAGAGGCATCGACCACGCCCAGCATAGTCCCGCCTTCCACTCGGACTCTGCCCAGGCGCTGTAGGAGCTCCTGGCACTCCTTTTTCATTATTTGGCTGGAGATATTCCGAGCCGCCGTGACTGCTTCCTTTATTTTCTTCTTCGTGTTGGGGTTCTCCTTTACCAACCGGTGAAGAGTCCTCGACCGATTATCAAGTTCTTTGATCATTCGCCGCAGTTTCGTAGCCAGTTTCTCATCCTGACTCGCCTCGTAACTAGTGGTCGGAATTCCCGACATCGCTCCACCTGTATCCGGTTTCCAGATAGCGTCTTTGGGCACAGCCTCCACACTTAAGCTCCCCCGCCACGACAAGGCGGCAACTCCTAGGGGGAGAAACCTAGGAGTAATAACTTCCCCCCTAACGTTGGTTCTCGGCACGCCCCAATCCGGAGCTTTGGCGTTGAAATCTCAAGCGATCAAGGCCGCCTTCCTTGTCTGCCTCACCCGCATAGCCAGAATACCTAAGCTCTCTCTCAGCCTCTCATGCTGTCGTTCGGCGAGAAATAGTAGCTAAACAGTGCTACCCCTCCCACCTCGACCCACCTGCCGAAAGTCGAGCCCCTTTCCTGTTTTTTCCACTGCCAGACCCCTGTTCGCAATACAGATTGCAGCATCCACCCTATCATCCACGAACCAAGCGGATTTATCTTTATTCGGGACGACCGCCCGGTTCGGTTCGCTGATGACCAGCATGTCTGTGCCCTCCTTCATCGCCGCAGCCCACAGTATGTCGGCGCGACTCGAGACCTATTCAGATTTATCTGGATTACATTGAACATGCGGCATTATCCCCGCTTTGTACCTCCTTCCCAGCATTCTGGCTCTTTGCTCTTTTATATGCCGGGCATTTGGCCGTGTCCGCCCTATGCCCCTCCTGCCTGCATATCGGGCATGCCTCTGCATTACGGCAGTCTACCGCCTTATGTCCTTCCCTTCCACACCTTAAGCTGAGGCTACTCCTATTCGGCCCCTTACACTGCGCTCTAGCATTATCAAATCCCCAGCACCTGGGGCACCTCAGCGCCTGCGACATTGCTCTCACCCGGCATCTACCCATCCACCCTATCCTTATTCTGCCCCCATCAAGCAGTTTCTTTGCCCCATTCTTATCGACCTGAATGAAGGCATCTGGCTGTCTCCCCTCAGTGACACAAGCTCTAACTCACGCTGTCCTATTTCTGCCGCGATATCCTTCGATATCTCTTCCTTAGTTGTCACTATGTCAATGTCTCGGATGACTATCCTTTCCTCCCTCTTAAGGGCCCTACCCTCCGCCCCCTCCACCATCTTGAGGATCTTCTCCTTCAGTGCCTCAACTTTCAGGCCGCCCCCTTTGACTTTCAGAAAGAGTTCCCCCGCCCTGGTCTTTCTAAGGCCGACTATTTCTATCTCCACGGCCTTAGAAAAACCACATTCTTCCTTCTTCCCTACCCGTCGTATACTCCCCAAACTGAAACTTCGATCCCTGCCCCCGCTCTTCAACTAGGGATCTCCAACTCCTCCTCTCCCTGGAACTCATATTCCGCTGCCTTTCTAAGTAGCGCCCAGTTGACTTGCTTACGGGGGGGGGGGGGGGAACTAACCTCTTCCTACCTTGTCTTATACAGATATTTCTCATGTCACAGAGAGCCTGTACCAGTCCCTCCAGTTGCTACTGTGCATCCCAAGATTCCGTTACTACCAGCTGTTACGCGTATCTGATATTTGCAACTTCCTCCTCCCCCATTCCACACGGCCTGGCAATGTGATGGCATAGATAAGCCACCCCCAATGGATATTTCTTGGTTGTCCAGCTCCGTTCCATCATAGAAACGTTCCGTTACCCTCCTTGGCACGTCCTCGTCTATGGTCATTCCCTCCGCAGCGCTACAACATACGAGATCCCCTCTGGAATCGGGTGCCCAAACTTATCTTCGACCACTCTCATTCTTTTAAAAACGCTTTTGGGCCATCTAGTCCCAATTTTAACATCGTCCGAGGTCTGGCTGGCCACTTCTACGGTCTGAGCCCAGCTGGGTACTACCCCCACCTCCCTCATATCCAGTCTCTCCTCCCCAGCGTTTGAAACGTGGCGTCGATTCCCATGAATATGGGACGAAACAAAGGGTCTACTCCCATGTGACGCCTATTCGGGGAGTAAGGCTATATACTATGGGGTGCACCAGGTGCCCCATAGGTTTTAAGCGGGTAGGTGGCTCGAATAGGTCTGTCCCACCCGTAGCTCGAATAGGTCTGGATTCACCCAAATCCATACTCACGTCTTGCGCTGTGACTTCCTGGAGCTCGGCCCCGGGTTTTCCCGCTGCCCCAGACCACGTCCAGGGTTGCGGTTTGTTTGTATGTTTTAGTTCACGATTACTACACTTGAGAGCAAAACAATCGACTCAGCAACATAGTCCAATTTTGAGAGAATATGTACTCTCTCTAGTACCATTTGAAGTAAAGTTCAATTAACTGTTGGAAAGTTTAAAAATAGTTGTTTCAAATGATACCACTTCGATTGGAATCGGACCTGTTCTGACAAAGTTATGAGCCGCACAACATGTGTAACACAAAACCTTATTAATTGGAATGCGCATGCGCGACGATTATAACAGACATAGAGGGCGCTTGCAATCTGGTATTCGTCTCCATTCGCTAATTTGAAGTTAACGTATGCGTATGTGCTCAAAGGATTTACAAGAAAATGGATGCCACAGCTGCCGAAGCAGTCCAGGTAATTGCATTGTTAAGAGAGGGTCTCAGTCAGAGAGCCGTGGCAAATCGACTGAATTTGAGTCAATCAGCTGTGTCAAGAGTGTATCGTCGGTACCCAGAAACCGGTAGGTACGCCCGCCGGCCAGGAGGCGGTCGTAAACTCGTGACAACGAAGAGGGACGATCGATTTATTGTGTTAAGATATCTAAAAAATCGACATTTGGCTGGCGTTGACCTCACACAAGAGCTGAGGGAGGTCAGAGGTGTGGTCGCTAGCGCTTGGACAGTGAGACGAAGATTGAAGGCAGCCAAGTTGACCCCAAAAAAGGCAGCTATAGATCCCAAACTGACTGCAGCCCAAAAGCAAAGACGACTGGAATTTGCTCGTGAACATCTCTTTTGGGACCACTGTCAATGGAGTCGGATATTATTCACAGACGAGTCCAGGATGTGCCTGCATAGTAACTATAAGAGACGTTGGGTCTATAGAAGACCAGGAGAGCGATTTGCTCAATGTTGTATTCAAGAAACTGTCGCATATGGAGGTGGCTCTTGTATGTCCTGGGCGGGCATTTCCATGCACGGAAATACTGAGTTGGTTTTCGTGCCCGGTGAAGGAAGTGAAGGAGGATTAACAGCGGACCGCTATACCAGGGATATTCTGGAGGAACATGTTGTTCCATATGCGGGATTTTTTGGTGAGGACTTCATGCTAATGCATGATAATGCTCGCTGCCACACCGCGCAAGTGACCACTACCTACCTGACTGATATCGGTATACGGAAAATGGACTGGCCTCCGATGAGCCCGGACTTGAATCCAATTAAACACGTTTGGAACGAACTTAAGCGAAGAGTTAGGGCAAGAAATCCTGCACCAGGGAGCGTAGTGAAACTGAGAACTGCGTTGGTTGAAGAGTGGGAAGCAATCCCTCAAGACAGCATAAGAAAAGTTATCCGATCTATGCGTAATCGTTTAAAAAATGTTATTAAGAGAAGCGGTGGAAACACCAAGTATTGGAAAAAAAATTAAATGCATTTCAACTAAGGATTATTTTCTTTTTCGTTTCTTATTCACCCTTTCCGTTTCAACTCTTTTGTATTACACATGTTGCTCGGCTCATAACTTTGTCAGAACATATCCGATTCCAATCGAAGTGGTATCATTTGAAACAACTGTTTTTAAACTTTCAAACAGTTCGTTGAACTTTATTTCAAATGGTACTGGAGAGGGTATATATTTTCTCAAAGTTGGAGCATGTTGCTCAATCGATTGTTTTGCTCTCAAGTTTATTTAATACCTATCTGCTGGTCGCAGCCGGTTAGGACGCTCCCCTATCCACCACCCGGGGACGCGCCAGATGGGAGACCATCCACACTTTCTTTTGATATGAGATTCAACTGTTTTACGCCAAATTAAGACAATACAAAATAACATAATTTATACACAATCATTAAAATATGGATTACGGGTCAATTAATCTAGTGATTAATTATAACATTAACAAAATGCGTTTTCAGAACATTTTTGAGCTTTAGCCTAAACAAAAATTAGGTATTAAGTATATTAAAATTGTTTTTTATTTAATCTATTAAATAAATAAAACGATTACGATGAATATTTTAAAATATACTAAATAAAAGTTAAGTTTTTATTTAGTGTCATTCATAAATAAAAAATTAATTTTTTATTTAGTGTCATCATTTTTACCTTTGGGTGTTTATTACTTTTAGTTTTTAGAAGCAATACATTTACAATCTGCTAAAATAAACTAAATATACATCAAATTACTTAACTAGAAAAACTAAAATACATCAGATTATTTCGATAACATTTTCTAGAAACGTTTTCTTTTAGATATAATAAAATATTAAGGAATGCGTCTCCACACTGAATAAAATAAAGATTACAGTAGTTTATTATATTTTCTCCATAAGGGAATAACAGTTTAGTACGAAAATATTATTTTAGTAAAATAGTCATGTGTATAAGATAAGAAACTAAATATTACAGTAAAATAATCATATCTAAAAATACATTTATTAACAAACAAAAATATTTATTTTTGCCATTGACATTTTCCACTGGAATCTAAATTTTAATTGTTTTTCTAATTTTAAGAGCATTACGGTATTTTTATTAATTGAAATGATCGCAATGAGTAAAAATAAATAAGATAAACATTTTAATAATGTTTCCTTACTCAGTAATAAATATGATAATTTTCATAGAAAACATGTATTCAAAATTAGAGTTAGCTGCGAATTAAACAAAATTTAAGATACGTTGCACTGGGGAACAATTATTTGTCATTCGCTGTTGCAAGAACTTTTTTAACTGATTTCAGTAATACTTTCATCGCTGATTTCAAATCTAAAATTGGTTTTTCGCTCTGATTAAATATAGAGCTTATCATATTAAATTAATATATTAACCCTGCTTATATTATAACTTCTGACATTTTTGTGGAGAGTATTGTGCCCTTAGTAATGCGTCATTTATTTAGCAGTAGTCGTATATAGTAAGCTTTCTCCTTTCAACAGAGAGATTTTTCTACCACCCACATGCTATTTCTGCATGTGGAACAGTCGAACTGGAGAGAAACACTGGAACCAGAAAAAGTAGCCCAACCATAAAACTCTGGAAGTAGGTATTTAAAACATTATGAATGACCGAATCATCAGATGAGAAAAGATAATATTTCCTTCACTACATCTCAAGCTCATCATAATGAAATAGTTTATCAAGGCACTTTGAATACCAAAGAAAAATCTTTTCACTACATAGTTCTCACTTTTCCTACTCTAATTTTCGGGAAAAGTAAAACAGGTGTATTTAACGGAACTCAAATTACGTACCCTTTGTTAGGAATATGAATGGCAAGAAGCAAGCAATGTGGCTGTTTTTCATAGCAGTTATACTCGTATAACATTTTCTTGACAACAAAAAAGCTCTTAACTATGAAGTTCTGGCTACTACGATACTGTCGGCTTTTCGAAATCTTGGTTGCAATATGAGTGTCAAGCTCCATTTCCTCTATTATCACCTCGATAATTCTCCAGAGAACCTTAAGTTTTGAGCGAACAGGGAAAACGTTTCCATCAAGAGCCCTTGACGATATAAGATCGCTATCAACGGTATTGGGACAAGCATCTGATGACAGACTACTACTGGGCTACTGGAACAACAAATGAGATTGCCCTGAGAAGGTCTACAAACACCAGAACTACAAACGTAAATTCTTTCCCGAATGGGAGTATCTAAATTTTAATTCATACGTTATTACGAATCACCTACTATCTATCGCATTTATGTATGCTGAAATGTTAAAATATCTATATGTTAATTTAAAGTAATAGTCGATTGTACCTACCCATATTTGAATATATGTATTTTATTTTGCTCATCTGATTTTTTTTTGTCATCGTCATTATATGACGAAGAGTCAAATTTCGCAAAAGTGTAAATAAATTATAAAATAGATAGAGTAGAACTACATAAACATTGGAACTAATACCTTCACGTTAGGTAAAAACAAGTGCTGTAATAAATGCAACGAAAATTGTTCCCCAGAGTTATTACGAGATTACTGGACAGCGATTGGTAAATTATGAATCTTCGTTATATTATCAATTCCACATGCAAATGCTTAAGCACATCATGTTTTATGTTTTACCACCTATATTCTAACAAAACATTTTTAATATTCCACGAATTTAGTCCGAGGAGTAATTGTTTCCTATAGCGATTATGAAATAGCCTTGCTATTCGGAAACTACTTTGATAACTGCTTGGCGGTTTGGTAGTTCCTTCCTCGATTTCCGACTTATATGTTACTGACATAGATCGAATCGATAGAGATGTATACCCCACAACTTTCATTAGGCATTTGTCCTGGATCGGCGTACCGTGTACGGCACTGATGAGAACTAATAACTAATAAGTTCGAAACAGCTGCATGTCTTTCGGTTCCAATCCGGGACAAATGTCGAATCCTGCCTGTGGCTGGTTTTATTTTTTAAAATAATATATTTGGATACCCTCGTGTATTTATTACGCGTACAAGGCATTATCCTTATTATCACCTTAGAAGGAAGAAGTATGATGAAAGAAAAATTTTAAAATATATAAATTCTCAGAATAATACAATAATATTTATGATTCTATATGCGAAAAGTGAATATCTTTCATTTACCTTAAGTTTACTAAAAACATTACTTTACATGGAACATTAACAGAAACTTAACATTAATATCGTAGTATTCATCAAACTGCATTGATATATTAAGACGTATTGTAATGCATTTCACGTAATTTTTTTAAATATGTAGTGAGAATTGTTAAATATAAACCAATTTTATATTAAAACTATTTAGTTATATATCCTAATTTATCTTTGGTTATCGAAGAAACACTAAACAGTTTAGTCCTCATACAGCTAATGGAAAAGTTCATAGACATTTGACTCTCACCTTCTGCAATACATCCTTGGCGCGATTTTTTAGCTTAAAAATACTACAGCAGAAAGAATGCAAAAATTTTGTAACTAATTGTATGTGCACACCTCTAAAATTAATACATTAATGTCTATATTCCAGAGTAAGATATCGTAATAATTTCACTACATTCCCTTATGATGGTACATCCCCCTATTAATCATACAAATAACAGAAAGAGTATAAGATATTTTACCATTATGTTACAATAAAACTTAATAAAATACACATTAGATGCAACTATAACGTTTCGGTATTAAATATAAGAAAATTATCACCGTGATATTTTAAATTATTATTAAAACAATAGGATACTGTTCACAATATTATGGTAATGATTTATTAAAAATTTATGGTTTATTGAGAATTGGTAATGGTATAGTTTGCAATTTCGGATAAATCGGTATACAGTAAGTCTATGATAACTTGACCTTCTAATAATTCGGATTTATGGATGAATGGATGCTTCCATTATGGATCCATTATGAATGTAAATGAAATAAGTTTTATCTACATTATACAGTGGACCAAAAGTGCGTAACCTGTTTATTTTTCAAATATTGTAATAAGTCCAATATAATATGTTTCCAAACGACAACAAAAAGTATATATTCCTTGAAGATTTATTTGTGAGAAATAATATTTCGTAGGTGCCAGCCTCTAACCATCACATTTTCCATTACTAAGTTCAAAGTTTTTACTGGTATTGCCCGAATTTCGCTTTTAATATTGTCTTTGAGTTTCAGAAGTATCCGCGATTTATTTTTGTATACTCTTTCTTTTAGATAGCCCTAGAAAAAGAAATCAGGTGCCGTTAAGTCGGGCGATCTTGATGGCCAGTTCAGGTCGCAATTTCGAAAATTATTCTGTTAGAAAATACCTTAAAAGAGCTCTCTACTTTGTCTAACAGTGTGGCATGTTGAACCATCCTGCTGAAACCATAAATTCTCGAGGTTTTACAAATCTAGAAATAAAAATTTTATAACTATCATCTAGTAACACTCCGCATTGACCGTCATTGCGTTGCCTTTATTATCCTCAAAATAATATGGCGCGATCACTCTAGTTGAAGTAATTCCACGCCTAACAGTTAGATGAATTGGATAGAGACAGATACAAGGATTTTCAGTGGTCCAGAATCGCATGTTATGTTTATTAACATGTCCGTTTAGTTGAAAGTGTGTTTATTCACTCGTAATTAATTGATAAATAAAATCAGGATTTTCAGCAGCTAATTGTTGAAGAACTACGCTATACTGTAGACGAGGTTGTTTATTGCGAGGCTTAATCTCATAAAATAACTATATTTTGTAAGGGAAAAAGCGCAAATCAAGTTGCAGTACCCGTCTCAGGTTAGTCCTGGTCAATTATGGTTCATTTGATAGTCTTCTAGTTGAACTTGAGAGATCTCCATTTACATTCTCCCTTATTCGTTCGATATTCTTCGGATTTCCAGCTGAACGTGGTCTGCCTAATTCCCGTTTCTCCAAATTTAGCGACAACACATCGAATTGTTTTTTTTTTTCAGTGGGAGTATCTCTGGTATTAAAATGTGCACGGTATTGATGCTGAGTTAAAATTATGGATTTCTGATTTAGAAAATAGTTTTAGACAATTATTATGCATTGAGGAACTGATATGTGCTTCATTACGAATTTCCCAGATTCTCTTTACAATTCTGAAATAAAATGGAAACAATTAAAAAATAATAAAAAGAAATAGGACCAGTAAAAATGGGTTACCTATTTTTAGCCCACCCTTTATATGTCTTAATCTGGACCAACGCTAATTCCATAATTCGAATTCCAAATAAATGAGAACAGTTTAGATGATCTCTCACTGGCAAATGACTTTTAGTAATTGAAAATGCAATAGAGATTCAATTGACCAACGACTATGCCAAAATCATAACCATATTTGTTCCGTGCGCTTAATGATACCCCTCTAAACCAACTGATGGACGAAAATGTGATCTGTTTGGTCTCAAGAGCCTATTGGTCTTTGTCTTGTCTTTTAAAGGAAGTGACACTACTATGAAAAACGTAATTTTGAAGAATGTAGTATTTCTGCTGGACAAGTCTTATGGTATAGTAATAAAAAATTCAATTCAGCATATTTGGGAAAAAATAAGTTTCCTGACGATGATATGTCTGCTGCAACAGAGTCAGACTCAGATTATAATTCCGTTGATCTCGTTCCACTATGCCTGCCTAGTGAACGGTTTCTTTCACAATCTTGATTGACAAAAAGGAATCTTTAAGTGAAGATAGAAGAAATTCTGCTGAGGCAAACAACAAGGCTGCAATATATTAACACTGAAAATAACCAACTGAAAGAATCAGAAATCGTAAATGTATAGTTGACGACGAAGGGCGTTTACCGTTGCATAATGACGAGAGCGACTCGTCATGGAAGAGAAAGTAGTGAGGATTAAACTAAAAGAGAAAGATGATGGGACAATTCGTTATCAGTACGTGCACACAGCGTGTTGAAGAAAACGGCGCTAAATGTTTTATCTATACTACAAATGCTGCAAAAGTGTCTAATACAACCTGCTAGTATTAAATAAGTAACTTGTTAAACATTTGTTTAATAAGTTACATAAATTTTTTATGTAATTTAATTTTTATCTAGAGTGTTACAAGTTGCTAAGTTCTGCATATTGTTTGCCATTTTTAAAAGGGTTTCAATTATCCGCTTTTTTCAGTACTTGAGATTGCTCACGATTTAATAGATCCGAATTACTGGAACTAGCTGTTTCTATTTTGGGACATACAGTTAAGTTATTCGAGGTACGTTAAATGAAACATTTTTCGATATCTCATTTACTGTAGGTATAATTCCAATTTATAACGTACCCTTAAAAAAATTAAATAGATGCAATACAGTGTAGTTAATAGGAATGTATCAAGGCGAACTTAATTCGTAGTAAAATCAACTTTGATATAAGTGATAAATTAAGAGATAACAGCGAATTTATATGTTTAATTTCAAGCTTAAGCTATAAAATGAACGAACATATTGACTGGAAAATTACATTACCAAACCGAACAGCGTTAAGTCCTAAATAGTGTGAAGCATATACTAAGTGTTATAACTTAACGTTATTATAATCTATTCGTCAAATTATTAATATAAATTACTTATTTTGATATTTTTTTCGAAAATTAGTAATTATAATAGTTGCTAATCACACATTTTTCCATAGATTCAGGTCTTGAAATTTCCACTAAAAATTCAATAGATGTGGTATTTCCCATTGGAATTACTTATCCTAATTTTTAGACTACCTCATATTTATACATATATTTCTCGAATGCGTTTCCTGTACTGAATACAAATCTTTTCTAAAAAGACATTACATATTTATGAGTACATAGAAATATCAGATAAACTAGAAGTAAGTATTATGTATTTATATGTATGTATAGCTTTATATGTAAGTATGTATATGAATATGTGCTAGTGAATGAATTACATGCTGGATAGATATTCATGAATATATCACGGTGTAAAATATTTCTTTATTAACTGTCGTTATTATATTCATTAGTTATTATTAGCAACCATACGTTTCATTTAATAATTATTAAATCCATTGTTTTAATTATTATTAAAATTATTTATTATATGTATGTATACATAATATAAAAGAAACTGGGTTGTGTCACAGGAAATATTTGTCAAAATGTAATTCCACAAGTCCGTCCCTGGCGCCCACATGGACTGGAGGTATCGTATCAGTATTACTTCAGCCCACAGCAACATATTCTTTTTTTATAATTGTTAACCGTGCATTCAGGGAATGGAAATTTCCACAACTCTCTTGCAGACTGCCAGTTGCCCATAAAATACTTTACCAGCGGCGTAGCAAATATGTTTATAGATGGGAACAATAAGAACATTCAGTTTCCCATTATTTACACATATCGGTGTAAATCAGTTAACATATATATTGTTAAATATGCAATTATATAATATATTTTATTTTATATACTTGAAAATTCAATGACAAAAGAAAAACCAACTTTATTGTAACGACAAAGGTAATCTTAATTCCAAGTTATACATATATTTATTTTCTTCATTAGTTGAGTAATATAAAGGGTGGTCCAACCAAAACACACGATGTTAATTGTAAATAAAACAAAATGTTTTCAGAGAATTATCTTAATATTTTTTATTATGATAGAAGGATCTATGACAATTATGTGTGAAACAAAACATCGGCCAAATGCTCGCCACGGCTTCGGTGGCGTACCTTCATCCGATGGTCCATATTTTCAATAACTCTAAGACATAATTGAGGTTCAATGTCGTTAATGTGCCGAATTATCTCATTCTTTAGCTCTTGAATTGTTCTTGGCTTATTGACGTACACTTTTTCTTTTAAATATCCCCAAAGAAAGAAGTCCAACGGTGTCAAATCACATGATCGTGGCGGCCAATTAACATCGCCACGACGTGAGATAACACGGCCATTGAATTTCTCGCGCAAAAGTGTCATTGCTTCGTTGGCTGTGTGGCAAGTGGCACCATCCTGTTGCAACCACATATCGTCCAGGTCCATGTCCTCAATTTCTGGCCACAATTGTTGGGCACGACGACGAGTCGAGGTTGACGGCTCTTCTGCTACACTATCGCGAACAACAGCAATGTTTTCCGCAGAACGAACTGAACGAGCATGCACAGGTGTTTTCACATTTCCTACAGACCCGGTTTGCTGAAATTTGCGCACAATTCTCCCGATTGTGGACACATTTGGTCGATTATGCTGACCAAAAAAGTCACGAAGTGCACGAAATGCATTTTGATTTGAACGCCCATTTTCGTAAAAGGCTTCAACAATCTTAACGCGCTGCTCGATTGTGTATCTCTCCATGGTTGAATTTGTCAAACACTGAAACAAAGAAATGTCAAATTAAGTTGGGCAAAAAACTTGACGTTAAGGTGTGACTCACAATTAACATCGTGCATTATGGTTGGACCACCCTTTAGTAGATCTTGTTTTCAATTATTATCATATTTATATATTGAATGCGAATGGAAATATTTATTCCTCAAAAATTATGACAATTCTTTTTCGTGGCAATTATTAATTCATTCGTGATTTAATAGGTTTCTTAGTAATTTCGTGAAAAAGTTTATTTTACATAGGTATGTTATAATTATGTGAATCACCGACAAATACGTAATTAAATACATATGTATCTCTTTTAGTTTCCTTGGAATAAAGTTTAGAAATTAGATTACGTTTTATATTTCTTTGTAAACATATACTAGTAAAATTTCCTTTCATAATATATCACAAGGTAACATTTGCTTTCGAATGGTAGCAGGATGCATTTTTATATATAATGCAATACACATCATTTTGTTCTTGACATATACCTACATAACATTTTTTTTTATAATTTGGCAAATTTATTAAAAATGGAGTTTTACTTTTTATTTTCCAATAAGTTTTTATGATTAAATACTTCATTGTCAGTTTTGAAACTCCTTGTGGTACAATAAATTTTCTGTTATTAAACAATATAGTCAAATAGATTTATTCAAATGCAATAGCCTTCCTTCTGATATTACAAAATTATCAACGTAACAATGTGTAACAAATGAAAATGTTCAATTTCAATATTTAGCAATTGATGCTTATCTCTTATAACTGAAAGACTACTTTATAATATTAGCGAAACGATGGTAATTTATTTGTCATGTTAAAAATTCGATATAAATAACAATTAGTGTTATTTACTGTTTAATTAAACAAAACCATTAAACGGCCAACAGTGCAGACATTGTTAGTAGTTATTGGCTATCGTATGCCAATGCTGAGAGAGTGGAAATTTCCGTAGAGACTACCGATTAACTACAAAAGAATTTTATCAGAAGCGTAACAGTAACTTTTTACTACTCAGATATATTTTATTAGGTACTTAAGTGTTAGCTTTAGGTTGGATAAAGAATAATCATTATGAATCATTTTCAATTGTATTATCAATGAATAAATGATATTTTGCACCAATACTTCGATACAAATTAAGATATTAAAATATATGTATTTACTTCATGAGCTTATCTATAGTTAGTTATAATATGATACAATGTGAGGGTGACATTGTATGGACCTACCTATAAATTATACAATTCAAATTTTAAAAGTCATCTATAAATATTTTAAAATAAAAAAATATTTCAAATCGTACAATTTCAGCCCATACAATCCTGAAATAATTATGAAACACATCCTAATAAACATTTAATAATGATATACATATATTAAATAACATTTAATTGCAGTATTCAAAATAAGCTCCAAATAATTTTTGTAAAAGAATTATAAAATTTGTATAATTTTTATTCTGTGGAAAAATCTAGCGAAAAGGTATTATTAAACACAATTTTATTTATATTTTTTAAGAACATTCTAAGTTTGTAAGCTGCTCTGTCTATTTAACATGGGGAACTAATTTTCGCCCCTATTCTATAGAACTCTTTTATATAATATCAAATAGAAACATGGCGCAAGTAGTAGAACATATAGTTGAAACTTATTATGATCCTGATGATGATATGAGTGATAAGACTATACATTGTTTTTGTATAAATAACTGTTTTTCTCGAAAAATTTAATAGTATATATAAAAAAAAATTTTAATTAATTTGATTGATGTACTTGAATTAATAAATCAATTATATAGTTTCTATTTAATTAGGCCTTACAATCATACTATGTAAGTCATGAATACTTTTTTATATTCTTAAAGTTACATATGATATAAACTCTTTGAATCAGTATTTTTTCCATATACAGCAATTTAAGTTAATGCTCAAATAATTTGTTTAGAATCTCAAGTTGAAGAAAGTCAAGTCATATTATAATTTTTAGAAGATCTCACTAATAAGTTTAAAATTAAATCTGAATTCGTAGGACGATTTGTAACTCAAAAGACGGATTCACATGACATTAATGGTAAGCTTACTGAGTCTGAACCCTCGATAAATTGTGTTAAAATTTGTGTGAAGTCGAACATCTTCCAGTTTATAAGTGGAAAATTTATTCATATCAGGAAATACAAACAAATAAAACATCTTATTTGCAGTACTTTAGTTTAATTTGTCGGCCCGTTAAAAACGATCGTTACAGTAACTTTACTCATAAAAGTGTGTCGGAAAATGGTATGTATAGTAACTTAGAAGAATTGTATTTGGTGTATTGAAAATTGTATTGAAACTTCTAACTTAGATTCAAGGGCATGTTATGGCTTTAATTTCAACTTAACCAGCAAGTAGATGTCTAGTAGTGATGATACTAATAATTATATGATAATAATATTTTTTAGACAAATTTATTTCATAACGTCTTCTTGTAGGACAATGGAATTTATGTTAATATAGAATTTTTTGCACTGCTGTTTAATTTTTCTTACGTTACGCTAAAAGTAATTTTTGTGAAGTACAGAGTAAAATGTATAGAGTACATTCTAATTGTTGTAAAAACGAGAATAACGAGATTACGATAATTTATCTTCACAAGTTCCTTCGGATATACAACGCTGTAAATCGAGATATTTTTTAGCATTTCATTCTAAATATTTAAAAAAATAGCAACTAGCATCCTCAAATAATCTTAGTGCAACAGGTTAGTGACGATAATCTTCTTAGACAGACAGAATATCGCTAGAATATAAGAAGGTTTACACTCTCAGTCAGGTAAAGCTGCCTTTCACCGTGTTGATAGTGACTATAATTATTTAAATGAAGTGTTTCCCTGACAATAGATTCCTAAAAAAATAGCTGTTACGTGATATGCAATCATGAATTTTTCATCATTGTCAATAATTATTTTCAATTGCGAGGGTCATTAAATGTGGAATTCATTTTAATGAATCTTAGGCAATTACTCATACAGAAATTGTATTGGCTCTTATTTTAGAGAAAGGTGTAGACAAAAGTTTAGAGAAGATGTTCTAGAAATGTTTGCAGGTTGGCTTGTATATTGCCGATATAATAGAAATAAAATCGGAAATATGTGAACATGCAATTGGGCCACTTTCGTATCAGGAAAGTATTAATAATAAAATACAATAATTATTATCACTGTCACAATACTTTTTAGAATTATTTTTCTTGAAATCTGTTGAGTTCGACTCTATATTTTTTTCAAATTTAAATTCAGAGTTTTATACATCATGAAAGTTGTTGAAAAAGAAGGAATTCAGTAAAATAGTGACAATAACTTGAAAAAAAGATTAAAACTACATTATATCACAATATGTTTTTAAATAAATATAATCGATATGTAAATGAATATACTATATAAAAAAATAAATTAATTTTATTCCAACCGTTTACAATATTTTTTTACAACATTTGAAATGCAAATTTTATGGATACAGTGTACTACCTGTATCTATATACACGAGGCCTGATAAAAAAATACGGTGAATAAGTTTACTACGAACAAAGTAATAAACTTACTTTAAATTTGAACTAATATTTTTCAAAGTACTGCCCTTGTCTAGCAATGTAATTATTTCAACATTGTTTCCATGATAGGAAGCATTTCTGAAAGGCTTCTTTCGAGAGGGCCTGCAGCTGCTCTGTCGTGGCCCTCTCAATATCCGCAATACTTATCAACGGTACCAAAACGTTTTACATTTAGCACGGCATTAATTTTTGGCAAGAGTCAGAAGTCGCATAGTGTTAAATCCAGAGAGTAAGGCGGATGTGAACAGACAGGAATCTTTTTTCAGCCAAAAAACGACCGTTGCTCGTCTTCAACCAACACATTTCTGCTTTTAAATCGCTTATACCACTTGTAAACACTCTTCAGAGTCACCACACTATCACAATACACTGATTTTAACATTTCATGAGATACTTTGGCACTTTTTTGCAACATAAAGAAAACTTAATGCGTTGTTTGAAATCCATGATGCGCGACAGACGCGATAGACACTTCCTCACTCTTCCGGCCTCTGGAAGCCAATTGACAAGTTAGAACTTGTTCAACCTTGACACTGACTATCTCAAAGGATCAGGTTATCGGACGCATTATTTCACACAGATGTAGCGTCAGCAGTATCTACTATAAAAATTCGTTCACCGTATTTTTTATCAGCCCTCATCATAGTATTATGTACTATGTACAATGTACTATATATTCCGTATTACGTGGTATATACTATGTACATACCACGTAACATTTACTGTAATATGTACCAATAATATGTACTATGTACACCATATACTAAAGGAGGCCTCCTTTTCCACAAAATAACAAAATTATGATTATAAGTTGACGTGTGATAAGGTGACGTGTTTTATCAACCAAGGAGGTGTCATCAGTAAGCTATGGTTTCATATATAAGTTAGCTATGAGGCCATTTTATCTGAATGCATGCCCATGTATAAATGTAACATTCTGTACGACATATGTACAACATCCAAGTACGCGTTGGTTTATTATCGATACTGGTGTGGACAATAATACGAATCTTCCACATTATAGCAGACTGCATTATTTCAATATCATCAACATCATGAGGTCATCAGTCCTAAGACTGGTTAACGCTAACCTCCAGCTTTTCCTATCATGTTCTAACCTACGCATTTCGCTAATTGTGCTACAACCTACATCCCTTACTATTTGCGAGCAGTAGCCTAATCTAGGCCTACCTCTGCCTTTCTTCACTCCTATTTCTGCCTCCAAAATATCGCGGACTATCCCCCATGTCTCAGCAAGTGGCCTATCATTCTATCTCTTCTCTTCTCTTCTTTATGTTTTTCCACATACTTCTTTTCTCGCCGACTTTCTCTAATACTTCTTCGTTTCTAACCCTATCAGTCCACGGTATTTTCATCATTCTTCGGTAACACCACATCTCAAAAGCTTCTAATTTCTTCCTACTTGCTTCCCCTACCGTCCATGTTTCGCAACCATATAGTGCCGTGCTCCATACATACGTTTTCAAAAATCTCTTCCTTGTTTCTAAGTTTATTACCCCCGAGAATAAAAGTGCTTTCTTCTTGTTAAAAGCTACTCGACTCTGCGCTATTCTTTGTTTTATATCTTTATCGCTTCTTCCATCCCAATTTATTTTACTTCCTAAATAAGTGAAGTCTTTAACTTCCTACAATCTTTCATTATTAATTTGTACTTTCGTTTTTGCTCTGCTCTCGCGCCCTCTGCACACTAACACTTTAGTTTTGTTTTTATTCACCCTCATTCCGTATTCCTCTGTCAACACTGCCTCCATTTCGTTCCGCTGATTCCAATTCCTTTTTACTAGATGGTAATACTGCTATATCATCCGCGAATCTCAGCATTTTTAGTTTCTGTCCCTGTACTTTAATTCCGAAATCCACTCTATCTTTTACCACATTAATCGCCTCTTCGATGAACAGATTAAAAATTAGTGGTGTTAGCGTACATCCTTGTCTTACTCATTTCCTAATACCTACTTCCCTTCTTTCTCCTTCTACTTCTATAACAGCAGTTTGCTCTTTGTATAGATTATGTACTACTCTCCTATCTCTATACTTCATTCCCGCGCTCTTTAATATCTCGAACATTTTTTCCCATCTTACATTATCAAAAGCTTTTTCTAAATCTACAAATCCTATATAAGCGTTCTTTCCTTTTTCTATTGTTTTCTCTAACATTACTCTTAGCGCCAGAATAGCTTCCCGAGTTCCCCTATTTCGCCTAAATCCGAATTGGTCTTCTTCTAGTATTTCCTCCGCTCTATTTTCCATCCTCTTCTGCACTATTCTGGTTAAGATTTTTAACGTGTGGGAAGTTAGGCTAATCGTTCTAAAGTTCTCGCATTTGTCGGCTCCTCTCTTTTTCGGTATAGTAACGATAATGTTCCTCTTATAATCCTCCGGCATCTCGCTCGTTTCATATATATATTTTACCAGTTCAAACATCCTATTTACTACCTTTTGTCCCGCACATTTCAACATTTCCGCCTGTATTTTATCTACACCTGGCGCTTTATTGTTCTTTAGCCCTCTTAATGCTATTTCAAATTCCTCTCTCGATATAGGTTTTCCTACGTCTTCCCTATCGATGCTAGATTCTTCCTCTAATATCGCTCCTAATTCCTGACCTTCGTATAAATTTTCTAAGTACTACTTCCATCTATCCGCTTTCCCCTTTCTTCCGATCAGTATGTCCCCCGATTGACTCTTAACGTTTCTACTTATTGGTCCTATATCCCTGAAGTTCCTCTTAATTATTTTGTAAGCCTCATCGGTCTTACCTACTTGGAGCTTATCTTCTACTTCTTTGCATTTATCCTCTATCCATTGTTCTTTCGCTTTTCTACACTTTCTAATGATTTCCCACTTTATTGACTTATAAGTTTTCAGTCCTTCCTCGTCTCGTCTGCTTTTGTAGCCTCATCTCTTTTGTATTAAGTTTAAGATTTCGTCCATTATCCAGGGCTTCCTAGCTTCCCTTCTCTCGTGTCCTAAAACGTCCGTAGCCGCGGAGTCTAGGCTATTCTTGATACCCTCCCACTCAGTTTCTGCGTTCTTGATTTCGTCATTACTCGCTTTACTTATTAATTGATCTGTTTTCTCCTGAAACTTATCTTTCATATTCTGATCCCTCAATATGTCTACATTTATACGTTTCTTATCCTTCCGAGTTTTCAGATTTTTGAACTTTAATCTAGCTTTCATGACTACCAAGTTGTGATAGCTGTCTACATCTGCTCCTGGATAACTCTTACAGTCCTTTACTTGATTTCTAAATATCTTCCTAACCAGAATGTAGTCTATCTGATACCTGTCTATCCCTCCTGGCATTTTCCAGGTGTACCGCCTCCTAACGTGATTCTTGAACAATGTATTTGCGACTACCATCTTGTGCTTCTCACAGAATTCTATCAGTCTGCTACCTCTCTCGTTTCTGTTTTCTAATCCATAAGGACCTACAAATTCTCCTTCTTTCCCCTCCCCTACGACTGCGTTAAAATCTCCCACTATTATTAAATTTTCATGACCGTTCAGAAAATCCTATTACCTGCTCTATGTCCGAATAAACGGCTTCTAACTCTTCCTCACTATGGCTAGAAGTAGGCATGTATACTTGCCTACTTCTAGCTGTAGGTAACCTAACCTAACCCCTACTCCCGCGTTTCCATTTACCGATCCTGTGTGTATTACCCTATAGTCACCGCTCCAAAAATCTCCTACTTCCGGCCAGCGTATCTCACGTATACCTACTATATCTAGTCCTAACCTATCCATTTCTATCTTCAGATTCTCTAGCTTCTCTGCCTGTCTCATGCTTCCGACATTCCACGCTCCGACTCGTGAAATGATACACTTCTTACTAACCCTACTAATGCACTCGATCACGTTTCCCGGAACAGTCCTCACCCGGAGATCTTAACGGAGGACTATTTTACCTCCGGTGTTTTTTGTCCCAGGAGACGCCATCATTATTTGGGATAAGCCTTTCGTTAGCTGTTCTGAGGATTATAATGTGGTGGTTTCCTCTTGCCTTCCACATCGCAGTCGTGTGTGTCATAGCACCATACCAACCCCCACGGTTTCTGCCACTATGACTACTGAAAGAGCTGCTGCCCTCCTTCAGGGACTTGTCTTAGTCTGGTTTTTCAATAAGGACCCCCACACTATGATTAAACCTATGGTACGGCTCCTTAAATAATTAAAACGTGCAAGCCGACCCACCCGTTCTAGTTTGCACTAGAACTTCGTCAAGGTGCAAGTCCTATCGGACCGGATTTCAATATCGTAAAACATAAATTACCAAGAATTGCCAAATTAATTTAATAATTTGTTGCAATGAATTTCTTTTAGGGCAACGAAGAGAACTGGACAGTCGCAGTTAAAATTTCATTTCAACTCTAAATTCTGCAACCGTTTACAATGTTTTAACTGACCTGACCTGTGAGAACCTTTCTTCTTAGAATGTAAGCACTTTTTCTCAATATTTAAGTCCGGATATCCCTGAGACCTTCCGGGCGCGGGCGTAGTAAATTCGATGTGAATAAGGTTCCATCAATGATACCTTACCATGAGATATGTTGCATTTGCTAAGCAAGACACCAATAATAATTGGGCATTACTGATTTTTCGATTTTCTTCTTTTCCATCTGTCTCTGTTGTACTTTTTCTTTTTTAAATTATCAACAAAATGTTATATTATAATACAGTCTTTCCATTCTTCCCACATTATATTCAAAGAACCCATTGAACTATATCCTAGTGATTTCGGATACCTTAAACTGCATACAGTATGACTTAGTTTCATCATTCCTCATAGATAAGTTCCAACTGATATATATATATATATATATATATATATATATATATATATATATATATATATATATATATATATATATGTATATATATATATATATATATATATATATATATATATATATATATATATATATATACTTTATTTAACCATTTTAATGGAGTTACGAGTACATCAGCAGGTTTTATAACGATATTATTTTTTAACAAACCTGACTTTGTAACAGTGGTTACTAAAAAGTGTATAGTAGTACAATTTGTATAATGGATCTTTACGCGTGTATCAATTTAGTGACGACGCAATGCACTGATCACACGCTACACCACTCGCAATTGTTAGTAATATGCCACAATTGCTAGCACGTATTTCTAGCGACATATGTTTCAATCAACTACGTACGTCATAGACAGTTAATAATTTGCCGAACAAAAAGCAATTATGAAATCACGTCTTAGCTTTATTGTATAATTTAATTCATTGGCGTCTCAATATTTTCCTAAAATATATTTTATTTTTGTGTCATTTATTTTGATTTTTGTTAAATGTATTTCATTTATTTTGATGGAAATATCGCTTCCATTGAATGCTTTTGTGTAGAACCTTTTCATTACTCTGTCATAGGTTGACGGATTTGTATTGTACTGTTATTCTAAATTCAGTTTTCGGCACGACACTGTTCAAAAATGTCAGTTGATTGATTCATACGATTGTTACTTGTGATGCACACGCAAAGAATCATTATACAAACCATACTATTATTTCTAACCTTATTTTATTTCTTTGAGGCTTTGCGATTGTGACGGTGATTGTAACGTGACTCTTGACCGAATTGCGTGTTAATAACTAATCTAAAACAAGAAATATCTGAGAAACAAATACCGGGGCGCGTGGAAATATTATTCACCTATCGCTACTTATCTAGTAATCGTCAAGATTATTTTCAATGACACGGCAACAGTAAATGCGGATGTTGTTTGGTGGGCGAGCATTCTGCTTTCTTAGGAAAATATAATGCAGTAGAGACGTGGTCCTGCTTGACGAAAGTTGGGTATTTTTATACCGGCCCTCCTACCGTAGAAAAGTCATATTGTGGCTAATGATCATAAAGTGACCACCACAAAACCCCCATCGATAAAGGATAGAACTTAAGCTCACGTTAATCGCAACAGATTTTAGCGTAATTGCATCTGTACAATGAGGGGGAAAATTTTACAGTGGAACAATATCTTCATTTAGGAACTGGCGTGATGCAGAATATTTCTAATCCCCATAAAGCCCTCATTATATAAATTTTTGCTTTAGAATTGTACTTTTATTGTACTTGGGACAAACCCTTTTATTCTGTAAATATTAGCCTCCCCTCTCAGACTACTGCTATGTCCATGATTTGCAACGGTCAATTGCAAGAAGCAATGAGTTTTTGAACTTTGATATTCCGTAAATTACAGAAGTGGCAAGCTTTAACAACAAAAACAGTATTTGTTGTTATAACTATGAGACTACAAAATTAGATTTAATCATTGTTACGTGGAATCGTGTTGCAATAATTCTTTGCTGCACAATGTTTGCATAAGATGACGATAGTAAGATAACGATAGTAAGTAGGATTTAATAGATGTTACAAGTAATGTTTATTGTATAGCAATATAATTTGGTTATTGTTAGTAAAATTATTTTATATTTAATATATTATCCAGAATCACTATTCACCTTCATCACTAATAAAATGAGTTATAAGTTATGGATTTATTTATTAAGGACTAAAATCACATATTAAGGAATAATATTTCTATCTAATTAAAACATCTATTAAAATCCATTTCTATATTATAAAACTATTATTTCCGTGAGCAAATATAATGAGAAATATTATTTTTAGTTATTTTAAGACATATTTTAAATAAATTCGCTGCTGAAAAATCATGACGGTGTAGATGAAACCTTCTGGTTATAATTTATTAATTAATATAAAATTCTTAATATAAAATATATGAATTTATATAATTACTGTATTTTATTATATGTAGTAGAACACACGCACGTACCTGTTGCATCATTGCATCAGTATGCCTTGCATTCGTTTCTATTTTATTAGATTTCGCCATATATGTATAGTATGGGTATTGGATATTCATACTTATATATGTTAAAATGATTATTAAAACGTGAAAAACCGCAAGAGCCTCTCATTACAAATTGTAATGCTAAAATTTTATGTAACATCGTTAAACAAATATAATTTTTTTCGACACACTCCGTCACTTCATATATAATTTTAAAAAATTCAATATCCTTGTAAGTGCCCTAAAATTAAATTACCACATTCTTTAACCTCAAACAATTCTACACTTATGTATCTATAAGCAGATTCCTGAAAAAAACACTTGTGATTCTTTCTTCTAAATATCAAAATAATTTTGTAAACTTGGCAATATATATATATATATATATATATATATATATATATATATATATATATATATATATATATATATATATATATATATATATATATATATATATACGGATTTCTACGGCTGTCGCCGTCTCTCCGTCCCCAGTTTCCACATTTTTCTTTCATGACACATTTCCTCGGTTAAATTTCTTGATCTCATTGCGTCATCTACGTCATTTCTCCAGCTCTTTCTAGGTCTTCCCCTCTTTCTTTTTTCTGGCGGAGTCCACTCTAGTATTTTTCTTGACCACCTATGTTACCTCATTCTTTTTGTATGTCCGAACCATACCAATTGTTTCTTTTCGACCTCATCTATAATATCTTTTTCAATGCCAATATTCTGCCTAATTATTTCATTTCTAATTCTTTATGTTCTGGATATCCTACAACTTCTTCTTAGATAGTCCATTTCTGTGGCCAAAATTTTTCTTTTGTTTGCTTTATTTAAATCCCACACTTCCGCTCCATACATAATTACGCTTTGTACGATGCTTTTGTAGATGCGTAGCTTGGTGTCTTTCCTTATATTCTTTTCCCACAATATTGAGTTTAATGCTCCAATAGATTTTCTACCTTTATTAATTCTTTCCCTCACTTCATCATTGCTGTTTCCCTGTTTATTAAAGATAACTCCTAAATACTTGCACAATTGCACTCCTCTAATTACATCGTTTTCTAGTTCCAGATCATTACATTCGCCACAGCCGGCTGCCAGATATTCACACTTGTTTAAATTTATTGTAAGTCCAGCTCGTTCATACTCTTCTCTTAGCTTTCTCGTCATGTAGCTCAGATCTTGTTCATCTTCCGCTATCACTACCTGGTCATCTGCAAAAAATAGGCTGTAAAGTGTGCCGTCTCCCACTTTAAGACCCATGTTTCTGCATTTTCTTATCCACCCTTGTATGGATCTGTCAAGATATACTTTAAATAGAGTGGGAGACAGACAACATCCTTGTCTTAAGCCTTTCGATGTTCGGAAATATTCTGTATGCCTGTTATTCCCAGTTTTTATTGCGGCCCAATTATCTTTATAATAGAGTTGTGTAGCTTTGATTAAAGATTGGTTTATTTCCAGGTTTCGCATTTCTGCCCATAGTTGTGATATGGGGACACTGTCATAGGCTTTCCCTAAGTCTATTAGGGCTATATGTGTTTCTCTGTTATGTTGGGTACGTTTTTCCATGGCAAGTTTCAGTGTAAAAAGGTTATCAATTGTCGATCTGCCCGCTCTAAATCCTGACTGCTCTTCCGGTTGTTTATCTTTTATGTCTTCTTCTATCAAGTTCTTAAGAACTCGTGAATATATCCTTCCTATTATTGGTATCACCGCTATACCTCTGTAATTTTTCGGATCATCTTTAGGCCCTTTCTTATATATAGGTGTTATATAGGAAGTTCTCCATTCCTTTGGGGCTTCCTCTCCATTTAAGCACCTTTCATATAGATTTTTCAGCATTTGTGTTAGTTTCAATGATCCGTATCTTATAAGTTCAGGATATATTCCGCCAGATCCGGGTGATTTTCCTATTTTTGTGGATTTTATCGCCTCTTGTACTTGCGATATCTCGAGATGTATGTGATCAGCATTGAGTGGTTCTTGATCTTCTCTCATATATTGCGGTCTCTGTTCTTCTAACAGGTGTTTAAAATGTTGTGTCCACTTTGAATTTGTTATACCGTTTAGACTAGTTCCTTGTTTGTTATTTGTTCTCATTGATTTTATTGTCTTCCAGGCTTCTGAACTTCGTGTACCTCCTATCTGTTGATCTATGTAGTCGCATCTTTTAATCCAAGATTGGTTCTTCTTCTTTAATACTTCTGCCTTTACTTTTCTATTTGTTTGCTTATATTCTTCTCTTGTTTCTGCATCCTTCTTCTGTAGGACTCTTTCGTATATTTGTTTTTTCTCCTTAATTTGTTTCTCTATATCCTCGTCCCACCAGTATGGTTTGTTTTTGTTATTCTGCATTCCGAGAGATTCCTGGGCTGCCTCAGTTATACAGGATTTAATATGGTGGTATTCTTCTTCCGTTGTTCTTTCAATTTGTGTTAATTTCTCGTCTAATCTTTTGCAGAATAGGTATTTTGTACTATCGTGTTGTAGGCTTTCGAGGTTATATTTCATAATGTTTATATGATTTTCTTTGGATGTTATTTTCTTCAGAGTACTAGTTGCGATGTATGGTACATATATTTTCGCTACCACTAAGCAGTGGTCGGATCCACAGTCTGCTCCCCTGTTTACTTTCACATTCTGTACTTTAATACCTGGTTGCTGTCTAGTAATGAGGTAATCGATAATCGATTTAAGTCCCCTTGTGTGCTGGTACCACGTGTACTTATGTATGTCTTTATGTGCGTAAAATGTGTTCGTTATCTTTAGGTCATATTCGTCACATATATTGATTAATCTTTGTCCGTTATCGTTTATAGTTTCTTCGCCATGTCTTCCTACCACTTTATTATTATTTTGTTTCCCTACTCTTCCGTTGAGGTCTCCTGCTATTATAATTTCATGATGATTCGGTATTTGGTCGATAATGTTTCTTAGGTCTTCTTCAAAGGCATCTTTTACTTGGAAAGTAGCATCGTCATTAGGGGCATATACTCCTACGATCGTCATATTTCTTCCTCTTATTTGAATCGTCAATTTCATAATACGTTCGCTCATCGCTTCCCAAGATTTTATGTATTTTTGAAGTCTCTTGTGTATCATTATTGAAATTCCTGCCTTTGCTCTTTCACTTTTGTCAACTCCGCTGTATAAAAGAATAAAGTCTTTTACTGTTTCACTTCCTTGTCCTTTCTTTTTCGTTTCTGAGAGGATTGTTATATCTAATTTACGCTGGATACATTCTAGGACAATTTTTTGTTGTTTATTTCTTATTCCTTGTACGTTCCATATTCCTAAATTCAATGTCCATTTTCGTTGCTGTTTTCGTCTATTTTTGGATCCGTCCGAATTCCGAGGCATGTTTCTGGATGCTTTAGCGTTTTTAGTTGTTTTATGAGTGTAA
The DNA here is from genome assembly GCA_037954035.1 of Rosalia funebris. Classification (NCBI taxonomy): domain Eukaryota; kingdom Metazoa; phylum Arthropoda; class Insecta; order Coleoptera; family Cerambycidae; genus Rosalia; species Rosalia funebris. The sequence goes on from JAZFAV010000001.1 coordinate 3,674,463, forward strand.
GGTTGCTGGCCTTACGACTCAACCCCCATCCTTGGAGGACCGGGTATCTCTCTTGGTCTGGTCCTTTTCCCTTGACCTGTTCGACTTGGGTGTCCCTTCTGGTAGTTACACTACCGTCGACTTAGCTCTCGGGATCATTAGGACACGCAAGCCCCCTCACCGCGTCAAGGTGGAGATACATCGAGGAGGAACTTGGCAATATATAAGGCAATAATAAATTTCGAAAAAAAAATTTACGAAAAAAAATCAATATTAATTAATAGGAAAAGTTAGAATATACATATTAATAATAAATGATATTATAGTTTGTCAATTGCATTATGACGTAATTATTCCTCACATTATATTGGTAAGTCTTGATGGTACATATACGTCTCTTTAGAGTTCTTAACCATAAGTATAACTTATATTTTAGTTATCTTGTTTTTCCTGGGATTTAAACGAATTAAATTGAAACAAAAACATTTTTATCTTTTCGGATTTATCAGAGATACTACAATAATTGATAAACTATAACAAATTTTTTTATGATTTTATGAGTATCCATAACTCACAATGGTTCAGAAAATTCTGACTTTGATGATGATGATCAAAACAGAAGCATTGGAATAAACACTTTTGTATTTCAATGGATAAATATAAAATATAAAATGGTAAGTACAAGTACGAAATATACTGTTAATAAATACATGTCTTAGAGCGATTTTCGCTGAAAAAGTGATCTTTAACCGAAGGGATATCAATTGGCCGCCCAGAAGTCCTGATTTAACGCAGATGAATTTCTTATTATGGGATTATTTGAAATCTGAAGGGTACACTGGTGCTTCTAAGACTTAGCTTCAATTGAAAACCAGAATTCGCGAGGATATTTAGAGAATTGAATCAGCATTATGTCAGCGAGTTATGACTAATTTTGTGCCGCACTTTGAGAAGGTATAGCGGCGTGAAAAAAGCACCTTGACGATATTATTTTTCGGCCATAACTTTCCCTATATTGTAGATTTGAATAAAAAATAGTGAATGTAAATAACATTATTAATAAACGAGTTCTATTCACTCAAAAAAAGGAAAATATTCCACGATATTTGTTATAATATTTATTAAATATAAGATTATGATATATACTACTACCATACTTATAAGAAATAGAGATGCATTCCACCATATTTCAATGTGTGTTAAGTTAATGACGATAGAAAAAATAGTTTCTTTCAGTGTAGGTAACTACACTCAGATACATTCGAAATTTGTTTTTAAAAAACTAACTGTCATTAAATTTGTGAAATTCGATATAAAAACGTTCACGTGAATATAAATACAAATAACATAGGAATCGCTTTTTGTATTCATACTTGTGATAGATTATTTTCACTCCAATGGTAATACCAAAATTCTAAACTTCTATTCCAAAAACAATTGTATAATAAAGAAGGATAGGTATTTAATATATGGGTAAGTAAAATATTGTTTAAAGAAATTATAGGAATTACATGGTAACAATTACACTTTTCTGTAATTTCATAACTTAATTTACTTATGAAACTATTAGAATATAAACAAACATTCAGTATACAAATAAAATTTTAGCAGTGGTAAAAATTTTGATGGTGCTGACATCTGTAGATTTCACAATGATACCATTATATAACTTTTAATAAGTTTAACTATACTAAAAATAACTATCCAAAAATATTTTCAATAGTACATAACAGCATATACAGAGGCTTTTCGTAAAGAGAAACAACATTTGTAGACTATGAGATAGCAACACAGGGTACAATCATCTAATTTTTTTTTTAAATTAAGTAGACAAACATTGTAAGAATAAAGAGGAAATAAGTTTTTCAGTTCTTATTTACTTATCATACCAATTTTGTGCGTTATAAAAAGTATTTTTGTGATATATATATATATATATATATATATATATATATATATATATATATATATATATATATATATATATATATATATATATATATATATATATATATATATATATATATATATATATATATATATCTCGTCAATATCAAAATATTTTTTATACCACATGTTTGAACATTAATTAGGAAAAATCAAAATTAACCACAACAGACAAACAAGATCACAAAACAGTTTATCATTTCAGTAAAACATTTTCAATATGTTCCAATGGTTTATAAACTTAAATACTTTCGAAATTACCCAAATTTCGAAAATCTTGTTCTAATACTTTAATAGGTGTCAATAAACTCTGATACCCGCTGGTTTATGAACTACTTCCACGAATCGTTTATGAATTATTGTAGTTTCAGTATACATTAATAATAAAAGAAGATTGAGCAGTTTCTAATATATTTTTAACCCCTTTCTGTAGGATTTCTTTAGTTACATGAGAAAAGTTAATTAGTTAAACTTTGAGGTGTTATTTATTAATCTAATGTTACAACATCTTTTTATGGCAAATATGACACAAAAATATGCATCTGAAATATACTTTATTACATAAAATAATCATTCAGTGTGAGCTTTGCAAAAACAATTTATTTTTGTTCAAATACATTAATGAACAATTTTCTACTATTTAAGTTTAAAAATCTTCGTACCATTATAATACTAGCTGTTTAATTTTTTTTAACAATATATGTATTATTACGCAAACATTTTTTTCGTTTAATAAACTCAGTTTTCAGTTTTTGAGCATTTGAACAAGAGGCAAAAATCCTGCTGCTGGTAATAGCATTGACATTAAAAAATACATATTCTGATGCATTAAAATATCGGTTATGGTTAAGTAAACTATAATAAATAAACTTGTACTGACATTTTAGTGGCAGATTTATTTCATTATTGTGTTTTCTTCTTCACAGAATGCAGGCATTTACTTACACACACAAGATTGTAGTTGTAAACAAACACAAGGTTGTCAACCCTTAAGAATATTGATTTACTAGATTACTAGAGTAAAGTAGATATTAGAGTAGACAGTTGTAAATTATACCATTTCATTTAAAATTTTTATTTCCTGTTAGTACAATAACTACATATTTTCATGTGTCTAAATTGGGTATATATTGTGATGATGCCTACGTTTATATTAATATATATATATATATATATATATATATATATATATATATATATATATATATATATATATATATATATATATATATATATATATATATATATATATATATATATATATATATATCAGTAGATAAAAAAATTAAATATTACAGAAATGAAGTAATAAATGATGTATTATAATATAACAGAAGCGAATTTGAAAATAAATGTTTACAGAAAAGTACAATTTGAAGTGTCATAATTCAATATAATTCAACAAAAAACCTGAAGATTGAATTAACTCGCCCTGTATAGCGATGTATTTACTGTTTTTCTAAAGCGTTCCAAATCCGACAGTTTACAATGCTGCACAAGCAGATGTCTTGGAATTGAATACGGGCCATTATTGCAATCATTTACATAACAAAGCTCGTATGTCCATTCACTACAGGACTTACGAAATGCAAGTTAATACCTCGAACAGGTTCAGACTTGTTCGAGGACAAATCTTAACATCTCTTTATAAGAGGCAAAGTGCCAGAACAGGCAGACGTCATTGAAACCAACCTATTTGCTAAAAAGACAATCTACAGATCAGAGTTCACTTACGCAAAGAAATAAGCAGTCAAGCCAGTGCTAGAAAAAAATATATTTAGAATTAATGACCTTGATATTCAGGCATTGGTTTCGAACGAATTAAAATTCGTATTAGGGGAATTTGAATCATATACATATGTACATACATATGTATATGATTCAATATGATGGTTACATAACGTGTATTAACTACTATGATTTAAGATGCACACAAGTTTTCGATATAACGTGAATTATTTTATGTTATATTTTCTTAGAAAAGAATGTATTTTTATAAAAAATAAAATATAACTTAAAAGGTTCAGGTACTGTGGATATTCTTTTAAAATATTCTCATTATCATTTATATAAGTTGTGCCGGTGGATTTGGAAATGAATAGCGATTTTATGAATTGTTTAATAACTAACTGAAATGAGAAACAGAGTTGTATACATGTCGCCAATTATTTTAAGTTGAAAATACCTCAGGCTCATTTATTTAAAATATATACATTTTTTTGTATATCATCACGATAATTCACTTGGGGCAAGTAAGGTTAATCAATCATAGTAAAAGTTTACAATAGTCATATACCCTTTGGTTCTTCTTACTTCTCTGTAATAAAAGAATGTAAGTTAACATGTTCTGAGAAACAGTAATAATTTTTAAGAAATATGTGAACTACATTTTGCAAATAATATTTGTGCACTCACAGTATGTGAGTGCAACTATTTGAAAAATATTATTTCAAAAATGTTATTCATATATTTCTTCAAAACTATTATTGTTTCTCAGAACATGTTAACTTACATTCTTTTATTATAGAGAAGTAAGAAGAACCAAAGCGTATATGACTATTGTAAACTTTTACTAAAAAGTCTACAATATTTTGTATTGTATTTTTATTAATTTAAGTTTTTTTTTATTAATAAAGAAGAATACTTTATGAAACATTCTCTTACAAAAAATTAAGCTGCCAATTAAAAGGCACTAAAATACATAAATATGGCTGTCACTCAAAAGGAGCTACCAAACTATATGGTATAAATACCAACATGCTTCATATACCATCTGAAACACGTTCTCTAAATAGTTGCACATATTTTCAGGATGCCTTATTAACAAATAGACCTTGTACATATAAAGTACTTATACTCGTATGTGGAAAATAAATAACTGGAAGTAAAAGATGTCTTCACTTACAATTAAACAAGCCAGCTTCTATTATTGTGTAGCGCGGATTTTATGTACGTTGATTTAGAAACATACTTATTATGAACATTAGGAGGATTATTGGAGGGATTCAAATTATGTAATTGTAAAAGGTTGCTCACAAAAATGCTAAGAACTGATTTGTTTACTTCAATGCCGGACTGGTTAGTAAAACCCTCGTAATATTTACATTCTTCCAGTGTATCTCTCAGCACTATTGTCTTCTAGACTCACTAAGTCTGAAAATAATTAAATAATGTAGAGGATATAATATGTATATGTGAGATGTATCATCTGTCCTCTGTATATGTAAGCTGTATCAATTATCTTGATAAATAATGATCCATATATCTTCAGTTATTCGAATTTAAGACAGAGAGTGACGTTACTACTTATTACAATATTGCTAAAAAATATATACTGATTGAGTTCATAAAATTTCATAGTTCATAATAAATATGTTAAAGTATTTGTACGTAGTAACATAATTATCATTGAGGAGCCCTATCGTTGAGGGCGATCAACAATAAATAACTTCTCTAACCAAAATGCTACTTTTGATTTTATTCTATACGCCCTTTATATAATTTAAATGATTTATAGTAACAACAAAATCGGTTGTAATATATCAGAGTAGACTCGAACTAGATTAATATTGGTCATATTAATAACTCCCATGTACATAAATTATATTTTTCTTGTGGTTTTCGTATTTATCCATGTATTTTTAAACAGACTCGTCATTGAGTCAATAAATGACGTTTTAACGTAAGGGAACTGCGAAAATTATTCTTATAGAGGGTTACAACCCACATCTTATGTTGGTGGCCATTAAATATAATCTCTATTATTTTTGATATTCATACCCTGCAGATACTAACTTAATTGATAAAGAGTACATCGATTACTAAAACTATAGTAATTTGTATATACATACTAGTATTTAGATATATAGTAGTATAGTAGTTGTAAAATATTGGTATTACAATTTGTTGTTTAATCTGATAGTGTAGGGGCTATAAAAGCGCTAAAAACTTATACAGCATGGGAGGAAACATGTGTGTTACTTTTACTATCTCTACATGAGGTTAACGACTATGAGGTGTGAAGACCTTAAGATACGTTTTCCTCGGTGCGATTATTGCAATAATCGTTCAACAATGATCGTGCAACGATAATCGTTGGGCACTATTCTTTGTATTTCCTATGAAGCTGTTTTGCTTCGAGCGACTGCCGCTGGAGTCGTTAGCGACGATCGAATTAAATAGTTGTTCAGGAGAAGGGTGAATATAATCGTCAGTCGTTAACGTTTGTATGTGTAGTGACCACGTGCATCATGGCTCCTCCGGCGGTTTCTGTCGTGGAAGATGAAACTCTTCTCGAAGAAGTGGCGAATTATCCCTCACTATGGCAGCTGTCACATCCGTACTACAAGGGTCAAAGGGTCAAGGACAACATATGGACTGAGATTTCCAATAAAGTTGGAAAACCATGTAAATTATGAACACTTGTATTTTCTTTTTATAATTATAATTTTATATAAAATTATTCCATTAATTTTACACACAATTCGAATATGTTTGCCATCAATTGCTCCTGAACAGTTGGGGAAATTCCATTTCAACTCAAATTCTTTTGCCCTTTTTTCTAAGTCCTCTTGAGTCAGAGCAACATCAATGGCACTGGAGTTTTCTTGAGGGCTGCTAACGTATGTTTTACGATTTTGCTGATTTCGCTTACACTCAATCGAAACTGAAACTGCAGCGAATGGAAAGATTTGCCAGTTGCCAAATACCTGGAAATAAGAACAAGCAGTTTTTCATTTATTATCACTTATACTTTGTTTGCAGTTGCTCGTGCAAACAACGCTGGAGAAACATAAAAGACACCTACGATAGAAGAAAAAAATATGAAGACTGTCTCAGCAGCTACGCGAACAAAAAAAAAAAAGGATAAAATGGGTTCTGGAGGAAAAACTCATAGTATTCGAAAAATTGTAACTATTTTTCAATCTAAAAAAATAATATAGGTGACATTTTATGTATATTATTTTCTTTCAGGAGTTTCTCTAATCTCAATCCGTCACAAAAAGAGGAATTAGGTTCGCCTTTGATTTGTAATAAGCAAATTTCACAGATGCAAACCTCAACAACGACGCCCACAACATTGCCGGAGGAATCGGCAATGTTCTGCTCGTAATACCTTGCCGCAAAAGCCCACCACACCATAAAAATCGGAAAGGCCAAACACCAGAGAGAAAATTGCAGAAAAATTTGAAAATAGGGAATCTGAGAGAAATAAAATTATGAAAGCTTTGCTCTCAGAAGATAGTGATGGTGATACTGACCTCTTTTTTAAAAGCTTGGCCAAAACTGTAAAAAAAATTTACACCTACTCTACAACAACGAGCCAAGACCGAGACATTAAATGTTATAGGAAAGTTGGAAAGTGAAATGTGGAAACCAATAGAGTACGTTTCTTTCAGTCTTCCCTAAAACCATAATTTTTCTAGCGGCACAGTATACCCTTATTCTAATGGAGATTCTTCACATAACTCTTCAACACTAACGGAACTCACTCCGTTCTCTCAATATTATTTTCCTTCCAACATCTTTCAACTTGGAGATGAATCTTTGCCATAAATGAATGTACCTACGCAGTATTTTTTGTCTTATACTATTTGTATTTTGAGAACTTCATATTTTAATAAATTTGTTTGATATACATTGCTTTTTACTATCCTTGTTTTTTATTGAATATTTGTAAAGCTTCAAAATGCAAGACAACCTATTTTCAAATTGTAAATAACAGTAGTTTCTTACTTTCTTACCTCAATGTAATTAATACCTCAATTTTTCATCGGGTGCGACATCGGAATACAGATTTCTATTGTATTATTCTTTGTAGATATCATCTTTGACTCAAATCAACAAATCGTAGACGCGCCAAGCAAAATGGTAATCAAAAATTATCGTTCAACGTTTAATCGTTCAATAATAATCGCTGAACGATCATCGCGATAGTTGCACCGAGGAAAACGTACCTTTATGCCCTATTGGGGTAATTTCGAAAGCAATAGCTCAAATATTATAGCGATCGCGCGGTCTCGGTTGGGAAACATATTAATGTAAGTATATTCGAGGGAATACTAGAAAATACTAAAAGAGAGCGACTGAGTCATTGCGACCTCTTATAAAAGCACGCAAACGTCATAGATATTTATTCTGTTCATGAAAAATAAATATAAATATCCAAAGCATTGAAAGGTCTAATAAGGGCTCTGTCATCGCAAAGGATTCTTATTACATGTTTTGTCATCCGATTATCATACATATTAATGGTGATACGATGAGTGGAAATGAAATAGAGATAAGTATTACAGACAATTTTCCTGCAAAATTTAACTCTTATCAATCATCAATAACAAGTCAATAATTCTCATTATTGAATTGCTTTCTCCGGAGAGTATTAGTTACTGTCCATTTCTTTTTTCTATCATATATATGTCGCACTTTAAAAAACTTCAAATTATTTTACCTTAATTCGAGTAGGTGGTCGATTCGCGTTTATATTCTAAGCCTCACGGCAATAGATAACAGTTAAGATTTCCGGCCATCTCATTTTCGTTATGAAAAAAATATCACCTTCATGTTTCTTTATGTGTGCAAAAAAATTAACCTTAAGATTTGTCGGGCATTTGATTAAATACTTAGTCGTTAAAAGGTTAGACTTGGTGAATATATTAGTGACGTGCGGTAGTGATTTTTCTTTGTTCAATTCTGTTAAAGTTGTGTTTTAATTAAATCGAAACTACATACAGTGTGAATATATAGTGAGTGTGCATAAACAATTTTCTGGATATATTATGTGATTTGTGTTTTGTGATGGAATCTGGTCTAGACGACTGGAATTAGGGAAGGAGTTAAATAGGTAAATAAGTATTTAGATACTTTAGGTTTAATTAAAGTACTAAATAATTTTTGAAGAAAAAATTAGCGGTCGAACGGGATTATTCGTTTTCAAATAGGGGATAATATATACATATATCGATAATCGATACATATATTGTCTATAAAATTTCATGGAGAATAAATATATTGATTTTCTTTGTTAAAAATAAATCGTGACTATTGTAAATAAAAAAATACTTTGATTTAATGAGACAATACCAATATATGAATAAAAAAACAACAACCGACATAAATAATAAAACAACAATAAATTGTATTGCCGGTATTATAGTGTCTATGAAGTATATTACATACACATGTATAATTGTTAATTAAGTAAAAATATATATTTCTTTGCAGGTAGGTTCCGAATGAGCTGGACACCGTATTTCGTAAGGTAAGATTTTTTCCGTAATAGGTAGTGTAGAATAGATAATGAACTATATAGGAAAACTACTATAGCTGCAGTAATCGATGTACTTTATGTCAATCAAGTTAGTATCTGCAGGGTAGGATTATGAAAAAATGCAGCTTACGAGTATATTTAATGGTCACCAACGTAAGGTATGGATTGTGACCTCTATAAGAATAATTTTTGCAATTTCCTATATTACATTAAAACGTCATTGAATGCATCAACGATGAGTATGTTTAAAAATATATGGATAAATATGAAATACGCAAGAAAAATATAATTTGTGTACATATGAATTATTAATATGACCAATCTATCAAGTTCTAGTCTAGTCTGATATATTGCAACCGACTTTGTTGTTACTATAAATTTAAGGTTATAATAAGCGTTTATAGCCACAGGTAAATTATGATAGAATAAGGTTAGTAAGATAGATAGAGGTAGTATTTTGGTTATTTATTGTTGGTCGCCCGAGATATTTAATAAAAATGAAGCTAATAGCAGTAGACTTCAGAGGGTTTATCGGGATAGATAATAGCATTTCGCAGTCTCTAAGATAATGATCTTGAATCTTAATTGATAATAATAGTAGGAAAGATGCTCTATTTTAAAGGTAGATTTTTTTTGTCAAATATGTATTAAATATTGAGAAGTCTATGAAGAACCATAGAAAATATGTTTCTTCACAATGAAACCGAGTGTCAACCCTTACAATATACAGTAGTATGACATCAATAGCAGTATAAATAATATTCCAGGACGTTTAACTTGAATACCAGATAATATTCCAAACATTTATAATAATAGAGGTGAGAAAATAGTGTGTCGTACATACATATACAATATGTATATTTATTTCCGTGAGTACGGTCTATAAGAGAATGTAAAAATTGAGGGTTTTACTAATACGTCCGGCATTAAGGTGGTTCTCTTACAAACTAGTTCTTAGCATTTTCTAGAGCAGCCTCTTACAATTACATGATTTGAAAATAATCCTCCTGATATTTACATTTCGATCATACATAGTTGTTTCCTAGAGCGATTATGTAATAGCTTTGCTATTCGGGAACTACTTTGATAGCCGCTTGGCGGCTTGGTGGTTCCTTTCTCGATTTCCGACTTATAAGTTACTGACAGAGATCGTATCGATAAAGATGTATAGGCCATAAAGTTCATTCGGCATTTGTCCTGAATCGGCGTACCGTATGCGGCACTGATGAGAACTAACAAGTTCGAAGCGTTCAAAAATGTTTCTGCAATTCTCTGAAATTCTACCAGAGTGAAGTCCGAGTCCATTTTTCCCATTTACGGGTGTACTTATTTCCAGAATGTGGGTTCTCGAAGCGTGGGAATTGTGACGCCACAATTTTTCTGCCACTTCTCTGAAATCCCATCAACCAAATCCATTGCCGTTTTCCCCGTTTACTCTTCTGAATTTCTGGTAGCGTAGGAATTTAGCTGGCAAAGTTTCAAGGAAGGTGAAAAAAAATTGGAATCGGACTTTCCCCTATAATAAATAACAAGGAGTTTGCCCTTTGAGTTTCCGGGTCGAAGTCAAAATGATAAGTTTTATATATTTTAAAAGGACAAATATATCCGTAAACAGGAAAAATGTGTTCGCACTTGATTTTTAAGGTTTCAGAGAAGTTGCAAAAAAATTGTCATGTCAAACTCCCATACTGTCAAAAATTGTCAACAGTGATTTTTGTTTGAGTTTCTCGACCGAAGACAGAATAAGTGTTTTAAATTTTTTTTAAACGATAAATATATTTGTAAACGGAGGAAACTAACTTGGACTTGATTAGTAGGGTTTCAAGAAACTTGCGTCTTTGACGAAAGTCTTTATTATACGAGAAGGGCGGGCTTGTATTTTGAAATGAAATTCATTCATTTTAGTTTTGAGATAGAATTGGTATTAAGAATATCTGCTATCCATTTCATCGCTATTTGCCAAATAAAAAACTCTCTTATCTTGCCAATAAACGGAAGACTCTACCTGAGCCTAGCCATAAAACAAGCTAAGGTTATGTTTTGAGATTTTTTATTTGGAAATAGCGACGAAATAAACTATACATACACCTATCGATATGTTTAAAACATTGCTATTTATATTCAAACTAATTTCGTAATATATTTGAATGACAAAAATAATGGCGCATATAGAAGTATTGCACATTATTTTGAGGTAGTTTGAGAAGCGGGTTGAGCTTCCTATATTTGACATTTTGAGTGATTCGGTAAAACGACGCCCATTGGCAATCTGCTTTCAGATTAGTATCTGTCCCACAACTATCGACAACTGTAGCAATTTATAGTATAATTTTCTTTGATATTTTAACGTTTTACAAATTAAATTAATTTGGCGGTGTTAAATATTTAGTACTATTAGTTGTATTCTCACATAAATTCTAATAAATCTGCAAGCTTCAATGACACTCGTTTTCCTTGCTCAGTTAATTCCATATTGATGAAATATGTAATCTAAGAAGGGAATGGAACGTTCGATGCGACAACAAGAAGAGGAGACCAATTTTCCAGGAACATGGACAGATTACAGTCTCTCGATTCACGATTCGTCAACCAAGTTGGCATGATCGGGATATGATTAAAACTGACCCTTCATTATTTTAATGATCTCTCGATTATGCCAACTTGGCTGGCAAATAATAGATCGAGAAATTTACAATCTTTCAGTGTTCATAGAAAACTGGTGTTCTGTTTTTGGAACATGTAATGTTAAATATTGTTGAATATTGGTTCGCTTTAGCAGTTAGTTTTCTTGTGTTCAATGGGAGATCGAGGGCTAGCTACATTGGTAACTAGAAGACCGTTTTATTTTAAAAGCTAATTATTATTTGCATTCCCTATGACAAAATACATAGCGGTTACCCATGAAAATATTCTTTAATTAATTTAGTGTAATTTTAAAAAATGTTTTTAGAAGATGATTCTGACACGTAGTAAGTAAAAGGTGGTCCAACCAAAACGCACGATGTTAATTGTAAATAAAACAAAAAGTTTTCAGAGAATTATCTTAATATTCTTTATTGTGATAGAAGGATCTATGACAATTATGTGTGAAACAAAACATCGGCCAAATGCTCGCCACGGCTTCGGTGGCATACCTCTATCCGATGGTCCATATTTTCAATGACTCTGAGACATAATTGAGGTTCAATGTCGTTAATGTGCCGAATTATCTCATCCTTTAGCTCTTGAATTGTTCTTGGCTTATTGACGTACACTTTTTCTTTTAAATATCCCCAAAGAAAGAAGTCCAACGGTGTCAAATCACATGATCGTGGCGGCCAATTAGCATCGCCACGACGTGAGATAACACGGCCATTGAATTTCTCGCGCAAAAGTGCCATTGTTTCGTTGGCTGTGTGGCAAGTGGCACCATCCTGTTGGAACCACATATCGTCCAGGTCCATATCCTCAATTTCTGGCCACAATTGTTGGGCACGACGACGAGTCGAGGTTGACGGCTCTTCTGCTACACTATCGCGAACAACAGCAATGTTTTCCGCAGAACGAACTGGGCGAGCATGCACAGGTGTTTCCACATTTCCTACAGACCCGCTTTGCTGAAATTTGCGCACAATTCTCCCGATTGTGGACACATTTGGTCAATTATGCTGACCAAAAAAGTCACGAAGTGCACGAAATGCATTTTGATTTGAACGCCCATTTTCGTAAAAGGCTTCAACAATCTTAACGCGCTGCTCAATTGTGTACCTCTCCATGGTTGAATTTGTCAAACACTGAAACAAAGAAATGTTAAATTAAGTTGGGCAAAAAACTTGATGTTAAGGTGTGACTCACAATTAACATCGTGCATAATGGTTGGACCACCCTTTACATTTTTCTGGAGAATATTATGACCATTTTCTATCTGAATGAATTGGTATAACATTTCTATTTAGTTTTTGAAACACTAGAATTGTCAGCATTCAGTATCTTAAAAGACGTTACAGATAACAAAACACAAAAAAAACAAATTTGCCAGCTTAAATGTTCTCATAATCTCGAATATAATATTCCTCTATTACTTTCTATATAGCATTAATGTAAGTATCATACTTTTTAATAAAACGTTTATCCAACACAGTAATTCTAAGTTACCTGTGTATTTTTGAAATAATGTAAATTTTCTAGTAGTAGGAGTATCAAAACATAATATAAATAATCTGCCTCAATTACTGGGTCGATTTATTTCGTGGTAAAGAGATAGACGTCAATCAAATTCAAGCAATGCCATTTTTTCAAATACAATTTTTATGAAATATATTAAAATGATTATTTTTAAAACATGCCAATTCTTTAAAAAACTGTATATTTTTTGTACATTAGGTAATACCCTTTCCTTCAAAAACTGATAGTGTTTAATGATAAATGAAATGTACATAATGAATAGTTACTTACATTTTATTTATTATTAACTGAAGAGTAATTAAGAAAATCATTTTCAAGTGTTTTTTAAATTGGTCCCTTCACATTCCCTAATTATATGCCTATTATAGATAGCTACAATAAATTTAACGTAAAATAAAAATGGCTATAATTTCAAAATATAAATATTCAAAATATACGTAACATAATAATTTCTGTTATATATTATAAATAAAATTAATGTTCAAATTTTAATTATATTAAAGAAAATATTGTACCTATACCAGAACATATTTACTATGATATTTCCAGTTTACAAGAACATTAAACATAACAGATTATATATGTTCTTCTTCGGAATAAAAAACTGAAGACAAGTATATCCTACATCTCCTCTCTATACATTAATTATTTTTAATTCGAGTTTTTCTTAAATTAAACACTTCTAATGGGATCAAGGAAGCTCGGACTAAAATAGTCCTCTGCATTCATCTTAACGTTAACGTATATGAAACAAATGTTAAATTTAATATACAAAAATTAATATCAGATATTCATATAATTAGATATTCATAGATAAGATATTCATTAGATATTAGAAAAATCATCACTTCTCTTCAATAGTCTTACTTATTATAAGTGAATATTATGCCTAATATTCGCTTTAAATGACTTCATTTTATATGAAGATTTCTTACCATATATACTTCTACATATACTCTTTATTGTAATATAATTTCTTATAAGCAATAAAATAAATATAATATTAATACAAGAAAACCAGGCACACTTAATTCTACGTTCTTTCTAAGGCCTAAACTGAATCTTAGATATTCCAGACTACGTCCTCTGTCTAGAAGTCCTCTGTAGAATCGTACCTAGTGTGCTGGAACGTTTATTGTAAAAATTTTTTTCTGAGAAAGATGCTTGTTGTACGAAATGTACTCTTTTACGAAAAGGCGATTATTTAGAAACTATTGCTACAATAACTGATTCCAGCAGAATGAAAAAAATTGCATGTAGAAGTATTTTCTGAACAATCGCTTTCTAACTGCAACAAAATTTATTAGTTATATCGTTAGCTTCTAAAGTTTAGTTATAATAGCAATAATTACAATGATTTAATAAAATGCGATAATAATACTGACAAGCATGTAACTGAAGAGCTTTAACTATTATATACAATGTGTCCTGTTCTTTATTGTAATATGCCATTCAATCAGGTCTGTTGGTGATTGTGAATACATACATATGTCCTCAACTCTAATCCAGAAACATGGCTTACAAGAAGCTACAAATTAATTACATAGTGCTTAAATTGAGCCGTAGAAAATGCCACTTTTACTAAAATAAAGGTGGTGTAAAATTTTACTATTCATGACAAAATATAACGTCTATATGATGCAAATAATTGTGCACCATTATGGTTGTAAACTTTACTAAATATGTGCAACTATTTAAATAGAGTGCCGTGTTTCATATTTCGTTAGTATAATCCATGGAATCATTGGTAAATCCACAAATTACTACATAACAGCATAAAACTCGTACATACCTGTGGAGATGCAATGTAAGTCAATGTATACATTGTACCTTATGTATGTATTGATCCTGATACTGGAATAAAGTATACTAATTCGCTTAATGTTTAATGTCTATTGAAACTACTATAATTATTTATATTTCTGTAGTATTTATTATATTCTAATTCTATTCTAATAACTATTTCTAGTATTTAGGGGTATTCTGGTCTAGGGGTACAAATTTTAGGTGTTTTTTCAAGTGTTATGCATCTTTCTACCAGATATTTGTTGATATGTTAAGAATATACAAAAAAAAATAAGAATTAAAAAAATTACAGGTTGATAAAATGAAGGGTAAAAAAAGGGTGCGTGCTGGTTGACACGATTCCAACTCTTCTAGTCATGTAAAACAAAAAAGAAAAAAGATTCCTAATTAGTAAGAATGTCGTTATAGCGCTCAGAGTAAAAGAAAAATAATTTGGCAAAATGGCGACTGTTTGAAAAAGAAAATGTCATTCTTTGTTCTTATTTTTTCAGTTTTTAATTTTTTAAAAATAGGAAAAACACAATTTGACATAAATTGTGGTGGCGATAGAGGATTATATAGAGAAGGCTCGTACCCATTTTCAAGTAAATCGGTTTATTAGAACTTGAGATATCGTGGTCAACCGTGTTGAAAAAAGTAGATTCGAGAAAAACGCGTTTAAAGATTTCAGCAAAGTATCAGGCAAAGTCTAAGTCATATAATGATGCGCTATACTTACATTTCGTTAATCAGCGATTCCTGATCCATACAATGAGCTTTCTTCTACTTCAAAATGTAGATTGTCCGAAGTTCTTTCTGCTAGACAGCTAGACGAGCTGTTTTAGCTTCTTTAGAAACATCAGAAGCTCGTAACTCAGACCGCTCAATCTGAGTCTCGTTCCGTCTGATAGCGAACGCATGGGCTTCAGGACCAATAGTCAGGACCATGACGTTCATAATTTTTAAAATTGGTAAAAAGCCTTTATTGGAAATGCACACAGCTATATAATTTGCAATTTCAGTTGTCCATGTTCCTGCGTGTATATGTTTTGGTACAAAAGTCCAGATCAATGAATTTAACGATTCACTATTATTTTGGGTTTATGAGCTCAAACATCGATGTGATAAGCTTTCTAAAGACAAATTTTTATATATCGGTTTTATATATACCAGCCTCAGGTATTCGGTAAATGTCTACCGTCTATTGTTCGATTCGCTCCGGCAGGACAGGTTTAGTTGCCGCGTCACTAAAGTAGCTATAACTCCGTAAATAATTGGAATTTTGGAAATTCCTTTGGAGAATATATTCTTAAAGGTCTAATCTTTGAAAATATGCAAAAGACGATAATCAATTTTTTCAAAACATATACATTGTATGTTCTGATTGGTATTAATTTAGTATGAAATCTTACATCACATTTTAGGCTCCTCATCTGCAATAATAACTAAATTAACTGCATTCATTACAATCGTGTACATTAATATTACATCCCTAATGTTGTCCTTAAGCTTTTTTCACTTTTTAGATTCACTTTTTAATACACTACATTTTGTGTATTAACGAAATAAAACTATGACGATATTATACTTTTAACGATATAATTAAAACGATATTGAGTACATTTATTAATGAACACTTAGTAGTATATTTACCACAACAGAGACACGCTACGCCGTGCTCCATGACGAGGCTCTCATAAAATTCCAAATAAAAATTGATACAAGTTTAGCGCAATCTGGAATTTAAAATAGAATTTATGACGTCGTTTTACACTCTCGTGCCCAATTAAATTTAGCCGTTGCCAAAGTTCTAGTTTCAAAATAAATGGTTGTCTAACTGAATCTTCAGTATATTAACTATAGTCCAACAGTTGGCACCCGTTGGTATTCTATTGCAAATTGTTTTTCTTCCACTTGTAAATAGTTCCGGAGGTCTCGTGTTCAAAACATGATATGAACTAAGTGTTTGTAAACCAAGACGGTGGCCTTAAGTGTATTCCCTAACCTACATCAATTTCACGCTTATTCCAAAACTGAAAATGGAGCTTAAAGAGTTTTCGAGAAAGGTAAATCATCTATCTGGTTTGAGAAGATTGTTTAACCAATTAAAATGTGAGTGTCTCTTAATGTTAGGTTGTCAATTATTAATAACTGTATTATAGCTTGGATAGTTTGTTAATATGTGTTGGCAATAGTGACTATTATTTTATCTTTTGTATCTAACTATTAACTTTATAACTCTATAATCATTGTGTGGGTGGTATCTGTTTACTAATTCTGACAATCTGACAACAGATATGTGTATTATTTCTTACTTAAGATTTTTTTAGAATACTAAATACTCTTAACAGTATACTTCTCATTACAATAGTTTGTTATTTTAAGGAAAGGATAATTCTTAGAATGTGTCCGTATTTTATTAGTATCAGAAATATTAGTTTGATATCAAAAATTGCTGTTGAAGCTATTCAACTAAAAATTTTTACGGAAAATCTTGCTTTAGCTTATCATTTAGATTCAAGTTTTGCATCATATAAGTTATAATGTTGCGATTTATCTTATAATGTATTCATGTGTATATCAATACGTCAAATATACTCGTAATTTCTATATATTTCCATACGTGGTCTTAATTTTTCTAGAATACCTAGGAAATTCGTATTAGATTCCATTACTAAATATGAATCAAAATGTTATTGCTAATTTGTGTACACTTTTCTTACAATTATATATTATTTATTGAAGAATAATGAAATACAACTCTATATATTAATAGAACTAATATTTTACAGTAGAAAGAGTTTATTCATTTGAATTTGTAACCTCTCTATACATATATTTTGTCTTATCTTGAAGTCATCCAAATTGCAAGTATTTTTTACAACTTATTTATGACAGTTTTTTTTTATTTTCCTCCCAGGCTTTATTTATTATTGGAATTTCTTCTATAACATTCTATAATTTATTTGAAGAATGCAAGATTCCTTATCCCTGGATATGGAATATCCAGGATTATGGTGGATATTCTTGCATATAGTATGCAGGAATATCCACCATTGGGTTATTTTTCTAGTTTAATTTAGTTTTCCTATCGCAGATTGGTCTATTAATACTCTCTAAGATAGTTTCTATTTTTGAGTTTAATATTCCACTAAAACACTTTCATCCATTACTTATATTTTCAATATTTTTTTAACGTTTCATAATAATTGCCTTATTATTAAATGTAAATTAGTTATTTTATTTAAATATTTTATACAATTTTATTTAAACAACCACTTGGTGATTAAGTAAATAACTTTCTATGGGAATTTACGGACTTAAATTATGATGTTGCTAAAATAATATGTTTTTATAGTTTACGACAAACCTTTGTTGTGTTAGAACAAAACGGACTGTAGGAAAAACAGTTCGCGGCACAAATATAAACTGTGTACTGTATATATGTGATTTGTGAATAAAACCAATAATATTTGACAAACTGAGGTCTTTATTTTCCTGAGATCTGTCTTCAAAATACGACGCGTGGTGGCTCTTGACAGATTAAGTTGTTGTATATGACGTCGAATTGATGCATTTGGCTACTCTCGTACAGTTTCTCTCAATGCAGGAATAATTTCAACGGACCGACCAAGACGAGGACGTATTGGTGTTGCCTTATCGATAACCGAACCCGTCTCTTAAAATTTCTTGATTAAGTTACGAATTGTTAACTTAGTACGGTATTTTGTCCTAATTTTTTGCGAGTTCTTCTGAATGCAACTGTAGATGATCGCTCACTTTCATAAAATAGTTGTTCACAAACTATTCGTTGTTGAACTGTTAATCGCGACATGTTAACGTCGTATGATTAGTAAATGACATTCATTGAATATTGACTCCCTATCTTTGACAGAATACAAATGGCAGGCAATTCGAATTCTATAGTTCCAACTGAGACACCCTATATAGAAAATGGTTTCAGATTAAGGACTGAATTTATGTATAACTACCATCTGGGCGGAAATAAGTCGAAAACAATGCGAAATCTGAACTATATAATAAAAAAGTGTGGTTATGTATGAATATCGCATGATGGTGCCGCAACCAAAGTCCAGTAGACCGTTGTCTTAAACAAGAATGTAAGTAATAACTTCTTACATATTACGTGTAAACTTTATGCATTGTATCGTGTGGCTGAAGAAATTCGAAAATATTATTCAAGCGCAAATGGATGGAAATCTTTACAAAAGTCGTATTTTTTAAATCTCCTAAATGTATTCGAGGGACCACTGTTTGTACTTCACAGTAGTACACAGAGTGGTACCGACATCCCTAGATCATAACAGCTGATTCGCACTCGCTGAGGGACATTATTACAGGCAGCATTTTATTATTCTGATTATTTCTACAAAATAAAGCATGTAGTGTTACAATTTGAGTTCTAAAGAGGCAGCTGATTAATGAAAGTTAAGAGATATTTCAAGATTCTTACGTTAAAGAGTAAATATACAAACTATTCATAATAATTAAAAGGGAGAAGAAAGAATCCATCATAACTCCAAAAATCATTGACTCCATCTTGTCATTGATGGAGTCAATACCAATAATGGATGTTGAGTATATATACATAGATACATCGTTTAAGGGACGCAAAACATAATAGTGTTATAGCGAAGTTTGAGTTGGTTTGAAAATATATTCTAATTTTACCAGATTACATCAAATGCATGGTGTTTCTGCGTCTACAGATCCGTTACATAATTGCAGCAATGTTTTTTGCTGAAACAACTATACTCGTAGAAACATACCTAATGCTGCATATATTTAATCAAGATGATCCATTTGATAACGCTGTTTACGATAAATGTTTTTCAGTGTTATCTAAATTATGATGTATAACCAAGTTATTATTATTCCTTTATTACTTATTGTTAGTATTACTAATTTTATTTTATTTGAATTATTACGCGAGGACGGTGCTTCTGATACGGTAACAAAACAAACGGCTCCAGTTATTCGCTTTAATTATACTAAGTGGCATAGAAAATTGAACAGCTAGTATATGTGTCACGGTTTGCGGTATTATTCGGCATTTATTGTATGAATATGTTGATATATTAACAGAAAATATATGATTACAATATTAGTTAAACAAATAATTATTAAGTTGAATATAATAATAAATTCATTTTGAACTACTTCTTGATTCCAATGTTACTTATATTTATTAAATCGTGGTGGTATGGATTGTATGAGTTAATCCATACTTTCTTGAGGCATCTAATCCCAAACAACCTCAACCTCATGACATGACGAAGGTCCTCTAGGGTTTATTTAATTCATTACATAGTTAATTAGAGAGGCCTGGAATCTTCCTTCGTTATCATTGTCACATCCGGTTTTTAAAACAAATTTAATCATAAATTATCCCAAGTTATTCCAAACTTTAACAATTTTTTAAAGTCTGGTCTATTAACAATGATGACTAATTAATAGTCACATTATATTTGTAGGATATTTTTTATTAGAGTTTATTTAAAATACACAATTTATCTATTTTCGAGATATTCTAAAACGAATACAATTCTATCATGAATTTACTTCTGTGAAAAGTTTGAGACCGTCTGCATATAACAAACATTCTATAATACATTCAGGTTCAGCGTTATATCGTTAATAAACATTATAAAAAATTAAGCATTAAACAATGAGAAACCCCCAAAATTTAAGAAATAGTATAGTATTTAAATCCATGAAGTTGAATATGCTGTGCTCAGTGCGAGAAATATAATTTAAACAACTTGAGTAAACTGTGGGAGAAGCCAAATGAATGCGACTGTTGTAAAAGAATATTATATTTTATTTTATTAAATGATTTCGAAAAGTTCTCCTGGCCTATCTTACCAAGCATTTCGCATATACATTTCACATACCCTTCACATACAAGAGACAAAATTATTGAATGGCCATCAACAAAACCCTGTTGCTTTTGTGAAATTTCAGCATTCAGTGAAAGTGGCAGCATATTATTGAATCGAAAATTTTACAATACACAGAATTGCAATAGGTCTATAATTTATTGTCGGGTAATTGCCTTTTTTAAGTATTGGACAAATTCTGGCGCTTTTTCATAAATTGAGAAATGTACATACATCCTATACAACTTTAATGTCAGATTAAATAACGTATAAAATAGGATACAGAAAACTGTAGCACAATCTATCACTAAAAATGCTCCGATATGGTCAAAACCACATCCATTATGGATGGAGGTTTTTTATTTCTTATCTTCATTTTATTTATATATATTTTCGTTGTTACAGTCAACCTTCTTCGATGATTTATTTTAGAGCAAAAAGTAAAATATCATGGGGCATATAAATCTTCTGATCTATTAGATCGTCTGAGAATATACACTACTCGTAAATAAAGAATAAATTACACACTTCGCAAATACATTTGAATTGTATTATGGTTTTCGATACGTTTATCATTATAAAGCATAGAAAAAATAGGTTTTAATGAGGACTATGATATTAATTACAAGACTATGATGTTGATTACTTGTAACATATGACTATAAGTTATTAGGGTTTATTTTTATATAATTTTGTAGCGGCTGGAGATTTTAATTCCTCTCGTAATTTTATAGGTACTTTCGGAATATTTTTTACAGTTCGTAGGTGTTTAAACTGGTTACGGATATATGGAAAATTACTTAAGTTGACTTTCTTATAATCTATTTATTGAACCAGACTGGATATTTAGATTTTTTTGATATATGTTTTTTCTCTTTCTCTTAAAAGTTGTCTGTGGTAAAATCAATAGATTTAATTTCTCAGAGAAATATCCAATCAACTTCCGACGATCCTTAATGAATTTTTGTTAAAATTCCAGAGATGATAATGGTAATAGAAGGTTGTCGTTCACGAGATGGTACAATGGGAGGATTAATGAAAAACGGGGAATAATGGGGAGATGGGGTATATCGACAGATTAAATTTCATGAGCCTTATTAAAATTTGATGGAAAATTGATGACCAAATTGATTGACCAAATCCAGAATTCCATTGTTGGAATTATACATAAATGTGATTGTATTGCATGAGATTATAGAACATATTGATTTATGTAGGTGTTTACTTACCTTGAATGCTGGTTACTATCATCTAGAATGTTCAGTATGTTAAAATCCTTGATTATTATTATTATACCGAAAGCATATAGATAATACATAATATTCCAGCTAATCAAAAAGAATCTCATACTTATGTAATTGCGTATTTGGAGGAGTATACTCATACATATACAGCATAATTATGAAAAGTAACTTATTTTTTACTTAGTATCATTTATTATTGTTCTTGTGATGAACAACAATCCTGAACGATATACCAACTTCACGAAACCCAATTATACGTCTATGTCCAAACTCACTAAACTGAGTAAAATTGTACATCTTCATACCCTTGGCATTGATTTTAATTAAATAAATAACAATGAAGTCAAAACTAAGCACTCTAAAGCATTAACAACTCTTGCGTTAGAGCCAACAACGGTTGAGTAAAACATAAACTAAACATTGCATTAACTTTTGAACTCTAAATATGACACCCTTTATTTTATTGTGCAAATCTACAAAACGATCAATTGTAAACAATATTTTAACTGTAACATATTTCTAAAATCAAAAACAACTCGGCTATGAGTAAGAAAGTGATGAAATGGAAGACCACAGGAAGTGATTCCATGTACTATTATTATTATGTGAGTTCGTTTTTGTTATAGATTCTTCTAACAATAAGTTTTGCTATTCTATGTGATTAAATTGACTTAATGAAATAATTGATTCTCATCTAAACATATTTTTTATTACTTGAATTATTTGAATTTTCTAATGATGCAATTAATCAAATGTTCAGTATTAATTAACTATTGAACAATTAAATAATTGTTAAATAACTAACTACTTAATTTTGAAGGACACATATTAAATATCGACAAAATATAAATTAGTCTCGGAATTTTAAACTTTTTATAAAATTTGTGAAAATAAATTAAATATCAAAATTAATATAATAAATTACCATAATTGAAGGCATAATTTATGCCTTAAAAAATTATATTTTATTTTGAAGTAAAATTTGTTTCTAAGAGAATCTGTTAAAATAGCCCATCATGAAATTAAAATAAGCATCTATTTTAGGAATTATATATAGATATGAAATTAATTTTATGATATAAGGTTATTTATTCTACAATTCGTAATAGTTTCTTGTCTTTTTAAAAACTTTAAATTTATTTACTCTAAATGCAAAATTGTTAACGATTTACTTAATTATTACAATATTCGTTTTTAAAGTTTATTAATTAAATGTTTTTAATAGAATTTAATGAATTTTCATTCCTCATAAAGCACCTTATTAAATTTAGACAAATTTAAGAAATATAGTATTTATAAAAAATTTTAAAGCTTTAATAAATTTAATAATCATTAGCATGGATTTTAGTATCAACGAAACGTAAAATATTGTCAAATAGGTCTACTTTAAGACCTATTTAACAATATTTTACGAAGAAACTTCTGAACAAACTATCATCCTATGATTACCTACGTCTACTACCTACGCCCATGTACCATATTAAATGAAAATTTCAGCAAGATTCAGTTGTGGGATACTCATCTCACACGTCAATCAATACTGACATTCTTTAAATATCAGATATGTACATATGTCGCCAATCTTGTTTGTATGACGCATTACTAACATTCATTTCGTTGTTAGTTGCTAACCACAATTAACAACGAAATGTTTAACACTGAATGTTAAACTTGTAACTAAGTATATATGATAACATACTGGATTTGGAAAATACTTTGGAATACTCGACTTCTGGATAATATATGCATAAGTTCATATTTAAAAGTAAAACAGTTGTACATGTAATCAATTAATTTTAATTTATCAAATAACACTTTTTGATGCTCAATTATCGCCTATTTCTCAGAATTCGATAATAAAAGAA
Source organism: Rosalia funebris (assembly GCA_037954035.1). Taxonomy (NCBI): domain Eukaryota; kingdom Metazoa; phylum Arthropoda; class Insecta; order Coleoptera; family Cerambycidae; genus Rosalia; species Rosalia funebris. Next base: position 3,698,617 of record JAZFAV010000001.1, read on the forward strand.
AATATTTTGTTCATATTAGTAATTTTATTTTTATTTGTCGTATGTGCAAACTTTAACATAACTAAATTTGGATATAATTCTGCCTGATTTGGTGTGCGCTTGTTTATATTATTGATGAAAAGGATGTCGAGCATAATATAAGCTGTGCAATGTGGGCATAATGTTTACGATATAATTTATGTTTATGTGTATAATATTGTTTGAAGCTATGTTTATGATGTTGATGAAGGGGGCGGCATAATGTGATCTATGAGTAAGGCAGATAATGTTTAACTAATTTTTATTTGTCAAATAAATATATATAAAGAGACACAAAGAACCAAAGATGTAATATGTAGATAAGGTTAATAAAATACCTATGGTCCTAAAGGTATCTAAATTATAGTTCACAAATACTATATAGTTATAAAATAAATATTGTCAATAACCTCATTTGTCAATTGATTCAATTATCACACCCAAAATACACAGGCTTGAAATATACTCCCGAAGCAAACTTCTGCAAATAAAGGTTTTATGAGTCCATAATAAAAAAAAAGAATATAATACCATATATACATGTCCATGTCCAAACAGAAGTATATGAGAGTATTGCAAATACAAAGAAAATATAATATATTAAAGACAGAAAATATTTGCAATTAAATAATTTCTAATAGTTTCAATTAAATATTTGCTAATATTTTCAATTTAGATTTAAATATTTATACTAAATGTTCAAACTGATTTTCTACATTAATTTATTCAGAAATTACATTTCTGAATAAATTAATGATCCAAAAGTCGTAAGTAACCCATGGAGTTATTTGTTGAATAACTATCCTAATCCATGTTTCCATCAAATTCAGACATATCGTTTGAATGATATAACAATTAAAAAAACCCACAATAATATTAAACCGGTATTGCTGATATTAATTAAATCATCTGTTAGATTTTTATTTGCCCGAAAATACCCAAGTTTTGATTAAAACGGTGTATCCAAAACATGCTGTGAATGATTATTTGAATTTAAAGAGTGTTTCGATGCTAATCAAAACTGGTGATCTCAAATTATATCCGCCCATATATTTTTTCTTTTAAAGTTTCGGAGTGAGTACGTTTATTACATTTAATGGGAATTCTGTTTTGTCTATTATTGAAAGTTAGATTTGGATTTATTACGTAAATATTGATTTTATTTCCTAACAAGGCCATGTTCGACTGTCAAAAGCATATTAATGTACTTCATATGTAAAGTGTACGAATATATGGTTTTAATTTTGGTATGACATTTTTCTAGCAAAGATTATCATCTCGATATTCTGCCTACTTACCTTAACCAAACTTTGGTAGAATTTCTGTTACTTTAGATTCTTCCCTATTCGCAGTTTAAAATCGAAACATTTCTGCCAGGCAATTATATTAGAAATATTTTATATTTATTGTAGAACATATATGTCTGCCTTGAACATTAAAATCAACAATCGATAGGATAGTAGGTCTTTATTTATTAATCTCTTTTTTGCTTGGACATATTACTTGGCAGTAGTAACTCTAACACCCAGAGTAATGTTTTAATAGTTACGGGAAAAGTAAATAGCTTATATTTTACAGAAATAGTTACTGGATTAATTGTTCCAAATTAGTATTTGATAATTTATTATAATATCTTACAAAGCTGCAAAGCACAGACCCAATAAACCTTATATTACTGCCCTACAAGATAGCTACTTCGGTTGATTTATGTCGCGATTTCATCAATATTGGGAATGAACAGTCGTAGTCGAGTTAAGAATGAACAGTCATACCCAGACAGTGATTAATACCTGGAGAAAAATTAGACGAACGTGTCCACCATTTAGGAGGCCAACATAAACATCTAGAATACATTATAGATATCGATCTGCTACATACAAAGCACCTCTTCACGCAAGGCATCAGCATATTTGATGCCTTTCATTCACCTTATAACATGTTTTCTGAATGCAGGACCATAATTATTTATGTAAATATCTAAATTGCAAATTAAAAATATGTATATAATACTGATACTGATTTTTTATTTATTAACATTGTATTACAGCAGTCAAGTAATACAATCTATAGGTTACTCTGTTGTTTAAAGAACGTAAAGGTTGTTCCTCTTGTTCTGACATGATGAGGTTCCTTCAATGAGAAAGACCTCTAGAATCCTATTTGATAGCCAGCATCTTTGGAGTCTTGTATTATAGGAGGTTGACATACATTATTTTTTGACATACATACATACATTATTTATAAATACTGGTAGGCTTTGTTATTTTCTTATAGTAAATATGATTTGGTTTCATTAATTTTAGTTTTCCATTTCTTAAGCCACTCTAGTTAAAGAAGTTAGTCTTGGAGGTTTGAGGAGACAATTATTGGGTCCTCGTCTTCAGACAAGAATGTTGTGTCGTCCACAAAGGTATTGGTAACAATGAAGTTAGATATTGGGAGGTCTGAAGTTTAGACTGGATATAAGATGCGTCCCAGAAACGTTTCTCTGGGGAACACCAGCTTTGATAGGACGAAGTCCAAAGTTTCTCCATTCACTCTTGTCCTGAATTGTCTATCTTAAGTACGATCTTAAAACATTGTAAAATTGTATAGGAAGTGCTTGCTTGATTTTATACAGCAGGCCGTAGTGTCAAACTTTATTAAACGCTTGACTTATCTATAAAAACTGCTGTACAGTATTTATTCCCATCTATGGCTTCATGAATTACATGCACTATGCGGTGGCACTGCTGGATAGTTGAATGTCCTTGTCCAAAGCCGAACTGATGTTGGGATGTGTTTAAAATTGGGTTTATTTGGTGAAGGAGTAACTTTTCTAGTAATTTAGAGATATATACCGTTCTTTCATTTTTTTACTAGACAGCAAGTCAATCGGTCGATTTCGTATAATGTAGGGAGGGGACGTGGACGGTACGCCCTGCTTCAGATTGTCCAGTGTCGATAATTAGCGGCGCTACGACAGTTACATTCTACACGTGAGGGAGTGTACATCGTATTTGTAACGGGGAAAAACTTTTACGTGGGAAGTGATGTTGATGGGTTTACTGTTAAAAGATGATCAAGGTATTTAAAGAAAAAATATCTTGGCCATATTTAACAGCAAAGTATGATCTTTTTTGCATTATTTTTATAATTGGTTTTGCATTAAAAAAAGTGCCTTCTAATAAAACGTTAGAAGGCACTCTAAGGAAGGAAAAAAATAAATAGCTTCTCTTAAAATAATTAAAAATAAAATACAAACTCTTAAAACTTAAAAAATATCCCCTTGAAAAAGAAAAAAACTAAAGAAAATTTTCGAAGATGCCTCCGTCTTGCGCCAAACAATAACCCAACCTGTCGTAAAATTCTGAACGAATGTTGGTCAGCATAAGAGGGCTAATAGTTTGAAATGAATTTTCAATATTAGCCCTCAGTCGATTTAAATTATTAGCTCTTTCATGAGGATGTCCGTATAACTTTGATTTATTATACCCCCATAAGAAAAAATCATTAGGTATTGGTGGCCATTGAATTACGCCTCTCGTAGATATAATTCTTTGGGGGAATATCGTATTCAAATAGTCAATGACTATTCTTGAGTTATGGGCCAGACGCCCATCGTGCTGGAACCAAACGTTGTCAAAATTGGGGTTAATGTTTGCCAATGCAGGAACAATTTGGTTTTGAAGAAGATTCAAATAAGTCTCCCCATTTAAATTTCCATCAATAAAGAATGGTTCAATAATATCATTCCCATAAATACCAGCCCAAACATTCAATTTTTCGGGATATTGTGTCCTTGTATTTAACAGGCGATACTGATTATCAATAGCCCAATACCGTAGAATAGATGGATTGTACCTACCATGTAACGGAAACGTGGATTCATCGGTGAACACCATGTTATAAATAAAATTGTCATCGGCATTTGCACGTTCCATTACCGTGTTACAAAATTCCATTCTACGGTACTGGTCTTCATCGAAAATTTCTTGATGGGCTTCATATTTATAGGAATGATATTTATTTTTCTTTAAAATTTTGTGAATTTTACCCACACTAAAACCAGTCTCCTCGGAAATTTTTGGGATAGAAATATTTGAATCTCCTTCTACCATTGCACACACCATTAATTCCTGCATTTCAGCATCCTCGGTAATTCTAGGTGTCTTGTGGCATTTACAACCTAAAATGAATCCCGTTGACTTAAACTTTTCGACTACTGTTGATATTGTGTTCAAGGCAGGGATAGGCCGATTTACATATTTGACTGAGAAAAGGTCCCTTATTGCACGTAATGAATGTCCTTGAAGAGACCATGATATCAAATCATTTTTTTCCTCAAGTGAGTACGTCATAATTACTAAGTTTAGAATTAAAAGAATCTATTTAAAATTACACGTATTACTGCGAAGTTCACTCGTCTAAATGCCAAACACGTATACGACGGTAAATGTGAAATCTAAGTGGTCGATCATCACGGCGTACGGCCGGACTCCCCACCTGAGCGGTGGCTAATTTTCCGAGAAGGACCGAACGGTGGAACCTATGTACAGTTTTAAAATGAAAGCACGTATACCGTTCTTTCATTTTTTTACTAGACAGCAAGTCAATCTTGCCCAGGTACTGAATCTGAACCAGGTATATGATGTAGCATTGGTTACATTTTTCCTGGCTTAGGTATGAAAAATATTTCTGAAACTTTTAAATTTCTAGGCCAGATACTATTATGTGCTGATAATACTACCTTTTAACAAGTATTTTTGTAATCCAACTTATATATTTGCCGGCACGTTTATATGAACCTTTGTAAAGATCTTTAACATATAATTATTTGAAGAGTGTAATTAATAAAGCAAATAAATACTATATAACCGAGATAAATCAATATTACGTTGTAGCCCATACAGAATCAATTTTTATTTAAATTAAACAATATCTAGGACGTAAATTAATGAAAGTATTTTAACAAATGTTTAGACTATAGTATTTTTCATAATTTGAATAATATTTTACATCTTAAACCATCTTTTATTAACATTTACATATTACATCTTATACCTAAGAAATAAATATTTCTTAAGTATATCTCGCTATACTCGTTAGTCACGACGCTTCGATAAAGTTAATTATAAATACCGTTTTCTTATTTTAGTACCAATTTACTTGTAATATTCCTTAACTTTTAATACTCGTGAATATCTGATAATTATATTACCTAGCGGGAAATGCTTAAAGGCTTAATGGACCAATAGAGTGACTCGCCACTTGATAAATAAATGAAGTAAATATGCTATTATTTTTATAGATTCCTTGTGTAAAAATAACATCGATCATTAATGTGTCAGTTGGAAAATCACGTTAGGAAAACTTGCTCATTTGTTTATGTACACACGTTTATTTATGTTATATGTTATCATGGGTGATATCGGATAGTTTTTACAACAATTTTACTATGTACTATAAATCTCGTGAAAAGCTAAAAGGATTTTATAGCGTGTATATAGTAAATCACTTTTTATGAACTTTTGACGTCGCTTCTGGCTTTCTAAGCAATTGATTTTTAAGAGTAAAGGATGTGTTGATCCAATAACAGTTGAATAAATTACTTACTTTGAAATTAATCATTCTTATTCATCTTTATCATAGAATATTATCATATTCTTAGTTGAATCATCGTTTGAAAGTGACATAATTGTCGAAACTGCAGTCACGATTCTGTGAAAATATAGTGGTATAAAAACGTAGTAGTGGTTTTACTCATTTCCGTTATGTACTAACTTTGAATTTAGAAAAATGTAAAAGTGACTTTATTTATTAAATTATTCTGTTAAGTAAATATTGAAGAATATTAATTAAGTCATCTAACTGGATGGCAAAAGTTTGTCGTAATGACAGGGATGTATTGAAATAGCTTGGCACTTTCAATACCCCAATAATAGTCATGATGAAAGCCATTATTACATAAAACACAAAATAATTATTCTGTACACTTCGAATCTTACAAATTTAACATAATTTGGAGAAATATTAAAACTCAGAATTCATCATTTTATCATTAAACGATATCATTTTATCATTAAACGACATCGTCGTACATCTTCAGAAATAGATGATCTAGAATGGACGGAATGCAGTTTCTATATTTTTAAACGCATGGTTTTTAACAATTACAATAATAAATAATTTTAAGGATCAACCAACTTGCACAGTTTTTATAACCATTTTTAATATTTTTATTCTAACCGTATAACAACTAACCCCAAACAAGACAGCCTAAAAAACTTTGATTCTATAGCCATTGTAGTCATACAATATATCTTTTTCGACTTACACATTTATATAAGCATGTTCATTTTACATAATTTTATACTTAATACGTATTTCGTATAGGATGGTCTATTATTGTATTGATCATCATTCAATGTATTGTGGGTTTATATGGTATCAAAATAAAACAGTAAAATTCGAATAATTGCCCAACGTTAGATTTATGAAAAATAACTTGAATATTTTGATTTCTTTTCTCATAGCTAAAATTTCTTAAATTTTTTGTCCTATATATTTAATTTTTGAAGACGCTATAAGTGTCAGGACTTACATCAACTTTCAAAACTACTTAGGTATGATGAAATCTCATAAATCAATTAAACGATACTATCCTATTTATCAAATTAGTTTATTGTTCACTATTGGAAAAAATTAAGAGAACAAAAAAATATCCAAAATGGTTTCGTTCTAAGGCTGTATTTCAGTGAAAAATGGTCATATGGAGATTTAAGAGAAATTATTTTGAAGTTTTGAGTTTCTAGTTCTGAGATATTTTAGTAAAAAAAATTTTGTGAGCTACAGTTATCGTGCAATAATAATAAATAGCGCGAGGCATAAATTTTTCAATTTTTTTTTCTTGGTCCACTGTCTTGGGAAAATTGTTTTTAGTTAAACATACAATACATTGTTCACTTATTTTGTTTATTCAACTTTGATTTACTTTTCTTTATTCTCTCTAGGTCAATTTTCCACTGAGATATCCGACTTGAAATGAAAAAGAATCCTTTTATCTTCTTGATTATCGATATCTGAGCAACTAATAAAAGTAGAGTAAATCAAAGGATGGTTTTAAAAACATAATTAAAACCCCTACAAGTATTAAGATAATTTTTTTATCCTTCACATTAATTTGAAAAAACTGAGAAAAAATTACTTTGTACGGTTTTTTAAAAAGTAAACGACTAATGCTGAACATTATTTTTACAGCTCAAAATACTCACGATAATTCTATAAATTTACAAGTTGATCCATCGAACCGTTTTTGTGTTCCAAATGATCAAGGTATTAAAAAGAATTAAACGAACACATTCACTGCTTCTAATGAACACTTCGTAATCATTATAAAAAAGAAATACCTTTCCCACAATTTTACATAAAATACCTATCGTTTAAATTTAAGGAAAGGAAATTTCGTTTTCAACAAATTTTTTGATTTTTGAGGGAACAATGTCTAGTTCGATATCTTATGTAAAATTGTGGAAAAGGTAAAAAAAAATCTTTTTTTCATTTTGGAGTGTTTAGAAGTAATAAAACGTGTTCCTTTAATTTTTTTCAAAACATTAAATGATCAATGTTTCAGAATGGAACAGAATGAATGGATCAATGGAACAGAAAAACGATTCGATGAATCAACTTATAAATTTACAGTAAATTTACAGAGTTATTGTGGATACATTGAGCTGTAAAAATTACATTACTTATCAAAATTTGTTAATAAGCCGTGAATTTTCTAAAAAAAACCGTCTTTTTCAGTTTTTTCATTTATTTTGTTTGATTTACTGTGGGTTATTAGTCGCTGAGATATTGATGATCAAAGACAAAACGATCTTTTTTCATTTAAAGTTGAATATCTCAGCGGATAATCGACGTAGAAAAAATAAAAAAACGTAAATTAAAGCTGAATAAACAAGCTAACTGAACAATGTATTGTATCTTTAACTAAGAAAAATTTTCCGAAATAGACCAAAAAGAAAAAATTGGAAAATGTTTATCTCACGCTATTTCTTACGATGCGCGATAACTGTAGCACACAAAAATGTTTTGCCAAAAAGTCTCAAAACTAGAAAATAAAAAAATATATATTTTTTTAAAATCTCCATACGACCATTTTTCACTGAAAATGAGATACAGCTTTGCGCAAATTACTAAAAAATTAAGGAAATTTTTTTGTTCGCTTGAATTTTTTCTTTACTTTATATTTTACTATTTTATTTTGTTTATAGCCGGCTAACGCATACATTCAAAGATCATATTTTAATTATTGAAAAATATAAGTTTATGTTTCTCAAAAGGAAGTGTTATGATTTTAAAAATGTTTACTTGCTGGTATAAAGGTTTAAAATCAAAAGCGATTATTTTAAACTGAGCAGTAAATGAAATATTGATAAACAGAATCTTGTGTTATGGTATAATTAATATTGTTATAATATATTATAATATAATTAATTTAGAAATATGTATTAAATAGAGCATTATTCCTTCATCAAAAAACAATCAAACAATCAGATTCAGAAAGTTAATACTATAAAATTTAACTTCAGTCTAAGTGAAAATCTTATTACTTTTCCGCACTCCACTATAAGCGGAAAAATGATGTAATCGTGTAAAGAAAAAGTGGAAAAGCAAAATTTTTTTTTTTGGTTTAGTTTTTGTTTTTCGGTCTAAGAACCAAAAAAAATGGTTTTTAAATTTTTTTTGCAGTGTGTGTGTCCTCGTTGTCGTCGGCATTTATTCTTGTTAGCACGATAGCGCAACTAAATCGTGTTGGATCGATTGGGTTTTGACTGATTCTGATCGGGGACGTCTCCCAAACGACACCTATTGATTTTGAGGTGGATAGCACACACCACCCCCTCCCTTGGGTCTGTTTGAGATTTTTTTTTGTTAGCACGATAACTCAACTAAATCGTGTCGGATCGGTCGGGTTTTGACTGATTCTGATCGGGAACATCTCCCAGACAATATCTATTGATTTTGAGGTGGATGGGGTACACCCCACCCTGTTCATGGGTCATGAGAAAGCACGACGGTGGACTATTTGAGAAATTTTTTTGTTAACACAATAATTCAACTAAGTCATGTCGGATTGATCGGGTTTTGACTGATTCGGATCGGGGACGTCTCTCAGACGACACATATTGATTTTGAGGTAGATAGAACACACTCTACCATGTTCATGGGTCATGAGAAAGCACAATAGTGGACTATTTGAGAAATTAGTTTGTTAGCACGATCACTCAATTAAATCGTGTAGGATCGATCGTGCTTCGACTGATTCTGATTATGGATGTCTACCAGACGACATCTATTGATTTTGAGGTGGATAGGACACAATCCACCCTGTTCATGGGTTATGAGAAAGCACGAGGGTGAACTATTTGAAAAAAGTAAAACTGTCGCATAAAACACATATTCTGCATTTACACGTTGGTTTATTTTTTCGGCCATTCAATTTCGAGAGATAGAGATGGTTTACGTGCGGAAAAGTCCGTTTTAAGGTTTTAAAACTGTTTATTTATTAAATCCAATACTATAAAATACTTAAAAAATGTACGAGAATAGGACAAGTCATAACGAATTACGTTTGGCTAGTGGAAACATTAATTGGTAATTAAACATTAAACGCGCTAATAATAAATGTCATCAGGTTTTAGTTAAGTTATTGTAAATTCTATTGTATATTTTCTGTCTGTAGATATTAAGTATATACTGTCACCGGAAATGCACCATTAAATTAGTATCGTCATTAACTTACAATTAAATATCATAGTTAAATTGTTAAATACTTCTAAAACAGATCCATAAATTAACAAAATAATAAACTATAAATTCATGAAACCTTTGAAAGGATGTACCATTTGATGTTTTCATTATTTGAATATTTTACAAAGTTGACAATGACAACATAAATATAGATATTTTTCTGTTATCAATTTTCCAATAATTATTCGATTTATTCTTATGTATTCTGTGGCTTTACTGAAAAAAATATAATAATCCAGAAACCATTGGCATATGTATATAAGACTTAGGAATTTATAAATCCCCTAACCGTGTCAATAATTACATACATAATGATTTCTGTTTGGCTTATGCCATACTATATATTTTTCATACGAAACCTGATCGTGGGATTTATTTAATTCCACTGTAATTCTTTCGCTGAAATTTGTACATTTTATATATTGTCGTCTCATCTTGTCATTTCTATATTTTCAAGAATCATATATGATTCATAATCCATACATTCCTGAAGAACTCGTTCAATAAACTACTTTTATTGAAAATCATTGTCTATTATTTTGATTAAATTAACATAATTAATATATCAGTGAAAACTATTCGAAATAGATTTTGCTTATTTGAATTTTCGGGCGAAAATATAATTTTAGTTTGTGTATTTTTACAGTACAGATACATTCATATTTTAATTTGCACTAAATATCTTCGTCTAAACGTTTCCATATATTTATATAACTAGTATTTGTGAGGTTTTACTCAAGAAGATCCGTTGTTATCCATAAAATATTTATATAAATATAATATTTACCATAATAAGTTTACGTTCATTTACATTTCTTAATAATTGAAAGGATTTATATTCATATTTTTCTCATACATATATTTGCTATACAGTATGCCCTAACGTAAAGAAGAAACTTTGTTTCCCTTATTTGGTTTTCGAAATACAGTAATAAGTCATTATATATCATATATAACTCATATATATCTAATAAGTCATATATATATATATATATATATATATATATATATATATATATATATATATATATATATATATATATATATATATCTAACGATTCTCAAACTAAATATGGTTCTTGCAACTTATACGTATACCGTGCTTGCTAGGAATTACTGGGTATGATTTATAGTTAAATGAAGTGTGCAATGTCTTGACCTTAAGAATGCATTAAGTATAGTATAAATGATAATATCGTCTACCTTAATAATTCTTATAAGGCAAAACAAATAAAAGTAAGAAGGTACAGGTTTGCAGGAAATACGTTTGCGTAAACCTTGTTCTAAAAAATATGTTAATATACAGTATGTTTTCCCAATGCACTTAATGTCCAAATAATATTTAAAGATAAAGTTAAGTACATTATTATTTATATTCGCCTTAACCACCAATATTTTAACGCCCTTTATATTCATATTTCTATAGCATTACATTCTATTACTCTCGGCAGAAAAAGTTACGTACTTTCGTGTAACATTCGGTTGTGAACTCAAAATTTATACTCTGTTTTCCACTATTATCTCCTTTTAAACTTTTTTTCTTTTAATTAAAACATCAGCAAACAGAAATACAATACTTTCTATAAGCCAATTTGATATCATAGGATCGATGACGAGAAGTCCTATAGTTAACGGGATGAGGATACTTTCCGCGAAGAACCCTCATGCATTTTGGTTTACTTTATATCCATTGGTACTCGTCTTTTTATTTTTCTATTGTTGTGTTGTCGGAGGAGTGGTCGTAAGAGTGGGTGGTGTTTATTGCTGCTGTTCTGGATAACATAACTGATGAATGACATGCCGAAGTCGTTGTGTAGTTAACTCTAGATGTAGTTAACTCTAGGTGTATTCTTTATTGATCTGAGTATTTGGGATTAAGCTATCTGAAGGATATTAATACTCGACTTGCTGGCCCATCCCCGGAGTTCTATTTCATATTTCCATATGAGTTTTACGAACGCCTTATATACCAGAACTTTGCTTTCTAAAGAAAGATGCGATTTTCTTCCGAGTAGCCAGTATAAGTTTTTGAATTGAAAGTCAATTTGTTTTCTCTTTTTTGCTACATACTCTCCCCAGTTCAATTTTATATCTAGGTGCATTCCTAAATATGTTACAGATGAGGCTTCTGGTATTATACCTAGTACCATAAAAAGTAACTGGCGGGCATTGTTCTTAGAGTAAAGACAACTTGTATAGATTTTGTTGTTTTCCAGTTTTTTGTCCAATATTCTACCAGATGTAGATGTTGTGGTAAATGTTGGGATGCAATGACAGTATTAGTGTGCCGAGCAAGTATTGCTGTGTCATCTGTCAGCTAATGTCCCAATTACTGTATTCTCTGTCGTTGTAATATCCCAGGTGCATAATAAACAGAGTACTGGTCCTAGTGCACTACACTAGGGGACTCCATATTTGATTGGGATCACGTTCAAAACATCATCATTAACTCCAGTTATCAATTGGCGGTCCATTAGGTATGATTTCAATAGTTCAAAATAAGATGGCAGAGAGGACTTAATTATTTTAACAGTCTTTCGTGCCAGACCTTACTGACTCTTACGTCGAGGAATACTGATGGAGAGTAATGTTTGTTTTCTATGGACCTATTTATTTTATGGACTAATCTATGATACTGTTGGATGATTGAGTGTGAATGACGAAAACTAAAATGGAAATCATGTGTTCAAAGATGATGTTATCAAGAAGAATCACAGAAGAAATAATTGCGTATGAGCGATTAAGTGAACTATGTGGAGTTTTTAATTTTACTGATAATTCCCTTGATAATAACACCTATGTAATGGGAAGACTAGATTAGTAAACGTATTACGTGCTACATTTTTCTCCAGACTTGGATTCTATTGAAGCTGCTGTATAGATTCCTAACCATTTCATCTAGATTAGTGTGAGAAAACAAAATTGACATTTGTCTGCAAATATTATTACAATTATCAGTTTGGTAGGGGACAGGTTACCTGTATATAATAGAGGTAATCTGTAAACACAAGTACTGTATGAGTCCTAAGATGCTGCCTTTGGGAACTCCAAACTGAGAATGTCCAATGGTATGTTTAATAAAGGGATAAGATTTCAGAAGCATAAGTCATTAATGAGGTAGGTGTCTCTTTATTTTATAGATTACTCCAATGTGCCGTAATTAAGTAAATACCTAATTTATATCTACAAATGGCGCGGAATAATATATTCTCGGATTCAGATCTTTGTTTATCTATATGGGCTTACTCAATATGCTTCTGAAACCAAATTGTTAGATATCGTTAATCAAATTGAATAAATATTTTCAAGTAACTAGGACAACATTTCTCCTACTCTTTTTCTTGGTTTTGGTGCCACTATTATTTAGGAAATATTACATGTATTTTGAAAATAGCCAATCCTTCACGCATGTTTTATAGTTCTTGTACAATTTTTAAGTAATTATCGTACCCTGGATATTTCTGGAGCGTTTCAAGGTATTCATTGATTTCTCTATTATTAATATTACATATAAATCGAATGGTTTGAAAACATGTTTCAGCCAGGCAGCAAAATCACTCGTTTTATATATCTTTATTACATCTCGTCCATCGATTTTCACTTCTGATTGGTAAGTTTGATTTGATTGTAGAGACTTCTCCGGTGTTTTGACCATCTTGCTTGGTAAATTGTAATATTTTTGGATGCTTTAGTTTTTTAAGTCCAATTTTTTTATATACTTATAATGAACAAATGTTTGTTTTCTATAGACCTATTTACTTTATGGACTAATCTGTGATACTGTTGGATGATTGAGTGTGAATGACGAAAACCAAAATGGTGATCAAGGATGTTATGAAGAAGAGTCACAGAAGAAATAATTACGTATGAGCGATTAAGTGAACTATGTGGAGTTTTTAATTTTACTGATAATTCCCTTGATAATAACACCTATGTAATGGGAAGACTAGATTAGTAAACGCATTATGTGCTACATTTCTCTCCAGACTTGGATTTTATTGAAGCTGCTGTATAGATTCCTAACCATTTCATCTAGATTAGTGTGAAAAAACAAAATTGACATTTATCTGCAAATATTATTACAATTATCAATTTAGCAGAGGACAGGTTACCTGTATATAATAGAGGTAATTTGTAAAGACAAGTACTGTATATTGAGTCCTAAGATGTGGCCTTGGGGAACTCCAGACTGAGAGTGCCCACTGATATGTTTAATAAAGGGATAAGATTTCAGAAGCATAAATAATTAATGAGATATGTGTCTCTTTATTTTATAGATTACTCCAATGTGTCGTAATTAAGTAAATACCTAATTTACGTCTATAAATGGCGCGGAATAATATATTCTCGGATTCAGATCTTTGTTTATCTATACAGGCTTACTCAATAGTTCCATGTTTGCATCTGAAACCAAATTGTTAGATATTGTTAATCAAATTGAATACATATTTTCAAGTAACTAGGACAATATTTCTCCTACTCTTCTTCTAGGTTTGGTGCCATTATTATTTAGGTAATATTCCATGTATTTGGAAAATAGCCAATCCTTCACGCATTTTTTTAGTTCTTGTACAATTTTTAAGTCATTATCATACCCTGGAGCTTTTTGGAGCGTTCCAAGGTATTCATTAATGTCTCTATTATTAATAATGACATAAATCCATTGGTTTGAAAACACGTTCCAGACAGGCAGCAAAACACTCGTTTTATATCTCTTTATCGATTTATATCTAGTTCATCGATTTTCTTTTCTGATTGGTAAGTTTAATTTTAGAGGCTTCCCCGGTGTTTTGACCACCTTGCTTGGTAAATAATTATTGTAATATTTTTGGATACTTTAATTTTTTAAATCCAAATATTTTTTATATACCTACTTACCACAGTTTACTTTGGAGAGAGGTATCATATACCTACATTTGTTGTTTTTTATTATTTTTGTGCCGTTATCAATCACAAATAAAGGAAATAATTACAGCAAATATGGTTATTATAATTAGTGCAACATATCGTTCTAAATAAACAACGCTTTTTTGTTATGTAGCATGCGTATGTGTAAAACACGTATACCTAGCATATTGACTCACATTTGGTCATATGTTCTACAGGTTTTTTAATTATTATAATTCACACAACCATTCAGAAAATATAAATATAAATCTACTAATACCAATTTCATAAAATTGATATTAACCAAGAAAGTACATTAGAACATATGTTAATCATTACTAATTAGAAGCTATGTCTTGAAAACATTCCTTTTAGCACATACGAAAGAAATGTTTATTCTGTTAACATTACGTTTTATTATTTACTTCTTAAAAATGATGAACAATACAATTGCATAACATTTCTCAAGGCAGGGCTTCTACAATCAGATTTTATGTCGTTCAGCAGTGTGAGTGCGGACCAACAAGCTAATTATGCTAAAATAACTATAATTATTTATTATTCAAATATGAAATTGGAATTGAATACAAAAATCTTCAGTATGTCACAACAATCGTTTCCACAGCGATACCTCGCTCTACTACGAGTAACTATTTAATATTTAGAAAACCAAGACTCGTTAATGATATCTAGATATTGTATATAGTAACAAGTGAATAATCTGTAACAAAAATAAATTATGGTAATATTACATCAATCAATACGACCTAAAAAATAACTCCTTCCCTGAAGAAATAAATCTTGTCTATATATTCTCAAACACAATCAACTGGGAGTTTAACTTAAATGTATTGTATCTCTGATCAATGAAATAAATTGGAATATAACTGACTACGTATGTATCTAAATATATACATATATTTATGAATGTATTCAGCTTATTAGAAGAAGTTAGTCATATTACACTCAACAATAGCATATGATTTATGATATTTAAACATATATATTTTTAATCATATTCGTACACATCATAAAATTTTAAAGTTTAATTGTTACTTATTATACATATGTAGGAAATAGCTTTTAGCACCTACGTATACACAGTGCGCGTCTTAAAGTCTCTTCGCCCTCTTCATACATATATTAGAGTGTAAAAATAATGGATGAGTTAATAAATAGTGATATTATCATCAAAGCTGTGTTGTTATGATATCTAATCAAACGTTGTTTTTATTTTAATATTTGTTTTTGATTTTTGAAAAAACTCTAAGTTTAGCTTACCATCAAACTTCTTATGCAGTGCCGCCTTATAAAGTGAGACTAAGTGTCAGGTTCCTTTCTGTATAGAAATCATGCAAATAGTCACCTCTGACGTTTTTACGTATCCAATTTTATTCTATATTAATAATAAGTTCTAGCTTAACCCTTAAAAGGGCAGAACTGGAGTAAAGGATTAATCAATAAGTTCTACTAAATTCTTGTTACTTTATTATCAAAAAATATTAGAAAATACATTTTTTTTTTCATAAACCAGATTAACAAATAAAAATATAGGTTGTACCCTGTGATGCACATTACCTGTTGTACTATGGTGTATGATAGGATTTAAAACAATTTCTAGGATTTCCACCTGTTACCAAACACAGGCGCAAGTTGCACTTGACACAGGTTATAGTTATCTATATCTCCCAGACCTCATTTTTTGGAGTTTTTTGGCATATATTAGCGTTGGTCCCTTTATATGCAATCATTTCATCGACAGAAAAACGACATTCCTCTTCAACAGCTATATATTTCTGTTGCATGTGCTCGATTAGTGGACTAACTTTGAATAACTTATCTCCTTTTTGGATTAGCACTGTTGTTTTGGAAGTGTATGAATCTTCTTAGTTTTTTTAATCGCTTTGTAGGCATCACATCAGCAATAATGTCATAACGTGTTTGTACACTCCAGTAATCCTCAAATGCTGTCATTTGGACTATGCCCATTATAAGTTTCATGCCCACCAACACTTGTATGTCCTTGGCTGTAGTATCAACAGATGATCTAGTTGTCAGCGTTGAATACAAGTTTGTTTGATCGGCAATATATTCAAATAACTCATCATCAAAATATATTTGAAAATATGTAAGAAATGTGTTCTCCTCATCTGGATCAGTGAATAAACACCTTTCAGGATACCTGGGATGTTGAAAATCTGATTTTGTCCAGTTATATTGATTGCGTGTTCTTTATTCAGCAGTACTAGATTGTTGTACTAAACGAGATCAGGGTACATCGTCGTTCCACTCCCAGTTACTTAGAGCAACTACTGGCAAACGTCGTAGAGGTTTAGATGTACATAGATGCAAGTTGATAATGTGAATCAATATACCCTTCATCCAAAGATGACCCTACATCTGACACCAAAGGATTATTAGGTGGCATGACTGCAATAATCTGCGGATTTTTTGTTGATCTTTTCTTCCCGTAAAAGCTACGTGTCGGAATAGCCTGAATTTTTTTTATAACTATATATAACTTTCAATGTATCCTACGATATACAAACAATCATGAGCATAGTTTCTATTTCAAAACTAGTTTGGGGTATAGTTTCAAGTATACTATAGTTCATCATTAGCATCTATTAGTGTTTTGTATAGATATAGTCACTTAATTTACAATATTGAATTTGTTACGCAAAGTTAAAACTTACCTTTCACAAAGCCGTCTGACCTGCCATGACTTCAACACAGAAATGAGCGCGCCATCTACTTATCTCAAAAGGAAATATATATCGCCATGTTGTACAAAGTTCAAAGTGAATGTACCTCACAGTATGCATTGCGTTATTATATTGCATTCACTTTGCACGAATGTTCGTACCATGTGACTGTATCTTGGGGGATACACTGAACGTTTAAGTGTTAATGTAATGAATTAATACATTTAATTCACAAATAATAGAATGATATAGTAAAAAGCAAAAAAATATCACTCAATATGTGCACCTCCCTATTATAAAACTCTTCTTTCGCCCGTTCAAGTGTTTCTGCGGAAACTAACCTGCATTATTCAATAATTCTCTGCTTCAAAATCTCGATGTTAACAGATTCCATACGCTATACCTTAAATTTTAAGTACCCCAAAAACAGTTCTAAAGGCTTTAGATATGGGGACCGAACAGACTACTCTATTGTACCCCGGTGTTCACCTCCTAGGTGTCCATTGGTATAAACTCTTACTACTCCATAATAGGGTAGAGAAGCATCATTCTGTTAAAAAACTATTTCTACATCTCGAAATTCATTAGGACATTCCTTTACAATTTCCAAAATTAGAGACCCAATGCCATTCTTCAACATCCAGTTAAATTTCGATTCCCGACTATATGATTACTCAAGATACCTTCCCATACGTTGACTTTTTCTAGAAATTGTGATGGCTCTCACGAAAGATACGACGATTCTTATCACCTCGTAGTACCTTCCATTATGAGTATTTATATTATCATTTAATAAAAACGTGAATTTATCGGGAAAAAATTTATTTTAAATTATCAAGCTTGCGGGCTATTTTATATGATATAATTTCACAAAATTGATGTCTGCGATAGAGATCATCTTCTTTGAGCTAATTATGATTTATAATTTGTAGGGGTGAAATTTTGTTTCTTTAAAACCCTTTGCAGAGTTTTTGCAAATACTATACAAACAGCTGCAATTTGAAATGTAGATTGTCCTGAGTGCTTAATTCATTTCAATTTTTGCAGTTGTAATTATGCGAGATAGGACTCAGGATATCTCTAATTGAAAATGTCTTTAGCTGCATGTAGATATCTTCCAGTCTTGATAATACTTAGGATCGCATTAACTTTTTTCTTCTAAAGAAAATGCCATGTTATTGGAATCAATCAAACGTACTCTAAACTAATTTCTAAATAAAAACCGTATATGTAAAAACGTGATTTTTTGTAGCATTTCCGGCAGGAAAGACCTGATACTTAGCTTTTATAGAGAGACACTGCCTAAAAAGTTTGATGGTATGCCATTATTAAGTGCATAATACCATCATATGCGGTCTTTCACAATTCGATATCACTATTTAGATCAAACTTCTATTTCATATAAATTAATATTTAGATCAAAGATCTTAAAGAAAAAACGACATGTGAACGAAGTTCAATGGCTGTACCTGCCGAGAATACTCGTAGGTATAAGTTGTACAGGGATAATACAAAATTATATAAAAAATGTAATCAATTTACAAAAATATTTTTATAAAGTTCGCATTTGAAGAAAAGAATTATAGTGGATTAAAATTTACAAAGTATGACTGAACACTAAAAATTTACAATATTAGTAAAGTATTCTAAAGTTACATATCCTAAGAATACATTTAAGAAAACTAAAATTATTCCTATTTATATTTATATTCCTATAAATGTACCTAAGGCTTATCTGTATAACTCTGATACATCTTAGTAGTAACACTACAAATGATTACATTTTCTGAGTTTCCGATTTTATTTTAGAGATTTTATGCTGTATATAGAGATATAGATCGCATATACATAAGATATAAATATTCTAATAAACCTTTAGTTAGATTTTGAATATTCTAAAGTTACCTAATATCTATTTTCGTTCATTACGTAGGATACTAACTTTCTAAAAACAAGTAAACAAACAAGTATTTTAGTAGCATCAAGAACATAACAACTTGTTCTTCCAACTTCTGTGGATAACTAAATTCTGTGGAAAACTAAGTTAGTGTTGTCTTCCAACTTATTTAAAGTCTCAAATTTAGTAAGACTTCTATTATATGTTACACAAGTTATTTTGAATACTAAATGCGAATTTATTATTGTACTTGTTACAGTTATGCAATTCAAACTATAGACTAGAATAGACTTTGCCTATAAGAATAGACTTTGCCTATTTTAGAAGATAAATTTTTAATCCGTATTTTAATTTTTCAGCTTTAGCCATTTAAATATTAAATTCACAAATACATCCAAAACATTTATGAATTATATATACGCCATGAATATTCCGATAAAAAATAAACACTTTTAAAACCTTAAAACGGACTTTTCCGCACGTAGAACATCTCGACATTGTGTGGCCGAAAAAATAAACCAACACATAAATGCAGAATATGTGTTTTATGCGACTGTTTTATTTTTTCAAATAGTATCATGCTTTCTCATGACCCATGGACAGGGTGGGGTGTGTCCTATCCATCTTAAATCAATGGATGTCATCTGGTAGACGTTCCTAATCAGAATCAGTCGAAACCCGATAGATCTGACACGATTTAATTGAGTGATCGTGCTAACAAAAACAAATTCTCAAATAGTGCACCATTGTAGAGTGTATTCTATCCACCTCAAATCAATGGGAGTCGTCCGGGAGATGTCCTCGATCAGAATCAGTCAAAACCCGATCGATCCGACACGATTTAGTTGAGTTATCGTGCTAACAAAAAATTTTCTCAAATAGTCCACCATCGTGCTTTCTCATGACCCATGGACAGGGTGGGGTGTGTGCTATCCACCTCAAAATCAATGGGTGTCGTCTGGTAGACGTCCCTGATCAGAATCAGTCGAAACTCGATCGATCAGACACGATTTAATTGACTGATCGTGCTAACAAAAAAAAATTTATCAAATAGTCCACCACTGTACTTTCTCATGACCCATGTATATGGTAGAGTGTATTCTATCCACCTCAAAAGCAATAGATGTCATCTGGGAGACGTCCCCAATTAGAATCAGTCAAAACCCGATCGATCCGATACGATTTAGTTGAGTTATCGTGCTAACAAGAATAAATTCCGACGACAATGACAACGACGACAACGTCACACACATAGCAAAAAGTTTTTAAAAACAATTTTTTTTTTGTTTTTAGGCCGAAAAACGAAAAATAAACCCAAAAAACAATTTTTTTAACTTTTTCTTTACACGATTACATTACTTTTCCGCGTATAGTGGAGTGCGGAAAAGTAAAAGGTCATATTGAGCATTATTTACCAAATAATGTGGCGTAATTAAACGACAACAATGTTGTATTCTTAATTTTATTACTTAGAACAATAATTCACCGACTTAAAATTACTGATTTAATAATATAAAATATAAATATAGATCAACTATTAATTGTCTATACTTTTGCTACTTTGATAAAACTTTAGAAGTATAGTTTGCATAAAATAATAAATGTATAATAAAATTAATAGTTAACACTCCATTAAGACATAAAATGAGTATATACGCTTATTTTGAAATACACATAATTTCTCTCAAATATTGGATTTTTTCAACAAAAATCTAAATTAAATATTGAAAATTTTTCATAATGAAAATTTCTCAAGTAGGTATTGAAATAATAAATATGAGCAGGCATTCAGTTTTTACGTTTGGATACAATATTAAAATTAGTATAACAGACTTCATTGTAAATGAATTGTAAACAGTTTAAAATGTTTAACTTCCTATGAGATATTAATCTAAACCATTAAAACCATTTTTAAATAATATCATAATTATTTAAGATAAACACGACTATTTACTTGACACATGAATTTTAAATTTGAAAGTTTTATTCCAGTTTAAAAAAATTACGAGCTATTTGTTCTTGTTAATCAAGTGTCAACGAGAATTGAATATAAAAATGTTGTACTTTCTTTTCGTCATTGTATCTAATGACAAAAATGTATGTGTTATTAATGACAAAATGTACTTAGTACCTATTTACGTAATTTTTAAGTTTTTCTAAGCCTACATGAGTTATTACAGTGCAATGTAATAGTGAGAAAAATTTTAATAGATGGTAGAAAGCACAAAAGTAAATAAACAAATTGGCTGTTTGAGAGGTTACATGAGCTTTACTGTTATGACCATTTGGAGTTTCTTGGTCTCTGTAGGTAGTAAATGATCATTATTTACGTTTAATTAACACAACTCTTCACACAATATTTCTCTCAATTCTTCAAAATTAGTGCTCGTGTCACAACAGTTTCTTTCCAAATACATATGTTGTTCGATGTGTTCATTGTAGTGTTTTAAATGTATGCTAATATTCACTCACATTTTTAAATCTTATTTGAGTGATTTTTCAGATTTTAGCAATACTTTTGGCTTTTTGACAAAGAATTATAAATACATCATTGACTT
Organism: Rosalia funebris; assembly: GCA_037954035.1. Lineage (NCBI taxonomy): Eukaryota > Metazoa > Arthropoda > Insecta > Coleoptera > Cerambycidae > Rosalia > Rosalia funebris. The sequence goes on from JAZFAV010000001.1 coordinate 3,720,477, forward strand.
TTGATCTTTTGGAATTGTAACTCATGTTATTTCTTTGGCACAGTTATGGAAAAATATTTATTATATTTTCTAAAAACGACCATATCTCTATGGTACATATTATTAATATTCATTTGCGTTAAAAATATTGTGCCTTTTCTTTTTTATAAATTTTTTATATTGTCGTTAAAAATTAAAAAAATAACAACTTTATAATCATATAAGTAAATATTCTGATGATTTATTTTATGTTATTAATTTTCATATATAAAGGGATCGTCACAGTGTATCGTCACGTGCAGTTCTGATATTAAGTTTTCATTTACTGTTTGACATTGAAAGACGAGTAACTGCGGTATTTTTTTACTGCGCTGTAACTTTTATATAGTTTTATATGTTATGATACGATCATAATAGATTTTTATGACAATAATTTATAGGCTCTTTGTTTTTAGGATTCAATGCATATTTAACGACATGATTAAGTTCTGCATATTAATATCAACTATAAACGAGATACCTATTTTTCCTTCCACTACTCATATCTCATTATTTCTATATAAATGTGGAGAATTTGTATGAAGTACGAAAAATTTCACATGCACACTCGATATTTCATGATGGAAATATAATTTTATATTTAGGTAATAACTTGAACTAATTTACGTCCTTGTGCATTTCTTAAATAGCAATTTCGAAAAAAATAGACACAGTGTTCACACCTTCTGAAAATATAAAGAAAATGTGAAAGAATAGGGCCTTGGATATTTTAGAGACCTCACTCAATACAGATTTATATCTGAAAAAATATGTCCAAATATTTTCTAAAAAAATTAGTTAGAACCAACTTTACTGAAAACTTATGATATGCCCAAATTGTAAATAAATAAGCAAATAAATAAATAAGCTTCAGATCACAAAAATTCACATTCTGCTTCTCATAATTCACTTGATTATTTTAAAGGGAGAGTACATACAGAAAACACGCTATACATATATATTTTATGTACAATCGATCCTAAGATAAGCGTCAATTGCCTCAATTAGAGGTCGAACTCGAGCGTCAGACTTAATCAAACAATGGCTCTCATTCATTGCTTTGCTCTCTGAGTTTCTGTTGCAGCTCTCAATGTAATACATATTATTCTATGAAAGAGGAGCATTTGAAACGACTATTCACACAAATTATTGCAACAGGAAAGATGATATCGATGGTATCTCATGAGTAAGAACTCGAAAAGGAATTGAATTTTCACCAGAATCAATGTTTCAATGAAATAATTGGACATCAAGTTTGATTTAGAAGTAATCGTAATTTAAGATGAAAATCCGCAACATATGTTTACCTAAATTTAATTGAAATATAAACAACCTTACAGATATGGTCGCCCAAGTATCAGCATAATATTTTATAACAGGAGACTTCAATGCCCACAATCCACTAGGGATTTAGTCATACTGACCAGCGAAGAAGAATTATTAAATGTGAATTCATGTGTGAACTAAATTGAATACTCCTGAAAGCAGGGAAAGACATCTACCTCAAATCATAAACCAAATAACTTTTCCGCCATTTATATACTATATATTTTCCTTAACTTGCACTATGATTAAGTTGGAATATCCCTAACTAACACCTTTTTTACCAATTATCGTCCAATGTTAATCAAAACGTCGCCTAATTATACATTCCCAAAACCATTAAAAATAAGAAATGATGACTGAAACAAGCCAACTGAAATATTTTGAAATCCTGAACTTATGTACACCTGAAGCAAAAGTAGAAAATTCAATGAATATAATTGATTTCCTTAAAAATACAGTTACTGACGATCACCTTGAATGAAGAATTACTAAAAACGACTTGTTGATGCATGTAGTTGTTGGCATCGAACATTGCTGATGTTCAATGCCATCTAAAAGGAACATGAGCTTGTATCAAAGTATGGATTGAAGCCTACAATTAAATAAATAGTTATGTTTTTTTTGTAGTAGAATATGTTACCAACTTATTATACACTTTATCTATTAAATATTATGTAATAATAATCCATTGTCTCCATTAAATACTGCCACTATATCCTTAAATTGATACGTCGGTTATGTTATTACACATTTCAAACTTCATTATAAATAAATAATAGACTCATGGAAGAGTGACCATACTGTGTTCATCACACAAAGAGTTTTAGTTCGTAGAACCTTTGTTACACTTTGAGCATAAGGTGGCACCAACTTGATGCCGTTCTGGCACTATTTACTTAATAGCGGTAAAACATCACACCGCGTCTCATAAAATACTCAATGAAACTACATGATTCTTTGAAAAGGCTCACAATAATGCTAGATGAACAGATAACGATAATTAACCATTGATATAAATAATTTTTGTTAGTTGGTCATAGAAGCTCAGATTTATTGTAGTAGTTGTTCAAATTAATGGGTTACAAAGAAGCATGACATTAAATAACTTTTGCAATAATTGCATTGACACTTTGTTCCAACTGTTTTCTTCTATAACTCTCTCAAATGACTCTCTTTATTATCCTGTTAGTTCTTCACCGTTATTATGCACTAATTTTTATTTAAGAACGTCGAGACATGATATGAATTATAAACACTTAGAATAACAAAAAAAATCGTGTTTTCAGCCCAAAAATATAATATGGATATATTATGGATAGTTGAAATGATATGGATAGACAATTTGATAATTACAAAAAAATAGTACCATCCCAGTACTATCTTCAGTCTCGTCTTTAATAATACTCATTTTACTTTTCCGCACTCCACTATATGCGGAAAAGTAATGTAATCGTGTGAAGAAAAAGTGAAAAAACAAATTCCTTTTTGGGTGTATTTTTCGTTCTTCGGGCTAAAAACCAAAGAAAAATATTTTTAAAAAAATGTTTGCTGTGTGTATGTCGTTGTCGTTGTCGTCGGCATTTATTCTTGTTAGCACGATAACTCAACTAAATCGTGTCGGATCGATCGGGTTTTGGCTGATTCTGATTGGGGACGTCTCCCAGATGACACCTATTCATTTTGAGATGGATAGAACACACTCTACCATGTACATGGGTCTTGAGAAAGTACAATGGTGGACTATTTAAGAATTTTTTTTGTTAGCACGATCACTCAGTTAAATCGTGTCGGATCGATCGTGTTTCGACTGATTGTGATTGGGGACGCCTCCCAGACGACACCTATTGATTTTGGGGGTGGATGGAACACACTCTACCATGTATATGGGTCATGAGAAAGTACAATGGTGGACTATTTGAGAAATTTTTTTTGTTAGCACTATCACTCAATTAAATCGTGTCGGATCGATCTGATTTCGACTGATTCTGGTTAGGGACCTCTACCAGACGACATCTATTATCCTATACCAGACTTTGAGGTGGATAGGACAGACCCCACCCTGTCCATGGGTCATGAGAAAACACGATGGTGGACTATTTGAAAAAAGTAAAACTGTCGCATAAAACACATATTTTGCATTTATGTGTTGGTTTATTTTTTCTAGACCACTCAATTTCGAGATAGAGATATTCTACGTGCGGAAAAGTCCGTTTTAAGGTTTTAAAACTGTTTATTTTATTTATTTCGTGTTATAACTAAATACTTCTATGACCGTTTAGTATTTTATTTTCCTTGCCACAATGCTTATCCATATCAGGATATTCATTATTATTTATTATATTATGTAAAATATGTGTAATACTGTACAAAATACAAAATTTAAATGGAATAAAAAATCTATATACCTTAATAATATTTTCTAATATACACAGTATCATACACCATTTAGACTACATAGGCGGTTTATATGATTAGTTGATTTGACTTATATAATTCAAATATTTTGATAATAACTTATTATTTCTATTTTTATACAATAATTCTATTTATATGCTAACATATAGTAACAGATGCATTAGCATACTGTATTTTAATACCATAAGACTGTTTATTATATTACTGGGACTATAATCAAATTCATTGTAGTATTAGTGCTATAATGAGTAGAAAAATGCATATTAACTGTTGAAATTTTATTCGAACTAAACGGTTTGTTATCAATAGTAAAAATACAATTCATTTTCTTGTATTTGAACATTCGTGTTACCCACCGTCTACAAAAATTTGGTACCTCCAACAGAGCCTAAGGCTTTAGGGGATAGAGGTTAATTTGTGTACCCAAAACTTACACAGATTTCTGATGTCTAAATACAATCATTGTTAGGTACATTGTGAAACTTTTTTTCTATTCAGATCGGTTCAATGGATCCCTAGATAACCATAGAGTGGATATTCAGCAACTACGTACGAATCTCCTATTTTAGAAGTGGTCTAGAGCTTGTAAATATAAATTGTACTAAAATCAACGCGAATAATGTACTTTAAAACCCCCAAAGATTCCAATTTATTATCGTATTGACACCCACGAATTACTATTTACAGTATAATAAATGTCTGGTGGCATCATTAATACTGTCTAGTTAAAGCGTCTGTTCTTGGCAGCCAAATGATTTTCATCCATAATCTTTGACATATTCAGATGCCAAATTATGTAAATACTTTCTAGTTAAAAATATACTTTAATATATCCTTTCAACGTTGTTACTGCATACATCACATTTTGTATTATTGTATAACAAGAGCGTAGTTAACATGGACACACTGTTCGGCAATTATTGTTATATCAGTAGGTTTGACATTTTCCACAGTATCCCATTGGGATTTTGACATTTTTGACAGTATCCCAATGGGATACTGTGGCAAATGTCAAACCTTGTTAACATTCCGATGAATAACTTTTACAATTGTTCTCATGTTATAGTTAGTTATAGTTAAATATGGGTTAAAAATTTTGACAATGCGATTTTTGTGTCTTTTTGTTTATCTATTAATGTATATTTATTTATCTATTAATGTATTTGAATACCATATACCTACCATATACCGGAGAGAATCTTAAATATAAATACAAATATATTTGCTGACATGTTAATATTATCCAGTGGCCTTCTATTATACGTGCTTGATATATTAATATATTAAAGTAATTATATATAATTATGTAATTTACGAAATCCTATTTTTATTTCAACCCGGGAAGCGTGTGGTCAATACTTGATGACAAAATTGAGAAAAAAGTTATTCCCCCTGGAAATTTTCATTGAGCTCGGTTAAGCAACCTGAGAAAAGCATGGTTCACTTTGACTCAGCGACATGAGTAAAATGAGTGAGAGATTCCACCATGATATTTATAAATTTAAGAATCATGAAATTTGCCATAAAACCTCTTATAACATCTCTAAATAAACGTAATTAATAATTAAATGCTATTTATAAATTTAGAACAACAAGAATAATCATAAATATAAAGACGTAACACATTAATATGACATGAACTTGAAATATATCAGTGCAGAATAACATTTTGCATTTGCAATTGATTTCGGTTTGAGTTCAGATCTTGATTTAAATTTTGAAATAACAAAAATGTTTATACAAACCATTCAATATATCTATTTTTGAATACTTCTGATTTCTTCTATGCAGCTAGACGATTGAACAACATGAGAACAATAAACATCTTACAGCGATTATTCACGTACTTAATTTTCTCTTAACTTAATATGCATCGTTATAGCTGGCAATCGATAAACCATGACAATTTATTATGATTTAGATAAATGTAGTAAAATTATTGTAAAACTGAAAATTCTTACATGTTCAAATAAAATTTAACATTACGCCAAAATAAAAAAACGTGGAGCGTTATATTTAAAATAATCAAATTAGAACAAAACACACAAATGAGCAAACTATGTTTTTATTATTATGGTAAAATGTTCATAAAATGTAATTACTCTTACTCGTAAAAAAATTCACTACTAAAAATATAAAAACTGTCAATAATTTCAACAAACGGTGAGTCAGTTACTCTGTATGATACATAAAAATATGTGTAATAAAATTTAAATAATGTATTACCTACTATGACAATTTGGTAAATTTACTTGTTTTAGTTATTTTATTGTAATATTCAGGAACAATATATGACACTAGACCCTTGAACATTCTTGGATAAATCAATAAACCACACATTTTTTTATGAAAAATTTATTAGCATATAATTAATCAAAATATACATACGTATAAATATAATGAACCACTTATTAAAGCTTAATGGCATATGTACATACCTACGTGGGTGTATTATCTTTTATGGTAAATATTATATCAAAAGCTTAATGATTCATATGAAATGTTTGTCATGGTTTTTTATGCATAACCATGTCACACTTAACACATCATAATACTATTGCCATGTACATACATATACAGGCTATTGTGATCCAAGAAATACTGTACTACCTACCTATACATTTGTCTAACGTTTATATTCTGTAAATCATACACTGTTCTGTATCTCAACAATAAAATAAAATCCAAATTTAAACTCATCCAATGCGAAGAAGAATCAGAATCACAACTGATACTACCACCCTTATGATAATTGGTAGCATCCAGCAATTTGAGCTATGGATTTCTCAATAGAAAAATTATTACTTACGTCAATAAATTATAATCGTATTGTATAAATTATGATAAAGTTAACAAGAAGAAAATAATGAAATGGGTTACTGGATTTATTTTTGCTACTACCAACCAATACCATATAAAAATTTTATATCCGAATGGTATATTTTTCTACGTTTCAAAAAAAAAGTTACATATCTATTATTTATGCAATAACAAATATGTCCTTAGGTTTATACCTAACGAAGTAATGAAATAAAATCGACAAAAAGAAATAAAGTCAGTAACGTTACATATACGTTTTATTCATAACAGTTCAATAAAACCAAAATATTGGCGCACTTCCTAATTATGTGAACAATTCGTTCATTTAAATTAAAAGCAGAAACATTATCACCAGGTCTTCCTTTGACTGATTCCGATCCGCTGCATTCATCTGTTAATGTCATCAATGACGGAGAGGTTTACACTCAAAGCTAATATGATAGTAATTCTTTTTTGTCTGCATTACACAATCAATAAGGACAATGTTGCCGAATTACACTATTTCATCTAAATTAAATCTATTCAATCATTCATTCTGTTCAATCGGAATTTCATCTCTTAATGACTGAGATAATTTATTAATCATTTTACTAGACGAGACATGAGTCCACTTTCTTTGGTGTGTTCATTGCCTTCAAATATAGATCCTGATAGAAAAACCTTATAAATATCAACTATCAACACTGGTATAAAATTCCTTACAGAGTTTTCCAAGCCAAAGTATCTACTCGTTCATTACATAATGTTCTCATCTACTACATTAAGTTAACTTTGTTCTAGGAGTTTTTGTACACACATACTGGTATATAATCCTTGAAAGCTATAAAAAAGTAATGAAACGTATACTCGTAATGTTAAGAGTCGAATTTTAATTTATTAAAATCGATTATCTGGAACCAACTAAAATTAAATGGTGTCGGTTAATAAATTGTCCAAGAATATATCCAACTGACAAAACTTTTATGATAGTTGAATCGTCGGTTTTATATTTAATAACTAATATTTTAAACAATTCGAAAAAACTGCGAAATTACACATTAGTTTTTGTTGTATAATTTTCACATGTAGGACCGAGGCTCAAGCGAAATTTACTTACTTTCCTGAGGCATGCCTTATGTCACAAGTAATGTGCATGTATGTGATGTGATATAATATGCATGTAATAAGTGTGCCATTTGACCAATTTTGTCTATATTAATGTAGATGTCCTATAGATTCACAACAGTAAATTATATATGAAACTAAAGACGATAAACAATTACCCCTTCTTGAAGTTTTGATTAAAATTAAATAATACCAAAATGGATATATAGAGGAACTAAATTGATACGTTTAAATTAATTTCTATAATTACTGTTGACATAAACTGTGAAGACTGCGTGTTCTATGTCGCTATTTGATAGGTTTCTACCAATTTAAAGAGAAATATAGAAAATAAAAAAGAGACAGGAATAGCTAACAATGATATAAGTTTAATATAATACTGAGAAGAATCTAATAGAAATGGCGGTAAAGATCATCCCATATCTTAACTCGTAATGTATTTTAGATAATTTTATTAATAAAATATAAATGTCGGTTGAGAATTTATGAAATTAATTGCTGATACTGTTCAAAAAGAAAAAATCAAATAAAGTAGGTTCAACAAGCACATCTAAAATGTATTTGAACTCATAGAAAAATATTTAATTTCTCAATATGTTTTTATAATTAGAATAACCAGTACTATTACGTTAAATTAATGGTACAATTTTAGATAATTTCATATTCACTTAGGAGAAGTTTTTGTAAAATTAATTGCACTAATAGAAAAATATTCAATTTTTTAACATTTTTTATATAATTAAAATAACTTACTATTACGTTAAATTAATAGTACAATTTTAAATCATTTTACATTCATTTAGGAGACGTTTTTGTGAAATAAATATAACCTTGAACCGTCAAAGCGAAAAATAAAAATTAAAGTTGTCTGAGGGATACCAAGACAGAACTGAGGGAAGATCACTTCTATGTAAAACCCAAAATTTTCAATCATTCTTACATTTTTCAAAATTATCAACACGCCCTATTTATAACATTAATAGACACCAATAGTGATAAAAATGGAAGAATTAGGTCAAAGATTAGTTCGAATGATCTTTACTGCACCTTTAATAAACCGAACATAGTTTCGCTTATTCTAAAAATACTTATAATGTTACATAACAACAAAATAAATCTCATTAATATACATAAAAGCACAACGGATGCTAACTAACAGAAGCATGTTAAAACGTTATCCTAGTTCAGATAGAGTAAGTGTTAATTTTGTTTTCATTCAAGAGAATAAATGGAAATCACAACGAGCTTGCTAATGGGGAATAATAATTCCAAGCATAATCTAAAAGTCGAAATCGACGTCGTGATGCTTGAAAAACAACATAATATATAATTTTGATTAAATTTGATCTCTTAAAATGTATTTAACCATATTCCATACCACAAGAAGGAAAATACGTATTTATTAAAAAATGCCTATAATACCATGAATGAACCACTATTTCAATGCCAAGTTTGGCAATGCTAAATTAATATAAAATACTCTGATTGATAAGGTTCAGAGAATTCATGACATTTATATAATCCATAAAAAGATCCACGGTAAACAGATTCACTAAAACCCATAAAATGAACCATGGAATACTTATACACCAGCGTATCCGTCATAGAATAATAATAATAAACCCTTGGACAAAATTAACACAAAATCAGTGAAACTTCAAAATACTACTTTTATTTTTTCGAAGATTTAAATCGTAGTACTATTCATTTCATCGCTATTTTCCAAATAAAAAACTCTCTTATCTTGCCGATAAACGGAAGAGTCTACCTGAGCCTAGCTATAAAAACAAGCCAAGGTTATGTTTTGAGATTTTTTATTTGGCAAATAGAGATGAAATAAATGTACCTACGTGATATTATAATGAAATGATATCAACTAATGTTTAACAAACTAGAATTGTATTATCGGCAAAAAATGTGAATAAATAACAAAAAGGAACAAGAATAATGTCATATTGAATTAAAACGGTGTTAATAAAAAACTGTAGAAAAAAATGGAGGCGAAATTAAATCGCAAATTTGAATTCAATAGCATGTAGATCCTCCTCTAGCCGTTATCACTACTTTCATTCACCTGGGCATGCTATCGATCAATGGTGAACGGTTTCCTGACAAATATTTTCCTATTCGACAAGAACAACTTGTTCGAGTTTTCTAAGAGTCATAGGGTCAGATATGTGGTGTATAACTGGTCGTTTTAGTGCATCCCATAGATGCTCTATGGGGTTCATAGCTGGGCTTCTTGCTGACCAGTTCATATTTGGAATATTCACCTATTTTTTACAAATTTCTTGCTGTGTGCGTGTCGTCGTTGTCGTTGTCGTCGGCATTTATTCTTGTTAGCACGATAACTCAACTAAATCGTGTCTAATCGATTTGGTTTTGACTGATTCTGATCGGGGACGTCTCCCAGACGTCACCTATTGATTTTGAGGTGGATAGCACACACCACCCCTCCCTTGGGTCTATTTGAGAAATTTTTTTGTTAGCACGATAACTCAACTAAATCGTGTCGAATCGATGGGATTTTGACTAATTCTGATTGAGGACGTCTTCCAGACACTACCTATTGATTTTGAGGTGGATAGGACACACCCCACCCTGTCCATGGGTTATGAGAAAGTACGATGGTGGACTATTTGAGAAATTTGTTTTGTTAATACGATAACTCAACTAAATCGTATCGGATCGATCGGGTTTTGACTGATTCTGACCTGAAACGTCTCCCAGACGGCACATATTAATATTGAAGTGGATAGGACACACCCTCACCCTGTTTGTGGGTCATGAGAAAGGACAATGGTTGACTATTTGAAAAATTTGTTTGTTAGCACGATTATTCAATTAAGTCGTGTCGGGTCGATCGGGTTTCGACTGATTCTGATTAGGGACGTCTACCAGACGACATCTATTGATTTTGAGGTGGATAGGACACACCCCACCCTGTCCATGGGTTATGAGAAAGCACGATAGTGGACTATTTGAAAAAAGAAAAACTGTCACATAGAACACATATTCTGCATTTATGTGTTGGTTTATTTTTTCTCGGCCACTCTATTTTATGTGCGAAAAAGTCCGTTTTAAAGTTTTAAAACTGTTTATTCTAAAATGGGGTCGACATAGAAATGTGCATTTATAAATTTCCCCCGTATAGGAACCAAATTCGTGTCACCATCGAAACAAATTCCTCTCCAGAACATTATTGATCCACCAATAAATGGGATCCTCGGAGGGATTTTGCAGGCAAAAAACCTCTCTCCTGGCTTCCACCAAACTGGTTGACGTCCATCTGGCAAATTAAGACTCTGATATCGTCTGAAAACAGAAATTGCTATATTTCGAGATTGTGTTAGAACCCTGCTTACCTCTAAACTGGTAAAGGGTCTGTTTCTTAAGGCAACTTGCATAATATATTGCTCATGTCTTGCACCTGTAGACTTCTTAAGACCTTGTCTTAGGGTTCTACAGTAACTTTCAATTTCATTGAAACGTTTAACTGTTCGGCTAATTGTTAATTGTCTAATTCCTAACAAATTAGCTACATATCGCTGGCCGCATCCCTTGTTAACCAGAGTTATTGCTTTCACTACTTCATCTTCTCTTAGTTGCGTGGACGATTCATTTCTTCTATTCTAAGTGCACTAGACAAAGTGTTTCATTTTACAAATCACTTTAAACAGCGTTAAATGTATTATTAACAAACAATTATAAAATGTTAATTTACATATATCAAACAATTTAAATTTTTTATCAGTAGTGACAGGATATACTAGGCCACACACATAGAATTTTTAAGGATATAGAATTGCGAGTAATTATAAAAAGTAATGAAAAGTTTTTCTGACGCGTTAATTTTGTCCAGGAGTTTCAAAAAATAAAACCCGCCACAGGTAGGATTCGACATTTGTCCCGGATCGGAACCGAACGACATACAGCTGTTTCGAACTTATTAGTTCTCATCAGTGCCGTACACCGTGTACGGCACTGATGTACGCCTATTCAGGACAAATGCCCAATGAACTTTATGGCGTATACATCTTCATCGATACGATCTCTGTCAGTAATATATAAGTCGGAAATCGAGAAAGGAACCACCAAACCGCCATGCGGTTATCAAAGTAGTTCCCGAATAGCAAAACTATTACATAATCGCTCTAGGAAGCAACTACTCCTCGGGTAGTAGAAGGTTTCAAAAAATAAAACCCGCCGCTGTATGTCGTTCGGTTCCGATCCGGGACAACTTTATAATTTTTAAAAGAAATATAAATTTCATTCAAACTATAGACTAATTCAAAATAAATAATGCTAAATAATTATAAATACGCCAACACTTAATTTTTTTAAGAAATTGCAGAAAAAATATGTAGAGGAATACTTTTAGAATATGTAAAATAAAAAGAATATCAGAAAGTCAAGGTCTTTACACATTCCACATTATATATATTACTCATATTATGCTTGTATATTTATTGCTTATTACAGTTTGGTAGAAATTACATCATAGGCATTACAGGTTCCATTACTTTTATTACAGACGAAGAGATAAAATCCGTGACGCCATTCACTCAAAAGTGACGACGCAATTCTCTATAGTGCACAATTGGACAATGAACTTAATTTACAGTAACAGCGGACACTGAAGCTTTTTAATTGACTTTTATATTACTTTCCAGACGGCCCAATTTAGTTAAAGCTTGGACTTATAGTAATACAAATAACTACTGCGACGATGACTGGCAATAATAATTATTTAAACTAAGCACCAGCAGTTCAACAAATTGATTAAAAACAATTAGAGAAAACTAGTTTGCACTGGTTATGTTCTAAGTTGGCGCTTATAAACAATGGATTGGAGGTGAAGTTATTATATTTTTTTATGTAAGCAGATTGCGGTTTGCGTTCAATTTATTTATAGAAGCTGCGCCTATAGTCACAATATTCAATTTAGATTAGATATACATTTAGATATTTCATATTGCCGATAGATTTACTTTATTGCTATTGGATGTCTCTATAATACTGAATATAACTGCTTTATAGTTAATATCAATATATATTTCACTGTTTAGATTCCTAATTGTTTTTGGGGAATTAGTCACTAATAATATACCTGTCTAGTATACGATAGTTAGAAAAATGGTATATAGACCATGCAAATAAATATATGTAGGTTTATTCACAATAATTATTTTTAGTTGCAATATTTCATGATGGTCGTAGACTTCTAATGTGTGATGAAAAACAATGCACTGTCAGTAAAATACTTTGATTGATGATGCAATTTTTTTCAATATATTAACGCTGTCGTCATTTAGCTTCCCCGGATGTCATCCTTATATGTACATACATCTAATCTAGATAATAAGTATCTAAAAAAGTAAATATTCGCTGTTGTAGCTTGTAGTATTACCATAACATAAAAAATATTGAATGCATATTGATATTTTTACTAATTTCAATTTACAGTACCATTTTATAAAAAAATAAATACAGCCCAGAAAGGAAAAGTTGCGCATAAGAAACTATTAAATTAACTTGTAATAAACTTCCTGGTTAGTTACTTATAACTAAAAATATTAAAAAAATTTATATATTATTTTAGATAAAAATACCAATGCATTATTATGTAAACTGTGGATGAATTATTAAATATTCTAAAAATATTACTTTAAAAGAAATTAATTCCAGACATGTATACATATAAATATAATTTAAAACCTTTTTTAAGATTTTTATATATATGTAATATGTGATATACATAGTCTTTATAGTAAACAAAATATAAACAAGATCGTTTGAAAAAATTGTATGAAGTGGCCACCGAAATCTCGAGGCTTTACTCTATTCAATACCTTATATCGCTCGTAAGTTTTTGGAAGCCGGAAATGTAAGATACTATAAGGGAAGGATATTATTATTAATAAATATTTGAACATGAAAGAAATAGTAAATATTCTAAACATTAGTTAAAGTGAACAGCATTCAATTTAAAATGTAAATTTTAATTTTTGACACCTACTACTCTACTGCATTTATCTCAAACGTCAAATGAAATACTGCTAAAATTTTAGCAAAAAATAATGAAAATTACTGTGTTTTACTACTTTTCTTCATTCTTTAAACATCCTGTGAATTGGTGTGAAGTGAATTTTGAAATGATGTCTCACTTAACTTTTAATTAACATAAAAAAGGTTAGATGGGATGGATCCTTTCACTGACAACATGTCCTAATATTCTGATAGGTATCTCTTTGGAATGAAATTTGTAAGCTGGGTAGAATTAATGTTCTTTATTCGCTAACTGATGCACAAATAATGATCAAAATTTGCATGTTTGATAAATAGACATATATTTACAGACACCATGTATGTTCAAGTTAAAGAATGTACCCTGGTACAGTTTTCTGCTGCATTAATGTTTATGATATATTTCAGATTGTTTTATAATATAAATATATTATCTTGCTTGTCAAGAATAGGAAAATGTGTGAGATTCTAATGTATGCGTAGAAGAAAGAGTGAGACAGCATTCGGAGAAAAAAGGATACACTTTACGCGCGACCAGATCGGACTCTGTGTACATTCAAATTCAATATACATTCATCGATATTCACTCTGCAACAGACTCAATGGGACTGAGTAAAGATCAGGGTATTTACTGCACACCTCGTGGGCGGTCCGATATCGCAGTTTTGGGACTTGTTCCTATACTTGACAAGCTGTACATCACTAAACCTGAAATATTGCCTTGGTACTGAGTTTAATAATACACATTTTTTCTAATTATCTCAAAATTACAAATATTACATAGATAACACCGGTTCTTAGTAACATAATCATTATATAATATAATCAATTATTCCTCGACGTGTCTTTAATAGTTGGAATCCGCCTAAAATATGCCATTTCTATTTATAATTCAGCATATCTTTCATGTTGAGTATATTTCACTTGTAGGTAAACATATATTCAGTTAAAAATCAAAAGGTTTTCCAAAGCGTTTCTTTAGCATTCTACATTGAAAATACTAAGGTGGGAACATAATATTTATTTTTTAATATTACGAAAATATTTGTTATGGACATACATTTAAGCAACAATATTAATGTCAATAAAAAGTATGAAGTTTATATTATAATAGATGTAATGCTGATGTTTATGAAATATACATATATTTAGAATTGTGATATTTTCAGCACCGTATGAAAAATCTTACAAATACAGTTATAATAATTTAAATTTTGTTTTTCTCATAGTGGTATCTAAAAATATATTTTTTACAGTAATCTTACTAAACTAAAAATACAAATTTGTTTTTAAGTTGCATTTTATTTTTACGATATTTATTTTAAAATTAAAAACAAAAAAACATGTGTAGTATTTTACTACATGAAAGAAATACGTATCATGATACATCGGTGACAAACACTGATTTGGCACAAGCTTAATCTCTATGTATATGTATAACCATTATCTTGGATATTAAAATTGTTTTCATTAAGAAAAAACAAAAACATTATTTGATTTGCTTCGGAACATAAACTGTATAAATCGTGATAAAACAACACATGTTTTTTATTTTGCGACAAATTAAAATAAACCAAAGACAATATTTCCTTTTGATACTATAAAAGTTAAGAATTAAAATTTGTATTAAAAATTATAATCAGTTTGATTTTTTCTAGTTCCTACGGCTGAACTGTAAGAAAAAAACTGTAGAATAAAATCAAGTTCATATAATTCGTCAATTACATTAATTTTACACTACCTAAATATCTAATTAATATTTTAAACTTATGTTTGTCTTGGCTCAATGTTTCCATCTATTATTGTATTTACGAGAAAGTTGGGATGCCCTTTCACTCTTTCACCAGTTGAGTTTTCTATGCAGATGCATTCCAAGATATTGCACAAAATCAACGTTTTTTAATTTTTGTCCATTTAAACTTACTGGATGAGAGTCCTTCTTTTTGGTAGTGAAAGTAATACGAACTGACCTCATTAGCTTTTATTTTCCAGTCTTTTAACCATTTTTGGATGTCATCTATGTTTTTGTAAATGCATTGAAGGTCTATCCGGATTATGGTCGGATATACAGCTATATCGTCAGCAAAGGTAGCTAGTGTTATCATTCTAGTTTTCGGCATATCATCGGTATATACTCGTATTGAATATAGAGTAAGGCCCAAGGATACTACTTTGGGATACTACAGACCTGATAAAATTTAGTTTTAAAATTTCGTTATGATGTTCAATAAAAAAATGCCTGTTATTTAGGTAGGATATTAAAAGTTCGTATATCTGATGGGGCTACTATAGTACTATTTTAAGTTTGTGAAGTTTATCACACTTTATCGAATGCCTTTGTTATATATTGAAAAGTAACTGAGCAATATCTGTTTCCGTAGATACCTGGATTGATATTATTAACCAGTCAATGAATTTGTCCTATTTTTATGCTGTACAATCAGTTTTTTCAAGTCTTTAGTTACCTTGTTGAGTGCTCTCTTATGTTCTATTATTCTATTTAATTGTCACTTTTTCCTAAATTGTCTTTTTTATAAATCTTTTCCCTAAGTGTAAAGGGGCAACTATATTGCTGATATCCATTGTTTGGCATTACTGTTATTTTCCATGCTTTTTGTATGTTAGTTGTTAATTCCATGACAGCTTTATCAATTTGCTTTTGTGTTTTAGGGGTATTTTTAAGTTAATTAAGTTTTTAGTGTGGTAGTTAACAATAAAAATGTTGTCACTTTAGCCTGCATAACATTCATTTCACTAAGTCGTCTATAAGAAACCAGATAGGTATCATAAATACATTTCTATTTAACTTAATTCTGTTAAGGAAATAAGTGCTTCTATTTGTCACATACGGGTATTCGACGAAAATTTTAATAAGTCACAATCTTTGTAGCCAGTATATCCCCAATCCAAAAATTACTGCAAATAATATTTCTACAGTAGGACTCAGAACCAAGTTACATTACAACCGATTGCAGCGATGTTTTGTCACTCTAATACCAGATACTATAATAACCTCAGATATATTTATATGTACTTTCTTAAATAGTTGAATCCAAGATACTACTCTTGGAAGGATTATAATTCAAGTAGTACTCTAAATTTGTGGATTTCGATGAAAACTACATAAGCAACTCTAGTCATTTACTAATCATCTTCCAACAACTTTAGTTATACAAAGACAATTGGCTGCTAATAAAATATAGATACTTCATTTATAGTTTTGTCTATTTATTTTAATCAACATATATTACTTGGTTCTATCTGGTGATCCAACAGAAATATTTATATTTTTCAAAAGGAATGAAATTCAATCCACAATATTCTACTGTCCTGTTTCATCATTCCGAGCATTTGGAAAATTGACACACCATTGAATTAATTTGCATACCGTTAATACCAGTCGTATATTATCAACTTTGAATTAAGGTCTTACTCGATATCAAACCTCGAATTACATTGTTTATGTTTTTGTTTTCATTAGACACTCAAAAAAATACTAAACATTATGCAAAAGTAAAATAACGTGTTAATCCTAACGTGTTAACTAATCCTGATATGCTAATAAAAATAAGTATTAGTTAACGACATGAAATTTTTAATTTCCGTGAAACTACAATAAAATATATTAAATGCAATAGGTTTTTTTTTTAGAGAAAATAGACATAGTTTAGAAAATACAAAGAATTATATAATGTACACAAAATATTTAGTCATCTTGGAATAGTTCACAAAGCAGATATTTTCTCTTACAATAAATTAATTCAAAAAAACTTTTTGTTAAAAGATATTTTCATATTTATTAATTGTTAAAAACAATTAATAAACATGAAAATCGCCTTTGTCATTACAAGGAAGAAAATGAACCGTACTTTCAAGGTTAATAATTGGGCACAAATCTTACACATAACTATTTATTAATAGGTAGCCAACAACCTTTATATACAAGTTGCGATACATAATTAATAATTACACATACAATTCTGGAGTGTCCGAAGTGCTATGATCATCAGCAACTTCAAAACCCAAATCATATCCACTCATACCTTGATACATTTAATCGCTATTTGCCAAATAAAAAACCATTTTATCTTGCCGATAAACGGAACAGTATACCTGAGCCTAGCCATAAAAACAAGCCACGGTATGAAATAAGAG
Organism: Rosalia funebris; assembly: GCA_037954035.1. Classification (NCBI taxonomy): domain Eukaryota; kingdom Metazoa; phylum Arthropoda; class Insecta; order Coleoptera; family Cerambycidae; genus Rosalia; species Rosalia funebris. The sequence continues at coordinate 3,738,342 of JAZFAV010000001.1, forward strand.
CCGTTTGGAATTTCTTATTTGGTAAATGGAGATGAAATAAACTATACATCTATTGAGAACCAGGAAAAACATTAAAATACTTAAAAACTATAAATATATTTTGGACAATGTCATACACTTACTGACGTTGTTTTATATGTACATATGCTGATTAATGTAGTATGATATTGAAATGGCGTAACAAATAGATATAACAGCATTTCGCGCAATAGCGTAAGATGAAGCTAATGATCAAATCAATGCTACAAAGAATATTATAAACTCATACATACGAAATTAAAGTAATATTTTATGAAAATATTTCTCCTTAATTATAGTCTACTCTTACTTGTAACTATTTATTATAAAAAAACGTCTTGGTCATTGAACTATCAGTAATAAATCTGTCTTATACAAAATAGTTGGTGTTTATTTTTCTGTGAACTATTCAAACTGTAGTTTTAAAAGAATAAAATAGTGTGTATTCATAATTATGTAGCTATGCAGAACTGGAAAATGATAAAATGCATTTATACATATTATTCATTTCATCGCTATTTGCCAAATAAAAAACTCTCTTATCTTGCCGATAAACGGAAGAGTCTACCTGAGCCTAGCTATAAAAACAAGGGAAGATTATTAAGGAAAAAGGGAAGGTTATTAAGGGTTATGCTTTGAGATTTTTTATTTGGCAAATAGCTATGAAATAAACTGTAATCTAACTATACTTTGGTACAATTTTGTTGTAACTTGAGATATTCGTCTCAGAGAATATATTCAGTATATTACATATTTGTATATGTATACTATGATCGCATCGCATAGACTTTATAAATTCAGGTATCATCCATTCTAAACTTTTAAGGTCTACCACATTTAACAGTTGATTAATAAATATTTTATTTTATGAATCAAGTTTCTTGTTGTCCTTGAATAGGAAGTCGGAAACATTACGGACACTCGTTCATTCATAAGTCGCCTAAAATGGCCTAACAAACTGGCTAGACTCACCGACTCCATCCAACCAGACGGTAAAGGAAAGTTAAAATCGATAGCAGAAACCAGGAATAAATTTCGTTAACATCGCCTGAAGGATCCAAGTGGGTTAAACTGTTTATTGCAAAAATAGCTATTTTCCTATGATTTATAAATCAGTAAATATAGTTATCAATCGTATATACAGATCCTATGATTATATATAATTGGCCATGCATTTCTCAATTTCCAATCATGCTGTCATCCTAACAAAAACATGACTATATAATGCTAATATAATTTATATTTCTTAATAACAAAAAAAAAATTGTGACAATCCTAAAAAATAGACATATGAATTATCTATTATCCATTTAAATATAAAAAGAAAGCCTTTAACATATATTACTGAAAATCTTAAATATGTTAATGCTATAAATGATTATCTTATGTCAGTGTTTATTCCTTGAAATATTTTTCAAAATGCTTATATGTATAAGAGTTCAAATATTTTTACCTTTCCGTACTCCGGAAAGGTAATGTAAAGAAAAATTAAAAAAAATTTTGTTGGGGTTTATTTTCGTTTTTCGGCCTAAAAACAAAAAAAATGGTTTTTAAAAAATTTTGTTGTGTCGTTGTCGTTGTCGTTGTCGTTGCCGTTGTTGTCGTCGTCGTCGTCGTCGTCGTCGTCGGTATTTAATAATCTTGTTAGCACGATAACTCAACTAATTCGTCGGATCGATATCGGGTTTTGACTGATTCTGATCGAGGATGTCTCCCAGACGACACCTATTGATTTTGAGGTAGATAGGGCTAGGGCACACTCTACCATGTTCATGGGTCATGAGAAGGCGCAATGGTGGACTATTTCAGAAATTTTTTTTGTTAGCACGATCACTCAATCAAATCGTGTCGGATCGGTTGTGTTCCGACTGATTCTGATTAGGGACGTCTACCAGACGACATCTATTAAATTTGAGGTGGATAGGACGCACCCCACCCTGTCCATGGGTCATGAGAAAGCACGATAGTGGACTATTTGAGAAAAATTGAAAAAAGTAAAACTTAACATAAAACACATATTCTGCATTTATGTGTTGGTTTATTTTTTCTCAACCACTCAATTTCGAGAAAGAGGTGTTCTACGTGCGGAAAAGTCCGCTTTAATGTTTTAAAACTGTTTATTTTATAGTTGAAATAATATAATTGAGTATATTCGTGCAAATTAGCATCTGAAGGTGAGGTATGAAGAAATATAAAATATGATGCGTAACGATATCATTCAGTTGTGTATACTAGTATTTTTTCTACATGTAACACATATTATTAACTGTTGCTTGGAGGATGCATTATTTCTTGAAACATGGAAAATTAACGCTGTTTTTAGTACTATAGACCTACTAAAGCAAATAGTTCATATGTAACCTCTTTCCGATTATCATTCCTGAAATTTCAAATATTTTCAAAACTTTGTTTACATTAAAAAGTTTATTTATTTATGTATTGTAAAACAACATTGTTTCTAATTTATAGACCGGCTTCAGACAAGAATCTTATAACATTAATATTAAATAAACTTGTTTAATACTTGATCATAGACTAGCGACGGTTCTTGTACTTCTAGATTTTTCAAAAATATTTCATACTCTATATCATATTCTACTCTTTCTAAACTTAAAGGCTATGGTTGTGCTGTTATTATTTTACGTTTGTTATACATCACAATGATCGATATCAATGAATCAATAATAGCTAATAGATAAATCATTCTCCAATACTGTATTAATAAAAACAGGTATTCCACAATGTTCTATTTTTTTAGAATGACTATTTTTTCTTACATATACTACTTATATTTTTGATCACTTGAACACTCATGCTTCTGCCGACTATTCACAGTTATCATTGTACTTCAAACTCAATTATGTTGTAAATGCATGTAACCATATAAATCAAGATTTAGGATCAATAGCCTTATTTACACAACATAATTTGAAACTTATGTCTTAAATCCGTATTTTATCCTAAGCACTCAAAACAATTGGAAATGACATAGAGAAAACTAAAAAACTAAAGTCCGTAAACTGTGTAAATAAAGCAAACATTTTGTTATCTATACATTATATTTTCAGAAATATGTTACTACTTGTAACATAAAAATTCATTATTACCAACTCCGTAACAAAAATACAGAAACTCTACAGTTTCTGCAAATTATAATATTAAAATGCCATTACAATATGCAATACATATATTGATAAAATTGCAAAAAATACACAGTCGTCGTCTTCTTTATAATTTAAGAAATGATTTTAAATAGTTTAAAATTTAAAGCATGTACCTGTACCATACGTCGTTATTAGTTAAATGTGTATTAATTATAGCCCCTTTTCATACCTACAAGATGAACTTAAACACGTACCAGAAATTGTAAACATGCGCCATGCACATACCATATATTTTTAAAGTAGAAAACATTAGACCCACACAAACCATTCTCCTAAAGCCTTAGACTGTGGAGGGAGGAGAAGGTATACAGCCAAGGACAAACACACCCACGTTGAAAGAGAAGTGCCAAACTCCTCCCGTTGGAACGCGAGGCCGAACATACATACCCCATCAATACTGGGCCCAATCAGAAACTCCTATTGACACATACGAATTATATTACTGCGGCCATTCTATACAAGAATACGAGAGGTCACCTATCCATGTTATAGATATAGAGCAAACGCTTAACTTTTATTAACTCCAAGTTGGGTACTGGATATTATTTACAATTCTATACGTGAAGACATTAGATCTTTACCCCGAAATAATGGTAACACTGCTCTCTGCTACTCTGAAAGATATCCATCTCCCGCCTCTTTAAGGACCCTAATATGTCAACACCTTTATTTGACATCTGTGTTGTTTAGATCCTTCTACAAGAATAGCCGATATAACTTTCAGGCTATTATATAAAATATTTGGAAATTTTTGACGGCCAATTTTCTAATAGTCCCCACTGCCTGCGTACTGTGTTTTCGTATCGATACTTAGATAAGAAATGTTTGCTTTTCGAGTGAGTTGGTTGTTGTATTTTCTAAAAAATTGTACGTAGTGAATTTCTTCATCTGGTTTATTTATTACGGTAAAAGTCCACTGTATATTGGTTTTCGTATTTGGAACTTTTAAAATTCTGGATAATCTTCCATTATTCGCTATGTGCGCAACATCAGCGTACTGCGTAGCATTCACAACTTTGTAGGCATGTGTTTGTCAGATATTCTGATGAAATTGGTAATATTAAAACCTTAGTAAACGTTTTCCTTCAATAAAGGGATGAAGGTTTCTTAAAACATGCAATATTATGTAGTGAAATCTTTTATTTTGAACATTATTTACAAGTGTTGTATTTGGAAAATACTGCTTCTGGTAGCAATATTGTAACACATGAATAACGTTTCACTGAATAGATATAAGCAATTTAATATAAATTTTATGTAATACCAAATAAATAACAATAAATAAAAATAAATAAGATGGAGTGCTTATAAGGAATTATAAGAGTGAATGTTGACTATTCATAATAAGTGTTGTAAATTTACCAATACACAACAAATATGTACAATAGCATCAACGCGGTTAAATAAATAAGTCAGAATTTTATTTAAAATCTGATAAAGTCTTAGTCTTTGCATTATTCTCTCGACATGAATTCAAACACGGGCAATATTGTAAGTTTCTTGAGTTTTCTCTCTGGAAAATTCACTTTTGTCCTATAGAAAAGGTAGCATAACTCACTTGCTTCCAGCTTATTCCAAAACCCGTCTTAGTGCTGGAAACCATTTGTCCATCAGAATAATGTCATCATCTTCCAAATAATCTATTAATCCAGATTCTACAGTCATTTGTGAATCACTTTTTCTTCCACCTGTCACTTTAAACTTGAAATAAAGTCTCCAGGAGTAATACCAATAAGCAACTTCTTAGTAAACCCCTTTTTGTCCATTTCTATCCATTTCTTGCATTGTTCTAATTTCCAAATTGTCGTAGGAAATCGATAAGATACTGTTTCTTCTCATTATATATTATTACAATATATAACACAGCAACTATAATGGCCAATTTTTAGATTCGTTTACGAATTAACTTTTGTAAACACACATATGACATGACAGCCTGCTACTGACAGCCTACTTTAATGCAATTTGTGTCCACTGCCATCGACTTTCCCATACTCTACACATAGCGAATCAATTCCTTGTTTGTTTGTAAATAGCATTAAATAATGTTTGGGAAACAAACAGCAAAATAGCATGGAAACGGATGGCATAGCCGTCTAATTTTATAATAAAATAAAAATATCATATTTGACAAATTAGGCTTGCCACGAAATATAAACGTCATTTTTACTTTTCCTTCATATAGCAGAAAATAAGTTATGTTAATTCAGATGTAATTTAATACAATGGTGCACAAATGGAATCGTGCATCGCAAGCGTTAAGGGTTGTACCAGTCTCTGACAAAACATTGCCGCCGGCCGTTAAACGCGCCCTACCGTTCTTGATACTTAATAAACTATTATATTATATATGTATATAAAGAAAAATATTTTATGTTTACCACTTTGACGAAACAAATTTTCTTAACTTCCTTGATTTGTTAAGAATTTTCACCATCAAAACCCATTTTTTTTGTTAGTAGACTTGCTATTTATTATTATATTCATTCGTTGTTGTCATTATAGCAAAATCATCAGCATATTCATATTTGTAATATCAATTTTTAAGGAAATTATAATCTGTTAATCTCCTTTAATTAAAAAAAAATCCCCTATCATCAGTAAAACAAATTTTATCTTTATCTTTTTTTATCATGTATTTTTGTTCTGTATTCAAATTTTAAATTATAAGTGTACTTACTGTTTCTAATAACTACGTTGCATCAGTCGTATTACACTGTATTACACTGAGTAACTTAGCGGCAGCTGAAATGCCATCGCGTTGATTTAAAATATTTGAATATTTGGATGTTATATCAAAATTATCCATTGAACTTAGAATTGTTAAACTTCACCTTCATTTACCCTTATACTTTGTTGCAGTAACTTAATATGTTCAGATAAGAACCATTGTAATCTCCTCTTGCGTTACAGGTTTGAGACCACTTCGTGCTCTATCTGTAACGTATAATATTTTAAAGTCACGATCGTGATTACTTGCTGAAACCTGACTTGTGTCAGCACTTATGAACTAATAAATACGACAGTAAGTGGTCGCATCGGCACTGTAGTAATTGTAGTATTGTAGTAACATACTCGCTCAGTCGCGGTCATAACACGACGTTATGAACCATTTTGTTTTTGTAATGTAAAGATCAAATAAAACTTTAAAAAATAACACACAATCGTGCATATAAAAATATATTTGACCTTCGTAGTTTCATTAATTATTGTTTTATACATGTATATTTGTCCATTAAAGCTTAAGGCATCACGAATGGTTAATAAAAAGAATTATTAAATTTATACAACACAGTGATATTCCTTTCACAAACACGCTCGTAGTAGTATATCAGTACAATAAAAAAATTATGGTGCTGATTTCTAATATTAGGTACAAGAAAAATAGCAACTCAATTAGTCATTAGCTTCAGAGTTTTATGATCATATCATAAGGAACATAAAAGTGCGTAAGTTTTATCGATTTACATAAATGCGTTTACGTTCATCTATCCAGTATAGTTGTCGATAGAAACACTGGTTTTGTAGCCTTCAAAACTATAGATATGAGTGAAATTAGTAGATGCTTTCGCGTAAAATCAAATAAATATTCTACCCCACTATATGTATATATTTATTCATCAACGTATATATTTAGTTGATTCATAATTTTGAAAACTTAAACGTTGATATATATTTATATTTTGCGATGGAACAAAGTTCTACATAACAAACTTGAACGATATTCTACATAAATGATGTATATGATACTACCTATGACCACTTTACAGATTACGCCACATTGTGCAAAAATAACTTAGGGGTTATTTTTGCACAATAGACACTTAAAATAGTGACGCGCCCAATTTTAGAAAGATACTTTTTATTGTACAAACATGAACGGAAAGAAAACTTTTTAGATCATAAATAATAATACATTAATTGCAATAAAAATTACGTCAGTAATGTTGGTACCTCAATAGAAAGAAAGTAGATATTGACGGAAGGTATATAATTACAAAATATATTACAAATATATAAATCGCTTTAGTACTTTCATATTTAATTTTGTATACATCTTGTAACAAGAAAATGTATTACTTTTATTATAAATTAAAAATTGTGGTTTCCTATTAGATCTTTCTATACTATTACTAATAATGATTGGAAATGAGATTAAAATAATACATTTATAACCATTTTGTTGTCCATAATAAAAGATTTTTTATCTGCTAAAATCTCTCGTGTAGAAAAATCAAAGCAAAATTGGGAAGTGACTCTATAACAGTGACTGCAGGTAAAGGCTGTCCTCAAGGAGGAGTATTATCGCCCCTTCTGTGGTGGATCGTCGTAGATAATCTTCTCACACATTTGGATAGCCTTGAACTTTATGTTCAGGGATATGCTGATGATATAGTAATTATGATTAGAGGGAAGCATGATAAAGTCATATCTGACCTGATGCAAAATGCCCTCAATGTCATCAATTGGTGCTGGAAGGAAGACATAAGTGTCAACCCCGACTAAACAATAATCATTCCATTTACTAGAAGAAGGAAGGAAAACAAAATATCGATAGCGTCATACATACCTACATAATAGTCATACATTAATTATATTTCGAAAATAAAAATAAACAGTTTTAAAACCATAAAACGGACTTTTCCGCACGTAGAACATCTCTACTCGAAATTGAGAGGCTGAGAAAAAATAAACCAACACATAAATGCAGAGGATGTGTTTTATGTGACAGTTTTACTTTTTTCAAAGTCCACCATCGTGCTCTCTCATGACCCATGGACAGAGTGGGGTGTGTCCTATCCACCTCAAAATCAATAGATTTCGTCTGGTAGACATCCCTAATCAGGATCAGTCGAAACTCGATCGATCCGACACGATGTAATTGAGTGATCGTGCTAACAAGAATAAATGCCGGCGACAACGACAACGATAACGACACACACACACAGCAAAAATTTTCTAAAAACTATTTTTTTTGGTTTTAGGCCGAAAAATGAAAAATAAACCCAACAAAAAATTTACTTTTTTCACTTTTTCTTTACACGATTATATTACTTTTCCGCTAGTATAGTGGAGTGCGGAAAAGTAATAATGAACTAACTTTTGTAGTTAATTATGCTCTTGATTTTAAAATGATCACTATCTATTAACCAAAAGCATAATTCAGTATTGTATATTTCAGGAAAGTTTATCTTGGTATGGAAATGTAAGGTTTCTTACATTAGAATCTTGTATGATCGCAAATACAGACATGTATATCTCTTATATAATTGTTTTTAGATTGCTAATGGTTAGTGTGTTATAAGAGCCACTAGTAATTTCCTAACGTTAATGGAGTAGAGAAATTCTTATTCAAAGATTTTTCAAACAATACTAAGGCGACTTTATTTTATCAGAAACATTCTAACAAAATAGTCAGTATTTTGAAATCAGGCAATAACAAAAAGTTTGGAAAACACATGATGGAAACATGTGTAGTTAATAGATGGTATAATAAATAATGTATACACCATTGAAAAGTAATTACAAGACCCATAATGTGCAATATCGTTCAAAATGAAGAGCTATAATTAAATGTACATTAAGACTCACTTCCAAGAGTTAATTAAAAACTAATTTAACTTCCAGCTTTTAAATGGCGTAATAAAAACTTAAATCAGCATACCTTTTTTTATTAAATATTATTTTAAGAATTATGAATTTTATATGGAATGCTTTGCCACAGTGTGTCGCTTTACCTGTTATAAGACAAGCACTCTACAAATTCTAAACATTTATGTGAATAAAGAAATATTCGTTATTAGAACTTACATGTGCCTTTAATTCGATTATATTTTAATACGTGCGATATTTAGTCAAACATTGGTTGGTATATTATGGCAAGAACAAGTCCATATAAGCTCGGAATGAATAACGAAAACTGGATTATGTATCCTGTATATATCGTCAAGTATATATCATATGTTTATATCACCAGGCTAATCATCATATCTACTCTACACATCCACAAGAATCATAAAACTATTGCAGTATACCAGAGCACAGTTTCGCAGGAAATTGTACCTAATATAATGTTCATGCGCTCGGTAAATATAATAGTTAATAAATAATATATACATTTTCCAGTAAATGACCAGAAAATATCTGGTACAGTCTTTATCACAGATGTTATATCTTCAGTTCAAGTAATGGTTGAATACGTTAAGTACACTGTCAAACAGGTATTTATGAGTGATAAAACTAATGTCATATATTTTTCTGATTGACATTTTTTCCATGTAGATTAGACGAGCTAATAATAACACATAAAATGAAAAATTATGCTATTATTATATGCTATCACTAATACTAATAAATCACTTATAAAATGAAGACTTAAAAATATTATAAATGACAACACAAATAAACAATAAAACCATATGGCAAATGCAACTATTAAAATAAATTATAAATCATAGTTTTCGTGATACAAAAGCGACATTATGTAATAAATAAAGATAATACAAAATTAACACAACATGCACACACAATACATACAACAGAAAATTTGGTAAAGACTTTTGGGAATCTTAAAAATACGAAAATACAATTTGGTGAAAATATACACCATTTAAATTTAATATGTAATAAAGAATACATTTTACGCTAATTCTATGTTATTAAACATCATTAAGATTAGTAAATACAATAATTTCGAAGGCATAATAATTCGCTTACTAATAATATTTATTTGCTTCAGAATTTTTTTTGCGTGCCTTTACAGAAGATGGACGTGTTATATGATTTATTGTCTAAGAAACTCACATATTCTTCAGGAGATGATGATATTCTGTGATAACGTTCCTGAAATAAAATTTTTTTACGTATTTTGATTCCTCTATTTATTTATTTAATAAATTGATTTTTTACAGAAGAATATCACGTCTATATATAAAAAGAATAATGCAGAACTAATAAGAAAAATTTAAACCCATTACTGTACCATCCCTCTTTTCAAAAATGAGTTTGAGTCCTCTCTTTATGTAGGTTATTAATCTTTCTAGAACAATATAATTTATTTTCAACATATCGACATTGTTTGTTAGACAAGAAGTCGACAAATATAAGCATTCATTCATATTATGATCGTATCATTAGGTATATTGAGGCAGCTGAATATTGTGTAAGAATATTTTGTGCTTGCGTTCACAATGATTTTTTTTTTTTTGAAAAATTGCATAGATATGGAACTCATGACATTCCAGTAAATTGGGCAAGAATCTTTTTTTAAACCGATATTTATCAATAAATAAAGTACCATTAGTTACTAAAAAAGTTTATATTGGACTGGTACAGAGTTAAATCTTGGGTCCTGTATTTTTTCGTATACATATTATTGACCTCGATACTAATCGGGCTTCGCTGAACTCACTTTATATACTGATGGTATATCAGTAATTAATAGTATCTGATAAATCAGATCAAACTCTATCGGGAAAAATGCCATAAAATACTATCCTATATGAATAATTGGGAAAACAGTGAAAAAACAAAGGTCAAACGTTTTCATAATAAACAGAAGAAATATAAGAAAATTGTTTTAGATATTAATAGTTTCTAATGAAAACAGTGTTAAATTCTTGGGTTTCATCATTGATGAATATCTAAGTGCAGTATTTTTACTTAATTTTCAAACTTAGTTCTCTATCTTACCAAAAAAAAATTTAAATAATGTTCTAAACACTGACTAACTAATAAAACTATAAACCTGGAGTAGGTTGGAACCTTTGGTGTGAAGACAACACTAACTGAGTTTTCCACAAAAGACCAAAACACTATACACTATACTCGACGCGCGTTTCGCCAACAAAGTTGGCATAATCTGGAGATGATTAAAACTAACCTTATTCTAACAATGTATCCTATTTATACCTAAATTACTGACTATAGCTCAGTGAATCCTGACCGTCACGGTTGTGGCTCACCGAACTATAACCGTAACGGTTGTGGCTCACTGAACTACGACCGTCACGGCTGCAGCTCATCAACCACGACCGTCATGGCCGCGGCTCAGTGAGTCGTGAGTAACTAGCCAATAAAGCGGGCTATGTGGACAGAGGGCCTATTGCACATAGCCCGCTTTATTCGCCAGTTACTCACGACTCACTGAGCCGCGGCCGTGACGGTCGTGGTTGATGAGCTGCAGCCGTGACGGTCGTAGTTCAGTGAGCCAGGGTAGAATAGCATATTATACTACACTTAATATTCATATATTTTTAAGTAACTTAATTATTTATAATAAGAGTTTATATGAATCAAACGAACTTCTTTATAGCTTCATAACTTTCATACATATTTATAATAGATTATTTATAGTAAAAAAATTTTTCTAATGGTTATTTAGTTAAGTTGGTAGCATGTTAATGGTAACAAATTAATTATGGCTATCTTTTTAAGTACAGCATGTTCGTAAGAAATTGGGGTAAGCATGATATGTATATATTATAGCATTGTAGCTTCTACAAAATATTTTTAATATCTTCAACCACTTCTAACAAAATGAAAATGATAAAACTCATTAGATAATACGTATATTTTTGCCATCGTAGGTGGAACATCCACGTCATAGATCACCTCTTTTTATGTAAACTAATTACACATATAAGTTCTAAATTGTGCTAAAATCCAATAGCTTACGAGGGCATACCCAAATGAAATATATACCCAAATGAAATCATCTTGAAAACGTCAATTTCCTTTAGAACATTGTCCATTAGATGACATGCACTCATTCCAATGGTTTTTCCACTGTTCGAAACATTGTTTATATTCTTCTGAACTAATGCTGCCTCCAGTTATTCTTTCTTAACCTCTTCTACGTTCTGAAAATTATTTGTCTTTAAGATCGCAGGCAGCTAGGTCGGGCAAGTAAGGAAGATGCAAAATCGTGGTCATGCCGTTTTTTGTCAAAAATTAGTTGATTTTCAATGCTGTGTGGGTAGGCGTATTGTCAAAATGAAGAAACCAATCCCCGGATCTTCACAAGTCAGGTTGATTTTTCTCACTCCCTCATGCAGTCGCTTTAACACTTCCAAATAGTAATTTTAGTCACTGTGATGTCCTTAGAAATAAATTCCATTTGACTGACTCCAGATACAACGTGATGACTTTTGACAAAAACTCTGTGGTCAATCTGTGTCTTTTCTTTTAATTCCTACTTAAAGCTTGAGACGGTTATCTCTCTGGTTATCGGAAAGCAGTTGTGAAACAGACTTTACCGCGACGCGTCTCATCATGTTCAAATATTCTCAAAATTTCTCGACGGATATTAAATTAGTTTGACAGAGATCCAATACCGAGCTCCCGTATAATTTCTCGTATTCTCCGCACCTCTAAATCCAATGTATGTACTTCGTATTCTAAGATGAGAGCATAGGCGTCCATCACTTATTGCCTGTTAAAGGTTTACATTCAGGAGACGAAGAGAAAATAATGATATTTTGTCGCTGGATCCTTCACTGAGTTCAAGAAAATGGGGATTTTTTGTTAATAGTTTCAATTATTGTTCAGGTTTAGTTATTAATTCTGAAAATAAATATTGTTAATATACTGTTAAAAAAATTAACTTTAACACCTTGTATATCGAAAACAAAGCAATTTAGGAAATTTGATTATATGGATTTTTTTTCATAAAAAACGTTTCCTGTCGACTATCAAAGTTTGTCACGAAAAACCTGATCCTCCCTGTATATCGTTATTTATAATGATTAAAATTAACACATTCGTATAGGTTAAATACAAAAATATACAGTGCACATATTTTTATCCTCTCGCTCCCCTCTTTCTACTTGTGAATTATTTGTCACAAAAAATAATTGGACATGTCAGCGTACCATTAAAAATATAGTGTTAACATATATTTCAAGCATATATTCAATTTGTCATCTAAGTATCATAAAGAAAAAGGCAACAGGACATATATTCCAGCACTATTTTTCTGCATTAATTATATTCCTCGAGATGTAATTCAACTAGCAATATAAGAATAAAGGTAATTTAAATAAAATAAACTAGTAGTACATGTTTTACTATTTATTTTACCTAATTAGTGACACAATACAATTTATTTAACCATTCATAGTCATTCAAACAAACGAAACTCTTAAATTTTAAGTATGATTACATAGCTTTCACTATCTAATACTATAAACGACATCAGTTTCACCATAAAAATGAATTTCTGTGGTAAAACTGTAATTGTTAAAATTAAATACAAATGCAATACACCCTGCATTTCTAAAAATTTTTAAAGTTTATGTTCATATAACTTGATAGTAAAGATACATTAGTCACATTATTTTGATTAGAAAGTCACCAATATTGTGGCTATAAGTTAGGTATCCGTTGCAACTTTTTTCTCAAATGTAAGGGTATGTAATTTATTTTCTCTTGACGTTTTTGTACTCTTCACTTGATAATACACATTTTTGTCTTCACTTTCTCACATCTGTCGTCGCTTCTAAAAAACTTAATTTAAAGAAATTTGTGGAAAGTATGATCTTACCTCGCATTTTATCTTTAAAACTTTGAATTAGTGTCACTTTTCACTTGTGATTTGTAATTATACATTTGAGAACTTGACTACAAAATATATTAGCTAACAGAAGTTCTTCATATTGAAATTAATGATGATCAGGTGTGATGAAAAATATTGGAGAGAGACTGGAGAAGTCTTATCGTTCACTAGCTTTTTGCCAAGAAAGAAACGCTACCCATTTCGAACATATTTTACAATGAAGTAGTCGTCAACATAAAAAGTAACTCTTTTAAGAATTCTAGAGAGTTTAACTCTTTATAGGTAATAATTTGAAAAATTTATAAAACGAAGTGCGTATTATATTTTTATCGATGTGATTTGAAAAAAATCGGGGGCTGTTAAAATTTCTATTCATTTGAGTTACAGAATATATTTTAGTTAAGGTTTCTAACCTATATATATTATATATATATATATATATATATATATATATATATATATATATATATATATATATATATATATATATATATATATATATATATATATATATATATATATATATATATTATAACAAATCTGTGAAGTAAATTTCGTCCTAACCTCCTAACGTTTAAATTATGATGCTTTTAAATTTAAGTTATCAAGAATTTCTCTTTTTGCTCTTACCCAATACCCGTACAGATAACTTATCATTTCTTCTTCACTAAATAGGACTTAAATTCTTTGAAGTATACAAATAACTTATATGTATTTGGAAACTGGGAAACATTATATATGTATTTACATATCCTATTTTTTCAATTCTGAATGTAATATCTAGTAATTTTGTATTATTTTGAATTGCTAATTCATTATATTCAATTATCTACCATAATTCTATAACCTGATAATCAACTGGTTTCAATCAAATGATTGGGTGATTATTATAATCTGGACTGGATAAGCATCTATATTTACTAAACGGCTGTTTTCGTGTGTGTGTCACGACATTTTTAGGTCGATGTACGAAATACTTTTCGTTCGAATTTCGGCACTTTAACAAAATCAATATAGTAAATCGACCCTTGTGAACAACGTGGTAACTTTTTGTTTCTAATCCGAAGTCTCTAGAGGCATGCTCCGGAGGTTCTTTCGATATGAGCAAGGGGGCGGCGCAATATTATTGCGATTTGCTTACTCGTTATTATTAAATCCTTTTCTAGTGTCCAAATAATGGCAAATTAGGAGAGTACCGAAATATTGTTATACGTGAAATATTGATGTATCAATAATCTCATGAGTCAAAAATAATTTGATTCATGGTATTATTAGGTTTTCCTTATAATGTACTAGTAGTATGTCACCTCTACGTTTAGTTCGCTATTAACTGTACACTAAAGTATCTTAATGAATTCCTAATAATCCATAAGGCTGATAAATAGAAAATCTAAGGTTGATAGATTAAGAGAACGGACTGACTGACTATTTTATTGTGCTTTCATTATTCTCCTTTTTAAATTGTGACCTAGCGTAGTTTTTTATAGGATGTTTGTAAAAACGTTAATAATATTGTAGTTTGACGTCCCAACAGAAAAGTCTTAGGGGAATAAATGTCTACGTGGACAATAAGTATCTTCTAAACTTTAAAAAACTTTTTAAAATTTAGACAAATCACCTACAAAATACAACTTCCTTATATATTTTAATTTTGTGTATTTGTATATTTTAATAGATAAAAACGATACTAAAGAATCTATTATAAATAATTGCTATTAAGTGGAGCTTGTCAAAAATTACGTTTTTGAATTTATAAATATTAAGAATAAGAATGTAACCCATATCCTTTTTCATTATACTATCGTGATTTAAGCTCCACAGCTTGAATTTACCTAAATTTATTAGTGTGTCCGAGACAGCACATTTTCGTTAAATAACACCTGTTTCATATACACATCTTAAAAATTACCAAAATGCAAAAGTAACAGCATAACACTCCTATCTATCTACCATACATAAATACTTACGTATTTCATATACTTAAAACAACAAAAATTAATAATAGATAACATTTATAGCATTCATTTTCTGCTCAGTATTTAAATTATTCGTATGTGTAATTTCTGATTATTATAAACACACATGTCGAACTATAGTTAAAACTAAAATTCTCTAGTAAAATGTCTAAGATTTGTTTTGTTTTAAGTCCCATTTAAAATGTTTCTGTGTTATTCCTACTTCATATCTTCTATTTTTTTTTGTATCTCCTATAATCTTTACACACTTTACAAAATCAGTTTCCCAATTAAAAGGTAGAAATCGAAAAACAAAATATTACAAACAAATGAACAGCACATAACTACTTCATTAACTTTATTATTAAATTTAATAACATTAAATTAATACGATATGTGCCTGAAGTAACTTATCGATACTATCTATCGATATCGATACCAGTGAATATCGTTCCTCTTCAATATTAGTTGAAGTCAATATTCTCTGATATCATATGGCAGTAACTTTTATCTAATAATTTATATAAAAACACTACACAGCCAGATGTCCCCTGTTTTGTACACTTACGTATTTAGATACATTTAAAATCAAACCATAATCAATACCAGTAGATCGATAAATGTGGTCTATTGAATACTTTTAAGCCGCTCTCTAAAAATTTGTAATATCATAAACATCAGTTGTTTTTAGTTAAACTCAGATTAACTGCAAACTTGCATATTATTCTCGAATATTATTGCGGAAAGGAATATATAGTATAACTTTAATAAAGCCACATAGTGAAACTGGTAATGAAATCTGCCGGATTGATACGAAAATCGGATAATAGAATTTATATACACATGTTAATTTATTTTCAAAAAATTGACTATCCAAAAAGACTCGAAATCAAACAAGTTAAAATATAGTATTATAGTTAGTTATTAAAAGTGTTATAGGTATTAAATGTATTATAGTCAGAGTTAATCTTTATTTCACTTATTATGAATGATATACTATTACATGTTCTAGTATTTAAAGATAATTTATTGAAGAAATACTAATTCAATTTTGTAGATCAGAATTTCAATACACTACTACCTGAAATTAATATATAATTTCATATAATAACTTTTATTATATCAGCATATATCGATAACTCATAACAAAGGCTATTAAGGTTGATGTCGTTAATAAAGATGAAATAAATGGTGTCCCATGAACTGGTCCTTGAAGAACTATAGAATATGACCCAGTATCAGGCTGCTATCTGTAATACTTTAATTACTGGCACTGTTACATATTGTTGTTTCTAATAAAAATTTGAAAGCATCCCAGTAATCCGGTTTAAACACCCAATATGAATGAGTCCATATTGGGTGTCCACCTTCATAGACCACATTCTCTTCTTGTCTTGTTGAACTTAATTGTATTTGAACTTTAACTTTATTATTTTAAAATAGTCTGATAGTTACTGTTTGGGGATTTATATTTTTAATACTTTAGAAATACATATATGATGACCTATTTTAATGGTATCCAGAATAACCAACTTTCAATTCTATAGGTCTGACTTCAGAATATTACCATCTAAAATATAATTGATATTATAAAATACCTTTCATATCTATCTTCAATATAGCTTCTAATACCTTTTATATCAATAATCAACAACAGAGGTAGTTGAGAGTCCCAAGAACTGATCATTGAAGAACTACTGAATATGATGTAATAATATCAAGCTACAAACCATTACTGTTACTGAGATATAACGTTATTTCTTAAAAATGATAAAAATTCCAACGATCCGACACAAAAAAAAAACAATATGAATAGGCACACCTCGACAGAGTTGCTATTTTTAATACTTTATATATAATGGCATATCCTAATGGATTCCTATCTCCTCGTCCTAATATAGAAATAAAAGAATAACAAAAGTATAATATGTATTGTAACTCCATTAAATGGTTCTAGATAAAAATATTTTCTGTATTAGATATTTCGTCTATTTTATTGTCATTTGTCTAAAGATACCTGAAATATATTTAATCCTAATCGGGTTTTTCCTATTCAAAATATTACTAGATTAGGATTTTAGTATATTCAAAATTGAAACATACAGATAGCAATGCTTACACATTTCTCAAAATCCTATTGCTTGATAATGGTATGTCGACTATTTTCCACTCCTCAGTTGTTATTGTAGTATTTCCGAGAAAAATTAATTTAATTCCCTACTAATTTTAACAGAATTGCTTCCTCATCTATATCTACATATGAGTATAATATCCCCCAAAACCTACATTGGAAGCTATTATTGAAATTTACAGAAGAATATGATTTTGCGATGGTGAAAACAACAGCAAATTTCATTTCTTGAAAACCGTGTAGAAATATTCCGTCAAATCCAAAACTTCCGAAACTTGATGAATGAAAATTTAATTTTCAAATTCTTCATGACAAGAAAAATACATTCCCATGAATTTCAACTAGGTTTGGAAACAAATGTTATATCGTTACTAACAGATAAAAAGATTGGAATGACGAATTAACAACATTTATGTGAAATGAATATATTAACCATCATACATTATGCTTGAAGGTCAATCAAGTGATAATTATAGGAATTATAATTATATTTTCATCGTCTATCCTAAAATTAAACTTAAAACATTTGAAGATAGGAAAATATTACTGAAAATCATTATATTTCTAGACATTTTTGAATCTATCAATTTCGTACTCATATTTTCTTTCAATTATGGTTGAGATAGTTGAAAAAAGATGTGAAATAAGAACATTATGAGACACAATTATAATTACGCTAATTACTGGAAATATAGTATAAGCATAATTTAAAAATTTCTAGTTAATCAGCATTATGAGCAATGAATAAGGGGTAAGATGGACAAGACTACCAGACGACGCTAGTCCGTGAATGCGTAATTACTATATAAATATGCCATCAAACTGTCACCAAAATTATAAAATTAGTATATCTGCTCCTAGATAACAATTAAATGAGTATCTAATAAAGATGATGACAATGCGAAATGCATTCATATTCTTATATCTTCTATACAACATAACTAGTCAGCCCACACGGGGCGATTTACTTCACCCTAGAATTTCGAATCAATCGCTTGCAGAAAAATAAATAGAAACGTTTTCATTACACTTTACCCTCCTTTACGGTATAATTTAGTTTGCAATTTTCCGTACATCATTTCATCTGTCAATATGTACAAAGCCTAAAAAAACTGTATTTTTTAACAAAACGCCATTATTATATGTTATATGTATTTAATAATGATTTGAGATCTAAAAAGACAATAATTACCTTTGACGACGCACTGCTACAATCCAATTTTCTTTTCCTCTCTAATCCGTAAGATTGTCCAGGAAAACAGTAAAATTGTAACTCTGGATGTTGACCCTCCATATTTTCACAATTAACAACACAACACTTACGTCTTTATTGCTTCTTTTTCATTTTATTTAGTAACAAATCCTTATTAAAATCCATTTATAACATATGACACTGAGGCTTCGACCTACTCAAGGTTTAAAAAAATACACACGAGATGACGCAAAGGCTGCCCGCCAAAGATACTTTACTAGGGTATACATTTGTATAAATTGGGAAGAAGTTATTATTTATTCATTACATTTACTATTAACATTGTTAAGTATGTTCAACATACGCATACCTAGACTAGGCTCTCGAGAAGAAAGTATGTTTTATTGCCAGCCTGCAAGAACTAACGTGTTGTTAAAATCACCAGTGTTTGTTGTCTCAAAATTTTAACGTAATATCCTAGTACTTGTGATTTGAACAATTGTATAGTTTGAATGAAAGACATCGGCTTTTCGTGCAACAATTAAGAATATTTTTCGAATTGCAGATTAAAAGTAACAACTTCGAAATTTATACCTATCTAGAGAACATCTAAATTTAGGGGAAATTTGAACACATCATGGAATGTTTTTACACTTCTTACGTCCGTATAAATTTTTACAGATGTTCTCTCTGAAGAGGGTTTTTTGCAGAAGAAAACCTAATTTTAATTACCGATCATTAGAAAATATCACTGCCATCCATAACTATGGTTTGTATAATGATTCTTTGCGTGCGGGTCACGGATAACAATCCTATGAATCAATAAACTGACATTTTTGAGCAGTGTCGTGACGAAGACACATTTTAGGGTAACAGTTAGTACAAAACACAAATCGTTCAACCTATAACAAAGTAATGAAAAGATTCTCCACAAATTTCCATCAAAATAAATGAAATAAATTCAACAAAAATCAAAATAAATGAAACAAAAATGAAATAAATTTTACAGAAATATTGAGACGCCAATGAATCAAATTATACAATAAAGCTAAGACGTAACTTCATACTTCCATTTTGTTCGGCAAAATATTAACTGTCTATGCCGTACGTAGTTGACTGAAACATATATCGCTAGACCTACGTGCTGGTGATTGTGGCATATTATCTAGTAACAACTGCAAATGGTGTAGCATGTGATCCGTGCGTCGTCACTAAATTGATACATGGGCAAAGATCCATTATACAAATTGTAGGTATTTTTAAAGTATGTTATAAGTATGGGACAATAAATGCACGAAAATAAGCTTAATGATAGGAGGATCTAGGTCCAGGGAAGCACGGAAAACGATAAACAACTTAAAAAAAAAAGAAGTGAAAAAGATAAACCCTATAAGAACAGAAACATGAAAAGGCTATTACAGTGATCTGTTGATAGAAAATAGAAGAGAATATCTGGACACTGGCTTAACCAATAGAGAAATAGAAGATAACACAATAGAAGAAATTCCTCTAGAAGAAGTGAAGACGAAACTAAAAAAAATGAAGAATAGCAAAGCGCCGGGACCAGGAGATCTACTTATCGAGCTACTGAAACATGCTACAACAAAAGTACTGGAAACTATCTGTACTATATTTAATAAGTGTTTGAGGGGAGAACCGATACCAACGGACTGGAAAGTATGCATTATAAATCCGATATATAAGAAGGGAGACAGAAAGAAGTGCGATAACTACAGAGGTATAAGTATAACTTCATCAACCGGAAGACTATATGGAAGAATCCTTAAGACAAGAATAGAGAAAGACATTGAGGAAATGGAGGAACAAAGCGGTTTTAGACCAGGAAGATCCTGTACAGATAATATATTTACCCTGAGACATTTAGCGGAAAAGTATCAGTCAAAAGGAATGGAACTCCATGTAACTTTTATAGACCTAAAAAAAACATTCCACTCCGTCCCGCTCCAGAAATTGTGGACTGCACTAGAAGAATCGGGCATCGACACGGTATATATAAACGCAATTAAGACCATTTATAGAGAAAATCAAGCTGTCGTCAAGGTTGGAAAACATACCTCGGCCCCTTTCTCACCAACAAAGGGCGTGAAGCAGGGATGTTGCCTCTCCCCCACCCTGTTTAAAATTTACTTAAATCCTGCTCTAAAACAATGGACTAGAAAGTGCAGCCCGATGGAAATGCGCTTAGAAAGCAGTCACCTATACACCATCCTCTTTGCGGATGACCAGATAGTAGTCGCAGAGGATCAGCAAGATATATCATACATGCTCAATAAACTTATAGAAGAATATAATAAATGGGGCCTAGAGGTAAATACAGAGAAAACACAGTATATGGTTATAGGAGGTAAAGGAGAAGACATAGAACTGGATAGCGGGATGATAAAAAATGTGACCGAATATAAATACCTTGGGGTTACAATTTGTGAAAATGGGAGAGACAACAAGGACATCAGGGAGAAGATGGCTAAAGGAAGTAACTTGATAAAAACAGTACATCCCATCCTGTGGAAAAGTAATATTACAATTAAAACAAAAAGGAACATTTTTAAATCAATAATAGAACCAGTCATGACGTACGGATCAGAGGTGTGGGTTACAGGCAAAAATATGGACCAGAAAATACTTGCAGCTGAGATGTCGTATTGGAGAAGATGTTGCAGGTTAACTTCATTAGATCATGTCAGATACGAAGATATTAGAGAAAGAATGACAGCTACAGACACTATTACAGATACACTAAACGAAAAACAACTAAAATGGTACGGACATCTAAGACGCATGAACGCAGAAAGAATACCACAGAAAATCTGGAATTGGACCCCATACAAACGAAATAAAAGAGGAAGGCCACGAAAGAAGTGGATAATGAATATTCACAAAGGAATGGAAGAACGAGGACTACAGGAAGGAGACTGGAATGATAAAGAGAGATGGCGCTTAGAATGCGAGAAGCGGCGATGATGTTTTATATATATATATATATATATATATATATATATATATATATATATATATATATATATATATATATATATGTTATAAGTTATAAGCATTACTTTAATTAAGCTCCTGGTATCAAATTGTTATCAGTAACCAACATATTATTAACCAACAACAAAGAATTATAAAAATTTCCAATAGTCTACAAAATTGTAAATTATTTAATTTTCATATAATTAAATAAACATGTGAGACATTGCAAATTAACATATGTATGATTATAAGATGACCGGTGTTATTAATGTGATCAAAAACTCATGTTTACTATCGATTTTAGCGAGACAAGTGTAATGATTTGAAAAGTGGTAGGGGAAGAGGAGTATTCCTACGTCAGCATAGAACTATAAATTTAAAAACAGAATCGAACGCAATCTCAACGTTTACACACTATTTACCTTATCTATTAAAGTTAGTGCAGCGTGGGCGTGTGTGCTATGACGTAATAACACGAGACGGATTTGCTTTAAAAATTTCTATTTGGCTTCCAAATCCTGGAACTAAGCCAAGCGCCTTGTTTATATCTACATCCCACAGATATAACAGTTTTATACACCCTTTTGGCTTTTACAATTGCGGGTCGCGGGTCACACATGGCAAGGCCAACCGACGAAATTAATATTGACAGATATGAATACAAGTTGAGTGAAATATATTAGGATGTATTAAATTGCTAAAAATAAGCTTGCTAATTTGAACTCCCGTCATAGACTCTGACGTTGATAGTCCAAAACCATGGGGACACTAACAGTTCTCACGGGATGTATTGAATTGTTTAACGATTAATTAAGTGCGGAACATAAATTGCGTTAGTAAAGTAGCGGGTTCATTCATGTTTATATTTCGTATGTGAAATAATGAACCCTAGATCTACTACACAATTTGAATATGTTCCCTTTGCTCCTCATTACAGTACAAAGCTGAATCTCTTTAATACATAGTTTTCACCGAAATTGTGTAATTCTTCTTATGGATAAAAAGAAGTATGTTTTTTTCAATAGCTCATGATAATGTTGTGTTATAAGGTATATGTACATATATTCTATTATATTCCATTGCTTAAGTAAATTAACTAAGATTTTAATACACCGTATAATCTCACTTTACCAAAAAAAAAAAAAAAATTATTTCTATTTTGCTGAATCCATTGATTGATATTGCATAAGCAACATTCATTCATCATAAAAAGTTTTTTAGGGTCCATTTTATTTTCAATCTAGAATGCCACGATCATACTGGAACAATTCTCAGGACAGCGCCAGAATAAATTAAGTCACCTCAAATACTTTCAAATACCTGACCCACGAACACATTTAAAGTTTCTAAAAATAGTTTTTGCTTACGAAAGGTATTTTTTAAATGGAATTTATCCCTTCATTCGAGGATTTTTCAGAAAGGGGGGAAGAGGGTCGCCTTAAAGGTTAATTTTGATTCATATATTTTAGATTATACTTATTTATAACAGAAAAAAGTTATCATGAGAAACACTTGACTAATTGTTCCCATGCCAATATAAGAAATGATACTCTCTCCTTGAACAAGGGAATCTGGAGTGAACGCTAGCAAACTACACTAGGTACAAAAATTCAGGGATATAAAAAAATCCTAAATTTTTAAGTGCTATTCAAAGAGCTGTAACTTAGAGAAAAATAGTTGCAGAGCAATATCTTGAAGCTCCAAGTTTCTAGTTTTCAGATCTTCTATTCAAAATGTTTACCATCAGTAGTTTCTGAGTAATCATAAGAAAATAATAGTTAAAGTTTCCAAATTTTTGCTTGCCTTTCAGAAGGCCTACGGACTTCTTTTTTTAATAATTTCATCAAGAAGTTTTTTTAAATAATTTTATCCTCTTAAATTTGAGCGGTCTAAAAGCTTTATACGGTGATTTTTCGCTAAGTATCGTCGTTCAACGCAAAAAAGTCAGTTTGGCTTTGGTATTTAATTACTCGGGATTTTATTCTTCATTTTTCTTCTTACAATAATTAACATTTTTTCATAAAAATATATAGATTATTGCTAAACATTTTCAACCTCAAAGCATTAACAAAAAATTAAAAATTCATTTTAAACTGATTTCTAGCAAAAATGACAAATTCAATCATTCCGCACACAATGAAACAACAATCGCAGCGCTTTGGAAATTTTCAGGATTTCTTTGGAATTCTTTAAGGTTAAAAAAAGAACAGTCAATATCCTTAGTCTATCCATTATTTGCAAATATATCCCTAAATACGCAGTCTTTTACCTGTTCTTCAATCAACATTCTTGAAACGAAATTTTTTTATCAAAAACGAATAACTACAACTTATAAAGAAAACTTTGCAGTTTTTAAAACCCTGCGTGAATTTTTTGTACGATTATTATGTCCCGAGAAATTCATTACCAAAATCAAAATGACTTTTCTGTTTTAAACGGCGATAACTCAGTGATAAATAATCGTACAAGGCTTTTAACCACTCAAATTAAAGAAGATAAAGTAATCCAAAAAAGCTTTATGATGAAATCACTGAAAAAAAATATTGAAGTTAAAATTTGTTTTGTACGATCGTTTTCTTATTACTCAAAAACTGCTAATGGTAAGAAATCTTGAGCTAGAGATCTGAAAACTAGAAACTTGGAACTTCAATTTGCTTTGTTAAAATTTCTCTGCGACTATTTTCCGCGAAGTTTGAAGATCACCTAAAAATTTAGGGTTCGTTTACATCCCTTAATTTGTTTGCCTAATGTATATTCAATCCAATCCAGTGCACAAATCTTTTTCAGAATTATTATTTCATATCTTTGAAGATATTTTTAGATTTAAACAGATAATTTTCTCTGAATCTAAACTGGATAGGTTGTTGTTATTGACGAATAAATTTATATATTTGTATTTGATTTAATTTGTGACCTGTCTCGATGTCAGGCAATTAAAATGTAATATAAAATATTTTATTAAGTTTCATACATTGAGTTTCATACTTTTTATCGAATGTATTAAAACCGTCCTCTGCACTTATGTGTAGTAATGTGACAAGAAGTAAGTTGAAGTTAATATAAAGTAAATTCATATATTAAATTGACTATTCCTCGAAGTAATTGAACTGAGCGTCTAAATATTGAGTTTTTAATTTGATGTAGATATTATTATTTTAGTAATAAGTTTTATAGGTATAATACATACCGTATTTAGTTTATACATATATATATATATATATATATATATATATATATATATATATATATATATATATATATATATATATATATATATATATATATATGACGTAAAAATACTAACGTATTTAATCTATCAAACGTATGGTATTTAATAGTTTATTGAAATTTCTTGGTATAAAGACTTGCATGGATAAGTAAGTAAATGTACAATATAATTTTGAGTAATGCTTTAAAATAGGTTCATACAAACGTAATAAATACTAAATTATTTATTAATTTCACATTACATAGCTTTTTATTTTAAAGGGTGGTCCAACCATAATGCACGATATTAATTGTGAGTCACACCTTAACGTCAAGTTTTTTGCCCAACTTAATTTGACATTTCTTTGTTTCGGTGTTTGACAAATTCAACCATGGAGAGGTACACAATTGAGCAGCGCATTGAGATTGTTGAAGCCTTTTACGAAAATGGGCGTTCAAATCAAAATGCATTTCGTGCACTTCGTGACTTTTTTGGTCAGCATAATCGACCAAATGTGTCCACAATCGGGAGAATTGTGCGCAAATTTCAGCAAATCAGGTCTGTAGGAAATGTGAAAACACCTGTGCATGCTCGCCCAGTTCGTTCTGCGGAAAACATTGCTGTTGTTTGCGATAGTGTAGCAGAAGAGCCGTCAACCTCGACTCGTCGTCGTGCCCAACAATTGAACATCTCACGAACATCACTGATGCGAATTTTAAATAAAAATTTGTGTGAATAAAGAATGGTGACTTTACAAAGAAAATCATCTTCAGTGACGAGGCACACTTTCACCTCAGTGGATTCGTTAACAAGCAGAATTGACGCATTTGGGCAAATGATAATCCACGAGTGATTGTTGAAAAGCCGATGCATCCACAAAGAGTGACTGTTTGGTGCGGTTTATGGGCTGGCGGCATCATCGGGCCGTACTTCTTCGAAAATGAGGTCGGCCAAGCAGTTACCGTGAATGGTGCTTGCTATCGCGAGATGATAACAGACCTCTTGTGGCCAGAAATTGAGGATATGGACCTGGACGATGTGTGGTTCCAACAGGATGGTGCTACTTGCCACACAGCCAACGAAACAATGCCACTTTTGCGCGAGAAATTCAATGGCCGTGTTTTCTCACATCGTGGCGATGTTAATTGGCCGCCACGATCATGTGATTTGACACCGTTGGACTTCTTTCTTTGGGGATATTTAAAAGAAAAAGTGTACGCCAATAAGCCAAGAACAATTCAAGAGCTAAAGGATGAGATAATTCGGCACATTAACGACATTGAACCTCAATTATGTCTCAGAGTCATTGAAAATATGGACCATCGGATAGAGGTATGCCACCGAAGGCGTGGCGAGCATTTGGCCGATATTTTGTTTCACACATAATTGTCATAGATCCTTCTATCACAATAAAGAATATTAAGATAATTCTCTGAAAACTTTTTGTTTTATTTACAATTAACATCGTGCGTTTTGGTTGGACAATCCTTTATTACTTCTGTATAGCCCTATTTTGAAGCATTATTGGACTACTTATTTATCAATTCCACACCATTGGTTTCACACTTTAATGATGTATCGTGATGTATTTTACAGTCACTACAGTTCATTGTATACATAGAGAAATAGATGAACCAAAAATCTTTTTCATTGCAAACCTGAAGTAGAGATTTATTTTCAGTGCAAAAAAAGTTGAAAAAAGCAAGAAGGTTCTACCTATATATGAAAATAAATATATACTTCATTCTAAACACAAATATAACATACTTAATCCATTAGATACATCTCCATATACACATACATTTCTATAAATCAAAGTATTGTTCTTAAATAGACATTCCAACCAACGCAACGCAATAAACCAAGACGTGTATATACAAATAAATACTATTAGAAAAAGTGAAAAAATTAACGAAACACGAATTTAAACTGTGATACTTCTATTGTATCAAAAAAACTTGCTAACAGTTAAAATCTTCTTAATTTCTTAAACCCTTTAAAATCACCACCAATTTATTTTCAAATTGCACCCCTAATTTTTTGTGAAGTGAATGCCTAGATCATTATTAACGCGGAAATATAATATACAAAATGTTTAATTACACTTTTCTAGAGAAAAATAAATAGTTTTAAAACCTTAAAACGGACTTTTCCACACCTAGAACATCTCTATCTCGAAATTGAGTGGCCGAGCAAAAATAAACCAACACATAAATGCCGAATATGTGTTTTATGCGACAGTTTTACTTTTTTCAAATAGTCCACCATCGTACTTTCTCATGACCCATGTACATGGTAGGGTGTGTTTTATCCACCTCAAAATCAATAGGTGTCATCTGGGAGATGTCCCCAATCAGAATCAGTCAAAACCCCATCGATCCGACACGATTTAGTTGAGTTATCGTGCTAACAAGAATAAATGCCGACAACGATAACGACACACACACTGTAAAAATTTTTTAAAAACCATGTTTTTTTGTTTTTAGGCCGAAAAACGAAAAATAAACCCAAAAAAAATTTGTTTTTTCACTTTTTCTTACACGATTACATTACTTTTCCGCGTATAATGGAGTGCGGAAAAGTAAAAAGTCATTATTCTTTATAAATGTAAGCATCGTAAACATTAGTATTATGATAGGTGTCGCAAAATTTCTTAGAGTCAATATTTCCATTATTTAGAAAGATAAGAGGGTAAGCCAAAAGCTATTTAACTTGTATAAAAATAAATAGTTTTACTTTTTTCAAATAGTCCACCATCGTGCTTTCTCATGACCTATGGACAGGGTGGGCTGTGTCCTATCCACCTCAAAATCAATAAATGTCGTCTGGTAGACGTCCCTAATCAGAATCAGTCGAAACCCGATCGATCCGATACGATTTAATTGAGTGATCGTGCTAACAAAAAAAATTTCTCAAGTAGTCCACCATTGTACTTTCTCATGGCCCATGTATATGGTGGAGTATGTTGTATCCACCTCAAAATCAATAGGTGTTGTTTGGGAGACGTCCCCAATCAGAATCAGTTAAAACCCTATCGATCCGACACGAATTAGTTGAGTTATCGTGCTAACACTAATAAATGCCGACGACGACGACGACGATGACGACACACACACAGCAATAATTTTTTAAAAACCATTTTTTTTTGTTTTTATGCCGAAAAACGAAAAATAAACCCAAAAAAAAATTTCACTTTCTTTACACGATTACATTACTTTTCCCCGTATAGTGGAGTGCGAAAAGTAAAATCTTACTGGTTTTCAACTTTTAAGCATATTGCCTTTTTCAACCCTTAAAATACCATCCTCAACTTTTATTTCAAACTAGATATAGGTTTAGATTTATGTTTATGTATTTGGATTAATTTACATATGATTTAGATAGATTTAAATTATATTTCATAGTATAGATGCTAACTATTTTTGTACTAAAAATGAATCCCCATTTCATTCTGAACACAGGCATATCCTTAATATTTTAAATACAATTCTCTGAAATGTTCAATTTTCTCCAATACTCCATAGATAATTTAAGATATAATGCTTTTTTTTGTGATAACCTTTTTTTCTGTGCTTTTCTGATAATTAAACTTAAATTAATAAAATATCAAGTATGCTATAGTTCTGTGTTAAAAATAGAGATTCATTTTCAGTAGAAAAAAAAGTATGACTACAATTTAATAAAATAAAAGTTATGGGGTTATTCTCATAATCTACTTATGGTATTTTCAACCCATATCGGTTAGAAAAGCGAGAGGATTTTTAAGTTCGC
The DNA here is from genome assembly GCA_037954035.1 of Rosalia funebris. Lineage (NCBI taxonomy): Eukaryota > Metazoa > Arthropoda > Insecta > Coleoptera > Cerambycidae > Rosalia > Rosalia funebris. The sequence goes on from JAZFAV010000001.1 coordinate 3,767,330, forward strand.
AGTCTACAACATTTTTTAAACAATATAAAATAGTTTCTGGTTAATCTTTTTACCTTCTCAAATAACGAAGATATTGAACGTAAAAGGTATTCTGGGATACATATGTATATGCAATATTGTTATTCATTGCTATCATGTTATATTGCGTCGCGTCGATTGTATTACGTTGATAAATACCGTGTTTAATTAATATTTATTAAACAGAATATTCTCGAACTTGGTAAGATGCACTTAAAATAAACCAGTGGTAAATCATTTCGACATACCTTCAATAGCTAGTTTATACCGGTTGTCTATTGCACGGTACTTGTCACAGGAACTTCATGGAAATATGTATAGTTTCATATTTACTGTTTACGAACGTTTCTGATTTGCAATAATATTTACTATGGGGCGTTCAAAACATCTGTAGAACATGGAATTATGAGATACATATTTTTACAATCCTAATATAATTTTCGCATTCAAAATATCCGTAGAACATGGAATTATGAGATACATGTTTTTACAATCCTAATATAATTTTTCCATAAACAAAACATTGATACGGTTCTAAAGATTGACATTTAACTGTAAAATGTGGTAAGGTATACAATGTTTTATTAATGTTATGATAATAAATGCTAGAAATGTTAGCCTACAATATTTATATATAAATTTATCCAGCGTTGTATGTGCATCAATTAATCTACATTACATGATAAAGTAACCTCCTGAAACTTATAGTTTACATTGGGATTCTAAGAATTTAATTGTTTTAAATTACAGAGTAAACTAAGAGAGATAATTCGACAAGAATTTGAACAATTATTATACATTATCTTGAAAGAAATCAGTTCTTACCCTTTATTTCAACATCAAAAAATATTGTACTTTAGATGTTTCAAATCACCTTTTGTAACATGATTCCAACAAATAGGCGTTTATTTATACGTTTACAAATGCACATTGTATTTTTTTTTAATTATATTTTTATTAATCACCTTGTACAGGATCTGGTGCCTTACAGGAGAACTAATTATTTTGTTTGCAGCATTCCTGCTTGGAAGCCACAACCTTCTTCTATCGACTATACCATTTTCGAAGGCACTGTCCCCTCGCTCATATCGAAGGCACCTCCGGAGCATGCCTCTGGGCATACTCCGGAAGGAACATGCCTAGAGACTTCGGATCAAAAAACAAAAGTTACCACGTTGTTCGCAAGGGTCGATTTACCACATTGATTTTGCCAAAATGCCGAAATTCGAACGAAAAGCATTTCGTACATCCACCTAAAAATTTCGTGACACACACACGAAAACAGCCGTTTAGTAAATAGAAATAAGTATATAATAAATATTTCCAAATTTGTGTGGCACAAGAAACTGTGTCCAGTGTCTGATGTCCTAGTGATCCAACATCTGCATATTCTAGGGAATTAGAATTGAAGTGTCACATTTTTAGAAGCAAGAAATTTTTCTATTTGTTTGTGCACGTTTTTTAATAATTAGCGAAAACTCGAATAATTTTGATATTTTCTTAAATGGTCAGGTAATTGGAAAGCGATAATAAGAACGCTTGTTGAAGTATTTTTCTTCTTATATTTAAATTTTTTGCAATTTAGCTTAAGGCATAAAAATAAATTATTTCTTTATACCCAATTTGATTTCTAACTAAAACTATTTATTAACTTATATACATATAATGATCTCCATCTGGATAACTTACATGACCTTAACTTGCATTACATGAGCTAGGTAATTGTCACGTTCGAAATTTTAGTCAAAACACAGATAAACATGATTTATCATACCACGATAAAATTCCAGACATCGTGATGGTATTATAAATAACTTTTTATAAGGCGATAACCTACAGACCTAATTTACGATCTTTTCTAATTTCTAAATTAGGTCAAACATCTATTTTAAACTAATCAAACATTAGATATTAGATAAAAAGACCACATTTAGTACTTCCTTGAAAAGCAAAGGAAAAAAATAAATATAAAGAAAAAGACTTAGGTAGGAAAATTGTGCATGAAATTCATTATACGTACATATATATTAGTAAAAATTTAAGTACAAAATATACATAGCTACAATCTTACGAAATGTATGTTTTATATACATATGTTTGTAACTGGACTATATAGAACATTTTTATGCCTGGAAATAATTCACATATAAAATGAAATTGAAATTAATTTAAGATATATCGGTGAATATTTAAATTTTAGATTGAGAAGTACAACAAAATTTTACATGAGACTATACACGTTCAATTTATATATAAAAAGTAAGCTTGTTTAAAATAAATAAGATTTAAAAAACTAATCAACTTTTTGTTTTGTAGTCGGTTGAAATTAAATTTATTTTTGCGTACAATTAGGTGTACATTTAAACTTGTTTAAACCTGCTTTTTATAAGTGCTACAGCGGTTTGTTTTTCCTTTTTTGACTGCGATTATAGATTAAACCTAGTAGCTCGTCCGTCTTTTTACCATGCGTCAATGTCTTTGTATTACCTAATATTCAATTAACCCTGTAACCTCACAGTAATTCCATTTCGACTCAAGGCCTTTTTCACTAACTATATTATGAAATTGCTTATACCAATATTCATTATTTTATAATTCATTCGCATCAGCTGGCTTGCATTTTCTCGTATTTTAATTTTGTTGTATATACCCGCTATAACCCAACTACGTGCTATAGTCTTCGATATATCCAAAAGCGATCTACGTGAACATTAAAAAATAAACTAACTTGACAATAAACTTCACAAGGTTCATTCTTATATCATCATCAATTATATCATAAATTAATAATGATAGACCGTGATATTATGCCGAAAATTCTTAATGGATTGAAGGTCCCCTAAGAATATTGGTACTTATAATAATTCAATGCTTAACATACTACAATTGTAATAAGAAACTGAAAAACGCATTATATACATATACTTTAATAAATAACGTGTTTTCTCTAATAGAATGAATACTATTTTGAAATTGAAAGCTTTATACAAATAAAGTTTATGCACACAAAAATCGATCTAAAGCCTTATGCTTCGAATGGAAAAGTTACACATAACCGATATAAACAAATACATCCACTCTCAGAGAGAGGTGTATAACTCTCACTATTGGGACTCAAACTCCAGCCATACAATGACATCCACAATACTGAGCCCAATTGTTGTGATTCACCGCCCCGGACCACAATACGAATGATATCGTTGCAAGCATCTCTATAGGAGAATACAGCAAACCATCGATATCATCATCCGTGTTATAGACGCTAGAACAATTGCTTGATTTTTATTAACCTTGCGACAGGTGAACGTCCACCATATTTTCCTATATGTAGGCTGTATTAATATAGAAATAGTTCTTTATTTATTTCATTTCTGAAAATGCAGTTTATAATACCGAAGAATATTATTAAATCCACTATATTATAGTACTATTGTCTGTATATTATTAGGTTCAATAACACTTAGTTATCAAGACAAAGCTATGATTATCTTTTTCCTTCAAGATGAAAACTATTCACCGGGTTTCATGGTATAAAGGCCTGGTTACACAGTGCGAAATAGCATGCGAGCTGGCCTAGTTAATTACTGCAGTATAACTATTCGCACCGTATGACTGCCTCATACAAGTTCTGTCATGTGCGAGTCGGTCAGTAGCTTACATCCGAGTTACTTTAACATCTTTTGTTTTTACTCGCCCAACGCCTTCCCCCACCACCCACAAGGCAGCAGTTCGCATCCGACTCGGACATCAACTCACACGATTTTGCGAAATGTCAGTAGCTCGTATGCTTGGTACATTTGCACACAACGAAATTCACACTTGACTGCAGTCTCTCGGACAATACCTGCTTACCTGTGTCATAGCAGGCAGCAGCTACTCTCATCGTATGACCGGTTGAGGCCAGTCGAGCTACTGTCATGCGAGTATACAATGGCAGTAGCTGTATACTGTCAGCTCAGCAGCTCGTACTGTGTAACCAGGCCCTTAGTATAAGTTCCATTATATTCATTGCCGTCGATATTCAGTCGTTCATCCGATACTTATTCGCCAAGCAGTTTTGTATTTTATATATTCTTATGCGTTACACTTTTCGTTTATTAAACAATCACTAAATTAATTACATTTTATGTGCTATGCACATGCATATAACACAACTTCTTTATATACATTATATAACCGGTTTTTTGTTTGGCTAGTAAAAGTTTAAAATGCAATTTAGACTGACAATTGCTTTCTTATTTTCCTTTTCAATCCTTGTATTAATATATCAAGAAAATGGCTAAATGCTAAAGCTGACAAACATAATATTATGCACATTTTTGTTACAAAACAGTACAGGTTTGGTGATCCATAAATCAGTGGAATTTAATTGGTTTATTTTTTTTTATTATTTGTATATTTTATACCATATAGGTACGATTACATAATAGTTATCAAAACATAAGCTCAGAAATGTAAGCATTACTAAAATGAATTTTTACAGCTAATCGTTATCAATCTTAGATAAAATATTTGAAATAATATTCTATAAACACCCAAAATCTGCGTATTTGTACTAAAAACTTGGGTAAATGTACCTCGATGGCTGCCACACGTATCATACTTTCACTTCACGAAGCGTTTATCTCAATGAATCAAAAGCACTCATAAATTTATTAGGTATTTGATTTATGTGAGTCATTTTTGTCAGTCTCGTAAAATGTGTTCGCAGATACTATTTTTGAATACTATCTTTATATTTAAAAATGAGTTAATTAATTTTGTTCTAAAATATAGTAGTCGTACAGTATTGTCCCCTGTCGATGTACGATCATGTATAGTAATTTTTTTTTTTTTTTAGTATGATTTACTAGATAAATTTTGGGCAATAATAAATTAATTTTTTGTCTCAATTAAGCTCTTGGTTTCAAATTGGGTACATTCTCTATTAGCTTAAAACATAATTAGCTCAGTATTATCTATAGTTCAGAGAAGTGTATCGTCAATGTTTCATTACATTATTTATTGATTGTACTTACAGTACAGCCTTCACCAGGAGGGTTTATGTTACTACCAACTACTAATATCAATATCACCGTGACCTAGTGATGGTTTGTTTCTAATACCTCTATGTCATTTCAAAATAAATTTGAAATCAACTTGCCTTAACGTAATCAGCAGCGTTATTTATTACATTTACGAGTAATCTGTAATTTGAACATATAAGTTCGAGTGTTTTATACTAGTTTTGGAAACAGGGTTCTACACATTCTGCAGAATGCTTGAAGTGTCTGCTAATCTTAGCAAACTGTTTATTGTTATTAAATGACTTCGTTTTTGAGGTTTGGTAATAAATGTAATAAATGTATATTATTAGGTTCAATAATACTTAGTTATCAAGACAAAGCGATGATTATGTTTTTCCTTCAAGATGAAAACTTTTCACCGGGTTTTATGGTATAAAGGCCTGGGTTACACAGTGCGAGCTAGCATGCGAGTTGGCCTAGTCAGCTACTGCAGTACAACTATTCACACCGTATGACTGCTTCATACAAGTTACTGCCATGTCCGAGTTATTTTAACATTTTTTGTTTTTACTCGCGCAACACCTTCTCCCACCACCCAAAAGGCAGCAGCTCGCATCCGACTCAACTCACATGATTTTGCGAAATATCGGTAGCTCGTATGCTTGGTACATTTGCACACAACGAATTTCACACTTGACTGCAGTCTCTCGGGCAATACCTGCTTACCTGTGTCATAGCAGCTACTCTCATCGCATGACCGGTCTAGGCCAGTCGAGCTACTGTCATGCGAGTATACAATGGCAGTAGCTGTCTCCTGCCACGTCAGCAGCTCGTACTGTGTAACCAGGCCTTAGTGTAAGTTCCATTATATTCATCGCCGTCGATATTCAGTCGTTCATCCGATACTTATTTGCCAAGCAGTTTTGTATTTTGTATATTTTTATGCGTTACACTTTTCTTTTATTAAACAATCACTAAATTATTTACATTTTATGTGCTATGCACATGCATATAACACAACTTCCTTATACACATTATATAACCGGTTTTTTGTTTGGTTAGTAAAAGTTTAAAATTCAATTTAGACTGACAATTGCGTTCTTATTTTCCTTTTCAATCCTTGTATTAATATATCAAGAAAATGGCTAAATGCGTTAAGGTTGACAAACATAATATTATGCACATTTTTGTTACAAAACAGTACAGGTTTGGTGATCCATAAATCAGTGGAATTGAAATGGGTTAGTTTTTTTTTTATTATTTGTATATTTTAAACCATATAGGTAAGGTTACATAATAGTTATCAAAACATAAGTTCAGAAATGTAAGCATTACTAAAATGAATTTTTACAGCTAATCGTTATCAATCTTAGATAAAGTATTTGAAATAATATTCTATAAACATCCAAAATCTGCGTATTTGTACTAAAAACTTGGGTAAATTTACCTCGATGGCTGCCACACGTATCACACTTTCACTTCACGAAGCGTTTATCTCAATGAATCAAAAGCATTCATAAATTTATTAGGTATTTGATTCATGTGAGTCATTTTTGTCAATCTCGTAAAATGTGTTCGCGGATACTATTTTTGAATACTACCTTTATATTTAAAAATGAGTTAATTAATTTTGTTCTAAAATATAGTAGTCGTGCAGTATTGTCCCCTGTCGATGTACGATCATGTATAGTTCTTTTTTTTTTAGTATGATTTATTAGATGAATATTGAAAAGAAATCATTCGGTGGATGAATAAGCTAATCGAGTCAATATTGCAAAAAAGTAAAAAGAGCATAATATTCGTATATCATAGAAATCATAAAAAGGAATGAAGAGAAAAGACGAGTGTCGAAGATGTAGCACATAAGAGATTATAGGAAGAATTAAATTAATATATTGTACGTGTATGTGATGCTATTTCCTGCATAGGTCTTTTTCAATTTTTTGGAAAGTAAATGGAATTAGTAAACGCGTTTGAATTTAAAAATAATAAGAACTATAAATTTAATAATGACGGTACTAGTAAATTCTAAATATAAATTATATAAAGCACACTTAATGAATTTACTGCAGTTGTCCCCTTCTGAACGCACGATATTCATTGTGCAGGATGTGTTGAATTATTTTACAAAATCATTATCTGTTGAATTTATAACGAACATAGAACAAGTTAGTCATATTGCTGCTTCTTAAGTATCAGTCCTGCACAAATTTTACTTTAAAAATTTCTAAACTGATCGACTGTAATAAAGTGGCATGTCGTACTGTATATTTCCAAATATGTATATTCTCGGTTGTTTCAGATATCTCCACAATTCAAGAATATATTAAATTCCCGGAATAATTTAAATATTCAATCATTCCAAAACACCTTTACGATTTATCTGGTAGTAGCCCTTGCAAAAATCACGAAAACATCGTAATAATATAAAATAAATAATATGGAAGGATGAAATCTTTGTATATATGAAAATATCTGGATAGTTCCTAGAGAAACATATACAAACAACATATACAAAGTCCAAACTTAACAACAACTTTGTACTTCAGTTATTATTTTGAGTCGATATCGATTATGTGAAAGAAACTTTTACATTTTATATTTCTGTATAAAACTCTTAACAACTATTCTGTGTATGTATAAAACACTATGCATTTATAAACACTTATTTCTAATAAAATAAGAAATATATAATATGGACCTAAAGAATATCAAATAATCAATCAGATTTCTGATAAACCATATTTTTCTGAACCACAAATTCCAATAGAATAACCCAGTCTCAAATTAGCCTTCACTAATCGTGAATATAGAATGGAATGATAACAGTAATTATCAACAGGACGAATTATTGCATCATCATACCTTTTAGTTCACGTGTTATGTTTCGGTCTGTTATACTATGAATAATGAACGCAATCCTATTCAGGAGAGATATTACACTTATCGTATTCTTATTACACTATGTAAAACATTAGACTTAAATATTATGATTCATCAAGGAAAAGTATTCTCGTCACGTCATACCTAATAAACTTTAAAATAAATTGTTTAGTTCTCTTTCTTTTTTTTTATTTTCTGTGTTATATCCAGATTGAATTACATATTACCAACATAGACATATAACCGCATTCATAGCAATATAGAATACTTTGTTGTTAATGGGAATGAACCATAATTATATTCTTGACTATGACATTAATCATAAACTTGGCGAAGGCGTGGGTGTATATGGAAAATTTTCTTCCATTGTAGGTACTTCTTAATTTTATTAATCGTAGTTTTATTTTTATACTATTATAATAGCATGTTGATGAATTCAACCTGAAAAGATTATTAAAAAAAGATTACAATGCAAAAGTGAAATATTTCTGATAATTTAGCTAATGTGGCATAATGTAGGTAGGTATATCAATAATATGTAATATGTAGAAGCAAGTATGAGGCTATACGTACTTGCAAGTATTACTAGGTAGAATTTTTTATTCATGGAAAAGTTTTCGCGTAGGCAGTTTTATCAGTGCGCGACAGGCATTCACGGAATACGAGAGTACTGGGTGCATTCCCGGAATTACTTTGATATTTTATTTCCTAAATTACTCTACCTAAATAACATACAAACTTTCTAACTTCATTCTAAAAGTGAACCAAATGTACTAACAATTACCTAGTTAGAAGTAATTTATCCTTCATTTCAATAGTGATGCTTATAAATAAAGTAAATTGAAATTTACCTGCGTTTTATGCACAACATGTAACGAACTGTCCAGTATGCGAATAACAATTTTAATTCGACTAGAAGCTCGTGTTCGAAAAGTAACAGGCAGGTAAAGAGCCCTAGTCCTGCTCTTCCCATTCTCGTCATTAAAACAGTACGTCTGTCACAATTAATGCCTGAATATTCTGGCAAACTGGGCATTCTTGAATGATAAACCTAAAACAATTCGTACTAGAACTCATTAATTTATTATTATCAACAACTGGCATTATATTCATTCTCTCGATATTTTCAATTGTAGATGAAGGAATCGATGTGAAACTAAAACTTTCAATATTTAAGAAACTATCAAGCGCTTTCTAAGTACTATTTTAAAACATGGAATTAATGGGAAACTAGAACATTAAAAAATTATTGCAATCGTTGAAGATGTACCAAAGATACCACTTGAATAGACCTTGCACTGATTGAAGTTTAATAGATAATACAAGAAATAATAACCAAGGAGTGGTAGAATACAACTTCGATAAACATACGACTGTTCTGGTAAGAAAATAATGCATCAATAATTAATAACACAAATATTTTTCGTGTATAGTAATTTATTTATTTTCCTAAAATATGAGTTCTTAAAGTTAAAGGATGAGTTTCATAATTAATGATAGTAATGACTGAGACAACTATTTTTTTAATTCGATATAAAATTTACTAGTAAAAATATTTAATAACTCCTCAGAAAAATAAAATTTAAATGAATTACATTTTAGCTCTTATACATTATACTTTTACACATTATAATCATATCAAAATACTTCAATTGTTATAGCCCTGACTACGTCGTTATGTGGTTCATTATTTTGTTGTCGGAGCAATATGGCTTCTATATTACATATTTATTATTTTATTTATGTCAGACTACAAATAAGATATGCCCTGCTAGCCGCAATAAAATTTCAATATTTCAGTCACTTGCATTCTGCGAAAGTTTGCAAGATTTAAATACTTTATAAATGATTAAACATGTAGTGAGAGTTAGTGCGGTGAATTTCAATCTCACCGATAGTTACTGAAATGTTAAATGTTCGGTTGTGATCAATATCTGTCAAATAAAGTATCCATTCATGGTAAAATGGGAGCTTTCTCGGCAGTTGTCCAATAAAGTATGGTAAACTCTTCCGGCTGTGCTGTACTATGCTGTAGTTGTCATCATTTTTACTTGATGTTTCATTGATCTTCCTATAATCGTCTCCAGAGGAAGCCCAAAGAGAGAATTTTATGAAAAACTGAATCCAAGATAGTTATTGGATATTTTCTAAAGAAGCTGGTCATTGTAAGTAGCGAAACTCTAAGACAAATTCGACGACAACCGCGGTTAGACCCAGAAGAATGTACTTTTGTAGTGACGCATTAAACTGGCGCATTAGCAGGGATAATGAGTGTGCCTCGATAGCTCAGCGGTCAGAGCAACTAACCGGAAATTGGGAGAGCCAGAGAACATTGGTTCATTGCGTAATTATACTGTAAATACGTAGTTATTATTGTTATTTTAGTACAGCTAGTATGAGAACTAATTATTTTAATTACGAATTAATATTACCGGTATATGGTAACTTAATTAATAGTAACTTAATAGGAAGATATATGTATTTCCTATTAATTGTGTTAATATCACTAACAGGTATTAGTTTTAATGTAATAATACAAATTATCCAAACATTATCCAAAATTACATATTATCTTTTCACTTATATCAGATTGTTTAAATGATAATTAAATTTTAATTACACAATTAGTTGGTCGGGTATATGCTAATTTCAATTTGTTTGATATTCTTAAAATTTCATATAAAGTTACTTCATATAGAGCTATATTCCATTTAGTCTCAAACTTATTATCATTTCAAAATTACTCATCTACAACATTGAAAAGTAATAAATATAATTTTCACCAAGGTCTTTTTAAACATAAACCTTGTCGGTCATATATCCAACATTAGTTCATTGCATATTTAGAAAATGTTAATACTAAAAGAACAGAAAAACAGAATAGTCCTGTTTCATCTATGCGTATATGAGACAGGGCTATATCAAAAGTATACCTAATAGTTTATTCATTTTTACTTTTCGACATAAGTGTTTGATACACATGTATAATTAATGTAAAACATGCAGGTTAACTAAAGAAAATTTCTAAATTCCATTTATATTTCTAATTTTGACTGCTTTATGTATCTTATGTAATAATAAAGGTTGCCATTTTCTTCAATAGCTTTACCTATAGTTTATAAAAAATATTAATGAGTCATATTAGACAGCTCTATGTACTATAGTATTACTTAGAATGTATTCTATCAGAGTGGTTCCTCATAATCGAACCCAAATGTATTACAGAGTTTTTGTTAGCACATTTACAATCTTCGACAGATCTGCTGAAAGTTCTTTTCATCCAATTACCAACAATAAAAATGTCCATGATTCGTTGGTTCGTCTTGGATTTCCAGTATACTAGTAATCTATATAAGGCTTTCACATTGTTTGATTCTCAAAAAAAAATTATGACTTCATATTAGTTTATATTAGTTTTCCAAGAGCTGTGAAACATACTTTTGACAATTTTCATATAAACACTAAATTCGTAACTGATAAATATAAAACGAAACAATTATATCAAGTTGGGTAAACGTAAAATACCACTCATAAGAAAGCTATTTTTTTTATACCGTGGCGACATCGACTACAATGGTCATTAGTCGCATCCACCATATTCTTATGTTCTTTTTTTATGTTGGCCGATCTATTCAAATTACCACTTTATTCTCACAAACTGCAGAAATGGTTTATTATATACTCCTGAGCAAAATTAATGCATCAACAAAGCTTTTCATCATTTCTTATAATTTTTCGAAGCTTTAAAGCCTTCAACATTTTATGTAGATGGCCTAGGATATCCCCTACAGTACTCTACACTACTGATAGACAATTTCAATTATACATATTGTTTGACAGATGGGAAGTAACATTTTCTAATTGTTTTCTAATACATTTAAAGCTATTTAAAGTAACTTGTAAAAGGCAATAAATTCGGTTACGATAGATATGAACCCTATAGAACAGCTATGGGATACACTTCATGGGAAAACGATCAGTTAGGCGCCACATACCTGTCCCTATGACTCTTAGGGAACTTGAAGAGGTTATTTTTGTCGAATGAGAAAATTTTCCTCGGGAAACCATTCCCCACTTGATTAATAGCATGCCCAGACTATGGAAGCAGTAATAAGAGCTATAGTAGGATCTACACGCTATTGAATTTCAATTATTAAAATTTACCTCCAATTTTATTTCTAAAAGTTTTTCATTAACTGTTTTCATTACATTTGACGTTATTATTCCTTTATGGTATTTATTCATATTTTCCCCAGATAATACCATTCTATTTTATTAAACATTAGTTGTAATCCCTTAATTATAATATCACGTAGTAGGTAATATGATTTAAATCTCAGAAAAAATAAAAGTAATAATGGAGAGTATCACTGATGGAAAAATGAAAGTAAAATTAATTATGACCCTAGTCCTAAACTGTCGGGCCTTCTATTGATCAAAGAGCATAATTAACTTAATATATAATTAACTTTAAATTAATTAATTATTAATTTTAAGGACATTAATTTCAATCTATATATCTCTATTTACTAAACGACTGTTTTCGTGTGTGTCACGAAATTTTTAGGTCGATGTACGAAATGCGTTTCGTTCGAATTTCAGCATTTTGACAAAATCAATATAGTAAATGGACCCTTGCGAACAACGTGGTAATTTTTGTTTTCTGATTCCAAGCATCTAGATGCATGCTCCGGAGGCGCCTTCGATATGAACGAGGGGTCGCGGGCGGCGCAATATTATTGCGATTTGATTACTCGTATCCTTATATTACCCTTTAGAATATTTAGTGGTATCGTCATAACGCTGGTATCGTTGTAGTGATAATTCTGGTATCATCAACATGCAGGTACTGAATACATGTAACTTCAGTGTAAGGTAATACAGAATAATAAATTGAGTCTAACGTAAATCCAAGACCAACATAACTTTTGTAACTATTAATGTTACAGCAGTAAATGTAGCAAGCACATATATACATACCAGGGGCGGCTGGTGTATAGGTGCTGCAGAGCTGCAGAACTGCCAAGAAAATTAGATATTTGTATATTTTCGCGACATAATAATTACTAAAATTTATTAATAAATTTTATTAATAATTTGATTAGTTGGTGCAGCTAACCAAATTATTGCGTTAAAGTCGCATTCTGCCCGCCGCGCGCCGTCCTCTATTGAGTAGTAGACCAGATGAATTATCTGGGTCCCTACGCGAGCGCGTCGCGGTACATTGAACTGGGCCACACGAGGTAGTTATCAGCACGGCTCGGCACACCCGTCCTCCCCCTCAACTCCCGCGACAATCCACACTTGGCGCTCGTAAATGCGCGAATTTACACGTCCAGTGAGCTGTATTTTTTCCAGCTAAGGCAACATCAGTGAATGTTTACTCCTTCCTACTCCTCGGGCGGGCGTAAATCGTACCTATTTCGTATTTCGTGTCAATTTGAGATTTTAAATACTGTTTTGTGAATTTGTGTAGTGATTTATTGTACTAATTACTAATATTTATATACTGTGATAGTGACAATGGATTTAGTTTATAATTTAGTTCATGTGAAGCGATTTTTTATATACTCTTATGAAGAAAAAATTGATTTAAAAAACAATGGTAGGCCATTTCCCGATATTGTTATTGAGACTGCAGGTGTTAGCCGCGGAAAAGCATATAAACGTCAATTTAATAGAGACATTTATTCGAAGAACAATTGGATTTGTGGGTGCAACAACAAAAATGCGTTATTTTGTTTTTCTTGTTTACTTTTTGGCGGTGATAAAGCATGGACGGAGGTAGGGGTGACAGATTTGATGCACTTAACTGAAAAAATAAAAAAGTACGACAACTCCAAAAGCCATCTACATAATACAATGGAATTAGCTTTATTAGGAACAACTAATATTAAAGCGCAGCTAGATTCAGCTTATTGGATAAATGTGCAAAAGCATAATGATAATGTGACAAAAAAGAGATACGTTTTGTCAAAAATTATAAACTGCATAAAGTTTTGTGGGGCCTTTGAACTAGCGCTGCGAGGACATGACGAAGCTGAAACCTTTCAGAACCCGGGGATATTTCGTGGTTTGATAAATTTTTCTGCTGAGCTTGATGTAACTTTAAGCGAGCATCTACAAAATGCTTCAGTATTTAAAGGAACCTCTAAAAAAATACAAAATGATCTTTTAGACTGTATATTAAAAGTATGTCATGAAGAAATAATTAAAGAAATTAACAAACCTTCATTTTTGGCAGTTATGGCAGACGAAACAACTGATGTATCTGCAAAAACTCAGTTAGTGGTAGTTTTAAGATATATTCTCGATGGTGAACCGATTGAACGTTTTTTTGGACATACCTGAAACCTACAAAATGTGACACTGAAACTCTTTCGGAAAATATTTTAAGTGTTATAGACCCTCTAGTAGAAAATTCACCTTACAAGCCTTTTCTCTTAACCAAAGAATATGACGGCAAACATGAATGTTCTTCAAAAAGGTATTAAATTCCAAAAATGTTTCTTGTGAAAGTCTATATTTTTGTATAAACGGATTTTACATAAAAATTCTGAAGTATCAGGAAAACGCGTGACCTTGAAAATTTTCAAAATTTTACCCTGCGGCGCAATTTGTTTGCGGCCCCTACGGCGCCAGTAGTTTGAATACGTTTGAAGTTTGCACGCGGGCGGCCAATACCCTAGGATTGGTCCTGTGCAGAATACCCGCTTCATTTCATCACGAGCCACCACTGATACATACGTATGTACATAATATTTTTTAGAATGCTATATAAATTTGAACGAATACGAGTCATGAAAAAATCATTATGCGTCGTAAGTGTGGCCTTATCAAATTTATTATTTAAGATATTTAAATATATACAATGCGTCCATGCTTTAACCTATAATCACCTTTGATCGACTTCATACATTTTATGAAACGATTTAAGTCGAATTTGAAATATGATTTGGTTGTGCTTTATGTACATACATATGTACATATAACCAAAATTAGCAAAGAAAGAATTGTTTATTAGTGTTTAGTAATTAGTAAATAACAAAAACTCCGTCTCTATCTATTATATGATAATTTTTTCATTTGGCGTTGCTTAGAAGAAAGTACAGGGGTAAAATCGATCAAAGTAAGGTAAATAGATGACACAAGATATTATCTATATTTTAAGCCCCCAAATAACGAAATAACTACGTATAATATACACAGTATCTCGCCCACTTTGCTAAAACTACACTTGCGTCCACCCCCTCCCCGATTAGCTATGCCCGACGCGTCGACGTTTCTACTGCAAGACTGTAAGACCCAACATTCATTTAAGGTTTAGCTTTTAAAGAAGGAAGACTGTGTTTAGTGATTGTGATTTTTACCAAAAAAAAAAAAAGATGCCCAAGAAAAACGGATCGTCAGTACCTCTGCATGGGGCGTACAAGGTAATTTTTCTATTTAAATACTTTTTATTCGATTTAGAAATAAACGCCGCTGCCAAGTTAAAATTAAAACTTGAACGGTTGCCAACATTATGTTGGTAAATTTACATTTGCACTGTATTTTTTAAACCATTTGCTTTTTATTGTTTTCCATTTCGAAAATATGTTTTTATTTTTGAAAAATTGTACCTATATTAGCAAAATAATTGGATAAATTATTTTGCTGTATGTAATTTTCACATCAAGAGTTTTTCAAAAGGAGAAGGAAACCACATTTTCCAAAGCCACAGTTTCCTGCTCTGATAAAACTAATTAGTGATTTCACGGTGACCGTTATTTGACGAAATAGTTATAGCATTAACGTGAAATAGTTTACATACCGCAATATAATATCGCAATATCAAATTATATGGTTCATAAAATACTATGGATGTGCATAAAATGACATTAATATCAATTATCTTATCATTTTGCGAATGCGATTCCATTCAATGCCAGTTTTTCAAAAAATATGCGTTTATCATATAGAATTACCGGTTAGCGTACCTCTTGCGATGAATACGTCATGGAAAAGTACTAGCAGAGCTGTTGGCCTGAATTGCAAGCATTAAGTTCACTGAACATTTTTAGTTCCTTTCATTGTTGTTTAAATGCTTTTCTATTATTTTTTTTAACTTGTACTAGCATGGTAATTCATTTTTAATAAATAAATTTAACAAAAATACACGTCAGATGTACATCGATACTTTATTTTAGGCGCTAACTCTATATTTTTAACTTACCTACCTAACTAAAGAGTACGATAAACGTGATGCCCACTTCACCATTTTAATTTTAGAATCTGTTTATAACGAATATTTTTAAATTGTAATTGATGTTTTAGACCCTTAAATCAGTTGCGATTTTTAAATTTAAATCATTTCGGAAGCCGAATGAGCTGGAATTACATCCAGGCAAGATCATTACATTCATTTTAATTAAGTGTGTTATTGCCAAATAACCATACAATTATCAATATTTTAATAAATTGAAAAACGGATCATTATTTATATACTGAATATCAATTAATAGAACTATGTCATTGTCTGTTTGTTAATTTTTATATTGTGCACTTTGAATTTTATAGGTAATGTTTAAACGTAATTGAGTGGACTATAACTGTGTAAGTAAAAATAGACGATTGTTCAACAGGTAGAAAGGGGACCTTGAACGTTGCAATTATTAATAGCAAATTTCGCTATGTATACCAGTAAACAGTACAAAAATAGTTGAATTATTTGACGCCTAAAAGGCGTCAAATAATTGACTTCACTCAAATAATTCCGCTATAAAACAAACAGTCATATTATATCCTTTTCTTTGAGCGACAGACTATTAAATGTTAGAGAAGTGTTTAAGTATATTTTAGGAACTTATTATATAAAGCAATTTTGCTAAATGGTGACGTGGTAATAGTCATAAATATTTTATTAGCACGTTGCCTGTTATTTGAATGCGAAATCTATTTTATGATGTTACATTCACTATTTAACATTCGGATATTAAAATACAATTGTTTCTTACATCAGTACATGAATATGAAAACAATATGTGACGTGCAGGTTTTCATATCCAGATTTGTAATCTACGTTGATAGTGGAACTCGTATAAATCCCAATCGGCAGTGGGACTCCCCAAAGACGCGCGACGCGACGCCGACTGTGACTAATGGACACTGAACAACATTAAAAATGTAACAAGGACCATATGTCATTTACCAATACAGATAGGCCTTTTATCAGTTTATTTTTTAACAACCCCATCCCCAGATTAATTTTTTGTCATATTTACATTTTGCAATTCAAACACTTGTTATCGAATTTAAGTTTAAAAAAAATCAAAAGGTTTATACCAAATTCTATTATACCATTCTATAAAGATTTTTTTAATTTAAAATAAATCGAACTGATGATTATTTTTGGAATTAATGGAATAACATGATACTGTGCTTTTTTCTTCATGCCTTTACAAGAAGGAACATGTTCAAGTCAAGTCGTCTATTACACTTTTCATTTTATATTGTGAAAAAACCTCGACTTTTCCTTTTCATATATCTTTAAACTAAAGTATTTATTGCTAGTCGTTTGTAATAATCTAAAAAATTAAGCACATATAATATTACTGGGCATATACGAGGCTCCTTGAAATACACTAATAAAACTAATACATATTTGTCATTTCAAGTTCAAGTTTAATTTCGTTGAAAATTAAAGTAGTGTATCACGGACGACCATCCATCGTATATCCTATTATTCAGAATGATTCTCTTAATTGTCTGACCTGTCGAAAGATTTTCCGCATCCGGTACAAATGTACGTAAAACGAATAATTGGAATGAAACTATTAATATCGATCTCAAACTATTAACAATGGCGCAATTACATTATCGAAATTAACATAGCCGTATGGAATTTGTCCGCAATTGCAACTTTAAAATCTGCAAAACAAGTTCTTTGACTGCTGACGAAGCCGCTCGTTTTCTCTAATGGAAAATTACCAACACAGTCACATAAGTTCTTTGAATGCCCACAAATCAGTTAACACATTTATGTCATACTCAGCTATGCATCATGCTTTAGATCAGAGGTACTCAAAATCTGTCTCAGATTTATCAGTGTAAAGTATATTTTC
The DNA here is from genome assembly GCA_037954035.1 of Rosalia funebris. Taxonomy (NCBI): domain Eukaryota; kingdom Metazoa; phylum Arthropoda; class Insecta; order Coleoptera; family Cerambycidae; genus Rosalia; species Rosalia funebris. Next base: position 3,785,337 of record JAZFAV010000001.1, read on the forward strand.
TCTTTATATTTATATATTATTACAAAATGAAACCGTTTTCTTCGTATGTTCATCATATTCACATTAAGTATATACATAATTATGACTGATTTAAAATCCTACAATTCCTAACGAACTTGACTGAACTTAATGATCGCTTTTTTGTGCTAAAAATCTGCAAATTATTTATGGTTTGTCTGTTCGTTTGTTATACAGGTTATCATAATAAGGCATCTGCCATGTTTAAATCGAAAGAAACATGTTTAGAATTTTTTAATGCAGTTCAACTTAAAATGTTAGACCAATTCTCGAAACAGTCTTTCGACTTTCGGCTGTTACCTTTCATTAGAGTATAATAAAATAAATGGTATTAACTTTAAGAGATCTTATGGGATTTAGTATAAAGTTGAAACTTACAATTAGAGATTAGTAAACTCAAGTTCATTAATAAGTAAAATCTTTCTCAAGGCTTTTCAAAAATAATATAAATCTATTTAAATCACTTGTGTATTACTGAATAGGGTAATAGTTTACCGCTATGTTTGTTGTTTATAATAGGCCTAGGATTTCCAATTCTAGAATAAAAATGTTGGCATGATATTTTGAAGACAATGTCTACGCTCCTTTCTACTTACAAATTCACATGCTCTAAGTTATAAAACCATTATCGATTTAGACATTTGAAAACTTCAATATATAGTAATTTTTATCGAGTTTTACATCAAGTTGAAGAAATGTGAAACTGTCTACACATAAGTTCAGTTAAACCCAAAAATTTAAGGACCAAGCTCAGAGTAATAGAGAATTTGCTTGCGTGATAATGATTTTCGTAACCTATGTTACGATACATTAGAAGTAGGCAGGGAATGCCTATTTTGGTTTCAAAACATGCTGTCAAGGTATTGGCTGTAGAGCCAAAAAAACCTTGACCTATTATACAAATACAGAAAGAACTCTTGGCTTAAAAAACTTTAAAAAATTTAAATGTGGGAAGTAACTCTATTTCTCAAATATCTATTAAAAATTGAAAATCGCTAGCCTTGTTCAGTAGAAGAAAGGCGGATTAAATTTGAATAATTCTTGAAGAGTATCTTTACCTTGGATTTTAAGATGATCAACGATTCAAAATTTTGTTTTTAATTACACCCTAGTAGAAGGTAATAGAGAGAAGAATCAGCAGTGGAAGGAGTCCAAACTTTTTAATTAATTTTGACACCCTGTATAATAGGCTAGAAAAACAAAGTCTCAAATTGGTTTCAGATTACTGCAGTGCGGAGTTTTTTAGCACAAGAAGAACTATCGTTAATATCAATTCTTTAGGTGCTTCAACTTTTAATTTTTATTCGAATTTTGAGAAAACTTCTTCAATTGTCCAATTGTTTATATGATAACATGTGACGTGTACAATGTACATGTAATAATTTTCTGTAACTTCACAATAGATTCACTAGAATATAGAAAAAGAATGCACAACAAATTACAATGTGACTATAATTATCACTCGCGATTTTTCTGAGCGACTTCTGACAAGAGAAGAAGAAATGGTCCGTTCGAAATATCACAAATTACAATTGTGGAATGAAAACAATTCATTGTCAATTACATCACCGTTACTGCAACTCACGTCTACAAAAATAAACAGTTATTGAAACCTTTAAAATGTAAGAATTTTTAAATTTTCAAGAAACCATTATGAAGCCTACGTATAAATCTATGACTATATGCAGTCTTTTAAGTGACGTAATTATTTTTATAGAGTCAATTAACCGTACAACTAAATTGTTATATAAGAAATCCGAAAAGTAATATATAAATTTCATAAAATTAGTACTAATCTTTTATTTAAAAATCAGTCGAACATGTCAAAAGAAGTATTTTAAATGCCACTTTGGTGGCAAGTGGCATTTAAGGGTAGCGTCCCTTTAATGCCGCTTTAAGCCGTACACTTAGCACCTATGACGTCAACGATTTTTTTCTTTATCGGAAAACCCCATTTTTGAAGGGACTCCTTTATTACGTACAGTAAAGTAAAATAAAAGACTAGTTACATAAAAGTTTCTATGATAAAGAATTTTTTTAAATCAATAAAAAATAAAAAAGCGTTATAACAAAGTCATTAAAATAAAAGAACAGCATTCGTTCACATGTAATTTTGGGTAGTATTACCACACGAACTATGTTATTCAGTGTTTGTTGAATATTCTTATTTTCAATGCCAGTAATTATTACATTTTCATTTTTTTGTCGACTTTACTCAAAAAAATTTCTGCAGCCTCTCCCTTATGTTATTTTACTGTACGTAAACAAATACGAGTAGTTATTTCAAATGGCTTAATCATAAATGGAACTTTCTATTAAAAAATACAGATGACTTTTACGGCTTGAAGGAATTAAAGGATATCTCTCAAAATAGCATTTCAAATACATTTTTTACTTGTCTGTAATTAAAAAAATTGTACCAATTCCAATATTGAACTTATACCTATACTACTGTTCAGACTCACTGTATATGACTAAATTTTTAAAATAGTCAGTCATTATTTTCTATAATAATGTACATGCTTGAGGACTGCAGTTACTCTATAATTATTTATAGTTACGGAATGTAGCAGATGTTTTCTATGAGTACTGTGCAGCAGACAGATACATATAAAATGATAAAGAATTTGAATTTCTTCGATTTTTATTCAGTTTGCCAAAAATTTTTCTAAAATAAATAAAGCTGCCATATACTATTTTACTTATGACATACTGAATATAATATATATTAAAAAGCAAATTCATTATACGGCATGAATAATGTACGATATGTACGTGTGCATTCCTCATATCCAACGGAATATCGTATATACTCGTATAGTTTTCAGTGAGATAAACTTCATAAGCATATAAAGTGGTTTAGTTTTGAGTTAAAAAAATTCTTATAATATATCTTGGTTCTGTAATATATCAAGGATACAGTTTTGGGAATGTTTTTGATATTTTTTTGTTTCATTATAATCTAATAAATTTCTGTATATGTAGTAGTATATATAGTTAATGATAGTACCATATAGTTAGTGATACTATCTCCCAAAAGAGATGTAAGAATAGACTTCATACGTGCCCATTCTAACTTTACTGAGTTATTCTTAATATGAAGTGCCTTTGCCAATATATCAATCAAATATAGTAATATATTTTGCACATTTTTCTGTTTATTAGCCAACAGTAATTTATGTAAAGTAAAAGAATATTTTGGTAACTCAATCCTACCCCAACAGACAATCGAAATCGTGCCGTCTAAATGTCAGCAGACGAAATTTTTGTTTTTGACGCACGTTTTTTGGTAACGCTCCAACAAACAGAAGGCACATGCATTTTGACTAAGTGGTGATCACGTTTTACACATGCAGTTTTAGATGAATGTAACTATATTTTTTGTTTGCGTAAAAACGCATGTCAAATTAATGATATATTTTAGAATTTCAAAAAAGAAAATACATCTTTTTGATATGGTACTTGACGTATTCTCAGTTCTAGTAACAAAGCTTAAAGAGAAAGTAATTTATTGATGTTACCACTAAGTAAATCTGAACTGCTGGTTGGTTTAGCAACAAATTTTGTTTATAAAAACACATTCAAAAGAATACACTAAATTTAGTGAATATCTGCTATATTTCTTATAGCGCATTTAGTATTAACAATTTTCACTGGCGTGTTTCGTTTTCACGTGTCATTTAGTTTCCGTTTCGTTTAACATAACAGTAATATTCCAGATTAACTCAAGTGATTAAAATTAACATATTTTTTGTGCGGAAAAATATTTCGTGTTCTTATAAATCCTATACTCTTTTTATAACTTTGTCTAGTCGAGTTGCTACTTTTACTTCCAGATTATGTATCTCTGCATATGGTATAATATTTATTCAAGATTATACATTTCCTATTTATTATTTGACTTGATTGTGCAGTCTGATAAGATATAAAGAGTAGAATATTAATAGAACAAATTAAACATCAAGTTGGCCCGGTTACATTCCTTGTTAAAATGTTATTTTATTCCTGTATTTTATTTTCACAAAATATTTCAAACAGTTGAAATAAAATGTTACAGATTGTTTTAAATTACAACTTTATTACAAAAAATAATGTTATTCCTCGAAGTTAACTACCATGAACCTTACAACATTTACAATTAGACAAATGAAACATCACTTGATGACTGTAATTTTATTAAGAATAACAAAGAAATTTAACATGTATGAGATTTAATACTTTACAGTTCTAAATTTTATATAATAGTATCCACTATTTTTTTTTCAAAAAATTAAATCTGCCACGGGTAGGATTCGACATCTGTCCTAGGTGGGAACCGAATGACAGACAGCTGTTTCGAACTTATTAGTTCTCATCAGTGCCGTACACGGTACACCGATCCAGATGAAATCCGTGGGGTATACATCAAGATCGATACGATCTATATCAGTAACATATAAGTCATATATACATATAACATAACAAAGTTTGATTTTAAAAATTATTTTGTTTATATCTTATCATTCGCGTTTTTTAAATCTAACTTTCAAAGTAATAGTTAGTAAAGTAGAGGGTATACAAGTATTACTTTAGTATTGCATTACCTTAGCAGATAGTAAGTGAAGGCCATGTAATTTGCTGATAAAAATAAACGCATGTAATAGTAAAAAAATTAGACCTAGTTTACATTACAATCGGAATCTATACATGTAGTTACACACTTTCGCTATATTTCTATCTATAACTGCCAATATTACAAATTGTAAATAAAAATCAATAGTATCAAAAAATATTGATAACGTAATATTCGCCATATTAAATGAAATCGCCTCTCTGAAAGAAATATCAGCCTATTTTGATTATAATATCGGTCATGCTGGCACGTTACATGTCGATATATTTTTCTAAAAAGTGGTAAAAAGACAAAGCCAATATTTAACACACTTTTTTTGTATGTAGCAGTATGAAGGACTTCTTTTTCATCTCGATAGTATATGAATTTTAATACATGACATTCTTTGACACTTTTATATTGATGAACATTGTAAAATTTTGGCTGCTATTAATATACATCAATAAAATAATTATTAACTTGTGTCACAACAATTAATAGTAATAGAATGTAATATCGGTTTTAAAAATGAAACACCATGAATATTTTAAATTTATTAAAGACGCCGATACATTTTTTCTGTACGAGACATCTTTAGGTATAAATTCTTAGGTGATTGTATGTATCTCTTCCTATTAATTACTATTTTACATCTATTTTCTAATAATTATTCCTATTATTAATATTAAAATAGGGATCCTTTTAAACGCTTAATAATTATTCTTATTATTACTTTTAAAATAGGGATCCTGTTAAACACTTAAATAAAATCTTTTATAATTGAGTGAAACCGACTCTGTAGAAGTACAGTGTAATAATTCATGTACATGTTTTAATAACTTTTGAAGCTTAAATTACCTAGTAGACTATCTTGTAACGTGTATAATACATATTTGTTTAAGTTTGCTATTTAGCTTTCGCAAACCCAAATCAAAATTATTCAAAGTGGTTATTTAGATATGAAACATTGCGATAACCTTGTATATTATACTTATAGTTTATTTAATTCTGCATATCCGGCATTGAAATCTGTATTCACAAGGCTGTTTGAGGTCGTATTCTTTTTTTCCTACTTATTAACTTCGTTTTATGTTAATAATTCATTCGTCTAATAAAGTTCCGACAGTGTAAATTACATTTGGCACAAGAGCATATAGGCCAAGGCTAAATTGTACCTCGATTTTTCTAAAAGTCTCGAAAATGATTGTTTAACTAGGTCGTTGGAAATGCGCTTCATGATAATCAAATAAATTGTACAACCTACGCTCAAAAAACTTACTCGATAAAAATGTTTATATCCAGCGATTTTTTTTATGATTGAACCACAACCACTTTCTTTTTCTGGAAAATTTTTGTTACCAATTCGTGTTCTTCATCGTTATTAAATATTTCAATGTTTGTCTAAATATTCACAAATAAGAATAACCATAGCTTGAAACAATCTTTAAATCACTGTTTCTTGTACACATAAAAATTTATAAAACAATGAATCAATCACATGGAACATATCCTGTATACCTAAAATATTCTGGACTTAGCCTTCTTCATTATAGGAGGATTATAGAAGGAAAAACAGTTTTTGTCAACTCATAACAAACCAATTACAGGAAAAAAAAGTATATGAATTTAATTATATTATGTATCATTTTAACAAATATACGAGTATATGCACAATAGTTCAAATAATGTAAACAAGTATAGCTGACATCTTGTAATTCATAATTCATAGGATATTCATTGAATTTCATAAAATCATTTATAAATACGTAGTATATGAACCTTTATTTCAATGAATACACTTTAGTTTAATCGACATGTGCAAAATAGCTGATTTGTTTTCAATACACATAGTCGTACACATATAAATTAGCTCAAATATGCGTTTTTCCCACACATGGTAAACCTTTCCTCCATAGACAGTAAACTGTTACATAAAAATTGTATTACTGGAACTTCATGACCTCTGATTGTTATTTATTATAATGCGAATAGTAGTTCACAGTAGAATATGCATATTGTAAAGGAGCGTCAAAGAGGTCACTTACCTGTATGAAATACTTGAAATAACTAAGCTTTTGTGTATTCTAGACAACAGCGAAGTTATTTGAATATGTTTCAAATACAGTCGTGAAGTTTACTATGTGAATTTGCCAAATAAAGAATGCTTACCTGAATATAATCTAAACTATTTAGGTGGGAAAGTTTTAAATGTGATGCACAAAAACTTAAAATCCATTCTAGTCCTGCAATATGTTTATTATATTGAATAATCATTCAATACGTATCTTATGTAACTTTCTTATCCAGTTCAGAGATTTAAGGATTTTTCAAAATATTGAAAAATGATTAAATTATAGCAAATGTTTCCAATATATTTAAACCACAGAACAGACGCTTATTCAGTTTTTCTTTTTCAGCCACAAATTATCACCCAACTTGACCAGAAAAACGGTGGTGTGAACACTGTAGTAATGACTGCGTAAGTACTTAAAGCTCCAAAGTTCCAATATTAAATTCATTCATCGACATCACAATGCTTCTTTTTGAAGGTATTCCAATACTTATTTAAGTTTAATATAATATCAACAACATAATTTAAAAATATATTTTAATTATTGGTGATTGGATATTTAAAATTTTTGTATAATTTTAAAAACCATGTATATTTGCAGACAGTGTGTTAGGGCGCTTTTTCCTTTATTTATTCTTTCGCCTTGTACAAACCATTACTTCATACCAAGAACAGTTATTTGTATTCCCAGTTATTTGAAATCCTATAAAGTTGATCTGGCAATGGGTAGATCGGACGACCCTATATTTTTTGTTATCTGAATTTGGCACCGTAAATATTGATTTCTGTCTTATCATCTCTTATTTGCACACGAGAATTGATATACCGCTAGTGTAATCCTACCTGGAACAACGTAATTACATAATTTAATAGGGTGATGAAATTGGAAAAAGAATCTAGTAACAAATCTGATCTACGAATATCCCCTCAGTAATATTATTCAATAGTATTGCTAGTCCAAATATTCATTATACATACCTGTATTAGATTTACAGACTGGTCCATTTAAAACAACGAAAAAGTGTCACCAATAACTTAAAAATGAAATTTATGAAGAAGTATTTTTAAAAACAGAACATAGTTAATACGTGGGCTTCTAATCTCTAAACAATATCTACACGGCATCCTTAATAACTCGAAATAATTCGTATCTTGCGGAAAGGCTAATTTTCACAGATACAGAAAATCAGATGGAGTAAGGTCTGGTGAATTTAGAGTCAAGAAATTAGTCCCCAATGGCCACACCATCACCATTCTGTGCCATCACTCCGAAAATGTCTTATTTAAAAAGTTGCGTATTTCAACAGACCAGTAACGCAAGCCACTGTTTTATTAAAGTTCTCTATATCTTGGAACTAAAGGATAAATAATATTGAGACATATCCCGGTGGTCGTGGTTATTCGTAATAAGTGTGAGAGTTTTGAATAGCCCAAATAATTGTTTTATTTTTTATTTTGTTATTCTTTACTCTACTCGACAGATGAAAAATTGTCAGTTACCTCATGTACTTATTGCTACATAAAATTGTCGTCATCCCCTACTCAAAACGAGAGGCACAATTTCTTTGACGCGGAATCACTTGGTTGTAACAGCAACACCCTACGTGTTACTATTTCTAGTGATACATTTCTCAAATATTTTGAGAGACTAACTAAAATAAACGTATGTTCTTCTCGATCAGCATTGCGTCGTCTACCACCGCCATGCTCTTCTCAAAATTGGACATGATTCCTCAAACTTTTGACACCACCTTTTTATGTGCGTATAGGAATGTATGTACATTACGAATACCATAAACTTTCTTGAATTAGGATTGAACACGGGTGATGCTCTGGAAAACGTTAAAAACCACTGGACACATTTTACTTGTTGCAACGTCAATGCCATTATGAAAAATAGCAATGAAGTCTTACTATTTATTTCCAGGTTTACTGTGCTATTACAACTCTAATTTGGAATGTGACCGAAAACCAGCCTTTCCTTTATGTCATTGTACACGAATCGAAGTGTATATTTAAATTATTCGTTGCGTTATATTAAGTATAATACAATTTCTAGTTAATGGGAAAACTGACTGAAGGATTTTTTTATTGAAAAATAACTGATAGCAGTTAGATGCACATATTATTATATATGTTATAATTGTCTAATAATAAAGAGTTACTTGGTTTTTACATGGTGAAATCTTTTTCTTTATTTGCTACACCACGGATTTTACTAATCATATTCTACCATAGTTATAGTCGTTTCAGCCATAATGTGCCGTGTTTAGCGAGTTCGATGCAATTTATAGGGTGTCATGCATTTATACATGGTTTAGATAGTGTTGTGTTGATTATATTTTGATAGTTTTGTAAGATTATTGGCTACTTATTACCGGAGCTGCTAGAAGTATGCCGATACCGCATGAGATGTGGTTGAGTGTGCTGAGGAGCTGCGGATTTCTTGGACTATCAACGGTACAATTACTATATTTACTAAATTACAAATGTACCTCTTTTTGTTCAGAAAAACAGTATGTTAGACTTTGAAATTCAAGTTTTATTCCTTTCTTCAGTTGCTGACAGTAATTATTATTTTTTTTTATTTTTACACTATACACACCCATCACTCCATTTTCACATGATCACCTCATCCTTACTATTGGGATTTTTATGGATACAGTGTACTAGAACATCTTTATCTTTATTTAAATCTTAGATGGTTTGAGAATTCGAGACAAATCAGCTGAATGACCATATGTGTATGTCAGCTAGGTACGTTACGAGATATTGTATGTAGGGCAATACAAATGTAAGTTTCTGTTAATAAATCCTCTTTTATGTAACTATGCATTTCAATAACTCAGTTACTAGATTTGAAATTAAACAATTTTACTGGCGACAAATGTTTCTGTTGTAAATTTACTACACATAGTAAAAGTATTATACGTAGTATTATTTCTTCACACGTTGCAACATAACAAAAATATAATTTATTAAGAGAGGATGTATTTTAATATGTCACTATCGTCTTTCGACTTTCATTGAATTGAAGTATTATCCATAATGACAACCATTTAAATCTATAAATAATCCCGATTTCATCATCCCACATATCCATTTCGTATTCACATACTCCATTCCATTAAGTTCGAATAATAGTTAAAGAATAGATTATTTTTGTTTTAACTATTTACTAACATTCTTAACATTTCCTCCATCTACTAAAGTAAAAACAAGTGCGGTTCGAAATCTAATTCAAGTCATTTGCAGTTATAAGTGTGAAAAAAATGAAGTACCAACACAATCGGCAAATGGTTCAACAGTTCCATTGGTAGATAGTAGGAAACATGATCCTGAAGTTGGAGAATATGATCCTTTCCAACATCGTAAGCTGGACCATCCAACGTCGTAAGTAATACAATTATGTTCTATTAACTCTTTGACTTTAAAACGTTTAAACAGTTGTAGTTTTCAAATATACTGGTTTTATTTTACTTTTCATTACCTTAACTTAAAACCAGCTACAATTGTTAAGTCTCTTGAATCCATTACATAAATAATGAATAGTCACATCAGTATATTAAATACTATAGTATAACTTTCCAAAATACCGTTACCTTACACATTGCATATACTATGGAAATATGAAAACAAAATAGCTTTTAATGGTACAATATTTCCTCGCATGCATATTTTCATAAAATTACAAACATTAATATCGTACTTTAATAATACTAACATTCTTTTTTCTTCTTCAGGGACTTGGATACCCTCATTCATCTACTCAAAGGAAGCCTGGGTAGTGGCATACTTGCCATGCCTTTAGCCTTTTCACATGCCGGTTTATTTTTCGGTCTATTTTGTACATTTGCCATCGGAATGATATGTACTTATTGCGTACATATCTTGGTAAGGAGTGCTCATGAATTATGTAGAAGAACAAGAGTGCCTTCTTTAGGTTTTGCCGAAGTTGCCGAGGCCGCTTTTCTTGCAGGTCCACCATCTATACAACAGTGGGCTAAATTCGCGAAAGCCATGATAAACATGTTCCTTGTCATAGATCTTCTTGGGTGTTGTTGCGTATATATTGTTTTTGTTGCCAAAAATATCAAACAAGTAGTTGATATGTACACTCCTAAAGATTCACATTTAGATGACCGGATATATATGGTTGCACTATTACCAATTTTGATTTTTATGAATTTTATCAGAAACTTGAAATATCTTTCTCCGTTATCTATGATTGCAAATATATTAGTAGCCACTGGTATGGGTATCACCTTCTATTACATATTTTCTGATTTACCTCCGATATCTTCAAGACAGTCCATTGCAAGTTTTTCTAATTTACCGGCCTTCTTTGGTACCGCCATATTTGCTCTGGAAGGCATTGGCGTAATTATGCCTTTGGAAAATAACATGAAGACACCAAATCATTTCATTGGTTGTCCAGGAGTCTTAAATACTGGAATGTTTTTTGTTGTTCTGTTATATGCTTCCACTGGATTCTTCGGATACCTCAAATATGGAGAGGAAACTGACTTGGGCAGCATTACTTTAAATCTTCCAGAAGCTGAACCGTAAGTAGTAATTTTTAAATAATAATAGTAAATAGAACGAGTTATAAAGTTATGAAAGATTTAATAATTCTAAACGTGGTAGTTACGTATATTTTTCTTTTTTTTATTCTGTATTTTTAAAATAATATTTATAATTAAAATATAAATTAGTACATTATTTCAATATAATTCCAAACAATACTTCCAATACAAATTTTTGTTTCAGACTGGCTCAATCCGTAAAGCTCATGATAGCTCTAGCTGTTTTCTTCACATATGCACTCCAGTTTTATGTGCCGATGGAAATTATCTGGAAGGCGGTAAAAAATAACTTTGGCCCCAGAAAGACATTGGCAGAATACGGACTCCGTATTTCACTAGTAACAATAACAGTAATCTTGGCAATTCTCATACCAAATCTAGGAGGATTTATCTCCTTAGTAGGAGCTGTATGTCTGTCCATGTTGGGCTTAATTTTCCCAGCCATAATTGATTTAGTTACTTTTTACGAGGATCCTGGCTTAGGCAGGTTCAATTGGAGACTATGGAAAAATGTGTTCCTCATATGTTTCGGTTTGATAGGATTTGCAACTGGAACATATGTTAGCGTCAATGAAATTATTCACGGTTGAGAAACATATTACTTTCCTAAGTGTTTCTACCGTCCCCGGCAGGGGGTCGATACAATAGTTACCGCCACTGCCACATTTAGGGTATTCCACCGGCTGGAACCCGGTAGTTGATTTGATTAACTAATTATTAGAACGAACTTTTTTTGGAAATATCTCAAAAACGGCTCCCTGGCCAAGAGGACTTCTTTGTAAATAACGTATTCTTTATGTTTGACTGTCTTCCAGTAAATAAACTTTATATTTTGGAGCCCCATTTTATTCGCATATATAAAGACAAACACGTATCATTTGCTGAGAAGCTCTCTTGAAGTAAAAATTAATGTCTACTCTTGACCTAAACTAAGTAAATGCTATAGGGACGTTTAGAAACGCTAGCTAAATTAGCGTGTAGACTGCAGTTTAAACTGTGATGTTCATTGAAAAACATTTAAGAAATAGTTTCTCATACCGTTTTCTTTGCCTCCTAATAATTTGTTTTCCTTTCATTTTTTTTCTTTACTGAACATTTTTATAGTGAGAAATTTATAAGATAATTTATAAGCCATCCAATATTTATACAAACGTGATTGTGATTTTAAGATTAGTTTATTTTGATAAGGTCGAATTATCGTGTCTTGATGTCAGTGTTCATTACTTTTTGTATATTAGAGAAAAATTTTTCCATGGTCTGCTTTGCTGTTGCCTTTGAATAGGTATCTAGAACTAAATTTAAGGTATAAAAAAACTATATGGTTCATGGGGGCACTTAAGAAAACTCTTTAATTTGTGTCAATACAGTTTACTCAAGTTGCAAATGATTCGTTTCAAATTATAATACTATCATTTAGGTTGCCCATGATTCATTATTCAACTATCAACTCATTTTGTTTACAACATTCATCTAGTATTATACTTATTAATAATGTTTAGCCAAATTATAAACGAAATGAGTTGTATCTATGGCAAAGCGAAAAAGATTTTTTTTGCCACGTGCTCTATAGTTCAATGATTAATTATAGTTGCATTAATTTCGAAGAAAAATTCTTTTCCGCTTTATAATCAATAATATTTATAATTTATTAGTTAAAAAAACATTGCAAGATAATTCCTTTCATTCGTCAATACATTTTTTCCATTAGTTAAACATTTTTGATATTTCAGGTGTGAGATCGGCAATGTTTTTTTCTTTGTTATATAATACATGTTCTTTGTAATTTCCAGTGTTAGGATCATATTCTATAAAGTTCTGAACGCTAACAAAAGTGAACACAGTAAGAAAATAGTATTTTATAGTTCCAACGGAATTGTGTGACTTGGTGCCTTATAAGACCTGATTCTGGATTTTTTCCAGTTATTAGGTTAAAAAACAAGTTGAAACACCTGGTTGGTTTCAATGAAGAAATTTATATTTGTATGTTCCTTAAAAACACACAGACAAGCAGATTTTATTTTCCTATCTCTACCCAGAATATTTTCTGTTGCTTATTCTATTAGGTATCATCGTGAATCATGAAACTATTTATATTTAAATTTAAAATTTACTTATTACTTAACAAACCAGTATTTCTATTCCAGTTTTTCTAAGTCATTATCTGTGTGTTAAAAAGCATCTAGTTTTTATAAGTATTTAATATTTTAAGACAAATTTGATTCATACGAAAATTAATATATGCCAAAAGAAAACCAAAAAAAAATACTAACTATTACCAAATATTCATTTTTGTCTTATTATATTAAAACATATTTAAGAGTGATTAATAAATCCATGTACCAAGTTCTTTAGGCAGAAGATGGTTTACAGAAATGTTAACGTTTAATATAACTGAAACATTTCGTACATGGATTTTAACTAATTGGAATTAAGTCGATAGTTCCCAAAAATTTTTGTTATATTATGTAAAATTCGCTATAATATATGAAAAAATTAATCTTTGTTTTCAGTATTATGTAGTTTCATTATGCACACCTTACCCACACATATCTTTTTATTACCTTTTTCCTGTTCCATAAATTTCATAAAAACATTCGATGATGGCAATTCGATAGATCCTGTCCAGTATGTTATAAAATTTAGTGAAAAAACAAATACTATGTATAAATAGTTCTACATTAATCAGTATTGTTTTGTAGTGAAAAGTAGCAATGCAATTTTGATAGAACTTGCAACTCTATGTACAATAATTGAGTTGATTTATTTAAATTCTAAAATTAATTAGCTAATCTCGTTAATACTATTATCTTAGTAGCCATGAGAATAAGAATATTCTCATCTGGCTTTTTCCGAGGTCTATTGATTCTAATACTAAATTTTTTATTCGAGTTGACAGCCGATTGCATTGATATAGAGCATCACGCTATAAATACAATCAGAATTTGGCCTATAAGAGGTGCATGAAAATGACACGATTATTTATATAGTAATTAACCTCTATGCGGAAATATAAAATATTTCCTGCAATAAAGAAGACTGACACTATAGTTAGGCAAGTACGTAGAGTCGTTCAATAAGGGTTAATATCGATACATCAAAGCACCGGTGAGATATTATGGTGATGACAACTTTTGAGTTAATTGACTGAACATTTTGAATTGATACGATAAGTCCAATTGTATTGATATTATCAGTTTAAATCGTATATTGTGTAGGTCATTTCGATAGGTTAATTTTACCATAAAATTTAATTTTTGTAATAAGCAAAATTAGATTTTTAAACTTCATTAAAATAACTCAGTGTTGCACATTGTGAGACTAATATCTCGGTGTGCTTATAAAAGTAGATTGCAAGTCATTAGAATAGGCAAATAAGTAAGATCTTAGTCATTGGTTCTTAGTTGCCGTTATAGAAAAATAGTTTAGATCTTATTATTTATTAAATAAAAAACCACAATATTACAAACGTTTAAACTAAAAATGGTGCGAGAGATCTCCTAAAGATACATAAGATTTTTCAGTGTTTCCTGAACTTTTCAATGGTTTAAAAAAATTATGGAACCTTTCAGGAATTGCTCTTGTTTCACAGAGACGATAAATCATTTATTTTTTTTTTGCAAGGGAAGATGACTGAAAAATATTCCTACGGGAACAATGTGACAGTTGTCAATGAATCATGCCGGTAGCAGTGTATGCAACAGTGAGACAAAAACGTTCCGTATCTGTGTTGCATGAAAATGATGTAGCCCATAGCAACCCTCTGGTGCTTTCACATTTTTTTTTTTTTTAATAAAAATGAAATCGTGAAATAGTTTAAAATATACGAAGGCTAAAAGTGGCCAAATATCTCATTGTTGCATGAATCGGGTACATAATTTGGAATACTTTCTGTACGATATCTCAAAAAGAACAATTTGTCACTATACCAAAATTTAGTGAAATAACAAATACTGTGTATAAATAGTTTTACAATAATTATTGTTTTGTAGTGAGAAGTAGCAATGCAATTTTTATAGAATCTGAAACTCTATATACAATAGTTGAGTTGATTGATTTAAATTCTAAAATTAATTGGCTAATCTCGTTAATACTATTACCTTAATATATTCTTATTATCATCTAGCTCTTTCCAACATTATGAGATCTATCAATATATCACTATTGCTTTGATGTATCGATATCGTTAGTAATATAAAATGGCGTGAAATCAGTATCCTTTTTTAATTCCATGAAAATATTTTGATTTATTATACTTACTATTGACACTCATTTGTTATAGTTATATACCCTACATTTTATATATTTAATAATTTCATCAAATGTATTATATTTAGTATCACTGCATTTTATTTTATGTAGCATTCTATTATCATAGTCAAATTATTGATATAGGTACATTATTTCACTCATGATTTTAAGAATTATGTATACTGGATTCTTAATTCAGTTTATGTCTATTGTGATCGTTAATCTATTAGCCTTCTTTACTAAACACCGATAGAATATCACTTAAAAATATTAACAATTATCAGGTAAATATTTAATATACGTATAAGTATGATTATATTTCAAAAAAGTTTGATGACTCCAAATATGCCAGTCGCCCAAATATGTGTTATATAAATTAATACATAATATAATGTATTAATACATAATAATACATAATGTAATAATACATAATGTATAAATACATAATACAAGTCAACTCCATACTCCTTTTGGAGCATGGCACGAGAAATCCTTTGAATTTCGCGCGTTATAGTTTTGAAAAGAGCTTCAAGAGTTCATGGATTGTCTATGTAAACTTTAGCTTTTAAGTACCCCATAAAAAGTAGTCACAAGGTGACACGTCTGGTGACTGAGGAGGCGATTCCACATCCCCACGCAACGAAATCAGGTGCTCAGGGAAACGTTCCAGAGAGCACCACAGAACGACCAGTTTCAATGAAGGTATTGTAAATAAACACATGATGTGTCAGATATCACGGGGTATTGGAATGGCATCCCGCAACGAGTAGATATCAACCATCCTAAAACATTCGCTCCACGCAGGCGCGCATAAAAGTCATCTCAAAAACATCATACCTCCCTAACGGACTGCACTATTGTGTAAATAATTTTTCTTACAACTTTACGTGTAAGTAAATTTTTACAGCATTGTAATGTAAAAAAACTTATAGCGATATTCCACAGAAAACTGAAATAATATATTGCACTACAACGTTCTAAAAACAGATCAAATCCTAGTTAATCGAGAGTAGAAATTAAATTGTTTTTTCACTTTATTTTCTTCGTTCTTATATAGCTAAGTAAATTATATATTTTAAATTCTAAGTCACATGGACATTGAATGTTTAGTTGTTGTTATTTAAGTGTGTTTAGTTCTCTATTAATTTTAAACTGTTTTGCATAATGTTGGCTACCTGGAAGACCAGTTTAAAGTCTAACGGCCCTAACCTTTGTATTTTGTATTACTTTTTATACCCTCATACTTATGCCCTCATACATAATAAAAACTATACGCTATTCCTTATTACTATTATTATGTAAATTTATTATGTTTATTGATTATAATTTATTTTGTATTACTACCAATCATTTAATTTCAGTCAATAAGGTACCTACTAATTGTGTCATTATATTATTCATATTAGATTATTAATCTCGAATGAACACAGAATACAAATATGACAACTTCAGTTTAAAGTAATTAAAAAATTACGTTGAACTCGATTTCTCATGTTAGTTCATACGAATATGCTTAATCACGCGCGCGCGCGCGCGGGTGTGTGTGTGTGTGGGTGGGTGGGTGTGCGTGTGCGTGTGTGTTGTTCGTGTTGCTAAACTTACAACGGCATCTGTACTGTATAAAACATCGTGTAAATATCGACACAGGGGTACACATTGGAATCGATCAAAATACCTCAATAAATTTATTCTGAATACACGAACTTGCGACCCCCTACTAATTATATAGCAGAAGTAATGCAACCAGTTATATACCAGGTAACACTTCATCGGCAAGTTCCCAGAAAGTGAATTCTAAGTCCCAGCCACTTTACTACTTGACTGACTATCTATGAGAATTACTCTACTGTTGTAGACTCCACTGTTCTATCTATAGCTTTATTGTTAGAGATAATGTACTAATTACCACAAGGTTCCCTCAAATTGTTTCGATATTCCTATAGCACTGTCTTAATATGCGATATTTAATAAGCCCTTATCTGCCTCCTCTCTATATTATAGAATTTTATTATTCTATAAATATTATCCTTCTTCAAAAACGATTAATTTATCAAACATATGAGTATGTTTCAAGTGAACTTCAACGTTTGTTACTTGTTGCTTTTGATCCAAAGAGACTCCTGACGTTAAGTCGTAATTTTTTATGTACACCACACCTCAGTTCGAGAAACAGAAATACTATAACTATTACTTATATTGTAACATCATCATATATTATAATTCATTACACATAACAATAAAATGGGCCTGTTTCAAACCTATCATGAACACTTCAATTCAATTCAAGAAAATGAAAATGCTCAGAGCAATATTCCGAAGAAAAATATTATAGATCAGAGAACCTTGACGATTTAGGTGACATACAGCAAGAGAATTTCCATTAAGACCATTTGTCTATGAAAGGGCGAGACAAGCATATGATGCCAGACTACTTCTGGAGTATCAAACGAGATTACCGTGAAAAGGTCTACAGGCGTAAGAGTTAAATATAAACGTAACTTTTTGCCCGAATAGAAGTATTTAAACATTCATCCATATCACTTATTGCGAATCACCTTACCGCACTTATGTGGAAATATTAAAATATGTATACGTTAATCGTGTATACCTACCCATATTTGAATATACGTACTTTATTTTGTCAAACTGATTTTTTTGCCATCATGTCATTATACGAATCGTCAAATTTCACGAAAATGAAAATATCGAATTCTAGAGTGTACAGAACAACGCTCAACAGAATCAACAAAGTTTTTGTTCTCCAGTGAAATGAAATGAATGATACTAATGAAAAAAAGATGAAATGGGAATATATGATTTTCATTAACATATGTAGTTCCTAGCTAAATAATATAACTATTTTGAGGACGTTAACTCACATAAATATTCTTATGTTTCCCTTCATATGATTGAAATACCGTATTTTAATCGAAAATAAAATTTTTTGTGAAAATATTTTTCATTGTTCGTAATTAACGATATTAGTGACAGGATGGATTCTAGTAAACATTCATGAATACAATTACAAATCACTGTAAAATTTGTCAATATGAATGATGATGCTTTTACTCATACCCACATGAGCATTGAATGACAATGTTACTTAGTAGTTTAATCGAAAACGATGCATATATATTCTACATTGATAACACCTCCGTCATCAGTACCAGAGAAGGAAATTAAAAATAAAAACAGACAAAAATATCTTATATACATATTCACAGTTATTTATTACGAAATAATAAAAAAAAATAAATAGATTTCATCGTTATCCAGTAAAGAATTGTTTTCTTATAAGGAATCCCGTAGAAACTAATACAGCGGCCAACGTTACTGCAATTAGTCCATATTTAATACCATCGGCTAACTTTAACTTGTTAATTAATCTATCATTTAATTCATCGACGTACTTCTCAGGTAAACTGGTACCCTAAAAAAAACAAAAACGTATCTGTAAAAAAAAGCTTTTTAAGTTACACCTATATTTTAACCAGTTAAAGTTTACACGTACTAAAAATTGTTTTCACTATAATTACTTATTACTAAAAGTAATAAATGATTATAGTGAAAACAATTTTTATATATCCTTATTATTAAAGGAGTTACTGAACTTCAAATATTTAAATTTGTCTCATATTTTGAACACCCATGACGTACTGAATCAAGTAAATACAATTACAGGCTACTGTAATGTATGCATGTACTGTTGCTCAATCTCCACATTGTGTTTCAGTGTTTTACTTCAAAATTAAATAGCCAGAAATTAATTTGATTTCCAATAGCCTGACACAACAAGAGGTGTACACTTAATTCGATTTCCAGTAATTAAAAAATAGGCTATAAAAAATATTTTCCATCATTTGTCATAACTTTTACTTAATTTATACAGAAAAAACTCTAATATAGTAAATCATGTTTTAATTTGTTACTTATAAGTCTGTAAATGGTCCACCATAATAGGATCTTGAAGAAAAGGGGATACGTATATTTATTAGCTTATTATATCATATTATTTGACATACGCTTTACATATCACCTCCATGATCACATGGAATGAGGAAGCGTATTAAAACTGCATGTAGAAGTGTATGCTTTCCTGAAAATGTAAGGCTGACAAATCGCTACAACCAGTTTATGTTGTGCATATTGATGGTTGAATAGATAAATCCCCAAATATGTAAATAATTACTACCAACCTCTATAACCTATATTTCTGCATAGCAGAGAAAATTACTAATTTTAGCTCGTTTTTGTTATGACCTCTGGAGTCTATTAGACTAAGATTAAATTATTTCAAACATGCGAATAGCTGTTATTTTTAATATTCAACTAAATAAATTATATTTTAATTTATTTAGAAAACATATCAGCTGACAAATAAAATTATGGTGGGGGATTTGCGATTCGTAAACAAATCTGGGCGAAATGAGTAATATCTAAAGGTTTGCACGCTAAGTTGCTAACTTAAATAATTGAGTAATAGAGAGCATTTTAATTCAGAATAAACAGTAGTATTGCCGTGTTTCCAAAAATGACTTATTTTGTAATAATGTTTATAATATGTACTACGAACTAAATCAAATGGTGATAGGTAAAATTCATTACGCAAATGTTACTCAATAATATAAAATCTAGTTTTGAGCGTAATTGTAAAATCGATTTGTCTATAAAAAGCATAAGAATATTTGAATTTCAGTTACCGGAAATACTTACAAACCAATTATTGTAGTATTGTATCTATTTCTAACACCATAGAAACATATTATACTCATATAGGATAATGAAGACAATTTTGAACATTTTCTGTGATTTTATTGTGAATAGGAATTTTACTAAATAATAAAATTATGATGTTCCTAATATATATATATATATATATATATATATATATATATATATATATATATATATATATATATAGTGAAGTAATATGAAATGGAGTGATGTAAAACAAAATGTAAAGCTCTTTAGGTGTGTTTTAAGCTAATTATTATTTACTTCTCTATTTACTGTTTTGTTATTAATGTTACTATTTTTATTTCTAGAAATTGTTTTTAGGTTCAATTCTAAATAATAATATTTTTTAACTCCACCAATGTCCAGACCCAGGCCCAAGTGAAATAATGATTGAATGAGGATCTTAATGCCTTAATGAGTGCCGTAAATGTTAAGAAATGTCCAGAGTAGGAATAATATTCAAAACCACCAAAACTTATCTTAGAAAGAGAGGTGAGAAGAGAAAATTTCTGGCGTCATAAATTGGATATAATTCAACTAGAGTATGGAAATTCCAACAGAACAGTTCCTATTCCTCCAAGCTGGGAATGGAGGGTTGGTACAAGACTGACAAAAATGTAAAAAATGCAGGCAGGTGCTGTAAAAATATAGGAAACGAATCTCAAATAAATAAAATCAATATCACAAGAAGTAGACGTTGGCTCTACAATAATTTAGATGGAGAAAATTTTAACAAAGGGTAATTAGGAAAACCAAATATACAATATATTTTTCTAATAAAGAGAGAAGCCGACGAGATTGTGAAATGAGATTTGTTGTTAACAAAAAGAAATCTACAGATCGGTCTTGAAATTCTGTCAACTTGAATATGTAGCCTACGATTTAAAGGAAAATTTCATAATATAACGATCGTCAATGCACACGCGTCCACTAGAAATAAAGGAACATAGAGGATACAATTTCTATGATGAACTACGTATGTGACAAAATTCATAAACAAAACACCATTATACTTTTTGGAAAGCTTTAATGTAATGCTTGGAATAGAATACTACTTTGCAGATGCGATGCAATGAATACATAATATAAAACATAGATAAAAAGCACGTACGAAAAATAGGGAATGCTTTAATAAGGAATGTAGACTATGTGAAAGGATGAAGAGTAGAGTAAAACGTACAATAGAAGTACAAAAAAGGAAGTACTTACAATGAAAATAGCAATAGGAACATACAGGAAAAAGAAAAAAGAAGATCTAAAGAAAATGGTTCACGAGCAAATGGAACACCACAGTACACATTAAAGGATAAAGTCTTTTGAAAATATAAGAAATTACAGATGGATACTGTCCATATCGCTGCAGAATAATATCTACATACAAAAACATTAATGGAAAGGAAATAAGTTACTTTGTCTCAATTACAATGTACGTTACTGGATATAATTGAATATAATTTTAAACTAAATTGCCTTGTATATGGGGCTAATATAGTTCGTTTTGTAAGATCGTGAAGCATAGAGAAGCATAAATGTGTGGAGAATAGGACTGGAAAGTATAAATGGATGAAACAGAAAAGGTCGTCGAAGAAATTCCAGACTAAAAACCCACGCCGACATCTCAGGTTCCATTCCGAGCGGCACGGCGGCAAGAATTGGTCCGGATTTTTTTAATATGACTACTTGACGAGATGGCCATGGGTATGGCCAGATGTTTTGAAGATTATTAGATTATCCCATAATTACCTCCCAGAAGATATTCAACTTCTCTCGATTAATCGAGTAATAATGACGCTAATTAACTAATAATGATGCCAATCGCTTAAGCTAGTTTAGATTGCCGGCTTGAAGTAATCCGGACGTGGCTTCGATTCCCACATAAGTCGGTTTGGTATGTCTGTGTGTTTCCGTGTGAATGTTGGGGGTTAGATGGAAGAGTAGCTCTGAACTAAACGTCGCTCGGTAGAAACAAAAGTGAAAAAGAATAATATATGATGTAGAGGAAAATCTATAGATAAAACCAAATACGACGCTAGAAGCAGATTTGTAATAAGAAGGCAAAGTGGTGAAGAAGCTAACCACTAACCCATCCAATGTTATAACATCATGACAAGAAGAAGAATGAGGGAAGTAAGAATTTTTTGTTTGATAATAAAGCTACAAGTAAATTTATTTTGAAGAAAGTAAGATGCAAAATACATCAGTGTTGGTGTTAAGGTTTATCTTAACTTAATTTAATAATTAAAATATGTACTTCTCTATGTAGAACTATTTCTAATATGTAAGAGTCTGAAAATGCCTTTTCGGTATTATAAAAAAAAATCCACCATATAAATAATTTGTCTAATTCTAAGAGATATATACTGAATTACAGTTTTACTAGAGATATATACCGAAAAACAGTTTTATGTGATAAAATGTTAATAAAACATTAATATATGT
The DNA here is from genome assembly GCA_037954035.1 of Rosalia funebris. Lineage (NCBI taxonomy): Eukaryota > Metazoa > Arthropoda > Insecta > Coleoptera > Cerambycidae > Rosalia > Rosalia funebris. Next base: position 3,808,027 of record JAZFAV010000001.1, read on the forward strand.
CTGTGGTTGGTTAACATTAATGATTTGTTAACAACATATGATAGGATTTTAAATCAAAATTTGTTAAACTTTTTTTTCTATTTTTGAAGGAAAAATATTACAGAGTAACGTTCTACGGGTCAAAATACTAACAAAAATAAATGTATACGCTAGTAAAGTATCTTTGGCGGGCAACGGCCATCTCGCGTTTGTTTTTTTAAACCTTGAGTAGGTCGAAGCCTCAGTGCACTGTAACTCAGATTTGTTACTAAATAAAATGAGAAATAAGAAATCAAGACGCAAGTATTGTGTTGTTAATTGTGAAAATATAGAGGATCAAAATCCAGAATTACAATTTTACCCTTTTCCTGGACAATCTTACGAATTAGAGAGGAAAAGAAAATGGATTGTAACAGTGCGTCGTCAAAGATAATTATTTTTTCTCTTAGATCTCAAATAATTATGAAATACATAAAACATATAATAATTACTGTTTTGTTAAAAAATACAGGTATTTTTTTTTCACTGCTATAATTCATTTTCCTTTCCTCTCTAATTCGTACGATTGTCCAGGAAAAGGTTAAAATTGTAATTCTGGATTTTGACCCTCTATATTTTCACAATTAAGAACACGACACTTACGCTTTCATTGTTTCTTTTTCATTTTATTTAGTAACAGATCCTCATTAAAATTTATAATATATGACACTGAGGCTTCGAACTACTCAAGGTCTAAAAAAACAAACACGAGATGGAAAGGTTGCCCGCCAAAGATACTTTACTAGCGTATAGCTCAAAGTATCACCTTGTATAAAAAAACACGATACAAGGTAAGACATAATGCTAATAAATGACTATTCCTTACAGAATTATATTTTATACGTTTTCACATACCGCAAAGGCAAGAGATTTTGAATACGTTGGATGGAAAAAAAGAAGTAATGAGAAAATTTTCTAGAACCAGAGTCTAGCTAGCTCAGGCAAGAACTTTATCCTAACAGTAGTAAAACTTACCTCTTCTACCCAGAACAACGGTATTACAGTTTTAGGCAAAAATTCAGCAATTTCCAGAAAACTAGCTGGTCTTAGAATTGCATTAAACTGCACCCTTCTCTTGCCTTCTAAAGGAGTTCCCGTTGTCTGAAACACACAGTATTATCAGGTCATGCGTCTATAGCTACATTGTGTGGCATACGATAAAAATATTACATGAACACCAATTATTCAAAATATTCGTTCATTAAAAGAAAAGAAATACTTACCGGTTCAACCAACAAATAAATTTTGTGAATAGATTCATCAGGTTCATCCACACCAACTACTCCATTTATATATTTTTCATCAGCATATAGAAAATGTGGGAATGATAGTAGAATAGGAGCTCCTAGAAAAATAGTAAAAAAAAAACATTACTGATGTTCTTGTTCGTTTATTAAGTGTTTGAATCTCACTTCGATTTTTTTTTTAAATATAGTTTAAGTAGATTTTTAAATAATTATAAATCAGAATTGTTTTTGGTAAAACTTGCAATGACACTTCAATAAAAACCATATATATATATATATATATATATATATATATATATATATATATATATATATATATATATATATATATATATATATATATATATATATATATATATATATATATATATATATATATATATATATATATATATATATATATACATTGGAAAAAATGAGATTTGAATAATTTTGCTGTATTATACTTGATCAAATTTAAATTCTAATTAATATATTTTTTGCACTATTGTGTAATTTTACACTAAATTAATTTTGACATCACAAACTTATGTTTATAAATTAATGATCAGTGATTCACTTACCGATTATGTAAATAAATCACTATAATATGATCGGTAAGTAAAATGAAAATAAATATGTCATATTTATAGCTCTAATTATTGTTTTATATTCAAAACAATATTGAAACTACAATTTCAACAAGTATTGAAATTTATTGTGGTATTTGTAGAGATAGACTTCTCTCTCCAACACAATGTTCCTTTTAGTACTAGAGTAATAAGGATATATGCAGGACCAATAGAATATTCTGAATTTGTGTTTTAAACAGAATCCTAGGCATATCATTCAGCAACAAATGAAGAGCGCCACCCACGTGCCTTTTAACGACCAAAATAGCAATACTTTTGCTAGAATATTGGCAGAAGCTCTTCGGGCAAAATTAAACATTTTGCAATATTACAAAACAAACTTCCTATTGTATTTCTGTTCACTACTTAATTAGTGACTTTGTTATTATATAAAATATAATATATTATATTATATTTTATATAAAACTCTTAATACCTCAGTTTTCTGAACTATTAATCATAAAAGTACGTGGATAGTTAGATTTCGTATTAAGAATACTTATAATAAACAAACCGTACAAGAGACAAAAAATGCATTATCAAATGATAAGTTACTAAATTAATGATGTTAATACAATACCTGATATAATAATGAAATACAAAACTTTTTTAATTCTTTGAAGTTATGCTAACAGTTACTTCATTTAATTACAAATAATATATAATATGCAATAAATAGTATTGCAGCATTTCAACATTATTTATTTTATATAAACCAGTCCGTGCCCGCACTCTGATTGTAAGCCTAGCTTTTGCAGGACACGACTATCCTATATAATATACTCAGAAACCCAGAAAAGACGTACCATCAACAGATACAAAATATATATTTGTTTAACAGTAAACTATTTAAATTACCAAATTTATGTATATTTGCTGTATTTAAAGAATTATAAAAAATACAAAAATCTACATTTTATTTTAATTGTAATACGGTAGACAAAAATATCACGTTAATATATAGATCGATTTTATTATTTAATGAAGTAATAATAGACCCTAGGGCAGTGGCGGCTCGTGATGAAATAAAACGGGTGTTCTGCACAGGGCCGATCCTAGGGTATTGGCCGCCCGCGTGCAAATTTTAATCGTATCCAAACTACTGGCGCCGTAAGGGCCGTGAAAAAAATTGCGCCGCAGGCGAAAATTTTCAAGGTCACGCGTTTTCCTGATACTTCAGAATTTTTATGTAAAATCCGTTTATACAAAAATATAGACTTTCACAAGAAAAATTTTTAGAATTTAATACCCTTTTGAAGAACATTCATGTTTGCCGTCATATTCTTTGGTTAAGAGAAAAGGCTTGTAAGGTGAATTTTCTACTAGAAGGTCTATAACACTTAAAATATTTTCCGAAAGAGTTTCAGTGTCACATGACTGACTGAGTTTTTGCAGATACATCAGTTGTTTCGTCTGCCATAACTGCCAAAAAAAAGGTTTGTTAATTTCTTTAAGTATTTCTTCATGACATACTTTTAATATACAATATAAAAGATCATTTTGTATTTCTTTAGAGGTTCCTTTAAATACTGAAGCATTTTGTAGATGCTCGCTTAAAGTTACATCAAGCTCAGCAGAAAAATTTATCAAACCACGAGATATCCCGGGTTTTTGAGAGGTTTCAGCTTCGTCATGTCCTCGCAGCGCCAGTTCAAAGGCCCCACAAAACTTTATGCAGTTTATAATTTTTGACGAAACGTATCTTTTTCTTGTCGCATTATCATTATGCTTTTGCACATTTATCCAATAAGCTGAATCTAGCTGCGCTTTAATATTAGTTGTTCCTAATAAAGCTAATTCCATTGTATTATGTAGATGGCTTTTGGAGTTGTCGTACTTTTTTATTTTTCAGTTAAGTGCACCAAATCTGCCACCCCTACCTCCGTCCATGCTTTATCACCGCCAAAAAGTAAACAAGGAAAACAAAATAACGCATTTTTTTTGTTGCACCCACAAATCCAATTGTTCTTCGAATAAAAGTCTCTATTAAATTGACGTTTATATGCTTTTCCGCGGCTAACACCTGCAGTCTCAATAACAATATCGGGCAATTGCCTACCATTGTTTTTTAAATCAATTTTTTCTTCATAAGAGTATTTAAAAAATCGCTTCACATGAACTAAATTATAAACTAAATCCATTGTCACTATCACAGTATATAAATATTAATAATCAGTACAATAAATCACTACACAAATTCACAAAACAGTATTTAAAATCTCAAATTAACACGAAATACGAAATAGGTACGATTTACGCCCGCCTGAGTAGGAAGGAGTAAACATTCACTGATGTTGCCTTAGCTGGAAAAAATACAGCTCACTGACCGTGTAAATTCGCGCATTTACGAGCACCAAGTGTGGATTGTCGCGGGAGTTGAGCGGGAGGACAGGTGTGCCGAGCCATGCTGAGAACTACCTCGTGTGGCCCAGTTCAATGTACCGCGACGCGCTCGCGTAGAGACCCAGATAATTCATCTGGTCTACTACTCAATAGAGGACGGCGGGCAGAATGCGACTTTAACTCAATAATTTTGTTAGCTGTACCAACTAACCAAATTATTTTATTAATAAATTTTAGTAATTATTATGTCGCGAAAATATACAAATATCTAATTTTTTTGGTAGTTCTGCAGCTTTGCAGCACCTATATACCAGCCGCCCCTGCCCTAGGGTATATCATAAGGTATGCATGCTATACAATATAGTATAACAAGAAGCCAATGTTCCTAAATAAAACATATAAGAATAACATCGATAAAATTTCTTGTGTCATATATTAACGGCATACCACCACTTTACTGTCCGGTGTTGTCAAATATTTATATCCAGCAGAACAATTTTGACGGCGATTCTTATACTGTGAATTTTGCGGTGAATAAAGAAATATTACAAGTCACTTTGCTACCCTGCCAATCCTGCCATTATGTGGGTGATTGATCTACAGCATTTGCCATACAGGTGGCTGTACGGTAACACAGCCACAGATAGATGTACAAATATCATTTGTACATTTGTCCAAGACGGTGAGGGATTGGTGGCGATTGAGCCCAGTATTAGGGATGTCATTATGAGCTTGGATTCAAGTCCCAATGAACAGTTTCGCACCTCTCCCTAAACATGCGTGTAATTGTCCTCGTCTATACATGTAACCTTCCCCTCTACAGCCTAAAGCTTTCGGGAAAAGAAGTCAAATGCTGTGTATGCAAACTTTTTTAAGGTCTATTTTACAGATCCATGCACTATAAAAAGTTAGCGACTACTTCCATAAGTGTGTCAGTTATATTAATGTAGAGTATTATTTAATGTTGAAAATTATCAACAATAAACACCAACAGTCCAGTTATAAACAGTAAACTTTAAAATGTGCAAAGTTACTAAAAGCATAGGCCAGATACACTTTATCTATTATAGAAATGGTCATAAAAACGAAATCTGAACAAACATCAGTTTGTTATTCAAACTTTAGCCGAATCTTAGAAATATTAGATATCACAATCGCATATTTTCAACATTTTCCAGTGGATTTTCATTATTTTTAGAAGTTAAGCCACGGTGCAAAATGGGCGTAGGTACATTTGAATGTAAACTATTAGGCATGGAATAGATAAATTTATCTTAATTGAACTATATAATGACTTTATTGCAATTGATTATTAAACCATTTGATCTTTTATTTTTAACACCAATATTAACACCTTAATTGCCATGTATTTAATCATGTATGATTAAAACAGTTCCCAACCATGATCTTCCGGATTGCAAATTTATTATAATTAATCGATTGATGCCATTCAAATGACTATTTTGAATACTGAGAATAAATACGTAAATATTCCGATTGGGAAAAATAATTCTAAGAAATATAAGAAATATTCTACCTAAGAACTGTCATAATACTAACCAACACACGACCTTAAATCAACTACTCCATCCAAAAAGCAGCTAGGTTCACCTTCCGCATCTAAGGTTTGCTTTATACAGAAACAGTCATTTTCAGGAGAAGATGTCGAAGACGAAAGTGTCTTTTTGGTTATTCCAAAACGATATCCAGTAATTCCTTTGTAAACATCCTCCTTTTCATAAAAAATTGTTACAACTCTGAAAATCAGAAGAATATTTTAGTAGTTTCAGCTGATAAATTTGTTTCATTTAATAAATCACAAAGAGGAAACTTCAAGGTGTTCATTTAAAGATAATCAAAGGAGAATGATAACTTAGTTATCGTCAATCACTCATTCTATTACAATGTAACGTGTATTTCAATATTTTTAATGCTACCGCGTAACACCTATTGTTTATTTTTGTATTTTAGCTGAACACTTTCAGACGTAATTATTATTAGTAGATGCACGAAAGCAAGATCGCTAGAAAAAGTCCTATTGTCATTGTTTCACTCCTTTCATTTCCTACATATAACATTTTTAATCATATTTTAGTTTGCGTATCATATTTTAATTTGCATGCAAGTTTAGAATGTCTGTTTTTCTAAGTAGAGAAAGAAGAAATGGAAACTCCTTTCCGTTTCTTTTTTCTCTTTAAACCATTACGAATTCTTAGGTATCCTGATATAACGAATCCAGTTATATCGACAGAGATGGTAGCAGATGATTATTAGATTATACACATAAAGACTAATTGTATAATACTGACTTTACCATGGTCATATACGAGATCTGTTTAAGAAGTAACGGGAATTTTGTAATTTCGTGAGTTGTATTAGTCCAATTCGCGCTATTTTTTCGTTGTTGTGTTGGTAAACATGTCTTAAAAATATGTGTACTCTGTTAACTATATCGGATCTTTAGTCTGTTTTCAGCTGTCAAAAAGGTTACATGTGTTTTGGACAATCAGCGATTATTTATTTACTTAAAAAATGGATCAGAGAATTTGGAATAAAGTACAGCAATATTTTAGAAATATTAAATATTGCTTTTGGCGAGTCTGATTTGAGTAGACGAGAGCCCTGGACGCCTCAGCACATCAACAGCCGATGAAAACGTAGAAAAAGTGAAAGAAATAACTATGAACGATCGCTGAATCACAGTCAGAGGAGTCGCTGATGCTGTTGGCGTATCAATTGATTCATGCTATGAAAATTTTCGGGTGTCTTAGGTATGAAAACATGTGGCAGCAAAAATTTTTCCAAAATTGTTGAATTTCGAGCAAATTGAGCGGCGAATAGAAGTCGCTCAGGAGTCGTTAAATGAAGTTAGCAACGATGCAGAACTACTGAAACGTATCATAACAGGCGATGAAACATGGGTTTACGGATATAACGTCGAAATTAAGGCTCAATCGTCCCAGTGGAGGCATTATGTGCCGCCAAAGCTCTAAAAAAGCTCGACAAGTGTGGTCGAATGTGAAAAGTCACTCTGTTCTTCGATTTTACCGGTATAGTGCACCATGAGTTCTTGCCATAAAGTTAAACGATCAATAAGGAGTACTACCTATAAGTTCAACGCCATTTGCGTGAAGCAATTCGAAAAAAACTCCCGGATTTGTAGCGAAACAATTCATGATTCATCATCAAAACAGTTCATCATTAATCCAATAAGCTGTTGCTTGGTTTGACGTTTAGCAGTGAGTAGACGGCAAAGCTCCTGAGGGGTGATAGGAACAGTGTCCGGGAACTCATGAGGTTATTAATAGGACGCTATCATCTTAACTATCATCTTAGCAAGATTGGGATGAGTGGCAACAAGGAATACAGATGGTGTGGAGACCTATGAATATGTGCTATACTAGTGATCGGCTCTGGCATGGCGTATCGACCTCGCGTTTGGGCTCTTTTTCTTGGACCCAAACGAGCTGAGAATGATCATCCTGAAGGGGATATTGAACTTTGGGAAGAGGGCCAATCCACTCCAACGCTGACTACTTTACGAGGAAATGCAATGGGCGGTAGCCTGAGTATTATACGGCTTTGCGGCCCTTCCCAGAAAACCAAACCTAAACCTATATATCTTCCTAGACACGTAATTGCTACGAAGTACATCAGTAGTAAGTGAATTCTAAATATTTGAACCAACAAATCCGAATCGTTTTGGACCAACGTGTATAGATACGTATCTATGAGCAATGTACATACTGGATGTTTTAAAAACCAATATATTACAACATTAATCTAGTATAGATATGAAGAAATATATTTTGGTTTAATTTTGTCAAGTATTAGCTTTGATCAACATACCTAAATTCATTAAACTGAAAAATCAAGACCACGTATGTTTCAAAGAATGATAGTAAAAGATTGATAAAAACACTGCTGTGAATTTGAACAGGGTGTCTTTGAACAGAGTTCCTTTTTTTTTCAAAACTTCCAAAAATATAGACTGTTCAGGAAACAAAACACAAAACTGCAAATACAAACCATCATGCACAAATCTTTAGTCAAATTAAGATACTGAGTTACCACTTTGCTCGTTAGTTTTATACCATATAATTCTAAGATAACCATAACCCGTGCTCTGTACTTTCCTTTTGCTTGTAGGTCCAGTATATCCCATACAATTTTCTATAATTTATCAGCAAAAAGGTCTGAACGCGGCATAGCAACACCGGCTAAATATGAGGATGCAGTAAATAATTGTAATATTATGCTTGTGTAAAATATATTTTGAACAAAAGCTATTGAGGAGTTCTAAGTAGTTATCAGCAAAATATACATTAATCTGCCACAAACAGACGTACTTTTATTAATTAATTAACTTTTTAAGTTCACAGTTTTCAATAACTAAATATTCATCATGTCAGTATCTAGTTGTTGAAAATGAATGATATAATACTGTATATACTATCTCAAATGTAAAATCAACAAATTGAGCTACTCAATGTAAAACTTTCGTTAATATACACAATTGTATATTATTATGCAAATGCTGAATAACAAATGAAGCTACTCAAGTGAAGTACTTGCATTAAATTACTCGATCTTGGATTTACCATTCAATTATTTATTTAAAGACTTTATTTTCTGTTTTATTAAATTTTGTTACATGACACTTTACAATACGGTATTTCATTTATAAATATGCATAGTGAGTAAGTTTTTATTATTGTATTTCAGGCAATCCTTTCTCCTGAGACAAATCAAACGGCGGTAACAGAACCTCCCGGTCGTTATTATGACCTCCCTAAGATAACATTTATTTGTTTGTTTTAATCTCACTGTTGCTTTATTTTTGCAGAAAATTTTTGTTATTATTGTTATTATTAACCAGCGATTTTTAAGTAGTTACCGTAATTACTTTGTTTTGTTTATGAAATTATAGTTAGTCACGCATGAAAAAATAAGAAAAACCTGCTGGGATTTACCAAACTATTCAAACGATACATGTTCAAACATCGCAAAAATAAAAACCCCCTAAACAAACAAGCTTTTTATTGAACACTTAAAATGTAATCTATGATTTATTTCTCTATGCACTGTCTTTGATACTCTGTGCTCTGGGCATGGAATGTGATATTAACACAATTTGTGGTTATAATTTTGTAAAAATGCCGCCAAGACGTAGTGTTAGAAAACAGAAAACGAAAACAGAAGAACCCACAACAGAAAAAGCTGAAAATGAAGTTGATTTAGAAGAACCGCCTAAAAAAAAATCCAAAGCCTCGAAAAATAACGAGAAAGGAGATGAAGATTCAAACGACGAAACCTGTGATTGGCAAAATGCTTCTTCCATTTACGAATTTACAGCAAAAGATATCAGTGGTAAAGAAATTGTACTTGAAAAGTACAAAAATCATGTCTGCATTATTGTTAATGTTGCCTCGAGATGTGGTCACACAAAAAGCAATTATGAACAGTTTGTTGAATTGTATGACAAATTTGCAGAAGAAAAAGGTTTAAGAATTCTTGCTTTCCCATGTAATCAATTTGGTGGACAAGAACCTGGTGATTCTCAAAAAATATGTGAGTTTATTAAGAAGAAAAACGTTAAATTTGATGTGTTTGAGAAAATTAATGTTAATGGTAAGAATACTCATCCGCTGTGGAAGTACATGAAAGAAAAGATTTCTGGGCCCAAGGGCAATAACATTGATTGGAATTTCACAAAATTTATCATAAATAAAGATGGACAAGTTGTTGAAAGACATAAACCAAGTGTCAAACCATTACAACTACAAGAGTCTCTTGAAAAACTTTGGTAATACATATCAGTTTCTCTTATATATTCTCTGTCCAGTAGATATGTCTTGTAAGTACAAAATACAGTGTGTTATGTTTTTACAGTATACGTCTGCTTTATACTAATAAATGATTATAACTGAAAACAGACCTCTTTCTAGAAGTAAAAGAATTAATACAAGCTGTATCGCGTTTTTTTTTTAATTCATTCCTGTATTTGGTGTTGCATAACCACAAGTATAACTGATATAAAAAATACTTATAAATGTTAACATATTGATTCACAGCTGACAAAATATACTGCTGTATCAAGTTTACATATTAGAACCCTAAGAATACTTTTCAATGTCCCCTGAAAGTTATTCTTAGAGTTACAAGTTAAATAATATTTTGTAAATCCAACTATATCACAAAGAATAGCACATTTAGTTCGAACACAAACAATAATAATGAACTTGTATTACTTCACAAAATCTATCATTGTTGAAAGTTTTATACCTATGTATCTATATATTTAGTGGAATACTTTTTTATTCTTAGTGCTAATAACATTCATTCTAATAGTGCTAATAACATAACTATACATGAAAACTGGACGAAATAAGTTGCAATCGAAGGCAACCTTTTCCATTTCATAATTTCATTTAATTGTAATAAAGCATAAAGTTATAATTATGTCACTTAACAATAAAAGCAAAATTAGGAAACAAATGTAAATAATTATGCGAATTTCAACTAGAAAACAACAGATTTTTACCTTTATTTATTACAACCGTTTTTACCTTTATTTATTAAACAAGAAAAATAATATAGATATTCCATTTAATTAAATGCCAGTTGAATCTGAATAAATAATGCTTTATTAACATGTTTGTCGTAGTTACCTATTTTCTCATAACAGTTAATTAACATCAAAAAAACTATTCGAAAATGTATATAGCCGTGAAATTTATATAAATCCCTGTAATTATTAAATTGCGATATTAAAAAATTATGTTGTAGCATTTATCAATTATCTTGTTGATGTTTAGATTTAGAAGTAATTCGTAAATATTAATAAAAATAGATACTCGATCTCCAAAGTTAATGTATCGATCTGGCAACACTGTCAGCCGCATTACGCAGCAGATAACCCAGCAGCCGGTGATTCAGTGACAACCCTAACCTACATCGATTTTCCTCGTTAACGTTCATTTGTTTAGATTATGTGATAAATGTTAGTACTGAGTTTTAAAACACTTGGGAAGATAGCCTTTGCCTATAGAGCATTAGCAACCGTGTCAGTGAAGATGTCGAACCCAGAGAACTTCAAAGATGCTAAATCTATTTACGAGTTTAGTGCAAAAGATCTGAATGGCGAAGTTGTTTCTTTAGAAAAATATCGTGGTCATGTATGTATCATCGTGAATGTGGCCTCCCAGTGTGGTTATACGAAAAATAATTATGCAGAACTAGTGGACTTGCACAATGAATATGCTGAAACCAAAGGATTAAGAATATTAGCTTTTCCATGCAACCAATTTGCTGGAGAGGAGCCGGGAGACAGCGCTGATATTTGTCAATTTGTTCAAAGTAAAAATGTTAAATTCGACGTTTTTGAAAAAATAAATGTGAATGGTAATGATTCACATCCTCTTTGGAAATATTTGAAGCATAAGCAAGGAGGAACTTTGGGAGATTTTATAAAATGGAATTTCACAAAGTTCATTATTGACAAGAATGGACAGCCTGTTGAAAGACATGGACCCAGTACTAATCCAAAGGATTTGGTAAAATCGTTAGAAAAGTATTGGTAAAGTATCATATATGCTGTCAATACATTTTGTAATAAATAACTATGTATTGTTATTATAATCTTATAATCTTCCCATGCTTGTAATATGTATAACTAATAAATAATCTGCTGCTAATTAAATGTTTCTCTCTTTTTGTATCATTTGGTTAAATACATAAATATGTATTTTTTTTCGGAAAATATATATATAATCTAATACACAAGAATACACTGCTCTAAATTATAATAAGTAATTTAGAGCAGCATAACGAGTATCTAAGTCTTCAGTTACGTTATCTACTATGAAAATACAAATATAAGTAGGTACATATATTGTTGTAAGGGTCCAAGTAAGGTAATGACCTTGTGAGGGTCAAAAGTTAATTGATAATTACGTTAAAAGTCTTCAGTCAAGTTATCTACTATGAAAATATCAATATACCTAGGTACAGGTAGATACAATATACCTATCATTGATGACAATTAAATCTGTAGTGACCTTGTAAAGATCAAAAATTAGAAATTGCATTAAACGGCTTTTACGATACTGTTATTAAATTTATTTATTTTTTACATTTGTATCAAATACTCGTAATTTAATAAATAGTTTCATTGAGTAGAATTGTTAATTTCAATTTACCGTTATAATTCCCGATCAAACTTACTGATCGATGTTCAATTTGTATTACTAAAAAACACCATATTTGATGCAACAGTGTTATATTCTTTTTAATTGTTCCATGGAACATTTCGCTAGATATGATTTTTTATGGTATATGTATTGTATATTAAAAATCTCATTAAGGAAATCTATCTTTAAGTTCTTATATTTGCAAATATTTTTATATTTGCAATTTATATTTAGGTATATTGATAGGTATATTTGCAAATACACCTATCTAAAATTAACATACTTTGTATGTCCCCTCGAGCCTTATACGTAAATTAGAGTAAGGATCTAGAAGAATTTAATGAGTTATAGGTAGGTATATATTTTATTTTGATTGTAGAGATAGTAAAACAATTTTTATGGTATACTTTATTACATGGTCGAGAGTCTTACATGAATGCACATGCAAAGTATGAAAAGTGATATAATTGAATTAACCTTCATTTAATTATTATATTCTAAGTTCACTTAGTTTAAAGTGAAAAAAACAACTTTAACGGACATGACGTGATAACTGAAGTGGTTCATAGATTTGTATAATCTTTGTATTTTAAAACTAGATTTAAATTATAACGATCTTTACTGAACATTCGAAATCATAAGGTTTTGTAATAAAATTTAACTCGTCCAAAATGTGATACATAAAACATAAAAAACATTAAGTACGATATTTTTTTTTCAAAGTAAGGTTGTCGAGAACAGAAAAATCAAATTTATTAAGAAATGGTTTAAATGTCTAAAAACAGTTTAATTACAAAAAATGTAAACCGTTAGTTACAAACATACATAACCTACAACATATGATATTTTTGTATAACTAATATGATATTCTAAATGACATACCTACTCTTTTTACTTTGATTTATGTTAAATGAGAATATTAAATTCAGTTGAAATTATTTTTACGGTGATTCAAATAAACTTAAGTACCTGTATTAAAATTACTTCGAAGAATTAAACTTGCGAAATCAGATTATACCTACTCTACTGTTAGAATCGTATATTTACAATGACCGGACTTGAAGGGCATTATTTTTGTTATATTATAATTAAATATATATACATATATACCATTTTATAAAATTTGTGAAATATTGACCACTGTCACTGTGTTGTACTATATTTCCAATACTACTATAAAGAACAGAAGTATTAATCTATTATTCAAGAAAGTTGATAGAAAAGTTTTTTTGATATGCTTTTAATATCAACATTATGTAGATATTCGAATTTTAAACAAAGAAAATGCTGATTTGTAAAAACACAAATTGAGAATAAGAGAAATTTTGGGGATTTGTAATTCATAGTTGTAATAAAAATAAAAAAAACAACACTGATCGATTGAAAGAAACAACAAAAAATAGGGCTGCTTATATACTCAGATATTTAGATTTAAGAAAGTAGAGATTATCTTCAATATAAATAACCCTCGTAAAGGAGGATATGTATACATTTTGGGTTACTCATCAGCCTCATCACAATATCTGAAAAAAGTTTCAATAATGCAAGGCTCTTTTTCTTATGAATTATTAGATTCTTTTAACAACAAATTAAATAATGTCTCGCGCACATGTTTTAATATAACTCGCAAATCGTTTTCTTCGTTCAAGTCAGGCACAAGAATAATTCTGTTTATAGGAATGTTTATACTTGCTGTGGATTTTTTAAATCACCATGCTTGATTGAGTGTAATTAGTTCTTATATCATGATATATATGTAGGTATGAGGCAAACTCATACCTATTATATTTCATTTTTATTTAGTTGATGAGCGTTTAAATGACCCTATAAAGATTCCAGTGCTTTTATTGAAGGTTTTCTGGAGTAATTAAATTATCCACCAAAAATTAACTTACTCGTAATTACATTTTTGCGACATACTATTAGCTATACAACAAACAAATATTTATAGCATCGTTAACACTAACCCATAAAATTATAAACAAAATTCTTTACAAAATATGCACTAATTACTTTCACAAGGATGCATGCCGGATTGCGAAATGCCTAGCAATTTTTAAAGTAAATAAGTTTACATAAGATGCTGTGGTGTGGGTTGTGTTTGACTTTCATACGGATTTATTTGATTACTTGCTTTTATTACAGAAATACCTAGTTCCCAAAATACGTTAATATAAAAAGTACAGTGAAATTATATTTTAGTATGTGTTGTATCGTAATTAAATGTATTTTATTACTGTATTTATGTTGGAAATGGAGATGACAATTGGGATATAATATGAAGAAAGGATGCCCTAAAGAATAAAAACCGACATGTATAAACATCTTTGACAATATGATATACAAACATGTATCCCATCAATTTTCTAATAGTTCTACGGGGTATTTTTAATGAAACACCTTATATATACACGTAGTGAAAATGCTAGATATTATAAAACCATAATATTTTCGTCGTTCACATTTTTTTTATAGAAACAAATCTTGCAATTACCGTAAACATTGTTGACACATTCTCTATGTGAAAAATCAAACAGTCCTATAGTGAAACTGGTATTTTCGAAAATTATTAACATTAAATAGTTATTAATCAAATAACTATCAATCAATTAGTATAATTTTTATATGCCTAAAATCAATGACAGTAAAAAAATAATTATATATTAGCCTATCAATGTTTAGTGAAAAATATTTACTTGAGTACAAAAACACACACTTCATAGAGCAATATAATAATTAGCCTTCAGTGTCGTAGAAAGGCACATACTCCTGGGCATAGAAGTCAAGTAATTCGTTACAAGACTTAATAGAACAATATTATTTATTTTACTGACTTCATAAAAAAACCCAGTTTATACATTGGCATGGAAAATGCCGACTCTTATACCGACCCAAAAATCAAACTATTATAAAATATTTTTTAAACGAAACATATTTTTACCGTTTACGTAGACCCCTATCTTGACATTTACCTATCGTCACGTACATAGTGTTTATTATTTGTTTTCATATCATATTTTTATCTATATAATATTTGTGACTATGCTTTTATATGTAAAATACATATCCTAAAGTGTAAGACGTAAATATTTGAAATCATGACACTTCACTGTTTAACTATAAAAAATGTAGGTACCTACGCATCTATTTTTACTCAAGGTAAATTTTATGCTGGAATAGTGTTAAAAAATGGCAAATACTTTACAAATTTAAGTTAGCTTAAATTTGTAAGTTAAATCAAAGTTAGCTTCTGTAAAATATTTGATTTTGCTATCATATCAATTTCGAGGTTTACATGGAATTAGAAGTTTTTATTTATTTGTACGAGTGTACTATTAAATTTAAATATGTATTCTTTTTTTTTTTTAATTAAATTACCTACATTCCTAAAAAAAATTATATTGTTCTTGACAAAATGTATAACTTTATTTATTTATTAGACATATAATTTTCCCTACAGACTAAGTTTACATGCTTGTTTCAAAGTTCCAATTCTATCAACAATCTTTCCAATTTCAGTAATTCAAGTTTGTAGATTAAAAATTGTTTTATACGATAATTTACAGACGTAAAATAAGAGATCGATACATTAAAGATAAAAATTATCATGGAATTTACCAATAACATATTATAGACATTTTAAAGAAATAATGGATTATTTTAATATTCACATACCTCAAAACAAATCAAGTTAAGCTAAAAGTTACAGTTATACAGTTAGAGGCTGCCAATGACTTTACAGTTAATGGAAAAAATATTTCAGCAAGAAATATTTTCAACTTTTTTTGCGTCAATAATTTGTTTATATGTATCTGAAAACCAAATAGACAGGACTAATATTGAATAATTTAGGAAAATCCAGGAATTATAGTATTGGGTTTAAAAAGGGATAAATCCAACAATTTGAACATTTTTTTACGTACCAATTGCTATTAAGGATAAGGGGATGTCTTCAGGAACATAAAAAAATAAATTAAGAAATATCATTAAGCACGTATTACCTAGTAGGTAACATTACATAAAAATCATAAAATAATAGTATGAAATTTTCCTGCAACGAAGATTATCTACGAGGAACGTTCAAATAAAAACCGAGAAATTTGTCTTCCTAATTTATTGACCAAAGAAAATTATCAAAAATACGTTATCTTTCTACATAGTCCTCCTTTGTTTATCCATTTTTCCATCGCATTGGGGATTTGTATGTCATCACTGTTGACACGATGTCCTCCTAAAGCCCCTTTTAACGATACAAACATTGGAACATGGTGATAGGACCGAACTATAGGATTATAGTTCGGTCGGTATAGGAGTTTCAACGGTTTCCTGTTTCCTAAAAGATTTCCTCGAATATCCGACATGTTAGGCCATATGAGGCCTAGACATTGTGAAACAAAATGACGTCCCTGACGGGTTGTCATTGTTCCGAAATATTTTCACTTGGGCCAGAGTGGGGGGGTGCAAAAATAAACACCATTAATTTTTTTCTGGTCATGATGGAAATACAGCAAAAAAAACAATTTTTCGAATCTCGAAAAACCTTCGCGAGAACTTTCCCTGCTGGCAACCGCGTTTTTGGCCTTTCTCGGTATTCCGATGAAGGATGATGCTCCTAATGCTGATACTTATCGGAGAAGCAATTTCAGCGATGGTGAGGCGGTGGAAATTTTCAATAAGGCCACGAACCGCTTGAATGTGTTCTTCATTTAAACTCGTCCTGGGTCGGTGGTCGTGGGGTTCATTTTCGACTGTCTCTCGCCTTTTCAAAGAATGTTGTGTGCCAATAAAAGACTCGTGGCTGTGAAAGGGTGTTTTCACCAAGCTGTTCTCGTAATCTTCGCATAATTTCGGCTTGACAAACCCCCTCCCGTGTCAAAAACTTAACGATGTGCAACAGGCGGGTATACATTCCTCTCGCTCATCTTTGCTACCTCCACACTAACGTTCTCAGGGCTACTCCTACAGTTTCCAAGAGCGCTCCTCTGAAATTGTCGTTTATGTTTAAAACCCCGTATTTATTGAAAATTACTATAGTAACTTATAATTCCAACGTATTTTAAAATAGTAACTATTTACAAATAAAGTAATAGAAACATTATTATATTTTCCTATTAATAGGGAAACGCTGTCATCCAAAATTTTTCACAATTTAAAAAATTTTATGAATTTTTGCTATTGACTTTGTCAATATCAAGAAGCGCGGTTCCTTCTAAACTAAGTAAAAATTGATCAGTATATTTAATACATATTTACTTGGTTTTCAAGCATGCACAACCAAAAAGAAAGTTTAATAAAATCTCATAAATATGAAATCTTATAAGCCTGATGTTTTTCCCCAATAAACCGTATTTGAGAAGTTGATAGAACAATTGCGTAATAATCAACTTCTGATCCTTGAAAATTGTTGAAATTAATCAGCTTTATATGATTTTTTATATTCCTAAAAATAGTCAAAACAGTTGACATTGCAATACCAATGAAAGTAAAATAAATAATTTTAAATTAGCCTATCAAACTTATTTGTGTTCAGTGAATATATATGTATTTGGTTATTATGAAAAATATTTTCGTAAGTAGAAAAATATCAACTTGATGTAGCAAGATATTAATAATTAGCAGTGCCTCTCAAAAGCGTATACTCGGGGGCGTAGCTGTCAATTAATTACATAGTTAAAAGGAGTTAGATAAGTTATCAATAATAATTACTTGGAATGAAACGCCGTATATACGCCTGTATGGAAAATTAATCACACGACTGATATCGAAAATATTTTAAACAAAACATACTTTTGTCGTTTATGTAGCTCCTACCTTGGCATGACGCATCGTCTCCGCCATAGTTTGTTTTACTTGTTTTCATGCCGTGTTCTTATCTGATATTCTTATCTGCATTTACACAATATTTGTGCCTATGATTTTGTAAATAAAATATTAGTCTAAAATATATCACGTAAATATTGGAAATTGTGACACTTCACCAAAGTACTTTTTAACCCTTTGGGGCCCAGTGGTCTCGCTACAAAGTCACATATACTCGTATCATATAAATTAATTGTTTTATCGTCCTTGTGGTTTTGAGAGAAATCACCACAACATTAATACGTGTTGTTGGTATCACCATCTATGGAAATAAACGTAAAATTTAGTCGGTTTCGTACATAAATTTAATCAGACCACTTGCAACTTCACATGTGCATGTGCTCTCTTCACCGTTGCAATTTTGTTCCATTGTTTCATCGCGTATTGGTCAATTATGTCAGGTAAGTTTGTAAATAGAGTGTATATGACGGATGTTCGAATAAAACGTAAAAATCAGTCGATAATGTATATAGATCTGTTGCCTAAAGTGTATGGTTACGTGATAATACCACTGGAGCTACAATACTTATAGTTATTTTGAGAATCATTTTAGGACAGCAGTAGACATTGAAGGAATTGGAAGATTTACCCGATGGGGATTTGTACACACTCTTAGATGAAATACTTTCAGACACAGAATCAATTTCATGCAATGAATCAAATTCAGAGGAAGAAAATGCAATGCAAAATCTTTCTTCTAGATGAGTTACCTAAAAGTCCTTTACTATATATTGAAAACATGGAAGTTTTATTTGAAGATGGTACAACATATAACATGATACGTTATACAACAACGCTACAACACTAATTGGGAAAGAGAAGATGACGAACCACTATCTGTAATTAAAAAAAAAATGTGTGCAGAATGTGTTTGCCTGGAAAAGTTGTGCACAACGAACAACCACAACAATTTACTGAAACCTTTGGGGCTAAGATTAGAGATTCTGCTGAATCTCCTGTAGATATATTTTTACATTTATTTCTATTACTACTTTTTCAACATATCGTTTTCCAAACTAATCTGTTTGCTACACAGAAAAATGGAAGAAATGCAAACGCATTCACGTCAACAAATGTGGAAGAATTATAGGCATTCTTCGGCATAAGCCTTATGGTGGGTGTAAGGAAACTTCTCAGTTATAGAGATTACTGGTCTGCAAGACCAGAACTTCGAGATACATTTATTAGTAGTGTTGTGTCTAGAAATAAATTTAGTTGGTTGCTAAATCACGTACATTTCAATGGCAATTCTGTACAACTCTGTCGAGGTGAGCCCAGTTTCGACAAGCTATACAAAATACGTCCAGCCTTAAATATACTGAAACATACATTTTTGTATTGCTACAAGCCAGGTGAAAACCAAGTCCAGTGTAGCAAGCCTACTGATTTCACAGTGAAACCACGTTCTACTGCCCTTTTATCAAATTAAAAATAAAAAATCTCGTTAAATTCTTAATATATGACCAAGATACAGCCGTTTTCAATACTTGGAATTCAAAAAAGAAAAAATAAATAAATGTGTGCCTCAAAGGGTTAAGCTGGAATAATGTCATGAAACAGAACGAAACTTTAACAATTTTTTAGAAAAATATTCCTTATTTCTCTTATTAATTTCGAGCTAGACGTGAAATTACAAGTTTTCATTTCAACACTATTAAATTTAAATGGAATATTAATATTCTTTCTACTTAAAACATTTCTTAAAAGTTGTGGACATTATTTTTGACCACATGTATAATTTATGCTGACACGTGATTTTCCTTTAATATATTTATTTCAAAGTTCAAAATCTACCATTAAAATTTCAGCAATGCAAACATATATCCATATGTGTCTTCATATACACTCGTATATCATCATCGCGTATGTAATCTTTTTAATATTAAATGTTTCCTTAAAATAAAATCCAGATATAAAGATTTGTGCAATTTAAAATGTTTACACTTTACAGTAATACAATAGTTCGATGATAGAAAAAATATGAAAGATATAACGGTGAGCCAATAAACTTACCTATAACGCTAGTTCCTATTAACATTTTTATTACGTCTATTTTTCACCAACTTTTAATAGCAATACATTATTTTAATGAATAATGTATTATTTTAATAATACCCCAAAACAAATTAAGCTAAATTAAAAATTACAGTTATACAGCGACCGCCAAAAGGTTTACACCAACAGAAAAACGTATCAGATTTTTATTTGCGTCAATAATTGTCAATAATAGCGAAAATGAATATCTGAAGACCAAATAAACACCCTAAAATTTATTGAATTATTTAATAGACTAAAAAATATAGTATTAGGTTTGAAATGAGAAAAATACAATAATTCGCACAAATTCTTATATGCCAGTACCCAGTCATGAGATAATCAGTCGCCTTGAGACACATAATCAAATAAATTAAACATTATAATGTAATATATCTCATTAAGTACCTATTAGCACAAAAAGCATTAGAAAATAATATGATCCATGATAGATTTTCATGGACCCAAACTAAATATATTTTTTGTAATTATAACATTTAAAAATTGTAACTATTTGAAGATAACTTAATAGAAAAATAATTATATTTTCTTACTAATAGATGCTGGAGTGGGTTGGAACCTTTGGTGTGAAGATAACGATGACGTAGTTTTCCACAAGACACTATACACTACACTCAATGCGCGTTTCGCCAACAAAGTTGGTATCATCTGGAAATCATTAAAACTCATTAATCGTCTTAGTTTTAATCTTCCCCAGATGATGCCAATTTTGTTGGCGAAATGCGCGTCGCATGTAGTGTTTTAGTGTTTTGTGGAAAACTATGTTAGAGTTACTAATGATGAACACTATTAATAAGAAATTCAAAAAATATAGATACATATCACACAATTTCTAAACAAAAATAATAATTTATATTATTAACAATATTAAGAAACCCATTTTCTTTCTGAACTAACTGAAAAAATTACTAAAAAAAATTTATTTAATACATATTGACTTTCTTTTCAGACACTCAAATAATTATGCCAAAAAGAAATTTTACAAAATTTTAAAAATAATGGCTTGAATTTTTACTTTCAACCAAACATTTTTGCTGTCACTATATACATATTTATTTCCGAATAAAATAAAAATATGTTAAAGGGATCAGGGACAAACGTCACAAATATGAACTATATAAGATATTTATACATGCATTTATTACATCCTTTCCATATGTACCATATAGAAAGGATGTAATTTTCACTTTGGATACGTTCCCCTAAAATATAGGGAATGTTTAATTTTGGAATTAACAATACTCTTGGTCAATGTAAAGAGCGACCGTTTTGAGACCAAGAATCAATCAAGATGGTGGGCTCTAATTCCACCACACCATAATGGAAATATACACTAAATTTCTTGCCGTCTATGCGTTTTTGGTGTTGAAGATTGTAAGATTGTTTACATTTAATGTGTATTATAGCAACTTACAAATAATATTATATATTATATTCTGTTGATTAGATGTGGAATTATTTTATGAAGAGCAAGTCGGCAGTAAACCGTGCGACAAAAAGCAATGTATAGCTTACCTTCTCCCACGCGAATGCAGTAAAAGAATTTTAAAATTCTTTTACTGCATTCGCGTGGGAGAATGTAAGCTATACATTGCTCTTTGTCGCACGCAGGGGCGGCTGGTGTATAGGTGCTGCAGAGTTGCAGAACTGCCAAAAAAATTAGATATTTGTATATTTTCGCGACATAATTACTAAAATTTATTAATAAAATAATTTAGTTAGTTGGTGCAGCTAACCAAATTATTGCGTTAAAGTCACATTCTGCCCGCCGTCCTCTATTGAGTAGTAGACCAGATGAATTATCTGGGTCTCTACGCGAGCGCGTCGCGGTACATTGAACTGGGCCACACGAGGTAGTTCCACAGCACGGCTCGGCACACCCGTCCTCCCCCTCAACTCCAGCGACAATCCACACTTGGGGCTCGTAAATGCGGGAATTTACACGGTCAGTGAGCTGTATTTTTTCCAGCTAAGGCAACATCAGTGAATATTTACTCCTTCCTACTCCTCGAGCGGGAAATCATACCTATTTCGTATTTCGTGTTAATTTGAGATTTTAAATACAGTTTTGTGAATTTGTGTAGTGATTTATTGTACTAATTATTAATATTTATATATTGTGATAGTGACAATGGATTTAGTTTATAATTTAGTTCATGTGAAGCGATTTTTTAAATACTCTTATGAAGAAAAAATTGATTTAAAAAACAATGGTAGGCCATTGCCCGATATTGTTATTGAGACTGCAGGTGTTAGCCGCGGAAAAGCATATAAACGTCAATTTAATAGAGACATTTATTCGATTAACAATTGGATTTGTGGGTGCAACAAAAAAATGCGTTATTTTGTTTTCCTTGTTTACTTTTTGGCGGTGATAAAGCATGGACAGAGGTAGGGGTGACAGATTTGGTGCACTTAACTGAAAAAATAAAAAGGCACAACTCCAAAAGCCATCTACATAATACAATGGAATTAGCTTTATTAGGAACAACTAATATTAAAGCGCAGCTAGATTCAGCTTATTGGATAAATGTGCAAAAGCATAATGATAATGTGACAAAAAAGAGATAGGTACGTTTTGTCAAAAATTATAAACTGCATAAAGTTTTGTGGGGCCTTTGAACTGGCGCTGCGAGGACATGACGAAACTGAAACCTCTCAAAACCCGGGGATATTTCGTGGTTTGATAATTTTTTCTGCTGAGCTTGATGTAACTTTAAGCGAGCATCTACAAAATGCTTCAGTATTTAAAGGAACCTCTAAAGAAATACAAAATGATCTTTTAGACTGTATATTAAAAGTATGTCATGAAGAAATAATTAAAGAAATTAACAAACCTTCATTTTTGGCAGTTATGGCAGACGAAACAACTGATGTATCTGCAAAAAGTTAATGGTAGTTTTAAGATATATTCTCGATGGTGAACCGATTGAACGTTTTTGGACATACCTGAAACCTACAAAATGTGACGCTGAAACTCTTTCGGAAAATATTTTAAGTGTTATAGACCCTTTAGTAGAAAATTCACCTTACAAGCCTTTTCTCTTAACCAAAGAATATGACGGCAAACATGAATGTTCTTCAAAAAGGTATTAAATTCCAAAAAATTTTCTTGTGAAAGTATATCTTTTTGTATAAGCGGATTTTACATAAAAATTCTGAAGTATCAGGTAAACGCGTGACTGAAAATTTTCAAAATTTTCGCCTGCGGCGCAATTTTTTTGCGGCCCCTAGGGCACCAGTAGTTTGGATACGTTTAAAATTTGCACGCGGGCGGCCAATACCCTAGGATCGGCCCTGTGCAGAACACCCGTTTCATTACATCACGAGCCGCCACTGGTCGCACGGTTTATTGCCGACTTGCTCTTCATAAAATAATTCTACTATAATATAAATTTAGTGTTCTTAATAGTGCCTGAGTTTCAACCAGAGGTCGTATCGGAATTATTCACCATTATTGGCCCTTAATTTGTTATTGCCTATCTGACAGGAGAACATATCGAAAATGTCTCATCTCATTACATTCTTTCACGATGGTATATTGTTATTAATTTGTATCGACAACATTTTCAACTTCAGGAATTTAATCATTAAACTACGCATTATGAAAGAATGTTTATTAGTGAATCATTCAGAATATTTATTTTAATAAATATTGTTGACAGTGTAACTGCATGATGAAATGTCACGCCACAATAAGAAATTGTCCACGCTTTTGTAAATTATTTTTAGTAGGTACCTGCTCAAATATTTTGCATAAAAGAAACATCTTTTGTTTCTTTGCTCTTTGCTCACAATATTTTTTACTTTCCCTGTAGTATTTAATGGTACTTCTATTAATTGAGATTTTTGTTATTACATCATATCGTCATTCTACAATAAATTATGTAATTTCGGAGCATTCGTAACTCGAATTCTGAAATTGTAATATTTTTTGTCCAATCTGTCAGCCACGCCACATTATACGGTAATTTGTCCTTGCAGAGTAGGATTGGCCCCCACTGTTATTGGAATATTGTATAATTCAATACATTTGAAATATTAAATTAAATCTACTTTTTTAATGGTTAGAGTTTTATATAATTTGAATGCTCAATATATGAAATTATGTCTAGGATTGTTCGTTATACTTTAACAGATTATACAGGTTTTGTTGTTATCGATAGAAACAATCGTATTGTACACAATTTGCAAATTTTCATAGAGTACTAATTTTAGAACACAATAAATTTATTAGTTCCCAACATATATAAGTGTATAGGGCTTAATTCTATTGTATATTCATTTTACGAAATGCGGGAAGGAAATTTTAGAAGAAGTTGTATTTAGAAACTTCCAAATCTCGATAATGAAAACATGATTCTACCTAGATGTCTTAAATTGTATCACTTTATTCTTGCTTAATTAATATACTCGTAAGTATTTTTAATATGTATCTATCGTTAAATAGTTCAATCTGAACCTTTTAACGCCCAACACCTGAATTAAAAAAAAGCCATTAGTTTTTTCTTTTCATGCATTAAAAGAAACTATAGCATATTTATTTTTTTATATTTTAGTTGTTACTAATCTTATTTTAACCGGGACGAGCAAGTCTCTTCATCATCATCAAGGTTCATTTGTTTTAACATATATATGAAAACGAAAACTGACAATACAAAAACTAACCATTCACGCACTTTTGCTATTACCATTTAAGAAAACGAAGAAATTAACTATCTAGAGTTTTATAGACAATACTTAAATAAGTGAGAGACCTCACTTATTTTTCACCATGCACAATACCAAAGTCACCAATCATGTAGTGGGCAGGAACACAGTAGGAAGTTAGCTCTCACTTACAGCAGTAAGTTAGAAAAATGTCTATTTTTCCAGATTCACTTCCCTATATCAAATATGCATTATGAAGTTCTGCTACGTCTTTGTTTTGACAAACAAAAGCGTTGATATTTTGGGCCTTAAAATATATGGCCGGTAAAGCTCTTGCTGTGTTACTAAAGAATATGTTGAAGATTATGTGCCAAACAAAGTTCAATTTTCAAAACAAATTTTACATGAAAATGGATAAGAAAGATTCTACCAATTCTGCAGGTATCACCAGTAGTCCTAGTACCGAAAAAACATTGTGTTGAAGGATAAGTATATCGCTGCAAACACCACAATACATTTCAATAGATCTTCAAACTGTAATTTGAATATTGTATTTAATAATAATAAAAAATTATAATGTAAAGCTATAAATGTAACATGTTTTTTTTTTCATTTTACTTACCGATCAGGTATCGGTAAGAAAGTCACTTACCAATCAGTAATTTATATATAACTTCCTGATAATTAGTTGAGTAAACGTCAAATTACCTGCTCATCTAAAATTAATGTATTCACGAAAATAATGCCCACTATAATCCTTCGCTAAAATGGTATAAGTGACATCGAAGTCCAATTCCATAGATAAAAATATTTTATTCTCTTTTATTTATAGACAATAAATCCGACTCTGTTAGAGAGCATGACGTTTACGTTTAGGTTTGAACGGTGTTGTTGATGTTTGCACCCGGCTATTGAAGATTATTTTATTTAGTGCGCAAGTTAAAGTCGTATAGATAAATAATCCAATGTTGGTACCCGGCCTCCAGCTGTTTAGTTTATTAACAACTTTGTTTTGTTCGGACGGAAGTTCGCACGGCAACATAAGTACGAGCAGTGACGATATTAAAATTGATGATAACGATAACAAAATAATAATGACAAACCCAGAAAACTACAAAGAAGCGAAGTCTATTTACGACTTCACAGTTAACGATATACAAGGTAATCCAGTTTCATTGGAGAAATATAAGGGCCACGTATGTATAATTGTAAATGTCGCCTCTCAATGTGGACTCACAAAAAGTAACTACGCAGAACTAGTAGAAATCTACGATGAATATGCTGAATCTAAAGGTCTTAGGATTCTTGCTTTTCCTTGTAATCAGTTCGGTGGGCAGGAACCAGGCAGCAATGCAGATATTTGTCAGTTTATGAAAACTAAAAATGTCAAATTTGATATGTTCGAAAAAATCAATGTCAATGGAAATGATTCCCATCCATTGTGGAAATATTTGAAATATAAACAGGGAGGTACTTTGGGAGATTTTATTAAATGGAATTTCACCAAATTCATCATCGATAAAAATGGTCAACCGGTCGAGAGACATGGGCCAAATACTGATCCAAAAGAACTAGTGAAACATTTGGAGAAGTACTGGTAATTGTGAAGACATGAAGGAGAATCAGATCGGTTACCTTATTAAATTCTTAATATATAAAAAATGTATTTTTTATTGTATTTAAATGGTTGCAGATACTTGACTATTTGACATTGTAATTGTGATATTTATTTAAAGAGTTTAACTCAAATTAGGTAATGAATGGAAAGAATATTGATTACACTCCTAATACACGAACAATTCTATTCTGTAAATCACAACACATTAGCTTTTGCGTTGTTGTTTTTCCCGCCTGTTAATTTTTGCAATTATATATATATATATATATATATATATATATATATATATATATATATATATATATATATATATATATATCTATATATATATATATATATATATATATATATATATATATATATAAAATATTACTTTGATTAATTATATCAATACCCCTTTCAATTATTCATACAGATTGAATTTTAGTACCGTTGTATCGTTTTCAGTACATACATTTTGTTATATTACATACTTTTTTGTGGATTACCTGAATTATTTAACTTAAAGTACAAAGTGTGTATTTTAAAATATAAAAATAAATTAGCAACAATATATGACACATATTGGCATTTTTTTGTTTATTGGTATTAAGTATTCAATCACTATCGTTAACCTTAGTGTTGAAGTTTAGTTTGATGTTTCTATATTTTTTTATTGTATGTTGTGATTTTATGCTTTATATTTTTTTCAGACAGAATTGAAATATATAATTGTACATTTTGTGTTATATATACATGTGATTTTTCAATTCACTCAACATATCAGTTAATTTCACTTTAATCTATTAACATGGAATTTACAAAGAAATTACAGCAAATGAGCAGTTAAATTATATATTTCTTATTGTCAAAGTATTCACTGTTCACAGAGTATTAATTCGCGAACTAAAAATGTTACCCGTAGGTGTTTGTAAACTTTTAAACACTTTACAACATGCTATTATTGTTGAACAATATAAATTTTAAATCCTTATCAAAGATAAATTTATTTTAGATAAACTTCACAGCTTGACACAATTATGTAATTTTTATTTTTCAATCTACCCATAGTTATGTACCTATATTAAATAGTTAATTTCCAAGATATATTTCTATATGTGTAGAATTGAGTAATAGGAGCCTAGTCGTGTTAATTACTGATTTCTAATTAATGATAATTATTCTCAACTCCACAAATATAAAATTATTATTTTCTGTAAAAATTAGTCATAAGGTGGAGAATAACAACCAGGTGTTAATGATTTATCTTGATAAGTAAAAGGTAAGTACTATGTTAATGATAAACAAAAATACATTAAACATAATATAAAATAATACTTTCTATATTTCAATATACCTAGTTACAACACAAATTGTAGAGTTCGTGGTGGAGAATCATAAAAAGTAAATTGTGAACAATACAAGATCTGAAGGATCAGCGGGAAGTAATACATCAATAACAGAAAGACATTGACAAAATAATAACAAAAAAGACAGTAAACAAATACCTAACTTGACGTAACTATTTGAAAGAAGCATTCAACTAATATTAATAGGACTGTGACTGAAACGTCCTGAGGAATAAAACAGTTCTGAATGAATGTGTGAATTTCTGTAGTAAAGTTATTGTGATAACTACGGAGTATGATGATAACTTGATAGCTATTAAGACTTATTTATAATTAAACCCACGGCTAATTTTTGCGATCGCGTGCAAGGATGGTTGCCTGCATCTCAGGATTTTTGGTTAATAATTTAATTATACAAGTGCAGAATTAGTGTAACAATAATATTGAAATTGTAATAAGATAATGTTTAAAACTAATATATATTTAGCAAGTCTTACAATTAGTTAAACTGCCACCGGTTTAATTTATGCCGCCTTTTTATTGAAGAAACTGAACAATAACAAAAAAATTGTAATTTAATCACTTGCATCAGTGTTACGTATAGCCAACTGACTCATCATAAAAACGGCTAATAAAAACAATATTGATATTATGATTTACCTGCAAAGATCTGTAGTAAAAATGTCAAGGCTTTTATCAGTCGATATATGTGGTGCATATATGGTGGAGTCTGTTCCTCTAACCTGATTACATGTTTCATTATTGATGGATTCCAAGCGGCCCCAAAATGGTAACATTGTGTTGTCATTCCACCTAATAATGCTTCCTAATTTGGACACATCATCTATACCTCGAGCAGCAGTATAGATGCCATCGGGAGTTGCGTTTTTCTAAAATATAACCAAATTCTGCTAAAAGTTATTTGAAGAGCCTTTTTAAGGCGTGTGATTTATGTTTTTGCTTACATAATTAAAAAATGAGAATTTCAATGAAGTTATCTCAGACGGATCTGCACCATTGTACATTTTTTTAATGTTTCTAATTACGGATGTTTTTTCTAGAACCTTATTCCTCACTATATTACATGCCACTCCAATATCATCACTATTAACAGCAAACTCGAATCCCTCAAAGAGCAATTGTTTAACTTTTATTTTAATAAATAATTTATTATATTCAGGCGGAAAAATTTTCTCCAAACATCCGCCTACCACCATTCTCTCTATAATAGTTGTTATTTGGGACATGCTCTAAAATAAAACAATATTTAAAGATTTTTCAAAGTATTAAAAATATATCATGTTAAATATAGATGATAGCCTATTATATGGCCATCATATTACGCAATTCAAATAAGCATACAATACAAATGTGTTACGAGAATTAGCTTTGTAGTAGTAATGAAACTTATACATACGGATAAGTATTGCTCATGCTACAGAAGGGCAGTTTCCCCAGCTCTCCCTTTCTAAATTTCTACATGTCAGTCTTTTTGAAAACTAAAGTTGGCGTGTTTCAGAAGCTTTAAAAATATCATTTAATAATGCAATTATAAATATTCACAAAAGTTAAACTCTCAATGATAAGATTGAACCTTTAATAATATTCCATAATTGTTGCCACCATTAAGAAGAGTACTTTTAAATTTCTCCAAATTTCTTGCTATATATACATTTTATTATATATAAACGCGCATTAAGTAATGCAATTAAAGTCAAATTGCAATAAAAATGTTCACATGGATATTATGTAAAACAACTAATTGTAGCAAAGTTTCAATATTTGAAAAAGGTACATTAATTATGGTATGTCCATGTCACACTTATCTCAAGATAATTCACAATAACAGCTTCTAATTATTGATCTTTTATAGATATATCTATAAGATACAATATATCTATGCTTTTCCTACTTATAAATGTACGAAAGTGAGTCAAAAATTATCCGCAATGTTGACATAACTCTTCTTACCTTGTTCATACTGACCTCTGTCCTCGTTTATTTTATTGTTATGCTGTTGTGGTCCTGCTATGGAATTTTGATTCTAATTCCTCTACATATTTGTGTTCCTTTTATTGCAGATAGATCATCATGATCATGCTTCATTAGAAGTTTGCACCAAAGAGGAACAACGAGCAGTGATCCGGTTTTTGTGGTCGGAAGGTGTATTAGGGGCCGCAATCCATCAAAGACTTCCGGCACAATACGGGAACAGTGTCTTGCCGCAACGAAGTGTCTACGAATGGATTGAAAAATTCAAAAATGGTCGCACGAGCGTTACGCATGAGGAAGAAGCCGGGCGACCATCTACGGCCACAAATAATGACAACATTGAGTGTGCACATGACATGGTTCCGTTAGACAGACAAGTGACTATTGATGAAGTGGCACATCATTTTCAAATTAGTGATGGTTTTGCCTACGAAATCATCCACAACAGACTTGGGTTTCATAACGTCTGTGCAAGATGAGTCCCAATACAACTCACAGTTTTGCATAAACAAACACGCTTGGATATCTTCCAAAAACATTTGGATCGCTATGGTAACGAAGGTGGCGGCTTCGTAGACAGAATCATCACTGGTGATGAAACCTGGATCCACCATTACGAGCCGGAGAGTAAACGGCAGAGTATGGAATGGAAACATCCACAATCGCCCAGCAAGAAAAAGTTCAAAATCCAACCATCCGCAGGAAAACTGGCCTTACCGTTTATTGGGATTCAAAAGGCCCAGTACTGGAACATCAGGAGAGAGGCACAACAATAAATAGTGCGCGTTACAGTGAGATGCTTACTGACAAGCGAAAACCTGCAATTCGAAGCAAATGCCGAAGACTACTGTCGAAAGGTGTTGCATTATTGCACGACAGTGCCCATCCACATACTGCTGCCCACACTACTGAAACGCTCCGGAAACTCAAGTTTGAAGTAATGGCTCACTCTCCGTATAGTCCTGATCTTACCTCTTCTAACTACCACTTGTTTGGTCCACTCAAAGAGGCATTAAGGGGCCAACGATTTACCTCGGACCAAGAAGTGAAGGACGCCGTGCATGCGTCGCTCGCTGCCGAAAACCTTCTTTTCTGAGACTATTAGAAAGCTTGTGAAACGATGGATCAAGTGCGTTGAAAAGCAAGGGACTATATTGAAAAATGATGTTAAGTTCAGTTTCCCATTTGTATTGCAATAAAAGTTATAACTACATTACGAATAATTTTTGACTCACCCTCGTATAAAGAAAATCAAAATCACAATTTTAAGAGATTTATAACATACGTATATGTGTTTATAAAAACCCAATGTACATCTTACAGAAATTATAAAATATGAAATCAATTATTATATTAATTGATACATATGTATCAGAATGCATGAAATTTTCATTTTCAAAACTCACCAACATGACAGGATTTACTACTGTTACTTCATCTTCTTCCGTCAGATTTCCTGATAGCCTTTCATCGAAATTCATAATTAAATATTGTTTATATGTTACAGTATCTTCCTTCTCATTTGTGCTTAATATTTCCTTCCTTCTTAACTGTCTGCAAACAAAAATATAGCTGAAATGTTGTCTGTCATACTTATATTTAATTTATCCCACGACATTCACTAAAATACAAAACACATGAGCGCTTCTAAATATTTCAATAGGAAAAGAACTTGAATCTAAATATAATGTTCTAAATCTAATGTCTTCATGCTCTTCAGTATAGTTTACTTATATGTTTTAAAAAAATAGTGGCCTACATACATATGTCTTAATGCTAATGGATGAGTTTTGAAGTCATAGATGATGACAAATTAATGTAGACAAATCTATGAGTCAAAACACTAAATGTGCATTTTATTAAACCAGCTTTCCTTATTTTAGTTTTGTAAAATTTTCCAGTATTCCACATATTCAAATAATTTTCCTGAGTAATTTCTGAAACATATGAATATGCGCAGGGTTGAAAAAATACGCTGGTCAATTATTTTCTTTTTTTGCAATGACATATTTGTTATTAGATGAGAAAAATCACATAATATAGAATGATAAGATTGATAACTGAATAAATTTATTTTGTTACACGATTCAAAACTAAGACAATGATTAATTAGGTAATGCCAAAATACCATTAAATGTTGGATATATCTCTGTCACTAATAGCTTAAATAACTGTGGTTAATAGTCATGTATTTCTAATACTAAATGCTTTAGTATCTAAAGATTCAGGCAGAATGGAACATATATTATACATTTACATAAATATATACATATGTACTTATATATTATTTTTTAGAATACATTGTAGATGTTTATTTCTTTCCTATCACGTTCTTGTATTATATAAATTATATTCTTTTCTGATTTCGATATGTGTTCTGTTTCTAATATTGTTTTTTAATTTTTAAATGTAACTTGTACAGCGAGCCACACCTAATTATCACAAGACAAACATCATCATCTAATATTGGGCGATGTTTAAGGACATCCGTTTTATTTATAATATTTCTATAATATATATAACTCAATATAGATTATAGTCGTCTTTAAAGAGATATGTCTTGCGTGACCAAGTCCAAAAATATTTATAAAATCAATTTAGATTAATTAAAATCAACAATTTATGGTTACTTATCCACATTTGTATTTAATCGGGGGTTTTATGATTTAAAACATAATCGACTAAATATTTCTTTGCAGTTTAACTAAACTTTCCTTTTTTCATATATTCGATATTTTCATTTAGATTTATATAATATGTATAATTCAATCTATTAATTTGTTACTCTCTATTGTATGATTAGGTATATCCATAAACACTACGATCAAGAAAGAATATAATGAAACCCTTTTTATACGTGACCTTGAAATAAAGGCAATATTTAAATAATTTTTCAGTTAACCATGCTCTTAGTCTTAATTTGGGCCATATATTGACCAAAACTATAATTAAAATAAAAAATGTATTCCTTTTTGGCCACACGTCTAAATACGTTGTTTTTGATGGGACATATTCATTGTATTATAGAACATTAATCATGGAATAATCCTCATGGATAATATCATATGCAATAGGGGTTCTTTTATACAGATTTATTTAAAAAATTATTCTTAAAGTGTAATAACGTACTATAGATTGTAAGAGGTTTACTGTTAAGTTCTACTGTGTGAAAAAATTCTGAATTTTTTTGGTCCACAAAGAGATTGCAAAAGAAGTTGTTTCCAAAAGGACACTTGAGCCCACAAGACAAGACAAGAAATAAAGCTATTAAAGAACTATAGTAATTACTCACCAATGAGAAAAACCGAGATATTCAACAATATTTAGAAGGATTAATTCCTATATATTATACAAACTATTCGCTATAGAAAGCTACAGCGAAAATTAATAAAGCAAAACATACAATTCTATCAATTAGAAAGCTAGACAGAACGTAGGCTAGAACAGATAAAGAAAATCTGAAACACAACGAATGCAACCATTTCCGTCAGAGAACACAGAGGAATAATACATTACATCATTCATCATAATGGCTCTACAACATTCTAAGACCTGTCCCCTCTCAAATTTTCACTGCTGATCTGTCTACCACTTTAGGAACACTCGCAGTTATATTTACAGACGACACATCAGTTATAGCAGCAAGTAAGGTATCCAGATGCGCATCCGATAAACTTTAAGAAGCTCTTGACAATATCCAGATATAATTCAAAAAACGGCAAATAAGAGTGAACGAATCTAAATCACAGCACATAACGTTTACCTTCAGAAGAGAATACTACCCAAGTGTTAGTCTTAATGGACATCGACTTCTTCAAACAATCCATCAAATATCTTGGTATGCATCTCGACAAAAGACTAAACTGAAGGCACCATATCTTTATGAAAAGAAAGTAGCTAAATTTAAAACTGACAAAGACTTACTAGTTAATCAAAAGAAAATCTAACTTATCCTTGGTTAATAAACTAATTATTTAACAAGGTGATCCTCAAACCCGTGTGAACTTACAATGTACAGCTGTGGAGTGTCGCAAGTCTATCTAATATAGAAATTCTACAAAAATTCCAGTTGAAAACATTACGAATTATTACTGATGCCCTCTGGTTTGTACAGTGAATTATGCGATATGTTACGGTTTGGTACGTTACTTTTAGAACGTTCTTTAGTCTTTCATTTTTAGTAGAAGAATGGTGAGATTAATTTTTATATTTTAGACTCATAAGGAAAACTTCAGAGCTTCAACAGCGGTTGTATCCGGATTAATAAAAGTTCCCTTGTAATTAGCCATATTTGATAGAAAATATATTATCTATTATTTAAAAAAAATTACATACAAACTTCATAATTACATTAGGTAGATAATTCCTTCTAATGGCGGTCAACCTTATTCACAACATATATTCTCTATTGGGTTGCTTTAAACATCCCCTAGTGCGAGAATATCAGTGTTATATACTGAATCCAGTGATTTATACTGGATTCAGTATACTGGTCCATGCACTTGTGATCGATCTTTTAACAAAATTTATTAACGTCAATATTAGGTATTGTAAATATAACAGCATTTTTCTATCACAACTTCATGTCACGTTTGATAAGAATTTTATTGCAATTTAAACATATTTTTTACAGGTAAAGGTCGTGTGGTATCTACTATGTGTTAATTATCAGGTAACTGTTTTGTAAAGTATATCTGTATTATTTGGTAGTTTGGTATAATTATCATCTGATATTTATATATACACAAATATAAACTACCAACTATTCCAAATAAGGTAGCAGTGAGAGCCATTTAGTCCTCTTTTAATATGTACTTGTTATTCAACTTTTTTCCATATATATCCTCTAATCAATAAGTTGGTTATAGAACAGTAGCTTTCAGGGCAGTTAGAAGCATTACCTTCTTTCATATTTTCAGTCATGTAGATAACTCCTGTATTCCAAATAATATTAAGTACATGTTAAAGAATCTTTCAAGATTAATGATCATAGACTAATTAAGTCTATACTAAATTATTCAACTACAAGGAATGTTTTTGATCTAGATTTCACAAACCCAAAAGATGGTCTTTTAGATTTATGGAATGGAGATGTAACACATTTTTTTTTCTAAAACATTAAGATTTGTCTTTAAGATTCCATTAACCTTGTTAATAAGGAATGTAATGTAATGGTCCACTGGATTCTCTTACTTTTTTCCTTGTTATTATTTTTATATCTTACAGAGTTAACAGTGACTTAAGGTGAATTATAATGAAACTTCGTAAATCAACTAAACTCAGAATAAAACATATATTTTTGGGTATCTAAGTATAATAGTAACATATTTATTGAGAGTCTAATTATTTTATCTCGAACTATATGCGATAATATTTGGATACAAATAAAAAAACCATAATAATAATTATCTCATTAATAAATATACAATATTTTAAACAAAGTGAATCATAATGAATTTCAAAACTAGAATTGTATGGCTTCAGTAGTAGTTTGCTTCACTTAGTAAAATCGTATTTATCCATAAACATATATTATTTGTGTCATTTAATGGCTTTAAATATACATGGCTTCATATAATGGCTTTAAATATCTTCTTAACGTCCTATGGAATACCTCAAGGCTCAAATTTGTAATTATTATTCTTTATATTATTTACTAACGATTTGTCTCTAATGTCGTATCATCTGATTTTTGCCGATGACTTAAAATTATTTTTAAATATATCCTAGACGATTACTTCAGGTTACAAAAACTCATGAATCATGTTGTGTCATGGTGTTCGGAGAATAAACTATTAATAAACATATATAAATGTAAAGTTTCCTCATATGCCATAAACAACCCCTAATATATTATTCACTCGGTTGTACAGTGTTAACACGGTCTGAAAATATTAAGGATCTTGGTGTTTACTTTGATCATGAACTATCGTTTTCTGGATGTATCAACCATGTGCATCTTAATACATATAAAACCATTGGTTTCGTGATTAGACACAGCATCGTGTAAATAATACAATATATTGATATAAAATCATTATTTCACAGATCTCAAAACGTTAAATAAACATGAATAATATTTTGGTATTATAGACAAATAATTCTACTTAAACTCTCTACTGCATTTTATGTTACTAATGAGCCTCATTATTATAACCTGAATTAAAAGTATCATTGATGTCAAACATATCTTTATTTTGTTATAAAGATTCTTTTTTATTTTCCTTATTTCGAAATAAATCCGTTGGTATTAATGCCCCTAAATTATAAATGTATTCTTTTTGAAATGTGCATGAAAAAATATAAAAATGGCCCGAGGTTTCAATAAAAAATAAGTTGAGATCATTTGTCAGCACACCCCCCCCCTCATTCTTCAAAAGGGGCTCATTATCTCTCGTACGTATATTTTAAAAACAGCAACAATTAAAATAAAGGCAATGACAATGGTTTAAATAAATGACACGTGAATTACTACGTTTTCAATGATTATCTACTAGTCGAAGTATTACTGACTCATATCACCTTGAAATATTTTTATTAACCAGAATCTTTAATGAAGGTAATCCCTTATTCCTTTAATTTCGATAAGAACTGCATAATATTAGTATGACTTACTAGCCACTTATACGTATCGTACCTAGCGTTTTATATTGTGTACATAAGAAACTATTATATTTTTATATTACATAGGCATCGAGAAAGAATGTAATGACTATAATGAAATACTTCCAATACATTTTCCTATACCATAGGAAATAATGAATTAATTTTAGTGTTATTTATACCTACTATTGACCTCAAAATCGCCATGCCTTCTATTACTGCTTCTCTATTCCAGTATTATTTAGATTTAAAGAGAATGTATATGTTACACATAAAGCCAGAATAAGGGGTAGACCTAGATTTAACCGGTTAATGTGTGGATTATCTCAGCTTTGAGGTTAGAGCCCGAAAAGTCTCCAACACTTCTAGCTTTAACCGGTTACAACTAGGTCTAACTATTGCCACCCGGTTAATGAGCAAAGTTTCGTTTTGTATGTTGTTAGTACAGTGATGTATTTATTAGGTGATAAATAAATGAAAATAAATACTGAGTGAAGACATTTATTTATTTATAAAAATACTAATTTTAACGCGCAAAAGTATAATAATCAAACAAATAAAAATGTAAAAAACTATAACTCAAATATTATCATCACTACAAAGTTTTGTCTATAAAGAACAGACGATTTATTCTATTTATTGTTACAAGATAAACTTGAGTAGCATTTGGAGTTACATAAAATACCTCCACAGTTTTGCAAACCACGAAACTAGAATGATCAACTCTACGGACTTTAACCAAGAGCCATTGATTTGACCCAGTTTTAGCCAGTTAAAGCTGGAAGTGTTGGAGATTTTTCGGGCTTTAACCGCAAAGCTCAGATAATTCGCACGGTAGGGTAGGTTTAATCGGTTAAGATTAAACCTACCCTACTAGATCTAGATCCTTCATTCTGGCTTTATCCATATATAGTTTATTTTATCGCTATTTGCCAAATAAAAAATCTCAAAACATACCGTGGCTTGTTTTTATAGCTAGCTCAGGTACACTATTCCGTTTATCGACAAGATAAGAGAGTTCTTTATTTGGCAAATAACGATGAAATGAATAGTACTAGTATATCGAAAGTGAACATTTGGCTTTAATTTACAGCTTATAATGACTTTAAAACTATTTTTTTTTTGACAAAATAATAACGAATATAAAGCTAATAAGTAGTTCTTCGTAAATAATGTTATATAATAACACCTAATTGAGTTTAAAAGTCATTGCCTTTTCAGGACATAAACTTTAAGTGATCAATTAAATAGCTCTTAGATATTTTGACGCATGTCTTTAAAACTCCATTAATACGATGAAGGGATAGGTAAAACAAATGAACATAACAATGTTGCTGACAATAGGTAACGTAAATGTAAATCTTTTAGGTAGGTATATTAATATTACTTACATGTAATGGTACGGACCGATTTCTTGCAAAATAGGCCGGACTCCATTCAGAATAGCATCGGGATTTGTAACATTAAATAACCATACTTTAAAATCAAGGCCGAATGGTAGTTCTTCAAATCGGTCCCATTGAATTGTTCCTTTTTGTAACTGGACTGACTAAAACACTTCCTATTGTTACTTGTTATTGTATAATCTATTTTCAACATAACAATAATAATTTCCATTGTATTGAGAGGGAGAAAAATAATACTTGGATGTATTAAATAAACAATTAATTTCGATGTAAGGTAATCAGTATTGTTTACTCCGAAATTTAATATCTACAAAACAATTATAAGTCATAAAATACATGTTCTTGGATTGAATTTGATCTAAACCTCTCAATCGATACAACGGTTTTTGGCAATTAATCATAGATATAAAAATTAACATGACACAACATAAATAGTTTTGTGTTAAAAGGGCCATTATAGTTTTATTTAAATAACTTCAATTAAATATATAATTGATTTAATTATATTGATTGACATAATTTTTGATTTTATATTAGAGATTTTTTTATAGAAATGCTTGGACATGCTAATTTTTAAATCCTGCATCTTTTTATATTGTCAAATTCTCCTTATTAAACTTATTTAAGCTACCTGAAATTACGAGATTGTAGAAAGACTTAATGTGAACGTTATTGTTAATATATTTATATTATTTTAATATATTTATATTATTTTAATATACGTTGAATTAAAATATTTTTATTCCAAAAAACATTTTCATTTATTTGTTAGCAATAATAGTCTGTAGTAAAACTCTTGCCCAACTTTCTCTTATTTTAAGAGAAGTTCCATTCCTCAATTTTGTTTATACTTTTTTCCCTAAGACCATCAATGTTATCTGAATTTCTTAATGGTAATTTTTGTTTATGATAAGTTGGTACGTTTGCCAGTTGTTAAGAGATTTATACCAAAATTGTTATATTGCGTACGATTTTTCTTTATTAAATTTATTGCAATATTACAAAACATAAATTTTATTCTTATTTATCAGAACATATTTGATTATATATTCGTTTTCAGAAAAAACTATTGCAATATGTAAACACTTATTTTTTGTTACCGCAAAAATATTAAATTACTAAATCAATGATGACTACAGAAATCGGTTTTATTTTAATTTTCCAAAAAATAATTATGTGCCACTTAAAAAAAACTCAAATAATATACAGAGTGTGAATGTAAACCCAGAAGATGATAAGATATGTGTGAAATATTTAATGTGCAATAAAACTCAAGTTCTTAGTAATAATATCACATCATCTGTCAATTGTAACAACATTAAGTATATTATTATAACTCCCAATATAATATAATAAATGTATTAATTTTTCTGGATTGTTATGTTGGAATAATCGGAAATAAATTAATATAAATCAGCTACACTAATTATATTTATTTTTTAGTTGGTTCAACTAGATTTAATCAAATATAGTTATTATTTTTGTATGCTATTGAACTGAAAAATATACTTTGTCGCATGAGAAATAGAAAGTATAACGTCACTTTCTTTTCCGTATCCATACATTACTTTTTTATTTAGGAAAATAAATATGTGATAATAAATCTTAAAGAACAGGAAACTATTTTTAAAAAGTTTTCAAAAACATAGCACAATTGTATTGAGCTATGGTAGTTTTGATTGTAAAATAGTTAATAATTAAAGTATAAAACTGAATGTGAAATAAACAATCTCACTTATGCATAAGACAGAAAGTGACAAAGGAAGTATCTTCCATTCGAACTCATTATTAATTAAGCAATAATTTATCTAAACCCTTAATTTTAGTTTTAGATCGTTACCTTATTTGTGCTTTCAACAATACGGAAAATAGCTTATCGTGAAAATTAGTTTCATCTGCTATAGCACAAATTTTTATTTAAAACGAATTAAGCGCATTGCGGTTCTACCAACATGACTTCCCTGCAGATAACATGAAGGACATTTGAGTCATATTGTGGGAAAAATTTGGTAATACCGTAAATAATAATCCTACCCAATATTTATTTATGCAATGCAGTAAATGCACTTAACCTTAAATGTCGAGAACCTATCAATATGTCCAGAACCTATCAATATTCTCGAAAAATATTATATTAAATTAGGTATATCTCTACGTTTTCGCCACACTACATGTCAATACCCTTAGAAAAGTTAGAAGAAGAGATAGGCAAATATATCAAAAAAGCATAGATAATAGCGTAATAGAGTAGCGTAATAGAGCATAATATGAATTTTCATTAAAACGCACATTTATAATAACAATAACTAAGCTTTGTGCCAATTTAAAATAAAATTAAAAAGATTTATGCAGGTAACTTTTTTATATATATTTTTAACCCACATCGGCATTGACTTCAATTGTCCTTAACCGAATTATTTTATTTTTCTTCGAGAAGATTCCTCTTATGTAAGAAAAAGATTTCTAACATAAACAATAGTAAATTTCACAGCAACACAACAATCATCAAATCAAACAAATCATTGAATCAAACAAAATTCATTAACAATTAAATTATACAAGAATCCACAGTAATATCCACACCTTCCCGTATTATATATTGCGTAATACTATATTTTTTGGAAAAGATTAATCTTCCTCAAATAGCTTAACGTTTTTCTAAATCCTGCGATGATTGATTAACAGATGAAGATGGTCAAGAATTATTAGTACTCTGCGGTAATTTGTCATATTTCGGACATTATGTAATATGTTAGTATTTTACTGTTAGCATATCATTGCATTCTCTACACATAAATGGTCTGTTATCGGCTGATAAATAAATACTTGTTAAATTAGTATACTCTAAAACTAAGCTTTTTTTCCATTTGCTAACTCTAGACTTGGTTTATTTTACCATAATTACGAGTTCATTTTTACCCACATTACTTAGTATGCTTTCATATCATCTTTACGGATCGGAATGCTATCACGGACATTGAACTAATTCTAAGTTTGATGAATATCACCGTGGCGTAAGGTCCAAACAAACACAGAATGTAAGTATGGATTATACTATATGTTGACTTGTAAATACATTGGAAAACTTTTGTAAAGCGCTTAATGATAATGAGATTAATGAGTCTATACAGGCGATAGTGTAACTCATTTATTACCTTATATTACCTTAGGCTTGCCATATTGCATATAGTTCTGGAGTATAAATTATGACTATTTTTGGTAGCATCTAAGTATATGTGTCCATATGAAAAGTCACATCCAACTGTCTTATCTAGTTTGGAATTATTCGTATATGTATATCATATAATATCCATTGAATGCAGCAATTGTAACACAGAAATCTGCGTTACTAGTTACTAACAATAGTTCTTGGTTATTACTTGTCGCTTTTTTTGTGCGGTGCATCTTCTATCGTTGTTTTAAGTGATAGTGGATCCACGGTGGTATTTCACAATATCTGATGTTTAGACATGTGTAAATTTTTCGTTAAGCGAATTCGTGTTTTTATGAAATCTTATGCCTATCGGGCGTGATATGGTATACATATCGCTATGAGATACGTCTTTTCCGAACATTAATAAGTAATTTGGGTGGTATGGCTGAGGCCAAATTATTACAGCATGAGAAATAAAAAGTTGATGATGATCATATTTTAAAGGAGTTATACCAGCTTCGCAGTACAGAGAGGCACAGCCTACACAGGTATGAAAAGCGCC
The DNA here is from genome assembly GCA_037954035.1 of Rosalia funebris. Classification (NCBI taxonomy): domain Eukaryota; kingdom Metazoa; phylum Arthropoda; class Insecta; order Coleoptera; family Cerambycidae; genus Rosalia; species Rosalia funebris. Next base: position 3,849,665 of record JAZFAV010000001.1, read on the forward strand.
TAAAATTAACCTTCGTCCGATACTGTGAATATTATCTAATATTTGGAAACATGATTCTATGGAAAGTGAGTACGCTACACAAGCATAGTCGATTGTCGGTAATATTAAAGTGTTGTATAATCGAAGCAACATCTCTCTACTTCCTCCCCGTCGAAGATGCACTAGATATTTGACATAGCATTAAGATCTTTCTTACATCTGTTAGCAATTTTTTGAATGTATGTTCTCCAATATACATATAATAGATTTTTTCTCAAATTCGACTCCTGAAAATTTGTAGTTTTACGTCCCATACTATAATGTGAACTGCGGACGGTTGTGAGATCGTCGTAATTGAAGAAGTGCATGAAGTATATTTTCAATGGAGAAAAGCTAAATCTATTTCCACTTGTAGGGTTATATAACGTACTTATAGCTATTTAAAGTTTGCATCTAATGTCTTCTGTACTCCGTGCAAAGTAGTATAGGGTCTTTCAATAGGGATGCTCGAAATTTGTGAGGTTATAACGGCAATGTTGTTAAAGCAACATCTATCAAATTTATTGTGAATTGTTCAGTATGGTAAATCGCCATTATAGGTTATAGCGTTCAACAACGTGTACAAATCATCAAATTTTATTTTCAAAATCAATGCTCCGCTCGAGAACCGCTCCGCGCATTCCGTGATTTTTATCCTCGCCACAACCGTCCCGCCGAGTCGACTATTCGATGTTTGGTGGCTAAATTCGAGTCAACCGGTTTGATAAATAATCATCCAACACCCGTACATCACTGAAAAGCAAGGTTCGCTGAAAAATCGCTGCTGTGCGAGAGTGTGCTGTGGAAATCTCCAGGCAGTCAATTTTTCGTCATTCACAAGAACTTGACCTTTCTACGACTTCAACTTGGCGAATTTTGTGTTGGGTCTGCACCCGTATAAAATCCAACTGACCTAGGAGCTTAAAGTAAATAAATGACCATAGACAACGTCGTGTGTTGGCTGATTGGGCTATGGAGCAGTTGGAAGTTGACCAAAATTTCGCCAAAAAAATTATATTTAGCGACGAGGCCCATTTTTGGATGAACGGATATGTGAACACGCACAATTGTCAGATTTAAGACGTTACCAATCCACACGAGATACACCAGAACTAGACGCATCCCAAGAAATTCACTGTTTTGTGCGGATTTTGGTCTGGTGGAATCATCGGTCCGTACTTCTTCCAAAACTAAACTGGCATTACCATAACCGTCAACGGCGAGCGCTACAGATCGATGATAAGCAACTTTATTGTGGCCCAAACTAGATGTATGAACACCAACGACATGTGGTTCCGACAGGATGGCTCTCCGTGCCACACAGCGCATGCTACGATGGACATTCTGCACGACCGATTTGAGAGCATGATTATCTCGCGTAGCAGCGACGTGACCTGGTCATTGAGATCGTGCGATTTAATGCCTTTAGACTTCTTCCTTTGGTGCTATCTTAAATCGCAGGTCTATGCGAATAAACCGCAAACAATTGATGCCCCCAAAGTCAACGCCAATTATGAACGCCATCCAGCAAATTCAACCAGATTTATGCGACAAGTCATCGAAAATTGGACCTCCTGAATACGTATTACCAAGCAAAGCCGCGGCGGATATTTTAACGATTATTCATCGGACATTATATTCTGTACCCTCTGCCATAAAATATTTTTTCAAATAAAAAAGGATTGAGTGGATATCTCACACACAACTTGTTTTATTTACGTTTAAAAATCGAGCGTCCTTATTGATAGACCATTTAAATTACCAGGTTATCGACGTATACTAATTTTTTTATAGAGGGATCATTAGATCATTGATCACCAATATCATAAATAGATCATTGATGACTATGGAAAACAATATCAGCCTCAGCGTTGAGCCCTGAGGTACATCATCAAATATACAGGGTTCAAAAAGAATCTCACCTAACCGAAGTCTGAACCTTTTAAATAATATTATTATAATAGTTGGTACTAATTAATTGTGGGTGTTTAATAAAATTAAACGTGTTTTGCTATGTGTTAATTCACTAATCAACAAAAAATAAATGCAACTTCTTCTTTTCACCACTTTATCCGCAACTTCATATTTTCAAATCGTTATCTAATACTATATTACGGTCTTATTTAATTAATTTTTCTTAATATAAAATATAAACAAATCTCCAAAGCAGTTTCAATTAGGCATAATTTTGCGAAAGTAACATAAATTTGTTTAAGCCACACTATATTTAATTTAATTTATTTATATAATAACATTTTGAGATTTATTAAATAAATCCTAAAGTATAAATGTATATTAAATATCCTATCTTACTTAAAACAACAATTTTGTATTATAATCACAATCATGATATAAACTTTATAATCATATCAACAAAATAGTACAAGATATAAGTAATTTTTATAGATAATAAATAATACCATTTTTATTCGCTTAATGTATCATATATCATACCGATATCAAAAATTATATTGGTGATTGGTGTCATGAAATGGGTAACATCCGTCTTATCTTATATTATCCTTTTTAAATAATAACTTTTGGTAATCTAATGGCCAAATTGGGACTTATTAAAGCTCAGTGTCGTCTTGACATTATCAATACCATCAATAACCTCCTCCTGCTATTATCAATTTGCACCCCTTCGAGTGTTATGGCTGTACATTCTTCGACAATTATATTTTCCAGTTTTTTTAATTACCCAAGAGCTCTACCAATCCTATTCTTTACATAAATGAAACACAAAATAGTCCATAATGGTCAAGCAAAAAGAACTCGGAAAGAACCAACTCGTGTTGGTATTAAACGTATCAGCCGCTCATCAAGAAACTCCCGGAGATAAGATAATAATGTGTACAGTAACATCTTTTAACAAAGTCAGCCAAACTGTTTGTTTCTATACCGCTTATATATTGTAAATTTTGGGAAAAAAATGGGCCCAATTCTTCTGCGAGATTCAGCACAAATATATGCGGATTATCAATACTCCATATTCACATATTTTGAGAATTGGCGTACCCCGAAAAATGAAAACATGCTTTTTCAAAAGAAAAATTTAAGCTTAACTGATTTTCATTTTGTTAATCATTTTCGATCATTATTCATGATTTTCATTTCATGGTATTAACAAAACAATTGCAGTACTTTAGACGTGAGAAATGGTCTGTCGGCAAAAGGGTTTGATATGATCGCATCTTATATGGATGCACGTCTTATTCAAAGTTCTTCGTTACAATTGTTCGGCATGTTCCACAAGAAAGTCCAATTTTGTGAAACAGGTGTTTCGAAGGTTATATATGTAGGTTCTTGTTCCACAGAATAGTTATTTATGCTATGGAGATCATAAGGACATATAATAATTATAGAATTATTATATGTCCTTATATGATGAGACTGTGTTTACTCGTTACAAGGATCGGTGTACAAGTGAAGGTATGAGGAATATAACATATAAAGAAAAAGTTTTACTGGTGTACTTTGATGTGTATCTAAAAAAAAAAAATCGTATTTTCTGTGAACTCATGGAATTTTATTAATGTTAAAAGCGTTTTGCCAATTAAAAATAAAACGTTTTATTTTTAATTGGCAATTTTTTTAAACAAAAAGCAGATGAGTACAGATGAGATGATTTTATAAAAAATTTAAATTTTTTACTCAAGACATCACAAAGCTTTTAACAAGCCGAAGATAAAATATTTTTAGTTACGAAAGTAGCTACGATTATTGGATTAAGCGAAGTCTATAGAAGGCAGGATTTGGCAGATTTATTAATAGAAAATGTATTAATAATAAAATACATCTGGGAGTATTTCAAGAGTTGATACGGTAGAACTTATAGAAAATACGCTGCGATCATCAAAGTTCTGTTACTTTCTTTATAAAGAAATAATAAATGTACCAAACAACGAGTCGGAGTTTATATATTAACTAAAGTGCCAAAGACAATAGCTTGTTTTTTGAATTCAATATACTTAGAAGAATATACCAGTCATTGTTTCTGAGATTGATCTGCTTCATTTTTGGCAGGTTCTGGTACTATGTTATCCACAGCGAAATGGTACAGAGGATGGTAAAGTAATACTGTTACTTAGGAGCTGTATAAAAATTTCATTGAACAAAAGAAAACATATTATCGGTAGTTCTTGGAGATTGGTTACATATATTCAAATACAAAAATGAATCAACTCGTTTAAAATCAGCATCTACCATTAATTTAACAAACTGAGATAACTGCGTTTTTAATATTATTGTTTAAGTTTAATTTGAATCAAATTTCCACAGTTAATATGTATTTTTTCTCAATTCCAATTTCATGATAGTACTAGTTTCATTATAGTATACTTAGTACTATAATAAATAACCTTATGATGTTAAAATACAATATTATAATGTATTTATTATGATATGCTAGCAGATAAACAACCTTAACAACTTCTATAAGAGCAGTTGGTATTAGTAGCACCTATTTTGAGTTATAAAGCCACTTTTGTTAAACATACCGACACAATTTTTAAGGCATGCAAAAAAGTCCTTTGGTGTTACTATCAAGTCTAAGAAATGCTCTCTAAAATTGCCAAAGCAATGACCAAAATGCTTATATTCTCAAATTTCATTAACCAACACATCAGTTCGAAAATAAACCAACTCTGACAATAAAAAATAGATTAGTATATCTCATATCTGGTATAAGGTTAGTCGATATAATTGGCAGTTAACAGTATTAAATAATAATGAGTTCCATTATCTGCAATTGCTGTTCACACGAACCCCTGAATTATTCTCCAGTATTAAATAATTCAGACTATTGATTCTTATAGCCTTGTTTATTATTTAGAAAATATTGACGGTGAAGTACAACGTAAAGGAACACATTCAATATTTTAACAATATAATGAAAATCTCTGAATTCTAATAATTTTCTCTAAAAACCTTTTTCCATTAATAATACGAAAATTGTGAATAATTAAAGTGTTGCCTATCTTTTCTATATCTTTTTGAAAGTTATGGAAAAAACTTTTAATTTTCTACTTCTATTTAAGTGTTAGTAAAGGAAAATTTCCACGTTGATTAAATATTGTAAATAATTAGATAAAAGAAAACCCATCACATAAATTAGACAATCTTCCAAATTGAAAGCTAAAGCTGCTTGGGACGGGGCTTGCACACAGAAAATGCGGGCAATCGGTTTCCACCGATATTGGTAATGACCTGGCTAGTCATCACTGGCTAGTCGAGTTTGTCATATGATACTTTTTTTCATTTAAACTCTTTATTTTCTATTATTAACAATGCTGCCTTAATTCCAATTTTTTATTGGTTATTTCATTTTTATATTATTTACATAAATATTGATCAAATGTGTCTTGCTGTAATTTGTGGCAAGCGATCATTTCTTCCACATTGTATGGGTGACGAAGGCCTCCCAATTGATTATTATGACCTTTCGTTAATATATTTAGAGTTTGTCTCATAGGTTGTTATCACAGAACATCCTCTAACAACTGAGCTAGTACAATAGCTAACCAAGAGAGGTTTAAAAAGTAGGTACTCATCAAAATACAAAAAAAATTAAATTGAGTTAATGAGATATAAAACCACGAGGCTTCGATCTACTTACAAAATTTTGTACAAAACAAATTGTCAATCAGTCAAAATCAGTCTGCATATATATTCAAAACGAAACAAGAAGAGCATGAATTGTATTTATTTACCATACAAAAATTAATTTTAAATTGTAATTAATATATAAAAAAATTACTATTTTTACTACCTGTAATATTGGCCTTTTTTATGTATCACAATCCATATTAACTAGTTAAGAACAAAATGTTCAGACATATTGTTGGAGGTATTATATCGCCATATATCTTTCAAGTTTTCAATCATTTATTAAATTAATGTTAAAATGAGATTAAAGATTTGGGTTGGGGTTTATTATAAAAATATTATTTTACTAATTTTGAATCTCTAAGCTTTCGGTATTAAAATTCATAATTAGAAATGTAAATTCTCTTTAATCCTCGATAACTTTATTTTCTTAGTTTTAGTAGTTTTAAATACATTCAGTTAATTAACACTAAGCTTTTAGTAAAACCTTAGTGTACTAGCTGCCTATTTATATGGGCTAATACAGTGTGGAATAAATGAGCTAAATTATAGCAAATTACTCGTATTCGATACTAAGCGAGAAATTCAAAACTCAATGATCCCGCTCGGTTCAACAAAACCATAGTAAAAAAACAAATATAATAGGGTTGAGGTTAGGTTGCTGAGGACCCCGAAACCATTAACTTACTATAATACATTAGTAACTCAGGAAACAGAGGTATAAAGCAATACATGTACACCGTATTAGCTGCCCATTTATATGGACTAATACAGTGTGGAATAAATGATCTAAATTTTAGCAAATTACTCATTTTCGATATTAAGCGAGAAATTCAAAACGTAGTAATCCCGCTCGTTTAAAACCCCAAATTAAAGTTACAGAGAACGCAAGAATATTGCAGCTTCATAGGGACAAGCAAATGCGTGGAATTTTCTATAAAAACTTCTTGAAAACTTCTTGAAAACCTCGGCTTATCTCGGAGCCTGACCTTCGCCTTCTTAATGTCAACCAAGTTGAAGTCCGAGACCGAAGGGATTATAGTCGCCTGAAAAGATGTTTTTAACATGCTCGTTTAATGAAGTCATGTTGTAGGTATGGAGATCCCTGACGACAGCTTCAGAGCGTGCCATAAGGCACAGCAGACACTAATGCATCTGCTGTCGGCTTATTCAACATATTCCATCTCAGCCTATATCCACAGACACGAATTTATTATAATCTCAGGAGCTCGTATCACATAGACGATATGAGTCTATGATGTGGTGATACAGACACCAGTGCGTCGTATGTTCCGGGGGATATTGCATCCGTAGCGGTAATTGAGAAGTGCCTAATCTATTGAACCGTTTCTCATCATCAGACAGATGCAAACTAATATGCCTGATGTACTACTCGATTACTATTACTAGTATTAGTAATTGATTACTTGAGTGGTCGTCTGATAAAGCTTTTGCATATATCGTTAAATGCATAAAACATAACTACAGCTATAAACGTCTGGACTGTTCTGGTCTTCACACATTTCTTCGGAATATTGAAATACAGTAATTCGAATCTGAGAGAAGTAGATATGCTAACGTATCGATTATTTACTGAATTTAGGAACCACCATCCACGATCAACCGTAGAGGGGCTATATATAAACAGATATATACAGAAACAGAAAGCATAAAGGGGATATTAAGAATTACTTCCAAGACTCCAATAAAACACTCCATCAGAAAGTAGTCCAAGTTGACCGAAGAGACACTGCATCAAACTCAATGAGGAGAACGTCCATATAGCGCCACTAAACCAGACGCGAAAAGGTTATCCATGGCATATATCCCACTCTACTGGAGATCTGTACCCTAACTGGCAATTACAAAAAGCATACTATTAAACAAGGAGGTGGAAGACAAATTCCCTAAATGCGACAAACCAGGGGAGACAATCAACCATATCATTGGATGAGGTCCAGCCCTGGCAGACTCAGCATTCCTGGGAAGACAACCAAGTAGCAAAGATAACACACGCGAAGATGGCACAAAAGTATAGCCTGTGGCCTAACCCACCACCATACTATACATATCAGCCACATTCAGTCTGCGAGAATTATAGACACTTGTTATATTAGGCTTATATTAGGGATAAGCTAATACTCACCAATAGGACAGTGGATTACAATAGACCGGACATCATCCTCATTGATAAAGAGCAACGAAAATAACACATTATAGGTATAGCTTTCCCGTTGACTTAAAAAAACGGAAGCTGAGAAGATTAGGAAGTATGAAAACCTCGCTATATAAAATAAGTTCATCTGGTGCCTAACAAAGTATAAATTACTCCAATAATCGTCTCGGCAACAGACCAAGAATCTGAGAACCCTGTGGACTAATATCGAAAAGCTGGAACTTCCGAACTACATCTTTAAGCCAACGTAGAAGAGCGTCATATTGTGGACCTGCCACATAACAAGGATGTTCCTGAACCAATATTAAACGACAAATGGGAGCGAACAGGAATGAAATGAATTTCCCTGCCGTCCGAGCCTAACTTCTAATATAGTCTCAGGGATAGGTAAATATTTTTCAGCAATTTTGCTGAGAAAGTCCTTTTTAAGTCGATGGGAACAATAATAATAAGAATAATAACGATGTGTATGAATAATAATAAGCAGGAGGGGCCGCACAACATCGACCTGGCCTTTGGTGAGTAGCGACACCACTTGCTCTAGCGAGGGTGCAAAACCGGACCGGCAGCACCAGCGCACCCGGGAGGGGATAGCAGGTTCCCCTCTGGTGTCGGCCGTGGGCTTACTGGGCTAACTCCCCGGTAAGCCCCAACTTCTTGTTCCCAATGATAGAAGGAGAAGTCCCCACGATCGATCCCATTGGGATAGGGGTCATGGGCAAGGTGGTGGGGTCCAACTGGAGAGATTGCCTGCAGAAACTTAAACACATTGTGCTTAAACACATTGACGCTTTGAGTGGACCGCCGAACTGAGAGACGACCTACTGCAATATTACAAAAGCAGTGAGCCCATACGAAGACGATACATGACACGTATGCATGCCCTGTGGTGCGAATTACATCCAGAGCATGATGCCTTCACGTCACAGAATCTGCGTTATTATGTATCCTATCTTCGTAGAAAGGGCTATGTGAGGGCTGCGCCCCGGTTGGTGAATGAGGTATCCGAAGGGCTGCCTAATGAACCAGTTGAGGATGTGATCTTCACCGCTCCACCAATAATAGAGGGCCTTAGTACTAGAAGGGGGTTACATCGTATAAGACCCTTTGGGGCACAAGAATTGGCCAGAATGGACGCTGAAGTTCAAACAGCGCTTCCAGAAGGGGTAGACTTTGGCACATAAATTGTACCGTGTACACTCCCGAAATCTTCTCCCAATTGGAGAGGGCGAACAACTCTTCCACGAAAGAGAGCGGAGCGGCGTGTACGGAAGATGGAGGCCAAGATCCAGTGGGCAAGACAATAGGTATCCCGTATCCAGTGTGTGATGGACTATATGGCAGTTAAAAGGCCTTTTACGCCAAAATTACGGCGAATAACCGCGAATGTAAGACGCGTCCACCATACACTCAATGAGGTAGTGCTGCATACCACCAAACATCACTACTTTAATGGGATACGAATGCTAGGAAAAGGTTTTTAGCGTAGATCTTCAGCGACCAAAACAACTGTGCCATCCTATAACCCCTGAAGACGTTCGAAGAACTCTTGAGGGCTCTAGGAACTTTACTGCTCCAGGTCCCGACCGGATAAACAATTTCTAGTGAAAGAAATTATCCATTACCCACCACCATTTAGCCAGAATTTTTACCCCCTAGCTAAATGGGGAGCATCAAATTCCTTCTTGGATTACCGAGGGGCGGGCCGTGCTTATCCGGAAGACCGGAAATTTGTCCAACCCAAAGAACTATCGACCGATAACCCACTTAAATGTATGCTACAAAGTGTTTACACGCATCTTGTACATTTGAGTACTCCTAGCAGTTGATATACGAACAACGAGGGTCTAAGAAGGGTGCTGCCGGCTGCAAGGAGAATCTGTTAAGTGATATATGTGTCACGCAGGACTCCGTGTAGTACAAGCGAAACCTTTCCATGGCCTCGACTACCGCAAGGTATTCAACATGACATCCCATGAGCTAATAATTCACTTGCCCCAATGCCTTGTGGTGCCCGGTCCTGTAGTGGGATGTATTCAAGTACTGATGCCGCTCTGAAGGACTCCATAGGTTTACCATAACATCGGGTAATACTAGAGTTCGGACAGAGCCGATGTCATTCAGAAGGGACGTGTTTCAGGACTCCCTTAGCCCCCTTCTATTTTGCATATCACTGCTGCCGGTATCCGTGTCTCTCAGGAAAACCCGTGGCTATTACTGCGGCACGCCCGGTGATAGGAGGCATAAGGTCACTCCTATATTTTACATGGATGACCTAGAACTTTATGCCTCCAGAGAAACGGAATGACGCCAGTCCCTAATGGTGGTGCAGGAGTACACACAGGCCATCGGGATTGAGTTCGGGTTGGACAAATGTGCACTGGTTCATCTCAAGGGAGAACGAAGCTTCAAATACGCAGAGGATGCGCAGCTCGTGAACGGGAGCTTCTTACACCACTTGGATGCCCGAGAGTCGTACACCTACTTGGGTGTTGAGCAACGCTGCTCCACCCAAGAGGTATTTGTCGTAAAAAAATACTCTCCGCGACAAGTATCAGCAGATCTGATCTTCAGAACTGTCGGGGAAGAACAAGGTGCCTGCAATGGACACAGGAGGAGCTGCGACAACTCGACGTAGTAACCCAGGAAAGGATGCATCTCAGTAGAGTTTTCTAGATCGCCCGTTCCACCCTTATATCTCCCATGACATCGCGGAGGCCGTGGACTCTTGAATTTGGAATGTCTTCATAAAAGGATGGTTTTGGATGGAGCCTGTAAAGTTATCAGGAGTTCGGATCTCCTTCTTCGCATGGTCCAAGATTACGAACATACAGGGATAGGAGGATTTTTATTTAAAGCAGCGCGTAGAGCAGCCGATGATCTCGGTCTCGTCTTGGATACCAAACGGGCCAATCACAACTTTATCACCGAGTTGGAACCCGTTCGGTTAAAAGCCCAAGTAAAAACTGCGGAACATTTAATAGCTCTGCAGCATCACAAGGGTAAGCCCATGCACGGGGTCTTCTTTAGAAATATGGAAGCCCTGGGCTTATCCAAAAGGCGGACATTTGCTTTCTTAAGGTCAGCCGGGCTCAATTCTGAGACTTAGGGATTCATCATGGCTTACCAAGATGACGTATTTAACACGCTCGTCTATCGGAGTGCGCTGGAGAGATTAATGTATTTGCTGTCGGCTTGCACGGTATATGCAGTCTCGGCCTATATCCATAAACACAACGCAGCGTTACGGGTGCTATATTATCATTTAAGGCAGTCGTATCAAATAGACGAGACACCAGTGCTGCCTTATATTCTGAGGAATATTAAGTCCGTTATGGGAAACGAGTAGTGCCCAATATATTGGAACTATTCGTTTCCCACCGTACAAATACAAGCCAACAAGCCTGACACAGTTCTCCTCGACCATCAACTCAGGACAATGTTCGTCATCGAGTTCTCGGCACCCGGTGACGGTAACATTGTTTTGAAAGAGGAGGAGAAACTGACAAAATATCGAGATTCAATTTTGGAACTCCGTAGACTCTATCCAGACCATTCTGTTAAACATTAAGGTACTGATTATAGGAGCCTTCGGTGGATCGAGAGATACACTGCGTTCAGAACTAAGGAGCATCCCGGCATGCCGAAATTCGACAGAAATCCTCGACGGTCGCATGCAGAAGGCCGTAATTATCGGTTCGCTACGTCTACATAGGGCGCACGACTTGGCCCAGTAATCACTAACCAAACAGATGTGAGGAGTGATTACCGGTATCACCAACGCACCTTTTGTGTTCTTAAGGAGCCATAGAAAGGGGTGGCTGATATTTATTAAGAAAAATGTGTCTTTATATTTATAAGTTTATATTATAAATATATTATAATAAAAATGGGAAAAATTCAACAAAATTGCTTTTCCACCTAACCATTTCTAATAAACTAATAGTAATAAACAACAATAAAAAAAGAGATAGAGTAGAAAACAAATAGAATATATGCATCTTCATAAATCAAAAATAATTATTTCATTTTAACGTTCACCACTTACAAATTTGTTCGTTTCTTAAATGAATTAACGCACAGTGACGATTTCAGACGTTATAGACTTTGACACCTAAATGAATTTTAAAAGTGCTGTGAATATACCGGGGATATCCATCATACACCTTAACCAGCTTATCGTATAGATATCGTATTGATAATCTAAAAACTCCCTAAGAGAGTGTTTAGATTATCAATTTTGTAGATAAGGGAGGAAGGTTAAATGCAGATAAAATAGCTATTTGAAATTCAGTTAATTAGATTCACGAAATTTGACAGAAATATATATTTTTTCAACTTATAACTAAATCTAAAACAAGCACTTTAAATTCACTGAGGATTCTCCTTGTCTTTATTTATTTAAAATTCCAGGTCAATATACTACATCCACGAATGAAACATAGCTCAGAATTGATGAACTACATAGTTTTAATTTGATTTCTCTATTGAGATTATCCTTGTGTTTACAAAAGGTTTATCAAAAGACTATCTGAATAATTTTATTAACAATGAAATCGACGATAAAATAGAATTGTAGAATATATAAATAACGATATTTAAATAAATAGCGATATTTTCTATATCCTCTGAATAAAGCTAAAAGCAAAAATCGTTGGCATACCTGATGACAATTTCAATGCTTAAGAAAAGTAATTTTTTTTTATAATGTTATTATAGTTAGTTTCTTATTTTAGTTTTTATATTGTCTAGCTAATAAATCTTTAGTCAATGTCCATAAGCAGTTATCTTATAATATAATACAACTGCGATTATATGTAAGTGGTGTCGAAGCCATTCCATTGACTGGATCATATTTTACTTAATAAACTAATGTTATGTTGTTTTTTTTTCAGAAAAATTTGTAAATCATATTTATCAACCTGAATCTAATAGGTTGCATTTAATGGGTTTAAGTTTGTCAAATAGTTATCATAAATACACAACATCTGGTGATCCTCAGAGCTCTCTTCTTGGACATTTATTATTTATAATCCTTATTAACGATACACTGGATGACTTAGGTAGACGTAAATTGTTTCTTAAAAATATTTAGTATTTTGAGTAGTTATGACGATAGTCAGCGTTTTCAAAACCACCTTGTAAAATCAACACATTATGTGATATTAATTTACTGTTAAATATAGCAAAATATATTATTATGTTATTTACAAATAAAATGTGTCAATATCATCACAACTATACCAGAGGCAAAGGGTTTGAGGAAACCAAAAACCTATAGAAACCTGGGAATTCTCTTTGATGGTAATTTTCTTTCTCGTATTGACGCCAATCATTCTAAAGCAAATAAATCATATAGATTGTTAGTTTGTAATTGCCATGATTTTAATGGCATAAATTCCATAAAAAATATGTGTTTTGTAAAGTGGAAGTTGGAGTTGTTTGATTACGGCATGTCATAATACATTAACAAATTGGACATCAATTTAAAGTGTGTTTTCAGTTTTGTCAAGTATGTGTTTTTAAAATAATTCAAAACAATTATTCTCTTATTAATAATTACTATATACGATAGACTTCACCGTTCCTAGAGCAACTTCCAGAGAAAATTTTACTTTTTATTTACCAACAACCCCGTTCAAATACACTTAAATATTTTCCTCTCTACTTTTTTTATTCATCCAGATAATTTTAACTGTAGCCTTAATAACATGTATATTATCACAGATATTTTATGTACAGTTATATATTCTCATTCTTTGTATCTTATTAACTTAGTTTTTCAATTGGCAATATATTTATTGCGTATTATGAAAGCAATGTTGTATCTGCAAATCAGTTGTAAAAATTATATTCCTATATAGCTTCAAAATTCCTTTTGTAGTTGCATTTTACGTGTAGAACAGTATGCTATAAATAAATAAATATATTTGGTAATTTTATATTATTATTAATATAAAATAAAACCATATTATATAAACCATTCTATAATATACTAGAATATATTTTCGTAGTAATTTCAAGAATTTTAGAACAATGATAGAATTTCAAGGTTTTGTTAAAGAAATATTTGATAGTCCACGGTTAAAATACAATTGTTTTTAAAAACACAAGTACATGCATGTAGAAGATAAAGTTCAAGTTGTCTGTTTATCTTCGATTTTGATTTTAAATATATGCTTCAAAAAACAAATTAGAGTTAATACAAGAAAATCAAAAGTTTCAAATTAGTGCTATTTTATTTCTAAAGTCGAAGAATCAATTCATAATTCAGTTCATAATTTAATAGCCGAACAAACCTTGGAATGAATAAAATCGATCGTATACAGGATATTAGTAATATAATAATAGCTTGTATGTAGTAGTCTATAATTTCATTTTCCGTAATTGACCATACATAATTTACAAATGTGGGCAACCTTTTCCGTTTAAATATCGCTAGATGATTAGAAATTTAAAACAACAGAGTAGTTAGTAGAATTAAGAATTAGTTTTAAACATTACTTAGTTTTTTATTACTTATTAAATAAAAATTAAATTAAATGTATTCAACGATTTATATCATCAAATACATATCAAGATATATACGATGTTTGATATTATTACTAATAAAGAATATTTCAAATGAACTGATCAAAATATTATACTTACTAAAAAAATTTAATACTTAATATAGAATAACTATTAATATATTTAATATTATTTCTTTTGACTCCTTGTGAAGAAGCATCGTGAACTGTTTTATGTAGATGAAATTTTGTTTACGTAATCTATCGCTGTTAAGCTTAGAAAGAAATGTTTGAAATAATACAAAAGTAGAAGACTAAAAAAGAAGAGGTTCCGTCTCTATAAAATTCATTTCACATAAAATCAATTTCACAAGACGGCTTTGACATAAGATAAGAATTTCATGTAGTGAAATTATCTATAGTGAACCAGGGATCTCATACTAGATACCTCCAAAATATTTGATATATTATTGAAGAAAGGATTATTAGAGCATATTTTCAGGGATAATGAAGTGATGTCGTTAACTTCTAAGTAAGTATACGCTACAACTACCATCTCTTGTACTATACCCCAGTAAATAACGTAAGAAGAAGAAACCTCCCGTAATATGACGTGCAAATTATTAGACTTTAACTAAATCTAATTTGTCGTATTTCTCTTTGTCGAGTTATCTTAAGATCACGATTTGTAACAGAAAGGAAGCTGTAAATCTTAATGCACCATTCTAAAGCATTTATCTATTTATGCTTCTTTAATTATATTTTAGTTCCTATAATTTCATTAATTCTTACAATACCTGACCTGTTTACTGTCATGTGTAATTTTAAGGAACAGTTATTTATATTGAAGATTGGCAAACGCCATAGACCTTATGCGTGGAATACCAGCTTATGCGTGGATCATTTCATGTTTTTATCTTATGCAGCAAAAGTCCAATTTTCAAAGAAGACAGTCTTTAGATTTCTTCTGAAGAAGCTGATAGGATGATCAGCGAAAGATTAATCAACGACGACCATATCATAACCCGAAGGAATTAAGTTTACTGTAATTTAAGGAGGGGTTTTAACTCTGGGGCTAAACGATATTAGATTTTCCTGTATTTTTTACTTTTCCGTACTCCACTATACGCGGAAACGTAATGTAATCGTGTAAAGAAAAATTTTTTTCTAGGGTTTGTTTTTCGTTCTCCGGCCTAAAAACAAAAAAAAAATGGTTTTTAAACCATGTTTTAAACCGTGTGTGTGTGTGTGTGTGTGTGTGTGTGTGTGTGTGTGTGTGTGTGTGTGTGTGTGTGTGTGTGTGTGTGTGTGTGTGTGTGTGTGTGTGTGTGTGTGTGTGTGTGTGTGTGTGTGTGCGCGTGTGTGTGCGTGTGTGTGCGTGTGTGTGCGTGTGTGTGCGTGTGTGTGCGTGTGTGTGTGTGTGCGCGGGTGTGCGCGGGTGTGCGCGGGTGTGCGCGGGTGTGCGTGTATGTGTGTGTGTGTGTGTGTGTGTGTGTGTGTGTGTGTGTGTGTGTGTGTGTGTGTGTGTGTGTGTGTGTGTGTTTCGTTGTCGTGATCGTCGTCGTCGTTGTCGTTATCGTCGGCATTAATAAAATTTCTTGTTAGCACGATAACTCAACTAATCGTGTCGGATCGATCGGGTTTCGACTGATTCTGACTAGGGACGTCTACCAGATGACATATATTGATTTTGAGGTTGATAGGACACACCCCACCCTGTTCATGGGTCATGAAAAAGCACGATGGTGGACTATTTGAAAAAAATTTAGAAAAGTAAAATTGTCGCATGAAACACATATTCTGCATTTATGTATTGGTTTATTTTTTCTCGGCTACTCAATTTCGAGATAGAGATGTTCTACGTGCGGAAAAGTCCGTTTTAAAGTTTTAAAACTGTTTATTTTGATATGTTTTGTTGAATATGCGCTGTGAATTTATTGATTTTAGACTATGTAGCTGTAAATATGTATAATATATAATTTTACTGATATATTTATGGCAACAGTTGAATACAGCATATACTATACAAAATTGTTAGGATTATAAAATAAATTGATTTGTTTTTAACTTAAATATCACAGAAACTAATAACGCCGTTAGAAATATACAAATATAGAAATACATAGATACATACATACATACAAATGGATAGATATTTGTACTTTTTAAAAATTAATTTCTAAATAATAAAAAAATTACTGTATGTAGTAGAGTAATAACAAGTACATTCCTGGCGAAAAATAATTTAGATCTTCCGTCACTTTGAGTGAATTTCTAAAGCGTTTGCTATTCACATTTTCGATATATGTGTAATAAAATAATTAACATTCTAAATACAACCATGAACTCTGTGTGTACATACACTTTTCCTGGGCAATATAGTTTTTAGTTAAATTCCTGAATTTTGGTTTCGAAAAGAAACTCCTCAGAACATTAGCAGATATACAATTAATTTGTCTTGTTTGCTATCTTTAATACATATTTTTAAATAAAATATTGTTTACATTTTAATAATAATAATCTATAGGTATATCAATTAGTGTACACAAGTAGGCCACATCTGTTCAGATCTCTCTGATAATTCAACATCGTTAAAATAATGTATTTTTTATCAAACCATATTATATTACGTATTATCTTCTGGGAAAAAATACTTTGAGATTTATCTAATCATACCTCGACTGATGATGCGTCTTGAAAAACATTTATTTATTTGATTTACATGGATATTTTATTAAAATGAAATTGGAATTTTGCAATTAAAGGACAATCATTTAGCACCAAAACTGATACAAATGCCAAAATATTATAAATATACATCTCTGAAATGAAAATAAGTCTTTGCAAATGTTTCGTATATTCGAAACAGTTCCCTGATAAAATCTTACTTTTAAAAACGTAAATAGTTTCTACTTTATATAAAATGAAATTCTTCTGTTCTTTGTTCGATATGAAAATGAATTTATAATCCTTAGAACTACGATCGTAAAATATTTGAGATTTTGTTGTACCTAGAGCAGTAGAAGCTTTACAAAAGCACATTTTTCCTGCGATTTTTAAAATAATGTAAATAGTGATCTACAATTTGGAAATTCCGGATTTCGAAAAACAGTAAGAGTATATTTTTTATATGCATACTTATGTGTATTTAACAGATTAAGGTGAAACTTATGTTAATGCATATTACTAAAGTGAGATTTTATTTTCTGTTCAAATTTAATGATTCATATCGAAAAATTATAATAAATAGTTTAAGATTTTATTAATTTCGTTAATAAAATTTTATTTTAAGTGCTTATTATTCTCTTGAATTTTTTAATAATATAACTCGACAACAATAAAAAAAAATATTTTTCGTCAATTATTTATAAATATTTTAATAACCACAGATATAACTACATTACTAGTTGTAAAAAATATAATTTTAGTAACGTTTAATGACATATAATCTCTGTTCAACTAGAAAGTAATCTCATTAATAGGGTTTAAGCTTTTATATTTACTAATACTTGATATATATATATATATATATATATATATATATATATATATATATATATATATATATATATCAAACATCTAAAAATAGATATAGCAGTCTTGACTGAAACGTAGAAGAAAGGTAAATGATCGGAAAACTGGGGAAAGTATGATCACTTTTATAGTGGAGTCTCCAAAGAAAACATAGCCAAACAGGGAGTATCAATTGTTATACATAGAAGATTAAAAAAGTTTATAAAAACATGGGAACCGATAAATGAAAGGATTCATTTCATAAATGATAAAGATCAACCTCTCAATATACGGATATAAGATGACCATACTAGGAATATACGCTGTAAATGAAGACGAACTAATACATAATAAAGATATATCCTTTGAACCAGGAAATAGAAAAAATTGGAACCTCGAGAGAAATAATACCTTTAGGAGATTTTAACGGAAGAGTGGGAAGAAAACACAATTACACCGTGGCTGGAAAGTTTGGAGAGGAAGTAGTAAATTATAACGGAAGAAATTTAATAAAAATATGCGAACAAAACCAGCTCTGAATTCTAAATGGGTATTTCCAACATCGAGAGATCCATAAATACACGTGGATACAGACAACAAGGAACCTAAAAACTATTATCGATTATGAAATAACAAAACAAAAATCCCGCTTAAAATTCATGGATGTGAGAGTAAATAGAGATACTTCTTGTGGTAGTGACAACTACTTCCTTAAAGCAAAAATAGTTGCTCCCAGAAGAACAAATAATCAAAAAGAAAATATGCATGGGGATGAGAAGGAAGAGAAAGAGACAGAGATAAGATATAATTTAAGTAGCCTGGAACAAGAAAGTACGAGAAGACTATACAATACCCGATTAGACAACAAATTACAACGAACAAAATTTTACAATATAGAAGAGGAGTATAAGTATATAAAAACGTGTATACAGTCGGCAGCATCAGAGGCATTAGGGCGCTATGAAAAAGGAGGAAAACAGCGGAAGCCCCACATTGGTGAGATGACGAAATTGAGGTTGAAACAGAGGAAAAACAAAAAAAATATCATGCATACTCAAACTCAAAGAATATCAATGATATGCATATAAAGAAGCCCAAGCAAAAGAAGCAAGCCCATATGTACAAAAAAGAATTAAAAATGGGAGGCGACATGTTCTAGACTTAACACATATATAGAAGGTAGGAAAAGTACGGAAAGCTGGAGACTACTCAGGAAAATGAGACAGGAATGGAAAAAATATATCATCTCACCAATACCAGCGCAAACATGGAATCAATATTTTGAAAAAATGTTATCAGAAGACAGAAAAAAATTTAAAAACATAGAAAACGTTAATCCCAATACAGTTACTCAAGGATCTCCGATAAGAATAAGTATATCAGAAGTTAAGGAAGCATGAGATCACTAAAGGATGACAGAGCCCCAAGACTAGGAAATATTCCTGAAGAACTTATAAAATATGGAACAGACAAACTATACCATTCACCGAGAGACCTTTTCCAAAGATGTATGAGTAGATCAGAAGTACCAGAAGAGTATCATATGTATCCACAATTCATAAGAAAGGGGATAAAAGTGAGTGTGACAATTACCGAGGAATATCTGTTACAAATTCTATCAGCAGGATATATGGGAAAATATTAAAAAACCGTATGGGGAACGAATATTATGAAATGGAAGCAGAAGAACAGGCCGGTTTCAAAGCAGGAAGATCCACAATCGATCACTTATATACAATCACACAAATCTTGGAGAAGAAAATAGCATTTAACCAGGCAGTACATCTGCTATATGTGGATTTAAAAAAAGCATATGATAGCGTTCCTCTGGTAAAACTCTGGGAAACTTTACAAAACACTAATATAAATGTAGAATTAATAAAGGCTGTAAAGTCTCTGTATGATAATACCAGATCTAGAATAAAAATAGGACACAATATAACAACGGGATTTATAGTAACTAAGGGACTTAAACAAGGATTCTGCATATCTCCTACACTATTTAAGATATATCTAGAACGCGCATTGATGACTTGGAAAATAAAATGTCACAATATGGGCATACCAATGGATGATACATCAACACTATACACATTATCCTTTGCGGATGACCAAGTTGTTATTGCGCAAGATATCGATGATATGGAATATATGACATGCAAACTTATCGAGGAGTATGAAAAGTGGGGTTTAGAAGTTAATGTGAAGAAAACGGAATACATGTGTATTGGAGGACAACAACAAGATCTACTTCTGTCAACCGAGCAAAACATCAAACGCTGCAATGAATATAAATATATAGACATGAAAATATCAAACGACAATATAAATAAAACAAGAATATATAATTCAATAATTAAAAGTGTACTAACCTATAGTTGTGAAGTATGGCCAATAAAAGAAAGAACAGAAAGAATGATAAGAACCTCAGAAATGGACTTCTGGAGGAGGTCAGTTGGAAAATCATAGAGAGAAAGGGTAACAATTGAGAGAATAAGAAATACGATGGGAATAACACATGACATTGTAGATGATATAAGAACCAAACAACTCGTATGGTACGGGCATGTTCAGCGAATGCCACATGATAGAATACCCAAAAAAATTATAAACTGGAAACCACAAGGAAAAAGAAGGCGAGGAAGACCACGAAAAAGTTGGAGAGAGGGCATTGATAATGAAGTTCGGGAAAGAGGTCTGGACGAGGGCATCTGGAGAAACAGAGAGGAATGAAGATTAGGAATCGGAAGACGGCGAAGGATGTTATAAACCGATATAGTAATAATATAAATCATGAAGTAAAATGACGACCCTGAGTTTGAGTTTAAAGTAATGATACTGAGTTTGAAATTGACTTCATATTTAGAAATTGATTCTATTATTGGTTCATAAAGGAGAAATCGGAAACATTGTATCGTTGAAAATTCATACATTGGCATGTGTTAAATTAATTAATATATTTGTACAATGTGGTCATAAGTATTCGTAAGTAATGAATAAATTAATTTTCTATTTTTAAGTAAAATCCTGGAACATGTCAACTTTTAATTGACATCTCTATTTATTAAACGGCTGTTTTCGTGTGTGTGTGTGTGTCACGAAATTTTTAGGTCGATGTACGAAATGTTTTTCGTTCGAATTTCGGCATTTTGACAAAATCAATATTATAATTGATCCGAAGCCTCTAGAGTATAGAGGCATGCTACGAAGGTGCCACGATATGAGTGAGGGAACGGCGCAATATTATTGCGATTTGCTTACTCGTATTAAATTATTTGAGTAGAATGTTGTATAGTTTATTTCATCGCTACTTGCCAAATAAAAAATCCCAAACGGCTCTTATCTTATACCGTGGCTTGTTTTTATGGCTAGGCTCAGGTAGACTGTTCCGATTATCGGCAAGATAAGAGTTTTTTATCTGACAAATAGCGATGAAATGAATAGTCCCTTACTCTCCCTTCAACCCAGTTACCTTTATAAAATTTTTAAATAGCTTAAAAGGATTTTTAATTATCTATTCATCAACATATTTCCGAATATCGTATATTCGTCATTAAAAAAATTAAATAAAATAAAACCAAATATGATCAAATGATTTACAGAGCCAAGGAACCCTAAACTGTTTTTCCTGTTTACTAAATATCTGTCCAATTTAAGGAATCTATTAAATTTAGAGTCATATTTAAACATTCAATGTAAAACCTACATATTTTTTTATTTATACATCTATATTAACCTATAAGTCTAATTATTTATCGTTTTAAACAATCAGTATTTCTGAAAATCTGAATAAAGTTTTAATGTTATTTAAATATAGTCATAATACAAAAACATAAAAGAATATATATAAATTTCTTAATAATAAGTGTCCCGACTGTCGCATTTCAGAGCCTGCGGTTAATAGAATGGAAAAAATATTTGATTAAACATTACAATTTTGAATTGCCAAGGATCTTCATAAATTTGGTAGGAAATTCTTTTTAAACTATTAAAGATGTATTTAGCAATAATTTTATTAAAACGTCCATATTACATCCTCTAAAAAATAAAAATTCTACCCATATAAACCCAATTTGGTTCAAAAACTTCAAGAAAGATTTCAATTGAACATCAAGTATGTTCTTGATGCTCAATTGAAACTTTAAAAAATTATAGTAAATAAATGCTAAGAGGATCTATTATTTATTAAAATACATTCTTTCCCTGATGAATCAACATCTATATTAAATGAAACAATCAACAAACAGAACTTTAGATATTTTAGGAGTTTGATAGCAAACTTAATTAAATTGATTAATACATTCGGTATTAGCAAGACGGGGCTACATCACTTTTTGAAATGGAAGGAAGAGCCTATTTCAATCAAGTCTTGTTTCCAATAGATGGAACAGTAGACGTTGTAAAATTCGGTGGCCAACCTGTTATTTTTATTCAACCTCGCATAATGAAATTTTATAGTATTTAAAATCAAAAGTCAACTTCAATAGTCAAGATACAAGCGATAGTACAAGGCTAGATATCTTAAGTATTATATAATTAATTTCGACATTATTTATACATACAATGCTCGTCTAAAGTCCCTTATCCCCCCTATCTTTAACTTTGCAACTGAGTGACCTAACACACCTAGTTAATAAATATCAATTATATCACGATTATAATGGAAATTATAATCATCAAATTATTATAATTTCCAAATGAGATATGTAATACCTCATTTGGAAACTTTTTTTACATATCCGAATTTTATTTTGTGTTTACATTTTGACATTTATTTTAACGTACTTTTGATGGATTTTAGTAACATGGCACGTACTTTAGAAGAAAATTATAATGCGATTCTAATTATTGGCGAAATTTACAGCAATTGAAAGAATTTTCAATGCTATATATCCCGGTCATCTTGTCTCAATAGCATATTTATGATAAGGTTCTGCAAAAAATATCACAGAACAGGTAGTATTCAGGGTGAAAAAAACTGGGCGCCCAGGCATCGTAGAAAATCAACAAATAAATATTATCGTTAAAAATTTGTGAATCCCATATAATCTCAGTCTCAAATTGTAGCTGGAGTATTTGTAAAATATATGTAAAGGGTTTTAAACAAACAAAAATTTCATCTCTACAAAATACAAATGATTCCAGTCCACGGATGATCCAGATGGCAGACCTCAAATTTGTAGATAGCCTGCGAACTCGGATATTCAACAACGGTTGGTTTTATCTATGAATTCACGTTTTTTTAAACGGTAATGTGAATACTCAGAAAGTAAGGTACTGGAGTAGAACGAATTTTTCGTCAAAGCCATACACAATTTCCAGTCAACGTGTGGACAGGGATCTTAATTAATCACATAGTTGTGATTTCTGTTATGAGAGATTTTCTCTTATTCTGCTTTCCGGTTAAATTTTAATTAATTTAACCGGAGAGGTGTATTTGGACATATTACAGAATCCTATTGAGTCGCTAATTTTAAATACTCTAGAGAAGAATTCTGATGAATTTCCAGACCTAGAAAAATTTTTCAATAGAATAATACAGAAAGAGTTCATGTAAATGAGGAGTATCTTAGTAGGTGAATTGAACTCTGGGATACAATTAAGTAGCCTTTTAGGTCTCCAGACTTTACACCCTTAGATTTATTTTTATGGGGCTACTTAAAACCTAATATGTATAACATCGAGATTTTGAAATAGCAAATTACTGAAAAATGTAGGTTAGTTTAAGCTCTTGAACGGGAGATTTATAATAGGAAAGAAATTTATAATACGATGTACTATCAGCGACAGGGAGATGCACATGTTATGTTTTTATTTTAAATTTTTTTACAATTTTGAAAAGATATCTGGTGCTACTTTTACATTTACCATTTTGTTATTTGTGAATTAGACGAACAAATCTTTAAACGTACGCCACAGTAGTCTGAAACTCAAAAACGTGATCGAAATTCCTAACGCCTTGGGAAAAACTCCGATCGGATTAAAACCATGGGGATCTATGTTTTTTAGGGTGCAAAATCAGAATCTGAAGTCAAAAGTATGATATCTGGCAATGTAAAAGAGTTAAAGCCAAAAAACTATACTAAAATTCATCATTTTTGAAAAATGATTTCAAATTATTTCTCTACGCCCTCAAAAACGTATACCCATAAGAAAAATACCGTTAAAAATCAAAGACCTAACTCCAATCATGATAAAAAAAACTAAAGTAAATACTGTACAAGTAAATATAGCGTAGGTAGGTATAATAATAATTGTGTCATCTTTCAAACCATAAAAATATGTTTTAGTTTCACTATAGTAGTTATTAGTTATTAGTTATTAGTTATTAGTTATTAGTTATTAGTTATTAGTTATTAGTTATTAGTTATTAGTTATTAGTTATTAGTTATTAGTTATTAGTTATTAGTTATTAGTTATTAGTTATTAGTTATTAGTTATTAGTTATTAGTTATTAGTTATTAGTTATTAGTTATTAGTTATTAGTTATTAGTTATTAGTTATTAGTTATTAGTTATTAGTTATTAGTTATTAGTTATTAGTTATTAGTTATTAGTTATTAGTTATTAGTTATTAGTTATTAGTTATTAGTTATTAGTTATTAGTTATTAGTTATTAGTTATTAGTTATTAGTTATTAGTTATTAGTTATTAGTTATTGGTTATTAGTTATTAGTTATTAGTTATTAGTTATTAGTTATTAGTTATTAGTTATTAGTTATTAGTTATTAGTTATTAGTTATTAGTTATTAGTTATTAGTTATTAGTTATTAGTTATTAGTTATTAGTTATTAGTTATTAGTTATTAGTTATTAGTTATTAGTTATTAGTTATTAGTTATTAGTTATTAGTTATTAGTTATTAGTTATTAGTTATTAGTTATTAGTTATTAGTTATTAGTTATTAGTTATTAGTTATTAGTTATTAGTTATTAGTTATTAGTTATTAGTTATTAGTTATTAGTTATTAGTTATTAGTTATTAGTTTTTAGTTTTTAGTTTTTAGTTTTTAGTTTTTAGTTTTTAGTTTTTAGTTTTTAGTTTTTGGTTTTTGGTTTTTGGTTTTTGGTTGTTGGTTGTTGGTTGTTGGTTGTTGGTTGTTGGTTGGTTATTGGTTAGGTTAGTTGTTGGTTGTTGGTTATGGGTTGTTGGTTGTTGGTTGTTGGTTGTTGGTTGTTGGTTGTTGGTTATTGGTTTTTGGTTTTTGGTTTTTGGTTGTTGGTTGTTGGTTGTTGGTTGTTGGTTGTTGGTTGTTGGTTGTTGGTTATTGGTTATTGGTTATTGATTATTGGTTATTGGTTATTGGTTATTGGTTATTGGTTATTGGTTATTGGTTATTGGTTATTGGTTATTGGTTATTGGTTATTGGTTATTGGTTATTGGTTATTGGTTATTGGTTATTGGTTATTGGTTATTGGTTATTGGTTATTGGTTATTGGTTATTGGTTATTGGTTATTGGTTATTGGTTATTGGTTATTGGTTATTGGTTATTGGTTATTGGTTATTGGTTATTGGTTATTGGTTATTGGTTATTGGTTATTGGTTCCACAAATAAGTACGTCAATAAAAATAAAAGGTCACCATTAGGAACTCATATGACTCTATTTGTGGCAGCGACACATATAAATGGCCTTGAACACATTTTCGCTACTTTTCGCTACCTAAACGAAACACGATTCTCTTCATTACACGTACTTGATAGATTAAGATTAAAATCAGAATTTCCGAACGTTTCCGAATTTTTGAATCTCCGTGGAAAATATTCACTTTTTCCAGTTTTAAAGCTTATGCTCACGTATCTTGAAAAAAGTAACTACAAATCTATAATGTGACATTATTGTGAATCTTGTGCTAACTAGAATTCATATTAAAAGCAGTGAAATAGCCACAATAGTTTAACGACCGACTCCGAGTCTATTTCAATAACTCATTAATGCATATTAATTCAAGAAATGCATTCACATATATGCATATTTTGTCCAGGTGTCACAGCTTCTTCATAATTTTATTTACATTCTAGGGAAGTTCTGCATGTGGCCTATTGTCTGTCAGTATGTAGGAAACAAAAGGACGAAGTATGGAATTTCTTGGAGGTACTTAATTTTTTGGTTTTCGATCACATTTTTCGAGTTTCAGACCACTGTGACGTAATGACTGTTCCTCCATTTCACCATTAATGAATGCATTAGACATTAATTCTATCATAAGTGTATATCTTGAATATATAATACCATCTATATCAACACCGCTAGGGCAGCTACTGCCCTATCGGTGTTATAATATTGTCTGTGGTATATTTCGCTGGTAGTGGTTTCAATGATCACTCATCAAAATTCATTCAAAAAAATGACAGTTGTATTAGAACTTAAAGTAAATGCAGTTGTATCAGGGATTAAGCCATGGAGACACCCTACACTCAAGAGATAAGAGATAAACTGCTTAACTGTATGAGTAACGAGAATGACAAGGCCAGAACCTATTAGATGTTTTATTTTGGAATATATAACCAACCAAAGAAACATGACCACACTGTACTATAATCGCTGAATACTTGCAAATTGTGCAATATATTGCAAAAATCTATGATCGCTGATGTTGATAATGTTAAATATCTCTTATATATCTTCTGGCAACGTACACTTTAAATAATTTTGAGATTCATGCATTCGAAATAACAGAACCTAACAAAATAATCTATAATTGTTGTAAAGTTAAAAATAAATTACAGTTTTTCACTTCCATTTCACCAGCTTTCATCACACTTAAAGTTACCCATATATTTAAAAGTTAAATATAAACATATCTGCCAAATTGTTATTGAGCTTTTAATGTAATGTGGTGTAACTCTACCGACCTTTTTATACCATAACATGTATAAACGGCATTCTATTAATTATCATATTAAAATCCTTATAGCATTCAGTCCAATAATTCAATTAAAATACATCACGGATATAAGATTTTGGTTTTTCATATTTCACGTTAACAGGACACAATCCTTATTATCAACTTACCTTATCAATTTGGTTACCAATAATTAATGGAAATCCCACAAAAGCTAACACCAAAATTCCAACGAATATCACCAACAGAGCCAAAGTTGTAATAATTAACACTTTTACTGTGCAAAAGTTGCATTTAACCATTGTCACTATTTTAGGTCCAGTTACATAAAGCACAACACAAAAGCAACTAGCTGCGTCAAGATAAAATTGTAAAATAAATATAAAAACACTTCATCAATAGTATTAGATATAAAATTATTGTTTGATAATACTCAATTAATCCATCAAATAAAATCATCCTTTGTAAAAAAATATTAACCATTATCGAACATTCAGTTCATTCATACATAAATATTATTTTTTCTTTAGATTGTGCGTGACATATTAAAATGTATTATTAAATTGAAAAAAAATAGTACTTATATTTCGCATACATCAAGTTAGTTTGAAAAGTTTTATTAAAGCAAATCGTTACAAAATATGTTTTAAAAATTAAACTTACAGAAAATATGTTAAAAAGTAATATAGTAAATACTAAAAGTAGTATCTAAATAAATATAAAATGTTTTATAGTTTTAACTATTAAATATACTGGGATATTACGTTGATATTAAAGACTCAAAGATATATTTTACCTCAAAAATATACTCAGTGAGTGTTCTAAAATGAGAATGAGTGTTATACATTTTTATGATGGCCAGTTATGTATAATACCTTACACAGGGTGTTATGTTAAATAAAAATATTTTCAGGAAATTCCATCTTACTATTTTATATTCAACTCTATTCAATCGTTTATGGTGTAATACAATTATATTTAAGTTGTTTTAATTTATGTACAGTACGCACAAGAAGATAAATCACAGTCAAAAACTGATTTGATAAATGTTCAGTAGTTTTTAAGGACATACCAAAACATGTAGGGGAAGTATCAAATTAATCTCGTTTCAATTTTTCGTATGTCATAGCAAGTCAAAATGACAAGATGTATAAGGTTACTATCGCTCGTACATACTTACTACATCAAAACTTGTTACATCAGAATGCTTTGAGAATTATGGCATTTTTAATTATGGCTTTTAGGAGAAGTCCAATTTGGAAGATGCTCAGATTAATATTTAACTACATATCCAAAAAGAGAAATGACCGTTCACTGAAATAATCCTCATATTAACAAATAATTTAATAATCTCACTTCACCGACAAGTTTTAAATTTGGAATTGACTGTTATTTTTTTAAATAGAGAGTATAAAATTATTTATATAAAACAATAAAATGATTTAAAACAAATTATTTTTTATAAATAAAAAAATATTTTCACGAATATGATTTTTTGGTGTTGAAAATAGTAGCACTATTAGATATATAATACCAGTTTTAATATTAACAAGTTTATTCCTAATTAATATATGATACAGTAACCCCTATCATCAATGACAGATTTGTATCATCTGGTCATAGAGTTCACCAATTTTTAGCACCATTCTTTAGGACTTATCACTTGCCACATTTCATTATTGGTGGGTTTAGTCGTGGACACAGCTTTTTTATATCACTCCACAAGTTTGCAATAGGGTGTACTAACCACTCCAAAACTTCAACCCTATTTGCTATGAACCAATCCTTCACATACCTGTGTGAGTGTCGAGTATGTGTCTTGTTGAAAAACCCATTTTAAGGTCATTTACCACTCGGCGTATGGGAGCATGACTTCATCCACTATATTCGTATATACAATTAAAAATTACCTAACATCTTTTTAAATTATATTAAACTTAATTTTTACCTTAAAGAACTTCCTGAATTTTTTTTATATAAAACAATTTAACATCAATATTTTGACAAATCGTGTCAATTGATTTTAAACGATTGCTTACTTGGATTGCTTGGAGCTAATATTTGAAACACCAAAAATGGTATTTGTGATGTTTTTTACTTTATTAACAAAATAATTTGTTTTAAACTATTTTATTGTTTTATATGAATGAATTTATGCTCTCCCTATTTATCAAAAAGTAAATAATCTAATTTTTGACAACTAGTAATTTGAAATTCGTCAATTTCAAATTACTAGTTGTCAAAAACTTGACAGCGCTATTGTTTTGCACACAACTGTATATACCTCTGAGTAAATATGTACTATTCTCGCATAATAGGTATTTACTTTATTAGTGAGAAAGAATCATAATTTTCATTACAGTTGCGAATTCACGTCACAAGCAATAGTAACCACACGAATGATCTAAAACGTTGAAGGTTATAACAGAAATTTATATTTTATTAACAAAATCAGATCTTACATCTGCATACTTCTTTTAGTGAATTTAATGATCATCAACTTATTACTGTAAAAATAATGATTACCATCTAATTGATCTCAGTTGAGAACACAAGTTCGCCCTGAAACTGCATATCGCTATATCATCGTTATTAAGAATGATCAGTGGACCTTGTACCAAGCCGTCATAAGCATACATGTAGAAATTGACAAACGCCATCTACTTGCATAAACATACATGTGGAAATTGGCATCCCCCATCTACTTTTGCTTGTATGGTTTGTATAATGATTCTTTGCGTATGTATCAAATGAATCGTATGAATCAATCAATTGACATTTGTGAACATTGTCGTGCCGAAAACACATTTTAGGATAACAGTTAGTACAATACAAATCCGTTAACCTATGACAGAGTATTTAAAAGGTTCTCCACAAAAACATTCAATGGAAGTGATATTTCCATCAAAATAAATGAAATAAATTCAACAAAAATCAAAATAAATGAAACAAAAATGAAATAAGTTTTACAGAAATATTGAGACGCCAATGAATCAAATTATACAATAAAGCTAAGACGTGACTTCATAATTGCATTTTGTTCGGCAAATTATTAACTGTCTATGCCGTACGTAGTTGATTGATACATATGTCGCTAGATATACGTGCTAGTGATTGTGGCATATTAGTAACAATTGCGAGTGGTGTAGCATGTGATCTGAGCGTCGTCACTAAATTGATACACGCTCAATGATCCATTATACCAGGGGTTCCCAAAGTGTGCGCCGTAGAGAGTATAGAGAGGCGCTGTGAGACGCTATTGTTTACCATTACCTGGAAACGAAATTTAGGTATTCGAGGCTACAAAATAAACAATTCAAATCGCGCGCGCTGCATGCGTCGCTCACTCGCCGATAGGTACTTATGCTCGGTCAGTGAACTCTATACTATATATACCTATATTATAGAGTTCGCTGTGCTCGGTAATCGTCGATACCCCCTTCTCCCGCACTTTGACCCGCCCGTTATCCAACTAGCTAAAGACGTTGCATTACGTCGATTGCTTTGTTTTGGTTATGTCGCTTTGTTTGTGTTTTCGTCAAAATGGACAGATTTTTATTAAATAAGCAAGTCGGTAGTTCAAGTGATAGTGAACAAGCTTTCACAAGTGACGGAGAAGCAAAAAAGCGAAAATATCGCAAACATGATGATAGCTATTTGGACTTTGGCTTTACTTCAATAGAAGTAAATAATGAAGAAAGACCACAGTGTGTGCTCTCTTTGAAGATTCTGTCGCCAGAAAGTATGCTCCCAAGTAAGCTGAAGCGACATCTTGAGACCATTCACCCTGCTATAGTTGAAAAATCACATGATTTTTTTAATAGGAAATTGCAAAATTTACAATAACAAAAAAAACATGTTCACTCAACAAGCCTCAGTACCTAGCAACGCACTGTTAGCATCATTCAAGGTGGCATATAGGGTGGCGAAATGCAAGAAACCTCACACTATCGCAGAAGAGCTTATTCTACCGGCTGCTCTCGACATAGTGGGAGAATCGGCGGGAAAACTAATTTCTTATGTACCTTTATCTAATAACACTATTAGTCGAAGGATCCATGACATAGCTGACGATGTCAATCAACAATTAATAGAAAATATGAAAGGCAAGGAATTCGGCCTGCAACTTGATGAGGCTACTGACAGTAACAAAGACGCACATCTTATTTGTTACGTACGCTTTGTGGATGACAATATTATCGTATTCGTTATAAGACCTTTTTTTCTGTAAAAGCATTACGGAAAGCGCAAAGGCTCAAGATTTGATAAGAAAAATTAATGAAGATGGCGGACAAGATTGTTTTCCGCAATTTCATAAATACACGGCTTCTATTGAGCTTGTTGTCTCACAAAACTTAATGTCTCTGCTCACGGAAAACCTTTCGAAGCTCACAGAATGGTTTTCGAAATACTCTGCCGAAGACGATGTCGAAAAATATGCGTGGATCCAAGATACTTTCCATGCACAAGCTCTATCAGAATTCCCTTCGCAAGAAGAAGAGAGTCTTATTGAACTCTCTTGCGACAGCAGCCTAAAAACAAGATTCACGTATTCCGATTTGGTGGAGTTTTGGATATCGGTCCAAAATGAATACCCAACTTTAAGTCAAGAGCATTAAGAATTCTCATTCCCTTTGTAACATCTTATTTATGTGAGGCCGGATTTTCAGCTGTAGCTGTAATAAAAAGCAAATATAGGTCAAAGATAAATGTGGAGCAAGAAATGAGAATAGCGGTATCAAACCTTATCCCGCGCTTTGAAAAAATGTGTGGAGATCGCCAAGCTCACACGTTACATTGATTAAGTTTTCATTGTATTTTATATCCTATTTTTCTTAAATTATAAATGTTTCCTGCGTGTCAATGAAAATATAAATACTCAGCTTCATATTGCGGATGTGTTAATTTTTATGCCTATCTACCTAGTATCCTTGTACCTTCTTTCGAGTACTAACGACTACGGGGCGCCGAGAGAAAATATTAAAAGTGTAAGTGCGAACTGAAAAAGTTTGGGAACCACTGCATTATACGAATTATAGTAGGTACATGGTGTTTGCCAAATTTTATTAGGTCTCCAGCTCTGCTTTTACAGGCGTTACAACTGGTAGATATTACAAGTATCTCAAAACACAGAAGATATATAATCATATCACAGACAAATGTCGTGTAGTGAGTAGGTAAATATCACAGATAAGTATCACATATTGTTAAAGTAAATACTAGCACAGGTAAGTACCACAGTTTATTACGGTAAGTATTATAACAGATGAATGTTAAAGTTTGTAATAGAATCTAATATTCTTCAGAAAACTCAGTGTATTTATGATTTTTTTCTTTGTCTCCAAACATCACCAGATCTACTGACATCTTCCAGAGTCAAATGTAGTTTACTACTAGATTCACTTAATAAGTATCGCAGGTAGGTGTTTTATCTTCTTTTAGTATATATCGATGTTTAATTGCTGTGTGTCCAATCCTTAATCGATATCGTTTGACTGGTTCTTCTCGTGTAAGGTCTATCCAGGCGTATTCTGTCTCGACCTTTGATATTATCCATTTTAATCTTGTCTCCTTTAAACTTCACTGATCTTACCATTTTGGTAGCAGGTTTTATTTAATTATGAATTTAAATCATTTCTTGGTCATTGAGTTTTCACTTTCAAGTAGATCTTCAGACACCAGGTGGATGAGTTGTTGACATCTAGACTTCTACTTTCTGGGGAAATTCATAAGTTCGTACGCTAAGAGGACGAGTAATAGTAGATCGTCGTTTGTATTAACTTATTTTCGGAAACACGAATTTACTACCTGGATGTTTCTCGCAGGATATAACATTCGTCAGGTAAGTCTTTTTAAATCTAGAGGAAATAATCTACGTTCGTAGTACAGACTATTTATCGTACTAATGGAGAAATAACCTTGTTATACCATGGCACGAAACCAAAGATTTAAATGTAATGTTGAGATTTCTGTTTTGTAGCAATAAGAATAGGACATAACTAATCACATCGACGGTAAAAGTGCACGTTCATTACATAACTCATTTTGATTTTAGTCCTCAAAATTCACATTATTCAACAGAAGGTTTGATTGTCTAGCCACCTTTCTTGGTATTTTTTTAATCCCTCTGGTAAAAGGTAGTATGTATTCTACAAGCGCTATAGATTCAGAAAGGAACCGATTTATCAATCATAATGCGAAATAAAATACGTCAATATACAACATTTAAGTGACGCATGAAAATGAGGATTATTGAATGATGCTTTGAAGCAGACTTTTTAATCAGTGGAGATTTTCAGAGGATCAAAAGTTAATTTACACATATCTGTTATGTGTCAGCTTATTTCAGTGAAGTTACATCAATCTTAGTTATGAAAGGGAACGTTTCATGGAATTTATACCATGAAATAGTCCATTCACAGTTATTCGGTTTACGTCTACGTTTTAACAATTCTTCACCTTTTATAAACTTGCGCATTTCAAAAATCACTGCTTTAAATATGTACGGATGTACGAAACACCTCCGCACACGTGACTAAATATTCATATAAATATAGGAAAAGGATAATGATAAATAGGGTCAAAGCAGCTTTCATATTTCCTGATTACTCTTTCTAGGAAAATCTATTGATAAATAATCTCGTATGAATACAATCACTACATCACACGGACGTCTGCTGTTTACTTTTGATATTTTCTGATTTACGATGTGTAAATATGTAAACATGCATTGCAAATACGTGGAGAATGACACTGAGATTGGTTTACTTTGAACTATATTTGTAAATAAACCTTAATAACAAAGTTAATTATACATTTTATGAAACTTATAACATTTTTACTTTTCCGCACTCAACTATACTAGCGGGAAAATAATGTTATCGTGTAAACAAAAGTGGAAAAAAAATTTTTTTCGTTTATTTTTCGTTTTTCGGCCTAAAAACAAAAAAAAATGGTTTTTAAAAAAGTCTGTCTGTGTCAAACTCAACTAAATAGTTTAGGATCGATCGGTTTTGACTATGTTTGATCGGGGACGTCTCCCAGATGACATCTCTTGATTTTGAGGTGGATAGGACACACCCCACCCTGTCCATGGGTCTATTTGATAAATTTTTTTGCTAACACGATAACTCAATTAAATGGTGTCGGATCAATCGGGTTTTAACTAATTCTGATCGGGGACATCTTCCAGACGACACCTATTGATTTTGAGGTGGATAGGACACACCCCACCCTGTCCATGGGTCTATTTGATAAATTTTTTTGTTAGCACGATAACTCAATTAAATCGTGCCGCATCAATCGAGTTTTAACTAATTCTGATCGGGGACATCTTCCAGACGACACCTATTGATTTTGAGGTGGATAGGACACATCGCACCCTGTCCATGGGTCATGAGAAAGCACGATGGTGGACTATTTGAGAAATTTTTTTTGTTAATACGATAACTCAAATAGATCGTGTAGGGTCGATCAGGTTTTGACTGATTCTGATCGGGGACGTCTCCTAGACGACACCTATTGATTTTGAGGTGGATAGGACACACCCCACCCTGTCCAGGGTCATAAGAATGCACGACGGTGGACTATTTGAAAAATTTTTTTGTTAACACGATAACATAACTAAATCATGTTGGATCGATCG
This sequence comes from Rosalia funebris, assembly GCA_037954035.1. NCBI lineage: Eukaryota > Metazoa > Arthropoda > Insecta > Coleoptera > Cerambycidae > Rosalia > Rosalia funebris. The sequence goes on from JAZFAV010000001.1 coordinate 3,883,976, forward strand.
GGTTTTGACTGATTCTGATCGGGGACGTCTCCCAGATCACACCTATTGATTTTGAAGTGGATAGAACACACTCTACCATGTTCATGGATCATGAGAAAGCACAATGGTGGACTATTCGAGAAATTTTTTTTTATCACGATCACTCAATTAAATCGTGTCGGATCGATCGGGTTTATTCTGATTAAGAACGACATAATTTCTTTTTTGTGTGTGCAAAAATAATAATTTTTAAATTTGGTTAAATAAATATCGTACCTTGTATATAATATTATTTAAAAAAAAGCAATGTTGGTTTTAATATGAAAATTTTTCTTGTTAACCTACCTAATATATATATCACTTTTTTTTAAAACATTTTAATGAATTTATATTAATTATTTTATTTGATTTGACGTAGCGGTTGGTGTTGTAATCATATACGTTCAATAAAATTAAGATCCCATTTATCTGAGTTCCTAATAAAATTTTACTGGTCATATCCATGTTTTAATATTGTTCAATATTCTAATCGTTTTCATATACTTAAACTATTTATTATCCATGACCTGTTTCGGGAAAACTTTAATCTGTTATTGTTGAGGTATCCACTTTATTTTATTGTATTCTAATTTTCTGTTTATTTGGCACCTATCTAGATAATACTATGACACATAATAAGTTAATTCATTACCTTCTATTTAACTTACAATAGATACATATTGGGCATACTAATTTTCCATATTCCAGTGTCCATATACAATACATATGCAGTTCGAGAAAACGTAATATATGTATTACCTCTTATATTAATAATTGAGGTGTTACTAAATTAAATAAATGAATAACTTAACATTCAACTACATATTAAATAACAATAACAGATAACACTAGGAAAAACCAAATTTTATGTTGCCACAAATTTGAGATCGGTTTCTGAATACTCGTGGACCCTAATTTCACATTATATCTTCATTTAAATTTTATATCTTCATTTTAGCTTAAATAAAGATTTAAAAATGAAGAATTGACTACGTTTGTTAAAATAATGGAGACTCCTGAAATTGCTTATTCTCTATTCTCGGCATCAGTGGTTTGCTTGTGTCGATTTAAAAAACGGCCATCATAACGACTATTCTTGGGCAGCAAAGGGGATATACCAAATATCCTTGTCACCTCCGTTTATAGCATAGTCGTGCAAAGGGAAAAGCATTGGTAGCAAACTGTTTGGCCTTTGAGAGATGTTGAGAGCAGTGGAAAAGCCAACATTGTTCACGAGCCATTAATACAGAAAAAAATACTGCCACCTCTTTACATCAAACTGGGTTTAATAAAATAGTTTGAGAAGGCACTGGATAAGTCAAGTAATTGTTTTCAACACATTTATCAAGCATTTCCAGCACTGGGTAAAAACATGGATTTTTAACGGTCCATAAATTCGAAAGCTGATGAAAGATCCAAATTTGAACAGATATATGCCCATTGTAGAATCTAATCTATGGTTTAGTTGTGTATCTGTAATTCAAAATTTTTTGGGATATACACAAGGTAAATAAATAACTTATGAAGAACTAGTACATAGGATGCTAAAATGTTTTGAAACATTTGCATCTTTTGCATAGCTACTTAGACAAATTTCCTTCTCACTTAAGAGATTATAGTGAAGAACAAGGTAAACGGTTTCATCAGGATATCCGAATAATGGAAGAAAGGTATCAAAAAAGATAGGATCGTCACATCATGATCGAATCGATTACTGTTGCAGTCTGCAGAGGGACTGTTCGCAGCAAAAATATAAAAGAAAATCGTACAAAATAACTTTTTTATAATTTGTAATATTTTCTGCGTCAATTATTCTTTATTTTCTTGTTAGATTTCATATATAAAGAAATTGAAAACAAGAGAAATTGTTTATTTTATTTTGTTTTTCTTACTTTGCATTAATATTTGTCATGTATTTTTATTTCAGAAATTAGAGCCAATCAAAAGAAGTAGTACCATTTTCAGCATTAGGGACTGTAATGTACTTAAAAAGTTGTTATCCTATTCTCCTCCGACAAATCCTCCAATTTGATTCCAAATATTAACCCATAATAGTCATTTACATAAAAGCAACAAAAAAAAGGAAATCATGAAAATTTATAAGTAATTTTGCACAAATGGCGTAAAACTAATCATAAAAGCAAAGCTAATGAAGTAATACGTAAGGAATGTTATTATATGTTGACCGCAATATGTTCATATAAAAAATATATCTGGCATTATATTAATTCGAATTTTGATAATCTTAGATTATAAACTAAGTAATTGAAATTACTTTTGGATAATTTTAAGTCATTTATAAAGCTTATTTTTCTAAATGATTCAAACACGTTAAATCAGCTCTTGTTTGTAAGGCACCAACATAAAATTCACATTGCACTTAATTCACATTTAGAAACAAAAAAGTGCCTTCTAACTGAAGTGTTCGTAAGTAAGTACTTTCGGTAGTTTAAAGTAATGGAGTTGTTACATATTGTTAACAGAAAAATCTCATAATACGTGACTCGCATAAAATATTTATTTTAAGCACTCATAGTTACTGCTGAAATTTTCATATACCTATGATTTCTACTTAAAAATAGTATTCCAAAGAATTTTTTGTTGAAGAACAATAAATAGGTATTAATTTCGTTTATTATTATTTATTACTATAACTACGATATAGACAGTAAATTTAGTAAGCTTATTAAAATGAAATCCACAGTTTGCTTGTAGTAACTGCTAAAATAACTTTATGAGTTCCGGTCGACCTTAGATATGTCAATGCCCCCGTATAGAAACGCTCAACAAAATGGTCAATCTGGTCAACAAGATGCAATAAATTATGAACAGAGAATTATTAGCCTATTAAGAACATCATAAACATGTCAATTTACATTTGTGTAAAATAGCTGAATACTGGGAATTAAGTTTCCGGTAAAAGAAATAATTATAAATGAATAAAAAACAAATATATACAATGGCTAGCCTTCACTGAAACTATAGCAGTGAATTATTATTGTGACAGAAATAATTTAAAACGTATTGAATTATAATTAAGTACTACGGTGAAATAACAGCGCAGATATAGAGCCACTAATTAAATAAATCCCCCTTTTACCGATAACGATTTTTCACGATAATTTGACTATTACCGAAAATACAAGTAATTAAATAACCCTCACCTAGCAAGAAGTATATAGGTACGGTGTCGTAGACTTCACACCCAGATTCGCAGCCCCAGCTTTCGGCGACGTCCATGACGGAGGACACCGGGGTCAGTTTCGTTATACCCCAATAAATAATGGGGCCAATGCAAATGAGACAGTGGACAGAAACTATTAGTTTGCTGATCTTCTGATTTTTAAGTCTTCTGTTCTTCTGCTCCTGATTTTCGGGTCGTCGTGGCTGCCTCTTCACGGACTAACTTCGAATTGCTTCTTCTCGGATTAATTTTAAACTTCTCAGTTTGATTTTATACTATCTTCTCGAATTAGCGTTAAAACTGTCCTAATAACCTCTGGGGCACGCATATTTAAGCAAAATCGTGAATCCCTGTGAGAGAGAACACAGATTCCAAAAACGGTACATTGGAAATAACCAGCATGCGGTGAAACAGCCTACATGTGATCTTGACAATTCGACATTATTTTTAATAGTTATAAATATTTGGCACGGCATACGTTTCCACGGCACATTTTACTTTTCCGCACTCAATTATACTAGCGGAACAGTAATGCAATCGTAAAGAAAAGTGGAAAATACATTTCTTTTTCGTTTATTTTTCATTTTTCGGCCTAAAAGCAAAAAAAAAAAATGGCTGTCTGTGTGTGTGTCGTCATTGTCGTCGGCATTAAATCTTGTTAGCACGATAACTCAACTAAATCGTGTCGGATCGATCGGGTTTTGACTGATTCTGATCGGGGACGTCTCCCAGATGACACCTATTGATTTTGAGGTAGATAGGACACACCCTACCCTGTCCATGGGTCATGAGAAAGCACGATGGTGGACTATTTGAGAATTTTTTTGTGTTAACACGATAACTCAACTAAATCATGTCAGATCGATCAGATTTTGACTGATTCTGATTGGGGACGTCTCCCAGATGACACCTATTGATTTTGAGGTGGAAAACACACTCTACCATGTTCATGGGCCATGAGAAAGTATAATGGTGGACTATTTGAGAATTTTTTTGTTAGCACGATCACTCAATTAAATCGTGTCGGATCGATCGGGTTTCGATTGATTCTGATTAGGGACGTCTACCAGACGACATCTATTGATTCTGAGGTGGATAAGACACACCCCACCGTGTCCATGGGTCATGAGAAAGCACGATGGTGGACTGTTTGAAAAAAGTAAAATTATCGCATAAAACACATGTTCTGTATTTATGTGTTGGTTTATTTTTTCTCGGCCACTCAATTTCAAGATATAGATTTCGAAATCGAAATCGAAATAAATGCGTCACTCTCATTGTTTATGTTACAAATACCCAGTCGCTTAGTGCCTACAGCTTGAAGGCTTGATGTATTTTTACGCAAAGGTTGTATTTTTTAAGCAAAATAATATCATTTTGATAATTTTGTATTGAATATTTTAAAACTCTAATTTCTGTCTGAAAATTAATTTAAAACGTGCCTAGTTAGTTTTGCAAATTATTCAGTGAAGTGAAAATCATTTACGTAAAATTTTATAAGTCAAATTACTTTAATAATATTCTGAGAAATCGAAAAATACATCGTGATCTTATAGCCCGAGTACGGGACGTGTCACAATGCATAATTTTCATATAAAATCAAAACAGTAAACATTAGAAATATCAAATGTTGAACATTAATTTCAAGTAATTTAAACGTAACAAAAATATGACTGGAATTATAGACTACAATTATTCATTGTTGATGAAACACTGACAAGACAAATATATCTTAAATAATTTCAAGACGATTTAATCCTAGGTTTAATTCCAGCCACGTTATGACATGCTCTTTCAACGTAAATTCTCTAAGTTTTCCAACGAAAATGTTGAAAGAGTTATAATGCCATTAATAACTTAAGCCGAGGTACTCGTATTTCTATAACTGTATATCTAATCACATAAATGACGGGAAAAGTTATTCCTTTTAATCCACGGAATCACAACAAAATACACAATTAATTTTTTTACTACTATCGGGAGTTTATGTTTTTCAGAAACGATATATGTATCTAATTGTAGTTGCCATTTAGAATGTCATATTTAAAAAGAAAAGCAAATAACTATTTGTTAACTCATTCGTCATTAAAGTTATTACATATTATATACACTAAAGTTTCGATTAGAAATATAAAATATTTATTGATAGCAATTTACAATAAATGCATGACCTATAATATTTGAATGATTCACCTCTTATCCCAAAATTTTACAGCTATACAGTTGATTTATATAAATATAGCTAATGATAGTAGACAGCTACTATAATAACAGAGAAAATAGACGGAAAAACCCTGTTACAAAACGATTTAAGATAGCTCCAAGTAAATATTTATATTCGGTTGAACGTATTTAATTCCTTCAATAAGTTACTTCAATAAGAAAAATGAAAACTGATGGCAGCAAGGCTGACGATGTTTTGCAAAAACCTAATCGAATATGCAAGATATTTTTTAAACGTAGTATTAGGTAAAGTTTAACAGTTGATCGATTGTAGTAATGCAATTTGCGCAGGATTATATATTCTTTTATACGATCATGAAAAGATCGAAAAACCATAAATTTATTCATGAATTAATGGCGAGCTTTATAGATTATTAAACAATGACGTTCCACGTCCTGTATTATTAAGTGGTTACTGAAATACTAATGTTTAATATACTATAGTACCAAGTACCTCTAATCATTGTATTGAATAGTTAAGTAAATTAATAGTATTCAAAATCGTTTAGTATCTTACCTTAAATACCGAATAGTAACAAAATAGTATTACGATGTCAATTAAGGTAATACTTTTAAACTAGTTACAGTAAATAATATACACTATTTGTCCTATAAATTGATAAATAACCAGCCTTATGTTAGTATAATCGTTAAAAACAGAAATAAATGTTTCAATTTATATTATTTTAAAATTTAAATTGTGTAATACTGCTGCCTCTATTAAAAATCTCAAAAATTTAATTCCTAATTTCTCATTATTAATTCATGTTGATATATGTATATTATTTTCATCTGTCTCATGTATAACATTCCAATTCGTGTAATTGAGGGATCTCAGATACTAATCAAATAATTGTAGATTTATTCTCTTTGCAATATAACATGTTGAATTAATCTTGTACGTAACGAAATTATTATAGATAACTATTGTAATTAGATAATTATTTAATGTAGATAATATATATAAACCTTTTATATTCCATTTTATTATCGTAAAGAGATAAAATACCTGAAACGCAAAATTATTATAATTTCAAGATATGATGATTAAAAATAAAATATCTTAAAGCAATGCAAAGTTCTTTAAAACATTTTTATAAACTTTGGTAAAGAGTAACATTTTTTTAAATCGTATATTGAAATTGTTTGTTCTAATATTATGCATGGTGTAATAATTTCCATATAAATACTCAATAAATATTTAATATTCATCATGATCAAATATGTTTGATAACTAATAAATAACGCCACTTAATTTTTTATTTGTTTAAAATTACAATAATTATCTCTATTTATAATTTCATACATAATTATATTTTGAGAAATATATAAAATATACAGCTTTTAACAAAAAGAAAGCACTTTTATGCTCGGGGGTAATAAACTTAGAAACAAGGAAGAGATTTTTGAAAACATATGTATGGAGTACGGCACTATACGGATGCGAAACCTGGACGGTAGGGGAAGCAAGTAGGAAGAAATTAGAAGCTTTTGAGATGTGGTGTTACTGAAGAATGATGAAAATACCATGGACTGATAGGGTTAGGAACGAAGAAGTATTGGAGAAAGTCGGCGAGAAAGGAAATATGTGGAAAAACATAAAGAAGAGAAGAGATAGAATGGTAGGCCACTTGCTGAGGCATGGGGGAATAGTCCGCTATATTTTGGAAGTATAAATAGGAGTGAAGAAAGGCAGAGGTAGGCCTAGATTAGACTACTGCTCGCAAATAGTAAGGGATGTAAGTTGTAGCACAATTAGCGAAATGCGTAGGTTAGCACAAGATAGGAGAAGCTGGAGGTTAGTGTCCAACCAGTCTTAGGACTGATGACCTCATGATAATGATAAAATATACACATTACAGTAGCAATAGAGGATTCTATTATAATAGTCTCGATAACACCACGCAAAATATCGTGGGTAAACTTGACAAAAATTCTAAAGACAAGTGAAATTCTTGTTAAAAGATATAGGCTATACCACATGCCAAGCTAAGGGTAAGTAACAAGAAGCTAAATACTTGTAAAGAACCAAGGAATAGCAATAAATTTAAGGAACCTAAAAGACGCTACAAGAATAAAAAATCATTAAAAAAAATTAAATCTCAAAGAATCAGTCAAATGGTCATACAAAAAAAAATAAGTAAGCTAAAATAGCTAATATGAAGAATTCTATCAAAATCCACATTGTCCTAAATAAAGTGAGATGCTATGTACAGCTTGCCAAAAATAGGAACATGTCTCAAAATTGCGATATTGCGCCTCCCACAAGATGTGCAGTAAATAGCCTGGTCTTTATTCAGTCGCATTGAGACCTTTGCAGAGTGAATATCAATGAATGTATATTGAATGTGAGAGTACCCACAGTTCGACGTAGCTGCACGTAAAGTAGGTACCCTTTTCTCTCCAAATGCTGACTCCGAATGCTATCAATGAATGTATATTGAATGTGAGTGTACACACAATTCGACCTAGCCGCACATAAAGTACATCCCTTTCCCTCCGAATGCTGCCTCACTCTTTCTTCTGCACAACACAGAGAATCTCATACTTTTTTCTATTCTTGACAAACTGTACACTTTTACATAGTATGTCACTTTATATATAGTAGTGTATATAAGTATAGTGTCACATAGTATGTCAAGATTTCGACGAGTAAAAGGAAACATTGAGATTTCTTCTATTTCAGTAAAGTTATATATATATATATATATATATATATATATATATATATATATATATATATATAACTTGCAGAAGAGATTTTAAGGAAGAATGACAAACGTCGTCCTTCAACAGGCAACGTAGCTCATCAATAAAAAGGTTAAAGTTCTATATATTTGGGTAGAACTCGTACATGTTACTTACACATCTCACAGTTCCATGCATTCCCTGTGCATGTTATCGTCAATTATTTGTTCGTTGTTGTACTAACAGTCGTCCTAGCCAATATACTAGATTCCTTGTTGCCTCCAAATTGTGCATGTCCCTTCATTAGTGTCTGTAGCGGCTACCCAAAAAACACATTTAATACATAGATGCTTTGAGAGTATTTTCGCTCGTTCTATATACTGTGTAGGGTGTGTCAAGGACGACTGGGGGGTAGCCTCACTCCACATGTCCACAGGGAGCTTCTAGTATTTCCACATCCCTGGTTATGTACCAATAAATTTAAACGAGTGGTGAGAGCTACCTGTCCATTCCATTCCTCTTGTTGGTGTGGCCCCAGTTATTTTTAAACGATCAGCTCTTTGCAGGTAACTAAGCTTCTGTTTTATCATTGTTTATTGGCTCTTCAGCCATCAGGTAATGGCCTTCATAGCCTATCATCAACCTTATGACAACAATGTAAGTATGTTTAACCACACGATCCTTTGGATTTTATTTCCTTACTGTTCATAAGGGATATAAGCCCGCTTTAGTCTCATTTTGACGGAGAGATTCCAATTTAGTATGATGTCAAAAATAACGCCAAGATATCTCATTTTGACCCAAATGTGATGGCGTACTTAAGTGAATAGGAGATTTTAGGTTTTTCTATCCCATTTTCTTTGTGAAGAGGTCCATCTCTATCTTCCTGGGATTGCCATAAAGCACAATAGGCTGTCAAGAACTAGGTTCCCTGGCAATGGTAACATCACACCACTCTGCGATATTTTGTGATCACTTCTCGTACCGAAATGCCCTCCACTCTGATATGTATAGATTTTTTTGAGAGTACACTTGAGACCCAACTACTCACGATCCGCGGCACATTCTTATCTGTTAATTCTGCTTGGATCTCTGGGAAGAGGATAGGTAAATACGTAATTCATTAATTCCAGAAACAACCAAAATTGAATTCCTACAATCACAAATAAATCGCCTAACAGGTCACCTAAAGCCTTAGACTTTAGATGATCTGAAGTGATTTGACGATCCACAACTGTACGTTAGATAAGTAATACAAGAAGAATAAATACATTTGTTACTTTGTAATTGTAACAGATGGCAACATATAGCCCTATATTTTTATCTTATGATAAATTAACTATACTTTCATATCTGCACTAAAATAATTTAAAATAATTGGCAGTTCTAGAGCAGGACAATTTAAACTAATAGTGACTAAAGTATTCAGTAATTTCTAAATCATGTGATCAAATCTGTTAAATGTACACTCGACATCATGAGTGATTTAAATATGAAACCAACAAATAAGTGTTATCTCAATGCAATAACAATGACTTGTTATCTGTTCCTATACAAAAAAATAAATATCATAATGTATTTTAACTACGACTTGCATCTACTGAAAGCAAATAATTAACTAAAAAGTGATACAACCAAAACACACGATGTTAATTGTAAATAAAACAAAAAGTTTTCAGAGAATTATCTTAATACTTTTTACTATGATAGAAGAATCTATGACAATTATGTGTCAAACAAAATATCAGCCAAATGCTCGCCACGGCTTCGGTGGCATACCTTTATCCGATGGTCCATATTTACAATGAGTCAAATGAGATATAATTGAGGTTCAATGTCGTTAATGTGCCGAATTATCTCATCCTTTAGCTCTTGAATTGTTCTTGGCTTATTGATGTACACTTTTTCTTTTAAATATCCCCAAAGAAAGAAGTTCAACGGTGTCAAATCACATGATCGTGGCGGCCAATTAACATCGCCACGACATGAGATAACACGGCCATTGAATTTCTCGCGCAAAAGTGCCATTGTTTCGTTGGCTGTGTGGCAAGTGGCATCATCCTGTTGGAGCCACATATCGTCCAGGTCCATATCCTCAATTTCTGGCACAAGAAGTCCGTTATCATCTCGCGATAGCGAACACCATTCACGGTAACTGCTTGGCCGACCTCATTTTCAAAGAAGTACGGCCCGATGACGCCGCCAGCCCATAAACCACACCAAACAGTCACTTTTTGTGGATGCATCGGCTTTTCAACAATCACTCGTGGATTCTCATTTGCCCAAATGCGGCAATTCTGCTTGTTAACGAATCCACTGAGGTGAAAGTGTGCCTCGTCGCTGAAGATGATTTTCTTTGTAAAGTCACCATTCACTTCTGTCTGTTCAACCAACAATTCGGCGTATTGACGACGCTTGAAATGGTCAGTAGGCTTCAGCTCTTGAGTCAATTGAACCTTGTAAGCGTGTAAATTCAAATCTTTATTCAAAATTCACATCAGTGGTGTTCGTGCGATGTTCAATTGTTGGGCACGACGACGAGTCGAGGTTGACGGCTCTTCTGCTACACTATCGCGAACAACAGCAATGTTTTCCGCAGAACGAACTGGGCGAGCATGCACAGGTGTTTTTACATTTCTTACAGACCCGGTTTGCTAGAATTTGCGCACAATTCTCCCGATTGTGGACACATTTGGTTGATTATGCTGACCAAAAAGATCACGAAGTGCACGAAATGCATTTTGATTTGAACGCCCATTTTCGTAAAAGGCTTCAACAATCTTAACGCGCTGCTCAATTGTGTACCTCTCCATGGTTAAATTTGTCAAACACTGAAACAAAGAAATGTCAAATTAAGTTGAGCAAACAACTTGACGTTAAGGTGTGACTCACAATTAACATCGTGCATTATGGTTGGACCACCCTTTATATATCCAAAATCGTGTAGGGTATAACCTTTTCACAGCCTGGAAGTAGGGAAGTTCGTTAGGTTGAGGCTATATTTACGTAAATTTTCACATCAGATACTGTTTTTAAATATAGCAGAACATTCATATATACTAGAACATTCATGAGCTCAAATATAATGAATCTGAAGAAGGACTTAAACTTATTAAAAATATTCACTGCCACTGTTCGTTTATAGCATTATATGCTTGTTGTCCATAGCTATTAAGCATTGAGGGAAATTGCACAATTCTTCATATTCCTCCTAACAATATAACCATTCTTCTGGAGTAGGGACTGCAAATAATAAATGTTAGTCAATGTTAGTATTATAACAAGGAAAAAATAATATAAAATTATCGCGATGTACTTTCTATTAAAACTAAATTCAATACTACACTAGACTGAATAATGGAGATCATGAAGATTTTATTGATTAAAAATTGGAATTACTTTTGATAGCCTCATTTCGTGATATACCCAATAATTTTTATAGTAGTAAAACTATTGAAATATTAAAAAATACAACTTTTTCCTTTACAATTTAATTGTATGATGAACAAACTTCACACAAGGTTTCAGATGATAATACTGAAACACCAAATACAATTTGGTCGGCTCTTTACATGGATAATCTCCCTGCTCCAATAAAGTAAGGAGGTGCACGTTCTAAAAGAAAACTGTTCTTTTCTCAAACAAAAAACAGTTATGAAACATGCGTCGCGATGAGTAAAAAATACCAAGCTTCGAAAATTCGGCAAACAACAAAAAAGTGTCTTGATATATCGTATAGGTAATTTATTTTGAAACAGAGATGGCGCGATTTTGAAGCAATGACGAATAATATTTTCTATAACACTATACCTACAACGGTGTATCAAGCACTATATATTTTCCTTCAGGCAGTACTCCCCAATGCATTATTCTCTACAATATCAGTCTCAACCCACGGCATCCGAATCATCTCTCCCGTCTCCACCTCGAAGCTTTTGTCGTCAGAATACATCAGTTTGTATTAATAAATACTCAGAAATATTCAGATAAATAATGATGTATACAAATAAATAAGAGATAACTTACGTATGTAGTGTATCAGTTTATCATTGGGTGCCCTGGATACTTCACTTACAATCGATACTTGGATACCTTACAGAGATACAGCAAACTCGTGAAGGAGTCTCCTGTTGCCAGAACACGTAGAGTTATCAATCTTTCTTATGGTGCATCTATAATTAGTATCTATTTTACTTACTTTTGGTTCAATTAAGGTTGAAAGTCGTCGAATGGCCTTCGAAAAATATTTTCGATGTTTCCTTTGTAACAAATAAACAAATCGTTTAAAAGATAATTTCCACAACACGTTTCTCAAATTCTCAACGCCGGTGTCCCGAGTGTTGCCTTTTTGGTTGTACATTTCCTCCTTTTTTTTTTTTTAATAGATGGTGAAATGTTGTGTACACAGCATGGTAAGCGTCATGTAAGCAGCGTGTATGCAGAGATTTTGCGACTTTGCAAATAAGAGAGCATATTCTTATCAGTATGCGAGTATATTGGAACTAGTCAAACATGAGCTGGTCAACCACTACAAGTGATCCGCTTGAAATGCCGTGAAATTCATGGTATTATGCATTTTACAACCGCGCCAAGCATAACATTGTTTGGCGCCACTTGGGGCGACCCATGTAAACAAGGCTTAAGGAGGTTTTTACTTAATAATAGTGTCTAATCTCTAAGGGTCTAAGAATCCCTACTTACTGCAAGAAGTCATTGCAGATGGCTTCTTGCAGTACGTAGAAGTCACTGACTGACTTTGGTAAAAATAATACAAAAAATAACATTTCAGTACAGTAAGTTTTGTACCAAGACAAATAAACAGCAATTTAACATTACAAACGCGTGTTGGAAAAGTGAAATTTCTTGTATTAAGTTGGTATATTTATGTATATATCCTTAACGAAAAATATACTGACTATAATAATGCTGGTCCAGAGTATAGTATTTAGAATTTATATAATACATTTTTTTTTATTAATTATAACTAGTCCTGATGATTATGGTATGTACCGACTGATGTCTTCATTACATTCTTAATCAATAAGAGGCCTTCCTGTTTTTTCTAATTTTTCACTGACATATGTATTTCTTATAACCTGTGATTAAATAGGAACCATTGTGCTCATTTATTTAATTCTATCTGCTCCATTCTCTATTATAATCTCTCTATAGAAATAAATTATATCTCTTTTTCAATTCACCATAGGCTTATTTTCTTGTGGCTCAGGAAAAGTATAATAAAACTGATTTTAAATCTCACTCGTACATTTTTATAAGGATATAATTTATAATATAAACATTTTAATTATAGATATTTACTGCAATATGACCTATACATATGCTAGGCTGTATGGTCTATTGCATTTATAGATACAATTTTAATTTATAACTCTTAATTACAGAGTAAGTAAACGCGTTCTTTATTCAAGAAATAAAATTTCAAGAGAAGGTACAGATATTAAGATTATAGCAATGAAATAAATGACTTCCAGTTTTATGAGACTACATTAGTATTTCAGTTTTATAAAACTATTAATAATATTCAACTATATAACTGTGGCTTATTTTATGATACTTTTGCCTACATAATATAATTATTATCTTATAAATTCATAATTTAAAAGTTTTTATTTATTATTACAATAAATCATTTGTTAGAGAATGTTAAATATTTAACAATATAAACATGAATTTATGTAGTCATGCCTTTCTACATTAGAAATTTAATTCATAACATATGAGAGAACTTTATGAGAAACCAATCTCTACTCACATCAATTTGCGACATATTTTAATTATATTCAGTGGCTAGTGTACAGTGGTACCTAGGACTTGTTAATTTCATCTAATAATAAAAGTTAAAATCTTCCGTACAATTCTGAAGATTGATTTAAGAATTAAGTTATTTTTTCCAAATAAACAATACCATCATCACTTTTTTACAACAATGTCTGTTCTTAAAAGAGGTCCAACAATATATTAACAACATTAAGGCCAAACAAATACTCGCCATTTGTAGTATATCCTTCATATATCGCTAAACCATTACATCGGGTATAAATTTAATCAAAATATCTAATCAGAGTTTAATGGTAATTTGACCATAATTTTTCATGCTATTCCAGCGACACTATTCCTGCAAGATTAAAAATCAAAAATTTTCCTATCCCGTTGATATCGTTCCCATAATGCATGTTGTGTTGCGAGATTTATACGAGTTATTTATTGAATTTATAGTTATGTCGATAACTCCTATTGATCATATTACCACGCCTTTGCATGGTACTCTAATCATTAATCATAATAAACAAAGATTGCAATATAGGTAGACAACCAGTCGTACCCTGTACATATACATAAATATTGATTTATAATAGTATAATAACCGTGTAGTATCTCCAGATATACCTACCTCTAACAAAATAGCTTAACAAGTTTAACAAGTATTTGCATACATCGCCAAACTATAAATTTCTTAAAATAATACATCTAGTTTTGTGTGATCATAAAAATATGAAAAAGTTCACAATTCACCATTTTTCAACACCAGCTTCACCTCTTTATAATTATTGAATGTAAATAAACAGTTCAGGAACAGTACAAATAATACATAGCAAGCATATCATATCGCAAGTTCATGTGGAAAATATCCATTATAACATTTAAACAACTATTCACTTTACAAATATGCAATATCTTTGTAAACTAGAGAATATAATACATAATAGAAAATAAAAATAAGAAATAAGGATGAGAATAAGGATATTAAAGTGAATTAAAAATCTGCATGTTACCACAGCTCTTAATAAATGCTGTGTTTAATTTTTATATTCAACTTTTCTTAACTCCTAATTAGTTAACACTTTCTTAAAGAAAGATTATTAGCCATAAAATTATTATTATTATAAAATTATTAAGTATAAAAATATAAATAATGTACATACTATTGTCAGAATTTATTTATTAGTAATAGTTGAGTACACAATACAAATTAATAGTCAAAGCTTTCAAAAGTATAGAAGATAATATTTACATGATAAGCACTTAGTAACAGGCAATTAGTGTAAGAGGATAATAAGGAAGAAAACGAACATTTTCATGAAATATTAAATTCAACGGATGAACAAATATAATGTATTTCTACTCGTATTTACCTGGAATATAAGTCATAATAAAATAATTTCAGCATTAATTATGCTTCATCTTAAAATAATCACGCCCTCTATTAACCAGGACCATAACGAACTCTAAAGTAATTAATTTTTGCTTATATTTCAGGAGAATCAATTAAATTCAATCTTTTTTAATGTAATTAAAAAAGATTGTTTCAAACGTAAATGAAAATATAATTAAAGTAAAATCGTATATTTAACATCATCATCATCATTAAGTCATCAGTCCTAAGACTGGTTGGACGCTAACCTCCAGCTTCTCCTATCTTGTGCTAACCTACGCATTTCGCTAATTGTGCTACAACCTACATCCCTTACTATTTGCGAGCAGTAGTCTAATCTAGGCCTACCTCTGCCTTTCTTCACTCCTATTTCTGCCTCCAAAATATCGCGGACTATTCCCCCATGTCTCAGCAAGTGGCCTACCATTCTATCTCTTCTCTTCTTTAAGTTTTTCCACATACTTCTTTTTTCGCCGACTTTCTCCAATACTTCTTCGTTTTTAACCCTATCAGTCCATGGTATTTTCATCATTCTTCGGTAACACCAAATCTCAAAAGCTTCTAATTTCTTCCTACTTGCTTCCCCTACCGTCCAGGTTTCGCAGCCGTATAGTGCCGTGCTCCATACATATGTTTTCAAAAATCTCTTCCTTGTTTCTAAGTTTATTACCCCCGAGCATAAAAGTGCTTTTTTTTTTTTGTTAAAAGCTACTCGACCCTGCGCTATTCTTTGTTTTATGTCTTTATCCCTTCTTCCACCCCAATTTATTTTACTTCCTAAATAAGTGAAGTCTTTAACTTCCTCCAACCTTTCATTATTAATTTGTACTTTCGTTTTTGCTCTGCTCTCGCGCCCTCTGCACACTAACACTTTAGTTTTGCTTGTATTCACCCTAATTCCGTATTCCTCTGTCAACACTACCTCCATTTCGTTCAATGCTGATTCTAATTCCTCCTTACTAGATGCTAATACTGCTATATCATCCGCGAATCTCAGCATTTTTAGTTTCTGTCCCTGTACTTTAATCCCGAAATCCACTCTATCTTTTACCACATTAATCGCCTCTTCGATGTACAGATTAAAAATTAGTGGTGACAGCGTACATCCTTGTCTTACTCCTTTCCTAATACCTACTTCCCTTTTTTCCCTTCTACTTCTATAACAGCAGTTTGCTCTTTGTATAGATT
Organism: Rosalia funebris; assembly: GCA_037954035.1. Classification (NCBI taxonomy): domain Eukaryota; kingdom Metazoa; phylum Arthropoda; class Insecta; order Coleoptera; family Cerambycidae; genus Rosalia; species Rosalia funebris. The sequence goes on from JAZFAV010000001.1 coordinate 3,900,451, forward strand.
GTGTACTACTCTCCTATCTCTATACTTCATTCCCGCGCTCTTTAGTATCTCGAACATTTTTTCCCATCTTACGTTATCAAAAGCTTATAACCGTTATTTCCTTTTTCTATTGTTTTCTCTAACATTACTCTTAGCGCCAGAATAGCTTCTCGAGTTCCCCTATTTCGCCTAAAGCCGAATTGGTCTTCTCCTAGTATTTTCTCCGCTCTATTTTCCATCCTCCTCTGCACTATTCTAGTTAAGATTTTTGACGCATGGGAAGTTAGGCTAATCGTTCTAAAGTTCTCACATTTGTCGGCTCCTCTCTTTTTCGGTATAGTAACGATAATGTTCCTCTTATAACCCTCCGGCATCTCGCCCGTTTCATATATGTATTTTACCAGTTCAAACATCCTATTTACTACTTTCTGTCCCGCACATTTCAAAATTTCCGCCTGTATTTTATCTACACCCGGCGCTCTATTATTTTTTAGCCCCCTTAGTGCTATTTCAAATTCCTCTCTCAATATAGGTTTTCCTACATCTTCCCTATCGATGCTAGATTCTTCCTCTAATATCTCTCCTAATTCCTGGCCCTCGTATAAATTTCCTAAGTACTGCTTCCATCTATCCGCTTTCTCCTCTCTTCCGATCAGTATGTCCCCCGATTGACTCCTAACGTTTCTACTTATTGTTCCTATATCCCTGAAGTTCCTCTTAATTATTTTGTAAGCCTCATCGGTCTTACCTACTTGCAACTTATCTTCTACTTCTTTGCATTTATCCTCTATCCATTGTTCTTTCGCTTTTCTACATTTTCTAATGATTTCCCACTTTATTGACTTATAAGTTTTCAGTCCTTCTTCGTCTCGTCTGTTTTTGTAGCCTCGTCTCTTTTGCATTAAGTGTATATTTAACAATTACTACATATTATAAACAGTTTACCTATATTTTTAGTAAGAACTTAAATTTAGGTATTAATAAATTAAAAGTATTAATTACATTCGAGTGAATCAATATTCATGTATTAAGTTTATGGGATATGAAAAATATTCATAGGATTTATATTAACACTGAACATTTGAAAACATTACGAATTCGTTTTATACCAGCATCTCGCTAGCTAGATTCGGTGTAAATCAGCTAACCGTATAGTAGGTACTTGCATATTGTAAATAATAAAATATTATATTATCGATTACTTACCTTACGTGATAAATAATATGACAATAAAATTCAAATATGTTAAAGGGTGTAAACTCATTTTATTGCCAAATAAAGTTCCAATATGGTTAAACACTTTCCAAGTTATTATTTATGATCACTGAATGTGATTCTCATTTAGGATTTCATTATCAAGTGATAATCTAAATGAAACAGCAAATTTAAAAAAAACAGTAGACACGCATTCATGATATACCTAATGGAGCTGTTTTCCAAACGCCGATTTTCTTTTCAAATTTTAATAAAAGAAAAAAGATAAAAAAACGCAATATGTAACTATTCTTAACATAAGAATAAAATTTTAACATAGTTAAAATAAGAAAAACCCAGCATCGTATATTTAATAATATATTTCACAACAGCAGTTATTCCATTATGCAATACACATTAAACATATAAATGACAAAAATTATTAGCAGATCCGTTAACCTTAACAACCAGCTACATAACTGCTGACATCGCCATTACAATATTGCCAAGTCGTCCACGCCTGAAAACCGCTTTCAGCATAAATATGTAGAGCACATGCAGTGTCATCTGCTATGTTATCATCTTCAAAATCGCCACAACGGGCATTGCACCCACCTCCGGGAGTACTTGATGTAGAGCACCAGTAAAGTTCACTAATCTGATAGATACCATGATCACCAGAGCTCCAGTTCACAGCGGCCGTATTATAGTCTGATTCATGTTGAGCAATACAACTCCAAATGGCTACTTGACTTGCTGGTACACCATAAGTTTGAATTTCCCTACCAAACTCACAACGATCGTATATTTTAGCGTGAACAATTGTCAATGCTATGGCAGCGAACACAAAGCTAGCGACTTTAAAGGAAGACATTTTGATTAAGCTTGGCTAACAGCTGAGTTTGTTACTATTTATATATGTAAGGTAGTTAGTTACCCATTATACTTAGTTCCAAAGATATTTATCAGAAATTTCAAGATGTTGTTTGTGAAATTTCAAGTTTTATCACGTAATTGTAATTAGATGAAACAATAATTAAGTTGCACAAGCTGATAAGAAATACACATAGCAACAACTACCTGTTTACGAAAAGAACCGTATTGACGGTTTTTTCCAAGGCAACGAATAATATATAGTCTATGCAGTTATATTAAATATAGAGCCACGTAACTTTTGGATTTTAGAATAAGGAACATCCACCTGATTGAGTAAAAACTGAACTGCAAGATATGGCAGATAAAATTTAGTGGTACTACATCAGCTGACTCCTACGTGAAAATCACAAAAGTTATGTATCTTTTTCGAACTTTCACATTAGTATCGAGAAGGGGTACCAATGATATGAAAATCCAACTATAAAATCATATATTAAGATCTCCATAGATATTGTCAGGTTATCGTTTAAACTAAATTTTAAACATCATATAAAATTGTTTTTCAACATTTTACACCCACTAGCTGCAACTAATCGATATCGATTGAATGTTAGTTATGTAAGTTATGTAAGTGTATTTCTCTTTTAATTTAAAGGTTGTGTGGCCCAGATGTGTAAGAATATAAATTTTTGTACACGAAACTACATTAAAGTTTTAATTCTCGTGGATATGTTGTGAATTTCCAATTGTAAATACATATTTCCAAAAGAAAGAAGAACACCTTATAACATACAAAAGCGCGAGCGCGGTGACACAACAGCCTTTGCTGTTTTAAGGATTGTAAAGTCATACCAGGGGAACCATTAACTACTCAACACAAGTTTCTTGTAGCATGCCTAACTTTGCCAAATTAGAGCAAAACAAACAAAAAATGAAAAATCCAAATCGTATATTACATGGTATAACGTACTAAAACTAGGAAATCAACTCTTAGATCAAGTAGACACATACTTGGAAGAGATGTTACAGCTCAGGACAGATAATACCACTCTCTGGAATGATTTCCATGTATTTTGCATAAAATCTACCACAACTTTCCTAGGACGATAGTCAATCAGATAGGAAAAGGCAAACTAAGAAACAATAAAGACCCAACATGGTGGAATGAATATGTGAAATTACATTGAAGGAAAAGAAAGACTCTTTCAAGAAATGGCAGAAAACCAAGCTGAACAGTGATCGCATAGTTTATAATTTACTAAAAAGGAAAGCGAAAAAGTGCGTAGCAATAACAAAATCTATCTCGCAAGATTATTTTTACCAAGAATTAGAAAATGCTAAAACGGATGCAGAAATATTCAAATGGTTAAATCGCGGAAAAACTCCACAAAAGATATTAAATACAACAAATACGTCATAGACTATTTCGGAAAATTGTTAACCACAGACAAAGACATTAACAAAAATGGATGGAACACTACCAAGCACTCCTCAATGAAGAGTTCCCTGGGGAATCAGCTACGACACTACCACCTGCGGTAGGACCAGTTGACCAAATTGCATTAAGGGAAGTCAATGATGCTATTGCAAAAATGAAAAATGGAAAAATATCGGATTCGGATCAAATTCCAGTCGAACTATGGAAACATCTAGGCAAAACTACAGTAGTAGGGCTCACAGAACTCTTCTACATAATATTTTCAAGCGCTAAAATATCGGATATGTGGAGAACTAACAACCTGATACCCTTATACAAGAACATGGGAGACGTCGCTGACTCTGGGAACTATAGAAGTATTAATTTCACATAATTTACAAATCTAGGAAAGTGTTCACTTCAAACTAGTGCGGTTTCACTAGTGGGGTGAGTACAATAGATGCTATTCATTCAGTGAAAATACTCACGGAAAAGTATAAACTGTGCAAAAGGGACCTTCATATTGTGTTTATTGATCTCGAGAAAACCTTTTACAGTGTACCACGAAAACTTATATGGCAGGTGCTTAAATCGCAATTTATACCGGAACTCTACATTGAACTCTTAAAGGATCTGTATCACAATATAACCACATGTGTTGTTATATTGTGGGAAGAAGCAAATGGTTCGAGGTCAAAGTGGGTGTCCACCAAGGTTCGACCCTCAGCCCAATTGTATTCAACTTCGTAATGGATCACGTTACGAAAGATATTCAGAAGCCGGCACCGTGGTCAGTACTCTACATTGATTCTACATTGATGACATAGCTCTGATAACAGAATCGCTAGCAGAAGTGCAAAAGGATCACATTTCATGGCAAGAATCTCAGGAAGAAAGAGGGTTAAGAGTCAACAGGCAAAATACCGAGTATATGTATTGCAATTTTTGCGGGACTAATGCAGGAAACTTTCCAAGTCCTTCCATCTTAAGTATCGAAAAGAGTGAATGTAAATATCTTGAATCCATAATTATATCAAAAGCCCGTACGGAAAGGGATATCCAAAACAAAATCTAGAATGGGTGGCTAAGATGGAGATAACTTACAGGCATCTTATGTGATTTAGCAATAAAAATAAGAGAAAATGTTTATAAAAAAGCAGTAAGCCCGTTCTTCTTTATGGGTCCGAATGCTGGCCTACAAGAAATATGGACCAGAACAAATAATGCATGTTACTAAAATGAAGATGCTTCGCTGGTTTGGCGGTGTCACGCGTTTAGACAAAATAAAAAATGAATACATCCGGGGAACGTTTAAGGTTGCGTGCATTTCCAACAAGATGAGAGATACCCGCCTGCGTTGGTACGGTCATGTTATGAGACGCGAGGATGATCACATAACTAAAGAAGTGCTTTCCATATACTATAAGGGAAAGCGAGGCCGTGAACGACCCCCAGTAGCCTGGATGCAAACTATAAACAACGACCTGAGAATCACAAATACAACAACTGACACAACCCACAACCATATGATGTGGTGTAGTTAGTATTAGGAGAGCCAACTTCAAATAAAATGAGATAAAGGCTAGGAAGAAGAAAAAAAGTGTATGTTGTGAATTTTAGGCCTGTAAACCTGAAATTCCGACGTGCACTGAAAAGGCACCATAAGATTGGTCTATGTTTACTTAATTAATTGAGTTATGTCTTTAAACGTAACCATTTTCGTGAAATCCCTTTTAAGAAGTGTAATTTTCACATTAGTGACTTGTGTTTTCATTTAAGAAGATATGTGATATTTTATTATTTTTTTCATATGACAAAAGATAATTGAAAACATAGTAAGTTAAATTGCAATTTAATTTCCTTGAGATGTAACCTTAACGTTAACAATAATAAAATGTAAATACACAAAATACAGAATTTTGTTTATATTCCCTGGTGAAAATAGGGTTAACATTCCTGGCGCAAAGCTATTAAAAGTGAAGTACTTGCTCGCCCGTCCCTTCGCACCAAGAGCGAAGAATTTAAGGTAAGGATATCGATTTCTAAGCATCTAAACCTATTTGTGTTTTTAATTGCATTTACTGGATACCTATATGAATGCTTATTTTTCCATTGATTTATTAAATTTTAATAATAATGCTGGGGAACAATATTTTGTCATTCGCTATTACAAAACCTATTATAACTGATTTGACTAATATTTCTATCGCTGGTTTGATCAAATTTCGCTACATGGTCTATATGTATGGAGTGTTATACCCTTAAAAAATTTTCGTTTATTTATTAGCATGTATGTTGTACTAACAGCCCTAAATATTGAATGGTTTCATTAAAAAAAAAACCTCACGTTTACTCAACATCTGAGGCGTGGTCCGTCTTTCAGATCCGTGACAGGTCTCCGCTTTGAAGTAGTTTATACTTACGTATTTGAAAATGTATGTTTGTAAATAAGTAGTATAAACCTGCATATGCAGATGTACTATAATACTGTTGATTTTCCGAAATATTGATTGCAATATGAGTAGGTATCAAGCTCCATTTCCTGTATAGTCACCTCGATCAAGTTCCAGAGGAGCTGGGCACTCTACCCTGAGAAGGTCTTCAGACACAAAATCTACAAGCTATACGTTAATTTAAAGTAAAAATCTTTAAATATTTGAATATATGTATTTTGTTTCACATTTTTTTGTCATCATATCAACGATGGCAAAATCAAAGAGAAGCAATGATACGTAGCGTCAAATTCCGGGTAAATTGAAATGGAGACTTGCAAGACATCCGGAGTTTACAGAGCAAAATTAGCTACATATTTAAATTCAGCGCCTTCCAATTAAGTAAGAACCAGTAGTATAATAAATGTATGAATATTTTTGTTCCCCAGTTTAATTCATCATGACGTAATTTTATGTAAGTATTTAAGAGTTTATAAATGAATAAATAAGTAATATCTGAAACTAGGAAAAACTATTAAATTAACATTATTATTGCTAATTATACAAATTATTAGTATTAATTCAATTATAGAAATTGTCCTAAAATATAGGCAATACTGATAATACTGGTAATTTTTTAGTTAATTATACTTTTGGTCTCAAAATGTTCGCACCTTCTATAGACCAAGCGCACAATTAACTCATTAAAATTAATTCACAGTTATACTTATAAGTATACAAAAAATAGAAATTCTCGAATTATCGTATATTCTTTCGCGATGGTACATTTATTTTAATTTACTATAATAAAATTAATATTCTCTATAAGGTAATATACAAAAAAAATACTTTTTATATCGAATACGTTTTTATCGAAATATAGCACATACATTATAGCACTTTTTATCACATTTTAATTACAGGAGTTTTCCCTGTTCCGTTTACAATAAATAAAATAAAGTATATCATATTATATTGGTTAAAGAATAAATATAGCATTTTATAGAATTCAATATAATGGCAAATACAAATCCCAAACAAGATTGTCCTAGGAAGCCGTAGTAGTTTATGATTAAGGGGTGCATGCCGAGCAGTACTATCGCTCTTTACTGTTTATAAACAGGATAAAAGCCGAGAAAAGTTTAAACTTTGCCACAAAAAGTTATCACATTCATGGCATAAAACTATGAAGATTGAAAGTAATATATTAATTTATTAACTTAACGTCTTCATTTATTTATATCAGCATTCGTTGAGTTGCTACATTGACTGGTTTAATGCTAATCTAAATTTATTGTTTCAAGGCTGACTTCTGTGATATAAAATAATTTTTAGTGGACTACTTGACATAAGTATTTGATAATCATCTGAGATTTTATAAAATGATTATAGTCGAAATAATTAACATACTCGATAATAATCTGATCTTAGAAAATGATTACAGTTAAAGTAATTAAATTAGATTATTCGCTTATTTTTTTTTACATGATGAATATCCACCCGCATCCCAAGCTATATGTTATATCTTATTAATATTATATTTTATTTCACGTCTCTTTGACAGATGGTATACGTATAAGATATTTCAGAATATCTGAATGTCAACATGATGGGCCCATAAGATACATGTCTTATACCGGGTCTCTTTTTATTTTATTATATAAAATTGCATATATTATTTACGTAATAATTGCGTTTATTATTTTAGAATACTGTAAAAGAGTTGTAATCTTCGATGCAATAATGAAAAATAGGAGATTAGCTTTCCATAAACGTCGAAAGATTGTCTATCCCTCAGCATTTCATCAACGAAATTGACATCAGCAGATGAATGTAGTAAAATATGAACATATTGTCAGTACTTCTCATTCTACAATTCAATAATTATATTTTATTCTAATGTAGACTTCCTATACAGAATATAGTAGAACAGAACAAATACCATATTGTCACGAACGCCTCGAGCGATCCGAACGCCGGAAGTATTCGAAACCATCAAGAGTGTGTGGAGTTGATTTCCAGTGCATTCTATACTAGAAGGTTCGCCAAAGTTCTTTATCTAGAAACGTCTGGAGAGACGTCCTACTGCCTATATAAGAATTGTATCGTCCAGCCAGAAGTTAGTTGAATCTGGACCGCGATAGTGAGCGATACGGTGCGAAGAAAGTGACATTGTGTAATGCAGTGCGAAATTTAGTTTATAAAGTTAAAGTAGAAAGAAAGTTAGTTAGTTGGGCTTGTAAATAATTGAATTGTAAATAAGTGTTCGAAATAAATAACTTTCTAGTAAATTTGTTATAATATGTATCCTATAGATAATAAACTCAATGGCTCAACTATGGAATAGCGTTAACTCTAATCTTATGAACTTTTTCAGTGGTTTGGGGGGTTTACAACATCGCTGAACACGAATACGATTTTCTGATATATTTTTTAGGAACTTAATTTTCATTATCCATCTAATATCGATCCAATATCCATTCAATATCCATCGTTCACTGAATAATGAAATTTCTGAAACAATGCCACTGACTAATTTACAATATGATTATCGTTTCATTTGTCCGTTCAGCTGAATTCACTTTGCAAAAAGGTTATTATTTTGTTTCAAATACTGATCTAGTAAAACTGAAATTCGACGTAATCAAATTTTGTAACATATGCGATATACCCATCCATATATACATCTTATTTTAATCATCCTTACCCTTATCGACTTAAATACCTCTATATTAATATGAAATGAAAACAATAATCGCTTCGAACACGATAAAGTTCATTTCTAATTGATTTTGTCAAAAAGAGCCAATAAAATTATCATGATATGAAAATAAAATATGGCAACTGTCTTGGGATATTTGTTACCTGTCATGAGATTTTGACAGTTTAGTAACTGGATAATATTTTTTCTGGTAACGTCTTATTCATAAATTTGGTAATACAAATAACTAAACGGGGTAGCTACTAGTATAGAATTTTGAAAAAATCGATTTTTTTGCATATTCTTAAAATTTAATCCTTTAAGAACATGTCTTCTAAAGGAAATTTGAAAATTCAACATATTTACGGAGTTAAAACTCTTTTAATTACCATTATTGAAAACTGAAACGGAATTCAAAATGAAACACTTTGGTGGAGGGGATACAAACAGTGCATGCGAATGAACGAGAGTGGCGATGTGTGAGGAGTGTAGAGGAGACACGCATAGGCTTATGCGTCCGTAGTGTAAGGAATGAGGAGCATAAGTAGTACATCAATCTCTGTATAAATTGTGGTTTATATCGAGATATAACTTCTATATAGTTCATATTAAAGTATCTAAATTATTTTTAGTCGCTAGACTAAAATAGCTAAAATAGACGCTATTTTTAGTCGATATTTACACACAGCAGAAACGCGAATATTTTTGTCGCATTTAGTTATCATAAACCACTTGTAATATTTGTAAAAGAAAATTATCCAATAAGTGAATAATATTATAAAACACGACTCTAATAATTATTTTGAAACTCAATATCTCCTTCATAAATTTCACTTCAATTGTGTGCTTAGGTGAAGCACACTATTTTTTTTTTACTTTTAGCACGACGACTGCCTTAATTTTTGTTTAAAACTTCAACCGCGTTTTTCTCAAAAGTACTTTTTTCGACCTAGTTGACATAATACCTCAAGTTCTATCGAAGCGATTGACTTCAAATTTGGCACGGACATTCAGCATATGATCCTCTCTCGTCCCTATCATTTTTGTATCAAAATATTTTTTGCTATTTTTAAAAGTCATAAGAGGCAATTCTTTTTAAAAAGACGCCATTTTGCGAAAAATATTTCCTTCCTTAATATAATTATATTGAGTGATTCTTACTAAGTAAAAATCTGCTTTTAAATTTTGTTTCAGATGAACGGAAGGGTGGAAATCTTGTCAATCAGCTTACCCCTTTTTTATCCCCACCTTTGGCAGCTCAACTGTTTCAATTTTTAATTTTTTTCATCAATTTTTCTTTAAATTCTTAAAATATCAATAAATACAAAACATAAAAAATATTCTTGGTTTTTTTTTATCAAGCCCGAAAAAGCACCCATAATTTGAGCTTCTGGACTAGAATACCCCCTTTTAACAGACAATAGTTTCCGAGTGTCCACCTCTTCTTTCGAGGGACATAGTTTTTTTAATAAATCAACTAACCTTGTTACATTATAACATATTTTTTATTATGTAGAAGATATAAGCTCAAGAAATATTTTCCTACCAATATCTTCGCTTCGTCCAATAGTACATTGTGTATCTAATAATAAAAGTAATACATTCCCCAACGACGATGTAAATTATCATTGAAGCCCGGGAGTGTACTTTTACTATGAGGTACACATCTTTTTTTATGAAATCGCACTTAATATAAATTAAGAAATTTTTATTATAGCATAGGTAACAATTTTTCATTACAATTTAATTGCTTATGAAATCGTTTCCTTGACAATCACTATGTATTTATTATTGTGATAAAAGTCAGGTTCAGTGTTATTTAGCTTTAATACTTGAATGTTAAAAAATAAGAAGATTTAAAATGTACAGTGATAATGATGTCTAGATGCCCGGAACACCACTAGAATTAAGAGCAGTTGAAAAGTATGAGCCCGCTTACAAACGTTTACTGAATTATTGGCACGAAACAATACGACGGACGACGTCCCAATCTAAAAATGTCATGATTTCATATTTTTCCAACTTATCTCCAAAGTTGAAGGCATCTATCTACCTTATGGCCAAATTATTAAATTCTGAAAGTAAAGCTTAATACAAAAAGAGGCTAAGGAAATGATATATAAAAATATTCGAAATTCCTAATACATCAAGATAACAACTATAGGCCGACAGTTTTCGTCAAGTAAACAACTCAAAACGTTTATAACTCAGGCACCAATCATATATACTTAATAAGTAAGGTAACGTCTATAATGTGCAAATTATGAAATTACCTAGGTATTCATGTAGTCATTACTTTTTAGGATGCCTTAATGTGCATATTTTATCAGTTAAATTTGAATGACAAAATATTTTATCTAAGCTGATTAAAATACTGGATAATAAAATGAAAAAATTCAATTCGATTGTTATAAATGATACTTATATGTCATTGTATAGAAAATAAACAGCATGCCATCCAGAAATTTTTGAAAATCATAGCTTTTTCGTTTGAGTATTCAAACGGGAAATGCTGGAGACAAATAAGAGTACATTAATTTGAAAAGATGTCTAAAATTATAACATTTTTAAATTTGCCAAATACAGATAAATACACAAGACATTGTTTCCGTCGGTTCTTTACGACAACTTTGATTACTGATGGGGACGATTTAATTGCTTTAAAGAAGCACAGGAGTAGAGGACGACAGCCGGCGCTAGAGCCCCCCCCACCACTTTCTGTGACGTCATTGATCTTGAAAAAGGTGACCTTGACCGGGACAACCTTGACATTGATAGAGATCACCTCTACCAAGGTCGTCGCGACCTTGGCAGAGGTCAAATTGACCAAGGTCGTCGTGACCTTGACAGAGGTCACCTTGACCGAGGACATAGTGACCTTGATCAAGGTCATCGTGTCCTTGTCGGAGGTCATAATGACCTTGAGCGCGGTCTCCTTGACCTTGAGTAATGTTACCTGTGAACGTCACTTGGTAGGGGTTATTTCAAAGTCGCTTTCATCGAGACCAATCACAGATGAGATATTTTGTTTAAAAGTGTGGACATGTTTCGGTTAGCGTCATACAAACAGCGCATTGTAAGGTTCACTCTCGTTGACTTTGGGTGTGTAATTAATGCAACAAAATATTTTATAAGTAAGTAATATTTTAAATTATTTTTAACCAATATTTTACTGATTTATTTCATTTAAATATGGCGGCAGCTAGTATTAATTTAGCAAATATCAATGATATGCTTAATGGTGACATGGAAATTTATGAACAAAAATTAATTTCGTCTTTAGAGATAAACAAACCGTTTGTTATTAAAAAATTACGTGTGGTCAGTACTCGCTTTGAGAAAACAATTCTAGCAATTTTATTCGATAATACTATAAATCTGACTTTTAAATCATTTTTACCGCAGAGATTGTATGAATTATTGACTGAAGATACAGTTTATGTAATTAATTCATCTCATGGAAGATATATATTAACTCATTTGGGTAAGAGCAATCCAACCGTGCCTGGTTTAAAACCTAGGACTTTATTAAAATTTGATATTAGTAAGTAACAAAACTGTAAATCCGTAATCATATTGATGCAGATAACCTAACAAAAATTATTAGTTAGTAATTAAAATAAAACTTCAAATCAGTAATAGTATTGATGAAAATAATCTAGCAAGTATCTTAATGCGATATGAATATTCATAAACAAAAATTAATTTCATTTTTGGAGATAAACAAGTCTTAAAAAAAGTTACGTGTGGTCAGTATATGTTTTGGGAAAACAATTCTAGCCATGTTGTTCGAGAATACTATAAATCTGACTTAAATTATTTTTACCGCAAAGGGCGTATGAGATATTGACTGAAGTAATCAATTTATCTCATGGAATATATACATTAACTCGTTTGGGTAAAAGTAATCCAACCATTTCTAGTTTAAAACCCGAGACTATTAAAATTCGGTAATATAATTAAACAAAACTTCAAATCAGTAAATAATATTGGGGAAAATAATTTAAATATTATGTTCCAATATGGGTTTTTGTTATCACTAATTACCACATCATTTGTTTTCTTATAATTAATAAGGTAAATTATTGAAATTTTCCATATTCTATGTATATATATATATATATATATATATATATATATATATATATATATATATATATATACATATATATATATATATATATATATATATATATATATATATATACATATATATATATATATATATATATATATATATATATATATATATATATATATATATGTCGGAGACAACCCTCTGTATAGGCCCATGCCACCCCGGTTATCGAGATAGGAATGCATGGAATTCAGACATAAACACGGTTACGAGAAGATGTAAACATTACCATAAATGGTCATGTCGAATGTGTGACGGAGCTAGCGGTGGAACCTATTTTCTCCCGCGGGCAGAACAAAACCGAGTTGAGGGTCCTGTGTATGAATTCAGTTAGAAAAGACTCGAGATAGCGAGACAAGGTATCACGGGACTATTGGTGGCGGACTGCTTAGCTCCTTTCGTGCAATTTAATTATCGTTTTAATGATCTGACATTTTAGTTTTAATATTTACTGACTATTGATTTCGTTTGTTTTGTTTAGTGACTTATATTTTTTCATCGTTATTGTTTAGTTAATTATTAAGTGTAATAAAGTGTGTGAAAATGCGACCAAAGTCCAGTAAATCTGCCCCAAAGCAGATTCTTTCCTGCTCGCCTCCGACATCAGAAGTGGGATCAAAACTATTACCACAATCGTCAAATAATGAAGAAGTTTCGGAAAATGGCTCCGAAAATGTAATTCGAGAAATCCAACGATTGAGGCAAGAAATAAGAGATCAACCAGGACCTTCAGCGCGCCCATCTGCCTCTACCAACATGGGACAAATAAAACTACCAAAGTTCAATCCCGCAGACAAAAATATGAACGCAGAATCCTGGTGTGAATTTGTTGATGCCTGGGTGGAATCTTTTCAACCCAGCCATATAGAAATTGCATTGACAATTTCCGGTGCTCTAGAAGGTGAAGCCGCAAATTGGTTAATATCAGCCAAACCAATGAAGAAAACCTGGGAATTACTTCGTGCCGAATTCTTGGCTGTATTTCAACGAAGAGTAAGCCCAATTGAACAGTTAGCTGAAGCCGAGCCAGTTAGGACGAGCCGATATAGCACCTGAAGATGCCACAATGGAAGACCTGTTACACAGCATGCAAACTGCTTTGACTCTTATTCGAGAACGAGAAAGCGAAGAGGCCCTAGCTGTCCTAATAGGCTGCTTCCAAGCTTCCAACCGATTTCCCTATGCCAGACGAAGATTTCAAACTGACCTGCCTAAGGATATTCGCACCTTTTGCACCATGATGGAGGGGAAATTCATCAAACGTCCGGCGCTATATCCTACTGGTCAACATACTAGTTCGAAGCGCTCAAATCAGTCATCCTCACATTCTGGAAGAAGTGTAGCGTCCTTTTCTGGCCGATGTCACAACTGTTACCGACTTGGACATAAAGCGCACAGCTGTCGCCAATCCAAACACGCAACTTCAACAAGTAGTGTGAATCGACACCACCAGGACAGGGAGTCAAAATCCGTTAGCTGTTTCACTTGTGGGGAAGCTGGTCATATCTCACCAAATTGTCCCAAGAAGGATCGCTCTCGGAGACCAAGCGGAGAACGCCGAATAAGTGAGAGAGGGGTGAATATTTGCGAAGTTGCCGCCTTGCCTGAGGGAAAGCTACTTTTAAAAACTGGTGAGACGTTTCCATTTTTATTCGATACAGGCTCTGACTGTTCTCTGGTCCGTAAAAGTATTGCATGCTACTTCGATGGCAAAAGATTCAATAATTTAGTTTCCTTAAAGGGGATTGCTAGTGGCTCTTCCTTGTGTTCAACACAAATTTTAACGCTGGTAGAAATTCAGAATTTACATGTTGAAATTTTGTTTCATGTAGTCTCAGATGAAGTTATTTCAAAGAGCATTATAATTGGCAGAGATTTAATAGCACAAAATGTTGACGTGCACTTTGGCCCATCTGGTTTAATTTTAAAACGTGCAATCAATGTATTACTTTGTGACCAGACACCGGTAAATTTTTCAAGGGTTAATACTGATGTGTCAGATATAGAAAAACAAAACCTTTTCACTTTGTTACTAAAATACAGTAAATACTTTGTCAATGGCGTCCCTTCAGGACGAGTCACCACAGGAGCTTTAAAAATACGTTTAAAGGATTCTAATAAATTTGTTCAACGTAGGCCTTATCGTTTAGCACCTGTTGAACGCGAAATAGTTAGAGAGCAAATTAAAGATTTAATAGAAGCTAATGCAATTAGGCCAAGCGGTTCTCCATTTGCCAGTCCAATTATCCTTGTGAAGAATGACAACTTAATGACAATACTGTACCAGACAATTATCCATTACCTTTAATCGATGACCAAATTAATCGGTTATGCGGGGCGCAGTACTTCACGTCATTAGACATGGCTGCTGGTTTTCACCAAATGCCCGTTGATCGTGAATCCATTGAGAAAACAGCATTTGTAACTCCCGATAGGCAGTACGAATACCTCACCATGCCTTTTGGTCTCAAAAATGCACCCTCTGTATATCAGAGAGCAATTGACAAAGCTTTAGGTGAACTTCGTAACACTTTCGTGATTGTTTATATATATTGATGATATTTTAATTCCATCAAGTTCGATTTCCGAAGGTCTTGAGCGTTTAGAAATTGTCATACAAACACTTACTAAAGCAGGATTTTCATTTAATATTAAAAAATGTAGTTTTCTTAAACTCGAAATAGAATATCTTGGCTATGTAATACGAGCCGGCGAAATGAGGCCAAACCCGCGTAAAATTTCAGCGTTAATAAATGCTCCAGTACCCAAAACTGTTAAACAAGTGCGACAATTTCTGGGTTTAGCTTCTTATTTCCGGCAGTTTATTTCAAAATTTTCCAAAGTAGCCACCCCATTGTATCAATTAACTACTTCGCCAACAAAATCCATAAAGTGGCTACCACGACATGAAGAAGCGAGACAGCAACTTTTAAGAGCACTAACGTCGGAACCGGTCCTAATCATTTTTGATCCTAATTTGTCAATCGAATTACACACCGATGCTAGTTCAGACGCTTACGGAGCAATATTATTCCAAAAGAAGGACTCTAAACTTCACGTTGTTGCATATTTTAGCAGACGAACCACTACAGCTGAATCTCGTTATCATTCTTATGAACTCGAAACATTGGCAGTGGTACAATCAATACGACTTTTTCGCCATTTTTTATATGCCAAACACTTTACAGTAGTAACAGATTGCAATTCCCTAAAAGCTTTTCGGACAAAAAAAGATTTAACACCACGAGTTCATCGCTGGTGGGCATTTTTACAATCGTTTGACTTTGACTTAATTTACCGAGAAGGCAAACGCATGAAACACGCTGATTATTTGTCAAGAAACCCTACACCGCCACTTGAAAAGGGGAATGTAAACACAGATGCACGTTCCGTGCAGGTAGTTGACCTATATACAGATTGGTTCTCGGTCGAACAAAAACGGGACAACGACCTTTTAAGCATCATCACAAAAATTAGGTCAAATGAGCTTGATCCAGACCTAGCAAAAACCTATGACGTTCGTAATAATTTATTGTACCGTAAAATCGAGCGCCATCATAAAAGTTTATATTTACCAGTGGTACCTAAGTCAATGGTGTGGTCGGTAATAAATCACGTACACACTGACTTAAAACATTTGGGTTGGGATAAAACTCTTGATAAAATTTATGAGTTATATTGGTTCCCGAAAATGGCACGCACGGTTAGAAAATTTGTTGAAAATTGTATAATTTGTAAATCTTCTAAAAATGCAAGTGGTGCAAAGCAAGTTCAAATGCATGCAATACCTAAAATACCCAGGCCCTGGCATACAATACACTTAGATATTTCGGGCAAGCTCAGTGGCAAAAGTGATACCAAAGAATACGTATTCGTCATAATCGATGCTTTTTCAAAATTTGTGTTCTTGAGAAAAGTAAAATCGCTTACGTCAGGGACGGCTCTTGATTGTTTAAAAGAATCCACTTATCTGTTTGGAGCGCCTGCTCGAGTTATTTGTGATCAGGGTAAATGTTTCACTAGCAGTGAATTTCGTGGGTTTTGTAAGTCCCATAATATTGATTTACACGTTATTGCACATAGTACAAGTCGTGCGAATGGTCAAGTAGAACGTGTTATGCAAACACTTAAGAACACTTTAACATCGATAGAGTCAGAAAGTAATGATCGATGGCAAGATTCTCTAGGAGAGGTACAATTAGCTTTAAACAGTACTAGACATAGGGTAACCGGTTTTAGTCCTGCCGAATTACTATTTGGAACCGAAATTCGCTCGCTTAATTTGCAGACGATCATACATTGTGAGTTATTAAATTATGATAATGCAATCTCATTGAAAGATATCCGTGATCAAGCAGTTAAAAATATTAAGGTGTCAGCACAAAAAGATACTTCCCGCTTTAACCTTGGAAAAGCTACTATTCAATCTTTTAAGGAAGGTGATTTTGTATTTAGTAAAAGTAACGATAGAATGCTAACAAAACTAGAAAGAAAGTATAGAGGTCCATTTAAAATAATTAGAGTCCTAGAAAATGACAGATATGAAGTGGAGAGAGTTTCTCACAAAGGCAAAAGCCAACTGTTTAAGTTTGCCCATGATCAGTTGCAAAAAGTACCAGAAGGACAAGATGAAGTTATCCTTGATCCCGAAGTTGAGAGCCAGACTGAGCCTGTGTCCGCTGATGATTAGGTAATTGATTTGTCCATTTTTACTGTGCATGTGAAGTAGTGAATGATTTTAAAGTATTGGGATAACTGAGTGAGAGGACATCTTTTGGTCGGTCCTTCACGGGATAATTGAGTGAGAGACTATTGATTTCGTTTGTTTTGTTTAGTGACTTTTATATTTCGGAGGCGAGCAGGAAAGAATCTGCTTTGGGGAAGATTTACTGGACTTTGGTCGCATTTTCACACACTTTATTACACTTAATAATTAACTAAACAATAACGATGAAAAAATATAAAAGTCACTAAACAAAACAAACGAAATCAATATTCAGTAAATATTAAAACTAAAATGTCAGATCATTAAAACGATAATTAAATTGCACGAAAGGAGCTAAGCAGTCCGCCACCAATAGTCCCGTGATACCTCGTCTCGCTATCTCGAGTCTTTTCTAACTGAATTCATACACGGGACCCTCAACTCGGTTTTGTTCTGCCCGCGGGAGAAAATAGGTTCCACCGCTAGCTCCGTCACACATTCGACATGACCATTTATGGTAATGTTTACATCTTCTCGTAACCGTGTTTATGTCTGCATTCCATGCATTCCTATCTCAATAACCGGGGTGGCATGGGCCTATACAGAGGGTTGTCTCCGACACGGCCATACTGACATAGTGCGCGTCCTCGCGCACTGCAGTTTTAATCTGAAACATAACAAGTAAATTACCATCCTCAAATCGCTCGTCCATCCTGACTAGCTACGTAAGTTGGTATAGTATGACGACTATACCGGTGTTCAGCTTGAGAGTGGAGGACCGACCTACTGATGTCCTCTCAAACTCGACTCATTCATTCTAAGATAGGGAGACCGACCAACTGATGTCTCCTCAAACTCAACTCGTTCACTCCAAAATAGGGAGACCGACCAACTGATGTCTCCTTAACCTCAACTACCTGTGGAGGACCGACCAAAAGATATCCTCTCACTCAGTTATCCCGTGGAGGACCGACCAAAAGATGTCCTCTCACTCAATTATCCCGTGGAGGACCGACCAAAAGATGTCCTCTCACTCAATTATCCCGTGGAGGACCGACCAAAAGATGTCCTCTCACTCAATTATCCCGTGGAGGACCGACCAAAAGATGTCCTCTCACTCAATTATCCCGTGAAGGACCGACCAAAAGATGTCCTCTCACTCAGTTATCCCAATACTTTAAAATCATTCACTACTTCACATGCACAGTAAAAATGGACAAATCAATTACCTAATCATCAGCGGACACAGGCTCAGTCTGGCTCTCAACTTCGGGATCAAGGATAACTTCACCTTGTCCTTCTGGTACTTTTTGCAACTGATCATGGGCAAACTTAAACAGTTGGCTTTTGCCTTTGTGAGAAACTCTCTCCACTTCATATCTGTCATTTTCTAGGACTCTAATTATTTTAAATGGACCTCTATACTTTCTTTCTAGTTTTGTTAGCATTCTTTCGTTACTTTTACTAAATACAAAATCACCTTCCTTAAAAGATTGAATAGTAGCTTTTCCAAGGTTAAAGCGGGAAGTATCTTTTTGTGCTGACACCTTAATATTTTTAACTGCTTGATCACGGATATCTTTCAATGAGATTGCATTATCATAATTTAATAACTCACAATGTATGATCGTCTGCAAATTAAGCGAGCGAATTTCGGTTCCAAATAGTAATTCGGCAGGACTAAAACCGGTTACCCTATGTCTAGTACTGTTTAAAGCTAATTGTACCTCTCCTAGAGAATCTTGCCATCGATCATTACTTTCTGACTCTATCGATGTTAAAGTGTTCTTAAGTGTTTGCATAACACGTTCTACTTGACCATTCGCACGACTTGTACTATGTGCAATAACGTGTAAATCAATATTATGGGACTTACAAAACCCACGAAATTCACTGCTAGTGAAACATTTACCCTGATCACAAATAATTCGAGCAGGCGCTCCAAACAGATAAGTGGATTCTTTTAAACAATCAAGAGCCGTCCCTGACGTAAGCGATTTTACTTTTCTCAAGAACACAAATTTTGAAAAAGCATCGATTATGACGAATACGTATTCTTTGGTATCACTTTTGCCACTGAGCTTGCCCGAAATATCTAAGTGTATTGTATGCCAGGGCCTGGGTATTTTAGGTATTGCATGCATTTGAACTTGCTTTGCACCACTTGCATTTTTAGAAGATTTACAAATTATACAATTTTCAACAAATTTTCTAACCGTGCGTGCCATTTTCGGGAACCAATATAACTCATAAATTTTATCAAGAGTTTTATCCCAACCCAAATGTTTTAAGTCAGTGTGTACGTGATTTATTACCGACCACACCATTGCAAAAAGCAGATTCTTTCCTGCTCGCCTCCAACATATATATATATATATATATATATATATATATATATATATATATATATATATATATATATATATATATATATATATATATATATACATTAATTTGTTATATTTTTTAGGTGACCTTTTACATAAAAAAATGTGGATGCATTATTGTGAAGCAAGCTGGCCCATATCTGAAGATTTGGAGACCAATATTGATAGACTATCATGCGAATTGAACGCCCTAAGTTTTGATACGGAACACGACATGGTCTACAGTAATAGCTATGACGAGGACACTATGCTAAGGCACGATCGATGGTTTGGCTAAAAAATACCGTTTAGGTGCGAAGTTATGCCAAAAGTTTCTTTTTAATTTAATAGATTTGGATGAATTTTGCACTTTAATGATATTAGGCGATTTAAAAAGTTTTCTATATAAAATAGTAGAATATTTACCCGAGGATATTGTATCAACATTCCAATTAAATGACTCAGGTCTTGACGATGATAATGGAGAAGTATTAACATAGTTGGTCCTTGGTGAACAAATACCGCATGTGTAGTTGTTAGATATATAAAAAAAATGTAAAGTCAAATTATATATCAAAATATTTTGTCCTAGTTATATAGTTATCGATGAAATGTAATACTAGTCAAATATGTTTATTTTTATATTATAGCATAATCAACTTGATTTACCAGATTGTATTCATACTGTACTTATCAAGAAAAAATAAATATATAAAACGTATAATGTGTTATTCACATTCTTATACCATCTTTGATAAAAACATAGTTAAATAAATAGAAGACATAAGTAGACTTTTTGATTTTTCCCAGGTTGTATGGAAAACGAAATGTTCCTATAAATGGTACAGGTTATGTTAATATATTGTATTGGTAACAAATTTCAAAGATATATTTTTTTTCTTTTGTAAATATTTATAGATATGAGGGTACCTTGTCCCAGAAATACTCGATATAACAAAGAAAACATATATATAGTTGTACATGTTCATTTAAATGTAATAGAGGGTATTATATATGTAATTGCTTTATATTATAGTTGTATAAATAGCGACCTTCTTTCCATTGTCTAATAAAGTGACAATTTGGTTGTAGACGCGGCTGTCTGTAAACCAAACACTTTATTCAAATTTAAAAAAATGGTACATACAAGTTTTATTGTCAAATACAATGTTTTATATACATTTATGAAATTACAAATGCCAAAAATGAAAATATTAAATATTATTTGAATTATAAAACAATATCCTTTTGCAATATCCAAGAGTTGTGTTTCTCGGTGAAGCCGGACCAGTTCACTAATACTTCTTTGGTTCCATCTTTCCTTTTCCGATGTCGTAAAACTTTTTCAACGAGGTATACATTGGGATTTCGTGTTTTTTGTAGTTCCATTTCATAAAAATATCCCTTAATTGGTCGACCATCTATGTCTTCTAAGGCGTATGTAACAGGATTTGTTCTATTTACATTTACTATCTTGAATAATTCCGTTGACCAGTTGGCATTGTAACCCTTTTCAAACGCATTTTTAAATTTACTGATTCGCACAATGTCTCCTATATGGAATTTTACTCTTAAGGGTATAATTTTAGGATGGTTGTAGGCTTGAAGTTCTGTACTGGCTGTAACATCAGCCGGTTTCATACCTATCGTCCGATGCTTTGACTGATTATATTTATGTGTAATGTCTGAGAGAATACTCAACCACTCATATTGACCCTTAACTGAAAATTCTTTATAAATCGAATTCTTCAATGTCCGTATAACTCGTTCTACTATCGCGGCCTTCTTAGAGCTATATGTGGAATAATGATTTACATGATTATTACTCATTAGCTTTGAAAAATTTTGATTGTAGAACTCGGTGCCATGATCGCTTTGAATATTAACTGGTGAGTAGCCAGCTTATTCGATAATGGTATTCATAGCTTTAGTAACCACCAAACCAGTTTTATTCCTAAGTGGTCGTGTCCACACATACTTGGAGTAGCAGTCGATTACTACAAGTATATACTTATAACTATTATTTACTTGAGTGTATGGTTGCATTTCAATCAAATCGACTTGCCATAAATCGCCATATCCTTTTATGATAGTTTTCCTTCTTTTAAAATTTCGTCGAGCCGATCTATGTAATTCATTAACAATTTGACGTTTAATATCTGACTTAATTTTAAATGTCAACTCTACTGGGTAACCATTGAGGGGGAATAGCTAGTCTACCACTACGAGGATCTATATTATCTTGGACTGGAACTAGTTTTTTGTTTAACAGTTCAAATTGTTAAGCTAAAGTGTCCCTTGCCTTCTCTATTTCTCGAACCTGTTTTTTTAACACCTCAATTTGTTTAGGTAATGTCTCTTCAATATTTTCTAATTTCTTACGCAGCTGATCTTCATTCTTTGAGACAATTATTTTAACTGTCGCAATTTCATTATTCAAGCGGTTATATGTGGAGTTTAAAATCATTTTCGCCGATTCCTGAACGGCATTCTGAACAGCTTGTATAGTTGACTGTAATTGGTCAACGACCTTGTCGATACATTCGGTTACATATTTCTGTGTGGCAGCATCACTTTCTTGTAGAGGGTATCCAACATTTGTCAGGCGTTTACTTTGTACATCATAATTACCGTCCTTTAACTTGAAACCAACACCTGGAGGTCCGCGTAATATTATACGCTTGCCCCCACCTTGTCGTCGTCCAAATTTATCGATAGTGTTGTTAAGTGTACTCATTTTTGCATCTATCTGATACAATCTCCATAGTTTGCTCCCTATTATACTTAATATTGGCCTGTTACAAACCAATATTCATGTTTTTAAGATTTAATGCACAATGTTCTCTTCACGCAGTTCCTCTATTATGCTTAAAATTTCGTTGCCGTGACCGGTATGGCCTGCCATCTTTGAGCTCCTTAACAGTCTGAGTCGATCCACCAACTCTTTAGGCTTATTCCAATACACGTAATCGACTGCCCGACAATTTTCTTGGGGGTAAATCACTTTCGTGGTAGGTAGTTTTGAGGGATGTATACCTTCACCACTACGTTGTGATCTGGTTTTCACTCCATAGTTCAACATTGCAGGATTTATGATTTCCACATATTTCTTGCTTGTACTTCTATTTTTACCTCTTTTAATATCATAGTCTTGGTAGGTGGCGTTTGTTAACTTCAACATTTGACCATAAGCTTGCAAATTATCATCGTTAATAACACATTCGGGTCTAAGTAATATAGGAGGAATCCTAAGAAATATTAAATCATATAATTCAGAATTTCCTTGAAAGGATTTCAGTTTTTTATTTCCACGCCAAAAAGAAATGGTATTTCTGATAAAACGTACTTCTGCATCTCCCATCCGTAGCTTATTAGTATTTGGGTCGAAACGTATACCATATACAGTATCATAATTAGACTTTTTGGTTTTCAAGCCTTCAATGTAGCTGTATGGTAAGAATTGCTCGTCATTAGGGCCGCTTGCACTGACCGAGAAGGATGGTGTGGATGTTATCATAGAAAGCGAGGTATCTGGAAGTGTTGGTGCAAATGGACTCTGTAAGAGCATTGCATTATCCTCCTCATATTCTGTTTCACTATCCTCACTCTTTGTGTTAGGGCTCATTGTAGATATATCATTAGGGCTCATTGTATAAAGAGTTCGACAAGATGGAATTAGCTGAGACTTTACATCCGTTGCAACTTCTGATATATTTTTGAGTGGTTTTGTTATAGGTTCATATAGTTTTTCGAGGGCTAATTTATTTTCAACATTTCTGTTTTTGACTATGTCAATTTTTTTTCTAACAGCATTAGTGGCATCCAGTTTCCGTTTTATATCAATTTCTCCAGTGGCTGCGTCACTACTGTAAACCATTTTGTAAACAACAGACAAATTAGTTTGATGATGATGTACACCTACCGTTGACTGCTTAGCAAATGAGATGTTAGCTTATTGCCCTACACATAAATATGGCTCGAAACCTTTTCGATACCGTCCCTTTTGTATCTCGCTATCTTTATCGATCACTAAGAAGCCATATTTTTCCTTCCAACATAGTGCACACATATCTAGAAATTGATTGAATGTTATATCAGGTGATACATGATCAGAGAAAATGTGTCGTAAGTTCAATTCATCCTGTTTGAATAATATTAAAAAATTTGCATTGTCGCGAATTAGCTGTTTTGGCACTCGCGAATACGTTTGTGCAAGGTAAAAGCAATCTATGTTCTTATGACGACCTATACTAAAATATGATCTGATTACGTCTTGCTTTTCACAAATTACATCGTCAAATATAAAGATGGAGTCTGACTGTGCTTCGGATGGTTCCATGATATGAGCATTATCTCTATGAGTATAAAATCCTAGTCCTTTGATTGGTGCCAATACTTTGCGAAGGTATTCATACTTTGGCTGATATAAAGACTTTGAATATATATAGACATTGGCGAACCGTAAACCGTGAGGGTGTGTTAATAACGATATCATTACATTGGTCTTTCCACAATTTGATGGACCTATTAAAAGAGTTCGAACAGTTCGGAGTAGAAGATGTCCGTGACGCAATATTTGATTATCTTGCATTGTTCCACCTATAACCCCCTCATCCAGGTTATCAACGATAAGCCTTTGTTTCTGGGACACCACTCTCATCATTTTATATAATAAATATGTAAAATTGATATGGAATATCTTATTTCGATGTCGACTCTCAAACGAGTAGGGAGTTATTCGAGGTATTCCCACCGCTACAGAGGATACAAAACTGTAAGTGGTATTATTAATTCACTGATTAATAAACTACCGTTGAGATTCATTTGCCTGGGGGGTACCAATACTGCGGACCAGGTACGAATCTAGACAAGAAACTAGCAAGAGGAGACGTTGGTATAAAACCACTGGATGCTGCCTGCAAAATTCACGATATAGCTTACGCCAAAAGTACCGACTTAAAAGATCGACACAAGGCAGACTACAAGCTCGAACAACGTGCTTGGGAACGTGTGAAGTCTAAGGACGCAAGTATCGGGGAAAGGGCTTCAGCTTGGTTAGTCACGAATATCATGAAGGGAAAGCAACGCTTTGGAATGGGTTGTGAATCATCGTGCAAATCTAAAAGAAAGAAACATACCAGGAAATCGACAGCGGGGGGAAGGTAGAGCGCAAAGTTGCATTTGGAAGTGCAATAGTACATAAAGTTCGTGATGTATTGAGAAAGAGTGAGGGAAAATGCACAAAGGATGTACATAAAGCCAGTAAGATCGCCATAAACGCAGCTCGCCTAGCATTGAAAAATGTAGGGGGCAAACGAAGAATTCGTACTCCACGCATAATACCGATTCCTAAAACTGGTGGTATTTTACCTTTATTGTCAATATTTGCCGGTTTATCGGCATTGGGAGAACTTGCTGGTGGCACTGCAGGTGTATCTAAAGTTATTAGTGATGTCAAGTTAGGTAAACAGCGTCTAGCTGAAGCTGAGCGACACAACAGAAATATGGAAGCCATAGCCACAGGCAAAAGTGGAAAAGGATTATACTTGAAACCATATCGTACA
The DNA here is from genome assembly GCA_037954035.1 of Rosalia funebris. NCBI lineage: Eukaryota > Metazoa > Arthropoda > Insecta > Coleoptera > Cerambycidae > Rosalia > Rosalia funebris. The sequence continues at coordinate 3,925,823 of JAZFAV010000001.1, forward strand.
GGGTTAGGCCTTTACTTGACCACATCAAATAATTCAAAAAACTACTAGACACCCTACCCCGAAAACCACTCAGTGATATTGATTTACACCACTATTGTAAACAATTGAAAGTACCTCATTTCAGAGGAGTGTTTATACGCGATAATCTACCGGTAGATGGGCCACATCGAAATGAAGCAGCTATTGTTAATTTGGATAGTGCAAACGGTCCAGGGACACATTGGGTTGCATACAGAAAAAGCGGCATTTTAATAAACTATTATGATAGTTTTGGTGATTTACCTATCGAGTTAATAAGATGTTTTAAAAAGGGTAGGGTACCTGTTAGAATGATAAGCTATAACTATGAACGTCATCAAAAATTCAACACAGTTTGGTGTGGTCACTTGTGCCTTAAGTTTCTCTCATCCTTCTCGAGTCAGACAACGAGAACAATACATTAATATGGACATAACACCGCAAATGGATCGTCAGCAACTGAAGAGAATGGGGCATGCCCTTATTACGTTTTCACGTTTACGCAGTTTAACAAAAATGAGTCGACAACAACTAGCTGATATGCCCAAGGAAGTGATGATTGCGTGTGCCCCAAATGAAATTGCTTTAGTGTGGGATAAATTACCAGAACATTTGCAAAGCGATATTGATATACTAAAGTATCAGTACTGTACGGATCATATTGATGATTATACAAACAACGAGATGGATCGAGATGTAAATGATGGACCGCCATCAAGGAAGTTAATTTGTTGCTATTGTAAAATGAGTGATGTAAACGTAGCCACGGATAATAATATCGAGATGTCTTTGACTCCATCGTCGAAAACTGAACCGAGACCCAAGCGGTTATTTTTAAACTGTTGTTGATGATGCAAAGATAAATTAGTATGTTAGTGTCGAACTCTATCAGTCATGTCGCGCACGTTCACCATATCTGGACAGTCGAGTGTATTACACGTAGACTTTTATCCACCTCTTGAACTAGATCGTGGTCTACCTTATGGATTGGGTTTGCTTGGATTCTATTCGTACAACTCAATTCATAATATCAGTAAAATTAATAATGTGCTTGCATATAGAAGGAAAAATAAAACTCAGCTAGAAGTTATTAAAATACCTCCGGGTGCATATGAAATTGAAGAAATCCATAAGGCAATATATAATGCTATGAAAATTCGTAACAGCACCGCTTCTCCGAAAGAGACTGTTGAAAACTTATTTTCCCTCCAAGCTAACAATAATACCTTAAAATGTGAACTTACTTCAGTATATGAAATTGACTTTACACCTGCTAATTCTATTGGAAATCTACTAGGTTTTGAATCGAAACGTTTAGAACCAAATAAAATCCATCAATCAACGTTATCTGTTAATATTATGAAAGTACGAATTGTACGTGTAGATTGTAATATTACATCTGGTGCGTACCATAATGGTGAGCCAACACACATTTTATTTGATGTTGACGTGGAGCCTGGCCATAAACTCACCAAAGAGCCACAGAATATTATTTATATGCCTGTTAAACCGGACGGTCGTCAGTTTATTGACAACATTAATAATACGCTGAGCATATTAGATGACGACGGCGACTACATTGATTTTCATGAGGAAAAGATTATCATAAAACTGGAATTAAAACCGATTTTATAAAAAAAGAGAAGAAGAAATAAGATGGGTTTCTGTTACAACACTCAATTGCTTCGGATACGTCGTAATAATGAAACTATGGCGGCTAACACTTACAACAGAATAGTTGGAAATAAAATAATTAGGGAGGACAAAAAGAAGCTCATTCGACGCAAAACTGTTAAGCCATCAACACGCCATTGTTTACCTCCCGAAGATCGTTTATTTCTTCAGTCAATTGGGCTTCAACTAACTAACAAGGCATAACCACCAATTAAAAAGATGCCTATTTCAGGTACATGTGAAAAGCTGGAAATTTTCGATGAACCAGTATTTGACAATTGTACCTGAAGACCGACAAAAAATTAAACTGCTATCCCATATAAATAGCGGAAACAGTAAAGCATCTGTTAAGATGGCTTATAGAATGTGGGACCTGTACGAATTGCCTGCTCTACGGGAAACCTCTTCAGTTGTGTGGGCCATAAAGACTAGTACAAGTCTGGAGAGGCCACGATATGTTGTTTTAGGTTTTCAAAATACCTCCCAGTCTGATAATAGAAGCATGGATGCGACACAATTCGTTCACGCCGATATTAATAACATCAGATTATATATAAATTCCGAAGTTTTTCCATATGAACGCTGGAATCTGGATTTTGGAAAGAAATTATACTCTACTGCGTATTACGCATATGAACATTTTCAAAAGAGTTACTATGGCAAAGATATGGAGGAACCTATGATGGATTATGGACAATTCTTAAATAACCCCCTATTTGTCATTGATTGTTCACATCAAGCCGATGCGTTGAAATCATCTACAGTAGACATCACACTTGAATTTGAAACACGTAAAAATAAATTTCCCACCAATACCAAAGTATACGCGTTGATTATTCACGATGCATACATGTGTTATAATATATTGGATGGATCGGTGCACAATGCTTTTTCTTTATTAATGTAATATTAAGTTTTCAATATAGCAGCTTTCACAAGCTTATATCTGTAACTTTATATGAACCAGATTTGTATTAATTAATATTACTGTACTTATCAAGTTTAAAATAAATATATGTAAAAGAGATAATGTGTTTTGTGTACTTCATGTAAACACATCCTTACACTCCCTTATTAAGTATGTAGTTAAATAAATAAAAGAAAGTAGTACTGTTAAAGGTTTATTATATTTAAGAATATAAAACATATAAAACTCTAAATAATCAACATTAAAATACAAATTATAGAATTAACCACATAAATACCGTAAATAATAAACATTAGGATTAACATAACAATACGTTGTGATATGACATTTCCAGTTTTAACAAATCAAATTTTACATTAGTTGATATTATTTAATTCATCTATAACTGCCATCAATGCATCCAAATTTTGTTCTATTGAACTTTGGTAAAATAAATCATCAAAATGTATTAACTCATTGTCAAAGTTAGTTTCTGCAGAGATATTATCAATTGGCATAATATCATTCAAGGCATTAATTACCCACTGATTATTTAGTGCAGGGTCTGTTTGGAAAAACTCAATATCTGTGTGACCCCATGCTAAGGTTTTGGTTGAATTTGGAATTAAAAAGCGCTTATCGTCCTTGTGTGACAGAACGACTTTATTCTTCATTTCTGTATACATATCGTGCAAATATGTTGTAAAGGTGTTCATTTTTCTAAATACCAAACCACCTTGTTCCACAATTTTCCTGTAATCATCAATTGTCAACTCTTTATTAATTACAGATTTTTTAACACCTTTTGCCTTTTTTAATTCATCTTTAACTGTCTGGACATAATATGCCTTCGCGCCGGTACCGTAAAAACGTTTAATCGGGTCAGCTGGAAACTCATCTTTCATATTCCCTAACATCGACCGACTCACCGGAACATTAAACATATTACCAGGTTTGTAATTCGATGTATCGAATCTGCCTATGTTTTCTGTTATAAAATTATAAAAATTATCTGTGTATACTTTGATTATTAAAGAATCGGTATCTGTATATAATAATGATGCATTTGAACCGTAATTTTTCTTTATAACATTATAAAAGAAATCATAGAGTACTGTCTTAGATAATTCTAATATAGAAAATCCTACATAAATAGGTTTATTGTACATGACTTTTAGAACATCCAAATGAATTGCTACGAAATTTTCAGAAAAAATTGAACATGTTTTAAAATTGGGGCGAGTTATAAGCCCCCTAGCACCCAACTTTTTACCATAATTTTCGCAATGTGTCATTAGTCGTATATCCTTTCTATTTTCAACATTTTCCATGGTCTTGCCAAAAACTGAATTATTCATTAATTTATAAAACCCTTTCTCAAATTTATTTTCAGCCCTATTTCGCATGTCGGTATTTAAATCGATATATGTCTTCAACCATCGTTGAAGACATCATTCATTTAACCTAAATTTTGGTAGAGAACAACATAATTTGTTTTACCATTCAAATTTGGTATTAGTTTTGTTAGTTTAGAATTTGAATTGGGAGGAATTATATTTTCGGCTAAGAGTGGAAGATCTGAATGTATATCATGCAATTCATTTGGATACTGGACATTATCTTACCTGAATCACGTTCTTGAAACTCAGACATTTGTGTTGCCATTAAGTCCACAAAATCACAGAAAACGCTGTCTAGATCGGCGGATTCATCAATTACTTTGTTAACTGTATTAAATGATTTAATGTCAACAACCTCCTGAGTCTTCAAACTGTACCTAGCAAATAATTCCATATTTACTTTCACAACTCTGTGCACTCTTATAGCATCAGTTAGTAAACGTAAAACATATTTTTTTACCATCTCAAAAAACATGGGATTGTCATTGCACCGATTTTCGCTAGATACTCTATAACTTGCTATTCTTGACTTAAATGCGGTTTGAATTAATTGGACACCTGGTATGTAGTCGATGCATGCATTTGTTCTATGTTCCAAAGTTCTAAAGTGCGCCTTTCGAGCGCTGTATGTAACGGTTTTGTTGCAGCAATTACATACCACGGTTTCATTGCTTGACGCAGAAATTGATGGTGTGCTATCCATTTTTGATGTTGATGCCCCCTCTTCTGTTCTGAGTTTTTTTGGCGTAGAGCCCTCAGCCCCTTTACACGACTCACTAACATGCCTTCTCAAATGACGCTCCCTGGTATAACTTTTTCCACAATTATCACACACGTACATTTTGACCGTAACTGTATAACTTTAATTACTTATAAAATATTCTGTTGCACTAATTACATACCCAAAGTCAACGAGAGTGAACCTTACAATGCGCTGTTTGTATGACGCTAACCGAAACATGTCCACACTTTTAAACAAAATATCTCATCTGTGATTGGTCCCGATGAAAGCGACTTTGAAATAACCCCTACCAAGTGACTTTCACAGGTAACATTACTTAAGGTCAAGGTGACCTCGCTCAAGGTCATTATGACCTTGGACAAGGACACGACGACTTTGGTCAAGGTCACGGTGACCTCGGTCAATGTGGCCGCTGCCAAGGTCACGATGACCTTGGTCGATGTGACCTCTGTCAAGGACACGGTGGCCTTGGCCGAGGTGGCCTCTATAGAGGTCAAGGTCGTCCCGGCCAAGGTCACCTTTTCAAGGTCAATTGCGTCACAGAAAGTGGGGGGGGGCTCTAGCGCCGGCTGTCGTCCTCTACTCACAGGGGATGGAAATCCTCAAACTTTTCCAATCTGTAGATAGAGAAATCTTTTAGAAATAAAATGCATAGCAGATAAAATATTTAGAAGTGGAAGATATCATGAGAAATCTACTAACAATAGTAATAATATTACCGAAGAAGACTACAATTAACAGCAATAATGTCAGTGACTTTTCAGCTAAAATTCAACCAATGTTTCATAGTTTCATACAATCGGCAACTTAACTATAAATATAAAAAAAATAGTTACAGTAAACGTTCAATATGCTTAATATTTATGTACAATAAATATTCTATTTACTAAAATAATATTTAATGTGTGTAAGTTTATCTGCATGTATTTATTAATTGTCTAAAATATAAATAAGAAACCAGTACGTAGAAATTACTTTCCCGGCTTGTATGGGAGAAGTACCCTTCTCGTCTCATTTTTTAATAGTTGCCTAGCAACGGACTGAAATACTAGAATATGATATTTTGAGATCTGCAATTATATCGACAAAGCAGACATTCTTACGTTACAGACGACATTACAGACGTAAAAAAACTCATTGATTAAGTGATTAAACAATGACACTTAAATATGAATTATACCAATGTATTTAGACGTTATTTTTCTATAACAATAAATACTAAAAATTAATCTACCGTGCATTCACTAATTTTTCTTCGATTTCGTTCTGTCTCCTAATATCTATACCACTCGTCCCAATATTTTCTATGTCATCCTCATTCTCTTGATTTTCATCCGCATCATTTTCCTCTTGTTCCACTTCCTCAATGAAGTACACCATTTCATTGTCTACGTCAAAGTTTACAATTTCATTCATAACTTGTTCTAATCTTCTAAATAGGCGGGTTCTTCGTCTCTGTGTTTGCATCCATTCATTACGTAAAATGAAGATATCCACTATTAGAATCATTGTGGCTGTAAACCATACTGCTAACAAAATCAGATAGAGATTAACATACGAATCACGACTGTCATCGTTTGAATTGTCACTATAATTTCTCCTTTCCATTTCCTAAGAAAGGATTTATTTTGTGAAACGTTCTGATGCCATTGAAATAATTTCCGGTATGTTTATACGATAGAAGGGTATTAAATACTGGATCTATCTACACGACTTTTTTTCTAAACCCTTCCCCTTTGAGAATATTTCAAATTAAACAACTATCAAACTGTGTTTATTGTTTTTCTTTTAGTTGTTTACATTTTCAATTACTAAGTGTCTCAGGTATGGACATAGATACATACATGTATACATTATACAGTACAAGTATACCGATTATTGTAGTTAATACATACATAAGTTTGTATTAACTACAGTAATTACTATACCCGTTGTGCTTTATACAAGGTACTGTAAAATAAATGAAAACAACTAAAAAATAAATACCTAATTAAAGAGATAAATAACACATAAAATAACTAATAAACAAATGAATAGATCAAACTACCCCCTACAAATAAGGGTTATGAAATTTGAAATTTAAAACTAAATTAAAAATATTTTTTTATAATACTTTAATCAGAACTCATAATGTTTACATTTCATTTCATATAAGCTAATATGCTGACTAATGCTAGTGTACATTTATGTACAATTTAATTAACATTTACAGTAACATGTTAAGGTTAACATCCAATGATGTTACCTTTGCACTTTATTTGAAGTCTATTGGCAATAGTTTTTTAAGTCTTCTGTTGTTCAGGGGTAACAGCTACTATTCCAATAGTGGACTGAAATGTTCTTCTAGGATTTTATGACGGTTGGCTATTCTTTCACGGATAACTTTCTGTACGGTTAGGATACGTAGATCAGTGTGGAGTGTACAAACTTGATACATAATAGGGAGCGTTTACTATCTGTCTTAATATTTTAACTGGCAACTCTGAATAATTGCCGTATTGGATTTGTTTGCACATCCCAACAGCTCTATACCGTAGTAGGTCCAAATAGGTTTTATGAAGATTTTGAAGATAAGTAATTTGTCTTTTGCTAATAGTTTTGACTTTCTTCCTATAACCAGTACAGTTCTATTATTTTTATATCAATTTTTCTTTTCTTCTTTTATATATGTTGCCTCTAGTCCAGTTTGTTATCTAACAATAACTGTAATCCTAGATATTTCGTTTTTTGTTTTGTAGTATTTGTATGTTGTTGACTGTAACTAGTGGACAGAACTTTTATCGAAGGGTAAACGTTACATGAGCTGACTTGTTCTGGTTGACCTTAATTCGTCATTTTTGTAGCGATTGTTGGAGATGGTCAATATTTTGTTGTGTATGATTAAAGGCTATTGCAGGATTTTGATGACTTGACATGACAGCAGTATGATCAGTAAATGCTCCTGTTGTTGTATTTTCCGATATTGGTAAGTCAGAGGTATACAGAACATACGATAGTAGGCCCAGTACACTTCCTTGTAGAACTCCTGAATTAATTGGATGGTTTGTGGGTTTAAATAATAATCCTGGGTGCCAATTTTTGTCAAAAGCATGGCTTATATCCAGAAATACAGCTGAGCAGTACTTTTTATTTTCGAATGCTTTACTTATTACTTGTATTATTTCATGACACTGTTACACTGTTAAGTGAGTGTTAAATCCATTCTTGTGCTGTTAAATCCAAATTATTTCTGTGCAGTATTAATTTTTCAATAGACTGAAATCATTGGGATTAGACTTATAGGACGATAAGAAGCGACATCTGTTGGTTCTTTATCAGGTTTAAGGATCATTATTATCTGCACAATTTTTAGGAATTTTTGTCAGCATCCTAATTTGAAGATATTATTGGTTATATACATTAATTGCACTATACCCTTTTTTGTCAATCCTTTTAACATTTTAACTGTTATAAGATCTGCTCCAAATACTTTTTTTAGGGTTAAGTAACTCTACTTCATGAGCTATTTCTTTTGTTATGGCTCTGAAGGAATGTTGAATTTCTATAGGGACTGCTAGAGATTAATTCACTTCTTGATTCACTATGTTACTTACAGGAGTGAATACAGTTGTTAAATGTTCAGAATATACATTTGCCTTCTCTTGGCCACTTTTGACTAACGGTTTGGTATTATTTTCTCGAATTGGTGGAGCAGTGTCCTTAAATTTGTTTTAGGTTTTAATAGGCTTCCATGCAAAATTGTCATATCTACTAAGATTGGTAACGTAGTTTTCAAAACTTTCGAATTTCTTTTAGCATTGTTTTTAGTTTTCTACTCAGTTGATTATATACATTTCTATCATTTGGAGTGTAAGTATATTGCCATTTTGCTCGAGCTCTTATTTAAATTTTAATTATGAAATTTAGTTTCTTAAAATAAAAGAAAGATCTTTAATATAATAATAAAATACTAATTTGTATCTATTATTTCTAATATTTCGAATAGTATGAAGAACTGTATTGCAAGAAGTAAAACATCATAAATTGATAACTTGAAGATATTTCAAACCAAATTCATTTCATCTATTTCATTTTATATATTACTTTGTCTGTGTTTTTTTCTCAAATTTAATTTTTGTTTTTTTCTCAAAACAAAAGTGAAATCTGTTAAGTCACTAGTAGGAAAAATTGATTCTGTCTGGTAAAATATCACGACAGGAACAGGTTTTATTGAAGATAGTAAGTCAGTGTCAATTAGTAATAACTTGTTACATATAATTGTTACTTTTAAACCATTTTTATACAATCTCCACTTACGTCTTTAGTTATAAGTGTATAAGTGGAGACATTTACTAATGTGCTTTAAACAGGACCTATAATTATTTGAACCACCGAATACATTATAATTTATCAACATATTAACCAACACTGGTAACAAAACATTATCTACATATTTTATTCCGATAATTATATGAAATGATCGATACATATGCCTGCCATGCAACTTTAAACAATAAATATAAACATTGCTTCACAAGTAATTGACTACAAGAATTTCAGTTGAGATATTATATAATAATTATAGAACATAATGTTATACAATACGTTTATGCATTTAGGTAGTAATGTATACAATACAGGTACAATCTATATTACATTATTATCAAATTTATTAATGTTTATTAGATGATTTGGAATATTAAATTGTGTTTTATGTATGTGCTTTTAAATTATTTTATAGAATAAGCACACGAAGACTGAAATCAATTTGTTAAAATATTTACAGGATGAAAATAAAAACGTTGTACAAACCTATTTGAGTAATGTTTAATATACATATGTTGACTTAAGCATATTTTATGTAACACCATAGTTGTTTAAATGCCAACCCCATTTTTGTAAACACAATTTAAAAGAGTTAACGTAGTGCATTAAACATTTTTGCATGTTACACAACGAAACTATTATTTATTATACAAATAATACAACTTATATACCTCATCGCCGATTTCCGGTTTTTAAAAAAACAAAATTTTCACAAATTGAATTTTAGTTTAATTAAAATATTTATTGTAAGTACGTCTTTACAATTTGAATGTTACATCAGAACTAACTATATGGATACAGAATAAAGCATAGGTTTTAAGATGTTGCTGTCAGCATTTCTCTAAGAATTGAGATAAGAACTGCTAGCGCAGTTGTAAGGTGGCTGACATAATTTACATTAAAATTAATGACAAAACATTAATTAATCTTCAATAGGATGTACTCGCATTACGTATGGCAAAGCAATTACCCAACTGTGTATTGTACTTGCAAGTGATTGGTATAACATATTTTTTAGGAATATCCAATATAATTTCATTTATGCTAATAGATTTTTAGCAACATTTCTGGTTATTTAATAATGTTAACATTATTTTTGTAATTAGCATATTAACATTGTTCGAAATTATAATATGTACATATAAGAAAATCTAAAATTTTCAGTATTTCTTGTTAGAACAGGACCAAAGTACCACTGAGATATGTAAATTAATTAACCACAAGAGCCCTGATCCATATATTACATAATCAGCTCTTAAAAATAGAAAAATAGAAATTTATCTAGAATAGAATTATCTACAATAGAATAAAATTATCTAAAGTATTTTGTTTAACAAATTCCTTCATTCATTGTTTGACACTGAGAAAGCATGATTTTAATTTTTTAGTACAACGAAATATAATCTTTAATATACATAGCAGTGGTTACTTTGATATATCGAGATTACTATGTACCAAGAATATAATAATTTCGTCGTATAATCATCAACTACCTCAACTGATTATCAACTACTTGTAAACAGCCCATATAATCGCAGATTTCCACAAAAGAATATAAATTCTAACTGTCACAAAAGTCGTTAAGAAGATTTTTCTAGACCTATTTAATTTAATAAGTATATAAATAGTTATTAATTATATAAAGGAATTAACAAGCTTTTAATCCACAAGGAAAAATGATCACTTGAGGCGCAGCCGAGGGCGCTCATTTTTTCGAGTCGAATACTCGACTTGCTGGCGCATCCCCAGAGTTCTATTCCATATGTCCATATAGGTTTTATGACCGCCTTACATACTAGAACTTTCCTTTCTAAAGAAAGATGCGATTTTCTCCTGAGTAACCAGTACAAGTTTTTGAATTTCAAATCAATTTGTTTTGTCTTTCTTGCTATATGCTCTCCCCAATTTAATTCTTTATTAAAGTGCATTTCCAAATATTTTACGGACGAGATTTCTGGTATTATAGTACCATTAAAAGTAGGTGGCGGGCATTGTTCTTTCCTTAGAATAAAGTAGAAAGAACAATGCCCGCCAGAGTGGATTTTGTAGTGTTTATTTTTATTTTCCACTCTTTTGTCCAATCCTCTACCAGATGTAGGTGTTGCTGTAGATCTTTGGATGCAATGACAGTACTCCTGAGATGAGCAAGTACTGCTGTGTCATCAGAGAATGTTCTGATTATTGTATTATCTGTCGTTGGCATGTCTCAGGTATATAATAAGTAGAGTACTGGTCCTAGTACATTACCCTGGGGAACTCCAGATTTGATTGGAATCACGTTCAAAACTTCGTCGTAAACTCTAGTTATAAATTGACGGTCTATTAGATATGACTTCTATAGATGAAAATAAGATAGCAGAGAGAGTTTAATTGTATGTACATTCATAAAATATTCATAGCTGAATGAAAATTTTCAAAAGTCAAAAAGATATTGCTAGTGACATCTGTTTAAATATATTGAATACTAATTTCCTAATAAAATAACATAATATATCGAAGCAATGCAATATGCACCTATTCATCAATGTTCACATATTCGAATTTTTATGTCCACTAAAAGAGGCATCCATTGTAGTGCTACAATCTGAAAATAGACACGATGCTAATAAACGCAAGAAATGCACTAATTTATTTTAATGTACTGACAAGTTATGGAACAATATCGAAATAAAATTGATATGATTCTGATGCTATTTCTATCAGAGCCATCATTTTGTCGACAATGCCGACTTCACTATCTCAGCCATCTACTACGTAGATATATTGTAGAAGAGTAGTATTGTTATCGACATATATCGGCTGCTTTTGTCCAATAATTCCCTAATATAGCTCCTCGTTTTGTAGAGAGTGCCCTTTAAAATATGTTGCGCGATCGCATTCACGAGATTACATCATTTGCATATAGGACTATATCGCATAATATGGAGGTACTTATTTAGCTCGCATATTCCTTTAGTTTTCCTATTAGGATCCATAAATTGGTACGAAATGAATTCAAGCAGTAGTTTGCTAATTTTCTGCAAAGTATAGTTAATATTTTAGCTTGTCTACAGTTGTTGATTTTGGTCCACCTGTCTTTATGGCGCTTCATGTATAGACTAATATCATGAAATTTTGAGTTGCTTCTCAAAGCGCTATTGCTGATTCCGATCTATAAAAAAACCACAGACCTTTAAGGTGCCAATGTATTCGCCTCCTTATTTCCACGATTCCCAACATGTCCCTTCATCTGCCATAAGATGACACCATTTATTTGCCTTATACATTTAATGACTCTTTACATTTCAGGATCGAAATTAGTCCTGCAAGCCAGCAAAGTAGCCTTACTGTCCGAAAATATGCTAATAGTTTTACTGCTAATTCCCTGACTAGTAATTTCTCTGATCGTCTGTGGTATCTCCGTAACCTCAGTTTGAAATATTACGGCATGAGCATCCAATATCTCAATGATTTGAAGCAGATCTTTAAATGATGATGATGAGATCTTTAAATGAGATCTAAATATTATTTAATATTTAGATCTTCAGAGAATACCTCATATCCAAATATTCTCCGCATTCTAGAATCTTCAGTATAGATCTCGAGAGACAGTTTCCAAAAAGCTCCATCTAAATTCAGTCTAACTATATACTTATTTTTAGAAAAAAAAAATAGTGGAGGAGTCATCAACAGGAGGCAATCCGCTGGAGTTGTTTATCTACATTCTTCAGAAGTCACGCTTATTTTGCATACTACCTCATAGATGCCTTGCTGCATGTAGTCTCAAAGCCGTCCTGCTCTATATACATATTAATAGATGTCAAATAAAATGCAGTTTCTAAGGTTACCGTAGTTATAATTATCGATGCAAATAATAGTTGGACAAGCCAATATCTACGTGTTGTACCAACCTTGATGGTATTTTTTTGCATAAATTTACACATACAGCATATGCTTTGTTTATTTCGTCATTCAAGTTACGATTGAAAATGACACCCATACATTTTACCTAGCTTAATAGTGTGAACATTGTACAGATAAATTCAGATTGATTGAAAGTGAAATCATACATAAAATACACTAACGTTTTTAAACCTGACTTACATATATATATATATATATATATATATATATATATATATATATATATATATATATATATATATATATATATATATATATTCTTTTAAACCACCAGTCTTATAATTGTTAACATTTTACTTAAAAGAGACCTGTACACCTTTTACTTTAAAGAGATTCGGTAAACGTATATGATAGGTTCATATATTTTGTCTGTAATATATTTCTTAAAAATCAAAACAATCTGTGTTTTACCTAGGGATATTGGGAAGTCTGTGGTTTATTGATTCGTACTATCACAATTAACAGAAACACTAACTATATATGTTAAATGGTTTTCAATTGCAGATATCATTATGCAGTTTATGTTCCGCATTTAATTTCTCTTTAACCAAGCTCAATTTCTTGAAACTTTAAACGATACTTTAAAACAAAAATAAAATTACCAGTCATACCTCTTCTGCTCCAGTGCAGGGCAGGTCTAAAGAAGATGAATTGAGGTTTCCTCGTCTTATTTACAGTATCTGCAAGCCGGGCTGTCAGATAGCCTCAGCTTGTGCTTATATGCACTCAGGCTATTATGGTGGCCCGTCATGATTCCCACCAGGATTCAGGCTTTGTTCCTGTTCAATTTAATGAATCATTGGGCCCATTTCTCAATCTCTGAGTATTCGATGAACAGTTTGGTTATTCGACAACCCGTTACTCCTCTCCATCTTTTATTATTTTTTTTCCTCGAGGGGAAAATCTTCAAAAGACACCTGGCCTCTGATGTTCTGTTATTATTTGGCCAGGTAGTGTCGGATTCGTGTACGCCTACCGACTAAAAAACTCCCCGCTATACTATCAATTCTATCTGCCGAAGAGGAACCGCTCTCGCTTTACTTCTCTTCGGCATATCAATCAGGATACTTACTCGTTTCCCACTTCCCTCTCATCTTTCTCCTTCTTCTTCATAATGGACGTTACCATATGCTCCACCACTGTCTATCGTCCCTGGCCTCGATCATGATTGGGATCATGTTATCAACAGTGATAGCATGCCCTATATTTTGCTCTGCAGCTCTCCTTTCACCTATCCACCTTTTGCAGCTGAACACTGTGTGGGCGGCATCATCAGCCTCCCCACAGGACCAGCACTCTCTGCTCTCGCGTTTGCCTATTTCCAATAAGTATTCTGCGAAAGAGCCATGCCCGGTAAGGATCTGGGTTAAATAATACCCGACATCGCCATGTACCCTTTCGCACCATGGTTCGGGATTTCATCTTTTATTGTACTGGTCTCTTGCCCAGCCACTGATCAGATTCCGACTTATTCCCACTACAGGTTCTGGTCCATAGAGGTTTTCCCTGGTCCCTAGTCTGGCAAGGTCATCCGCAGTTAGATTTCCCTTAATGTCATTATGCCAAGGTATCCATAAGAGTTTCACCGGTCCCTTCTCTGCTAAGTGGTTCAATACTTCATAGCAATTATAGACCAGCTTCGACTTTGTTGTTGCTGAATTCAGGGCTGCCAACGCTGCCCTGCTATCCGAGCAGATACATACCTTCTCCTGGATCCGATTTTGGTCGGCCCCCAAAACACCGTATATAATTGCAACTAGCTCGGCCTGGAGTGAGGTAGTGTATTTGCCCAGAGGAAAGGTTTAACTTATCCCATCGCGGTGCCTATACACCCCCACACCCGATCTGTTCCCATTCTTGACTCCATCCGTGTGCCAGATGACTCCATTGAGCGGTAATCCAGATCGACCCTCCATCCAGTCAGTCTGTACTTACCAGATATTCCATGAGCTCCATACCTCTGCTATTGGTTTTCTTGCTACCCCAGACCATATGGTGTGAGTTTACATCACATCCCATCAGTAAAGGCAGGTAAATTGTCCCTGCTGTCATAAGGTAGATAAGCTGACGCTATGGCCACCTTACCTACATTCTCAAGCATCGTAGTTACCGCCATTAGGTCTCCTGTGGACCATTTCCACAGGGGTGTGGCGCTGATGTTCTTCACTACGATGCCGGCGCTGGGTCTGTCGGTATTATTACTTCTGTAATAGAGGAAATTTCCCAGCCCCTTTATAGATCCCCGCACCACCCAAGGCTCTTGGATGAGTGCTATCCGTGTGTGCATCTTAGCCAGACCTCTCTGCAGAATAGAAGATGCATCTTTGCTCCAGTGCAAGTTAATCTGAATAATTTGAATCATTCTTTTCTTAGCAGTTGCACCACTTTCGTCGCCTGGTTTGCTCAAATTCCCCTCGCCCTCTGCCTCAATAGAGGTCAAGGTCAAGGTCACGAGTGTGGCCTGGATATCGGCGGTGGAGCAACTGCTTAGCTGGGAGGATGGAGGCGTCCACGGTACAGTCCCGATTTCGACCTCCTTATCCTCCAAGATTATTTCATGGATTGATGGTTTCATTTTTAGTCCCATTTTAGACGCAGGAATACCACTGAGTTCGCCAACACTCCTAAGAGCTGCTCCCTCACGTCTAGCTTTAGCTAGCTTCCTTCACTGGCTTCCGCTCATTCGTTTTTTAGCAGTTTACCAGTTACTCAGGTTTCCCTTGCCCTTTCCCTCAATAGAGATCAAGGGCAAGGTCCTGAGTGTGGCTTGAGTGTCGGCGATGGAGCAACTGCTTGGCTGGGAGGATGCAGGCGTCCGCGGTACAATCCCGCTTTCTTCCTCCTTTTCCTCCAAGATTTTTGTGTTATTAACTGGTTCCATTTTGGTCCCACGAGTAGCTAGGGAAATAAGGGTCCACCCCCGCATGCGAGGGTAAGGTGACTTATATACTCAGGAGTTTCACCAGGTGCTCCTGAGGCACCGATTGCGACTCTCGGTATCTCCTGAGAGCCAACCAGTCCGTTAGACTCGGTATCTCACACCATCGGTTTAGGGGAGTGTGTCATACCCATCCAGTTTCACCAGGCTGAATGGGGGCTGTCTCATCATATTCTAAATAACAGCACATTTAAAATATGGTTGACAAAATTTAACTCAATTCTCTCCAGTAAAATAAGAGTTATTAATAACATCAAATGATATAAAATGTTTGATATTCATTTTTTCAATATGTGTTTCTTTGTAATTTTATTATTTAAGTTTTTGAGTTTACTTATAGGTTATCTTATCTGTAAATATATCACTGTTGCTAATGGACTATATGCCTTAAATATATTAGAACTTGTTATTAGTTATTAATTCAATTATTATAACTAATTATTATTAGTTATAATATTTCATATGTGAAATCTATCTACGATCAAATCTCCATTAATAACCACAACCTTATATTTGTCCATTATCAGAGATAAAATCGATATGATAAAGAAAAAGACAGAATATATAATCTCTGACTATTCCTCTTCAAAGAACGTCAACATATCACAGTTCATTTTAATATATTACACAGTTCATTATATATTAGTCTAATTTTAAAATATGGAATGATTTTTCTCTATGTTTTTCTTCAATTGCGAAGGAAAAAGGCGTTTAGGAGTAGAAAAAATCTTATTGTAATAATAATATTTTAAAATTAGACTAATTTGTGAGAACTGCATCATACCTTGAAGCTTACTAATTTATCTATTCGATGAATTATTAATTATATCATAGCATATACTATATATTTATTATGGGCATTTCTGTGATATTAAATTGTTATCCGAAGTTTAGTGGAAGGGTGGAAGTAAGTTTCCAAACACTACTCTTTAGCAAGATATATTCGGAATGGTAAAATGTATAATTTATTATTTTTTGTTGTCTTGCGAATAGAAGCTATTTATTAATAGAATTGAAATATAAAAGCCAACTGGCAAAGATGATGGGCACCCCAAATACTCGTAGTAATAGTTACTACTATAACCTATAGATGAATAGTCAAAATATAATTCCATAAAATTGACTAAGACAGTTTACCTCACATCAACACATTCCAATTAGTCGGGTGTATAATATTTACATACCTTGTATGTTTAAACTAGATAGCGCTTACATGCACACTTAAGTTTGTACTGCATTTCTAATTTTTTTATTATAGCCATAATTATTTTAATATACAATCTACCTCTCTATTTTTCTGGAATATACTATTTCATTTTAACATTGTTGGAAGTATGGTTGAAATATGTATTAAGTTTTAACATAAAAAGGTGGTCAGTAAATAAGATCCGATATTATTGTCCCCTCCTCATATTCTGTTATAACTACAGATTTAAGGATGGAAAATAGGTTAATTTTAAAATGGGTCAATGAAACAACCAAAATACTTCAATACAATTTATTTTTAAAATCACAACTGTGTAATTAATTAATTATGGTTGCTGAATATACTTACTATAAATTATATTATTATGACGCAAAAATTACTTGATAACAATCAATATTCATAAAAAATAAATAATTTAACTTTAGAAATAGCTCATTTATCAGACTAATTAATACTTTATTTATTTATTACACACCATATTCTTTCAATGCCTTTTTAATGTGTGTCACTCTCCTCCGAGACAATCATTCACCAACTAGAAGAAACTATTATGACACTATTTTATCTACCCCTTCTGCATACAAAAAAACTGGAGATAGTTTTATCAAAATTAATTCTTCCGATGTCAAAAGAGAATCACATACATAAGTTGCTTCTACAAACTACTACATAATTTTATAATACAATAAGTCAGTTATAGCATTATTATAAAAGTGTACTTTAAAGCGCGATAATATTACTTCAAACAACACAGTTAAATTGATGTAATAATTTAATTATCGACTTACATACGACTCTAATAATATTAAATAAAATAAAATAAGGAATTAAACGTTCTGAAAATCCTTTATTTTCCTAATGACTGATGAAATTCCTGTATTTAATGCAAAATTTAAAAGAACTTAGGTAAGCAACAAATCGATTATAAGAAAATGAAATTGGTAAACTACCCCTATTTTATCCAATGGTACTAATTATAAAAAATATGAAGTTTTAAACCATTAAATAATAAATGACGTAACGAGTGACCTAAAAAGATTATCTGCAACCAAATAGCTTTTCACTTTTCGTACCTTCGTCTTAAATACCTTTGTGAGCCTTAAATGTTTTTAGCGTAAATATTTGAAAATAGAACACAATTTTAAAATAATACATATTATTTATATATACATATAAACAATAAAATCTAATCACGTGGGTAGACTATAAAATATACATACATATACTAGTATCATTATAGTAAAATGAGAATGACGTGAGATTCTTGTAAATTGATAGTTATTAATATATGATTAAGGGGTTATTTTTAAATAATTTTACGTAATAATGTAATATAGCACATGAGCAAATATCACATACTAAGAAACTAAAAGCTTGATAATTTACAGTATTACTGAGTTTTATAATACGTTTAGAGATTATGTTTCATATATATAATAATCCAAGCAATAGGGCTTTCTCAGAAATTTTATTATTACATTTTAATGCTCTGAAATTATATGTATATTATTTATATTTTATTAATTAACACCAAAATATTGCAATATTGAGGTCAATATACATTCAATAAATTAGCTTGTAACTCGAACATTATTTTATAATATGCAAAGTGACGTCATCATCTAAAAAACTAGTTGAATTAGGGAAGTAATAGTTAAAAAAAAGTAACTAAGTAAAATCCGGCATATACATGATCCTACAAAGAAGGGAATTATTCGTGAGGTTAATTGATTAAACAATCAACATGAATATAGATCAGAGTGCTACTAATGAAATGGGGTTATTATACATAGCATGTAGTGGTTAAGTATTCGCATATTAAACTAAACTCTAATACATATGACGAATTACTCTTGGTTTGCTTGTGTGATTTTGTTTACATTTTGTGTTTATTTTGAATAATGAAAACATAACTAAGCTAGTACAATATTCTGTTAAAGGTTACTCTGACAATTTAATTATAGTAACAAATGAAAAAGTTATGTTTATATTCTTATTTATAGTTCTCTTTCCCACGACAATGATCTCGCGGCATATACATACACATTATATGAAATCTAACATATCATTGAAATATCGGAAACAGACGTCACTAGAGAGCTTTTCCAGCCATTTTAAAATATTACTGTAATTTTGAGAAATTTACGCTGAATGTTATTATCGATAACATTAAAGGATGCGATAAAATAAATTTTAAGAAAAATCCGTTTTCAACAAGATTATTATAAAAAAAGAATGGTAAAATCTGGGAAAACCTTATTTTTATAGTAAATTGTGGAGAAAAATATTTTTCAAAAATATTGACATTGTGCTTTGGATGATATTGGATGATTGGATTAGCGATGGTAAATAGATATTAGCTACGAACTAAAATTATAATTTCTATACTCAAATTAAGACACACGAGCATTGTTATTGAAATTCCTATATTAAATAATTTTGATTAAAATATATTTTTTACTTTTAGTTGATAAATGGTAATTGTACAACATTAAATCAAGGTGCTTTTATATAAATAAATAAAAAGAATGATAGCATAACAATAGCAAAACCTACTACTATGATTACCCATTTAATAATGTTAAATATCATCAAATTTTTTATAAGGGTATTTTTCAGCATATCGATGTATTTATCTTCCAAAGTAATAGCCTGAAAAAAGAACAATACAATATTATTATGTTAGTATAATTACATCTACAGATATAATGAATACATATGTATATAATAATATACATACGTATAATTCAATGTGTGTATTTAATGTATGTAATGAATATGTCCATAATTCAATGTAGTTTTGTTAAACAAGACAAAGAAAATATATCTAAGTGATTGATAATACACAATTTATTATGATAATTTGGTTTGTCTAAAAAAATTTTATAAAAATCGAAATAAATTTTTTTTTAATTATGTATAACAATATTAATAATGTGCCTATAAAATACATGGCAGACTAACGGCTTATCATATTCAATCATAGCAATTGTACAAATAACTTTACAAACAATAACAACAATAACAACAGTAATCTTAAAAATGAAATAATTGTTAATATAGTGAGACATACGCAATGTCATTACAATACAATAACCTAATATCTACATCCACTATCCAAGAAAAACTTTTTTTAATTATATTTAAAAAAGATCAGTGAAACTTGTTATATTGTATTATGTTGAATCGAGTTATCGAGAAACTGTGACAGAATAAGTGAAAAATCTGTTTTTTTTTAAACATATATTTTGAGGTGAGATGAGGAACAGCTAATTTTTCCATATGTCTTAAATTACAAGAATGAATGAGGGATCTAGAAATTAATAATTCTTTTAGATGTGGAGAATATTAAGATGTTTGCATCAATTTATATATGAAACAGGCAAGATGTAATTGTTGTCCTGAATCTATGTTTAACTATCCTAAATGTTTTAATGTTTGAGAAACGTGGTCTTAAATTATAAATTAAACTTGCACAAAAATGTTTAACCTACTCTTTCTATAATCACTTAATTGAGTAAAACATGCCGTATAAATGACATGTGCATAGTTAAAATAGAATAAAATCAAAGACTCAGCCAACATTATTTATAGAACTATGATCCAAAAATCACCAAAATGTTTTATGCTGTCCTTAAATTCTAATGTTTGATCTTTCACAAGAATACACAGTAGACTTAGCAGCATTAATTGTAAGGCAGTATCGACCAAAATATTTAACGATGTTACTAATATCTTGATTTATGTTTCTGACTTTACAATTTGGAGCATGTCCAAAGTGTTATAAATCTGTGTATCATCTTCATAGAAACTAAATTGGCAAATTGTTAAAACTGTAATAAATCAGCAGTATATATTAAAAACATTAAGGGTCCAAGTATAGTTCCCTGTGGGACCCCATGTGTGATTCAAGCATAGGAACAGATATATAATTTTTATCAACTACCTTTTGCCTATAGTTGATGCATTAAGATCTTGTTAAATTAAGGGCATTATGTTAAAACAAAGTAGTATTTTAATTTTGATAATTTTAAACGGTGGTTAAAAGTATCAAAATAGTGTCAAACAAGACAAGAGCTATTGTTTCTCGTTTATCATAATTTCCAATTATATTGTCAGTTACTTGTAGAAGTGTACTTGTAGTACTACGACTCATTTATGAGTTCTCACATACGTAATGATTTAATCATACATAAGCTTTTCTATTATTTTTGACGTGGTTAATAAAATTGTGGGACTTAAATCGGTAAAATGTACAGGAGGTATAATTTTATTAACTTTATCAAAGCCTCCTTCCAAGAATTTAAAAATAGGCTCTGGATAAAGCAATAATTTATTATAAAAGTCAGATATAATGTGGAAAGCATAATAAAAGTATATTTTTTTATATGCAATCAATACCAGATGGATTTAATTTAATGGTATTAAGTGCTTTAGAGTTTTGATATTAAGCCCTTTAGATGGTTTTAGCAAACGTCTTTAAAAAATCAGTATTAATTTAAAACAAAATTATTATCAAAGTGATTTAATAAATCAATGCAAACTGAATTATTCCTAGTCATTCATTTCGTTAGAGTTAGCAATATGTTGAGGAATTTCATATATGTTTTAACACTTGTTACATTCGTGCTATCTATCTAAAGTTTGCCATAGTTCTTTATAAATTATTGTGGTTTAAATAAAATTTAGGTATGCTTTTTTCTCCCATAGAATTATTGAAATAGTAAAATTACGTATAGACTTGTAGTATTTCCAATCTTTATCGTTTTTATTTTGTTTATATTTCATTTAGTTTAGTTTTATATTTAATCGTTCATTTAATGGTATCAGGTAACCAACGAAATTTAGGCCTAGAAATTCTAAATTCTAACCGTCCTTACTGGCGCATGGAGAACAAAGAACAACAAAATGTTTTCATTAGAAATACTAAGCGTTTCATTATTATATTCACATTAATATATTTTATCCCAAGTAATACTATTCAAGTCATTCAAAGAGTCACTATAATTAAATGTGTCTGGTTCGATATATCATTATCAATTACTTTGACGTTCTTCATAATTGAGGCGTGACTAACAATAACTAGGTCTATTAAAGTTTCACTAAAATCTGTTGCTCTGTTTGGTTCATTTACAATTTGTAATAGACCGTATATCTATAATAAATCATTAAATTTTATAACAGTGAAATTAGGAATATTAAACAAATTAATATTGATTTCACCAACACAGATAATATCATCTACTTGCGGTAAAATATTTGTCCAACTATTTAGTAAATTTTGCAATTATGCAATAATATTAGTTTTGGGAGATCTGTATACAACATCGAATTCATATGTTTTTTATTGTATCCTTTATCCAGACTTGCTGTAAAATATCACCTTGTAAATCTTCTATTTCAATAGTGTCATAGTGAAAAATAGTCATTAAAAAAATAGGTACTCCATCCCCTCACCCACCAGTATTCTTATATTTCCTAATTATTTTATAACCTGGTAATGCCACTGCATTTGAATCTACATATATTATTATTTAGAAAACTCTCTGTAATTACAAAGAATTAATAGGAATCTTCTAGTATCTTATTCGATAATTCATGAACACCAGTGGACAAAGAATGACCATTAAAGTTTCTAATTCTAAAGTTAATTACACTGTTTTTATGTTGTCCTGTAATTTAGAATGGGAACGAAAGAAAATACCTAGTTATGAGATATTATATGCAAACAATGTAATTTGTCTTACAATTAGAGAAAACAAATCGTATAAATTTTAAACACATAGTTTAAAAATAAAATAAGGAAACTTGTACAGACAATATAATAATGAATTGTATATAAGTATACATATATAAATAATACGATCAAAATTATTTAAAATAATTCTGATAATAAAATAATTCTGATATATCCAATTCTGGTATATCCAAAATAAAATCCAGAACTATATATTTAATTTAGAAAATATTGTTTGTCAATGATTAACTAATCTAATCTGTTTATTCAAATATCTATTTTTTATATTATTTACATATTCCAAAATATTAAATTCTATATCCAGAATGTCAATAATTAATTAACTTAATTTATTTATTTAAATATCTATTTTTTATTATTTACATATTCCAGAATATAAAATGTTTTTGTCATGCATTTTTGCAAGAGCTTTTAACTGATTTTACTAATATGTTCATCGCTGATTTCAAATCTGAAATTGGGTTTTCGCTACATGCTCTGGTTTCCATGCAATTTTATGTTGAATTTTTGTTTATATCATATTAAGTTAATATATTAACTCTATGATGCACCACCTATCATATAACTTCTGACATTTTTTTTGTACCCTTAGGAACGCTTAATTTATTTATTAGCATACTTTTTGTACTAACAGCCTTAAATGTAAAATTATTTCATTAAAAAATAAGAACTCCATTGGTACCCCACTTTTACTCAACACTGGAATCTAAGACGTGGTCCATCTTTAAGCTTATTTATGAGCAAGTAGTTTTTATTTATATGTTTGAAAGTGAATGTGCGTAAATACATACGTAATGTGTGTAATAGATTGTCAAGAAGATAAATCGCAAAGGAAAAGCAGCGCGGCTATCTTTCGTGGATGTTATACAAAGCTTCCTTGACAACAAAAAAGCTTCTAACTATGAAATTCTGATTACTGCAATGTTGTTGTCTTTTCAAAATCTTGATTGCAATATGAGTGTCAAGCTCCATTTCCTGTATAGTCACCTCGATTAGTTCCCAGAGAACATTGCTGCTGTAAGTAACGAACAAAGGAAGCGGTTCCATGAAGTCCTCTTAACGATAGAAGGACGTTATCGAGGGCATTAACACAAGCATATGATGGCAGACTGTCAGAGCAATTCGCGAAAATGAAAATGTCGAATTGCAAAAAATCTCGAACTTATAGAACAAGACTATATACGGATTTAAATGAATGCAACAAAACTTTTGTTCCCCAGTGTTATTCATCTGTATAATTATCTTAAAAATATTTCTTATCGCCAAAGACAGAAATAATAATTTGTTATTATATTATTTCGACTTGACATATTCGATGATAAAGTTTATCGATAAAACTATAGATTGTAGCAAATTGTCAGTTTGCATCTAGTTTATTGGGATTTTCTTTATTCAGATACCCAAAAATTGAATTTTAAAGGCAATAATAACAAAAATTAAGCAATTTTCTTCCATTCCACCATAGACTAAAACAATGTTAATAAAAATAAAAGAAGCATTTGGAAAGTTAAACAGCTTATGTTGTTTCTAAGGTTTTTTTCCGTTTGTTGTTGCCATCTAACTTTACTTTTATATTATGAATTATATATCGTGAATATGAAAGATAAATGGATTAGGTGTGAGTTTACCTTCTATTAATACCTTTTTAACAGTCTAAGAAACCTCTGTAGAAAACCATCTTACGTTTTAGACATATAATGAGTAATGAGCAATACATTCTCATTAATACAGTTCGACTGAAGTCAATCATACTCAAGTATGGTCAAGTCATAGATGATTTGATATTATCAAATGAGACTCATTTATGTACTCGATTAAATATTGACTAAAAACTAATTAACGTTTACATTCGAATAGTAAAATAAAACGTAGACTCCCTAAAATACATAGTGCTGATATTCGTCATATCTTGACATTTACAATAACTAAATTTATTTGTACCGATATGCATGAAAAATTATAAACACTCATTGTGAGACCACAATAAATATTATTGTAAAAAAAAGGTTCAAATTATTGCTAAAATCTAAACAAACATCAAGTTTAGTCAAAACAATTAACGTTTTAAGAAAATTATTTAATCAAATAAACATTAACAACATTGACAAATTCAATAGAAAAACGTATACACATTTGCGAAAACCATCGAACTCAAAATTACTGATAAAGAATTACGATTTAGGTCAAGAACTAGTATTCCTAAAATATTTTCACATCTTGAATTATAATTCAACTTAATTTAGTGTATTAATAAAACATATCCTACGTATCTTAATGTAAAATTTTAAAAATAATAATTTAAGTATTAGAAGTTAACTAAACTATTTCAATAAATTGGTAAAATCTATATTGTTATATAATTATTATTACTTCGTAAATATTATATTTTAACATTCATAAATATTCGTAATAAGAATAAGTAACATAAATGATAGAAGAATGAATTTCATACTAACCTCTTCTACCCAAATAACAGGAACCAAAGCCCTTGAAACATTCTCCATGCTGGTCACACCCTCAATTGGCCTTATAAACATATTGAATTGAATTCTTTGGGCTAATTGCAAAGGAAATCCACTTATCTATAAATCAAATCATAAACAGGCTTATTATTGTTCCGAAAAGTATTAATTTTTTTTTTTAATACAGTTAATGCAATTTTATGAGAAATTATTTTCGACTTTTGTTATTTAACCCCCTTAAATGAAATAAACATTATTTTATTGATAACTTAAAACTATTTAAATGTACATAAGAAGTCATCTGATATAAGTATAAATGTATTTTCTCCAGGATCACTTTTCTTATATTGATCCTAGAGAAAATACATTAAAATACGTAGTTTTAGTAGCATTCCCTGCTACTTTGCCGTTAAATTCAAATTTCCAGATTTAATTCCAAAAATGATCAAGTTAGACTCACTTGCCCTCACCTAAGACAAGTGCGCAAACTCCAATACCTCCTTTTAAAAAGGAGATAACTATTTCTTTTGTTACGATAATAGATAATTTTTCGAACCCTACAATATAAAAATAATGCCAATTATACAGGGTATTTCATTTCTTCTGGACGTGTACTAACTTTGTTTCTATTTTTAATGACAACATATACTTTTATACATATATTTTTTTCATTTTCTGCTTGAATAAAAGGCATATTATGTTAATACCCCTAAGCAAACATCGATAGTTTTCGAGATATATTTGGCTTCATAGGTTTTTCTTTTCGATTATCTTCATTCATAATAGTTCAAATTCCTAGGTTATGTCAAGCCTCAGTAAAATTAAGTTTTAGATAAATATTTAACAATAACGATTATTTTATGTGATATGTCATAAATTCACCTATAACATACAGGGTGCGTCTAACGCCATACCAAACATTATAAAAATAATGTGAAAATCTTCCTTATTTCAAATGGAACGATCTATATATTAGTACATGATCAATCAGATGCACTACTGAAATATCTAAATATTTCCTATATCATATCATTTTTACTTATAACAAAAAATTCCTATAGAAAATGTATTCGTTTTCTTAAAATATAACTATCGATATGCTGTAACATGAAAGTTGATACTCGCCCGGAAAAAATTACACGCTTTGTATAATGGGTATTACTTTTATAAGTAAATGGAATACTTTGTATAATGAGTGTTATTTTTTATGGTAGGACTTATAAAATATACAGTACAGTACAGGAAAAAATATACAGTATGGTAAGAAGAAAGATACATTATTTCCTTTTTAATGGCGATATTAAACTAGGTGGACTTATCGTATGTACGAGTATAGTAGAGTATTTTTCGAGATTTAAGTATACTTAACAGTCCAGATATAAGGCTAGGCGCAAATTGAGGCGCGTATAGCGCATGTGAAGTTACGTGGCGCGATCGGCGCTACGAGTACGTGTCACTCGCGTATAGTGGTGATCCGCATGTTGAGACGCAGTTTTAATGTTGACTCACGTAGCGCCCGCATCCAAAGAGCTATTGCGCAACAACTTGTGACAAGTGTGACGCGTGAAACTGTGTCTCGACCACAGTGCCGCACGAGCGAGAGCAGACGTGAACTGCGCCACCTCGTATCATGCCTCCAATTTGCGCTGTTTCATTGAATCCTATAGGTTACTAAAACACGCGCTGTGCTGTGTCTCGTCACACGCGCTATACGCGTTTCAATTTGCGCCTAGCCTAACAGTTAGGCTAGGTGCAAATTAAGGCGCATATAGCACGTGTGAAGTGATGTGGCGCGATCGGCGCGACGAGTGCATGCCACTCACGTAGAATGGTGATCCGCATGTTGAGACGCAGTTTTAATGTTGACTCGTTGGGGGCATGCCCCAATTTGCGCTGTTTCATTGAATCTTATAGGTTACAAAAACGCGCTGTGCTGTGTCGCGTCACACACGCTATACGCGTCTCAATTTGCGCCTAGTCTTAAACCGTCGTACATTAAAAAGAAAGACATATATGCTTGCTCCACAGCACTGTTCGAATATGCTTAATATGTCAATGTTTGAATTGGCTGAGTTGACAATGTTTTAATTGACTGAGTTTAGATATTCTGGTATTTAAACAAAAATAGAAATTAAATTGGATTAATCCAACTTTATTCTATATTTCTCAATTCCATCGGCCACTAAATATTTGCTTACTTTTAAAATACACCATAAATATGATACTAAGTGTGAAATTAAATTAACGAGATAAAACTAACGAAAATAATTCACTTAATATAACACATACATAGATTACATCAAGGCTTATTACGGTTATACTCGGTAATTATTACCGAAGAAATAAGGAGGAAATATTTAAATGTACAAGACGTCCTCAAATATTTTCCTTGTTTGTTTGTTAAACATCTCCGAAAGTGGTAGTGGTAAATGTGCATAAAACTCACTGAGTTTTAATCATCTCCAGATGATGCCAACTTTGTTGGCGAAACACGCGTCGAGTATAGTGTATAGTGTTTTGGTGTTTTGTGGAAAACTCAGTTAGTGTCGATGTTCCCTGGAAAAGTGATTACTAGGCTGGGGGATATTATTTGGCCGCCTAAAAGTCCCGATTTAATGATGACGGATTTCTTCTTATGGAGTTATTTAAAATCTAAGGTATACACTGACGCTCCTACGACTTTTGCTTCAGTTAAAAGCCAGAATATGCGAGAAAATTCAGAGAATTAAACTAGCATTATGTCGGCGAGTTTTGGCAAATTGTACCTCGCCTTGAGGAGGTACAGTGGTGCAAAGGAAGGTACCTTGACAAGTTATTTTTCATACATAAACTTCTTTACAGTGTACATTTAAACAAAAAATAGTGAATGTAAATACATATTTTAATAACCGAGTTTTATTCGCCCAGAAAGAGAAAAACATTCCAGGACACCTGCTACGTGTATTTGTACAGGGTGTTGGTGAATATGTACTCAAATTCCCTCAATAGAGGATACTCTGGGAAGTATAAAAAAGCATAATGCTGTTTTATTACCAACTAGCCATACCTGTCACGCCTTGTTGTGCCGTTTACTAAATTTAAAGAAATACTAATATTTTCGTTATTGTGTATATCAATGTTCTGATATACCTCGTATATCGGAACATAGTTTTACTAACTTAGAAACCTTCGCGGGCATGGGTCGAACCATTCCCCAAAGTTTAATCGCAATCGGATGAACGGTTTTAGGAAGGCGTAAGAGACATACAGACAAACATTCAATTATATATATATATATATATATATATATATATATATATATATATATATATATATATATATATATATATATATAGATTAATAAAAGAAGTTCTGAATCTGAAATTGAAACAATGTTTATTTAAATGTTA
Organism: Rosalia funebris; assembly: GCA_037954035.1. Classification (NCBI taxonomy): domain Eukaryota; kingdom Metazoa; phylum Arthropoda; class Insecta; order Coleoptera; family Cerambycidae; genus Rosalia; species Rosalia funebris. The sequence goes on from JAZFAV010000001.1 coordinate 3,954,526, forward strand.
AAAACAAATCTTTATATAAGAGTAACCAATAGAAGAACATAATCTTTCACATTTAAATATCAAAAACATATTTCAAGTTGTTAATGTAGGCATAATAATGAGGTAGCCAAACAATAGTCACACTCAATCTAATGAACGAAAAGTAAATATATTCTTATAGCATCTATGTCATTAAAATGATGACAATATCAAACTAAGAATCTACAGAATTTACTTGCCGCAGATATTATTGTCTCAATATGAGAAGAAAAAGATAATTTACCATCAAAATGTAACTCCCATGTATGTAAAGACTGTTGGTTTTGTTAAAATCCGCATGATGTGGCATGTTATCCGTAAATGACATAATATTATATTTTTGTATATTTACTGCCAATTTGATATTCATTCAAACATTCGCATGTATAAACGTGACCTGCTTTTTAAGTATGGATCAGCTTACTTAAAAGGCAGGTCACTTAGCAGATATGCTTACTTATCACCTTAACCTACATTCTGGTACACTGCGTATTATTTCTGCATGCTAAAACATAAATTAACAAGAGTTGGAAAAATCAACTCAATGATCAATGCAATCAACGCAATTATATAAAAATTATGTGCTACTCGATAACAAGAATTTTATAATTCAATCTACGACGCCTTAAAAATGAGTCAATCTAATGTTTGTCTATTGATTGTGTTCTTATTACTGCCATTAAAATAAATAACATAAAAAATGTATAACATCAAAATTTTTCATAAGTTACATGTAATTAAACTTTGTGGAAAATTTTACATTTTTTTTATATTTGATACCGTCAATGTATGTATTTCTTACAAAACAAGTCTATGACGTGAAATGCCATACTAGGTACTTCAATCACTGAATCTTTAAAAACGGAAAATGCGACCATATTCTCATTATTTTTGTATCGATTACAGAATCTAGCTTTAGCAATAATAATAGTCTGTAAATTGAGAAATAGGGGATATTTTCTTGTTACTAGTAAAGTATTCACTGATCCAGAACGATGTTGGTCATAAAAATACATTTCTACTAATTCAATTCCGAAAAATATATCTAGCATCGCCCAGTAAAAAATAGCAACTAAATTGTATAATGTAATCCACTTTACGAAAATGGTCACTATTGCTAACTGTTCCTATTATTATCTAGACTTTCAATTTTTTTTTGTGTACTTCTAACGCACGGTCCATAGAAATTTATAATGCATGATGATGATGATCAGTCAATAATTCTACAATTTTTGCTGAACTAACAAAAAGTCAAATAACAATCCTTTACCATTAGAAACAAAATTACGCTGTGAGCTATTAAAAACATGTGAACAGGTATTAAAAACCAGCGACCATACCTCATATCTTCTACAGACAAAATATAATTCATATTTAGTAAATTCCACTTACATATGTGTCTATAATTAGATTAATTTACAAAAAAAAAATAAATAAGAATTAGATTGATACAAATTTTACTTTGTGCCTTTAGATAGAAAGTCGTTAAATTATGGATATTCATAAGGTAAATTATGGTTATGCATAAACACTCGAACTTAAAGCATAAAACAATCGTCATTAGTTTACCTCCTAGTGCAAAGAGAATATGTATATCGAGAAAAACGTAGATTTAAAGTAGTACAAAATACATTCTAGTACAAAATTCTGGTAATGCTACATTACTAACGGGTCTGTTGTAATATCGTAATATTATTCTATGGCTCAATAATTAATATTAAAAAACTTAGTGTTTCTGTATTATATATCTTACATGTTTTCTGCCTTAATATCTATTGCATAGTTTAGATCTATTCTTATATTTTTTTAACATTGATGTTTAATAAATTTGTCTGGACCTTGTCTAAGTATTGTCTTTGTAAGCACAATGTTTTGGATTATATTTTAAATGTTTTCTCCCTTGACTTCTGTCATTCTGTAGAGTTACCTGTATTCATCATCATTGCACCTTCTAACAGTCCAAACGGGTGCTTTTTCATTGATAATCATCTATATTTTCTTCCACAAAGTTTTGGTCAAGTCTAATACCTACTAATAATAAGACTTTTACTATTTAGAGGAATAAAGTATCTATACTACTATCTGAACTATCCACTCCAGGTCGATATCCATATTTCTAATAGGGATTCGAAATTAATAAAAAGTTTGTTTTTTACATTTAGACACATAACTCGACCTCCCCCTAAAGCTTCAGACTGTGGAGGGGAAGTCACACACAAAGATAAGGACAAACACAGCCATGCTCAGAAAAGGATGCCAAATTCCCCTCCGTCAGGACCTGAACCTAAGCATATAATGACACCACAATACTGAATCCAGTCTGCCACGCCAGGCGACAGTACAAATGCATTGACACAGCGACCTCTATAGGAGACTACGTCGCCCATCTTTATAGCTCTACGTCGAACAACTTAACGGCGCATCATAACTCATAATAATTACTAAAACTATTTGATTTACTTAAACCAAAATCTATTCATCATATATTTTAGTAATTAATCATATTAATGATTTATAGTAGCTATAGTATCAAGAAAATGCTCAAAAAGTAGGATATGGTAGTATTCTAATTTTATATTATTTAAATAGCAAGGAATGAAACGCCCAAGAGATTTTTGAATTAATTTGGATTTATGTCAGTTACTGCGCCCCTGACCTTCAGTCATAAGCTTAAATTTATCAGCGTATATCATTTTTATTCTATGTAAACTACTAAATTGATTTACTATGAAATTTATATGCTCATTTATCATCAACTACATTATAAATTTATGGGACCATGTTGAGCCAATTTGTAATTTTTAAGGTCAAAACACAGGTGTTACTCCTACAAATTTTCTTTATGAATATTTAAGTTGAGGTCATTCCCCAACGCGCATCGAGCGGTCAATTATAACATTAAAATTCTCACATATATTACGAATTTTAACACGTCAACTTTTTAGTATATTTCATAAAATTACTACAATGATTGAATAGCTCCACCCATATTAGCTCATTTATGTTTTTTTGCATTTATGTACTATATATATATACATATATATATATATATATATATATATATATATATATATATATATATATATATATATATATATATATATATATATATATATATATATATTTATTTATTTATTTATTTATTTGTTAATAATAATAAACAGAATATATTTTCCATGGGGAACTGTCCGCAGAAGAATATTTTACAGAAGTAATTCTTTTGATGTAATTGAATCGATGAACTTCGACTTAATTTCTTAATATTTAATTAAATCAGGTATTACATGAATATTAAAATCAATGCTACCTTCAATGTAAGATACGAAACTTGATAGACATAAACTTGATATTCTACGAACCTGTATGACCAGTTGAGGTCGTTGAATTAAATAAAACAGACAGCGTAATTTAAATAATTATATGCATTAAAGACAAACACGTATTTGCTAATAATGAGTTGCAAAAAAAGATTGGAACACAAAAGTTTATCACAAATATATTTACGAATCAGAATTATTATGAAGTTATTACACTTTTACAGTCTTATAGTGCTTAGTATATTAATTTAATAATTAATTTAATGATTTACTGTTTTCCATGAGTTGCATATATATCTCAAAAACACAAAATTACGGAGTAAAGAACATTAAACTAATTAGATTTTGATTACAGTCCTTATCTTTTATTTTCAAATCCTAAAGACGAATATTCCGAAGTAAATAAAATTATACCATATTATTCATCATTTATAATATCGAAAAATACTCCTTTATGTATATGTAATAAACCCTCGTTTTTAACCCTCAGTGTATGAAATAAATCCTCCTCGACCATTAGTTACTTTGATTTTGTCTGTAATCCAGCGCTCAATCACAGAAAATATCAGCTTTAAAATGTCCTATAACACTGAAATTTTGAATTTTAATCCAAAAAAAACTGTTGATTAAACTTTAATGATGCAAGGATTGTTAGAAACTATGATATTTGTTGTACTCATATTAAGAATGGAGACAAAATTACCATAGATTGACCAAAAAACAAGTGACGAATTGCATTGCACAAAAATAAACGTCTCGTTTAAAGAAATATAACAAAAATATACTATACATTTTGGATGTATCTAATTTATGTAAGGTGTTATGTTTTATTGTATATCTAATAGTAATATAATGGTATTATATACATTTTTTTGTTCTTAGATACTTAAAATTAAAAGTATGAGTTTTAATCAGCTGTTAATTCCATATCAACCACATTAGTGTTTTATTATTACCAATAATTTTTTTATAAATTATATAATAGTCTAGCTCTCTTTTACACTTTTTTAAGTTTTAATAATGTATTTCCAGCAAATGTAAAGTTTAGAAAGATAATGCAACGTTGGTGAATATAATTTCAAATAGTTACGCCTACTAATGTATGTAGACTATGCTGTTTATAAAAGTCTCGGAAAAAAAACATTAGTTTTTGAGACTTGTAACTTTTCAGTAATTGTACGATTACATTTCAATATATATATATATATATATATATATATATATATATATATATATATATATATATATATATATATATATATATATATATATATATATATATATATATATATATATATATATATATATATATATATATATAATATATATATATATATATATATATATATATATATATATATATATATATATATATATATATATATATATATATATATATATATAATATATATATATATATATAATATATATATATATATATATATATATATAATATATATATATATATATATATATATATATAATATATATATATATATATATATATATATAATATATATATATATATATATATATATATATAATATATATATATATATCAATATGATATGGACAGGAAATAAAATATTAATGAAAATTTTATTAAGATTCTCTCCCAAAAAATACAACATAAATTATATTAATAATAGATCAAATTACACTAAATATTGGAGGTGCATAAATCATTAATAATGTTCTCAATTTCTATGTGCACCACTGTATAGAGCTATAATGTAATATGTATGTAGGTATATTTTAAAATCAGAATTATACTGTTTAATTTAAATACGCGACACTCTTCGAGAATAATGTCTCAAAGACCACACTTTTCCCATTAAGTCCTCTGAAGGTCAGAATAATAAGTCAGTTATTAAATATAAATTTATAAATCTCAGTCCTAAAAATAGAATTTATAACGATTTTGTCCTGATCTGTATTAAAATAAACAGTTTCGATATGACATCGCATGAGCTAATAATTCACTTGCTCCAATGCCTTGTGGTGCCCGGTCCTATAGTGAGATGCATTCAAGAACTGATGCCGCTCTGGAGGACTCGGTTTACCATAACATCGGGTGATACTAGAGTCCGGACAGAGCCGGTGTCGTTTAGAAGGGGCGTGTTTCAGGGAGACTCCCTTAGCCCCCTTCTGTTTTGCATCTCACTGTTGCCGTTGTCCGTGTCCCTCAGGAAGACCCGTGGCTATAACTGCAGCACCCCCGGCGATCGGAGGCATAAGGTCACCCATCTATTTTACATGGATGACCTAAAACTTTATGCCTCCGGAGAAAGGGAATTACGCCAGTCCCTGAGGGTGGTGCAGGAGTACACGCAGGCCATCGGGATGGAGTTGGGGTTGAACAAATGTGCACTGGTTCATCTCAAGAGAGGACGAAGCCGGGAATACGCAGAGGATGCGCAGCTAGTAGACGGAAGCATCTTACATCACTTAGATGCCGGAGAGTCATACGCCTACTTGGGTCTTGAGCAACGCTCCACCCAAGAGGTAGGTGTCGTAAAAAAACGCTCTCCGCGGCAAGTATCAGCACCGCCTCCGACAGATCTGGTCTTCAAAACTGTCGGGGAAGAACAAGGTGTCTGCAATAAACATGCTTGCCGTTCCGATCCTTGTCTACTCCTTCGGAGTAGTCAAATGGACACAGGAGGAGCTGCGACAACTCGACGTAGTAACCCGAAAGAGGATGCATCTCAGTAGGAGTTTGCATCCTAGATCGTCCGTTCCACGGCTATATCTCCCACGATATCGCGGAGGTCGTGGACTCTTGAGTTTGGAGTGTCTTCATAACAGGATGGTTCTGGACGGAGCCTGTAAAGTTATCAGGAGTTCGGATCCCCTTCTCTGCATGGTCCGAGATCACGAACATGCAGGGATAAGAGCATTTTTATTTAAGGCAGCACGTAGAGCAGCCGATGATCTCGGTCTCGTCTTCGATACCGAACGGGCCAATCACAACTCTGTCACCGAGTTGGAACCCGTTCAGTTAAAAGCCCAAGTAAAAGCTGCAGAGCATTTAAGAGCTCTGCAGCTTCACAAGGATAAGCCCATGCACGGGGTCTTCTATAGGAATATGGAAGCCCTGGGCTTATCCGAAAGGCTGACCTTTGCTTTCTTAAGGTCAGCCGGGCTAAATTCAGAGACCGAGGGATTCATCATGGCTTGCCAAGATGGTGTATTTAACACGCTCGTCTATCGGAGTCGTGTCATGGGTATGGAGGTCCCTGATGTCAGCTGCAGGGCCTGCCGTAGGGCGCCGGAGACATTGATGCATTTACTGTCGGCTTGTCCGGTATATGCAGTCTCGGCCTATATCCATAGACACAACGCAGCGTTGCGGGTGCTTTATTATCATTTAAGGCACTCGTATCAGATAGACGAGACACCAGTGCTGCCTTACGCTCCAGGGGATATTGAGTCCGTTGTGGAAAACGAGAAGTGCCGAATATATTGGAACTATTCGTTTTCCACCGTTAGGCAAATACAAGCCAACAAGCCTGACGTAGTCCTCCTCGACCACCAAATCAGGACAATGTTCGTCATCGAGTTCTCGGCACCCGGTGATGGTAACATTGTTTTGAAAGAGGAGGAGAAACGGACAAAATATCGAGATTTAATCTTCGAACTCCGTAGACTCTATCCAGACCATACTGTTAAATTGAAGGTACTGATTATAGGAGCCCTTGGTGGAGCGAGAGATACACTGCTTTCTGAATTAAAGAACATACCGGCATGCCGAAACTCGGCAGAAATCTTAGCCGGTCGCATGCAGAAGGCCGTAATTCTCGGCTCACTACGTCTACTCAGGGCACACAACTCGGCCCAGTAATCACTAACCGAGCGGACGCGAGGAGTGATTACTGGTATTACCAGCGCACCTTCTGTGTGAGTCGGAGCCACAGAAAGGGGTGACTGGCTTTTAGTAAAAAAAAAAAAATAAAAAAAATAAACAGTTTTAAAACCTTAAAATGGACTTTTCCGCATGTAAAACATCTCTATCTCGAAATTGAGTGGCCGAGAAAAAATAAACTAACACATAAATTCAGAATATGTGTTTTATGCGACAGTTTTACTTTTTTCAAATAGTTCACCCTCGTGCTTTCTCATGACCTATTAACAGGATGGAGTGTGTCCTATCCACCTAAAAATCAATAGATATCGTCTGGTAGACGTCCCTAATCAGAATCAGTCGAAACCCGATCGATTCGATACGATTTAATTGAGCGATCGTGCTAGTAAACAAATTTCTTAAATAGTCCACCATTGTGCTTTCTCATGACCCATGAACATGGTAGAGTGTATTCTATCCACCTCAAAATCAATAGGTGTCGTCTGGGAAACGGCCCCGATTCGAATCAGTCAAAACCCGATTGATCCGACATGACTTAGTTGAGTTATTGTATTAATAAAAAAAATTCTCAAATAGTCCACCGTCGTGCTTTCTCATGACCCATGGACAGGATGGGGTGTGTCCTATCCATCTCAAAATCAATAGGTGTCCTTTGGGAAACGTCCCCAATCAGAATCAGTCAAAACCCGATCAATCCGACACGATTTAGTTGAGTTATCGTATTAACAAAACTAATTTCTCAAATAGTCCCAAGGGAGGAGGTGGTGTGTGCTATTCACCTCAAAATCAATAGGTGTCGTCTGGGAGACGTCCCCGATCAGAATAAATCAAAACCCGATCGATTCGACACGATTTAGGTGAGTTATCGTGTTAACAAGAATAAATGACGACGACAACGACGACACACACAGCAGAAACTTTTTAAAAACCATTTTTTTTTTGTTTTTAGGCCGAAGAACGAAAAATAAACCCAAAAAAATTTTGTTTTTTCACTTTTTCTTTACACGATTACATTACTTTTCCGCTTATAGTGCGGAAAAGTAACAAAATTAAACCGTTAAATTAATTGGTAACAAAATACTACGTAATTAATTCGTTACTCATACAATAAATGTCATGTCAATGATATTACAACGTAATATATTAATTTAAGAAACATAACTCATAAACAAGTTAAAGCGATTTAAAAATAAGTACTATTAAATAACTTGTTTATCATTAACTTGTTTATGCTTGCTTTCTAACCACAACGCAAATGTACAGTAAAACCTGTGTTACTTTTCTTGCACATCTATTATGTTACTTTATTATCATGTTCATTTTTTAATTGTTAATATTTGTCAAGTAGTTCTGAAAAAGTTTTTGAATTATCATTTTCACCACAGAACATAACTTTTGCTTAATTATAGCTGTGTTGTAACTGGTGTACTTATTAATGAAATTTGGGAATACAGTCAGCGTTTATGTTTGGACAATTTTCAAGAACATCTCGTAGCCTTAGCAATAATACTAAAGGATTTCTATACGTGTCTAAAATTGTGTTGATTTATTTCGCAAAATCGACTGTGATTTATAAAAAATATTCTGATAGATGAAGCGTTCGTACAAAAGAATTTGTTAATGAAATTCGACAATATATGGAACAAGAACCCATAAACCCTTTGAAATTCCTGCCTCAAGGAATTATAAGATAATATCAAGTCATTTTGCCGGCAGACTACTCCTGATGCCTTACGTATTGCCAGTGATTCATTAGTAGTTTAATGAAAACTATGGACTATTTCATTGTCTACACTGAGCGATATAGAAAAGTATTTTGATCAAATTTATTCGACAACTTCAGCATAGTTGTTTTCAGCAATATAGTGCAACAGCATATACGACACAAGACAATATAACTTGTTCGCAAATTCTCTGATGACTGTTTTTTGACAAAACAAATTGAATTTGCCCAGAGTTCTTCTTATTTAACTATTATGGGCTATGCTGTTCCCTTACTTAAAAATATGCTTTTTAAAACTCTCTGTTTTTTATTTTCATTTTCAAACTTGTAATTCATTACTATGTTTCTAGAATTAATAATATTTGTACAACGTTATTGATGACTTGTTTCGCATATAACTTGAAGAAGCTTTTAAAAAATTATACCAAAAGGATAAAATATAAGCTAAAATTACCGTTTTCTAGTTCATGACGACTTTTGATTCTAATATAGTTTTTTTATATCGGTTCTAATACCATTTTGTATTTTATGGAAAATCCTTTTTATTACTTATATTTTATTTTGTGAATTGTTTATATCTATATTAATGAATTAATGACTGCATATTTTTAATTTATACATGTATTCAAATTAAAATACATAAGATAAAATATTTTAAATATATTCTATAAATATAACGAATTTTATTTCATATCCCTTAAAATAGTTTGATATTTTTATTCTAACAAAGCATAATAAATATTTTCTGTATTTACCGAATATAATTTTTAAAAATGTGTAGTACACAAATTGTTTTGTATACTAATAAAAGATAAAAATAATAGTGGTAGATGTATTTTAGCCAAAAATTATAAAATATTCATCATTTGTGAAATTTAATAGAGGAATGTAACTGAGGAAAATGTAATAATTGGGTAGCATAAGAAAATGACTTTACCCATGAAGAAATTTTTCTGCTTCCCGTAAAGCCTTAGGCTGCGGTGGGGAAGGTTACACATAGTAAGGAGGACAAATTTATCTATGCTCAAGGAGAGATGTTAAACCCTCTCCGTTGGGACTCGAACCCAAACATACAATGGCACTCCCAATATTAGGTCTAATCAGTCACTCCGGATCACAGTACAAATGCCATTATTACAGCCACCAGCCACGTCTATAGGAGAATGCGATAGGTCATCCATCCATGGAGTGACCGCGAAGCAACTGTACTGCACTTTCATAACTCCGCCTCAGACAACTAAGCTGAATGCTCATCGTATTCTCTCAATAAATTAGTAATATTGTTCTATTTGATTGTAAAGTAAATAAAGCAAGACATTCATAGAGAATTTTCATCAATAACGTTAATATATATTTAATAGATATTAACATTTATTAACCACTAATATTAATATGTATAGTAGTCACATTATTATAATCAAGAGCATTTTAGAATCCTACTTAAAATCAAGAGCGAACAATAAATATCTAAAATTATAATTCACTACTCTCTGACATGAATGAAAGTGATTAAAAACATCATGTGGGTTGAGAATAGATTTGAATTGTATGATTAAAAAGAAGCCACTTGAAAGATTCTAACATGCATATTTATGAAGCAAATAATAATTTGATAAAGTTCAAGTAGTAGATATGTTACGTACTTACCGGTTCAAATGTAACAAATGTTTCATGTTGTGCCTTATCTGGGTTCAATCCTTTTACACTTGATAGATATTCATGGTCAGCATATAGTAAATGTGGAAAGGACATCAGAACAGGACCCCCTTAAAATTATAGATAAAAAAAATAAAGTATCCTTTTACTAAAATACCACTGTCAGTCTTTCAGTCTAATATATCAGTCTAGCATAAACTCACAAACTCAACTTCTGAATCAACTTAAAACCATTTCCAATTCTGAAAAAACTGTAGCCTGGGAATTCATCATATTTACGTTCTTTTCTTTTTAATGCGTTACGAGTACTAGATACAGATGGTTTTAAAGTTATACTATCGTCTATTGACTGATCTGTTGAAGTTAATTCAGGATTTTGAACACTGTGAAATCTAGAAAATAATTTTTGAGACGATGGTAAGGAAGTTGTGGACGAACTTGTTTTTGTAACTGGTTTAGATGTCGCTTGTTTTTGAAAACCCAGAGGTTTGAGAGTGGTAGAAAACATTTTCCATTCCCGTTCTTTTATTGTCGTATGAGTATGCGTTGGCTTGATAGTAGTAGACACCGTTTGTTTATTAACTACTACTGTGGTTGACATTTCAGAGGATAACGACTTCAGTGTTGTAGAAAATGTAGATTCATACAGGGGCGTTGTTATAATTTGCTTTAGCGATGATAATGTTTCTAACATATCAATAGATAATTTTGATTGCGTTATACTTCCCTTAGTACGTAGTTGTATGGTAGGCCTGGGGAAAAGTTTGGTAAAATGTGGTCTCTCTTTATTAAATAGCATTGTGGACGATTTATTGCTGAATGGTGCAATATTTAATGGTTTAGATGGCCTAGGTGGTCTAACAGCAGGCGGTCTAATACTAGGTGGCCTTAAAGTTGGTGGTCTTGGTGGACTAAGAGCTGGTAGTAGGGTGAAAATTACTTCAGGATTTTCAGAAAATGGTTTATATGTTAGTTGTTTCCCACTTGGGGTTACATAAGATGAAGACATTGTTTTGGCTGATAATTTTAGAGTTGAAAACTGTTTATTGCCTGTTGAAGGTATCACCAAAGTATTATTTATCCGTTTAGTTATATCTTCTACTGATGTTAAATTTCGTTTAATGTCAAATACTGTCTTCAAAACTGGGTTCTGCATTAAAAATTCTTCAGTATGTTGCATAGATCTAAACTGTGTAACTGATTTTGCAGTAGCATTTAATCCCACGTTTGTTATTAAATTAATAGGTAATACGTTTTCTCTCGCAGAAAGGAGAACTACTGTATCTCTTGAATTTTTGGGTACAATAAGTGTATGTTTATCTAGATTTTGTATCATCCGTGACTTAAATTCTTGATGTTTTGGTATTACCGTTGATATGATCCTCTCAGACGTTGTGGGTAATGGTGGAAACTCATAAACATCTTCGTCATCACCAATAATATTTTCTGCAGACTTCTTGGGTGGACTAGGTAATGGAGGAAAGTCGTAACCATCGTCATCTTCATCTAAAGGCTCTTCAGTAGAAACTGGATAGTTAGGCAATAATTCTTCACCAGAAATGCCACCATCAGTGGTATTTTCAAAACAACCTTTAATGTAAGTGCTCGTATCTCCCTTGCAATATAAAGAATAAACAGCCCACGCATTGAAACCGTCACCTGAGATCCTAGAATGCTCTTTAAATATTCTCTTTACGCACTGAACGTCATCGGCGATGTTGTCATCTCTAAAGTTAGCACACGGTGCATTACATCCAAATCCATCACCTGGAGGAGAACACCAGTAAAGTTGGGATATTTGAAATAGACCATGATCTCCACTTCCCGGATTCATCGCAGCGGTATCGTAGATTGACTCGTGTGCGACTATGCAAATCCACGTCGGTATTTCATATCCCGGAAATTTGTAGACGTACTTTAATTCATGAGCCAGCTGACAGCGGTCGTACACTTTCGCGTTAACGTGTGTGATGGTGTAAAAAAGTAGTAATGCTTGTTTAAGTAACATCGTAACTGATTTCATTCGAAGGTAATCTTCAGTTTTATACTAGGATTCGACCCGCGACGTAGACCTGTTCTGAAAACCAGACTGTGTGGCTTAAAACTAACGGCTTTTGAAACGGAGGATCGTAAAGGAAGTATATTAGATATAATGGACAACATGTAATTATTAAAGGTTTATAATACATGCATGTCTGATTATCTTCCTTGTCCTTGCTTAGTGATGTTTAATAACAATAGATTGAAAAACCTTATCACTCTAATGAATATGAAGGTAATATTGTCTATGTGTTATCTAATTATATATACAGCGTAGTGATAAATTTTTCACAATATTCATAAATGTGTTATCAAATGATATTTTGAAAGACCCTGGCACACGTTAATCTTGGATAATTTATATAAAAATGTAATTAAGCAGCTGCATTTATAAAAATGTAAGTTGTGATGTCATAATAGTCTCTTATTTAAAAAAAAAGACTTATAATTGGACCTCATATTTTTTTTACAAACATTAATTCCTTAGAGTATAAACAGTACACCATATTAGTTTTTTATTTACCGCTTATAAGGTACAGGGTGTTTTTAAAGAATAATACAAATAAAACAAATACCTACAACTTTATTTTTGACAGCAATATTAAAGATGTTCAAAATAATGCCCATTACCAATATTGGTCAAAATGTATGTAAATATTTTATATCAGGCTTCCTATAATTTTATTTTCGATTTGAATCAGTCGCTTTAGATTCTCTAAATTATTTAGCCTATGACAATAGACCCACGATTTTAAGTAAGCCAAATAAAAACTCTTCCTGGCATAGTCAACTTGACAGTAATAGTAACAGCATAATTCATCAGTTTAGGGATCTGATATTTCTTCAACAGTTTTCATTTAGAATGTTTTCGGTTACTTTTTTGTCTATAAGCAAAAATGTGTTATTAGTCTTTAATTAACATTTTTCAGTTACAGGATGATTTTATTTACGCTTTAAATTTTGAAAATAAATCTAATGTACGATACGAAACTAATGTTTGAACTAATGTCTACTAGATCTTTGATGCTAGATACCTCTGCAAAATATTTTTTAATTTAACTGTATTTTACAATTTTATAAAATGTTAGCAGAAAGCCCTTATATGGATTATCGTTGCACGCAGATAAACTTAAACTGTGTTTAAGAAATTTATTTTTGGTAACAATAGAATAAAAAATACATCGATTTGATCACAACTGAAACTTAAAATCTAAAAAAAATTGAATTTATACATTAATGTGTTTTTAAAAACTATATTTGACGCATTTTTTTATAAAATCTTTTAATAACGAAATGAATAATATTCAGTAAATAATGTATAATATTAAGTAAGTGAGTAAATGAGTAATATACAAAACTGTAAAACCACATTTTATGTCTAGTGCAGCATATAAAAAGGTTACAGTTTCAATCACATGTTATGTACGTAAAAGGAAAACTCCATTATTCTGGAAAGCCAAAAAGCGAACCTTGTGAGCAAATTATTTTTCACCTAGTTCTTTTTCCAACTTTTTTTTACTATTCTATGGTGAAATAGACTAGTGATAGTTGTAGGATATTTGCAAATGTACCAGTTTTACTAGCAAGGAAATACCTTAAATAAAAACTTATAATGTTTCATTCTTCCTCGAAAAGAAAATGGTTAGAAGAGTGTCTTTCTAATTTAGAGAAAATTTAGCATGGTTTATATGCATTCGTACTCGTATATTACAAAATTTTTATTTTTATTCTTTAAGCTACTGGAATTCACATTACATGTAGGTATAAAGATTTTTAGACATACAATATTTTATTTAGATTTAGATATTGAGTATTTCGATAGACGTCACAATCATGTATGTACTCATTACACATCTCGTGCCAATATTAAAATACTATACAACTCATATGTATACATAAATACACCTCAAAATGTGACGTACCACTTACAATTAGTGCCCTCAAGAAATTGAGATATTTTAGAACATATATACATCTGTTAATAAAAATTAAAATAAAAGGACTCAGTTTTACCCTTTTATTTTTCGGCTTTAGCTGAATTACTTAAATAGGGATTAAATACGCAACAATCACCCAAGTCTAAAATCAGATATAAATTCGCTCTGGTGGGGTTCGAACTCGTGTAACAATTATATCATAATATCTAACCTAGACGTCTATACTGTGAAACATAAAGGGCATAATCGATTTGTGTACATACAATAAGTTTTCACTGTATCATTTTCCATCTAAAATAATAAATTATTATGCCTTAATTGTTGTTAGTGAACTTTGGTTAATGGTCTATTCTCGTTTGTCTTATGATACGAACAGTATTATTCCAAAATAATGTATTAAAATACAGATTTTTCCTGACAAACTACATGTCATTATATAGATTTATATTTATGAATAGCCTCCATAGGGACCATCATAAAACAAAAACTCCAAAAAGTCTGAATCGAAAGACGCAAGAAGATAATTCAAAAACCTTCTCACTCAAAAGATCTCAAATAAAAGGGGTTAAAAATATTTATTACCGTCAAGAGACCCCGTATAAATATTGTTTTAATAGTATAAAAATCTATATTATTCTAAATCATGAATTTCTGGGGTATTAGAAAAAAATCGTTATATTAATTTTTTAAATGTTAATAATTTTAAACCAAAAAGTAAAATGATTTTTGGATTCTTGGTGCCAAAAATTGAAATATATTACTATTAACAACCAATAAGAAAACTTTAAGCAATCACACATACATAGATACGACACGTTAAAGAGGCGATATAATTCATTTTTCTTTCATATTAATTCTTAAACTCACATAGCCTCAAATGTTAATCTGTTTTGTAATTAACGGTTAGTGAAGAAAGTAATAAACATTTCAAGATTTAATTGGCCAACAAATTAGATTATAATTATTGTCCATAAACTTTATAAAATATCTCTCATAAATCTTTATTATAAACTTGACGTTAATTAATCTTCTGGTGATTATTAAAATATGTATTCCTTGATAGTTTAAAGAAATTTCTGACTTCCAGTTGAAGATTATAGCTGTAATTAGATAAGTCAGGTAATAATTATAGAAACAATTTGCATATCGTGGGTTTTAGGAACACAGCACTTCTAGTTTTAATTCAAGACACCGTATAATTTTCTACTTATTTATATAATTTACATATGTAAGCATTACACTTGTAAAGAGATCAGTCAGATTGGCATTAAGAAACAGGTTATTGTAAATAAATGCTAACGGGATTAACATGCCTACAAGAATTTAATATAATGTAAATCAAGATAAAAAAGATTAATTGTTTTTCATGAATTGACATATAAATTATTTATAACATTTAGATGTACAATAAAAACATTAAAATGGTAACAATAGCTAAATTAATTACATTTAAAAATTTAATATCACAACGCAAGTATATATATATATATATATATATATATATATATATATATATATATATATATATATATATATATATATATATATATATATATATATATATATATATATATATATATATAATTAATCAACTCTTAATGTGAATAACCTAAATGTAAATTTTTATTTAATGATAACGATAATGCATGATCGTTAATAATAAATATTCTTGTCCTCCAATGATTGTATATCTTATAGTACGTATGTTATATTTTGAGAAGATAAATGATAAAGCAACTTTCTTTCGCGGGGTGTCTAAGAAATCACTCATCGTATTCGCGATATTCTTGCGAATGGTATATTTTAGAATACTCGTATACTTAGCAATTCAATAATAGGACTATGACTATTCTATGCGTACATCCATTTTGTAGAGTATTTCTACTAAAATAATACATCCGTCGTTTAATTTTCTTATGATATCAGCCATGGAGTAGTACACTGACGATTCCTAGTGATTCCCTGGCGTTTTCATCTTAAATAAATAAGACGGGACAATTCTGTTGTGTTAAATTAATTGGTTTTTCTGTGATGTTTTATTTTAATTTCAGTTAATTATGAAAATAAACGGAAGGGAAGCTACAAAATCAAAAACAACCCTATATTTTGATACATATTTGTCAGTGACTGCGAATTTATTGTATTATAATAACTATAACGACGATATATAGTATAGACTATATATATATATATATATATATATATATATATATATATATATATATATATATATATATATATATACAAGGTGAGTCTTTGCATTGTGCAATTTTGACCACATAATAAATCTACACGTAATAAATGATTAAAGTAAAAAAATAATGTTTTAATACGTTATTAACGGATACATTTTAAATATTTAGAAATATTTTCTGAACACCTTCCGAAATTTCAATACCGAAATTGGAGGTTAGGAATGTAGAAATTCGTACAAAACAACAAGATAACAAGTTCCACTATTCATCCATCTACGTAAAAATTAGTAAACCACAACTAATTTTGCATATGAATAGCGCTTTATATTTTGAGGGCTATATAAGTGAATTCCAAATATTGTGAATATCTAATGTCGACCTCTGTCGTCTCTAGATAGTAGTTCTAAACAGCAGGATTTAAAGCAATAGCTAAAAAGTATTCAACGTTCTAACACCAGTGTTCCACAATTAACGTATTCTCTAAAATTTTACATATAACCTTTAGTTTGTCATATAACCCTGCCATAAATCAATAAATTCCCTGTAGTTTTGATAAAAAAGAGATTCATATTGGTGGCGAATGTTAGATCAAGTGTGTATACAAATATGTGTGAATATGTGTATACAAAGTTCAGGACTAATAAAAGTCAAGCATTTGATATATCCAAAGAAAGTGTTTAGAAAATAGAAAATAAAAATTTTTATCTTATAGAAGTATCTTCAACAATGTCATTCATAATAAGATACTAACCACTTGTTGCCAAATGGTTACTATCCAAAGTTAATACTTAGGATTCATTAATCAATGCAAAAGTGAAGAACAAGACTACACAAAGCTTTTAGAAATAAACTGAGTAGTAAGTTTTACTGCGTTGATACCCTAAACGGATGTATCAAAGAGTTGGAGTAGTACAATATATGTACATACGTTCTACAAATGTTTCACTAATCATAAAATTAATCTGCTGGTCATATAATAGCTTTATATATTGACATTATCTTTTCTTCGTCTACAGAAAAGGCCGTAAGAATCAAATTATATAACAAAATTGGCACCAGCGAAATTCTTTAATTCATTCTCAATTCATAATACTGTTGAATACCCGGTATGCCGGTATAAATCCGATTGCAATTTTTGTTGATTAACGAAACTACAACAATTTGGGTACACACCAATCTCTCTTTAATATTATCCACGACTGCTAAACTATCTTTTAAGAAAATATATTCAGTATCTAATTTAATGGTCACACTAGTCAATATACTGAATTGTTCCAATATATTTAGAATATCGGTAACAACTATTATCTTATAGTATGGACAATAGTATTTGGCTTATTGATTTGCCTTCGGAATGTGTGAAACTTATGAACAAAGCTAACTTTTATACTTCTTCAAAATCTTTTCCATACTTTAATATATATGTAAACTAAGTTGCTCATCGATTGTGAACAGGGTTTAAACTGTGACAATTCTGTCAACTATCGTGTTGATTTTCTAGATCACACGTTAAGGAAAGTCATATGAACCATGTGGGGAAAACTTTTCGATTTATTGATATAAAATATGATTTACATCAATTTTCATATACGATGCAATAACATTACTTAATGCACTATAATTGACGTTTACGACGCCCATTATACTTTTTGCTGTTGTTCTTAATAGTTGTATCTGTGTATAGCAGATGACACACATGGTCTAGTTCGAAACATCATATAGACACATACTTTCCACTTTATTTAATTACTGATCAGTTATCTCATCTACAGTTATATATATATATATATATATATATATATATATATATATATATATATATATATATATATATATATATATATATATTTATTTTTACCGCTGATTTTATATTATTATTTATAGCTTTATTATGCACTAGCCACTTAAATATTTTTTAAGTTTTGCATACTATATGGCATATCATACATTCATGAACGTTTAATTTCAGATTATCATATATCAAAAAATACATAAACATTAGTCTGTTAAGTCTGTTAAGTCGACATCTAACCAATTATTGGGAACAATAAGGCTTGAAATAGCCTTATACACATTGCCTTAGGTAGAGTGTGATCTCATCGAGATCTCATAGAGTGTGAGTCGAAATGAAGGAGTATCTCGTATAACGAATTTTTGTTAATTTACTAGTTATAATTGTGCTATTAATTAAATACCAATGATTTACTGTCACGGTAGTTCAATTGGCTACATCCCATTATGTGGCTGACAAACACGATTAGCCAGTATCTACTACAACCTGGGTTCAAATCTTAGTACTGGCACTAGCAAGCAGTACTGGTGGGAATGGGTGCTATCGGCGGGGTCCCCAACGCAGGCAATTTTGGATATATGTGGGGGATTACCTAATTTATGTGATGTCTTTGTCATACTATTTAGTCCTATTATTTTAACAATTAGGTAGAACTATAATTTGAACTATAATTTAGGATAGGAAAGTCCATTTCTGTATTTAACAAATATGTATGATTAAAACACATCCATACATGCCAACTTGAGCATGTAGCATATACATGAGGAATATAAAACATTTACCAAAACAAGTAAGCAAACGCATGTGTTTACTGTTTAATTGGAACTGCTTTAATATTAGCATCATCTTCTATTACACATGAAATTAAGTATAGTAAAACATAGTGTAAATCCAATAAACGTGATATTGTGGTAATAATGTGGTTTACCTTCAACCATTGACACAAACATTCCATTTAATTTTGATATTTAATATTGTTAATTACAACTATACTTAATTATAGCCACGTATAAAAATAATTGTTATAAATTATGTTATAGATTTTATATTTTTACACCAATAAATATGCAAATGTTTACATAACGTAGAAAATATTACACAGTGCGTACATAAAGTCCAGAAATATGTAACAACATTTTTGGGGGAATTATTTCTAAAAAAAATTTCGGCATTCAGATTCCAATGCTTAAATTGTTAGGAATTTTATTTGTTTACTGTTCTTTTTTTTACATTGGAGGCCTTTGCTGATGCGGCAGACTAATAGGGTTTTCCCTTCTAATATATAAAGTGACTGAACTAGTGAATGGTTATTTAACAAGATGGGAAACCCAATTTTTACTTTAAAATATTGGGAGAGATATGAATAAATATTTTTTAGTAGACAGTAAACAATATAGAAGTCAATGCAACTTATACATACAAAATGTAATTAAATCGGGATTTACAGCAACAAATCTAGTATCTCTTTGTAGAGACGTGGAGTTATAGATTTTAAATAGATTACCAAAAGAAATCATATCAAAAAAGTTACTGAAGATCATATGGTTGTCTCACTAAAAAAAATTTTTAAAGCAAACTAAAGGTTTTCAGAACTATCCTCTATAATACAAAAGCAAATAACACAAGTAAATCCTGGTAAGAATATTTCAGCTGAAAATTTGGCAATACCATACAAGGCAAAAATTGTAGACGGATTACAGAAAAAATATATATGTGGCTATGAGCAATTGATAGAAATATGCAATATGTAAACGATTGATAGAAATGTAATAAAAACTAATTCGTACAGACATATAAAAACAAGGTTCTTTTCGCAGTTTTAAATATCTTGAGGTACATGAATATGTTTTAGTAGATCTAAAGACAACCAAAGGAGAGACAGAGATTTTTGCAAAAATTTTAGAAAAGACTACAGAAGACTCATTTATATGTTCATTTCTTGTTCAGGCCAGGAGGTTGGTGGTATATATATATATATATATATATATATATATATATATATATATATATATATATATATATATATATATATATACCGGGTGTATCAAGAAAAACGCCCCAGTTTATAACTTTTGAATTATCGACGCTAGAAACGCCATTTTTTGGACTTCGGTGTTAAAGTAGGTTTTTTACATGCTCTGCATATAATATATAACATGTCGCTTCCGGAAGTGACCGGAAGTAATATCAACTTTTTTATTTTAAATGGAACACCCTGTATATTTTTACGGTATTGCATGGCACACTTTATTCTGAATCCATTTAATATTGTTTGTACTTACTGTCAACGGTTAGCAAAATACAGACCTTTGTACATTGCATTACATTGTATTACTAGGGAGTTGTGAGACATATCTTGAATAACGAATATCATTATAATACCACATTTTTTTTAGAGGAATGTGTGTTAATAGTTTGAGAATGACGGTAAATAAAATACGAATATCTAGGTATAAACAAAACTATTTAATGAAAAACAGCAGAAAAACCAACAAATCATTAACAAAAATAATCTAAACAATCTAGAAAAAACAAATAAAACGTTTCATTAAGAAAACCAACGAATAATAATGTACCAGGTAGTTCAAAATCTGTTAGTATTTATTAATTTATCAATTTAAATATTGTTCAAATTGCCAACCTTCATTTTCAATGCATAACTGACACCTTCGTATTGGTGACCTGTGGACAAATTGAGGTGATATGTTGTCAACAGCCACTCTATCTTTTGCTTTAGGTCTTCAACGTTTTGCGGAATTGTTAGGGGCACCTGATCCTTTAAATGGCCCCATAAGAAAAAATCTAATGGGTTGAGATCAGGTGACCTAGCTGGTTATCTTATTGAGCCATTCGTTCCGATCCAGTTTTCTTCAAATCGCCCATTTAAATAGTTTACATTTATACGGGCATTATGGCTAAGGGCCCCGTCTTGATGAAAAATCACATTCGCGTATTCATTGACAGGCAATTGTTCTAAATAATTATCCAAATCTTTTCTTAAAAAGTCATTATAAATAATAGCATTTAAATGTTCATTAAAAAAGTGAGGCCCTATTATTTTATTGCGTTTCATCCCGCACCAAACATTTACACTGAAACGCTGCTGAAAATTTGTAGTTCTAGCGTGTCTGGGATTCTCATCACTCCAGCAGTAATGAACATTCCTATTAAAAATACCATTGTTACAAATAGTACTTTCATCCGACCATAGTATGTTATTTAAAAATAAATAATCGTCATTTACTCTTTGCAGAAAAGTATTACAAAAATAAATTCTTCTAGGAGCATCAACCTCCTGTAGATTCTGTGCACCATTGAGTGCGACATATTTTAATTATTTCCAATTTGCCGAGTTGAAGTTTGAGCATTTTCCTTAATTGCCAGTAAAACGTCCAACTGTTTCATTTCATTTGCTATTGTTGGATTTTCTTTTTTAATTTTCTTCAGTGATCCAATTCTTATTACCGCAGTATAGTACATAAAGCTATGTATTTTGCTAACAGTTGGCAGTAAGCACAAACAATATTCAGATTAGATTCAGATTCAGATTAAAGTGTGCCATCTGATACCGTAAAAATATACAGGGTGTTTCATTTAAAATAAAAAAGTTGATATAACTTCCGCTACAAAAAATATATATGTTAAAACTCTTGTCACATATTGTCTTTGTAAGGTCTATTATGAGGCAGTTTTTTAGAAACTTACATTGTTACACCCTTTTAATAATTTCTACAAGTGGTAAGAAGATATGTAACGTATTATCCAGGAACGCGATTTTTACTTAAAATTTAATACAATCAGCAATAAAGTACATCTCAAATTGAATCAGACCATTTAGTATAGTCTGATTATATATGGCACTCCTTTCAAATATTTTTAGCAATAGGAACATAATGTATATTTTATTTCATTGCTATTTGCCAAATAAAAAATCTCAAAACATAACCTTGGCTTGTTTTTATGGCTAGGCTCAGCTAGGCTCTTCCGTTTATCAGCAAGATAAGAGAGTTTTTAATTTGGCTAATAAAGTGAATAGTACAAATATGTAGAAAGTATATGCATGTTACATAATCATACATACATTCACAGTTAACATAGGTACTCAAATTTGGAATTTTGAATTTTTGAATGTTTTTGGAATAACTTATTTAAAGTATTGTATATATAACACTTTAAGTGATTATTTATTGTATGATACATTTTAAATTAAATAAACTATAAACTTTAGCATTTTTAAAATACTAAATAAATATTCATAAAATTTAATGGAATAACGATTTTGGAACAACCAAAGTAGTATGCAAATAAACACAATTAGTAAACCATGGACAAAGAATGCACAATCATATTAATTTTATCATGTAAATTATATTAAGACGACAAGAAAAATTACATATTTATGATAAATTGACTGTTTACTATCTAATTGTTAGAATATACCCTAGGTATGCCATCTCTCCGTTCTAGATGGCTATGGTTTGAATCATAATTTAAAATATATAGCCTGATATCTTCAAATAAAATTAACCTTAAGAATGTCGAGTATATATGAACAATGAATATATTAACTCGTTAATGTAGAAAGAAAAATTTGTTATTCGTCATATAATTAGTGATTTATGTGTACATGTAAGTCAAACATCGATCCAGCTACGTTTCAATTAATATAAACTGATATTTTCTTCTGTAAACTGATATTTTGACCTGAAGTCTGAATTCTTAATAAGATGCTTTCAATTTTTGAATAGATGCTACCCAGAGTCCGAATGTTTTGTAATTGTTGATACATTAGTATTTAGTTCAGTCATAGCAGCAGATAAACTACTACTTTGTTTTAGTATCAATTTGAACACGTATCTATAGAGAAACCCCTACATTGTTCTAGTATCACTATGACACATTCTGCCATGGTAAGCACGACAAATTGTTGTTTTCTTTTTATTTTATAAATTTAACTGTTGTAGTAGAACACCGGAGCACAATACTGCTTTAAATTCTCGAATACTATGGGTATCATCTTGTAAACTCAAAGCGGTTTGTCAAGTTGCTTCAAAATCATTAGAGTGAAAGTGGATTGTATGTAAACATATTCTCCACCGTGTTCTTACCGGAAGAGAAGGCAGAGGCAACATATGACACAACTGTCTGTATTGATTCATTGGGGATGAAAAAATCTTCGTATAGCTAATGAAGGAACCTTCATCCATTAAGTCATCCATGTCATTCATGAATATAATCAATGCTACTCACGGTGTTAACTATACTGTGAGTAACAATCACGGATTGGACTTCTTCAATTAGTTCACTATTCGCACATCGTTGTATAGAGTATCTTAGTTGGATCAATAGAATTTGAATTGCGCGCAATTTGTATTTTATCAAAGATAGGGTATCAATATTTAACGACTTCATCTACAAACCATACGATGTCAACATATCTGAGTTCATCCAGGCATTACTAGCTTTACTTTCAAAGAAGTGTGGTTTAATTACTCTACCACTCCTAAACGTGCACCGTGCATCTCTATGGGTGTATTCCTTCTTCGTAAACAGTATGTGAATTTTCAGCACCCCAAATTCGACGATAATTTTGTTTTTTCATGTATCTGTCAAGATGAAAATGTATTTCATATCTGAACAAAATTTTGTTGCAAAAATCAGCATCATCTTCTTTCTTTTCTAATAATCACCTAATTAACAAATGTACGATGTTGTAAATGGTCTGTAATTAACTGTGTAACTTTTAATTGTTGTGTCAACTGAATATTGTATGCTGACAGATGCAAATATTTCTTTATAATCCGAAGCATGGTGACTCTTAACAGATTTAACTGCTGTGCAGACATCTAATTGATGTATTTGAAGACTCTCGTACACTTTTTCTCACTGCAGCAATATTTTCATCTGACAAACCACGACGAGGACGTATTGGTGTTGCCTTATCAACAACACAACACGTCTTTTCAAATTTATTGATTAAGTTACGAACTGTTAACTCTCTACACGCTTCGCTGGGTCCCAATTTTGTGCGAATTTTTTTTAATGCAAATGTAAGTGATCGCTGACTTTCATAAAACAATTGCACACAAACTATTCGTTGTTGAACTGTTAATCCCGGCATGTTGGCGTCGTATGGTTTGTAGATGACAGTCTTTAAATATTAACGCATTATCTTTGACAAAATACAAATGGCACACAATTCAAATCCCATAGTTTTAACTGAGACACCCTATATATCGCTCACGGTATATGTATTTATATACATCTAATGTACGAAAATATTCCATTCTATACTTATAAATATAGAGCGGAAAACTTGTAGTTTTAGTTTTGAACAGATCATAAGTAAACAAAATCCAGTGGCGTGCAAATCCGTCAGTATCAAACCTGTCTTTAATTTACCATGTACCTATGTCTCAGACTAAGTGCATAGAAATATATATACGCCGCGAACGATATACAATACTGTGCGGAAAGTGAAGTATGCCGAGTAGGAGTCACGAATTGAGACAATTCTAAATTGGGATAATTTTACCAATAATAAACTAGCCGTATATATTATGTCTAAAACGTTATTTTTATTCATCATCAGTGCTCCATATATTGTCCAATTATTTATAAATAATGCTTCACATATCACACCGTCTATCAGAAAATCGCTACTTAATGCACATATGATCGATGAATCCAGATGACATTCATTCACATTCAATTCAAATTTCATTCATTAATCATCATCGCTAGCAATTGTGAGAGATGGATGCGTTTATACATAGAGTTGTTTCTGCATTACTTATTGCTGAAACAGCAAAAAACTATTGTCTCCATGTTTTCTTATTACATATAGCATAACTGACTAAAAGCTCATATAGAACGTACTCAAACGGTATGAGCATACATACTTGTCAGTATTGTTCAGTAAATAGCATGCATGTTTTAATGTACTATTAATTTCATCGCTATTTGCCAAATAAAAAAATTCTTATCTTGCCGATAAACGGAACAGTCTACCTAAGTCTAGCCATAAAAACAAGCCACGGTATGAGATAAGAGCCATTTGGGATTGTTTATTTGGCAAATAGCGATGAAATAAACTATAGAGTATACATCTTTAATACAGAAAGCGAATTATAGGCATATCAAATAGTACAAATATGCATATTTGATTAACATAATTTCTGCCATTTGGGATATTTGATGTTTTATTTGGTTCTGCTTAAACCACTTATAATTATTCATAACTGTTAAAATTAGACAGGCCAGTGATTTATACAGCAATCAAATATCTAAAATTTCTGCAGCAAAGTAATTGTCGAAATTTAAAAATTGAAATTATTCATACATAATTCTGATTTTATTAACTTTATAATAATCGATTAAAACATACAAAAAGTAAACAGTAAAGTAAAATCTGTAAGATGGAATGTGTGATACTATACGAGCTTAGTAACCAATACATTTTTTTCCTAAAAGTAATTAGGAAATACGAAAGCTGCTTTCAATCCAATTTTTCATCCTAGATCGTATAATACATTTGGTCACGTGTGTCTGATGTGTTCCCACTTACAGTGGCTCTATTGTGGTTAATAATGTACATGCGCACTTAAGTCCAACTATGTATTAATGTATATAAACTGAGATTATAAATTGGTCTCTCTGACATAAACACTGATTTCTTTTTCAACTTCCTTGAACGTTTTTTCAACTTTTTACGATATATGATGCCAAAAATCTTCGACAATGTTGTCATTATGATACAATTGTATTTATTTTCATTATAGCAGCAAATACACTACTACCTTGTTTGAGTGTCATTGTGAGTGCCAGAAGCAAGACAAAATGATTTTTTATAAATTTTTCCTTTGTGATAGAATACCAGAGTACAGAGGACAGTATTGTTTCAAATTCTTGAATATTGCAGATACCA
The DNA here is from genome assembly GCA_037954035.1 of Rosalia funebris. Taxonomy (NCBI): domain Eukaryota; kingdom Metazoa; phylum Arthropoda; class Insecta; order Coleoptera; family Cerambycidae; genus Rosalia; species Rosalia funebris. Next base: position 3,980,996 of record JAZFAV010000001.1, read on the forward strand.
TCTGTTCAAAGTGGTCTGCATAATTGTTTTAAAACTATTAAAATTATCAGCGTGAAAATAGTGACATGTAATTACGTTTCCTACCGTGTTAATGCCAAATAAGAAAGTACTGTTCATTTCATAGTTATTTTCCAAATAAAAAACTCTCTTATATTGCCGATAAACGGATGAGACTACCTGAGCCTAGCCATGAAAACAAGCCACGGTATGTTTTGAGATTTTTTATTTAGCAAATAGCGATGAAACAAACTACAAAGGTAACGTAGGACACAACTGTCTGTATTGATTCAACCGGGACAGCGCTTTTAAGAAAGTTTCATATGAACAGGTCTACATCTATAAACTCTTTCATGAATATAATTAATGAATGAATATTCAAATTCTATGACACATTTGAACATAAACGACTCCATCCAATTTTCAAATTTAATTTGTGATTTTATTACTCGCTGCATAATACATTTTTTACACATCACATAATGCATATCACTTATGTAATATATATGTTCAAGGTTAAAACTACAAATTTTCATGGAACATTGAGAGATGTGTGCACATATATTCATACATATTCGATATTCACTCTGCAAAGGTCTCAAGGTGACTGAGTAAAGACCAGGTTATTTACTGCGTACCTACTGGATGGTACAATATGGCAGCTTTGAGATTTATTCCTATTCTTGACAAAAAAAATACATGTATTCATTCACACATATATTCATGTGTGAATAAAACATTGTTTCATATTGCATAACTCAGTAAAGACTATGAAATTAAATGTACAACATATACAGTTACGCCAATATTTTCGAATAAATAGAATGAGTGTTAGTATAAAGCACTCATCTTTAATTAAATTTGACCGCAGTGAGGTTAACGCTACACATTTTCCGCTTTACGCATTTACCACTTGTTATGAAAAAGTTTGTCAAAGTTTTCTATTAACAATTTTTTTATATTATTAGATTAAATTAAATTTCAAATTTTTCTATATAGTGGAAAGTTATTACGTGCTTACTCAAAACTGATAGAAAAAATTATGTAGTATTAAAGTTTGCTCGAGCACCAACAACTCGAAAACTGATGAAACATAATCATGGGTCTAATCATGATATCAGATAATCATGATATGGTTATTACGAATAATAGATTTAATACTGAGAGATACTTGCAAATTGGTTAATATAACAAGATTTTGTTTATCACTCTAGTCAATATTAACAGGGTGGCACATGAAAGAACACACGAAAAATCGTATAAGAAATATAGTTTTTGTAAATTTCTAGGTTTTTCTCTAGTTTTTATTAAATAAAAAAATCTGCATTTTTTAATTACCAGAATATTATACTTCATTTATTAATCACTTATTCTTATAGAATATAAAATTATACATCTTCCAATGCCGTCCCTGTAATTAAATTTATCAAAGTTATTTAATGGTCATTTTTATATAGTTTTTTGTAGTTATATTTAAATATACACTTCCAATAAATCAGGTCAGATTTTATTTGCCGCATAAAAAGGTTTGGTTTTTGTGAGTATTTTTTGTGTGTCTCGTATACCATTACAAACGCAGTAGTAGTTAATATCGCGCAGTGTATCACTCGAGTGTTAGATTTTTCGCGTAAATTTTAGAATTTTTGCTTGTGGATTATTAAGTGCTAAACCTTAAGTGCAGTAACCATCAGCATACACAAGGAGAGGAGATGAGAACTGTCACCAGAACCCCCTCTACAGCAACGCCTAGGAAATCTGGAAAATCTTAGGTAAGTACTTATTTTTCCTAAACAATGCTTCATTACATATTTTTCACTTATAGAACTTTTCGCAACATCTTGGTTTAATATTATAATATTTAGTAAGTTGTATATTACTGAAGTACATCAAATACAGTATATCAATATAATGTAACGCATTAAAATAACGTTTATCCATATTTTTCACTTATAGAACTTTTCGCAACATCTTGGTTTAATATTATAATATTTAGTAAGTTGTATATTACTGAAGTACATCAAATACAGTATATCAATATAATGTAACGCATTAAAATAACGCATTAAAATAACGTTTATCCACGATCACTATATTAGGAAGGTTTAATACGTCTGTTTCCCGTGGATTAGAGGCCTTCTAATACACTAGTGGATTAAAATTCATAATACCAACATTCTTTATCAAAATAAATCTGTAAAATCTGACGTTTTTCAAAACTAGAATTTTTCATCCCTAATTGACCGGTTTTGCCCGTGGTCGTGGATAAAACGTTGAATTACATTCGAGAATTAACAGCCTTTAATCCGCTCAAAAAAATGGATTAAAATCCATGTTTTCTCGTGGATTAAAAGCTTGTTAATTCCCTTATACAATTAATAACAATAATTTCTTACTTATTAAATAGTGCAAAGTTCTGTTTTAATTTTATAATGTAAAATACAATAAAAAAAAGGTCTGAAGATATAATTTATTGGGAATGAAAACATGCTGCAAATAACATTAGTTACAACTGATCTGTGATATAACCTGATTAAATTATTAACCTGAGTATTAATTAAATATACAGTGAAAAATGCAATTTTGCATAGTTTTAAAATTCTAAGAGTATAAAGATATATATCACCGAGCATTAAATCATCAATTAAATATACAAAGGGTTTAATATATAAGACGAAATTTAAAATTTGTAAATGGCAATGTGAAGCTTACTATTGTAGGTGTTAAGTGTCTAAAACACCCCCAAACGGTTATCTCAACACGGTCTGAACAACTCCATTTGCACATTTTAAGATTTGATTTAAATCGATAAATAATGATTTAAATCGATTTGATTTAAATCGACAAAATTAATAGTTACGGTTATGAACACTAAAGAAAAACAAACACATATTTATAATATTTTCATGTCCCTGATGGGTGAACTTAATGTGAATATTCGTATTGACTGCTTGCACATATTAATATTAAAATTAACTTTTATACAAAGTATTTATTATACTGTACATCTTCATAAATTCATAACTGCGAAATAAAAATGCATTTTATTACCAATAATATACAGTCATCATTTTATTATATACTTTATTAGATATTTCTATGTAAATTTCAGTGTGTTTACAATAAATTGTGATAGTTTTATTCCAAATATTTTGAAACCACAGTCATATTTGCAGGTAAAGCGAGTATCTTTCAAAGTTAATACAATTATAAAGATTTTCCGAGAATAACCAATTTCAATGAATAAAAATGTAAAACAAAAGCTATTAACACTAAATATATGTTTTTGAAAATAACGATAACAACATTAGTTTAGACTATAACAGATATCATAAATAATGCACAAATATATTTACTTCAGAAATTTTCTATATATATTACACGGTTATGTGCACAGTTTGGAATATTTTCCAAGTAAAGAATTATCTTTTACTGCAATAAAAATTATGATACCATCGATTAAACTGTTCAATATAATCTGTGTAATTTTTTCAAACCTGAAGACCAAGATCATATATTCCTTAGATGTCTATTGTACAATGAAATCCGCCCCCAAAAATTAAAAAAGTGGTATACCCTTGAAGAATCAGACATTAGATATTTTAAACTGTTATCAAACATTATCATACGTTCTATTCGGTCATTTATTTTTAATGAGTAATCAATATAATTGCAACGCCTCTTTATTCTGTTACTGTACTTTTTTTTCCCTTTTCAATGTTTATAAATATATATGTAACTTCATTATATATTTATATAGGAAAGCATATTTCATAATATATTATTTTAATGCTGTGTTATGAAATTTTGCATCACAACTACTGTTATTTTTCATTCTCTCCATTAATTATTATTACAAATCCTTGCTATATAATTTTTGAATCATGATAAGCAATAAAGTTAAATGAAATCAAAAATTGAAAATATAACATCTAAAATATACCTCAGTGTTACTTGGAGCTGCCTAATTAAATATATTGGATTTAATAATGGTATATAAGACGTTCATAATGAATATCTTTTGTAATAAATTATGGATTATCTAAGGCATATTTTGCTGTTCGATTATTTCATCCGTCAAGATTTCAAGTATCTTCATAAAATCTATCTAGTATTAGATTGGTGTTAGTCCAATCCAGTGTGCCGAAAAGTTATCTAAGTAGTATTTTTTTAATACTAAATGTTCTGGATTTCCTGCATACGGTATGGCTCTCTTCTTAACCAATAATAACAGCTTCTTTGATATTTAGCTAGCAGATAGCCACATTTCCATAAGAATGCTTGACAGATGGCTGTAATCTTATGTACATACATATATGTTTGTAAGTGGGAGACCCACCCAATATTTGTTACGCCACTCTTACCGTAAGCTAGGGCTACTTAGACATAATTTGAGAGGCTTTTCTTGGTTTTACAAAATATTAATAGTTTATCAAACCAATAGAACCTTCGGCTTTAAAGTCTGTGAAAAATTGTGCCCCTTGGACCCCCAGTTTTTTAATTTTTTTTTATTTGAAAAGGTGTCAAAGTAACCTCTAGTCCGGTGTTACTTTGACATAGCATTATTTATGAATAGAAGTTAAAGTTAAAAATAGTACGGGTTTATTTGACACCTTTTAAACAATATATATATATATATATATATATATATATATATATATATATATATATATATATATATATATATATATATATATGATTTAACGCTTTTATAATTGTTTAAAGGGCAAACAATAAAAAAGTCTTTGAATAAGAAAAATCAGATATTTATTTAAACAATTTCTTACTCATTAATAGGACTTTGGTTACAACCTTATAATCAGTCTTCTGTCAAAATCAGTAATTACAAATAATTAACAATCTTATTATTATTATTAACAATCTCTTTTTTTCATTTAAACTTAATCAACGTTTACAAAACTAAAAAGTAGAAAATTAACCTGAAACTTCACATCGCTAACACTCGTAAGTCAACTTTTTAGACCCTCAGTTGCAAATGCCACATACCTACTGGAGACAGGTGACGCAGCAGGTTCAGTCTTTTGTTAGCCCCGTGTCTATTTTTCTTCATCACACTGTAGGATGTTTTGATCTTCAGATGAACTAGAACTATCATAAAGTTTTTTCGCCTTATATCTTATTCTTTTCTTTGAATTGCGTACAGACCCAGCAGGTCCTTGGGAAAGTCCAGAAGTTAATGCAGTTGTTGGAATATTCTCTTTATTTTACTCAATAATAGCTTCCTCTTCGTTTTACACCGAAATGGATTCCTCCTCGTATTACTCAGTAACTGCTCCCTCTTGATCTTGCCCAATAGTTGTTTCAGCTTGTGTTGCCTCAAAAGACTATACTTCAACATTAATCAATTGAGTTCCTGGTCTGTGGAGGATTGTTACCTCTTCTGTGGCTCAATCTCTCTGAATTGTAGCCCCTCGTTTCCTTGAGGAATTGGCGCAAGCTATTGTCGAGAACTCTTCCTGATTCGTGTGTCTGCTCCGACGGAATCTTTCGTAGCACAGCTTGGGGATCAAATGGGTAATGTCCGCAAGATCTGAAGAAGCTTTGCAATTTTTTTTTAATTTGGGAGTAATAGCATGTATTATTTTTTTCAATAACAATGGAAACTGCTCTTTTGATATCGACCCCTTTCTTTCAGATTCTTGCCTCCATTTATCAAGAGCTTTACGCCATTGTTTTTTCATGGGAGGGAGTATCCCGAGATCTAGGGGCTGTAGCATATGAGTTGAATTTGGTGCAAGAGTTATGCAATAAATAATGTTAGCTAGTGCAACTTTTATGACTTCGGACGCAGAGTGAGAGACTACCGTCCATCCCGCCTTCCTTGTGTTCTTGTCTCGCGTGAAATTGAAGATCAAACACACAAAAATGTTCTGTGTCAATGTAGCCCCAAGAACTGTCAAAGTTACCCGCAAAGTCAATGTAACCTTATTTGCGGTACCACACAATGAAATGGCGATATACAGTTCTCGCATGTGATGTCACTGATGTCTAAGCAGAACAAGACAATTGTCTTGTAAAATCATAATTGCACTGTTTTTTAATTCAACCAATTAACATTTGCCATAAACATTGCTTCTACAATTTCATGTAAATTAATAAACAAACGGATACATAAATGTGCTTATGACAAATCGCTTTAATAAACGTGTGGACATATTATTTACTTCAGTTATAAACTTCGGTTATAAATTATTAATAAAATATTCCGATGTCTTAATCGACCGTTGTTCTTGAATTGCATATTAAACAACATAAATCAACAAATATTTTAGAGAATAACTTTGCATCTTTAAAATATTCGACACGTTTCACTTTTACTAATTTGGGGATCCGGATAGACAGTATTAGATAAAAACGTGAACCTGCTCATAAGAATGTTACCAGTACCCACTCAATATAAAAATGTTAATTTCCTGATTCTGCAGCAATTACTAACATTATCAAACTTTTTACTTAATAAAAACAACAAAATTGAGAAAACCAAAATTAATACAGACAGGATTAGTTTCCTTTCACCATTTTATTAACGTTCCTTCTAAAGAATAATATGTTTTTATAATAGATTCAAACAAATATATAATTATGTTCTAATTCTAAAATTATAAATATTAATCATTTGACGTCAAACTGGAAGTAGAAATAAATTTAAACTATATCAACAGTCTTTTTACTTTCAATGAGTACACACATGTGTCAAATCTTGAAATCAATGTCTTTTTGATCCAATTTCATATTTAACAAAACCATTTTATGTATTTTTTAATTGTAAAATGGTATGTCCATTAGTCGATGATAAGAATTCTTAAGTTCACGCCACTTTCTATTAATTAGAAATATTGTTTATGTTTACTTTTATAAATATCGTTAGTACTTATTAAAAGTTTTAAGGTACTGATAGCTGTATATTAATTATCGCAATGGTTTCTATTTATTAAACCAACCTAAGTTTAATGAATAATGAATAGTAACTAATAATAAATGAATTAATAAATTGTTGTTAAATGCAGCAATTGATGTTGGATATTTTTAAATATTAATGAATGGAATTTATAAACTACAACTTTGTTGTTTATTAAACGGACTTATAATATGTTCAGCACAGTGAAATAATAAACAACCGCTAGTAAAATTTATAATATAGTGATACTTGTTCTTATTTCTGTCAATTTATATATAATCATACCTTTACATGTAGTCAAATCTACCAAACCATCTTTGAGACATCCAAAACCACCTTGAAGAGTCCTAGATCTATTAACGCAGAAGCAGTGGTTATCTTCTTTTGTATTACTAAAAGAATCATTTAACGCTACAAACTTGTAACCCATAATGCCTTTCACAACTTCTTCCCGCTCGTACTCTAAGGCCATAGATCTGCGAAAGGACAATTTGGTGTTTTATAATTGTAAAGGATGCGTTTATCAAAACAAAATATTTCAAAAAATAAAACCCTCCACAGGTAGGATACGACATTTGTCCCGGATCGGAACCGAACGACATACAGCTGTTTCGAACTTGTTAGTTCTCATTAGTGCCGTACACGGTACGCCGATTCAGAACAAATGCCGAATGAACTTTATGGCGTATACATCTTTATCGATACGATCTCTGTCAGTAACATAAGTCGGAACAAAATAATATTATTTTACTTGTTGTGAAAAGAAAAATACTTTAATAACATTTGTTATTAAATAAATGTCTAAATAAGTGTCTATGTCTCTTTTCTATGTATGTTACTAAAATTACAAAGTATTAAGTTGGCATTATTGTTTTAGAAATACATGTTCAATGATCAATTGATCATATTTTTCAATTTGTATATGGTAATATTTTTTCTTCTGCATAATGCTAATTTAAAATAAATTGATAAATTCCTTAGACTTGAGAGTTGTTTATGACAATTTTTTTCTTACTTTTACATGGCATATAATTCTTAAACATACATTCCCAACGAGGCTATTTCCGACTATATAACTCGGTAAATATTGAACCGCAAAAACATTTTGAATTATAGACTTTGTTTTTCAATATCGGCTACCACAGTTTATCGTCATAGTAATAAATGACTGTTTTTTAAGTTATATACTTAGTGATCAATTTGATCAGTATAAAGTTTAAATAATGTACACTTACGAATACCAAATAAAGATATAGCTAAGCTGCCTAGAGTCCTGATATTTAATATAGAATTCATAAAACAATAGAATAATTACAATTATTCGAATTATTATTTTGAATGATTTAATTACTTAAATATAGAGTGGGTCAAAAAAGTATTGGCACACCCCACTTCTTTCTTAAATCTCAAAAATTGTAAATGTGAATTGTTTCATAATAAATTTATTTAAAAACTAAAATCCAACTATTAATTTTTGATGGAAATAGATTGAATGAATAAAAAAAGAATAATAAATAAGAATATGAATTAATCAAGGGTTTAAGCAAGTTCTGGTAAAAAAGTTCTGGTAAAAAAGGCATCAATTAAGTCTTCGTGGCATCGAGGATACAAGATTCTGGGTTATTTCAGGTCCAGTTTAATCCCACTCTTGTAATAAAACCGTTTGCAGCTGCTGTTGAGAAGAAATTTTATTTTTTAAGACTTTCCTGGGCCGATAAGTCCACCAAGTACCACGAATGCTCTATAAGATTTATATCCGAAGACTGAGGTGGAGTTTTCATTTATCTACGAACATTATTAATCATTATTAAATAACCAGTTCTTTGTAATATTGGTGGTGTGCTTCGGATAATTATCCTGCTGGAAGATAAATGTGTCTCTAATGCCCATCTTTTCAGCACTACTGTTCAAGTTATGGCGCAAAATGTTGCGCCATACATACTTACATACTTGTCTGCATTCATAAAACCTTCAATGAAACTTACGTTTCCAACACCATTCTATGACATGCAGCCCCAGACAAAAACGCTCCTGCTACCATGTTTCACTATTCCTGACATGACTCATTACAAATGCAGCATTTCGTTTTCTCAAGTACAGTTTTTGGTTTCTCATTTTGTAAGTTTTATATTTTCAGTTCTGATGGCCACAGATATGTATGTATGGAGAAAGCCAAATACTGCATTTGAAATGAGTCATGTCAGGCCACAGTGAAACACAGTTGCGGGAGCGCTTTGATCTGGGCTGCATATCGTAGAATGGTGTTGGAAGTCTAAGTTTCATCGTAGGTATTATGAGGAAACAAGATTTCTTCGGAAAGACCCATGCTCAGATTATCCTTTCTGTGAGGATTAACTTAGTCTAGATCTGGCATACATCTGTAATATTCCTCTAGTAATTCCTCTTGCTTTATACTTTTTGCAAAATTTCCAAAAGCAGTACAATACTATAATTATTATGATAATATTGGGTTGTCCAAAGAGTTCGTTCGGTTTTTCAAGTTAACCACTTACGTCATGGCCTACGACGTCATGCAGACAGCTGCAGCCTTGAAACCTACCTCCCTATTTAACAGTTATATTTAACTGTCTTTTTTACTGCCGTTATACTCGTGAACTTGTTTTATTATTGTTGTATATAAGTTTAATTGAAAATGAGTGAAACCGAACATTTTAGGCGCGTGATGCTTTTTTTATTTTAAAAAAAGGCAAAAGAACCGCTGAAGCTTGCCGCAAATTGTGTTATGTGTACTGCAAAAATGTTATTCAAGATCAAACGTGTCAAAAGTGGCTCAAGAGATTTCAATCTGGCAGTGTTTCCGTCACGGACGCCCCAAAATCAAACAGACCTAAATAAATCGTTCCCGAGCACTTACGAGCCTTAGTTGAGGCAAATTTTCGCCAAACCATACGTGAGCTTGCAGAAGAAATCGGAACGTCAAAATCTAGTGTACATAATCACCCTTGAACCACTTGGCAGGGAAGGGGCCGGTGGAACTCTTATGGATACCTGGGCATAATGGCATTAAGGGAAATCTAATTGCAGATGACCTTGCCAAACTAGGGACCAGGGAAAACCTCTATGGACCAGAACCTGCAGTGGGAATAAGTCGGAATCTGATCAAAGACCGCATCAATGACTGAGCAAGAGACCAGCATAGATAAAGATGGAAAAGAGTAACTGGTTGTCGAATAACCACTCTTAATAACTCTTCATCGTAATAACTCTTCATCGAATACTCAGAGATTGAGAAATGGGCCCAAGAATTCATTAAATTGAACAGACAAAATGCCAGAATCTTGGTAGGAATCATAACGGGCCACCATAGTAGCCTGAATGCATATAAGCATAAGCTGGGACTGACTGACAGCCCGGCATGCAGATACTGCAGAGAAGACGAGGAAACCTCGATTTATCTTCTTTACACCTGCCCCGCACTGGAGGAGAGGAGGTGCCTTATATTAGGGGACCCCTGTTATCCTAGAAGAGGCGAGGCTTAAGGCGAGGGACGTGCCCAAATTGCTCCTTTTATGGGATAGCATTTTTGGAAAATGACCCGGGCAAGAGGGGATCGCCAAGGGACTACCCATGCGATCAGTGGCTGATGAGGCCCAAACCCACAAAACATAATAATAATAAATAATCACCCTTAAACAACTTGGGTTTGTTAGTAGACTCGTTGTTTGAGTTCCTCATGAACTCAGCGAATCCAATGTAATGGATCGCATCAACATCTGCGATATGTTAAGAATTCGTCAACGTAGCAATCCCTCTTTGAGAAATATGGCTACTGGAAATGAAAAGTGGGTCACTTACGACAACATCAATCGAAGAAGATCGTGGGGAAAGTCAGGTGAACCTTCTCAATCCACACCAAAGCCAGGACTTCACCCTGGAATAATGAGGAAGTCAGAAATCATTTAAAAACGTTTTTGCGAGCAAGCCGCAAATTTTTTATGAAAATGGTATTATGAAGCTTACTGAGAGATGGGAGAAAGTTATTGAAGATGGAGGAACGTACATTATTAATTAAAATAATTTGTAATACCTAACTATAATGTTAATAAAAAATACTTATGAAAAGATCGAACGAACTTTTTGAACAACCCGATAATTAGAATCTATAATATACATGGAGTGGATTCTATTGTGAATGAATTTAACATTTGATTATCAATTTCTATTTGCAAAGTCCTGAGTTCTTCTGGCTAATTCCGAAAGTTCTTCTAAGTTTACATAATCCATTGTAGGCATGCTAAGCTGATTTTTTTTGCAATAGATAACTAATCTTTAATTTGTATAAAAGGAACGCCATGGGTTCAAAGATTCGTTGAAAATTTAGATTTGGTGAAATTTTATATTTATCGACTATACTATGGCATTTTTTGGTATCGTCAATAGATAGTTTCTTGTGATTTATTTTCTCTTTTTCCTTCACAATTTGTTTATATTATTATGATTGATGTACTGGTGATTATTGAATAATTAGAATCTTCAATTTTCTGTATTTTTGGATTATTACTATTGATTTTGGTAAATAAACAATTATTTTGTTTTTTGGTGTAATCATTAAGTTGAATTTTACATGGTTCATCAGATGTTCTCCTCATAATTGAATTATGTAGACATACAGATCTCTCTGTTTCTGTTTCAGCGCGTGGCGTATCTGAATATGAATACTTTGAATATGAACTATTTGCTTAGTTTTGGTATCTAAAATACTTTTAATTATGGAATGGCTAAATATTACGTCAAATGGGGTATATCTAGTATTAGAATGTACTGTGTGGGTATATGCAATTACAGCTAGTTTTCTAGTAGAATGAATATAGAACTAGTAGAATAGCTAGTAGAATTTCAAGCAGTTATTACCAAAACTGGCTGGTTTTTTTTAATGCTCGTATGTAATTACCTAATGATATTCTTATTAAAGTAATATCTATTTCATTCTGTTTTTATTTTGAATATCCTCGTAAGTTACAATAAATTAATCGAAAAATACGATAATCATACACCACCAAGTTCCTATAACATGTTTATTATATATTAATATATAATTACTGGGTTTTTTTCGGTTACCTTGAAAAATTACGTACGTTTTGAAAATCCTAATTAAATACTCATACTTCAATTATTTAGGATATCCATACGCTAAAAATATCGTGTTAATTTTCTTAAACGATCATTTCCTATTTTTTTTTCCTTTATTTATAATAACAAGATACACTTTTTTATTTTTAATATTCACTGACATACATAAATCAATTTTAAGTCCACGAACTACAGTTAATAATCCTTATACTATGTACTTCAGGGCCAAGTATCTATTTATAAATTATTTTATTTACATAGTATAATTAATAATATAATAATACTCCATAGGCGACTCTACCTAATCTTTTATCACAATTGTAAAGACATTCTTAGATCATTTTAGGCCTAAAATCAGTAATGAACTTAACCTAGGTACCGCCCATTTCCTATATGTAGTATCAAGGAAAGCATGAATACGATAATTATGAATTTGGTCAATCATAGGCGCCGTCCCAATAAGGCAAGGCCAAGGTATTTAATAAATTAATCCATGAAAGGATTAATTTATGGATCTGGATGGATAGAAATGGATTCAATTTGTTTTAATTTTTTAAAATCTGGCAATTCATCATTAATCAATTCAGGAAAAATATATCTCGAATCAGAAGTTCGTTAACAAAATCATTATTACTCATAATCAGTAACTAATGTGTTTCACTATGGTGTTTTATTATTGAATTAATTTCATTTAAAAGCTAGTTTATAATAATAATCATTATTATATAAAATAAACAATACCATTCTCAGTCATGTTCACTGTTTATTTTATAAATATTATTATTCAATTGTTATAATTAAAACGTATATTATTTAATTAACAGATATGTAAATATAATTGCAGAACTCATTTAAATATAAAAGTAACACTACTATTTCAGCTATCAGCATTATTTGGCTTAACACAAAGATATGATGAAATGTAAAGAAATGAGCACTTCAAATTATTAAATGGATCAATATAAAGTTATTGGATACAATTTGCTGAACATATTACATATGCTACAATATATGGTTGTTGCCATAGTAATAAACTTACTTTACGTATATGCTAGCTTAAGGTCGAGTTTAATTAATTAATTAATATTAGACTTATTCGTTAACTATATATTTATTATACAGTCATCTACTTTTGACGGTATTCACGATGAAAAATATTTACATATTACTTTTTCTGATGACATTTCTGGGTATAACAAAACAAAATGTTTTTCGATTATTTATTTTCTATTCGAATCTTCTATACAGAAGACAAAATCATAGTAAAAAATGTCAAAATTTATGTCCATGCATTAAATATAATCTACACAAAATTTTATATTGTATCGAATATATTTATACCCCCCTATGAAAATGTATAGCTTTGACATATAATTTCTCTAAACAAATTTTCATCCTGGCATATCAGTGCATTAGCGCCGAAACAAATATCATGTTTGGAACACAGAATTCCATTGTTAAAAGGTCGATTTGGTTAATTAATGAAAATAAATGAAAATAAAACCCATTAAAAAAAGTAGCAATTATGTTCAGAATTATTAGCATTTAAAAATTCAGGCAAAACTTAATTTTTTTTTGAAGATTAGGTATTTAATAGTACACATAATTGTTTAATTCTGTTTTTACTAAAGCTTATCTTCTTACCATCTAACTATAGCCGTCTTATTATATTTATATTGCTTTATTAAATTATTACTTAATTTTTATACGAGTATGTGTCTTTTCGGATTATATATTTTCTATTCGATGAATACAATTGTCTGTCTGTAGCGATGCAAATTTCCTAGGCATATATTTTTATAAATTAGTTCATAAGGTACAATTAGTACCTAGTACACATAATTGTTTAATTCTGTTTTTACTAAAGCTTATCTTCTTACCATCTATCTATAGCCTTCTGGTTATATTTATATTGCTTTATTAAATTATTACATAATTTTTATACGAATATATGTCTTTTCGGATTATATATTTTCTATTCGACGAATACAATTGTCTCTCTGTGGTGATGTAAATTTCCTAGACATATATTTTTATAAATTAGTTCATAAGGTACAATTAAATATATGTATATTTTTTCTACACCAAGTTTTAATTATAAAAATATATATTTCTGTATTTGGAAATGGCCTATAAAAAGTACTTATACATAAATGAAAGTACTATTGTTTACCATATTATGCTGAGCTGTACCAGTTATTTCAAATGGGCTACTCACAGAATTGGAAATTACTAGAAATTTTGTGTCTCCTATTCCTTAACCATAACAGATTCAAATTCATTTGCTGCTACAACTCATATTGAAGGTTATTTTAAAATATAGTGATACACTTTCCACTTTATCAATAATTATGAATAGTAATACTTAGGGTAGTATTGCTACTAAAATTTTATGAAGAACATTTATATGCACCACCTTGTAAAATAACTAAATAATTTTGCAATAACATCAGTAAATGTGCAAAACCCCGTAGAGCGACTTTTTATATTAACATGAATGAAGACCAACTCTATGTAGTTGCATTATTTATAATATTACAATATTATAATTGTAATATAATATTACAAATACTTTATAATAAATTCAACGAAAGTAAGTCAAAATTAAAGTATACAGAAAGCGGCTGGTTACTAGAACTCCTCAGATAAGATGAAACTAAAATAGAACGTATAACCAATCATCGTAATACAGCGAGCGACATAACCTATAGTGGTGGAAATATAGTATAGTAAAACGAAGAATAATAAAATAAATTATGTTTCTGGCACGATCATCATAACTCTTTAGTAGTGCCGTATTGGTCTCGACTCAACTTAATATCAATATCCCCAGAAATTAAAGATATGGAGTCATCACCGATCATATCATCCTTCAAATCCCACTCACTGTATAGAGTCGGATTTTAAAGATGATATGATCGATCCATTTTTTATTGAGGGCGCACTGGCTTCTGGGTTCTAAATACTTGGACTTTTAATAGCAGTGACTATTAACAGCGGTAAGTTGTTCCGGAAATTATGCAGAATGAATCAATATTCAAAACTCAGGTGTGGTTTCAACAAGATAATAATAATGACATTTTAGTGCAAGAATACGTAAACAATATCTTCCCAAACTGGTCATTAAGAACCATCTTGTGGTCAGCGAGGTCTCTCAACCTGGTATCAAACACTTCTTTCTTTGGGGACATATTTAAATTAAAAATTATGGATTTTGCGATAATAGGGCTAATACTCTAGCAGAACCGCAACAGTAAATAGCAAATACGTTTCAAGAGATATATTGCATATAAATGTTAGTAGGGTCATTTCGGCTAGACTGATATTTTAGGGGTTGATTGATATGAGTTTGACAATTGGGCTCTATATTGGAGTTACCACACGTTTTTGAATTCACCAAAGATTTGTGAATTTGTGGAAAATTAATGGAGAACATTCAGTGGAGCTAATGTAAAACGGGGCTGTATCTGATATTGTTCTCAAAACTGAGGAAACCTATTAGTAAGTTCTTATTAGTACGAAACCATAGAGGGCAACATCTGAAGTCCTATTCGAAGAACGTAAGTGATTTATTTTATGGTTTGAGGCATAATATATTTTTTGGGATGGTAAATTTATATTGAGCGATGCCTTGTTTATGTTAAGAAAATTGTTCATCTAATAACTAATGATGTGACATTTCAAATACATTAATTCTCTGGGTTATAAACCCTAATACATTGTCACATATTACATATACATTTTATAATTGATTAATTCACTGTTTTGCTCAAAAAGGGAGCTATTTAAATACTTGTTACAATTAGTTTTCTTTTATTTTATTTTCCATAATTCCATATTTGTCTTTGTGAAGAATGTATTGCATGTTAAGATTCTTGCATTCTTATAACAACACGTCTCATGGCCGATTCATACAATGAGTATTAATTTTATACAAGTAACTAATTATATAATATTATCAGTGCTCTTAATTATGTATGTAAACACGAACAAATTTCAATGCCAATCACCATGTTTCCAGAAGTTCTGGCATATTACTCTAACGAAAACTTATCGCCCAAAATAATAAATACTTCTATTTCTACTTCTATTCTAATAAATTGCTAAATCTAGGAATGCTGATCAATGTAGAATGACAATTTTGGACTCCTGCATGTGCAACTATTACGTAGTAACTCCGTTTTGACATAAATAGCGAAAATACCTACGGATTCACCTAGTAATGTGAAATGAAAATAATGAAGTTATTTTCATTTTTATTAACGAACAAAAATCTCAACTAAGTGTCCTAAACGTTATAAAATCATATTCTGAAACTTACCTGCATACATCTTCAACAAAAGACTCGAATACCATATGCTTTTGTATATTAGGAGGGAATATTGTCGTTACTCCACGAATTTTGTTGCATAATGACTTCTCATTCAACCAAGTGGATATATAAGATTGACCATCATACAGTTTTAACATGCCAGTTTCCTCCCGATTTTTGACTCCGGAATTGACTGTGAATCTGCCTTGATGGGTATTATTTTTCTGTAAATAATCAAAACAAAATGGAATGTGAATTATATTACCTATTACTCAGTAATAGTGGCTAAAAATATTAGCTAAAAATATTAAATATCGCAGGCTTCTATGTCAGAATTTCCAATTACGATTATTTATAATTCAGAATACGTCATTATATCAGTGCACATTTATTTCATCAAGTGACGAACTGTGTTATTTCTGTCCCATTCTATCAGTACAGTGAATTAAATGCACAACCAATCATAATAAATATGAATTTTAAGTATTAATAACATTAAACGTAACGGTACTTACATAATGTAAATTTGCAAATAGTATAGTGTTGTTTACCAAACGCATGTTCTTTGCTCCTTTTAACTTTGCGACAATTTGTTTACAAGCCATACTAGAGGCGAATCCTGGTTGTCCTAAATTTTCGCACATTTTTAACCCATCAAATAAATAGTCTCTGACCTTAA
Organism: Rosalia funebris; assembly: GCA_037954035.1. NCBI lineage: Eukaryota > Metazoa > Arthropoda > Insecta > Coleoptera > Cerambycidae > Rosalia > Rosalia funebris. The sequence goes on from JAZFAV010000001.1 coordinate 3,997,991, forward strand.
CCCGTATGAATAATCCATCATTTTCTCCAAAAACTGATGATGAAATGTCATCTATCATGGACAATACACCTGGTTGATTTGCTTCGACAGTTAATACCATAGACTAAAATTATAATACTTGTAATGAACAAAAAAATGCAATTTTCTTCGACGAATGTGAGATATAAGATATGAGTTGTTTCAGTCTATTAAAATTGAATTTAGTGCTTATTTTAAAGTAATATTTGTAAATTAATTTATTTAGAATAATTCGCTTAATTAAATATTACTTGTCTTTACGAAAATTAAAACACATGAAGAAGAGACATTCTTTTATATTAATTGTGACTAATATCCAAAATTGTATACATCACAGTTACGTTCTTAATGAATTAGTTTATACTTAGGTATATCTTCTAAAAATCAGTAAACATATATGATATATAAATTGTTGTGGCTTTCAAAAGAAATAAAATATATAAGATTAATATGATATAAGAGGCATAAGAATTAGCACCTGAGGATGGAAAAATATTATCGAAATATATTTAATACTACTTGATGCATTTACTTGATATCTGACTACATACATATACGACTATTCACATTGATGATATATGACTGTCTTAATTGAAATGACACCGAGGACATAATGACGGAAATTTCATATATTTAAAATACTTACAAATTATTCTGCAAAGGCTATTAGAAATAACTAGTATACAACACAAAATTTATGATAAAATAACTAATTTTCAGTAGAAATATCGTACATTAAAATGCATGTTGTGCGTATTTAGACTTTTAGAATTCAATTTTATAATTTTAATGAAAATAAAACTAAAGACACCCTGTAGTTCAGACTATACATTCCTACACATTCTACTAAATTTTACGTTTAGTATTATAGTTTGCCAAATACATATATTTTAAATATTGTTTAAAATTACCGTATTTTATAAAATTTGATATACATATATTATATACGAAAAATATTCTCTAGATTTGTCTCAATATGTTTGTTATTTTATAGTTTCTATGGTTTCTTTACTTGGGTTAAAAAATCATATCAATGGATAAGCATTAATTCCAATACGACAACTTTACCTCTTTACTTTATCGTATGGAACTCTTTCTAAACAAATTTTATAGCTCGTTTTAAAAAAAATTGTAAAATGAATCTTCAGTGTATATAAAGTATGTTATATAGTATCGACTAATATTAACGTTTTAATAACAAATACGACAGACAATATTTGAAAATAAAGTAAAGCCACGCAAGCTATGTGCTGGTTATAGGATCAAGAACAATATCTCATGGATTATTCTTCTTAGGAATAATCCATGAGATCTTTACAAGATCTAATTGAGTAACTATAACCAACTTCTCACGATCTACAAAAAAAGACTCCTATAGTACTTAAAAGGGCACAGTTATAAAGTGATCTTTTCGACAAGACAAGACTCACACAACTATATAAGTCTACATAGAACCATTTGCTTTAGAAATTACCGGATTCTATAAATCATGAGTTTATGTTTATTATTGTAATCTCATTAATATCATACCCTGAGTCATCAATGTATAATCCACCAATGCTGGTATGATACTCTAATACGGAATACATCTATATGTTCTGTTTGTTTAATCTAATCTATTTGAAAATTAGTTTACAACTCTTTGAACGCAAGTGAATATCAGTTCTTTTGCCTGTTTTAATTTGCAAAACTGAAAAATAAGTGAGGCTAAATAATATTAGCTTACTGTTTCACTTTAATTGGTTTAGTTACATATTATTATTGTACATATAATTTTTGATTGACTCTTCGATGCTTTCTGATGCCCTATGTTGTATGACACTTCACCTAATTAATAAAATTTGAGATTTTGTTTAAGTAATTATGTTTGGACATTCATCATAAATATTCGATTTAGTTGATGGAGAAGTGTTTAGTTTAGCTAAAAACTGCGTTGAATTAAATTAGTCTGTTCACTATTACCGACAGATTCAATTGCAAGTTTTCACGTCCATGGTTATTTATTGTTATCTCGTTAATTGGTATTGTATTTTACAATACTTCATTTACAGTGCATTATTACAGTATTGTTCTAGTGTTTTATATTGAAATTTTTGTATTATTACTTTCTCGATATTTCAGAACCATGTTGTCGATGTAGCTAATTTTTTATAACCAGTTTATTATACTAATTAAATTATGGGTCCCAAGGCTGTAATATTTCTAATTGTCTAAATAATGACGATACCAGTTGATTGCAATTCAGAAGTAATGCGAATCTTACATTATAAGGGGTATTTAAAATAGTAATAGAGTCGTCTTCGCTATGTTTTCCAGAGGCTTCTTTATCAAATTCGAATCTCATATATGCATGATATGATATGGCATCTGTAGAATTCCATTCTACTTCGGATTTCCATTTGTAGACTCTAAAAATAAAGAAATTAAATTGAACTAGTTTATAAAATTATTTTTAAGATAGGTGTTATAAAAAAAAAATTCATCGTTAATAAGAACATTTTTAAATGTTAAATTTTAACAGTGCTATTTTTAATCCTTAGTGTAAAATATCCTATTGTGTAAAAGAAAATACGTAATATAAAATAGAAAAATGTTAAAATTGTGTACAATACACACACTTTGTTCACGCATACTTACAAAGGCGTATAGTTAGCTTCCTGAATATCTAATATTTACTTGAAATAACATTGATTTAATATTAAAGCTTCCCACCGTGAGTGCTGTATCAATGAAGATATATTCTGATATCGATGTAGTATAGATGTACTGAGTTTAGCGTGTTTCGTCGTGTTTTTAAACATTAGTCCCTTCAAATTAGACAAAAAATCACTGATTTTGGGAAATTTTTCCTACAGCTAAGCGACCTATACAGAAAGTTGTGTTAGGATTGTGTCAACATATTTTTCACCTAGCGCATGATAAAAAAATGATTGTTTTTTAGATATAGACATATATACGCGTTTTTAGTCGTTTTTTCGATTTTTTGCGTTTTTCTGAAAAACTATGCATTTTTGGGAAAACATGACCTGATTTGATGTAGATTTTGCGGTTCTCCACAATTTCCGTTGTTTTCACTTTTTCGAAATTCTGCTTAGTTGCGCCGCTAGAGCGCGCTCAATTATTTTTGAGCTGTTTTTCGATTTTAAGCTAAAACTATGCATTGTAGAGAAAAATATCAATAGATCAAAATTGTAAATATGAAAATTTTCGACACATTTTATTGTTTTGTTTTTTTTTAATGTCGCACGGTTTTGCCACTAGAGAGACTTTTGATTTATAGGCAAAACTATGCATATTTTAGAAAAGTTCAATCACAAAAAGTTGGAGAGCAAAAAACTTGCTACAAATTGTCTTACACTTTTTTTTTTGCAAAAAATGCATAGTTTTGCCTATATATCAAAAATAATGCGCTAGAGTGTTTTTTTTAATTCGCACAAGAGTATTACAAAAAAAAATAAAACGGTTTTCGCCCTCTAGTGGCAAAACCGTCCGACTTAAAAAAAAACAAAAGAACAAAATGTATCGTAAATTTTTATATCTACAACTTTGATCTCTTGATATATTTCTCTACAATGCATAGTTTTGACTTAAAATCGAAAGACAGCTCAAAAATAATTCAGCATGTTCTAGCGGCGCAACTAAGCAGAATTTCGAAAAAATGAAACGAACAAAGAATCGCAAAATCTACAACATGAAATCAGATCATGTTTTCCCAAAAATGCATATTTTTTCAGAAAAACGCAAAAAAACGAAAAAACGACCAAATACGCGTATATATATATATATATATATATATATATATATATATATATATATATATATATATATATATATATATATATATATATGTCTATATCTAAAAAACGACCCTTCTTTTATCATTTGCTAGGTGAAAACTATGTTGACACAACCCCAACACAACTTTCTGTATAGGTCGCTGAGCTGTAGAAAAAATTTCCCTCAATTTTCCTAATTTGAAGGGACTACGTGTTGTTTTTTTTGTTGTGGCAGTGCAAGTATCTCATCTTTATCACATTCGTATAACGTAAATATGCCGAAAGATGACAGCGTTATGCAACTTTCGGCCCACAATATGAGAAGGTTTATAAGGAACTCCGATATGACCGATCTCAAATTAATAATATATTTGGTCTGTGATCGAAGCTTGTTGACCTTTAAGAACGCTTTATGTATAAAACATATAAACAAAGTAACACATTAAGAAAAAAAGTATTGGAACATAAATAATCCTAAATAGAAATTGTCCATCCAAATTATGTTTATCCAAAGATATTTACCATATGTGTGTAAAACTTGAAAATAATATTAAATCTCAAATACACAACAAAAAAACTATGGTTAACCGTGGACGAGAATACATTATAAAACATTATATAGTCAACGTTATATTACGTACATTTGGTCCGCTTCAACCGTCATCTGTGTACTTACTAACCAGGAAAAGGTTAGAAAAATGACATAATTGAAAATAAAGTCCTTAGTTTTATACAATTCAATCATATAATATCAACCGTCATTAAAGATAGTCGAATAAAGTCTCAAGATACTCAAGTGGATGCTCAAGAATTACAAAAGACTTCATTTTCCTTAGGTATGTCAGTAGAGGACGACAGCCGGTGCTAGGTAAAATAACTGTAACAGCACTAAAGAAAAAAACCTATGACGTAACTCACATAATTACTTTAAAATTTCTCAAATACAATTCGGTTAATATACGAGGTGATTTTTTAAACATACACAGTACTTCGTGGTGTTTACAATGTGGTCTTTTAAATTTAATTTTTAATTATATTCAAATTTAATTAATTCAATACAATTTATGCAAATGATTAAATGACTATTTTTTATAACTTTTTTTGAGGGTGTTTTATATTAGGGTACATTTTCCTTTAAAGTCTGTAATAGTCGTCGTGGGTAGTCGTATAATGGATCCTTATATAGTCAAAATTCCCTCATTGAACAATAATGTCGCGTCGATTAGATGACAAAAATATGTTTACGCCCCGGGCTTATTCAACTGTATTTCCTTCATGCACGTTTTGTGAGCCATATATGTATATATAATTTGCCTATAATAATAAGATAAAATTGAGTTGTATGTCTATACCATTAATTAATTATGCGAATTTGTAACATTTACATTATATTTCGATATCGAAAGTTAAATTTAAGTGAATCATGATTGTTATAGAGAGATTTTGTATAATAATATGAATATATCAGTGGAACTATGATTTTACTAAGAAACAATATAATTTGTTCAGGGCTTATTCAACTGTATTTCTTTCAGGCACGTTTTGTGAGCGATATATGTAGATATGATATGCCTATAATAATAAGATAAAATTGAGTTGTATGTCTATAATATTAATTAATTATGGGAATTTGTAACATTTACATTATATTTCGATATCGAAAGTTAAATTTAAGTGAATCATGATTGTTATAGAGAGATTTTGTATAATAATATGAATATATCCGTGGAACGATGATTTTACTAGAAAGCAATATAATTTGTCCAGAGCTTATTGAATTGTATTTCTTTCAGGTACGTTTTGTGAACGATATATGTAGATATAATCCACCTATAATAATAAGATAAGAATTAAGTGGTATGTCTATACTCTTAATTAATTATGCGACTGTTTAACTGTTACTCTTTTCCGTCAGGATTTCATACGAATATTTTTAACGTAGCTGGATACGCATAATAAGAATACGCATGTATCAGGATAATTAAGATCTTAGGCGAATAAATCGTATCTCGTTTACTGATTAAACCAACATTGTTGAGGGTATTAACTGATATGTACGGCGGAAATGTAGAAATTAGAAAGATTATTTTTTAAATTATGTACCTGTAAAACATTGCTCTAGAGAATGCTAAGAACTGATTTACTGGTAATATTTATCTCAAATTTGACAGGTTGGTATTATCTAGTACATAATTTAGGTGGCTAATATGTCAGAATAATTCACCTAATACTAAACGAAAATATATTGAGAAAAAATCCTAAACGTATGCAATCTATAGATATTCTCAGCCGAAAAGTGCATAAAGCAAATATATATTTTCTCTTGCAATCTCGAATGGTCATCTCGAGAATGGATAATAATCGTACACTCCACTAGATCGAAGTGCTTCCATAAGAAGAGTTTAATTCCATAAGAAGAGACTAATTCAAAAATTAGTTAACCGTATTATTATTAATACTAATTATTTTAAATGAATATTGACGTGGATATTATAGACAAATTTTATTTACGTCCTAATTTCTGATATAATACAATATGTAATTACGATATTATTTACTATAAGTACAATGCGAAGAGGATCGAAGAAATAGAGCTCTTGTAAATGGATGGGCAAATGAAAAGAAATCTTCATGCTTTTTTATCAAAATACTTAGTTATATTCATTTTAAACGGACAAACGCCCATATACGTAATACAAGTATAAATCCATCTTATTTTTACTTTATGCTGGCGTACTACTCAAGAAAAATATAGACGGTTACATTTAAAAGGATGATATCAAATAATTTTCATTTGGAACTCAAACCCCAGAATATAATAACGACCAAAAGACTGTGCCCAGTCGAACTTTCAGGCAAAAAATTATACTACGTACCTAACATATATCTTAGTATTTAATCTGACACATGCGTGTCAAACTTCTATCTGTTATGGCGATTTAGACAAATTTATTACTAGGCCGACAAAACGACATTGTCCTTTTGATTCATTAGTTTCATTTAAAATTAGTGTATATCTGCACCGCTTGATATCTTAGTGTGCACAAAAAAATATACCCTCGAGTTCGAAGTAAATTCACAACGTCCCGTCGGCGCCGACTTGCATATCTTTTTTTGGGTGAGAAGGTACAAAAGTCATTTATGTCAGTTTTTCATTGTAACAAATGAAGGCGCCAAATGTGTATAAAGAAAACTACCCGGCTATGCTCATCGTATCATCTTAAGAGACTCGCCCTGGTATACGCACCAGCCCCATTCAATATTTTACAACCTGAAATAATACGACAATAACAGGAAAAAATAAAAGCCTGTTTTCTATTGTTTGGAACGCAGATTTTTGTCGTTCACCTGTCTAATAAAGTAACAGTTTGATGACCTGAATCGAATTTACAAGTAGATGTTTAAGTGTTTTCAATATATATTTCTTTAACTGTAAACTTTAAATATATGATAGAAAACACTGTAGATGTCAAACTTTATTGTAAGTTAACGTAAATAAATAAATCGAACTAACTTTTTATTAGTTTAAGTTATTATTTATATATCACACACTACATCGAAGAAATCTTTTGTTGGTAATTTCTTCTGCAATTAAATGACTCTAATAATGGTATAATTAGCTGAATTTAGATTTCCTACTCCGTTAATATTTTTCAAATCTTCATTAAGAATATTAATTTTTGATGAGTAAGGGGTGGCCAAATATCTACGTCGCATCATTCTGGGAAAATATATCCTTTTCTTTGGGGACGTGTAAAAGATACATAGCATCGGTGGAATTTCTATTTAATAATAACATACATGGTATTTTCAGTATATTTTGGTAGTTGTTTGTAAGAAAAAATTGCTTAAGAGAAAGTGTCATTCCAAAATAAATTTATCAACATAAATGTACATTTATTCCTACGAAAAAAGTTTGTCAATTAACAAATTAATTATTTAATTGGCGAATATGAGTGGTATTACAAGATGTAAGGGTGCCACTTAAAATATTAACTGAGGTATCTGGAGATAAGGGCGTAAATCTAAATATCAGTGGACATTGGTTTTAAATTTCTCCTTCAGTATGTAAATTTGTCATTTTCTTTACTAAAATAAATAGCTGAGATGGGTCGTTTGGCAAACAATTAAGATTATATACCAAAATCTAGTTATTTAGAGCTTTGGTTGCATTAATTATTGCACAATACAGATAATATATACTAAAATCTATTTACTTGAAAAAAATAGAGCTTTGAAGGTACTTACTAATGCATAATCTGCTAATTACGCATATAGTTGCTGTAAAATTCCGATTCAATTTTTAGTTATTATCAATATTACCGGAATGACCCTGATATTATCATGGTGTAAAGAAAAAAATATCTATAGAAGTTTATAGGAAAATTGTTGATAAAGCGGTTTAATATTCAGAAAAATGAATACGTTTAGAAACGATATACATGATATCTATACGGAAAAGAAAAAAAAAAGTTACCCTTTTTCACCCTGATGATAAAATATTCGTAATTGCATAATAAAATATTCGTAATATCAGGCAAACATTACCGTGGGGTCACAATGATATCACCTTTTTAATAATTTTTTTTTTCAAAACATTTCTTTGGTTCACCAAAAACCATTTTACTTTTTTCCATAAAATGTTTACAATTGAACAATTAAAAATTACGTTTACACTCAATGACTGCTGGATGTAAAAAGAAAGCTAATAGGTAATATCGAAGAGAAGCCAGATTGACCCCCCACTCTAACTTCCCACTCCAACCTCCACTAGTTGATTTCACGTCAGCAATTACAAGGTGTCCTCTCATTGGTTGTATTTGAGGCACCCAAATTATTTTCACAACCACCAATATGATTTTCTATATCGACAAATTCCCTATTCAGATCTAATAGAAATCATTCTATATTAGTTCAGGATGGCGAACTAATATAGAATGATTTCTATTAGATCTGAATAGGGAATTTGTCGATATAGAAAATCATATTGGTGGTTGTGAAAATAATTTGGGTGCCTCAAATACAACCAATGAGAGGACACCTTGTAATTGCTGACGTGAAATCAACTAGTGGAGGTTGGAGTGGGAAGTTAGAGTGGGGGGTCAATCTGGCTTCTCTTCGATATTACCTATTAGCTTTCTTTTTACATCCAGCAGTCATTGAGTGTAAACGTAATTTTTAATTGTTCAATTGTAAACATTTTATGGAAAAAAGTAAAATGGTTTTTGGTTAACCAAAGAAATGTTCACTCAGTGTTTCTGCCGAAGGAAGCTCTCCGGCATTTGTGTCATCGGTTTTAGGAGCCGCGACAATTCTTTCAAATATAATTATAAAGCCGGCATCCGAGGAAAACACCTCAAGAAACAATGGCGGTGGTGGAATAAATAATGGTGGACTTCAGATCGCATACAATGAAAGCGTGCAAAGCCATGTCACTACAGATACCAACTTACTTATTCTAACATTATCACAGGAATATTTCGATTTTGAGGGTCTGTTCAACTTTCCTATTATCCACGTCACACAACGAGATGGCGGACCAACAAAATCCAATTGTGATATCAGACTCGTCTGATTTCGAATCGGATTCTGAAATATACTCCCAAACCAACATAGAGACGTGCGAGCGATATTGGGGGTTTAATTATCAGGTTGAAACTAAGTACAAGGCTGCATATAACCACGACCAAGCTGTTGAAAATTCTCACAATCAGGTCATGCAAGAGATAGCAAGTGTCGAAAATGAAATTCAACGTCTGGTAGAAGAGAAGGAGAATTTGGCAATCAAACTTATTAAATGTGATCGGACACGTGTTAGAACTCGAAGTAGGTTGGAAAAGCTGGATAAGTTTCGGAAACAGTATATTCGCCATTATTCAAAGTAGAAACGGTGAAAAATATGTATATAATAATTATATGTGTATGAGTGTATGTGTGTATATTTGTAGATCTCGATCTGGAAGTTCGATGCAAAGAACATAATTTAATTTGTACTTAATGATAGATTATATAAAATTGCTTAATGATAAATGGATGAGTTAGATGAAATTTGTTTGAAAACAAATTTCGTCTAACAAATTTTCGACATTTCATTAATGCCAATATTAGAGAGTCTTCGACTTTCCTCAGGATTTGTAGCGTCCAGGACAAATAAGTATTGAAATGTAATGATTTTTAAATTATATCTAAGCTAAAATATGGTATTAATATATGTTACTACAGTTATAAACAGCAATCGTATATTACAAAACTTGCAAGTTGTATCCTTGAAGAGGTTTTAATCATGAATTACTTCACATTTTTAATATGTTATCCCTTAACATTAGATGTATATTATAGTGTCTAAATTTTTTTGAGTGTAAATTTTCACATAATAAAATTAATAGAGGCATTTATGATATGTATTTTCATAATATCAGGTCTTCGATAAAAATAAATGGATATATTTAAATATATAATTTAAAGAACCAGTACACTTTTGGGCTCACTTTCATATATTGGATATGACAATAAAATTTTTCTTACTTTTATTGTCACTTATTAAAATAACATTAATAATACCATTATAAACACTGGACATACTACTAAAATGTAAATCAATAATTGAATTAATTAAATATCATTAATTATCGGGATTCTTTTCACAGGGCTAACTAATTAATGAAGAGTTGAATTATCGGTATTTTATTAAGTATATACAAAACTTGTTTTATATAAATTTTTATGAAACAATTATAAAAATTAACAAAGATGTGGGTCCTGACAACTAAAAAAAAAAGAAAGAAATCGGGTCCCGGGCTATATGTTGGTTCTCTACAAACATCTCCAGTGACGTAGGGATAGTCGTACCAGCTCTCAGCTAAATTGGCTGTAACGCAGTCAATTTTCTGAATTTAACAGAATTTTACCTATATATTTATGAAAAATATATACTTTGAGGAAATGCATTTCTTTTTTTTTTTTTATTTTCAGTGGTCTTATTATACATGGGGGTAAAATTGACTATAATATAATTATAATATCTACATTTATACATATTTACTTATATCTTAACCTAATTACACATAATTTATATGTCTTAACCTGATATAAGGTAACCTAATTTATATAATCTATCATTAAGCAATTTTATATAATCTATCATTAAGTACAAATTAAATTATGTTCTTTGCATCCAACTTCCAGACTGAGATCTACAAATATACACACATACACTCATACACATATAATTATTATATACATATTTTCCACTGTTTCTACTTTGAATAATGGCGAAAATACTGTTTCCGAAACTTATCCAGCTTTTCCAACCTACTTCGAGTTCTAACACGTGTCCGATCACATTTAATAAGTTTGATTGCGAAATTGTCCTTCTCTGCTACCAGACGTTGAATTTCATTTTCGACACTTGCTATCTCTTGCATGATCTGATTGTGAGAATTTTCAACAGCTTGGTCGTGGTCATATGCAGCCTTGTACTTAGCTTCAACCTGATGATTGAACCCCCAATATCGCTCGCACGTCTCTATGTTGGTTTGGGAGTATAGTTCAGAATCCGATTCGAAATCAGACGAGCCTGATGTCACAATCGGATTTTGTTGGTCCGCCATCTCGTTGTGTGACGTGAACAATACCCCTCTAGAATGGCCTGGTTTGTTAACTATGGACACCACCTCTGCTTTAACTTTGTTAGAGCTACTTCTCACCTGTTGCTCGGGACTCTTTTTTGCATTAGATGAGAAGCTGCAAAGAAGATTTTTTAATAAGCTCGGTTTGGACCCGACTTTACGTTCTGCTTCATTTTTATCTATTTTCGATGATCCTGCAGGCATCAATCGCAATATTATTCCCTTGTCGAGTCCAAAGCCAGAACTATTTGAAACCTTCGGTGGTGTCGACGGAGATGCACTATCTGGAACACATGTATTTATCACAGGAAAGTTGAACAGACCCTCAAAATCAAAATATTCCTGTGATAATGTTAGAATAAGTAAGTTGGTATCTGTAGTGACATGGCTTTGCACGCTTTCGTTGTATGCGATCTGAAGTCCACAATTATTTATTCCACGACCGCCATTGTTTCTTGAGGTGTTCTCCTCGGATGCCGGCTTTATAATTATATTTGAAAGAATTGTCGCGGCTCCTAAAACCGATGACACAAATGTCGGAGAGCTTCCTTCGGCAGAAACACTGAGTGAACATTTCTTTGGTTCACCAAAAACCATTTTATTTTTTTCCATAAAATGTTTACAATTGAACAATTAAAAATTACGTTTACACTCAACGACTGCTGGATGTAAAAAGAAAGCTAATAGCTAATATCGAAGAGAAGCCAGATTGACACTCCACTCTAACTTCCCACTCCAACCTCCACTAGTTGATTTCACGTCAGCAATTACAAGGTGCCCTCTCATTGGTTGTATTTGAGGCATCCAAATTATTTTCACAGCCACCAATATGATTTTCTATATCGACAAATTCCCTATTTAAATCTAATAGAAATCATACTATATTAGTTCAGGATCGCTTTGAAAAAAAAATTAATAAAAAGGTGATATCATTGTGACCCCATGATAATACTTGCCTGATATTACGAATATTTTATTATGCAATTACGAATATTTTATCATCAGGGTGAAAAAGGGCAACTTTACTATTTTTTTCTCATTTCCGTATAGATATCATGTATATCGTTTCTAAACGTATTCATTTTTCTGAATATTAAACCCCTTTATCAACAATTTTCCTATAATCTTCTATAGATATTTTTTTCTTTACACCATGATAATATCAGGGTCATTCCGGTAATATTGATAATAACTAAAAATTGAATCGGAATTTTACAGCAATTATATGTGTAATTAGCAGATTATGCATTAGTAAGTGCCATCAAAGCTCTATTTTTTTCAAGTAAATAGATTTCAATATATATTACCTGTATTGTGCAATAATTAATGCAACCAAAGCTCTAAATAACTAGATTTTGGTATATAATCTTAATTGTTTGCCAAACGACCCATCTCAGCTATTTATTTTAGTAAAGAAAATGACAAATTTACATACTGAAGGAGAAATTTAAATCCAATGTCCACTGATATTTAGATTTACGCCCTTATCTCCAGATACCTCAGTTAATATTTTAAGTGGCACCCTTTCATCTTGTAATACCACTCATACTCGCCAATTAAATAATTAATTTGTTAATCGACAAACTTTTTTCGTAGGAATAAATGTACATTTATGTTGATAAATTTATTTTGGAATGACACTTTCTTTTAAGCAATTTTTTCTTACAAACAACTACCAAAATATACTGAAAATACCATGTATGTTATTATTAAATAGAAATTCCACCGATGCTATGTATATTTTACACGTCCCCAAATAAAAGGATATATTTGCCCAGAATAATGCGACGTAGATATTTGGCCACCCCTTACCCATCAAAAATTAATAGTCTTAATGAAGATTTGAAAAATATTAACGGAGTAGGAAATCTAAATTCAGCTAATTATACCATTATTAGAGTCATTTAATTGCAGAAGAAATTACCAACAAAAGATTTCTTCGATGTAGTGTGTGATATATAAATACGGGTTATATCCATCGCTATACCTTTCCACTTAAACTAATAAAAAGTTAGTTCGATTTATTTATTTACGTTAACTTACAATAAAGTTCGACATCTACAGTGTTTTCTATCATATATTTAAAGTTTACAGTTAAAGAAATATATATTGAAAACACTTAAACATCTACTTGTAAATTCGATTCAAGTCATCAAACTGTTACTTTATTAGACAGGTGAACGACAAAAATCTGCGTTCCAAACAATAGAAAACAGGCTTTTATTTTTTCCTGTTATTGTCGTATTATTTCAGGTTGTAAAATATTGAATGGGGCTGGTGCGTATACCAGGGCGAGTCTCTTAAGATGATACGATGAGCATAGCCGGGTAGTTTTTTTTTATACACATTTGGCGCCTTCATTTGTTACAGTGGAAAACTGACATAAATGACTTTTGTACCTTTTCACCCAAAAAAAGATATGCAAGTCGGCGCCGACGGGACGTTGTGAATTTACTTGGAACTCGAGGGTGTATTTTTCTGTGCACACTAAGATATCAAGCGGTGCAGATATACACTAATTTTAAATGAAACTAATGAATCAAAAGGACAATGTCGTTTTGTCGGCCTAGTAATAAATTTGTCTAAATCGCCATAACAGACAGAAGTTTGACACGCATGTGTCAGATTAAATACTAAGATATATATTAGGTACGTAGTATAATTTTTTGCCTGAAAGTTAGACTGAACACAGTCTTGGGATCGTTATTATATTCTGGGGTTTGAGTTCCAAATGAAAATTATTTGATATCATCCTTTTAAATGTAACCGTCTATATTTTTCTTGAGTAGTACGCCAGCATAAAGTAAAAATAAGATGGATTTATACTTGTATTACGTATATGGGCGTTTGTCCGTTTAAAATGAATATAACTAAGTATTTTGATAAAAAAGCATGAAGATTTCTTTTCATTTGCCCATCCATTTATAAGAACTCTATTTCTTCGATCCTCTTCGCATTGTACTTAACTAATTTTTGAATTAGTCTCTTCTTATGGAATTAAACTCTTCTTATGGAAGCACTTCTATCTAGTGGAGTGTACGATTATTATCCATTCTCGAGATGACCATTCGAGATTGCAAGAGAAAATATATATTTGCTTTATGCACTTTTCGGCTGAGAATATCTATAGATTGCATACGTTTAGGATTTTTTCTAAATATATTTTCGTTTAGTATTAGGTGAATTATTCTGCCATATTAGCCACCTAAATTATGTACTAGATGTACCTGTCCTAGACCAACCTGTCAAATTTGAGATACATATTACCAGTAAATCAGTTCTTAGCATTCTCTAGAGCAATGTTTTACGGGTACATAGTTTAAAAAATAATCCTTCTAATTTCTACATTTCCGCCGTACATATTAGTTAATACCCTCAACAATGTTGGTTTAATCAGTAAACCAGATACGATTTATTCGCCTAAGATCTTAATTATCCTGATACATGCGTATTCTTATTATGCGTATCCAGCTACGTTAAAAATATTCGTATGAAATCCTGACGGAAAAGAGTAACAGTTAAACAGTCGCATAATTAATTAAGAGTATAGACATACAACTTAATTCTTATCTTATTATTATAGGTGTATTATATCTACATATATCGCTCACAAAACGTACCTGAAAGAAATACAATTGAATAAGCTCTGGACAAATTATATTGCTTTCTAGTAAAATCATCGTTCCACGGATATATTCATATTATTATACAAAATCTCTCTATAACAATCATGATTCACTTAAATTTAACTTTCGATATCGAAATATAATGTGAATGTTACAAATTCCCATAATTAATTAATATTATAGACATGCAACTCAATTTTATCTTATTATTATAGGCAAATTATATCTACATGCAACTCACAAAATGTGCATGAAGGAAATACAGTTGAATGAATAAGCCCGGGTCGTAAACATATGTTTGTCATCTAATCGACGCGACACTATTGTTCACTGAGGGAATCTTGACTACATAAGGATCCATTATACGACCACCCACGACGACTATTACAGATTTTAAAGGAAAATGTACCCTAATATAAAACACCCGTTATAAAAAAATATTCATTTAATCATTTGCATAAATTGGATTAAATTAATTAAATTTGAATATAATTAAGAATTAAATTTAAAAGACCACATTGTAAACACCACAAAGTACTGTGTATGCTTAAATAATCACCTCGTATATTAACCGAATTGTATTTGAGAAATTTTAAAGTAATTATGTGAGTTACGTCATAGGTTTTTTTCTTTAGTGCTGCCACAGTTATTTTTTCTTTAGTGCAGCCATATTCCCGACCCTCGTACTCTAATAGCGTAAGACCTCGATAGCTCATAGCTAAAAGCGTTAGGCTGGAAACCCAAAGACGGCGAGTTCGAATCCTAACATAACCTAACTTTTTTTTTAAATAATGAAATAAAATTGAATCGTCTAATTGATATTTAATCATGTGAATAAATTAGATTAAATTAATTAAATTTGAATATAATTAAAACTTAAATTTAAAAGACCACCCTGAACAAGAGTGAACCTTACAATGCGCTGTTTGTATGACGCTAACCGAAACATGTCCACACTTTTAAACAAACTATCTCATCTGTGATTGGTCCCGATGAAATCGACTTTGAAATAACCCCTACCAAGTGACTTTCACAGGTGACATTACTTAAGGTCAAGGTAATCTCGCTCAAGGTCACGATGACCTTGATCAATGTGACCTCTATCAAGGTCACGATGACCTTGGTCAAGATGACCCCAATCGAGGCAAGGTCGTCCCGTTCAAGGTCAATGGCGTCACAGAAAGTGGTGGGGGGGGGGGCTCTAGCACTGGCTGTCGTCCTCTACTTATGTCATTTGAAATATTACAAATAATTAATACCAAATTAGAACACATCTATAATAACAGTTCTGACACGAATGCATTAAATAATTTCAGAGACCATTTTAACTATGTAAATATTACATCTATAGATGCCGAACGGTCTTTTTTTTATATAAATAAGAAACTGTTTTTTAGTACTGAATATCCACAGAAACGCAAGGTTATACATATGCAATACTTCAGATGTAGCTAATCAACCAAGTCGTGCGGACCAAGCCAATCCGAATTTGTAATGCTAACCTGGATAAGTATTACATATTATATAAATCATTATGACTTAAGTATACGTAATTTCTTATATACAGCGCCGCCACTGATGAGCCATCCAAATGGACAGCTCTACTTATTAAAACATATTTCCAACAAGACGTGAGATTAGTGAGGTGCGTAAGTATAAAATGTCTTTTTAAAGCAATATACCACATGTGCCGTTAAGGTCCTAAGTTTCTAGAAAGGCTTGTAGTAGTAGTGCAACACAGTGCAAGTCTAAACTTGTCTAAACTTGCCTTCATTGTTCAAATCCGCTGAAGGCTACCAAATCCCAATTCACAGAATTTACAGATGGAATTATTATTACTTACTAGTAAATCAAGACCGTGCAACGTATAAAATTTTGAATTTGTGAAAATGTCATTTAAACACTACAGCATAACATACACTACATAACTAAACATGCGTTGCAACTTACTTATACACATAAGGACCAGCCTCTTTCAATATAGGTACTGCTCCTTGTAATATTTCATTGGGATTTTGCACATCAAAAATATGGACTTTGAAGGTGAAGGGGAATGGGACTTTCATAAATAATTCCCATTGTTGCGTATTTTCCTTTAGAATTTTCATCTAGACATACAAATTTGTTAAAGGAACATCATCATTAAATACAAAGAGAATAGACACAACAACTATTTACATAGATTATCTATGTAAATAATGAAATTTCCAGTTATCATGTCAATGGTTTACTTGCGTGTGTAAATAAAATGAATATTATTATCATATTAGGTTTATATATTTATCCTGATTACATAATTTTAAGACAATAATATATAATTGTAAAAATTTATAAATACTAACTGGTTGTGATACTTTAATCTATCTCTCAAATAAAAGGGGTGTTTCTAAAACAAATGTTAGCATAATTTATCATACCACTTACCTATTGTAGTAAATACTTATTAAAACATTTTCGGTTTAAATTTGGTATAACATTTTGACATAGGAGCAAAATCTACATAAATGATTTAAACCTTTTCGTTTTCTACCATATTCCAGGAAGAATGTAAAGCTCATTAGATGACTACCAAAAATTCATAGTGATACCATGAAAAGTATATATTTAAATAACTAAAAAAAATCTATTGTCTTTAAAGTTTTACTCCTAAAAACTCATATGGTTTGAATGTTGACTTGGAATCGAATACAACACATAAGCCTTTTTATATTATCATTGGTAGGCATTGAAACAATGCCTACTATCTATTATTTTGTATTGAAAATTTAATATAGTAGTATTTCTTAAAAATGTAAAATACAAATATTTATTAGTATACATTTCAAGTAAATTAATTAGCAACAAATAATTTTAGGAGATTATTTTGTTCCTCTTGGTGTACCGCTGCATCATCATTAGTACACAGTACCAAATAAGTTACAGCCATCATCAAACATGAGAAAAATGTTACATAACTTCATTGACACCATCAAGAAAAGAAAAGAAGTTGATCCTGCATCTCCCAAATACCAGGTATAATCATATAATTCTATACCCAATCCATATCATATAATTCTATACTATACTCAATCAAGAATTGTTCCTGTCACACCGATTGACTTAAGTTTAACTATCAGTGTATCGTGATTACTGTAGAACTTGATAAAAATATTTTGTAAAATTATCACCATAAATGGAATGAACTCCCAACTTATCGTAAAAGGTTATTAATACGTAGTTTTCTTGCTATGGTACTCAGCGTTAATATTTGAACGTGTATTAGTTTTAGAATACTGTAAGCAAAGTGTCAAATAATTGGTTTATTCATCCTTGGCACCTCATTTTAAAACAGCTGACAAAACTATATTTCAAAAACTCAGGGAATGCACTTGATGTAAAATTAAATTCTAATAAAGAATACAGTGGGCATTGCATTAATTAGTGGGAAAATATAGTTCCTTAATTAATATAATTAGGTGATATTCCACCTGGCCCAATGAACCATTTTAACCAAACCAAAACACCAAAGAGCTGAATCACCGAATTTATAATTCCTTGTATATCTATTGCGAATTATGGAAAAACTATTTTACTAGTAGTTAACTATACTATTATTTGCTAGCATTACTTATATCGTTATAAAACATTTTTGTCGTTAGCAATTATATCGTTGTAAAAATGAATGCCATTTTGAGTGTTATATAATTGATAAAGTAGTTCTTCCTAATTTTTCGCAGTTTGCTCGTAAATCAACAAAGCGATAATAACCACTTAAGTTTCCTTGTTGTGATATTTATGTACAATTTTCTTTATTACGAATATTTCTTATCCAGTGAGGAAATTCGGTTATCTCTTTTTAAAAGAAACGAACATATTTATACATTCATATAGAATATTATAGAATTGTGACGCTGCAAGAGTAACTTGACAGTTAGATCTATACTCGTATAAACAACGTAATTATATTCATGATAATATGCTTCATACTTTAAATAATTCTGATAGATACATAAAATGAAATTAATCAATGTGCACATAAATTGTAATATTAATTAACATATATGTATATATTATTAACTTGAAACATATTATAGAAACTGAAGCTATTTAACAAAATTATTGGCTAATCAAGGCAATTTATTGCCTGTTAGATCGATATTATAGGTGCTTTAGGTAGTAAAACACACTTTATATAGAAAGTTTACCAAAAACATCAACCATTCACATTCAGAGAAATATATAGGGTATTGTCCTTAAAATTTGTATAGGGCGTTTTGATGTAAATAGCTCACAATTAGTGAAAATTCGACCAGGATCTAGGTTTTTTTCTCCTTATTTAGCAGCGTCGACAACAGCGTATTTGTTCATTCTTCAACGTATCTGTTGCCCTTTGGATTAGAAATTTATATTAATGTAAAAGATTTATTTGATTTAGGAATGTTAACAAATCTTCAATGGATTCACCATGATTTGACAAAGATCTTTCCAGTAGTTTGAGTTACGTAGATATCATCGTATGTTACCATATTAAACATTCTTCCATAATATGTTTCTCAGTGGCATTGGTGTTACATATTTCACATAGAGATTGCTTCGTTCTTCTTAATAGATGTAGTGAGTGACATTACATGTTAGTGACTATTTCTGAGGCGTGTGATAGCAATATTTTCCCTTCTGATTCACCTGACAGCTGGGGTCTATGTATCTACTATGGTTTTAATTAGTTTTAATTTGGCCTCGTTTATATTCTATTAATTCTGCCAGTGTGTAATTTTTAATTATTTGAAATAAAATTTTAAATCTTCGTGTAACACTAGTACATGATCTACGTATACGTATAATACAGGTATATCATTTTGTGAGACCTGATGTGCTGCTTATTTCACTAGTTCATTACCCCTAATATATACATAATCATGTAACCGAATGCACCCAATAACTTGGTTCTTGTTGTAAACATAACAAAGAAACCATAGGATTTGAAAGGTAAGTGGATCGGTATGTGGGTAAGTGGTTTGGGAAAATTCGGATGGTGCAAGGAACCGACTGCAGATCGTGCTACCCAGGAATAGAGTGGCCGAGGTTTTGGAAACTACTCACGGCGGAACTGGAGGATGGTACTTTGGGATAGCTAAAACCATGGGTCTACTGGGTAGGAAGTCGGTCAGACATAGAAGATTGATGCAGGAAATGCGACATCTGCGCTAGCAGCAAGGGCCCAAACACTTGGCGCCGGGGACGCATGAAACAATACAACGTCGGTGCTCCCTTTGAGCGAATTGCTATCGACGTCGTCGGGCCATTTCCACGCACTAAATCCAGTGTGTTCCAGGGGGTGTGTCAGTTTCCCCGAATTCGAAAGACCAAATTGGAGAGCGACCGAATGAAGACAAGGTATGATCGAGAAACGAATACTGAATGCTTTCAAGAAGGCGACCTAGTATGGTTATACAATCCGTCTCAGGAAAAGGGGAATGTCCGAAGTTGCAGAAATCCTGGTAGGGTCCTTACAAGATTGTGACCATAATAAACGACATAGTTTACCGGATCCAGAAAGGACCACGCGCAAAAATATAAGTTGTACACATCGACCGCTTGTCACCATTCCAAGGGCGATAAACTGATCTGGATGATCAGTATTAGGAGGGGGCCAGTGTTACGAACTCCGCGATCCCGAGCGTCGGGAATATTCGATACCATCGAGAGCATGCGGAGTTGACTTCCAATGCGTTCTATACTAGAAGGTTCGCCAAAGTTATTTATCTAGAAACATCTGGAGAGACATTCCACTGCCTATATAAGAATTGTGTCGTCCGGCCTGCAGTTAGTTGAATCTGGACCACGATAGTGAACGTCACGGTGCGAAGAAAGTGATATTGTGTAATACAGTGCGAAAAATTAGTTTTATAAAGTTAAAGTAGAAAGGAAGTTAGTTAGCTGGATTGTAAATAATTGAGTTGTAATTAAGTTTTCGAAATAAAGAACTTTCAAGTAAATTTGTTACAATATAATAGATAACTACGCCTCACTAAAAGATCGATAAATTTATTTGGTGTACAAAAATTAGATAGCTATAAGCTTGACTATAAGTAAGTCTTAAGAAAAATTAATCTACTTTTGTCTAACTGTTTAGGTACAGATCCTAACTCTTCACCTATTTCCTGACCTGCGAGTTACGTCGAGGGTAACGAGATGACGAAAACACAGAGACTAGTTCGAGAGGTTTATTAAAGCCGACTTCTAATTCACAACTAATCAGATTAATGCTCACATTATACTTATATCTTTTTAGTTTGCAACCTAAGCACATTTTTATAAATGGGGCATTATACCATTAATATATAACGCTACTTATTACATGATGGTTCATAATAGATGACAAAACAATAAAAAGGGTCTTCAGGTAACTCTTCCCCCCTTAAGATGGCGGCAATCGTTAGATTGGCGACACCGAAATGTTCCTTAGACTCGTAGCGTCCTTGGAGGATGATTCATCTAACTGGATCATGGACATGTCTTTTCGTCGGACAACTTTGTAGGCTCGTTGTGGTATTTTGCATTTCCAGCAGCAGAAAATGGTTCCTAAACATAGGAATGTTATACAAATTGTTATTAGTAAAATATTAGGGCTGGATGTGACATCAAATGGTTCAAAGGTCACGGGCTGGAGTTACTGGGCAGCATGCTGAAGGGACTGCAGATCATCTAGGTGTGAAGACTGGAGTCGAATTGGCTTGGAGTCGTCAATTGGCGTATAAGTCAATTCTGGTAGTAGTAGCGTTGAGCTTTGCAGTAATGTTTTCTCAGATTGATATACAGAACCGTTGATTTCTAGTTGACAATCATCTGGGATTGTAAATTCTGTGGGTGTTGCGACGTATTGCAGTTTTGTTGACTGACAGGAGAGTCGAACTTGTTCTCGTTTTAAAGGGAACAGGAGTACATGGTTACGATCGATCTGTTGGATTATTGTTGACTGGGGTCGAACTTTGGTGAAGCGGCAGCTTGCAGACGTTTTTCCTTTGGCTAGGACTGGTAGGCAATCTTCATTGAAGATGGGCTTTAGTAGTTGTTGGCATAAGGCTATTGATTCCAGGATTGGATATGGTGTTTCAAAGTTATTCCATTCCTTAAGTCCCAACAATAGGATTGGTTTTGGAGGGATATAGGTTATATTTTGAATTGGAATAGGGTGTAAGTAAAATGTTTCATAGGATGACGGTGTCAAGATCGGAACCTTTAAGATAAATATTATTTCGTCTGTGATCAGGCTAGCTATTACTCCAAAATAATGATAGTAAGTTTGCAAAAATTTAAAATTCATCAGTTTATCACTACTATACAATTTTTTAAGAGTTGACAGGATTTCTAATAAGTTTGAGTAAGTCAAAAGAGATTGATGTAATGAATTTGTATATGAGAAAGTAACTGCTGTTTCGAGTGTTTCTAAATATTGACAAATCAAGTTTAAGTTATTTATAATCTGTTGGAGAATTTCGTTAACATTGAAATAGTATTGCCTCTTTTGCATATAATTAATACGAGTAGCAATTAACTCTTGATTATTAATTATTGAAATTAATGTTATATTAATTTTAGTTGTTAAAGATTGGATCAGGCTAGCTTGCAAGTTTAGTTGTTTAGCGACTTTATTTTGGTTATTATTCAATATTTCGAATTTTGAATTAATTTGTTGTAGGTCATCATCGTCAAGGGTTCCAAATAACCATTTATGAATAGTGCCAATGCCATTAATTAATCCTCTTCGTGAACGAAGGTTTTTTGGTTTCAGAGTATGAAATAAGGTTTGAGCTCTCTGAAGATAAAAATTAACTTCATGAGTAAAATTGGGCATTTTTGCAATTTTAGGATCAGCTTCTAATATTTTTATATTTTGTTCTAATTTTTGAATTTCTCTTTCTATAGATTGTAATTGAACTTTATGTATGAAAGTATGGTAATGTTCGATTACGCGAGTTTGATCACTTATCTTAACTAGGTACAATGGGTTTTTTAGTGGGTTTATCACAATTTGGTGTACGACGAGCAAGGGGAATATTGCCATCGTCATTGTCATCGATATCTTGAGTTCTGTCAGTCTGTTTTTGTTTAACATTTTGTGCGTGTCGTAGGGCTAGTTGTAAAATTTCGTCTTGTTCAGGTTCTGTGACCTGTAACAAAGGTGATTCTTTAGAATTAGTTTTACGTTTGCGTTTGATATGTTTTTTATTGATTTTTCCAGTTTTTGTCTGAACAATTAATTGTTCGTCTTTTTGTGCGACTGCTTTTTGAAATCGTGGTTGCGTTTTATGTCTAACAGCGTCATGTTTTTTAACAAATATTTCTTGATTTTCTTGTACGCTTTCAGGTTCTTCGCGTCTCTTATTTAATTTAGATATAACTTGTTGCTTTTGTTCGGCTATTTTTGAATTAACCTCGGGATATAAATTTTGAACTATTTGTTTGTGTTCGTTAATATAATCAGTGACTACTTGTTCTTCTGAAATTTCAAATGGTGTTGATTTGTTAATATGACCAAAAATTATTTCGAAAGGCGTTCTCTTTGTGACTGAGTGTATGGAATTGTTATAGTTTAATGTTGCCAAAGTTATTAAATAACTTAGAGGTTTATGAGGATGGTCGATTTTAAGGGTTCTAATGCTGTCTAATATTGTGGAATGGAAACGTTCAATAGGAGCATTAGAAGTTGAACTATGTGGTGTTGTATAATGTAACGAAATTTTGTGCAGAATGCAGAATTCTTTTAATATAGTGTTTGCAAATTCAGGACCATTGTCTACTACAATTTCTTGAGGTATCCCATAGTGAGATATGAATGTTAATAACATTTGTTGAATGGTAATAGCGTTTTTATCTGGTAGTTGATATACTTGTCCAAATTTTGAAAAAGTGTCAATTAGTGTTAAAAAGAATTGTTTTTCACAATGAAAGACATCCATATGTACAATTTGCATAGGTTGTGTAGGAGTCTTTGTGATTTGGAATTTTGGTTTTTGAGGATTTCGATCATATTTTCCTGTTTGACAAGTTAAACAAGTATTAATATAATCTTGTACGTCTGTATGTATTTTAGGCCAAAAATAACGTTTCAAAATGGCCATACGAGTTTCGTTGATTCCTCGATGGGTAGTTTTAGTTTCATGATTATATTTTATAATTCTTTGTTGTTCAGTTTCGTCAGAAAGGTCTTCTAAGAATTTACGTGAAACAGTTAATTTAATTTTTGAATCAAAATTTTGTTGAATTATTCTAATAATTTTGTTTTCGATCTCGGGAGATTTGAAAAATAAGCAAGGTATAGATTGTGGGTTTATAACTAATTTTAACATTTTTACAACGTCATTATCTGCAGAATGAGTTCTGAACGTTAAAGAATGTCTAACATGAGGAGGTTGAAATATGCTATTAGAACTGCAAGTGTCTAATATTGCATTGGGGCTTTCGCAAATTACAATTTGATTTCTGTAAAAGTTTAGAGCCGTTTCTGTAATTGGGATTTGTAAAATGGGGTTTTCATCAGCATTAGGTACGCTGTGTACAGATGGTGTAGTGATTCCTTTTATTTGTCTCGGTAAGTCTTTAGTCGTTAAATTGTTAGTGGATGATAGTTGAGGTTCAATAGTTTGAAGGATTTCGTTTAGGACTTCTGGATCGGGTTCTGGCATGTTTTCAAGGATATCGTCAATGTCATTATTAATGTTGCCAGGATTAGCAAGTGTTGAAAAATTATCAGTATCATCGTCAATAGAATTTATTTCAATTCTAGATAATGGATCTGCTTGATTATTTTTACCTTTCTTGTATTGAATAGTATAGTCATACTCTTCTAATTTAAGACGCCATCTAACTAATCTCGAATTAGGTTCTTTAAAATTAAATAACCACTGTAATGGTTTATGATCTGTTTGAATGACAAATTTTCTGCCGAAAAGGTACGGTCTAAAGTACCGGGTGGCCCAAATAATACAAAGTAATTCTTTTTCAATAGTACTATATCTTGTTTCTGCTTGGTTGAGTGTACGTGAGGCGTAACATATAGGATGGTCTTCTTGCATAAGTTTTGCGCCTAGAGCAAAATTAGAAGCGTCAGTAACTAATGTAAAGGATTTAGAAAAGTCTGGATACTTTAATACTGGGTCATTACATAGGAGTGTTTTACACTTTTCAAAACTATTGACAAATTCAGGAGTATGTATAACTTTTGATCCTTTCTTAAGACAGGAAGTTAGGGGTTTGGTAATTTTTGAAAAGTTTTCAATAAATTTTCTGTAGAAACCTAACAAACCAAGAAAACTTTTGATTTCTGTCTGGGTTTTAGGTAGTGGATAATTCTGAATTGCATAGATCTTTTTTGGATTAGGCTTTATGCCTTGAGGAGTTACAACATGTCCGAGAAATTCAACTTGTTTTGATAAGAAATCGCTTTTGTCTAATTGAACTTTTAATTTAGCTTGCCTAAAAGCTTCGAATACTTGTTTTAAATTTTGAATGTGTTCGTCTAGTGATGTTGAAAAAACTATTACGTCATCCATATACACTAAACATACATGGTTTTGTAGATTTTTAAGGACATTGTCCATTACTCGCTGAAAAGTCGCCGGGGCATTTTTCAAACCAAACGGCATTCGAGTATATTCGTAATGGCCGTTCTCTGTATTAAATGCTGTTTTGGGAATTGACTCTTGGGACATTTCTATCTGGTGGAAGCCTGCTGTGAGGTCTAATACAGAAAAATACTGACAGCGCCCTAATTTATCCAAGATATCCGAAATATTTGGTAAGGGGTATCGATCGTCTATGGTTTTTTCATTGATTTTTCGATAATCAACAACGATTCTCCACTTCTGAACTCCAGTGGCATCTAATTTCTTGGGAACTATCCATATTGGACTTGACCAAGGGGATTGTGAAGGACGTATGATTCCATCATCTAACATTTTGGAAATTTGTTTGCGAACCTCTTCTTTATGGACAAAGGGATAATAATAATTTTTGGTATAGACGGGTATTTCGTCTTTTGTTTGAATGGAATGCTTTACAGCATTAGTGAAGGATAGTTTCTCATTTGGAAGCATAAATATGTCATTATATTGTTTACAGAGAGATACGATAGCCTGTTTTTCTTCAGAGTTTAAATGATTAAGGCGAAGTAGTTTAGGTATTTCTTCTTGTCGGGGAGAGAATGGAATTTCTGAAAATTGACATTGAAAAATTTCATAAGTATGAAGGGATTCACAAGGTAGTGGATCAGAGAAGTCAACATCTATAGGTTTATCGCTTAGGTTATGAAGTTCAACCACTGCTAAACCATTTTTACTAGTTGTGACCATTTCAGGAATTTTACAATCACTAGTTATAATTTCTGGGATTAATATATCGCCATCAGGAAACAATGTAGGTAGACGATATTGAATAATTTCATTTGAATTTAAATGAACTTTTCTAGAATTCTCCAATGGTTGTCGAAATTCGAGGGGAATTTGGAAGTTGGGATTCGAAAGACATCTATTTTGTATATCAATGGTTAGATTATATTTTAGAAGATCAGCAATGCCTATTAGACCGTCAAAATATTCATGGAAGTTATATAAGACAAATGTAATTGGTTCGGATGACTGAAATTCTGGAAAAGGAGGTACTTCAGCTTTATGTTTTATGTTGATATCACCAGTGCATGTTTTTAATGTAATTGGATCAACAAAAATTCCTTCAGGAAAAACATCTTCAACTATTTTAGGACGAATTATCGAATGAGAACAACCAGTGTCTATAAGCAGTTTAATTGGAAGGTCATGAACAGTAATGTAAGGAAGTGATGCTGGAGAAATGATTGTATTAAATTCGTGGGTTATGTTGGGTTGGTCGAAAGCCCAGGATTCTGAAAATTTTCGTCGGATTGAACATTGTTATTGTCAGTTGTTGTGTCAGTAAATTGTTCGTTATATGTTGGTATTTCGTGGTCATACGGATCAGCATTGTTAAAGCCTAAACTATAATTATGTTCATCATACTGATTATAAACTTGATCATCAAAGTTTGGAGGAATGTAAAACTGATTTTCTACAGAATTATTATAATGTGGATAAAGCAATTCTTGAGACGGATCATTATTTACATTGAAGAGTTCTTCAACGTGATATTTTGGTTGGTTAACATTTTGATTGTTTGGTCTAAATTGAGTAGGTCTCTGTTGGTTTATTTTGAATTGATTTGTAATACCAGACATAGGGGTTGGCTTGTATGATGGTTGGAACTGATTATTTTTGGGTCGCCATACATTTATATTTTTGTTTTGGTTTTGTTGTTGCCCAAAAACTTGTGCGTTTGTCGGATACCTTTGAGGAATGGGACGTGGCTGTACATTAATAGGACCTGTAGGGAAAGCTGGCCTATATTGAGGTTGAATGTTAGGTGGAGTATTTGTTCTAAAATTTTGATTAAAATAATTTGGATATTGTTGTTGCGGTGATTTGTAAATTGGGAAATTTACTGGTTGATATTGAGGTCTGGAAAATGATTGATTTGTTTTCGGTTTAAAATGGTTCAATTTATTTTTATACTGATTAAATTGTTCCTCTTGTGTGACAAAAGTTATAGCATCAGTAAGGTTGTTTATTTGTCGGGCTCGTACTAATTGTTGATAGTACGTTGGGAGATTTCTAACATATGTGTCCAAAGCTAGTTGCTCATAGACATCCCTGAGAGCTTCTTTAACATTAAGTGGTTTATTTGATTGTATTAATTTTGCCATTAACAGAGATTTAAATTCTTTAATTCTTGTACCAAATGCCAAAAGTGATTCATTTTTGTTAATTTCAATATGTAAAATGTCTTGTTGAAGACTAGGAAGATCTCTGGGATCTCCAAAGTTTGCCTGTAAAATTTCTTTAATCTCCGCCCATGTCGTGATATCAAGACGAGACGATACTATCACTTGCGCTTGACCTACTAACTTGGATCGTATCGCTTCGACTAAAAATGCACATCTGTTAATTACCGGTGGGTTCGGATTACTGAATGAGTCTATTAACTTATCGCATACTCTGAGGAAATCATTCAACAACAATGTATTACCATCAAACTTGGGTATGATGTCTATAAATAGTTTTAAAGCAGGAATATCAGGGTGAGCCATATTAGGATTTTGATTTAAATTTTGTTCAACGTTACCTAAGATTTGATTTAAAATTTGATTTAAATATGGATCTAAATTTGGATCCGGACGATGATGAATAACGTGAGGATTGTTATCTTCGTCGTCTGATAAATTTGGTAATGCGGCTGCTAAGTCTTGCAAGTTATTCATGAACTAGAAAATTAAGTACCTAATTCACTCAGCAAATCTGGTTGGTCTAGGTCTAAGTGAATCTAATTTACACTAAAAGTTTAAAAATAAAAATTGAGAGAGAAGAAAAAATATATTTTTTTTCTTTGAGTTTTTGACTCGATTTTTGCATTTTGCCTTAACCTAACCAATTCCGATCTCGTATTCGTCAAGAAAGGAAAAGGGAGTTTAATGAATTATTGGGACTTACGGTTAAACTGTCTTCAGCCTCTCGGTTTCGTCGCGGTTGGTTCAGTTTTAGCACAAGGGATTTCCGCCAGTTCCACGAGGATGCAGGACCACCTGGTTCAGGTCGGGTGAAGCTCCTCCTCAGTGTAGTCTGTTGCCAAAACTTCGCTGGGGTTGGTTCAGGTTTCCGATGCAAGGATTGAAATCCGCCTGTTCCACGAGAATATCCAGACCACCTAGATCAGGTCGGGTCGTTGAGACTTCTCTTAAGCTTCTTCTGTCACCGGATCCTACCGCGACTGCGCGAGTTACGTCGAGGGTAACGAGATGACGAAAACACAGAGACTAGTTCGAGAGGTTTATTAAAGCCGACTTCTAATTCACAACTAATCAGATTAATGCTCACATTATACTTATATCTTTTTAGTTTGCAACCTAAGCACATTTTTATAAATGGGGCATTATACCATTAATATATAACGCTACTTATTACATGATGGTTCATAATAGATGACAAAACAATAAAAAGGGTCTTCAGGTAACTTGCGAGCCGCCACTGTTCCTAATAACGATAAAATCGCGATAGGCAGTTCCGGGACAGCCTGGTGAATTAAGAATCAATCAGAGTCAATTATTAATTGTATACTTTTCAGTTTTTTCCCTGTCGCAATGTTCACGTTACTATTATTTTTAATATGTACCATAAATATTCAAAATTCTGTTGGAATAAATTGTAATAAAATAAATTAATTAATTAATTAACAAATTTGGTACCCCTTCTGAGAATACAAAGTAATATTGATTTTGGTCGATCTTTGGAACCTGTTTTATTGAATTTGGTCATTTCGCCGTGAATGCAATGAATACATTCTTCCTTTTTCTTTTTAAATATAATTTAGCAGTCCAGCAAATCCAAAGAAGTACTAGATATTGTTTTAATTGTTGATCACAGTAATTATGATTAGTACCGCTATTATCTAGCAATACAAACTTATCTTACTGTGTATGTCTTTTTGTTGTATCAACCGAAAGTGTTATGTTATAACTCTATGGATTCTGATTCTAAGTAATGATGAATTGATGTAAATAACGCAAATTCTTATTATGCGGAACGAGTTATGAACTGATTGTAAATAATGCAATTCTACTCGGTAATATTATTTATTACTGAATATTATTCTAAACCATAATAAGCAATTAACTTTTAGGAAATTGAAACAGGCAACAACTTGAAACTACGATTAAAATCAATTACAAATATATACAAATTTAAGTCATTAAAAATAGTTAACAATTAATGATAATAAAATAAAAAGTTGATAAAGTTGCTAAAATAATATTGAAAAATATAACTTATAATTTAAATTATGAATCGAATGTATGAGTTTCCATTTTTGTAACAATTAATATTTAAACAAAAAGTATTAAAATAACAATGAAAATCATGAAATAAAAAGTAAATTACACCATATCATGAACACTTACTTCCCATATTTTGTCTGTTATAACATCAGGAACAACCTTGAAACCTAAATAAATACCAGCACAAAATAGAAGTAAACCAAATCCTCCTGCAAAAATTAATTTTTTGCTGCTCAATTGTATATTTAATTTTGATATCATTTTTTCACCAGTACTTGTCTATTGACTATA
Organism: Rosalia funebris; assembly: GCA_037954035.1. Classification (NCBI taxonomy): domain Eukaryota; kingdom Metazoa; phylum Arthropoda; class Insecta; order Coleoptera; family Cerambycidae; genus Rosalia; species Rosalia funebris. The sequence goes on from JAZFAV010000001.1 coordinate 4,028,205, forward strand.
TCACCGATATAACTTCACTAACAAAATCGAGCACTAAAATTATTCTTTATTTAATATAACTATAATAAAAATAGAAGTAATAATAATGAGCATTCGCATGACGATTCATAAACCACAATGTAAATTATACAATAAAAGTAAATAATAATTGTAATGTAGATATATTCTGTGATAAATATAATGGACACTATAATTTCTCTCCAGCTAATTCAATAAATAAATATCATTAACCTTCAATAAGTTAAAAGGTACTCTACTATTTTCATATACAACATTAGTTTATTTATCTTATTAATGTCATGGATATCAGTTAAATATTCATATGTCTAGCACATAATTTTATTCATATATAATCGGCATAAAGCATAACAATACTTGTGATTGACTTACTTAAAATAGACAAACTTTTACCTGATTAACTGAGTACCTTACTGTATGCCATGTAAAAACTGACACTTCATAAATTTAAAATACAGCCTGCGTGCATTTATTAGAATACGGACGATGAATAGATACCTTGTTGATCACGATATAGCCCCTATGCCAAGATATGTGTACAAAAAAAAAGTACCAAGTGGTTCATATGATTCACGGAAAGTCAAATAAGGATCTTAATATAGGTCAAGACATTCGAACTCGAACCATCCAAACGGAGACGTTTGCAATAGATAACATTAGGAAAACTTTTAATACATTAAAAGATAAACGTATAAGGAACAGAGTTTCACGTATAGACAGGATAACCAAGCAGCATTACTGAGTATTAGACTTAAATGTACATCTGTCTTTACATTTAAATCTAACATTGCCTGAGACTGGAAATAATTCCCAAATCAATTGTCTAGAAACAACAAGTTAATCTTGATGTGGGTCGCCCAGTATCAAGAAATACCAGGAAAAGGAAGAGTTGCTGCTAGAGAAGTATTCCACGGCAGATTCGAGTAAAGGAGTTCATGCTTACTCTCAAAATAATATTGGAATGTTTCTCGATCTTAATGAGTTAAAATTAATGATTATTATTTCCATATTATCCGGACTGAGATCAATGGTATAACAATGCAGTTACAGGCATATATTCCTAAACCAATACTCTAATCCAAAATCCAATGTACCCGAGTTGAATTTTATATTGAATCTCGTTAACTATAGGCGGTATAAAAAAATAGACCCAGCATCGTCCATCTCTTTCTTGGAAGGCAACTCAATAGTGAATAATAAAATTAACTTTTTTTTCGTGTTCGAGCTGTAAACGTAAATTATTTTTTGGGTCTCTTAAACATGTTGATAACTCGAGTAAAGAATTAAAGACGAGTTAATTGCACTTTCTTGAGTCGCTTTCCAGTAATAGAATAAGGTGTCTTCACAAGGTTTTTATATGTTGTTAATACCGTTGAAATAATAAATAACAAACTTTTTTTTAAATAAGTCTAGTTGCTTGTAATTACATAGAAAGAGACTAGATGTGTATATTTTCAATCATATGCAGCATGTGGTGGAATTTCTGTCTTACACAATTCAGGATTCTGGACACAAATTCAGGAGTAATATAAAATTTGTATGTAAATCACAGTCAACTATGGATTATATTTAAAAAAAAAGATAAGTTTACATTATAACTCGAATGGTAATAATAATATTAAAAATATTTCGAAGGAATCTTCTTCTAAAGACAAAACAACTCCAAAAAGAATGAGCAAAGAAATTTTCTCTAACTTCACACAAACAACTAAGTTATCGACATGCACCAAAAATTTAAAAAGACGAATTTTGATAATAGCTCGAAAACGAAAACATATAGTCAATTCTATATTGTACTTGTACCAACGAATTTCCCTGAAAAAGTGAAAATGGGAAACCATTTTTTTCATATTTCTTATAGTTAACGAGATTCCCTATAAAAATATCTGCCTACCCGGTAGTATGTCTTATAATAACATTTACCTAAATATTGTAATGTTATTTGTGTTTTAAAAATTTGGTCTTTACAACAACTTGAATGAATAAATAAAAAATAGATAAAATGTAACAGCAAAAAATAGATAAAACAAATAAAAATAAAAAGAAATAACAAATAAAACATTTTAATTTAAACTCTATTTAGAACTTTTTTATCTTGCCCTATATAGGATAAGGCATAGGCAAAGGTTTATACTATAATTTATAAATCTATTTCTCAGGCAATTTCGTATTTAATTAAAAAATACAACAAAGATAGTCTTTTAGTCAATTTCTTTATTGGATCTCTATGAGTGATTTAATTTTACTTACGTAGTTTTGAAATAATTTCTAAATGAATATGTCCAGTACATCTTCCTTTTAATTCGACTGATAAAAATCATTATTAATAAAACATTGTTACTTTAGAACATTATTCATTTGATTGTGTTTGTAAATGAGTGGTGGCTTTGTTAAAAAATAATTTTGATGTAGGTGTTCTTTTTTTTTAAATTCCTTAAATTTCCCTAAAATAAATAAAAATTATCCTTCCCCATTGCCCAGCTATACATTACTTAAACATCATGTTTTTATTAAGCTCATCAGACTATCTAAATGTATTAGAAATATACAGGGGTAATCAACTCAGTTTCTCGACGCGATGCAACAAAAATGCAACCCGCTTTGCTCCGCGTATACAATATGGATGGATGGCTCGTATTGTTATATCGAGGTGTCAGCCACAATACAATTCGTACTGTCCGGGATGAATAACTGAGCCATGTATTGGGGGACTTGGGGGTGTTGATAGCATGATTTAGTAAAATCCTAACGAGAAAAGTTTAGCAACCCTCCCTGAGCATAGGTGTGTTTCAATCCAATCATTTGGATGACAAGCCGTTCAATTAAGTGGGTGGTATCTGAGATAGGAGTGCGCCCTACAGGAGGCAAATAAGAAACTCCCTCTTCTGGAGGTGAGCATGAATGGAGCCCCCCAAATTTTTCTATTTAAAAGGAACTATCGTATATATTTTTTATAACTTTTCTCTGAAGAGTTAAACCTCCGAATCAGTGATTTATTAAGTGCCTATGCCACAATTATCCAAGCTAATGTTATGGAAGCACGGGTGACCATAGAAATCGCTAATCAGTACTATTAATATTAAATTAGTACTAGTTTATTAGTAACCTAGTTACTAGTAACTAGGGATTAGTACTAAAACTATCGATATACCACTCGAAATTTCATCATAAAAACTTCGGTAAAGCGCACAAAGACAGGTGCGTCAAAACTAACATTTTGTAAACTAATTGTAAAACAGGCAAAAATACAATTAACTACACCTTGCAGCAATTTAGCAAAATATTAAATCTGCCTGGAATCTACTCGTAAAAATCTACGAATCTTGATAGGACTGTTGACGAGAGATTGGGAGAGAGGCTGAAGAAGCATCTCCATGTCATGATGGGCCATTACTTCTATGTATAAAGGATACAATATGGAGGATGAGACTGCGGAACACATCCTAAAAAGCTCTCAACATAACAAGTAGCTATATTGGGGAATATTGGTCGGAACCGGCCGATCTTTTTCGACTACCACTAAGTGCATTTTAAAACATTCACCCAATGATATGGTTGCGGGAGTGTTGTTGATCTTTGGCGACAAATTCTTAGCTCTCATGGAGACGGCACAATGGGCCTGAATTCATATGGACTCCCCTTTATATAATCCGCATCCTTCTCGCTATTTATAACCTTTCTCTCCGCTATCTCAGGTTTAGAGGAAGAGAGTCGATTTCTGTGTACTACAGCTTTTATCATTTTTTTAATGCAAAACAAAACATTTTCATATTCTCAAAATACCTATATATAACAGAAATAATATTCACTTGAAAGCAAAATATTAATAATAATTTTAAGTAAGATTTGATTTTATAGAGATTTGATCAGCAGTTTATATGTAGGCATAATAATAGATATTTAGTACGTGGCAAATATAAAAATAAAATAATAAAACATTATGTTTTACATCATTGTAAATATATTATATAATATTGTAACTGCAATTTTTACAAAGACAAGTCATAGAATACAAAAACGACTGAAAAATAATGAATTGCAATAACATGTATGTTATATAATCTTCCGCTATAGCATATTATATATGGTATATATACATCACCTTCGGTCTTTAGGAAACCTTAAATAAACCTTTAATTCTGATATAATTCTTTTGCAGATTTTTGATATAGCTACTTGCCATATCACTAAACTATAGGCTTTTACTCATGATATATCAGTGTGTATTTACTCGTACTGTATTTCGAGTAAACAGTTTACCATCTTGACATATGTTTCTTTCAGTAAAAGGAATTATTTATTTAATTGCATTAGCAACAGTAAACGGTTCAATTCACTTGTGGTTGAACACAATATCTGTAAACTGAACTGCCTAGATATTCGCATGAAATGAACCACAACAAATCGAACACAACAATTCATACATGTATTCTGTATTATGTATATTCGGTGCTTCTAACCTTAAATATGGATTTTTTAAACTTATCAAAACAAAAATATATTTACGAATAAATCCACATTATAATATACGGTGTGATCCTTAACAAGTCATGTAAAAACCCGTCCCAGCTTCCAGAGAAATTACATCAAATATTGTATAATCAAAATGATTTCTAAGTGTGTTAGTTTTACCAAAAATAATTTAAAAAATAATTTATTTAAACAATTGAGTTCCAACCCTGTAAGTACTGAATTAATTGCACCACCCAGAGATGCAAGAGTTGTTATTTGTGGAGGTGGTGTTATGGGCGCTTCCGTAGCTTACCATCTTGGTAAACTTGGTTGGGGCAACAAAACGGTCCTTATAGAGCAAAATAGGTAATTGTTCTCTATTTTCTATAATGTGTGTATTTGTAATTAATTAAAAAATAATTAAAGTTTATTCTATTATTAAATTTTAGAATACAATTTTAAATTCTTATTCTCTAAATCATACCAAATAACCCATCAAAACAAGAAGTAGAACATGTGTATTTCATTGTAATTTTGACCCATTACTATCACTGTTATTATGAAATAATGTCAATATAATTTTATAGTGGTATTTTTTCTGCAATTATCAAGTAACTAATGTCATGTACTATTTTCCTAAATGGCAAATGACTACTTCAAAACATTACTTTCATTCGCTCACTTTATTACCTCACTTATGTATGACACTATTATTTTTTAGTTAAGAATTTTGAGTATATTTTATTTTGAAATTAGAAAAACTGTGAAATAAATATAATGTGACCCTCCAAGGAGGTATATTTATCTTGTATAATTATTCAAGGCTTATTAACATACATTAACAAACGTAGAACTGGCCTGGAACTCTAGTTTAACTTAACCCTCATGTACTCAAACCATTCTGTATAAAAGCTGTAGATAATGGCATAAATATATGTATGTAAAAGAATTTGCAAATCATTTTATTTCTGTAGATTATTCTTATAATTCACCCTATGTATTTAACACTAATATGTTCAATTCATAATAAAATAATTGTGCGATATTACAGTAAAGTAGAATACAACTAAATTACAATAATATATTACTTCACAAATAAAAGTAAAAAATAGATAAGAGTGAATAATATAAGAGAAATAATAATATATGTTTGGTAGTATTCTCTATTTCAGTACTATTATTTCTCTTATTCTTTGGTGCTTGTCCTGACTAAAGTAACCAGAATATGTATTAACACATTCTTTATACTTACTTTTTTACATTTATTACAAATAATATATATTAAATAGTGAATGCATAATGTCATATAGCTAATTATACTGTAAATTTACATATAAAACAGTACAAAATAGGAAAAAGAAAAACAATAGTGACGAATCCAACATAGTGTTACCTAATGCCTACATAATGACTCGTCAATTATATAGGCATTGAAGAGTAAATGTATATATGATTAATAGTAATAATAAAACTACTTTATTGAAGTATTAAGAGTATTGTAAAATACAAGAATATTAATGAAAATGGTAGTAATATGTGTAGTATCTGTGATTAATATTCAGAAGTTTATTGATATCAATTGTGATTATTGCAATAGAGAAATCAAAGTTTTATTTAAAGTGTAAAAATTTGTTTATACAAATATAAATAACTTTTGAGGAAACAGATTTTTATAGACACCGAAAAAATAGTTTTACAAAGATTTAATAACTCAACAGCCGTCAACAATATATTTAACATAATTATGTAATGTATAGGAAGGGATTTCCTTTTCATCATCAGATTGTAGAAGTATGAGATCTCAGAAATAATTATATAGTTTATTACAGGATTTATTTAACAATTACCTTTATAAATTCGCATTTAGTAATTTCTAATAGTGTCAGAGTTTTGTATTCTTTTATTAGTTTTTTAAATCTCTATGGCGTTAAATATTATTTTAGGGTTGGTGGAGGCACAACATGGCATTCCTCTGGACTTATTGGAGTATTCAAACCAAGTTTAGCTCAAGTGAAATTAACAAAGTCAAGTGTAGAACTGTATAAAGAATTGGAAAATAAAGGACTATCCACTGGTTGGAAGCAATGTGGTAGTTTAAATCTTGCAAGAACTAGAGATCGTATGACTGTTTTTCGAAGGATGAATGCTCAGTCAGTGTATGTACTATTTGTTTTTTTCTTTTATTTACTAAACGTTAACTGTTTATGATATTGCAGTATTTGGGTTAAGATCATCAGTTGTAACTGGCTGTATGTCCACCATGACCCAAAACAAAACAAAAATTGTGGTTATTTCTCTTTCATCTTATGTATATTGGTGACTGGCCATAATAGAAGATAGCTAATTTTATATAATTAATTTTCAAAAATAGCCATTTCTATTACTTCTATTTCTTCTCTATTTCTAATACTACAAACCAGAGTCTGAAAATAAAATTACTTATAATAGAAACAATATTTTGTAATATAAGTTTTTAGAGAAAATTATAAAATTAAGACACATTTAATATAACATGATTTCTCTGATAATGATGCGGTTAATTGAACTTTAAAACAAAATTAAGTAGTTTCTCATTACTTGAAAGCAAGCCCAAGAAAATTTTTATAACATAGTTTTATAATCATCAAGGTAACTCTAAACTACAAAATATAATATATTTTATATGTAATTTACAATTTTTATATAAAATTTGAATATGCCAAGTTTTAACTCTAAAATGACACTATTGGATCAGAATTTTATACTTATCCTTTCAACCCCCTTGAAGTGGTAGTCCTTTAATATTTATACATGGAGTCAGTGGGTGTGTGATATCTCATTTGAAAGGGTTTTTACTTCTTTTTTATATAGGTCAGAATATTTACTGAAAATAGAATATAAGCTGTAAAAAACTGTAAATTAATTCACCAAAATAAAAAACATAATTACTATTTGCTTAAAAGGGGTTGAATAAGACTCAATTGAAAATTTTAATCTATACTAATACTAATCTATATAATATAGGAAAAATATAAATACAAATGTACTTTGAATTATGACAAATGAATTTTTTTAATTTTACTTAAAAATCGTAAATTAAGCAGAAAATCATTTTATCCATTGTTTATAAACTGCAATATATATTTTTTCATACTGTTTATTGTATATTCTACTTCATTGGCCATTTTTAACAGATCTCGAGGAATTGACTGTGAACTTTTAACACCAGAACAATGTAAAATGAAATGTCCATTGTTAAATGTTGATAATATTATTGGAGGCCTTTGGATTCCTGGAGATGGTGTGGGAGATCCTTATGAGACTTGTTTGTCTATAGTTAGTGAAGCTAAAAAAATGGGTAACTGTTTGATTACAAATTTATTGGATTTATTGTCGGTTTGCCAGTACTGACTGAAATACTGCATGTTTATCTAAATTCTTGATGATATGCAGTGATTCTTGATGATATGATACTTGATTATGTGCTACAAACATCATGCTAAGCAATGTTTGTAGCACATAATCAAGTACCAGAATTTAAATGGCATAATTGAACAAATTTTTGTAAACTTATATATTACCTTTACATAAAATACTCCATATATAATATTATTTGGGCATATAATATATACCCCGATTACTTACAAACTTTATTTTAGGGGTGAAAGTAATAGAGAACTGTGCAGTCAAAAAAATTAATCAAAGTAATGGAAAGATTACTTCTGTTGAAACTGATTTAGGAAACGTAAATTGTGAATACTTTATTAATTGTGCTGGATTTTGGGCAAGAGGTGTTGGCCAATTATCTGAACCATACGTTAAAGTCCCTTTACATGCGGTAGAGCACTATTATCTACACACAAAACCAATTCCAGGATTAGATCCTATGCTACCAGGTATATTCTAATTTATGTATATTGACTATTTGATATTTAATAATGATTAGTGAAATCAACTTATTCTCTTCATTTTAGTGGTCAGAGATCAAGATGGACATATTTATTTTAGAGAAAATAATGGAAAACTACTTGCTGGTGGTTTTGAACCTGTAGCAAAGCCAGCTTTCGAAGATGGAAGAATACCAAGTATGTTGTTTTTCTCTTTTTTTTTTTTTTATGTTTCGGTCTATAATACATCAGAAAATCAGAATAATACTATAATATGTGGTATCTGTGGTCTCTAAACATTAATAAACATCGACTATAAATACCAAACTAAAGCTTGCTCGTAAAAGATATGACGATCTAAATTTAAATCTTACTGATAGCCCTATATACGAAACTAAGCTGTTATAGAAAGTAGATTTTTTACAGCATACTTAAATATTTTTAGTTTAAAGTATGAAATAAATAAATATATTTTTTTGTAAATAATTTTGAATAATCACTATATATTTTTTATTTATTTTCTTAATTCATAAGTAAATCATAATAACATTAAAGAAATGAATGTCTCATAGCTAGCAGTAAGGAAAGGCGCTTGCCCGAAGATTGGGATCATTTTCATGTTCTATTAGAACAACTATTACATAGAGTACCAAGTTTGGGATCAGCTGTATTAGATAGGCTATGTAATGGTCCGGAAGCATTTAGTCCTGACTGTAAGTGGATAGTAGGAGAAGCTCCAGAAGTAAGTCAATATCATTCAGTGTTACTATAATCGGTTGAATATACTTACATTATTAATTTATTAACCCACCTTCCCTCTTCCATAATTGATACTGGTATTTATGGCAGTTAAGAGATGTAGTCAATCAGAAGTAAAGATTTCTTAGACTAGCAATATATCTTATCTACCCTCAGTTGTGGTCATTAGGGTGATAATAGCCAATGATACTCGATCACAGGTCGAATTAAAAATTATTTAGTTTTTTATTAATTATCCTAATAATAATATTGGTTTTTATTTTTTATGATTATACATAGTTGATATTTTCCAGTATCAAATATATTAAATGGTGCATGTGCTTAAACTGATGTTAAATATGTTTCTGATTATTTTAAAATGATTTTTGCACATTAAATTCCAATATATTATTATGTAGTGAATCAATATCTTGAAATATTAACTTGAAATATTATAATAAATTTTAATCCAGCATAGAGGTAATGACAATTCTTCTATACATAGGTTTATATCATTTTGCATGATAGTTCTTTTGTCATAAAACCTTTGAAAACAATTATTTTTCTTAGTCTTCAAATCGCTCCTTCACAGCACTTATTACAGCTTCCTCGCATGGAAGCCTCTTTCCCATTTTTCTTCAGCTTTGATGATGAATGGTCTGAGAGGGCCAAAAATGGTATAGAAGGGGATGATCGATCACTTAAGAGCACAGTGCATTGATGTTTTGCGATTATCTCACAAAAAAAAAACAGGCGCCTTTGAATTCTGAACTTTCTTGCTACCTGCATTCATTATAAAGGGCAATGAGGCAGCAGCTGTAAGATATTTTCGGAAAGCTGTTGGTGATCTTATCATTGCATATAAATTACGTTGTTTTCATTACATTCTAACGACTGTATATAATTGATGTTTCTTTTACTGAAAGAACTGAAATGATATAAAGTATCAGATTTCAGTTGTTTTGGGTGCTGATGGGTTAGTTGTACTGCAATGGGAATAACTGAAATGAGATGAAATCACAGCTATTATTCACATGGTTTTGTTTTAAATAATCCCTTTTACCATTGAATAATAAAAGAGTTAGTACTAAAGTTTACAGATTTGATGCAATGACTATTGAATGTGATTTATGACATTTATTTCATACTTCTAGTAGTGTTGTTGAAAACATGCAACAGAAATGTTAAACTATCTTGAACAGAATCTGTGTTTTGCCTCACTCTGCCTCTTCATCGTGCCTTTTAATAATGAAGGAACTCATTTCATAAGATATGCAAACATTTTTGTCTCTAGAATAACTTAGATATGACCCAGTTATGTTAGTAGACCTTTGTCACTGTCATTATGTTATTGTGTAATAGAAGTTATAACCCCAGTATTAAAATTAATTTAATCTGACATTGTCATTGTCGTTATCTAACAAATGATGAAGCAGCTGCTTCACCATTACATGGCATGGTTGTTTACCTATCACTGTCATATAGTGTATTAATGTAAAGTGTACATACATACATATATTGCACATTTGTGATACATTATTTAATAGAATTTATACAGAAAATTGATAATGAATATAAAGAAACAAGAGTACCACTGTTGTCAAAATAATTCCATAATGGTCCCTAAATATTATTTTAATAGGGTCTCTAACTGATTTTAAATTTTGATCCTAAGAAAACTTTTATATGCATTATGTTTTAGCGTCATATTTTGTTGTGTATTAATTGAAGCGCTCGGGAGAAAAAGGCGGTAAGCCACAATACATTAGTTGTGAGAAAAATGGATTTCAAAGTTTTAATCAAAACCTGAAATCATGTTATGGGATGTCTGCATATAATATTTCTACATAATGTTCAAAATTAGGTTTTAATTCAAATTGCTGTGCGGAATTAAGAGGTGAAATGTAAATTTTAGGAAAAAAGTGGAAAAAAAACTGGAAAAGGTGGCTTGTCACCTTTTTCTACTAGACACAATAGGCTATATTTTGGACGAATATAAAGAAAAAGTCATCACTATTTTAAATAAGTAAAATACTCGTATTATTGGTTACATATTATAAGAAAATAAAATCAGTGGAACATAAGAAAAATGTAATCACTCATATCATGTCCGCGTCGCTTCGCTTAGTTCTTCATCCAGCTCCAAATCGAAGTGTTCTGTCTCAGGCGGCTCTAAAATCAAAGCAGCTTCCACATCAGCGACACCAAGAATTGCATAAAAGTCGTGGTAAATTGGAAGGATATAAGGCATAAGTGCCTTTAAATTTTTTAATTTATTTTCCTGGAGCGGCATGAGATTAGAATATTTTGGTTTCAACTCAGATATTTTCGTTGTATTTATCAACTTGACTCCTCGTTTCCCTATATTTAGACTGCTGAATGCTGCATTCAGATAATGTTTAAATAACATGGTATTAGGATGAGCAGCTTCGAATCTGAAACATCGAACATTTGCAAAGCCAACAGGAGTCTTATCATCTGCAACCGTTCTTTTGCACATTTGCTTTTGCAGTGTCAAGAGAAAGGAAGTCACTTTGCCGCATTTCAATAACCTCGAATGGGTTCGTTCTTTTTGCTGTTCGTATTGCCTCTAACCATTGTTGAGGATGATAAATTTGATGTAGAAACTTCTTTCTTTTTTCTATCATCGCAAAGTCCCGGTCGCTAGGTAAGTGTGTATGTCCACTCACAAGGAAACGATGTTCAATAACAGAAAACCTTTTTTCTCGTACAAGTTGTAGCCATAGACTCATTATTGTCCAATTTTTATTTTGGCCACCACAGTTATCTGTAAAAATGATCAACTCGGTAGCATCTGGATTTATATATGTGTTCAAAAATTTTATAACGGCACTGCCTATCTCGTCACTGCCTCGTTTAGCTACATTTTCTGTCCAAGTAAACATATACCCCTTTCCATTATTGCATCTGTGTATTCCCATATTATATAGCCATGCCTTCCTCAGATAAAATGCTTTCCCAACTGTGAGGGATGTAATGGGTAAGGCTTGCTGTAGATCGAAGGATATTATGTCCTTGTATTTGTTAATTTGAGAATCTCTAATTTCTTTCTTTATATCAGCCTGCATCGCTTCTGCTCTTTTTTTATGTAAATCTAGCTTGATTCTTAGTTCTTTTAATAAACCCTCATCTTCTTTGTTAGATTCAATTTGAACTGTATACATGTCACATGTATGACAAGTATCACTCTTCGGTAATTTGAAACCAATATTGTATTCATTCGTCTATATCTGTCCTCTTTTACAGGAACGATTTGGCGATCACAGCACCATGGGACATAATAATCTTTGTACAATGAAGGTATAGAAAGGTTATGATCTATGTATACTCGATTAGGATTTTTATTTCTACTGTAATGTGAAGTGTATTTTGGGATGCATTTAATGTGATCATGCACTGACTGGATTCTTTCTTCTGATAATTTGTTTTTCCGGTTTCTATGTTTTCCACGTCCATCTGATTTTGGTGTCGAACATCCTCTGGCAGTGAGAGAGCAGATATTGTATACACGCTCCATTGAGCTTTGCAGCCCATGCACAGCTAAAAATTCTCGTTTACAAATTTCCACATCTTGCCCCTGGATTTTAATAAAGTATTTGAACGTGACTATTCGAGATGATTTATTTCTCTCAGTTTTCTTTAGATAGCAACGTTTTTTGGGTACAGCTTGAATCCTGCCAAAAAGGTAATTATTTTGCTGATCGTGGGTTTCCAAGTTCCAAAAGGCATGAAAAATGTCACGTTCCTTTTTCAAAAGCTTTTGCGGACAATTTTTCTTGCAGCTGCATGGCTCTCCCATGACTTTTGATGATTGTTCTACGCACTTATAAGTTTTATAAGCATACCCTAAGTTCAGTCTTTTACTTTCTTTTGTTCTTTTTCTATATTCAGAATTCACTCGTCTCCACCTGGAAGGACCCTTTTTATCTGGCGTGACAATACTACCTCGACTTTCTGTTTGATCTTCTCCCTGAAGAAACAAAACAATAAATAAACAAAAAGGGAATATGCCACAGTGTAACGGCGATTGTTTTTTAATTTCATTGTATGCTAAATTGATTTCAAATAACCTCACTTCCTGTAAATACTAGAATACATTGAAGAGGTTCTTGAGCAAATAACTGTTTACAAACTGTGTTTGAAGACTTTATATGATTAATAGTAAATTTTATACCAAAAGTAATATGCCCACATAAATTTAATTTTAAAAGGGATCATGCCACAAATAGTTATACTTACTGATTCTGAAGAATTTTCAGGCTCAGGCGACTCACTTGACGGATAAACATAATCTTTATCTTTAATACTGTCATCTGAATCACAAATACTGGCATTGTCTTCACTATTTCTACTAGAAAATAAACGTTTCCTGATGTCACTGACACTTGACTCTGCCGCCATGATGCGTTTAACTGTGGCTTATTCCCCTTTTCCGACACAAATATGCTTGTTTACTATTGAAGTGAAAACGAAATTCAAGCATAAGTGTCGCCATCTAATATTCAATAAAAGAAATATTTTCACTGTGGCTTGTTACCAGTATAAAGGTTTTAGATGTGCTTAAATCACAATTTCACAAAAATTGTGGCTTATCACCTTTTTCTCCCGAGCGCTTCAATTACAAGCCATTAATAAAGTATTATTATTATGATTATAATTAGATACGAAACTACTTAGTAGCTGCAGGTATGAAGACTGTCGGTATAGCAGCAGCTGGAGGAGTAGGAAAAGCAACAGCAGAATTAGTCGTCAATGGTGAAACTGATTTTGATATGTATGAGTTAGAGGTGTCTCGCTTTTTAGGGTTGCATAACAACAGAAAATTCCTACGTGACAGAGTGAAAGAAGTTCCAGGACTGCACTATGGTTTGATTTATCCTTTTCATGAATTCCAAACAGGTAAATGTTATCAATTTTGTACAACCATCAGCAAATTATAACTTCTTATGCTTAAAATAAAAACACTCATTAATCTTCAACTTAAATTTACCAAAATATATATGCCTCAAATGGTGGTACTATACATGCATGATTCTATCCAAGGTCTAATACATGAATAACAAAAATCTGAGATGAAATTATATTTCGGAATATGTTTTTTCCCATATAAAATAGTTGCAATATAAAAAAATTGTACATGTACAAACTTTTTATCTCAATATTTACAACAATTCACCATGATGTGAAAAGTTGATGGTAGTAACTCAATTACCATTATAATAATATTTCCTGCGAATTATTGTGTTTCCATGTTATTAACAATTTAATAAGAATCATCAATTAAATATATAGTGAATTAAATATAGGTGAAATGTTATTCATTATTTCTATGAACTTACAAACAAAGGTTAAAAACAAGTACAATATACTGGAGACACCACTGCTATTTCTCATTATTTAGATGAGCTTTTTAATCTAATAGAATGTTTCTTCTTTTTAATAATAGTTATGGAACTATTTAATACAGTTATGTATTATTTGCATAAGGATTATGAAATAACCTAGAATAAGTTATCATCAAAACCAGATTATAAAAATTATTTATGAAAACAAATGGCAAGATATATTTTAATGTCATAAAGTCATCTACAGTGTTGTAGACAATTCTATGTGTTAAACCTGTTATTCATATTTTTCTAGGTAGGAATTTAAGAATGTCTCCAGTTTACCCAAAATTAAGAGAAGCTGGTGCTGTTTTTGGGCAGGTTATGGGGTACGAACGCCCTACATGGTTTGATCCAGAACACATGCAAGGTAACAATATATAAAATAAATATATATTTTTATATAAAGTACATTACATTTAGACAGCATAAATGAAGTCTTGAAATTCATGAGTACAATAATTGAGAAAATGTCCATATGAAATAAAATATTATTAGCATTAAATTTCACATGACTTACAAAAGAATCTTATAATATATCACAATTTTTATCTAGTAAAATGTGTTTCATATTTTTAAAATAGTGAGTACGAAAAGAGTATCATTGCTCAGTGCTTTATAAAATTTACAGCAATTTAAACTTAACTTTTCTGAATGTTGTGATAATGTGGTCCTGTGACTACCAGGCAAAAACATCCTCAATTTTCATAAATGCATACACATTTTGTAAAAAAATGTTTTATTTTTTTACTAATAAAAGAAAATGTGACCTTTTACACAAAATATATAATTTTGTTTATATATTTAATTTGTATAATTCTAATCATGAAATTACATTTTTAAAACATATAACTCATAATTCAGAACAAGACTCACAAGATTGGTCCACACCATACAGAATGGCTTACACAAACACTTTTGGAATACCTCCCTGGTTTGATTTTGTTGCTAAAGAATACGCTGCCTGTCGAGAAGGAGTTGGCATTAGTGATTATTCATCATTCACAAAAATTGATTTATGGGTAAGTATTAACAAAGGTGTAAACTGATTGACTATATTAAATATTTGAAAATTTTTTGATAGTGCTACATAAATAAAGAAAATATTTAAGGTACATAAGTAAGTAAGGTACATAATGAACAGTAAGAGTTGATTATTGTTCTATATTATATAAGATATATTTCATATAAACAAATTATTTTCAATAACAATGTATTTGGTTTTTACTTAATTCACTGTTTAATTTGTATTAATTTGCTTAGTAAAAAAATCACAATTATGTTAAGAGTGGGTTTTTATACATATTTATATAAGTTCCTACAAAATTAAAGTTATAATATATTTATGAATATAACAGAAATTATCAGATATATTAGGTATTATTTGAATGACAATTCTGTTAACATCCTGTGATTATCTGTACAGGATTTCCATCTAAGGCATAGATTTCAAATATCTTGGTTATGTTTTGATATAAATATATAAAATGAATATCCTTCTTTCTCATTTTTCCCTCTTCACCTCTTAATTTTTTTCAAGGTTTAAAGTCAACCAGATGGTAGAATATACAGAGTGTCAAAATTTTATTCTTTACCAAATTACTTTTTTAAAGGTGAGACTTACTATTTTTATTTAACTTTTGATTTCCGCAGTACTATTGTAGTTATCTGCATAAAAAGGGTGATTTATATTGATTGATTTATAACAAAATCAATTACACACTTAAGACAGTTTATATGTAAATATTTTTTCAATCCTTATTCAGAAATAATTGTTCGACTAATGTACCCAGAGGATATGGACTTCTCCAACGAAATTAAAAAGATCAACACTGGTTTATTTCAAATGAAAAGCTATATTGTTTCTATATAGTCTCTATACAAGATATTACTGGTGTTGGAGGTATAAACAATTATATAAAAACTTATTTTAGTTTCAATAAAGCTTGTAATAATGATTAAAACAAGCAAATAAAGAGTCCAGCATAAGTATGGAATAATGCCTTTTCATAACTTTTTATGGATTGGTTATTTATTGGTTGTTTTAAAAAGAAAAAAAATTTTTTGTCCATTCGCATGAAAGAAAAAAAGATTCTTTTTCAATTGAGTCTATCAATTAAGACATCAGTGAAAATGCCATTTTAGATTTTATTTATTAAAATAGCAATAATTTTATTTGAAACATTTACTTAAAAAGAAATTATAAGCATTTCTAAATCAAATCTGTTGCCACCAACCGGGTAGGAGTAGCTAAACTAAAAAACCAAGATGGAGGCCAAATTTGGCATTATATTTCTAGTTTGAACCAGCCCTCTGGTACTGCGGTAGTTCGCTGGTAAATTACTAGTCAAGGGGCGCTACTTGTCTTGCAGGTCAGATATCGCGAAATTGCCGGTAAATTTGAACATAAATGTTTTTAAATTTTAATATATACAGTATGTAACAGATTGATTACAACTCGCGATTACGCGTTTATTTACATATACGCGAGGTTATGTTTACCGTTACTGTGGATAAGGGACGTAAGAGAAAGGGGGAAACGAGACTGCAAGACTACTAGCACTCCTGGCGGCCGTTGTACACGTAATACAATAGTATGTTTCTTGTTGAAAAACATAAAAATTGTTATCCATAAAAATAAATTTTCAAATTAGTAAACCTTATATAGTCTGAAATACTTTTATTGTACAAAAAAATTAATATTGTGAATACATTTTTTCCAGTCTAAAGGGAATGAAGTTGTTGAAGCTTTACAATTTGTCTGTTCAAACGATGTTGATGTACCTGTTGGTAGCATAATTCACACTGGAATGCAAAACAGACATGGGGGTTATGAGAATGACTGTTCACTAGCACGACTTTCGGAAAATCAGTATGTATATATGTTATTCACGAATGCTTTATTTTATTTTATTTCTAATTACTAGAGATATCCCTAGTTGTATAGTTTATTTCATCTCTATTTGCCAAAAAAAAAAATCCCAAATGGCTCTTATCTCATACCGTGACTTGTTTTTATGGCTAGTCTCAGGTAAACTATTGCGTTTATCGGCAAGATAAGAGAGTTTTTTATTTGGCAAATAGCGATGAAATGAATAGTATATTACTAGAGGCATCTCTGGATGTTTTGTAATCATGAGATGGTGGAATTTTTAATTGTGTTTTTATCATTCTCTCTCTATCCTGGGATTATTCTTCCCAGAGGATCTAGAGATACAGAACAAAATGCATGTTGCAGTTTTATTTTTTAATTTTCTTGTACACAATATATCAGTAAAAGTTAAATATTAAAACAATTTATTTTAATAATTTAAATCTTGTATTCTTGAATTATTGCATGATTCTTGTAATATTAAAAAGTAAGTGAAAGGTGAATATTTAATGGAAAACTAAAATTATCTTAAAACAAAATAATGTTAAAATTAAATTATATTATATGTATATACAAAAAACATGTAACAAGGCTTTTGCGATGTAATAATTCACTTCTTACCCTATCATTATTATTACCATATATTTCTCAATCACCTTGCACATTTTCTTTTTGTTTTTCTTTATGTATAATATTTAAGTGGACTTAGAACTTTTGCTACCAGACTATAAATGGTTACGAATATAGCTTAGCTTCCTCGTGTATAAAGTGTCACTGTACCTATTAATTAGTTATATAAGTATTATGGATCTACAGTAACACCATTTAAAAAATACCTATTTAGCTGCATATATCTAGAAACTAAATAAGAAGTGCGGTTTTCCATGATAAATTAGGATTTAAATTTGTTATAGAACAAATAAATTACATAAGACAACACTATATTTCATTGTTATATCATAAATATACAAGGTCAGTCTTTCAGTTGTATGTATATTTTCATAGTATATACATATATTTTCAGTTGTATGTATATTTTCAAAATATATACCGCTGTACCAGTGGTATATATTTTGGCTTGTATGATGTTTTTCATAAAAAAAAAATTTTGCTTTAAAACACTATCATATGTTAGTTACCACTGACCAAGCATGCCAGCTGCCATTACCATTCTGTTCAGCATCATAGAAATGCACTATTGTTGGGTTATTATGAATCTCTCAAAGTTAAATACAAAACATTATGTGGCAGATTTTAGTTATAATACCAAAAATACATCCTTTGTAACGCATTCATAGTGGAGTGGCTCAATCCAATAAATCAGAAATTCTCAAAATGTTGAGCAAAAAATTCTATATATTGAAAATACAATAACGTCAATAATGATGATATTGAAAAAAAAATAATTCACTATAATCATTTGCTAGGAGTAGACATTGGGGGCTAAATAATTGTACAATTCAAAGACTCGCCTTCTTGTATAATGAACACCATTAGTTCAAAACACCTCTTTTTAGCAATTTTTTATTCTGTAAAAATTGTTAACAGATTTAACAATTTAAAAAACAGAATTTTTAATTTGTAACTTCTTAATGTTGCTATTAATAAGTTATTCTGTCCCAAATAAAAACTCAATTAATATTGGAACCTGTAACACGCATGCTAATATAATAATATAACAGTATATTGCATAACTAGAATGCTATGTGGGCAACTTATCGAATATATCATTATCATGTAAAAAGAATTATCGCACTTAAAGCAAAGAATTTTTACATAATAGCTTACTTTCATTTAATATTAAATAGAATGTTTAGGAGGGATTATACTAACAAAAAGGTGTTCTACACCTTAGAATTTAATAAATATATTCTTACATAAAAATGTTTTTGGAGGACTTCGTTAAGAAATACCAAATATTTTTCTATTAAAAAACGGTTTTGTTAATAGAAAAATATTGATTTACATTTTTTATTTAGCTACATGATGATAGCACCAACTATTCAACAAACTCGATGCAAAGTATGGTTGCAAAAGCACTTACCACCAACAGTTGCTATATCAGATGTGACCAGTATGTTTACAGCACTCTGCATTATAGGACCATTTACAAGAACTCTGTTATCAGAATTAACTGACACTGATTTAAATCCTAGAAACTTCCCATTTTTCACTTTTAAAATGCTAGATGTAGGACTTGCTAATGGTATAAGGACCATGAATCTAACACATACTGGAGAATTGGGATATGTACTTTATATTCCAAATGAAGTAAGACTTTAATGTCATTATACCATAAATGTGACAAATTTACTTATTTTACTTAATTTTCATTTCAGTTTGCTTTACATGTTTATTCTAGCCTTATACAAGCTGGAGAAAAATATGGCATTGTACATGCAGGGCATTATGCAACTAGAGCCTTGCGAGTGGAAAAATTTTATGCTTTCTGGGGACAAGACTTAGATACAACAACTACACCCCTAGAATGTGGCAGAGTTTGGCGAGTTAAATTCGATGTAAATTATATAGAAATTTATAAATCCATATTATAAGTATATACATATTTTGCATAATGATTTCCTTTTTATTTTAGAAAAAAGTTGATTTTATCGGAAGAGATGCTCTTCTGAGACAAAGAGATGAAGGAGTGAAACGGATGTATTTGCAGTTGATTCTAGAGGATCATTGCCCAGACACTGACTTATGGCCATGGGGTGGCGAACCGATTTATCGTAATGGAAAATATGTAGGCATGACAACTACCACAGGCTATGGGTATACATTTAAGAAACAGGTATTTTTTATAACATATTAAAAACTGATATAAAATTTAATGGAACCCAAAATGTAGTTATATAGTATGATTTTACATGCTTTTGGTAGAACTTGTTTAGACCTGTAACCAAAAATTATACTGGAAAGCATATATTTCACTAAGTTGTATACATAAAATTGGCTATAAATATGGTAATTTATTAAATAAAATAAATAATTTTTTCGCATAGGTATGTCTAGGATTCGTTGAAAATATAGACAAGAAAGGGGTAAGACAAAAAGTTACTAATGAATACATCACAAGTGGAGATTTTGAGGTAGACATTGCAGGGATAAGGTAAGAAATTTTTACAGTAATTGTGTGAATTATAACTTTTGTAAGTATAGTATATGGAAAACCTAAAAAAATATATTTATACAGTAATAAATGTAAAATTTGCTATTTATTACTTTACCATATATATGTATCTGACTAGTTTTAGTTATTTTAACGGAAAAAAAAATACTTTGCGGTAGCTATTATTCCAAATGTTTAGCAGCACAAAAAGATATATAATTTTATATTAGATAATCTTACTAAGCCATATTAGAACGAAGAATAATTGTGTTTGTTATTTCTCTAATTACAATTATCAAATGTCATTTTAAAAATCTATATTGTTTTTGCATTTGTACATTTTGCATTTTGCAATGTGTATTTGCACATTTACCTAAATCATTAATAGAGAGAGTTTCTTTACTAGTCTGATTTATATCTGAAAATATATTCTCATATGCAATGTATTGAGTTTCATCAGCACTTCCATTAAGGATATTTATAATATTATATATAGTTTTTTATTATCCTGATTTTTTACCTAAAATATTTCTATTCTTTTCTATGCTGGCTGTTTGTAATAGTTTCTATGACTCCATGTAGATCATTTAAAAACCTTGTGATGGGTAAATATATATAGTTGTGTCTATATTTTAAGCATTCTGCGAATATATAAAACATACATGTTCTATACATATATTATACATTACTACATATAGTCCGGATAGTTGTTCTGAATTTATAATTTTGCGGGTATCAGTATAGTTTTATCCATGCTGCCAACCAAACTTTTACTCACTACTATTCTTTGAATTTCTATTTCTCCGCATATTCGCGATAAGTAACTTTTTCTTAAGGTTGACTCATTAGGTATACTTACATTATTGTTTTTCACTTAAACAAAATTTTCAATTTCATTTAAAGTGCCCTCAGTTTATTGCAACTGATCATTATTATATCCATATTGTTTTTTTATTTCTAGCACTCCAGTTACCAGAACATAAATTTCATGACACTCAATTATTACATTTTCTCTTACACCTGATTTTACATAGCGACACCAACAATGCATACATATGTTGTTACATAGTTCGATGTCGTCCAATTCTGATTTAGATAAATCCCTAATTTAATTTTCTTTAATTTTTCCTTGAATATTCAAATGGATAAAAATACAAAATAGAAAAAAATTAAGGTTAACAATTGTCATAATTTTTAATCATTTTTATTGTTTTACTTAAAAATATTAAAATTATAAAATAAAACATCTAAATACACAATGTAAATGTTCACTCGAGTGATAAGGCTTAAATTTAACATGCATATATGGGAAAAAATGCAAATTCAATATTTTTTTACAATTTAGACATTAACAGATATAATATGCTATAAATTTGTTGTCGAATCTCACCTATACTATACTGCCGTGCTGAGCAATAGAGTCATATCTCAATTTTTGCTAAGCAAAAAAGTCGTATCTCATTTTACAGTTCATAGCCGGCTGGTTTTGCCAAAAAATGCTTCAGTTGTAATGAAATTAATTATTATCCTTACCGATTTTAGGCTTCAGGTGTGATATTGATATTAATGAAATTGTTAATACTGAAAAGTTAGCATTTTATGAGTTACAACTCTTTCGCTTAACACGACAGTATACTCTACTTAAAATATTAAAATTTCATAATGTTTTTAATGATTTAACAACCCTGTAATAAAAGTGTATTTGTTCATATTACACGAATTTTTTGTTCCAGGTTTCATGCTAAAGCAAATATTCATTCTCCTATATTACCAACTAAACATCCTGATAAAGAACGTGATGCTTATCAAGCTACAAGAGGTAAAAATGTTGAAGAAAATGATATCAGTCAAATTATCAAAACGGTGTAACATACTTATATTTTAAATTATATTTAAAAAAACAACTAATACTCAATTTTTTTATTTATTACTGTATTGTATATTGTAAATATTAAATATTATCTGTTCATTATTATGGCATAAAAGTTAATTGTTTAATTATCCACAAAATATTAAAAGTTAAAATTGATACACTGGTATCCATCACCTAGTTCCTCTCTGTCCTGCATATCTGTAATATAGGAAAAGGATGTTTTATGCTAAAGTTAAATATCGAGTGTTCTTTAAAAAATTACGGGCAAACCTCGAAAATTTACTTCAAATACCACTGGATTTGTAATTGCGAAATAAAATGTTTTTTCTTTTGTTTAACATATACCTTTTTGAGGGTGGTTAAAATGGACAAATAATTGCATTAATGATATTGTATTTCTGTGCGTTTTAGGTTATTACCCAGTTACGCAATATTTATGTTTATTTTTATTGTATTTTGTAGTATATCATAGTGGAATAGAAAGGTATTGTATTTTGCAAATTGTATTGTCAAGGAATTTTGCTCTACTGCCACATTCTAAGTTTACTAGCCACCACTGATAATGAATAAACATAAGTGCTGCATTCTCAGGCATATATATCTTGTATATGTAACAAGAATTCTGCATTATTGGCTGGAAGCATCCACAGACTACTTCGACGAAATATTACTTTCTGAATCTAGGTATAATGACGAAACTAAATGCCGTTTTATCCTTCATTACATGTGATTTCTTACCACATCATGGCAGTTCTGTGGACAATTCCCGAATTGAGGGTGATAACTAGCTGCAGTGGAAATATATGGATATGAATCCATATATAGGGAACAAATTATCTGAAATTGGTTTTGAGTCATTGCCTTTCCAACTTATTATTCTCATGAACGTCATGGGTATAGTCTGCCTAAAATAACTTGGCTATACCTTTATTATTTGACTGTACCTTTAACAGTCATTTCTGGCTGTCCTAAAGTCCAGACACTCATCCTAATTTTAAAATACGTCTGGGTTCTCGAAAGTTGAAACTGCAAGGATAACGTTTTCTAACTAGTAGAGCCCTCTACCGCCATATTCGGACGATATGGCGCTTGCTCTACCCCACACATACACCGAGGCCCTGATGGAGAACATGCACTGCCGTTGTACCATGAAGATCATATAGTTAATGCAGAACACATACTTATACTATGTTATTAGATAAAGGTTTCAAAAGAGCTCTCAAATCCGAATTCTGGAATCAAATAATAATTGACAATTAAGCACTGTAGATATATTCTACATTTAACCCATATTTTTCAATGGAAATATGTTTGCAATGTTCACATTGTTTCTAATCCTAATATTAAAGACAATACATCTTAAACTACTGTATGTACAGAAACAATTTTTGAATACCATATTGAGAAACAATTTTTGAAGTATTTTGAATCCCTATGTGGCTTATATCACAAAGGGATTCAAAAAATGATATATTTTTTTTTTTTTAATAGTTTTTTACATTACAAAGAATTATAACTAACTGAAAAATAGTAATTAAGTGCTCAGATTAACTGTAATATAGTATAACACTTCACTGTGGTTTACTTATTTAAAAAATGTAAGTAGGCATACTAGCTGGGTAATAAAATCTGACAATGTGACTATAGGGTTAAGGTAGTTATATACTTACAACATCGAAAATAATTATATAAGAAGAATAAGTAAGAAACTAATATTTTTAATTCTTTAATGATATAAATCTATTACCATAGAACATAAAATGTATTATGTAAAATGCGATCGAGTAGATAAAACTTAATAGACCACTTATTTTTACAGAGAATATTTTTTTCTAATTTTAGCAATATTGAAGGGATAGCTTTTGTTTCTACAATTCAATCTTCATACATTGACATTCTTGAGTGGTGTGTAAGTAATGTATCATTTTTTTGCTCTATTTTCTCCATGAACATTATGGTTTAATCAAAATTTCTTCTCTTATGTAATACAAAGAAATAGGCACTAGAACAATGAATTTAAGCATACCATATTTATATAAAAACTATTGGAAAATTACGTACAAATTAAAGGGAGAAAACTCCCCTACCATGAACCCCTGAAAATAATAAGAAATTTGTCTTTCAACCGTTTAAGCATCTTAAACAACTAACACTACCAAATATGGTAAAGAAATATTATGTAAATACTTCCAAAATAATAATAAAAGATATTCTTAATTGTTAATTTTAATGGCTGTATGTCATTGTCAAGTATTATTAATTAAATAAATTTGATACTAAAAAAATATAAAATACTGATTTAAGTCAGCAAAATAAGATTGGGTATCACCGTGCAATTTTCAACTCGCCAATCAACCAACCTGGAAGAAACAAAGTATTAAAAATTGAAAACATGGTTTTAAGTGACCAGTAGAATCATTTCACTTAGCCCTTCTCTAGTGTGTTTTTTATATAATAAGTTGTATTTGTTGAAAGACTAAACATTTTTTTAAAATTGTGGAAAATAAGGAAGATCACACCTGCTGAGAAATAATACTAGAACTTCCTGAACAGAAAACTTTTAGGAAGATAACAGTTGTGTCAAATAGTATTCCTAATATTCATTGTTGATAAATACATATTACTACAAAAATGTATTGTTGCAAATATCTCAAGAACAGTTAATAACTAATGTTAACATATATGATTTATATTGTTAATATAAATCGTATATCTCTTAGAAATTGAAAAACCAAAAAAAATACACTACAATATTGCACGGTCAATTTAAGAGAAAATGAGTTTTTCTCAACTTTGTAGTTTTGAAAATATGTATAATGTTTAAACACATTTTATAAAACCAAATATCTTTTTATTTATCCATACTTTAATTTTTAGAAGATATCTTTTCTTTTGCACTTTATGGTTAAATAGAAACTGGATATAACAATTCCGCCAGGATTATGAAATTAATAAAACAATATCAAAAATATAATCCATATGAACTCAGCATATAGACAACTTTAAATTTTGCCGCTGTTTTCGATTTCATATTGGACCAATTAAATTCGAGTAACAAAAATAAGTTCCCGCCGTCTAGTTTGCCCTCGAATATAATATAAAGTATATTGGTGTTGTGCCATTTTGTACTTGTATGTATATTTTATTTTTCAGATTAAAATAGAAAGTGGTTTCATATTAAAGAAATAAATATGTCTTCCCCATGTAAGAAAATAAAACTCACTCCGAAAAGGCATCAAGCTGATAGTTTACGACAAACTCAAGAATCAAAAGTTACAAGTACACCCCAAAAATCCCAAGAAGATATTGTTTCGCCAAATATATCTAGAATTTCCTCTTCAACTTCTAACAAAACTATCAGAACTCGTTTATTAGAACACTTTAGTTCAAATAATAGCGAAGTTACCTCATCTATAACCTATAATAGTAAGCCCATAGAAACGACAAAGTCTACTCGAAGTAGTATTTACAAATCAAGTTCTGAAAAATCTATAGGTTCAAGTGAGTATAATATATGTAAATGTTGATAATATATTTTTATTCATTATTATTGGCTAGATATCTGAACGGTATCCTGGTTGCTCCTATTTACTTGTATAAACAGAAAAGTAAAATATATTAATAAAAGAACAATGTTTTCCTAATTTATCCTAAAAATATTCATTTCTGTACCATATAATACTACTCTAAAATGTATGCAAAACCAAAATTAATAAGTACACCTAGTACTCATACATGATTAAATAATCATGACTAAACTGATCACCAATTAATGTAGTCGCACCAGTTAGTATATTATGTATCAGAGTATATTCCAGGAAGTAATTAATAATAATTACCTCTTAGCATAAATAATAAGTATATATATATATATATATATATATATATATATATATATATATATATATATATATATATATATATATATATATGCATGCATGTTTAGAATGTTGCCACTAGTTAGTGAATGGCTTCGTAGAGGATAACACTGCAAAAATCGTTTTTTTACTGATGAATCATGTTTTACAAGAGATGGAGTTGTAAATTTTCATAATTTGCATGTGTGGAGTGATGAAAATCACAAAGAAATATGACCATTCATCATTTCCATTTTCTCATTTCCATCGGCAATTTAAAATTGATGTATGGGCTGGAATAATTGGCGATTTTTTGATTGGTCCTGTTCAATCACCACCTCGGTTGGATGGGCCATCCTATTTAGAATTTATTCGAGACACTTTTTCCACAGTTGCTCGAGGACATGCCGTTGAAATTACGCCGCGAAATGATATTATGCACGATGGTGCTCCCCCTCACCATAATCTTCAAGTTAGACAGCATCTAAATGAAGTTTATGAAGGAAGATGGATTGGCAGAGGGAATGATGCACTAATAAAGTGGCCGCTGCGATCACCAGACATTACTCCCATGTACTTCTTTTTATGGGGAACATTAAAAGATAAAGTGTATTCTACCCCCGTTAATTCTCCGGAAAATTTGTGGCAGAGGATCTTAGACATTCGATTTAATCTTTTGTGACGAGCCAATTTTTGTATCCGAACACGATGGGGGGATTTTTAAAAGGCAGTTGAAATATGCAGTTTTTAGTTCTAAATAACCAGTTTATTTCTACAGTTTAGTAGTTAGTTAGTAGTTATTTGTAAAGTATATTCTATTTCTTGTGTTTATTACTTTGAATTATTGTTTTATGCATCACTTAAAATACCATAGTTCGTGTTGTGTATCTATCTGTTTCATTTCAATCATACATTAGATTTGTGCGCTTTTGTTATTTGTATCTGTTGTTTCGATATGCAGGTATGTCCAAAATACAATAAATCACCAATTATTCCAGCTTAGGCCTTAATTTTAAATGGCTGTTGGACATGACAAGGTTGTACTACCAATATTTTCATCGCTTACTGAATTCAAAGTTTTTAATCCGTGGCACTCACATCACAAATAGTCATTTTCCTTAAGAATGGTTACCTGTATGCAATATTCGCTAGACATTTTTTTTTTTAGAATAAAATGGCCATTTCACTGTTGTTATTCGACATTTTTTTAAAACAACCATATTCTCTTAATTTTCTGTCAGCCGAAGCGAACATATTGTGCTGATGTGTTCGACGATTAGGAAATATTTCACTGTACAATTGTGCAGCAGCTCGATAGTTCATACTACATTCTCATAATATTAAATGCATGTCAGCAAGCTCATTGAATGAATAGTCCATATTTAATAAAACTATTTAATAAAAAGTTCCCTACTGAATAAACTACTGGGACTAAATTTAAAAACTAACAAAATCAGTTAAATGAAAGTAGAATAAACTGGTAACAACATGCCATCAACTAGAGCAAATGATAATAATGAGAGTAAACTGATGCCAATAACAGCAAACAATATATTGCTTCATCGTCCATTAAATCCAAAGTTTTTAATCTGTGGCACTCACAACACAAAGCAGAGCAGCCAGATTTGTAAATAGTCATTTCCCTCCAAGAATGGTTATCTGTAGGCGATTTTAGCAAGAGATATTTTTTTAGAATAAAATGGCCTTTTCACTGTTGCTACTAGTTTAAAAAATATATAACTACAGTAAAAGTAATACATCTCCGACCTCTTTTAATAGTCAGATCATTAAAAGAGGCTGAAGAAGACAGGATATATATATATATATATATATATATATATATATATATATATATATATATATATATATATATATATATATATATATATATATATATATATATATTTTTTTTTTTATTTAATTAATTACAATTAAATTGGGGTGGGTGAGGAGTGCAAAGTGGTGATTAATTCTTTATTTACCTAAGCACTACAATTCCTGCTAACCAATTCATTGATATGCTAATCAATATGACCTAACAATATAAGTTAGTTTAATCAACCCAACTATTATTATTTTTTATTTATTATATAAATCCATCAGAAAATGTTAGATAAGGTGGTTACCAAACCTTATATTTTGAATAATAATTAAACTGTATTATAATGTAATAAATAAAATGAATAAATTACTTTCCTTCAAAAGTTTTATTACAAATTAAAATACAATACTTTATAATTAATTTAATATAAATCGATTTAAAATTTAAATAAAACAAAAATTTGGGTGTTGGTTAAAAGATAAATAAATCTGAAGGTTCACAAAATTCTGATACTGAGAACAACATTTAATTGTGAACATGTCTCCAACATGCTTGTATTAAATATACATATGTGGCTCCTATGTTGGAGCCCACTATATTTTATTTATAGGAGTGAATAAATAAAAGTTAAACACCTTAAGAATAAAATAATTTAAGACAGTCCAAAATATACTTCAAGCTAGCATTTGCTTGCTATATCCAGGGTGTCCGCAAAATTCACCGACAACGCTTGACTGTATATTCACGGTGATAAATAAATACGATCTACGAAAAAAAAGTTCAGTAAAGGAATTTTTTAGTTTTCGAGTTATAGGCTTTCAAAGTTGTCCACAAAAAAATTATTTTATTAACTCCACAACCCCTGTACCGATCGTGTTGAAACTTGGAATGATAATTTGAACCAGTAAGGCTTATTATTTCTCAAAATATTAGTCAAACTGATATACTGGGTGATAGTTTTCTCGGCGTACCTCCCCGGCCTCTTTTAATGATCTGACTATTAAAAGAGGTCGGAGATGTATTACTTTTACTGTAGTTATATATTTTTTAAACTAGTAGCAACAGTAAAAGGCCATTTTATTCTAAAAAAATATCTCTTGCTAAAATCGCCTACAGATAACCATTCTTGGAGGGAAATGACTATTTACAAATCTGGCTGCTCTGCTTTGTGTTGTGAGTGCCACAGATTAAAAACTTTGGATTTAGTGGACGATGAAGCAAAATATTGTTTGCTGTTATTGGCATCAGTTTACTCTCATTATTATCATTTGCTCTAGTTGATGGCATGTTATTACCAGTTTATTCTACTTTCATTTAACTGATTTTGTTAGTTTTTAAATTTAGTCCCAGTAGTTTATTCAGTAGGGAACTTTTTATTAAATAGTTTTATTAAATATGGACTATTCATTCAATGAGCTTGCTGACATGCATTTAATATTATGAGAATGTAGTATGAACTATCGAGCTGCTGCACGATTGTACAGTGAAATATTTCCTAATCGTCGAACACATCAGCACAATATGTTCGCTTCGGCTGACAGAAAATTAAGAGAATATGATTCTTTTAAAAAAATGTCGAATAGCAACAGTGAAATGGCCATTTTATTCTAAAAAAAAAAAAATGTCTAGCGAATATTGCATACAGGTAACCATTCTTAAGGAAAATGACTATTTGTGATGTGAGTGCCACGGATTAAAAACTTTGAATTCAGTAAGCAATGAAAATATTGGTAGTACAACCTTGTCATGTCCAACAGCTATTTAAAATTAAGGCGTAAGCTGGAATAATTGGTGATTTATTGTATTTTGGACATACCTGCATATCGAAACAACAGATACAAATAACAAAAGCGCACAAATCTAATGTATGATTGAAATGAAACAGATAGATACACAACACGAACTATGGTATTTTAAGTGATGCATAAAACAATAATTCAAAGTAATAAACACAAGAAATAGAATATACTTTACAAATAACTACTAACTAACTACTAAACTGTAGAAATAAACTGGTTATTTAGAACTAAAAACTGCATATTTCAACTGCCTTTTAAAAATCCCCCCATCGTGTTCGGATACAAAAATTGGCTCGTCACAAAAGATTAAATCGAATGTCTAAGATCCTCTGCCACAAATTTTCCGGAGAATGAACGGGGGTAGAATACACTTTATCTTTTAATGTTCCCCATAAAAATAAGTACATGGGAGTAATGTCTGGTGATCGCAGCGGCCACTTTATTGGTGCATCATTCCCTCTGCCAATCCATCTTCCTTCATAAATTTCATTTAGATGCTGTCTAACTTGAAGATTATGGTGAGGGGGAGCACCATCGTGCATAATATCATTTCGCGGCGTAATTTCAACGGCATGTCCTCGAGCAACTGTGGAAAAAGTGTCTCGAATAAATTCTAAATAGGATGGCCCATCCAACCGAGGTGGTGATTGAACAGGACCAATCAAAAAATCGCCAATTATTCCAGCCCATACATCAATTTTAAATTGCCGATGGAAATGAGAAAATGGAAATGATGAATGGTCGTATTTCTTTGCGATTTTCATCACTCCACACATGCAAATTATGAAAATTTACAACTCCATCTCTTGTAAAACATGATTCATCCGTAAAGAAACGATTTTTGCAGTTTTATCCTCTACGAAGCCATTCACTAACTAGTGGAAACATTCTAAACATGCGTCTGGATCAAAACATTCAAGTTATTGAGAAGGAGTTAAATGAAATGGTCGAAGAAGTTGCCGTTTTACAGTTCTGTGGATATTACTTTTACATATATTAATTGTCTTGACATACTGCGGACACTTTTTCTTGGCCCGTTTTCAACGAGATTAAGAATGTTTTCTTCAACTTCAGGTGGCAATTGTCGAGGGCGACCGGCATTTGCAGAACATTTTTTAAAAGAACCATGTTCTCTTAATTTTCTGTCAACCGTAGCGAACGTAGTGAGGTGAGGTGTTCGACGATTAGGGAATATTTTACTGTATAATCGTGCAGCAACTTGATAATTCATACCTACTACATTATCCTAATATATGCATATCGGCAAGCTCATTCAATGAATAGTCCATATTTAGTAGCAAAATGAGTTAAATGAAATTAGAATAAATTGTAACAAATCGCCATAATCCAAAGTTTATAATTCGCAGCACTCACAACACAAAGCAGAACAGCCATACTTGTAAATAGTCATTTTAGTCAAGAATCGTTCTTTTCTTTTGTGGGGAACGTAGCCGGTGCTTACGCTAGCCGGACAAGTGGCCCCTAGATCAGTGTCCCACCTACCTCGGCACCACTCTCGCTTATCCTCTAGGTAGGGATCATAGGGATCAATCTTTTTATTAGGTGTTGGCAGTTTCATTCTTCACCCTACGTCCCCCCTTCGCTCTCGCGATTAGGGGTTCAGGACAATCTCTCTTTCCTCCTCCTCCTTTCTCCTCATAATCCCGACAATCATTTTCTCCCCATACGCCCACTTCCTCTCACATTCAATCGTCCACACACAAGATCTTTCACTCTCTCTGGCCACGGCAGACCAGCCATACATTCTTCCCTCTCGCCTGACCACCTCGGACACCTGAGCAACGTGTGCTCGAGGTGATCCCTTTCTCCACAAAACATACATTCATCTAACTCAACCTTATATATCCCTCGCAGGTACTCTCCGATGCATCCGAGAGTACCTGCGAGGTACATCCGAGACCGTTCGATACACGCTGATCACCCGCAGAGCAGCTCTTCTCTACACTCTCAGTACTTAATTCCTCCATTTGTCCCTGTCCATGATTTTCACCCATACCGGGACTGCATAAAGTATGATGGAATGTTCAGCTCCGGCGAGCACTCTTCTCTTACCCGCTCTGGGGCCCCTCAAGTTCGGCATAAAGCGTCCCAGAGCCGCCACCGTCTTACCAGCCTTCTCCAACGTCCTAACGATGTGCTCCCTATATTGTAGTTCTGGGTCCAACCACACACTCAGGTACCTTAATACCCTCCCTGGCCTGACGCTAATGTCTCCAACCCGGAACTCCACCTCGGGTGGCTTCCTCTTTCTGGTCAGGAGAATGGCCTCGGTTTTCTCCCCTGTCAATTCCAGGTGTTTCTTTCCCACCCACCTCCTAATCCTCTCTACGGCCAGGTTGCCATCCTCCCTCAAATCCACCCCGTTCCTGGCTACCACTAGCACAGCGAGGTCATCCGTATATCCGATGATTGAGACCCCTTGCGGGACCCTCAACCTGAAGACTCCGTCGAACATGATGTTCCACAAGACTAGTCCAAGGACCGAGCCCTGCGGAACATCACACATCATCATTCTCCTGTTCTCCCTCCCATTCATATATCTCATTACCACATATCTACCCTCCAGGTAGCTGCCTACCATGTTTGTGATGTATGGGGTCACTCTCTTGTCCACTAATCCGTCCCTGATGCTTTCCCAGGCTGCCAAGTTGAATGCGTTTTTAATGTCCAGCGTAATCAGCGTACATAACTTACCGGCAGCCCAGGCCACCAATGCTGTATCCCCGATCAGTGTGACGGTGACGACTGTCGACCTCCCGGATCTGAAACCATACTGATTATCCGAGAGGCCTCTATTCCTATCTATGTCCCCGAGAAGCCTAGCCAACATGAAATGCTCTAACAACTTCCCGAGTACATCCGTCACACATATTGTATATCCTGTACGCTCCTGGGTCTCCGTCAGGCCTCCCCTCCTTTCTAATAAGAACCAACCTCTGTTCGTTCTAACATTGCGGGAGAACTCCACTACGGAGGACCCCATTCATCACACTTAACACGACACGTGGATGATCTTCGACAGTCGCCCTTACAACCTCTGCTGGGATCCCGTCTAAACCAGGCGCCCTTCCAACTTTGATTTTGGCACACGCCCTCTCAAGTTCACCCTCCGAAAAGGGAGGGAGCTATCTCCTCCCCAGATTTCTTCCTCTCCCAAGGTATGGAAGTTCCTAGGGAAGAGCACATCTGCCGCCTCCCTCATCCTTTCCAGGGGTAACGTCTGCTGGTAGCCTCCCGTTCTTTTAGCTACCAGCTTGTACGCTTCCCCCCATACATCCCTATCAAGATCTTGGCACAGCTCGTCCCATTTCTTCTTCTTCTGAGCCTTTATATTATATCGGAGTTTCCTCCTTTCCTCTTCCCTTTCTCCGTCCTGTGGCGCTCGCTCTCTCCGTTTCCACCTCGTATATCTCCTACTAGCCGCCATGCATCTTCCGACCACCAGTATATGCTCTTGGCTCTCCGCCCAGTCCCGATCTTTCTGGGCATCGAGGCATCGCACGCCCGAGCGACAGCCCTCGCCAGGGTATCCGGATCCAGAATCTCCCCCCTATCCACCTGCGCCTCTATGGACGCACGAAGTGCTCCTCTATCCCAGTGGTTTAAGTTCCAGTCTATGATCCTAGCTATACTGGTGGCCTGCACCTCCTCCACTCTCACCTTGTAGAAGATATACCTGTAGTCACTGAGCGTCTCTTTTGTTGACACCCTCCACCCTTTCACCATTCTGGCCACCCCCTCTGTGACTAAGGTTATATCCGGGTTAGACGCTGCTCTCCTCCTCTCGAATGTAAGTGCCCTCCAGTATTCATCTCGACAAGGTTCGTCCGTGCCATCCACTCCAGCACCAGATTCCCCCTGTTGTCCGTGAAAAATCGTTATCTGTAGGCGATTTTCACAAGAGACATTTTTTTTGTAGAATAAAGTGACCTTTCCACTGTTGCTACCCGTTTAAAAAAATATGACTAAGGAAAAAGTTCTGACCATTGAAAGAAGGAGGTATACCGAGAAAACTATCACCCAGTATATCGGTTTGACTAGTATTTTAAGAAATAATAAGCCTTACTGGTTCAAATTATCGTTCTAAATTTCAACGCGATCGGTAAAAGGGTTGTGGAGTTATTAGTGGGGTTATTTTTTTGGACAACTTTGAAAGCCTACAACTATAAAAATTTAAACTTTTTTTTCGTAGATCGTATTTATTTGTCATCGTGAATATACAGTCAAGCGTGATCGGTGAAATTTGTGGACACCCTGTATATTAAGAGACATTATTTATAACACCCTGTATAATTTTGTATTATTAATTATTTTGATGTCATGCTACAAGCCCAATTGTTTAAAACATCTGCAAAAATAAATGTTTAGACACAGCGTCTTTATATTTTAAAAACACTGATTTCTATATAAGATGATTTCATACAACTAGCAAATGCATATAGCATTTTTTAATGTGAAAAGGTATATAAAAGACATGTAATTTATTGTTAATGTGTATTACTTTCAGATTATGATTATGATCATTATTTGGATGATTGTGGTCGAATTAAGTATACTGGCAATATTTGGAAAATCTATAAACCTCTAAATGATGAAAGTTTATATGCACGGATATTTCGAGAACCTCAAAATGTACAGGTATGATATAATATAAAATGCAATGCAGTTTGGCTCATGTGGCAAGAATTTTTTAGCCTCGTAATGAAAGATTTTATGTAAGAGAGTTATATTTCATCATGTTGGTTACAAAATTATATAAGAAATATGTTCATCTCAGAAGTGTAAAGAGAATACTGATATATAAAAAATAATTATGCATGAAACCAAGAAAAGCTTATATTGTGATTAAAGAATTGGTGAAAAATATCAGAGAAATATATCAAAGGAAATAAATATCGCAAGAGATCTCAAACTTTTATATTATTTATGATACTACTCAAAACATTGAAGCATTAATTGAACTAAACTAAAAAAAAATAGTCTAAGATAATTTATTATACTGTATAACAAGTTACATTCAGGAGCATAAAAGCTTCAACTGCCTTCAACAACAATGTTTAATGGTGTTAGATTTGGATTATATCACTATATCACTATTGATCTATTGTTAATATGTCAGTAGTCAATTACTTAACCACTGATATATTTTTTAAAAAGTTTGTAAAAGCCATCATTATCGATAACTTATGATGCAATTATTATGCAGTAAATAAACGGCATATTTTAATGCTCTTATATCCAAAATTTCAATACATTTTGATTAGGGATTTGCAAATAACAGCTCTGCAAAAATAATAAAATCCCCATGTATTATTAATTAATAACTTAGAGTTATTTTCAGAAGAAAGTCACTCCATTTTCTATTTCAATTGAATTTTTCTACTCACTTATATCACATAAATTTAAAATCCTGTAAATATATGATTTTTTAATAAACCATTTACTAATTATAATTGTGTAATAAAAAATTTGGGCTTATAGGATTTACAATTTATAACATTAGGTCGTGGAAGAAGTAAATATAAATATGAGATGAAATAGCTCATATCACCTATTAGTTTTTAAATAATTTACTACAACCAGCAGCGTTCTCTACCTAGCTGACTTATGCAACAATATATTCTTGACAATGAGAAAATTCTCTTATCCTTGTTATTTTTGAAGACCATACTGGATATTTCAAATACAGAGGTCTTAACAATGTGCGTACTTCATATCTAACTACGATATAAGGGCAATACTTATTAATTATTGATTTGTGATGTGCCATTAATACTGTTATTCTTTACCTATATGGTAAAAACTGTATAAATAACTATGGTATTAACGATAAGAGGGTCAAAAACACTTCATTAATAATTAATTGAAACAGTTAAGGATTATAAATTAATATAAATTTTACATAATTTTAATGAAATTCCATTGAGTATTCCACTCAATTTTCATTGAGTCCATTTATTAGAGTAACAGTATGTATTGTCAAAAATTAATTCCATCGATTAATATGAAAACTGTTACAGGAAGTTGTGACAGAACTATTACTTTTATACAACAGAAAACCAGAAATTGCTCTTTGCAGTTTATTGAAACTTTGTGTTGACCTTTGCGGTTATCAGAATTTTAATATTTCTGAAAATTATAACTTTAGAGAAAATGCTGGAAGACATATCATTAAAATGATGGAAAGTGATGATGTAATTGATAAAGAGACCCTAAAAGTAAGTATACTCTGATAATCCTATTTGAAACTGTTCTGAAGAAGCTACTTAGAATAACTTTTACTACATTTTTCTCTAACTAGGTCTGATAACTATAATACAATAACTATGTATGCATATACGTAAAATATTGATTCAAATTATATGGTTTCATAACGTATTTTTCATGTTTAGAGCACTGGAAAATATCTATTTATGGAATCAAGAACTCAACTTGCAAAAATTTTGAAAGTGTCCGTCTATAACTTCCTACAAAAACTGATTCTTTGTGGCCATGAGAGAGGAATTTTGTATGATGAATTTTTCTTAAAACATTTCTTTCTGTTTATTAAAGCTATGTCATTTAGTGAGATAAGAGCCATTCGCCACACAGGTGTTATTATTGGTGAGTTACTATTAATATTAAGGTGGTATACTATTAATAATAAGTAAGGTTCATTTCAAGTTAGCTCATTTTAACTTAGCTCTTCTTAGTTGGAATTTTTTAGCTTAGCTATTCCTATTCCTTAAATAAATAGAGTAACAAAATATATATTGTATATAATCAACATAGGAAATCTTATCCGATGCTTAAGCTTACTTCAAATCGCCAATTTTACAAGTTAAAATTAAACTCTTACTCTAACAATAGACCTAATGTAGTAATTTCATATATTAATATATTAAAATTAAAAAACATATTAAATGCAAATGTTTTTTTTCAGCCATAAAAGTATTAACAGCACTTGTAATGGTTTACAATAGGATTATTAATGATGAAAATTATTCTTCAGAAATCATAAATTCCTCCACAGAAAATGTACTTCATCTTCAGAAGCAAGATATTATCATGTTTTTAGAAATTTTTTACTTCATTTTTGTTCAAAATTGGTAAGTTATGATATTTGTTAATAATAACTTTTTATAATTTGATTCTAATCTGCTAGGTGTAACAAGATACAAAAACTTAAGTTTGATTAACACCAACATCATGATTGTTTTTTACCCATTTCTGTGTCTGATTTTGCTCTCATAAAACTAATTAATATTGAAAGCGTAGAGCGAAATTCACATTTTTTTTTTTCATGTTTAGCATTTTTATTATTTTCTTCATTTATGTATACTTTGTTTACTTAATTTTTTGCTTCATTTGTGTTACATTTGCGATATCTTACTTTATTTGGAGATATCATGGAACGGTTTTCAAAATAATTGTCCATTACATCTAAATAAATCTAAAAGTATCAAGTTTTTTAAATAAAAACAATTGGGTTTTACGTTTTTAAATTAAACAAACTGAATTAAAGTATAATGCAATATAATATTTTCAACATTTTCCTGTTGTGAACATTAAATAATTTCTTTTCTAACGATGAACAAAACTGTTTTTAATCGAAATTTACTAAGATTACAATTATACCCCATGATATTACGTAATTACCAGATAATGATAAAATATAATTAGGTAACTACGTAAAATCAGGATTCCTTAATATTTCCTACATTATCGCTTCTTTCATTATTATAACATTGCCATATTGGTTTTTTTCGTACACGACTTCATTATTGTTCAAAGACTTCAAGAATTGCTGTATTAATGTAGCTTTTTATTGTTTCGTTTAATATATACATTTTGTTTTAGCCGATTACAGGATAATAAAGTAACTTTAATGAGAGTAGAATGCATACAGGAATTATGTACGTGGATCAAATATTTTCCTAAAATTTTTATTACCCAACTACAAGCTGTTAATTATTTGTGTAAACTTATAACAGACGCAGTAAGTAATATTGAAAAATCCCTATTCGTGTCCTAAATATATAATGATGACTGTAGCCCTGAGTTTCCTAAAAAATATTTATAATTTTTTGTATGGCTCACAAGGTTTGTTTTACAAGAGAATTGTCCCAACTAATTTATTCCCTATGAAAATATGAAGTGTGAGAACTAATTTCACAATGTTATCCTTATTGGGAATCAACACTGCAGAAGCCATTTAGCAGATAGATGGCCATAGTGCAATCTTATGTATAGTACAATCTTATTTTTTCTTCAATTTGAAAGAATTTTTTTTTGTTCTACAGGAAAAAAAAATAAAGTATACAAAAAAATTATTTATCTTTTTTCAAAGGAAATTTGGCAATAACAAAAGTGTTTATTTAGATAATTTATAAAAATAAATGAAACAAAAATACTAAAATTAATTGTTCAAGTTGTTTATTTACTGTTTGCAATAGATACAAAAATAATTCATTTTAAACATTACTAAATTAACTATCCATTATTGGTCACATGATTACATTGAAAATCATTTATTTTCTCCGCGTTTTTAATATGAACATCATTCTTTAAATAACCTTAAACCTTATAGTGAGAACATCTGTCAAAGAACAAGGGTCTCCAAACTTTCAGCTTTGACTCTCAGAAGTCAAAGCGACCCTCAACTTATCTATTGAGAAAATACATTATTCAAGTAAATATATACAGGATGCGTATAGCACAAGGATCTATCATTTATGTCTGGTTATAACTTGATTTTAAATATTACGAGTTCCTCATGTAGTTTTTACATATTATTACAAAATATTTTTAGTTCGTATTTCTACTCCAGTATTATCAAATTAAAGTAACTTTATAAAGATAAGAATTAAATTTGAGTTTTAATCATTTCCTGATGACGCCAACTTGGTTGACGAAACGTGCGTTAAGGAACGTGTAATTTCTTAGTGTTCATAGAAAACTGGGCTTCTATTTTTGTTGCTGCATCGAAGGTTCTAACCCCTTCGCAAGATTTTCTCGACATGATTTATAATGCAAAGTTTGGAAGAAGGTACCTTATTAAAACCTAAAAATTAAAATATATTTCATTTTCCTATATACTAGAGAGCATTTTCGCATATTCAAAATACCGTTTTTAAACCCAGATTTAATTAACTAAATAAACCACGGACATCCATATTATTACCTACTATTATATGGATGTAACAAGAAATGTGTTCTGTATTTAGCCCACTGTCAGTAAATTGGCAACAATTTGATCACTAAGTAATGTTTATGTTTCATTAAATGTTATCATTTGATTATTAAATAATAACATTGTTTGTATTGTAACACTTCATGTGTGGCTTTTCATATCACTATTTCATATGGGGCTTTTAATACATTTTATAGTCTTTTTACTAAATATTTACCACGTACCAGCTAGTCAGTTAACATACCTATAAATTAATATATTGCATTTTGTTTCCTTTTCTTTAGTCTAAAGATGTAAGATATGCTGCTCTTGAAACATTTGAGGCCCTTGTGCGAGCACCGAGTGTGTTGACAATTCTGAGAAGTTTCATGCCTAATTTTGTTGAAGCTGTTGGTAAAAGATTCTATGATGTGGATAATAAAGTTGCCATTAAAGCTATAGACATTTTCACAATTTTCCTTAAGCAGTAAGTTTTAAAAATCACTGTTCAATTTTTACGTGACACCTTTATAAAAAACTTTATTTAAGAGGAGCATTCGTTCTAAATGTATTACCTAATATTTAGAATAATTTTCATTAAAATAATTTTTAGTACATGTAATGCTAATTTGTCTAGCTAGATAAAGTTTTAATATAGTACATTTTGATAAATTTTGTGTGGTAGATTATGTTGGGGAGACTTAATTATGTACCTAACTAAAAACTTTTATTCCCAAATGTAATGTATGATGTGAAACTTCTTCATTACATAATCTAAAACTTTATCTAACCACATAGGTTTACATTATACTTCTAAAAATTATTGTAAAGATGAAAACTATTCTCAGTCTGCATTTTTGCATCACTTATGTATTTTAAGATTGGTATGGTGGACTATATCCAAGACATTAGGTGCAGGATAAGATCAAATACAATACAATAATTCATAAATCTGTCAGAAGACAGTTTATTAGATTTCATTTCAATCAATGCATATAAGATATATACAGTCCCTGCTCACTTTATTAGACTCACTTGCAAAATTGTTGTTTTTAATAATATTGGCTTTATTAAGTATATGTACATGAGAATAAAGCATGATTTCACATTTCTGATTCTTTATTATACAAAAAAATATATATATTGATACTAATTACTGAACATATTTTTATACTACTAATATTTTGTCAAACCGCCTTTGGCTTTTATTAGCGTGTCCACTCTTCGACGCATGCTGTTTATGCAATTTTTTTGCAATTTCCTTTAATTGATCATTATGGTTCCAGTGATAAATTATTCTCTCGATTAATTGAACCTTATTGGTTATGTTTTCCTTTGCTAATTCTCGTTTTAAGCATTCCCACACATTCTCGATAGGGTTCATGTCTGGCGAGTTCCCTGGCCATGGTAATAAAGGTATTCCTTATTCTGCTAAGAATTTTTTTATATTCTTGGCTGTATGACAAGGGGCCCCGTCTTGCATAAATATCTTACGACCATTTCCAAACCATTCCCTCATCTGTGGGAGATCAATTTTGATTGGAGAACCTTTTTATATTGATCTTGCTGCATGGATCCTTCTACGACATAAAGCCTTCCCAATCCCTTCCCACTTATGACAGATCATATCATCACAGATGTAGGATGCTTCACTCTCTTTACTACACAATCTGTATTAAACTTTTCACCTGGACGTCT
This sequence comes from Rosalia funebris, assembly GCA_037954035.1. Classification (NCBI taxonomy): domain Eukaryota; kingdom Metazoa; phylum Arthropoda; class Insecta; order Coleoptera; family Cerambycidae; genus Rosalia; species Rosalia funebris. The sequence continues at coordinate 4,068,892 of JAZFAV010000001.1, forward strand.
TTGAACAAACTGGGTTTTTTATCATCCATAATTTGAAAAGTTGCTTCATCGCTAAAGCAGACCTGGAGACATGCAACAAAAATAATAAAACCACAAAACAAATAAATTTTAATGACCTACCATTTGCCAGTCATCAACAGAAAGCCTGTTATGCAAAATAGCCCAATTATGCCTCTTCTTGACCATGGCTGATGTTAATTTTGGTTTTTTAACTGGTCTTCGACATTTGAAACCCAAACCGTTCAAATTTCTTCGTGCAGTAGCCACCGATACCTTGTAGCCTACCTCATGAAACTTATTCCTTATTTCACTGTGGGTTGCCCTTCTGTATTCCACAGCCATATTTCTTAAAAATCTCTGCCCTCTAGGAGTTATCAGCGATTTTCTGCCACAGCGACCTGTCCGAGCCAAACCAACAGGTAGGTCCGCTTGCAATTTTTGACTCGACCGTCGAACTGATGATTGGGATATCCCACATTTGTTTGCAATTTTCCGTTATTTGCAATATTGTATTCAGTATTTCGTAAAAGTGCAATTACAGACGATTTTTCTTCCGAAGCAAAATCTTGACGTTTACCCATGTAAAAAAAATCCATTTAGGGGTTAATCGACTGAAGTTTTTGTAAGAAAAAGTATAAAAACCATAAATAATGGCATTATATAGTAAAATCATTACTCACCTTTGAATTACTATAGTGAAAATAGGAAAAGTTTAAAGCAAAACAATTATTTTCATCCAAAATCAACACAAGTTCCAGCTTGTGCTGGAACAGACATACAGAGCATAAAAAGTCACTTCCTGACAATTGCATGAAAATTCTGCAATACCGACTGAATTATGTTATCAAATCGAAACCTTTTGATTATGCATCCATCAATATTTATTTGTTGTAACATACGCATACCAATCAGGTGCAAAGACCGATTTTAATATATGCCAGAAATTAAAAAACCGCGCTATGAGGGGTGAGTCTAATAAATTGAGCAGAGACTGTATGCTAGGGATTCAATAAAAACATTATTTTTAATTCACCTTGGTTTCCGAATCCTGCTTTGAATTGAAACCCATACCTAATGTTCCTCAGGATAATTCTCTAGATATGATTGAATTTATATAGACAACAGATCAAGTGAGATTAGATATGCATTATTACGTTTCACAAATTAATGGTTTCCAAATACCAATGGCAAGAGATTGTATATCATGGTTGACATTATTAGAATTTTTAAAAATTTCTATAAGCTATAAATAATTCTTTGATAATAGCTATTTTAATTTTATATGCTGTTTTTATTTTAATTTCAGTAATTTTTATTGGATTGGCCAGAATACAATATGTGCCTACCTGCATAGAATTTTTATTATTTCAAATATGTTCCACCCATCGCACATCTATGTAATTGCTACGCATTATAGTTGAATACTTACTCATTATACGTGATTTTTTTGGTCGGTGTACCTCGAGAAATAGCCACGGAAAACCACCACTAACTTTTTCAATTTTTTCTTGCGCCTCATTGTTGGTTGGAAAATACGAAAAAATTGTATGTATTGTAATTCTAATCAGTAGCTTTCATGTCACTTTAGTTTCATTCAAAAATCTATCATAGTTTCGTAGATAAATGATTTTTTAGTTAGTGTTTTAACCCTTATTTGCCAAAAACGAATAAAGCTAGAGGTTTGATAATTGGCCCAAAATTATTTCCAATAACTAGCAACATAATAAAGACTCCAACGTCAACAAAGACGCTAGTGCAGATTTCATATGGAGACCCGGTAAGACCCATTAGAGGGGGGAAGGATCTGTCATTTTGCAAGTTAACAATCTACCCTGTAAGTAGTCATCAGTCTCTGCCCATAATTATGGGCTAAGTCTAGTATCCAGAGGACGCGGAATTCGCCCATAAACTAAGAAAAATTCGTTGACTGATTTCAGCCTATCAATATTTATTAGTTTATATTTATGTATACTTATTATCAATTATTAAATGTTTTATTAAACTACATAAAAGAATAAGACTGTGGCAACATACCCAAAGTTAAGATCCGAAAGTATCAGAATATATTACTTCAAGAAAAACATTCTTAATTTACTTTGCACAACACTATAAGAAAGATTCTATCTTATATCAATTACATAAAAATAATTTTCATTTTTATAATTTTTTAGAGATGAATCGCTGATAACTACCCACAGATTTAAGCTTCTTACCAACCTAGTATTTGATAAATACTTCGTCATTGGGGAAGCAGCTGCCAGATTCTTATCCTGCTATTTGAAAGTTAGTGAAGAAAATGAACATACGATACTTATTCAATTAGCAAAACTTTCAATGAAGGTGGGTAAATATACACATATATTTGGTGGCTTAACAAACTATAAAAAGTCATCTTAAAAATTGATTATTTAAGAAATTGCCGATAAAGTAACAATGCTTTATATTACTCTAACTAATTCTTATAGTCTGTGAGTTTTTAATATAACCAGTATATATTTCTGCAGGCTACTTGCAGATTATTTTTTTTATAAATTATATCTAGAAAGTGTGCATTTACAGCCTGGATATGCAGTAAAACAGTTACTCATAGAAGGTTGCCTGCATAATTGTACAGCAATTCAGAATTGGGAAGCTTTCATTGATTTACTGGAATATGACAATTTGGAAATGGATATTAAGCAGGCACTGGCTGAAATATTTTCTGAATCTGTATATCAGACTTTAGAAGGGCATTCTTCGATAATGCGAGAGATGTCACCAAAAGGTTTTTTTTTACAATATTTTTATTATTAAACTGTATGTTATACTTTCAAAAAATAAAACCCACCACAGGTAGGATTCGACATTTGTCCTGGATCGGAACCGAACGACTGAAACCTTTTGAAATTTTTTGAAACCTTATCTGATCGTACTGAAACACGAGAAAGGAGTCGAGGATCGCTTCTGAGTATAATTCAATGCCTGGCGGGGCTTTAGCCCGAGGAGTAGTTGTTTCCTAGAGCGATTATGTAATAGCTTTGCTATTCAGGAACTACTTTGATAGCCGCTTGGCGGCTTGGTGGTTCCTCTCTCGATTTCCGACATATGTTACTGTATGTTATACTACTATAATAAGTCCATAATTAGTTTAAATACATTAGGGCATCATCCCGTCATTCAAAACAGATTTTTTTTAACAGTAGACTATTTATAATGGCTAACAAATATCCACTAATTTGAATTTTCAGTTACAAATATAGATCCAACAGAGCATACAAAAATTGCAAAATATTGCCCAAGATTAAATAGTTTATTAAAAAAATATAAAGATCATCCAAGTATGTTACTAGAGTTTCTAAAGATTTTCTGTTCAGTTACTAAGGATATCTTAAGTGAAAACTATTGTCAGGTAAATCAGTGCATTATTTGAAATTTTCATTTTAAAACTTGCAATTCTGCAGCAATACATGGAAATATGCCAAACAATGATAATGCTGTTCTATTATCATAATGATGAAAAGCTGCTGAGTCAATTAGCAGAAACGTTCCACCAGTTTTGTAATATTACACATTTTGCAAAACGTGCAGAAACTATTACTGAAAGCATTTGTTCTAAATATGCCAATGATTTGTTGCTCTCTCTGAAAAATGTAAGAAATAACATTTATAATTACTTATGATAATATATTTATGTACATATATATCTTTGTAGAATGAAGAAAATTCGGAAAAACTTATGAAAGTTTCCATATTATTTGCACATTTCAATTTAACGAAATATTTCACTTGGGAGGCATTATTTGACAATTGGAGCCACGACGATGAGACTGTATGTAGTAAACTGACGTTTCTATACCGGACTTTTTTTACCCTTTATTTTACAGGCAACGGGTAATCTTGTATCTTGTTGTGAATGGTTTTTAATATGGAGTTTAAGAAATCTAACTAGTACTAATTATCCTGTAAAATCTGAATTACAAGAACGATTCCCACGAATTTCGCGCACCTGTAAAGAATTTATTAGCACGTGCTTTAACATGTTGCAACATCTAAATGGTCAACTTTTACATTTTAAGGTGATTTTATACAATATCGAAGTTCTTTAAGTAGGCCATGTGTTAAATTTATTTTTAGATCTACAATGCAGTATGCCATTTGCATATTACATACATGAAAGATTTAGAAGGCCCAATAAAAATGTTTAAACAATTTGAGGAACTCAAATTAATAATTGATGATAAGCAATTGCAGAGATTATTAGTTTCCTTTCTGGATAAATATGTAATCAGTAATACTACAAGTAATTATTTTTCTAATTCAATTAAAAATGTATTCTGAAATGAAATTTATATTTTCAGTGCTTCTACATGATCGACGTAATTATGTAGTAAATTATGTTGATTTGGTTCATAATAATGTATTACCAACTGAGTGTCTAGCTCACATATTTGAATATTATTATAGTGTAAGTATATGTATTGTTGTATTATTATTATTTTATTTAACATACTTTGAAATATTTAAGACGTTTCCACTGATACAAATTATGTGTATTGAGAAACACAAATACTTTGCTCTTATACATAGTATTAGAAATTTTGTATATTATTAAAATTTCATTAATGTAAAAAATCAAAAGGGTATAAGTTTCCCATGAATTTTTTTCTTAATATTAAATTCTGATTCAAATTACAATCAAAGATATAGATATATAACTAGGGGTTTCCCTAGTTATAATTTACACTGATAATTTACAGTATATTATATTAATTTATGACTTAGATTTGCACTTCCATGTCTTTACAGATAAATTTAGATATTTTTACTTATTGATAATTTTGACATAATCAGATGGACATAAAGGGTCTTTCAATAAGGACGCTCGATTTTTAAACGTAAATAAAACAAGTTGTGTGAGATATCCACTTATTTTTTTTTATTTGAAAGAATATTTTATAACATTATGGAATATAACGTCGTTCAAATTTCCACCGTAGCTTTACATGGTATTCGGGAGGTCCAATTTTTGATGTCGCATAAATCTGGCTGAATTTGCTGGGTGAATCTGTATTTTAGAACATAAACATAGAATGTTTATTTTGTAGCCATTATGCCAACAGAATTTTATCATCATCCTCAAATTCTGGACTAGTATAAAAACCCACAGACATGTGGGTTTATTGATTTAGATATTTTACATAAAAATATATTTTGTATAATGATATTTTATATAAGCTATTATAATATAAATATAAGCATAGATTATATATAATATTATATTATATATAATCTATGGGATATAAATCTACCATTGCATGAAGAGGAAAAATAAATTAGTATGGGTTATCAGTTGTAGGGTGTGCAGGGTAATTGTCAATCAAAAGGATACTACTATTTTTGGTTCTCGTAAATTGAAATCTCAACTTTTCTCAAAAATATCTTGTCTTATATCTAGTTGAAATGAAAATGCTCTATCATTATAATAGAAATACTTCTAATACATCGTCTCATATCCAACTGAAAATACATATATAAAATTTAATATAGTTGATAACAAAAAATATTCGGGAATACCAAACACTAAAAATTTTGCTGATAAAACCAAACACTAAAAATTTTACTCTATAAATAAAAATATGGGAATGTGTAAGTAAGTAAGTAGCTATGAATAAGAAATACATTTTCTAACTGTCGCCACTATGGTAGCTAAATTATACCCATAACAAGCCATATAAGGCACTAAATTGTACATGTAATATGCACATTATATTTATCAAAATTCATACATTATATTTTTCAGTTTCAGTTGGCCAGGAAGCTTGGCTTATAATGTTATGCTGAACACTTTTTTTAAGATGTAATGAAAACATCACCATTTTACAATTTATCACATATTTTTCAATTTTTCATACAGATATCTCACATACAGTCAACTAGTGTGAACTTTCCTAATTTTATATATATTATACATATTTTCAATGCATGACTAAATTCTTAATATGTATATACAGATTAATTTTAACGTACACCTTTATTTTTAGTATAACAAAGAATTTGGTCCTATTATTGAGTCATCACTGATGGCTATGTCATCTGATGAAAATATTCTCTTTATGATGGTGGTATACACATTAACCATAGTTTATGAGAATATATTAAATAAATATGGTACTGTGAATTTGAGAACAGAAGAAATTAGACAGATCAAGGTAGGATAGATTAAATTTAATATATGCAAAAACAATACTTATGTAGTACATTATTTGTGGATAAATTTTGTATAAAATACATGTTTATACTTACAAACTTACTAATTAAATTGTTTGATGGTTTGTGAATAATACCATGGTATATAGTGTCTATTTACTAGTTGTAAGAATTTATGTAATATGATTTATTTCCTTGGGTGACGGAGAATTAAAATTAAACCTTCTAACTTTACTTTTTAACATCTTGTTTTTTGGTGCATATGAATTGTATATTTTTGTTATATTATTATCATGCTAATAAAAGCTATTAATTTTTATTATTATAGACGAATGACAACAACCACATCATTTTTCTGAAAATTCACTATATGTATAGTGCTCCAAAGAAACTAGTATAAATTACCTTTATTTATCTACCAAATAAATATATGCTTCAATGAAAATTACATTACTTACCTCACAGAATATGAAAAAAAATTCTTCACCTACCTATTTCAAATAGTTAATGAAATTTTAATTATCTACGAGATAATTAAAGTTTCAACCATAAATTTGTAAATTCTCAGCCATAGGTTTATTTTTACACGTAAGTTTGTTTTTAATATTACATTATAGTAATGCAAGTATATATTGTACTTCTATACTACTGAATGAAGTATTCAGAAGTGGGAATGTCAAAAATCGGGTTTTAATGATTTTTATAAAATACTATAATTTTTATAATACTATATTATAGCTGTACTCGGCCACGCGTTACTGTGTTTTTTTACCTGTCACAGGTGTGACATCTATATGATAGTAGGTATATAAACACGCGTATTCGAATGCAACGTTGTGTCAAAATTTCAAAGCAATCGGTGAAGAACTTTCAGAGATTTAAGATTTTGAACAAACGAACATATACATTTTTATTTATATAGATTGTCAAAATTATCTGTACAAAATTAATCCTTTTAGAATTAAATGTATATATTACATGTACAAAATTAATCCTTTTAGAATTACTTATATAAAATTAGTCCCCTATATAATGAATTTCTTACATTTTGTACAGCTTGTTAAGAATAGAAAAAAATGTGAAATTCTTAGTATGCGTAGAAGAACGAGTGAGGCAGCATTCAGAGGGAAAAGGATGCACTTTACACGCGGCCAGATCGAACTCTATACATTCATACATATTTTATATTAACACTGCAAAGGTCTCAATGCGATTGAGTAAAGACCAGGCTATTTACTGCGCTCCTTGTGAGCGGTCCAATATCGCAGTTTTTAGACTTATTCCTATTCTTGACAAGCTGTATATCTTTTTTCTTCTTTTTACTGTTTGTTGAACTTCGCTGGAATTTTTATTGGAGTCCTGGCTCCTGGCTACTAATAAGAATAGTTTTTTAGTTACAGGAATTTTAAAAATCTGAACATTAATTTTTAATTTGTTTGAAATGTGATGTCCCAGAATAAATTTTGACATATTATTGTTTCTTTTTAGCTATTACTAAAACAGTTCTTAACATTTAAAGTGTTTCGATTTCCTAATAGAAGTTTTAAGAAGCTTCTTTATTTTGCTTTTAATTATTCATTCAAGGATGAATCCAATTATTCCTTCCTTTACTTTGTTAAAAATTTTGTAGAGCTCCTGATTGATGAAGATAGAAAGGAAGTGTAAGTATTTTTTTTTTCCTTTTAAAAGTTACTGTTTAAAATTTACTGTTTAAGAAGAGGATAAAATCGATTCATGCTCAAGAAGAGGTGCTAAATTCCTCCCTATTAGGATTTGATACCCAAACATTAGTATGCTTGGGTATCAAATCCTAATCCTAATGGGTAACACTCATACTGGACCCAGTCCAAAGCCTCGGACCACTATAAATGTTGTATGGGCGAAACAAACACTTGATTTTTGTTAGTTCTGCATCAGTGCGAACTGAATGCCCCCTATATTGTCAATTTGAATTTTCAGTATTCAATTTCAACAGTAAAAACGTTTAGACCTGCCTAGCACAGTTCAGACATCGCGACATCAGTAATAATAAAGAATTAATATGTTCTACATATTATGTCAAACAAGTGTTGCTAGAACAAACAAATGGCAATTTAACATTGTAAAAGTGTCTTAGCAAAACGATTTTTATTGTACTAAATTGGTGATCATATAATCTTAAAAAAAACATTCTTATAATGCAGATCATCTTAGGAAAGTTACTAACTTACTCCATTTCTCTCAGTGAGTATGTTGAACATGTCTCTTCTGCAGTAATCAAGGGAGACCATCTAGTTAAGCAGGAAACAAATTTGGCAAGTTATGGTATTTGAGTTTTGATAGCGTGTTTCTACATTTATTTTAGATTTGACTTTTTCAAGAACAAAATACCAAATGGCATGGAGAAGAACGATGCTGTTTTATACATAGCAAATTATATGAAAACTTTTAAGACAATAGCAAGTAAGTGTACAGAAAATCAATAAGAAAATCCATTTGAAACCATTGATCAACTGTGTACTATGAAAATTCTACAATTAAAGTAATATTACAAGAGAATTCTATCCCAGTATAATTAGACATATTATATGATTCTTACCTACAGCACAGTTATGCGCATATTGTAGAATTATAACAATTTGGATAATGGTTGAAATTATAAAAATAAGTTCAATCAGATATTCCACCTTTTAAATATGTTTTTAGAAAGGGATCAACTCAAAACATTAACTAAAGAAAATAAGCCAACCAAAAGTTCAAATAATTCACTTAAAAGGCAACAAAAGGTGCCTAATAGAAAGGCAACAAACAATAGAAAAAAAATACTGAAAGATCGGAATATTGACGCTGGACACACTCAAAAAGTTTTACATGTAGATAGTGAAACTGAAGTATCAGATGACCTTACCATTCATGATAGTGAAAGTGATGATTTAGAAGAGTTTTAACTCAATAATAATTTGATTTTAAATAACAGTAAAATGTTGCCAAAGAAAAATTATTACGGACTAGTAGTTTTTATATTCAAGTTACAAACTTGAATATGAAATGTATTATAAGGATAGTTTTTGTATATTAACTACTAACTAGCATGCAGTTTTTTTTTTTTTGATATGAGAAATGTGCAATTTGAGAATCAGTTCTCACTATGTAATTTATAAGAATGATTGCTATTAGATATATTTCTTAATAAATTTTGAATTAATTGTTGCTTTTTATTCACAGATGTTATAATCAGTTTACTTTTTAATTATATCAGGTTGAACTAAATACTATCTAATTTTACCATTGCATTTTTACTATCAGTGTAATATATGTTGATATACCTAATATTAATGTAAGTAGATGGTGCAATACTTCCTTTATACATAGCATGCATTAAAACCCCCATAAAATTTATTATTCACTAGGCATACCCATCACGCCTTGCTATGCCCTTTACTAAATTTAAAGAAATACTAATATTTTGTTACAATATTTAATTTATTTTGGATCATTATGTATTTTTATTTTTTTATTTTTTTTTTAGTTTTACTAACTCAGAAACCTTCGCGGGCATGCGTTCAACCATTCCCCAAAGTTTCATCGCAATCGGATGAACAGTTTAGGAAGGCATAAGAGACATTCAGACAAACATTAATTTTTATATATATAGATTACGATTTTATAATTTACTTACAATGTTTACAATTTTCATGCAACCATCCAGTTGATATCCAAGTGTTTCGAGTTATAGAGGGCGCTAGGTTAGCAAATGGATGCAATCATGAAAATTGTAAACATAGCAAATAAAATAGGAAATCGTAATAAATAATAAGTTTTATGAGGATTTTAATTCATGACATATATAAAGCAAGTGGTGCAGCATCCACTTATATTAATATTAGGTATCTACGTAGTGTAAAGTGAAAGTTAATTGATAAAAAAATGGTGTTATCCGGAAAAGTTGAAAATTAACTTTTCTCAAAAACTGTGTCCTGCCGCCAAAATCTGAAGCCAGATTCGTTTTCAGTACCCCTGATGATTGGAAACAGCCAAAACTTGATGAGGATTTGAGAGTTTTACTCTAAAGTAAATAATTACCAATTAATTGTTCAAAATTAAGGTTCTTCCCATAAAACAAGAATAATCGAAGTTTTTACACATTTTGTGACTAGGTGACAATTTGTTGTTCACTATTGATACACTGTTAACTGTCACTGATTATTCACAAGTTTCGCGACGCTATCTATCGGTTCGAAACTTTTCCCAATAGTACCTGCAATTTAACGCGGCACAAATTTCATGTTCAAATCAAAACAACTTATTTGAACTGAATGAAAATATTTTCAGAATATATGTCAAATTTTCCTATCTAAAATATGTATCAACTAATTGTACCTGTAATCTATAAAAAAATTAAAGGCAGAACTAATTAAGTAATTACATAATCCAATAAAAATAACATAAAGGGCAATTAAAGGATGAAAGTCAATTGTTGCTCGAGTCAAGTTTTACCTGGAGCATCAACCAAATAAATGAAATATAATGTCTAATTTCCGTCAGTAATTTAGTTCACCAATCGTCTAGCTAGTTTACGTCATAATTCCTGTAATAGCATTTATTAGAGTTATTAACTTTTTTAAACTCAACAGGCGACAGTCAAATTTGAGCTTTATTATTGTATTAATAATATGTATAATGTAAAAAACAATGGATATAGTATATGTATTTAATGTGATATCGAGTTGTAACTTCAGCAAAACACTTTTCATCCAAAGTATATTAAAAATTTAATAGTCATAATAATAAGGGTTTTGTTATTTGTAATTAATTTTTAAAGGTTCATTTTTGATTGACAATTTGCTTTACACTTTTTTGTTTAAATAAGTTAAATATAGAATTTAACAAATTCAGCAGCAAACACACATACATCACTTGTATTAGATTTAATTGTGAGCTGGAAAATTTGTAAAATAAATTCACTCACTATTCAGGTCAATGACATATTTTTTTACGAAATGTTTACGCAAAGAAACTACAACGAATATGTCACTATAAAATTTTCTGCTATTGCTAATATAATTTCGTCTTCCCTGAAAAATGACTTACCGACGCCCATGTTCATCAATATCGCATCTGTGAAGTGGAATCTCAAATAGAAACTTTTGTGGAGAGGGGCAGAGGTCACCTTGAGGTTAAAAATTCATTTTATTTTGAATTTTATCGGCTAGTTTTGTGTATTTTGCTGATTTGTTTAGAAAAATATATCAGGTAATACATCTTTTATTTACAGTTATATTATTTTTATTTACAGTTCATTATATATCAATTAATTATGTTACACAACATAAGATAATGAATTGATCTTTAAAAATATTTGGTTATATCTTTTTAGTAGCCTTTAAAGTATTTTTTTGTTTTCTTTTTATTCATGTCAGAATGATTTTTTAGGCTAATATGTCAAATTGTCGTGCAAAATTTATAGAGCGCGGTGCCCATAAGGGAAAGGGCATCGCTGTGTTCACAAGTGGTGGCGATTCACAGGTAAGGTTACCATATTACTTAAAATTTCGCAATAACATATATGGTTCCAGGGGATGAATGCTGCTGTCAGGGCTGTCGTACGTATGGGAATTTATCTTGGGTGCAAGGTTTATTTCATTAGGGAAGGATACCAAGGTAATAACTTGCTAATTAAATTATTAATCATCTTAAATAAACTTTGAAAAGTTTGAAATATCATATTAAATATTACTTTTCAGCATTTATTATATGTTCACATAAATGTTTTAAAGATACAATGAAGTGAATTCATGCAAATTGAAATTAATGCTAAGGAAAAGCGTAAGATAATTCGTGCATATAAATTAGTCTATTTCTGACAATGTTTCTCTTAATTTATGTTTTTTATATATGTACTTTAATATTTTAATCATTTTATTAGTTGTCTACAGCAGTATTTTCCAAGAATATGTGCTTGTACAAATTTAGCATCATTTGTATTATAGTTTTGTGTTTATATTAATTTGTATATTATTTATAGGTTTGGTTGATGGAGAGCACCGTATTGTGGAAGCAAATTGGTCATCTGTAAGTTGTATAATTCATAAAGGTGGTACTGTCATTGGATCTGCGCGTTGTCAAGATTTCAGGTAATTAGTTTAAATTATAGTGTTTTAAAAGGCAGTAGATCAACATTTTCCAAATTTTTTTACCCTGGCCCAGTTATTTTTATGCTTCCCCTTTGTGACCCACTAAACGATTTTTTCACTACTTTAGTGTATAAATAGGCAAAATAAAACGCATTTTAATGTCTACATAGAAGTATATGATATAATTAAAGCATTAACATTTTAACAATACTGTAATAATTATATTGGAATTATATTAGTTAACTACTGTTAATGAGAAGAATGAATCTGTTTATTTCTAACTAAGAACAATATAACAACACAGAGACAATTCTGTCACCCGGTATTTTATTTTAATGGCCTGGTGCCTGGTCGCAACCCACCATATGGGAAACGCTGCAGTAGATCATTCAAGTAGTGGGCCCAATAACATTCTTTCCTATATTCAAAATAACGAAAATTATTAAACCAAAACTAATTTTGTTTCTAACATGTTTAATTAATTTGTTGTATCCATACTACCTCATAATCAGAATATATTTTTTTTATAAAAATTACCACTTTTTGGAAAACTTGTATACACTTCCATTAATATTTCAATAATGTATCCATAATACAGGGTGTGTATTAGTAAAAGATACATAAAGTAGATTTGTTCTGCCATTGTCAATATCAACAAGGTGATGATAAAAATTATTCATATAAATTATTTTACTATATTTGGATGATAATTTAGCATTTAGCAGCTTTTCCATAATAATAGAACTCAATTATTGTGGATTGTAATGAAAAATTAAAGTTTAAGGTTCAGTACACTGCCATTATAATGTACTTACCCCAATATGATATATTAATATATCATATTGATTACATAGTATATCAAACCTTCTCAGTGTTATTTTTTTAATTTAGTAAAATAAAATGTATGTATTAATTAGGGAAAGACAAGGTCGTCTAAAGGCCGCAAAGAATTTGGTACAAAAAGGAATTACAAATTTGGTTGTAATTGGTGGTGATGGCAGTCTCACTGGTGCCAACCTGTTTAGGGAAGAATGGTCCTCTCTTCTTGATGAATTGGTAAAAGCTGCTCAAATTACACCTGACGAACGTCAAAAAAATAAAACTCTACAAATAGCTGGCCTAGTTGGATCTATCGATAATGATTTTTGTGGTACTGACATGACAATTGGTACTGATAGTGCTCTACATAGGTAAGACCGTATTATATAATAAGGAACTAGAACACTCTTAAGGAGGAAATCTTTATTTACTCTTTATCGGCTATAGTATATTAAAAATTTTATACTACTTTCATTCTTCTATACAGATTTTACAAAAAGTAGCATTTGTAACTTATAATTATTTTGTACAAATGAACATAGTAATAATAATCGTTCTAATATTAATATAACAATTGATACAGATAGTGCAAGAGTATTTCTATGAAATATATAAAAATACTGAATTAAAGTTAAACAGTTTTAAGGAATATAAGTTTATTGTAAGTTATATTTTTTAACTATATGTAATCAAGCTATGAAAGCATGAATTAATATTAATACAATATATAACTATGACTGCTAATTTCAATTGAATATAATTTAAGAACTGGTAAAATAAGTCAGATGTTTTAAATTGTCCAGGTTTTCGGAATAATTTCTGGCATAACTTTATACATACCTCAGATACTAAGGAATACAAAAAAAAAATAAAGCATCTCACAAAATAAAAAATTGTAATTTACACCCTTCTGCCTCTACACTAAGTAACATTCATAATAACATACTCAACATCATATATAGTGAATAGATCCTGGTATGTAATTGCACATTCATAATGGAAAATTTGTTTCACCACCTCTGTTTACTTGGTGATACATTGTTTATGTTGTGTAGTATCGTTTCCATTCCAAATTACAAAAAAATAAATCAAGTTTAATTTGTCTAGCAAATTACATCTGTAAAGTGGCACACATTGTCATGACTCAAACTTATTAAAATTGGCAGACTTCACTCAACAACAATATGCAGATATGTTATTATTTTGTGGTCTAAATAATGAAAATAGTATGGTTGCACAATAGGAATATGCGATATAATTTCCAGGGCTAGTTTTTATCTTAGGTTGATTTAATCGGTGTTTAGATTGTAATGGTGGTTGGATCAGAATAGTAACAATCTTAACATCGATTAAATCAATTTCAGTTTAAAGCAGTTCAGTGATATTAAAAATACAAGCCCTTAACCAGTTTTAAACATACTAGTAATTTGAAGCTGACAGTCTTCAGCCTGTTTTAAAATGCGAGAGGAAGTAGTTTTTTCCTTTCATAAGAAAAATTAACGTTGCGAAAATAACTGTGAACATGAAGTGTGAACATCATGCTAATGTGGCTGCTCTAACTAAGATAGAGATACTAGCTTAAAATTCCAGTTTCCACATGCCAAATGAAATAGTTGATAAGACATGAAATGTCAACGTCAACTAGCTGTATTTGCTCTGAACATGATTTATTGACCAGACCCAGTGGTGTTGTCGTGGGGGCCCATAAAGTTTTTTATTTTTTACTGGATTGCCTTAAAATTTATGTTTTAAATGTCTGGTAATGGGATCACTATCATACTAAATATATACCAGAAACTATTCTGAAACCCTGTATACAAAATATTTTTATAAGTTTTATAAGAAATTATTTTAAGGTTTAAAAGCCGTATGAAATAATAAGTAGAGCTGTATAATCGGTGCCGTGTACATGTGGCTTGCGTATGGGAAGGTGTAGTGGGGGCCTCGAGCACGTGACGCCGAGTTCAATTCACACTAATTTAATCTTCCTTTCCACTTTTTCACGTGCAGATGGTACATAGCTGCGCACTGCGGCCCTAGTCGGTAATGGGTACTTAAGATTCTATTTCTTCCAAAAGTCCTTAAATGCTGCTGTGTCAACTAATGTAAGTGGTAAATGACAGGTAATTAACATGAGAAGTAGATCAAAAGTGAACCCCGTTTTCCGTGACAGGCCCCTTTTTATATTAATATGTTTCGTACTATTTATATGTCTTTTGCAGTCTCTCTTGTCCCAACACAATAAATCTTTTTCACAAACTTTTACACACTATTTTCGCCGCATCATACATCAAATCTAGAAAGTCCCGAATAAACTTATTCACATTGTCAGCAAGCGGCCGTTTTTTTGCCTTTGGCACTGTGGAAATTTTTTTGTAATACACGCACGCTGCACAAATTACGATCGTAAAGTTATTTAGTTCTTTCGTGAAGCAGACGCACACTGTCTCAATGTTAAACAGTAACTGGATACCTAGCACAAATGGAGTGTTTTGTGACACCTAGTTTGTTTGCAGCGTGAATTGAACTCTGCGTCACGTTCTCGAGGGCCCCGCCACAGCTTACTCAATATTGAGTAAGCTGTGGCCCCGCTACACCTTCCCATACGCAAGCCACATGTACGCGGCACCGATTATACAGCTCCAATAAGTGTTGCTCGCAATATTAGTGAAGTTAGTTAACTGTGTATTGGCAAGTAATTGATTTTCACTTTCAAGTTACAATTTTTCCATTCACACCATATATGTTGAGGATCAAACGTGTATTTATGAATAATAATTAGATTTTATTGGTTTATTTTATCTTGTAGAATAATTGAGGCTACTGATGCAATTATGAGTACTGCCTACTCTCATCAACGAACATTTATAATGGAGGTCATGGGACGGCACTGTGGGTGAGAAAAATATAAAAGTTAAATGTAATGATATTAAGCATGCCCCTTGTTGTCTACTGATTATATTATAGAGTTTTTAAACTTTTCAATATGTTATAGGTATTTGGCTTTAGTAGCCGCTTTAACTTCAGAAGCTGATTATGTTTTTATACCCGAATCTCCCCCGCCAGATGACTGGCAAAAACGACTTTGTGAAAAATTAGAACAGGTATAAGCCTGATAGTTATGTACTGTTTTTTTTTTTTAATAAGGTTCAATTCTCAAGTCAGTGAATAAATTCTCCTAGTATATGCACTTAAAAAGAATATATTTATTGAATGGAGGACTTGACAATCGAGCCCCAATTTATTACTTTATATTACTAATTGCATTTAACAACTATTTGCTTCCCGTTTACTTTTTAAGAAAAAATATCACTATTCTGGTATTGTAATCACAATATGTTCAAAAAATAAATTTGACATATGCGAAGAATTAGTTGTATTAGAGTTGGATATTATGAATTATTGTGGTAGAAGATTTTGTATCTTATATGGTTATTCCTTCTATGTCTACAATGTGGACATGGCAGGTAAGCAGGTACAGCGTAACGGTCTTGTACAATGAACTGAATTATCAAGTTAGTGACCAAGTTAGAATCCTAGTTATTTTTCTAGTATCAAATTTTTTACAGTATGTTTGGTTTTCTCTAAATTTATACTTATTTTCAGTTTATTTGGTTTTTGTTAACCTCAGTTTTCTCTAGTCCATTTCACATTGGTTTATTCACGTATGTGAGTAGTGTTAATAAAATAGTTTGTTATGTAAGTAAAAGTGATATGATATATATTTATACCTTTTTCACTTAGCATAAAGCAATCTGCCTGTATACCTATTATTAAGCAATAAACAGAAATATAATTTAGAAGTTGATCTAAGCTAGATATAACTATATCAGAGATATGGAGGCAACTAATTAAATATATATGATATAAAGATGTATAATAATTGCAGTAAAGTCATCGTGTCTATAGTCATTATTTTCACAAAAATTTTCCGAAAAAGAATGCAGTTTTTTGTAACAAAATTTCAATATATCTTAATTGAATACTACATAGAGTAATCCATTTCCATTATCATTCCGCTGTCTTTTATTGAATGCCGTTAAATAATCATTTTTATTTTCATGTTTTTGGCAGTGTATGAGTATATCATTAAAAGATCCATTAAATTACAATTCTAATATAACATCTTTTAATTAATGTTATTCTGCCCAATTAACAATCATTATTTTCAGATACATGAAACGTTACACTTAATAGACTATAATATAAAATCCACTGTGCCAAACAGTAAAACTATTTATGGAAAACATTTTAATTTAGCTTTCTTTAAAAAAGTAAAAAATAAGCTGTCATAACTTAATAAGTGGTAGCAACGGTATAAGTAGACAACAGGAAATATAATATTCCTATTTGACAATTGAAAATTTACAGTTATTTAGCTTTGGTTGGCGCATTAACTGCAGAAGCAGATTATGTTTTTTTACCTGAGTGGCCTGCTGATGATAATTGGGAAGAAGAACTATGCAATAAATTACTTCAGGTATATTCTCTTGAAGGCAGTTTTCAGTATCATAACAATTTGTAAACGGTGTCAACGAGGATATCATCATTCTGCTTTAAATGTGGTTATTAATGTAAAATGCATGTAAGAAAACCTTGGGGCTATTATTTCTTGATTAAATATGGTGTGTACCATAAAACGAATTTTAATAAAAAATTTGGATATTAATTGGGATTAAAAATTTGAATTTTAATAAAACAATTATCGGACCCATTGATTTAAAACTTTTTGTTCCACATTTTTTTAGCAGTAGAGTAAATTCAAATTATTTCTAGTCTCAAAAATTACTTTTAAGATGACTAATAATTTTTTTAATGTAAATACAATATCACCTATTTTCATGTATTTCGAGAGATATTTGAACATAGTTTGTGACAACATAATTTTTACATGAAAAAATAACACTTTTTCATGATGAATCTTTTAATTTATCTGTTCTGTATAAGTCTAGGAGCTTATCGAGTGGTTATCTGGTTTAAGGTAGTTTCTCTGGTACCAATCCGCCGGTCCAAAAATAAATGCGCGGGTAAACAAGATATATGGTATATCAGTAGTCTAGTGTTCATTATTTTTATTCAGAGACTGTACTATACCCAGACACTGCATGTATATGTATACGCGCAATTACATGTTTATTTGTTGAAACTAAAGACTATTGTGCAATATTGTGTTCTGTCTTATACTTAACCTAACATTAAACTTTTTTGAAGCGTGAAAAAGAATGTATACGCTGGTAAAATATCTTTGGCGGGCAGCCTTTGCGCCATCTAGTGTTTGTTTTCTTAAACGTTGATCAGTGTCATGTCATAAATTGATTTTAATAAGGATTTGTTACTAAATAAAATGAAAAAGAAACAATCAAGAAGTATTGTGTTGTTAATTGTGAAAATATAGAGGGTTAAAATCCATGTTACCGTTTTTCTGGACAATCTTGCGAATTAGACAGGGAAAGAAAATGAAAATTATTTTTTTTTTTTTTAGATCAAATCATTAAATACATAAAACATAATAATAGCCATTTTGTTAAAAAAAAAATACAGGATTTTTAGGCTTTGCACATATAACGACAGATGATATGACAAATAAATTTACTGGAATAGACTTTTTTTTTCAAATTTTACTCAAATTTATTGTTCCTGGAAAAGGTAGTCAACCTGCGTTTTTTTAAAAAGTTGCTGCTGAGAACAGATTTAAAATTATATTTGTAAGTTGAATACATCAAAACTCTCTGTTCGACTATTGGTGGTGCGTCAGTTGCACCAGTTCAGTGCGTCAGTTGCAAAAATGTTTACAGCAGAAGTAGAGGATACCGTAAACAAACAAACAATCTATTCCAGTAAATTTCTTCATCGTTTCGTCTGTTGTTATATGTGCAAAGTTTAAAAAACCTGTATTTTTTTAACAAAATGGCAATTATTATATGTTTTATGTACTTGATAATGATTTGAGATCTAAAAAAAAAATAAATAATTACCTTTGACGGCGCACTGCTACAATACATTTTCTTTTCCTTTCTAATTGGTAAGATCGTCCAAGAAAACGGTAAAATTGTAATTCTGGATTTTGACCCTATATATTTTCACAATTAACAACACAACACTTACGTCTTCATTGTTTATTTTTAATTTTATTTAGTAACAAATCCTTATTAAAATCTATTTATAACATATGCCACTGAGGCTTCGACCTACTCAAGGTTTAAAGAAACAAACACGAGATGGCGCAAAGACTGCCCGCTAAAGATACTTTACTAGCATATAGAAACATTAAAAAAGAATTTTTGTCGTGATCAGTTGTGGGACAATAAATTAAAATTTGCAAAGCAGAAAGTAATACAGAAATGTTTAAATTATATTGCAAAAGTGAATCTTGCAAAAAGTACACAAAATAACTAACCTAAGCATTGGACGACGTATTGTTGAAATGAGCGAGCTTGGCAAAAATTTAAGATGTTATGAATATAAAAACGTTCTTCGCTTGAACAAATAAAAAAGGTAAGTCGTTTAGGGCTAATGTCAATTTTAGATATTGTTTGTGACAAATCTACAGTAATAACATAAGTGGCAACTGATAAAATGTAGCCTCTGCATTGTCAAACGCCAATTGACAAATTCTCGACTTACCGAGCAAAGCTTGAAACTGGCATATTTTAAAAATGTTTATCTTTTCCACAAATCGGGCAACAGATTTTTTTAATTCAAAATATTCGTAATAAAATAATGCATAGATGAGGTGTTTTTGGAAAAAATCTATAGAAAAGTTTTCAAGTTATGTAAAATGTGTAACTTTTAGTCAACTGGTACATTCAAACCATGCAAAAAGTTTGATGGTGAATATCTCCTTTATTGTACGGGCAAAAATTTTCCATTTTAGCAATTTATTTCAGGAAGTTTATTCTTTATGTGTACACGAAATTTGATGCAATTCTATATATAGTGAGTTTCCAGAGAAACTATCCTTAATTCCTCTAAATATTTACTTGATTTAATCAAAAACTAAAATATAATTAAATACAATGATACAAAGCATTAGTTTTTTCTGTTTGGGCTACTTTTGGACTATTAAATACTACACTAAGTTTTACTCTTTGTTGTAAATATCTACATTTATTTTGAAAATGAATGTTCCATATCCTTATGTTTGCTTATGTAATATATTGTCAATCAATAGTACTTCTATCATGTAGGCATTCTTTCAGGTTAAGCAATTCTTTGTTTTTTTTTTTACATTTTTGTAAAAGTGAATAGTACATGTTTCCAATCCATGTGTGTTAATTATATTCGAAAAATTCTTCAGTTATCAATATCATTAATTTTGCATTGAAAAATATATCAAGAAAATATTAAAATAATATTCGACACAGATTGTATTTACATTACTATAAATCATATTAATAAAGTCAATATTTACCAACAGTGTAGAAACTATTGTATTTTATTATTTACATAAACATTAAATACTTAACAGCCAAAAATATAAATATTATAATGAATGTCACTCAATGTTTATCAATAATTAATTAAATCACATTACTTTTTGTTGGAAGAAAGTGTGAAAATTTATCAAAAATTTTGTAGATAGTAGAAGAAGTCATATAGAAAAAAAATGGGCAAGAATGAGTATATGAGATATTTTGGCAGAGTTTGGATGGTGACATTTCATACGAATAATGTGGGGTGTGCAAATGCATATAACTGCCTTGGTATGGGCGGTAGGCAAATTTAATTCATTTCAAGAAGTGTGCTTTATGTTAATTGAAATATTTGTTCTCTTGTTAATATAAAAATGGTTTCATTTCTTAATATTCTTAATAAAAGTACGCAATAATCATGAACTTGGTTCTTATGCTGGGCAATCTGGTTAATTATTGTCTTGTATTATTTACTTAAAAACTGTTTATATTTGTTTTGCTGCAAGAATAATTCTCTAATTTAATTTTTTATATTGAAAATTAGAACAGGGTTTTTGTATTATTTTTGAAAAAAATACATTTCATAGAGGTAAAATGAGAATTATATTGTTGACAATAGATACAATACATATCAGAAGAATTGACTGATAGATACAATACATATCAGAAGGTGTTTAATTCAGTGTGGTGGGAGGGTTAACCTTAATTTTGCCAGGTATCTCACACCCCAACACTACCTGTATTTCTGCGAATTTAACGTAAATATTCGAAGTGTCATTTTATTATTTCTGGTTTGTAGATTGATTTTAGTGGTTTCAAAATGTCCTAATTTTTGTATATAATAACCATTTATAAATTTTGTGGCAACAGAATTAACCACTTATGATGTTGCTGTTGTCAACTATTAGGTCTGACTTACCGGTTGGTATAACAAAACTACTATGCTTTAGAAAATATACATAAATTCTATAATTTCTGATAGGAAATATTTAATAACTTGTAATGAGAGTGGACATGGACTTATACATGGACTGCTTGAACTAAATAAATAATTGGTTTCAATCAGCTCACATATTTTTGAAACCCATAACATACAAATATACCTAGTAATTCTGAAGTGGGTAATTCTTTTCATTTTATGGAATTAAACATCAACACATGACATGGACATTTGTTCAACTTGAGGAATATATTGGGTACATACTTTGTACATATATTGGGTACATATTTACTGGTTTTAATGTATTTGTAGCTCTATAATGATGTAGGTTCATTAATAAAATTTAATTATTTTCATGTTATAAGAGTCAAAAAATATTCATGGAATGTCATTTCATTTAATTATCATATTCTATCTTCCATAAAGTTTCATAATTCATATTTTTTTATTACTCATAAATATATATTCTACTGCATAGTTTTGATGCTATTTATTTTTTAGTTATTACTGCTGAACAAGTCAAGAAAGTATTTCACTTTAGATCTTTATTTTGTCATTTATTACAGGTATAGGCTAAAACATTAATTTGGTCAACAAAAATTTGGCATGTCTCAAATTGTGTCCATATTTTTACAATTTAATGTAATTTTACTGTATTATTGATGTAATCAACGTCACAAACGATGTTTTGTTTGCTTAAAAGTAATTCTGGCCTTTTTAAGTAGATAATCAGACCTATGAATATTCTGAACATTTATGTTATTATAACGTGGCTGTTAAAAATTCTATCCAATCAAAGGCGAGCTTTTAGAAAAATATATATTTCTAATTAGATGAAATTTTTAAGTCTCTTATGATAATATGAATGGTCCTTCATAAGCCTAAATGTAGCGATTAAATTTATAGAAGTTGTGTGAATTGGTATTCGTAACTAACTACTATAATATGGTATATTTTCTTTTATGATGTTAGGTTACACCCATTTTGTTTTAAAATACTTTTACAACCTTTTATATATAACATATTTAATACAATAAATGCTTTGTGTATTGGTTTAGGAACTGAATTATCATTATTTGTTCTATAGACATGTATAATTGTATAATGAGCTCAATTGTTGCTAATTGCTTAATGTCTGTCTGAGTTGTATCTAAACCATATCATAAATACTAATAATATATATGTGAACATCAATATAATATATGTTTTTTTGAATATAAGGAAAGAAATGCAGGTCAACGTCTGAATATCATCATTGTAGCTGAAGGTGCCATCGACAGAAATGGGGACCCTATTACCGCTGAACAAGTCAAGAAAGTAGTTGTGGACAACATACATCAAGACACAAGAATATCTGTTTTAGGTCATATACAACGGGGTGGAAATCCATCTGCGTTTGACAGAGTTTTGGTATGAATATTAATTTTTTTCCAATATCCCAAAAACAATAAATATATAATTGTCTAATATATCAAGCATATCACATAAAATGACTAGACAAGTATCCTATAAAATTAATTCCTAAGTTATAACTGATACTTGTCGCCTGTAGCAATAGCAGTGGTCGGTACACATTACTAATTTTGGAATTCAATCCAAATAAAATCAAATAAAGTATCGATAAGAATCTTTATAAGCTTATGGATATGGCCACTGGTGATATCCTGTAATTACGACATATAACAAAACCATATGCTATTTGTTTAATCCAGGGTTCCAGAATGGGGGCAGAAGCTGTTATGGCTTTAATGGAAGCTGATGAAACTACTGAACCTTGTGTAATCTCTTTAGATGGTAATCAAGCTGTTCGACTACCTTTAATGGAGTGTGTGAAGCAAACTAAGGCTGTAGCTGAAGTAAATATATCTAAACTTTATACTTCTATTTTTGCATTCGTTACAAGTATGTGACATTATATATTTAATTTATACATGCATATAGGCTATGGCTGAGAAGCAGTGGGATAAAGCAGTACAATTACGTGGTAAGTCTTTCATGAGGAACTTGGAAACTTACAAACTTTTGACTCGTCTTAAGCCACCAAAAGAAGCTTTTGATGCTACAGGACACGGCAAAGTAAGTATTTTTTTTTATTTATTAGTTAAACGAACATGCTAATCTAATCAATCTTCAAAATACATTATATTTGTGATACAAAATCACACAAATAATACGATATTTGGAAATAAAAATTATTACCTGTGATGTATTTCTATTGGAAACTAAATTTGTGACATACATGTATATATAGTATCACACAACTTTTTAGAATGTCAAAAGCATAATCTAGTAGCACCTAACAAGTGTCCACATTATTTTTCTTTTTTTTTTTTTATCAAATAAAATTGGAGTTTTCTTAATATTTTTTGACATGAGAAATTATGAAGAATCACTTTCATAAAACTTATTATTCGATAAACTTAGTTTATCAAAATTTGTGTTGTACAATATGTGTACCAATACACCAATTTTCATGCACATAGTACAATCATTTATTTCATCTGAATGTATTTTCTCAAATGTTGATTCTTTCTAAATTAACCAGCCTGAATTTAGTGACCACTAAAATTTTTCTCACACTTATGTGATACTCTAGTTTTCTTAAACAAAAACCAGAAAGTTTGGTTTGGAAAAAATTAATGGGGTTAAACTTGAGTTTTGGATACCAAATATTGTTCCAAATTAGTTCAGTTACCGTCATCCGGAATATAGTGAATCATAATATGACAAATGTGTGTTATAACTATTCTATTCTGTTATCCATCATACGTTTTTTATAAAAATTTACTAACCAAATTTCCCCTAATTTTTTTTTTTTTTTGTAAAAGTTGTCCACTTCACTGTGAATTGGAATAAAGTGAAATGGTTATTGATTTTGCTTTTTGATCTGTTTTATGCTAATGCATAAAATAGATCAACATTTATCTTTAAATGAAAAATGCTTTTAGAATAAGGAATAATATTTCTAAATATTACTGTTATTGTAAATAGAAACTTGAAATATAGTTATATACTAATTCATAAAAATGAGTTAAGTATTCCTCTTCTGACCAACGTACCTTCAATTGTTTTTATTGCTTGGTCCATTTTGATTACAGAGATGTCCTAGTCATTCAGATACACAAAATACAATTGTTAGTCACTATTTTTTCCTAGAGTATTCACAATACTCTCACTGTCAAACTCTATTTTGTCTGGTTCTATTAATGTTGGTAAGGCATATTATTTCTGTTCTACTAAAAATAAATTTTCGGGTATTTAAGGTGGAAGTAAAATGATGCAAATACCACCTTCAAATGTATGTTTAACCTTTTAAATTCCATTGTTTTTTTTATCCTTTACAATACCTGTCTTATCTGTTTAATAATCTCAAGAAAGCAACTAGATAGTCTGTGTGATTCAGTATAACTGTAAGCTCTTGATTTTGAACACAATGTTAATGTACAGTAATAGAGATTGTTACACTATCACTCAATGCATAAGGCTTCTTTCTATAACATCCCACTTTATAGTTTATTATACGTACAACTACAGTTATGACTCTCTTATCACATTGACACTACAACCATTTTTTAAATCTATACTTACAGTATATAAGGGCCAAAAATTCATAATATTCCAAATTATTTATTGAACCCTCATACTATATTTCTTGCAGTTTTTACACCTAACAACTTTGTATAAAAATTCATAATACAAAATAATTAATAATAATTAAGAAAGAAGTAATAGTCAAAGCAGTCAAATTTCGTTTTATGCATTTTCTCTTCTTATTTTCGTGTAAATAGAAAGATATTAGAAATTAATTTTTTTTTTTTTTATTATTTGACACAGAAAGTCTTGATAAATAAAATTTATAATACATTAATGTGAAGTACTAATATATACACTATACATTATATACTACATTTGAAACAAAACTGATATTTTAAATTATAATTGAACTGGTAAACTGAAGAATTGTTATATTGATTTTGAAGGTTTAAGTTTTTCAACTTAAAAATTTTCTAAATTATTACGATTTGAACTTAGTCTTCTCGCACCAAAGAGTTTAGTATTAAGTATTCTTGTATAACTTAACAAAGCTAAATCTATCTTTGGGTCTGAGTGCAAAAATTGAATAACTTTATTTACACCTTCTGACATTGGAAAGGCTATATATTTATATTGTACTAAATATTTGTCTGTTCACTGGTGACAAAGAAAGAATAAAATACACCAAGACCTCATTATCTCTATATTCACATATCTTGTTTAATGATTTTGTTTATTAATGTTTATTACTAAACAGCAGCAAAATACTCATTTATCAGGGCTAGCATAATGGATTACATAAAAATATGCTTTGCAATAGATAAGCAATTATTTATACCATGTGTACAGATTCAACAGTGTAGTACTAGTTACAGTATTACACTGATGAATTGGAACTTCATGTAGGTTGCCTAAAATTATTTTGTTTTATTATTGCTTAAAATACTACATTCTGAAGCAGTCACAGCAATAAAGAAGTCATGACATCTGTGTAGAGGAAAAATATTATTGTAAACTATGATGATTTTACACCAAATGGTTCACATATTGTATATGTAAAAGGTAGTCCAACCAAAACGCACGATGTTAATTGTAAATAAAACAAAAAGTTTTCAGAGAATTATCTTAATATTTTTTATTATGATAGAAGGATCTATGATAATTATGTGTGAAACAAAATATCGGCCAGATGCTCGCCACGGCTTCGGTGGATAGCGATAGCGAACACCATTCACGGTAACTGCTTGGCCGACCTCATTTTCGAAGAAGTACGGCCCGATGACGCCGCCAGCCCATAAACCGCACCAGACAGTCACTCTTTGTGGATGCATCGGCTTTTCAACAATCACTCGTGGATTCTCATTTGCAAAAATGCGGCAATTCTGCTTGTTAATGAATCCACTGAGGTGAAAGTGTGCCTCGTCGCTGAAGATGATTTTCTTTGTAAAGTCACCATTCACTTCTGTCTGTTCAACCAACCATTCGGCGTATTGACGACGCTTGAAATGGTCAGTAGGCTTCAGCTCTTGAGTCAATTGAACCTTGTAAGCGTGTAAATTCAAATCTTTATTCAAAATTCGCATCAGTGATGTTCGTGAGATGTTCAATTGTTGGGCACGACGACGAGTCGAGGTTGACGGCTCTTCTGCTACACTATCGCGAACAACAGCAATGTTTTCCGCAGAACGAACTGGGCGAGCATGCACAGGTGTTTTCACATTTCCTACAGACCTGGTTTGCTGAAATTTGCGCACAATTCTCCCGATTGTGGACACACTTGGTCGATTATGCTGACCAAAAAAGTCACGAAGTGCACGAAATGCATTTTGATTTGAATGCCCATTTTCGTAAAAGGCTTCAACAATCTTAACGCGCTGCTCAATTGTGTACTTCTCCATGGTTGAATTTGTCAAACACTGAAACAAAGAAATGTCAAATTAAGTTGGGCAAAAAACTTGACGTTAAGGTGTGACTCACAATTAACATCGTGCATTATGGTTGGACCACCCTTTATATTGTACACATTGTATCATTAAGAAAGAATATAATGTGATACTTTGTGATAGAAGCAAATAATGTATTTTTTGTGTGCTAAATGTTTGTGGTGGCAATGGGTGAAATTCCCATTTGTCATAATTAATAAGGTTTTAAAATTATACCAACTAGATTACTTAAGGCAACCTACATGAAGGATGGAATCCATTTAATAGATACAATATGGTCTGTTATATATTTCTTACATTGTATCATAAGCCTTGCACCATTCGGCAGAAGAAATCCAAAAACCATATTCACTGATTGATTTGTATTGGTAACAGTAACAATATTAAATGGTAATGTAAGTATTATATATTATATTGCATCGATATCTCTACATATTAAATACCAGCTTGTCTGTATTTTATGCATATATATATATATATATATATATATATATATATATATATATATATATATATTTAAACTATAATTTATTTTGTCTATGATTTTGAGAATATAATTATATAATGTTTATTTTATAATTAGATCATAGCCTGTCCAAATTTCCAAGTAAAGTACCCAAGTCGATAGATCTTTCAACGATCAAATATTTGTGGAAATTTATGATAATGGAATATCTTGAACCAATTTACTTCAAAATTATAGTATAGAATATAACAAATAGTGCATATCTGTGACTATCAAAAATGTCATCCATTAAGTGATGTATTCTGAGAGTAAATTATGTATTACTGCTGAGAGTAAATTATTCCTAATTACTCTAGCAGATCTCCAAATTCTTAATTTTAATTTCGAATAATGTCAAAATTTTAAAATTTATGTAAATAATCTTGAGTAAATATTAAGTTACAAACTAGACCAGATATCACTTCAAAAATGTTTTATATGGGATTATTCAGTGTTTTGTCCCTGTCTATCACAACTAATTAGGAATGAGTAAACAAATTGCAGTAATATTGCGCCGCCCTCTCGCTCATATCGAAGGTATCTCCGGAGCATGTCTCTAGAGGTTTCGGATCAAAAAACAAAAGTTACCATGTTGTTTGCAAGGGTCAATTTACTATATTAACTTTCAAAATACCGAAATTCAAATGAAAAGCATTTCCTACATCAACCTAAAAATTTCGTGACACGCAAAAACAGCCCTTTAGTAAATAGAGATTATTATGTATAATATACATATGTAACACTTATACATTTATTAAATCCATGATATTTGTCTAACCTGTTGCCACTGCTCTATGTAACACATAAAATTCAAATAATTGATACTGAATATTGAGGTTTTTTTTTAATTAACGAAATCTTAACATCAAGGTATAATAACCATGCTTACAACTTGACTTATAACTAGTGACATACTGTAATCTATACAGTAAGAGAACCCTTGAGTGTGACCTATTTTTTTATTGACCAGTGAACATCTTAATTATAGTTTAACTGCAATTTACTTTTTGTTAAAGTAAGGGTAATAATACTAACATGTTTGTATTTTATTAGCATCGTGTACATCGTTCGGTAAGTATAAATAAAACATTATAACCTGTCGCACATACAGCCTTTATCGATTTTTATCTTTTGCATACTATGACATAAATATAAAATTAATATCTTCATAAATTGAGTATACATTTTTAATGCATACTGGTGCTCTAAATTTATTTTTTATTGGAAATTTGTATTCAACAGAAATTGTTTGGTAGAGACTCAGTTATGTATACAATATTATTTATATTTATGTTGGTTATATACAAATGCTATTCTTAACATTAACATTAAATTTTAAGAACTCTATGCTTGTAGATATTCTTTTAGTTCTTTGAAAATTCTTGTGAAAATTTCTACATTCTACTTTATCAAGGTAGATGTACAGCTTTAGTTTAGTGTATATATAAACTGTAGGTATTTGGTGCATTGTAATTAATTATTGAATTACTAAATCTAAATCGTTACCAATACATATATACTAGTGATATACAACTTGTAATGTGTTCAATCTGTTGTGGTAACAATTAGATATATTCGTTAAATTTTTAATAAAACAAAGTTAAATAAACAAAAATGATAAACTAAGCAAACTTAAAAGATTCATTAGTGCAAATTTAA
This sequence comes from Rosalia funebris, assembly GCA_037954035.1. Taxonomy (NCBI): domain Eukaryota; kingdom Metazoa; phylum Arthropoda; class Insecta; order Coleoptera; family Cerambycidae; genus Rosalia; species Rosalia funebris. Next base: position 4,098,003 of record JAZFAV010000001.1, read on the forward strand.
AATCATACCAAAATATATAAACAGATTTTATATCCGTAGTATTCATTGTATTCATGTAAATATTTTGAAAACCTCCTATTACATTTCCTAATAGCTTTATTTGTAAAGCTTTTTAAACTTTATCGCATGTGACTATTAATCTTCTTAAATTTTTCGGTTATGTGTACAGTTAATTAAACAAGGTGTTTAGAAACTCGTGTTTAGAGGATCTCGACTCGGAGATACATCTTGTGAAAAATGTCGGTAAAAAACGGTTCATAAATAAGTTCAAAAAAATTATGAAGAAATGACAAAAAATGTTTGTTAAATATATTTGTTAATTTTCATTTAATATCTTAATACGACACAAATGATTCAGAAAACATGTATCTTACATTAAATGAATCCCCAAGTCACACTCTCCATATTTTAAATGAAATTTACACTACTTAATATAAAACTGAAAGTAACAAAACATTTTAACATTTAAAGTAACAAGACATATTTGAGTTAAAAAAATTGAGATATTTTTTCGTTAATTTGGAGAAGTTTGGAAAAACTCAATCAAGTACAAAATTTTGAAAACAAATAATTTTTACTTTTTGATGAACTAGAAAATATTTTTTTTCAAATTAGTTTATGTTTGAGTTTAATAATTTATTAGAAGCACAGTGATACATTTGTATTTACAGAAAATGAAGTTTAATCACTTAATCAGTGATAACAAATATTTTTAGTCATAAAATATAGTATACAGTTATTATTGTTATATAATATAAGAAGAGGGCATTTTTAAGAAGGTCTTTAAACTAATTTTCAAAAAAAAAAACCTCCCACTTCTGTGTGGATACAACTCTTTCTGGATATAACGCCCATATAAAGTATTATGGGGTTAGTCATGTTTTCCAGCTTTAGATACTTATTTACTTCATTGAAATACATCTAATATATTTGATATGTAATCTTCAAAATGTTTTTACAATATGAGTATGTTGACAATTTATTTAGGTCTCAACTAGCAAGTTTTGCAGATATAAGTAATTAGTGTAGAAGGATTCTTAAAATGTCTACAGCATCTTGCTTTTCCAACATATGATAATAAAAGCTACTTTTGAAAAAATATTTAACCAACGCCAAGAATTGGAGGAATCACATAATCATATACACAGGGTTAAATATAACGAGTTTTGCTCTAAAATAGAGGAAGTGAATTTATAATTCACCAATATGATGTAAAGATATAAACAAATATTTTTGATATTAATTATTGTTTTATACATAAAAAAATTAATGTAACTTGAAGTATATGTTATTTGATTTGAAAAATTTTGCCCTCTTATCACATCTGCAATTTCTGTATAACTGTTGCTTATTATTATTATTATTATTATTATACAACCCACAGAAAAAAATTATTGTAAATCAAAGAATTGTATTGTCACATATCTTCATTGGTTATCTGTTGTCTATGTTGTACAAATGCTTGGGAATGCACAATATAAATAATGGTTAATTTAAATTGTAACCAAGGTGTTTTCTTTATAATTCCAGGAAGGTTATATTATGGGTGTAATGCACATCGGTGCCCCAGCTTGTGGTATGAATGCTGCAGTTAGGTCTTTTGTACGTAATTGTATCTATCGTGGTGATACTGTTATGGGTATTCACGATGGAATTGACGGTCTTATTGCTGGAAACATTAAAGAAATGAGTAAGGACAATATTTAAAGCTTGATTACTTAATCAGCATTTCTTTTATAGAATGGTCAGATGTAACTGGATGGGTTAGTACTGGTGGTGCATTTTTGGGAACAAAACGTACATTGCCAGGACATCGAATGGGATTAATAGCATCAAGGCTTCAAGAATTTAAAATTCAAGCTCTTCTTATTATTGGTGGCTTTGAGGTAAATATAACTTTATCAAAAAATGCAATATATAATAATGAATTTTTTAGGCCTATCAGGCTGCACTTCAATTTACCGAAGGTCGTGATGAGCATCAAGCTCTTAGAATCCCTATTATGGTAATTCCTAGTACTATTAGTAATAACGTTCCTGGTACTGAATTCTCACTAGGTTGTGATACTGCTTTGAATGAAATTACTGAAATATGTGATCGCATTAGGCAGTCAGCTCAAGGTACTAAAAGGCGCGTCTTTGTCATTGAAACCATGGGTGGATATTGTGGATATCTAGCTACATTGGCTGGTAAGATATAAAATAATTATATTACAGCTTACAGCGATATTTAAGTTTACTTAGGAATGAAAATTGCATTAGGTTGCAGGTGAGCAAAAACACAAAATTTTTCTTGGTTATTTTTTAACACAATTTGTATTGATTTATGAGTACTATATTGACACCAAAACAACCTCACTTGCTTACATTAGTAAACAATATAGTCCAGAATAATTAAAACATTATATTACAAATTAATTTTTACACAGAATTATATAGGTAAAATTAAAATCTATTAATCATAGGTAAAAATTTATTAACCCCAAAGAAATATCTACATAAAAGGTACTCCAAGTGGCTGCGTTATTGCAACTGTAAAAATGATGTTGATAAGATGGTTTACTAAATGTTAAAAAGCTTTTTCTTACACTTAACATTTCCTCTTACCACAATTGGATACCTTTCTTACCACTTGTCGGTGCGTAGTTTAAAAATAATTTTTATTACAGTAAAACCAGTGTTGCCAACTTCTTGAGAAGAAATGTCGCACATAATTAATCGTAATCATAATATTTTACATGATTAGGAGTACATTACATTATGTTATATGGGTTTGGGCCTCATCAGCCACTGATCGCATGGGTAGTCCCTTGGTGATCCCCTCTTAACCGGGTCATTATCCAAAAATGCTATCCCATAAAAGGAGCAATTTAGGCACGTCCCCCGCCTTAAGCCTCGCCTCCTCTAGGATAACAGAGGTCCCTAATATAAGGTACCTCTTCTCCTCGAATGTGGGACAAGTGTAAAGAAGATGAATCGAGGTTTCCTTGTCTTATTTACAGTATCTACAGGCTGGACCGTTAGTCAGCCTCAACTTGTGCTTATATGCATTCAGGCTACTATGATGGCCAATTATGACTCCTACTAGAGTTCTGGCTTTGTGCTTGTTCAATTTAATGAATTCTTGGGCCCATTTCTCAATCTTTAAGTCTTTGATGAAGAGTTTGGTTATTCGACAACCCGTTACTCCTCTCCATCTTTTATTGTGCTAGTCTCTTGCCCAGCGATTGATGCGGTCTCTGATCAGATTCCGACTTATTCCCACTGCAGGTTCTGGTCCATAGAGGTTTTCCCTGGTCCCTAGTCTGGCAAGGTGATCTGCAATTAGATTTCCCTTAATGTCATTATGCCCAGGTATCCATAAGAGTTCCACTGGTCCCTTCCCTGCCAAGTGGTTGAATGCTTCATAGCAATTATAGGCCAGCTTCGACTTTATCATTGCTGAATTCAGGGCTGCCAACGCCGCCTTGCTATCCGAGCAGATACATACCTTCTCCTGGGTCCGATTTTGGTCGGCCCTCAGAACACCATATGTAATTGCAACTAGCTCGGCCTGGAGTGCGGTAGTGTATTTGCCCAGGACCAAGGTTTTACCTATCCCATCGTGTCGCCTATACACCCCCGTACCCGCTCTGTTCCCACTCTTGGCTCCATCCGTGTACCAGATGTCTCCATTGAGCGGTAATCCAGCTCGACCCTCCATCCAGTCGGTCTTACTGGTAAGGGTGATCTTATATTTCTTGTCAAACAGGAAGTGGACACCCGTACTGTCAGAGGGCATCCATAGGAGTCCCTCCTCAGCTAGCTCTCTTGAGAGTCTGTTCAGGTCCCTGATTAGAAGTAAGTTAATACAAAAAAAAAATTATCTATTGTAGGACTTGCTGGTGGTGCAGATGCAGCTTATATTTATGAAGAAAAATTTACCATAAAAGATTTGCAAATGGATGTATACCACATGGCTACAAAAATGTCTGAAGGTGTTCAGAGAGGGCTTATTCTTCGCAATGAAAAAGCTTCTGACAATTATAACACAGAATTCATCTTTCGGCTTTATTCTGAAGAAGGAAAAGGATTATTTAGTGCTAGGATGAATGTTTTAGGTAAGTCTTTTTTAATTATAGAGTTAGAAGAAAGAACTACTTGCAAGTGTGCAAGAATATCTACCAATTAAGAGTATATCGAAATCGGGTTTATTATCTAAATTAGTTTAAAAAAAAATAATGAAAAAAATGTTCCTTTGTAGTTCTTATTCCTAGTCCTATTCTTATTTGTGTATTAGTGGTAGTGAAATTTAAAATTCTCATATTTTGATAAGGCATGAGGTCCATATTGCAATTGTTAACTATTAGGTCTATATAAAAAGAGTTTACCAACTGCTTTGATTTATTACTGTCTATAAACATGAAATTTATGAAAAAGAAAAAGGTCAAAAAACAAGAATGATCACCCACCCATCTCCAACCTGGCTTGAAAAACTACAATCCAGGGAACAGTACAAGTACCAAATTTTTATTTTGTGATATTTTTTGTTAAACGTATGTATTTAAATATTAATTCATCAAAACTAATATTTACATAAAAGAACTGTAACTTATAAGTCGGGAATCGAGAAGGAACCACCAAACCGCAAAGCGGTTATCAAGTGGTTCCCGAATAGCAAGGCTATTACATAATCGCTGTAGGAAACAACTACTCCTCGGGCTAAAGCCCCCCCAGGCATTGAATTATACCTAACAGCGATCCTCGACCCCTTTCTCGTGTTTCTGCACGACCAGAGCTTTTTTTTGAAACGGGGAACCGCCACGGGTAGAATTCGGCATTTGTCCCAGATGGAATCCGAACGACAGACAGCTGTTTCGAACTTATTAGTTCTCATCAGTGCCGTACACGGTACACCGATCCAGGACAAATGCCGAAACAAATCCGTGGGGTTTTCATCTAAATCGATAAGATCTATGTCTGTAACTTATAAGTCGGGAATCGAGGAGGAACCACCAAACCGCAAAGCGGTTATCAAGTGGTTCCCGAATAGCAAGACTATTACATAATCGCTGTAGGAAACAATTACTCCTCGGGCTAAAGCCCCGCCAGGCATTGAATTATACCTAACAGCGATCCTCGACCCCTTTCTCGTGTTTCTGTACGACCAGAGCTTTTTTTTTAAGGGGACCCGCCACGGGTAGGATTCGACATTTGTCCCAGATGGAATCCGAACGACAGACAGCTGTTTCGAACTTATTAGTTCTCATCAGTGCCATACACGGTACACCGATCCAGGACAAATGCCGAAACAAATCCGTGGGGTTTTCATCTAAATCGATAAGATCTATGTCTGTAACTTATAAGTCGGGAATCGAGAAGGAACCATCGAACCGCTAAGCGGTTATCAAGTGGATAATAAACGCTTAAGTTCCCCTGCCGGCGGTCGTCTGTTTGGCTGCTGTCCTTGCGGGATATAGTTTACATATTCTTTAGATAGTCTGTCGGTCGGTTTTTAATCTAAATTATATGTGAACTGGTTGGCTAGTAGATGGAAGAAATCTCACGATGGTGAGATAGTGGGTCTGTGGACAGATCTAGAGTGCTGGTAAACTGTAAATAACTCTAATGCTGTTGAAATATGGAATTATAAAAATGTGTGTAATTAATGTATATTATACAATTCAATATGATAAAGCAAATACAAAAAAAAAACTGAAACCCTTTGATAGGTAGAAGATTGAGGTTGGCAACAAGTGGAACACACAATGAATAGTATGATCATGACTTTTAAAGATGAAGTTGCCGTCACAGATGATTAGGAGAATTTTTTCTACGTCAACTCATAAGGGTCTCATATGGACTCTCCATAAAGTGGATTTTGTTATTTAGAAATAAATTGAAAGGGTCTGCTCATAGAAGAAAATCAGATTGTGTTGTGGTAAAGAAATTATTTAGAAAATCTAAGAGAATATCATAATTCCAATAAAAATATATATTATGTTGTTGAAATATGGGTGTACAAAGGCTGCGATTAAAGTATGATAATATCCAGAGTAGAGGATTTCTGGTGGTTTAGAGGTACCACCTGAAAGAGGAGACGGTTAATAATAACGTATATAGAAAATAATTCAGGCTTTTTAGAAAATAGTTTAGATTTATATGAATATGAGATTATTGAGAGGATGATCAATGAGACTTTGTAAAATTCCTCTGGATTATCTTCCAGAGAATCTGGTGCAGTTATCGTGGATAATGTATCTTATCATAGTCCACACAGAAAAGTTACTGACAAGAATGAAGAAAAGGTCATATAAACTAGTTCAAATCGACAAAGCAATGATTTTGAGGGCACGATGTTAAAAATAGATTTATTATATATTATGGAGCAAAAACAAAAACATTAAATATATAAAAGATGAAATGATTAACGCTTATGGTAAGAATACCTCACTTACCACTAGATCACTGTAGTCTGAATCATTCTATAGAATTAATTTATAGGCTAATAAAAAAGGATATGGGAAATAACACAATTTCTAAGTTGAGAGATGTGAGATTACTGCTAAATGAGACAATCACATTATCGCAGAAACATGCATCGAGTGCTTTTTTAGCATGCTATTTGCATGCAAGATCTGGACATAATAGCAAAGATTTTGAGCGAATCATTATTATCACTTATTTAGTAGGTAATCCCAGTGATAATAATTCTTGTTCTGAAACTGACAGTGATTAGGGATAATGTAAGCTTTTAATACCTAACTTATGGTAAACTATAAATCTGTTATAAATTAATTTTAAAATGTTTTGGAATAATTTTGGTTTTGTTATTATTAAATATTTGGCTCCCTTTCACATGAGACACCTAAGGTATTAGCGGTCCAGCACAGTTCACCCATCCATCCTCGTACAGCCTCGGCTCACCTAATTCGTGTTGTTGCTCAAGTCTGTATCCTACTTAACCTCATCCACATATTGCCAATGAATCAGTTCATATTATAGTAATACCATATACATGAAAATATTTTTAATGGTAAAGAATAATATATTTTCAGGGCATATGCAGCAAGGTGGATCTCCAACTCCTTTTGATCGTAATCTAGGCACTAAAATGGCTGCAAAGGCTGTGGACTGGCTTGTCTGTCAATTAAAGAATAACACTGAACTTGATGGATCAACTATCCAGTGCACAGATCCTAACACTGCTTGCCTTTTGGGAATCGTTAAAAGACAATACAAGTGCACATCTTTACAGGCACTGAAAGAACAAACCAACTTTGAGTGAGTAACATTCTTCAAATAACACCTATAGAATGGTTTGTTATGTATTGTCATTTTAAAACAAATTAACTCAAATAAATAATTGATTACTACATTGAAAAGTATAGCATAGCGCGGAGTAAAATTTGCATGCAAATATATAATGATTGGTCTTTGGGGTCTATAAACAAAACTTCTTTGATAGAAGTTGTAATCAAAATAATCTATAAATACAAAAACATTATTTTGACAAAATAAAAATAAATAAAATGATGGCCTCATAAAATTTAATAGTGTCATCTGACAAAGACTTATTTTGGTGTATGATTTCCTTATGCCTTATCTTTTCCCTTGAATGCATTATTTATTATAACCAGAGGAATTATGTTATTTAGAACATCTTGTTTTCTCTCTTTCAATCTCATTATGTGAATCCTATAGCTCACTGACATTTTAACTGTTACTCCCAAATCCAATTGTCTTGCAAGACTTATAACTTCTTTGTAGATCTTTTGTTCAAGTTTTTATTTGTTTTGTTCAAAGTGACTTGACATAATTGTTAAGTATTTTATTTCATTAATGATATTCCTATTTTTTTTGTGTGTGTTTTGCATTTATAGTCTATCCTATGGATAGACTAGACTATGGATATATCCTGCATCACATTTTGGTAATTCATATCAAGCAGCTATCTACTTCGGGCTCTAGTTGCAAAAAAATTTAATTCTTTGAATCGCGGAAGTCAGACCTTATAATTTTATGGTTTACTTAACGATTTCAACCAGTCATTAAATGTAAACTAAAGAAACTAATATGGATCACACATTTTACAATTTTAGTATTTTGAGGATAAAAGGGTAATAATCTAAAACATCAAGTTTAAGGCTATTTTATAATGTATACTGATATTAAACATAATTCAAAATACAAAGTTTCCTTACAAAACTTGCAGATTTTCTTTACTACAAGGTTTGATTAAAGAAAAGTACAAACATAAAAGTTATATATTTTTTATTGTACTTTTTTATATGAAAAACATGTATCACAATAGAAAACCTGTAGATGAATCATATAAGAGCATGCCCATATTTTATAGTTATTTTTATTTAATGCAAATCAGGGTCCATCTGCAACAATAATTTAAAAAATCCCCTAAAAAAGCCCAGATTAATTCACTGCAAAAAAGAAAGAAATTCATTTAGTTAATTTGAACTTTACATGTTTATGTTCTCACCAAAAATTATTTAATTATTTTTTTTCAAAAAAAAAATAGGTAGGTAACAAATCAAAAAGGTTCTATCTTATGGTTGCCACACATATTTTAAACATTAATATCTGTCATATTTTTGTTACTTTTCATTATTATTAATCCTAATTAACATACATAGCTATCGATATCTTGTGCATTATGTATTAGTGTATTCACGCAATTTTTATAAGATTTGAACTTCCTGGAGCTTTATTAACATTTGAATCGACAATTGTGACCTAAGATATTGAATAAATACAAATAGCACCGTTATAATTATCTCTTTATAAATTTTTGTAGTATCTCATAGTCATGAAACTCTACCCATAACAACTAATGGTCTTAAATTCCCTATTTAATACCAGTTACTACCATTTTCCATAATAATTAAATCCTATAAATAGCTAGCTGAAGTGATAGTATATTTGCAACAATAATAATTGTCTTCTTATATTCTAAACAAATTATAATTAATTTTCGCAAATCCTTGATATTTCCAGGGTCAATAGCGTGGGATACTTGAAAAATTAATATTTCTTGAAATATGAACATGGATTAAAATGGGTATTACTGGTTTCTCTACCAAATGAGCATAGGGCTATGTTATCGTGTGTTCCTGAATATTTTTTTTATCCAGTAGTTATTTGCCAAGTGTTTTTAATTGCCAGGTTAATTGGCTAAAATTGTCTTTTGACATCTTTGTAAATAATTTAGAAATTTCTGTGGCTGTAACCTTGAAACTGTGTTAACATATTCATATGAGTAGAATAACGTACAATATAATAACTTTAAATTTCTATTTTTGATTCCCACAAGATTATTTAAAAAAGTAGGGAGATAGTGATCATTGATTGGTAGTCTGTATTTCTGAAAAAGATAATCTTATCGGATTTACTCCTGCATCATAGAATACATGTTCATTGGTTCTCATGTATCACATCAGAATTTTACATTAGGCAAAAAACGAATTAATTCAATTTGTTTTTTAGGCAACGTATTCCAAAGGAACAGTGGTGGTTAAAGTTACGTCCTTTACTACGCATACTAGCCAAACACGATTCAACTTATGAGGAAGAAGGCATGTATATGTCCATTGAAGATCGTGCTGTTGTTGACCCACTCTATGGCTAAATGCTTAAAATTGTGCTTAATTATGCAAAAATAGCAAGGGTCTACAAAATATATAGAATGTGATTTTATGTGGAAATTGTCTCATATTAGTGATTTATTTATTTAATTTTATTAATGCTGTTCGTGTATAGATTGTTCTTTAGATAAAGAAATATACATATGACATGTCTCAGAATCTATTGGAATATGGCAAATTTGTCAAATTGTAAAATACCTAAAATTAAATGAATTTACTCAAGAAGATAACATACATATATAATTATTTATTTTTTGTATGTTAGAAAATGTTGATGCCTAATGATATTCAATATTACAATAGACTTTGAGAGAATCAGTATTTACCGTAATTGCATTGTGTAGTGTGTAACGTATTGTCATTATATTTAGACAAATATCAGATTTTTTCCAATAATCTATTTTTCTTATACACCTTTTCCTGTTTCCTTCTTTTAGAGGCGTGAAACTGTATCTATGAAATAGTAAATTATATTAATATGTCTTTATTTTTCAGAAAAAGATACTTATGCAAAAAAATTAGAAGAATTACGAAAGAAAGGAACATTAAATGTGTTTGTAAGTATTGAACATCAAGCCGAATTATTACTACCTAAACTCAGGTGAAAGTAAAAACAATATAATAATGTGAGAGTGGTTTGTATTTATTTGAGAAGTATTGTCTCAGGTGCCAGTATGTGAAATATATTTTACAACAATTATAAATAATGTTACTATTATTACATGTAGATTGGAATTAAGTGGTAGTTTCTTCATTGTTGTTCTGTCTATCTATCTACCATTATTATTACATTATATAAAAATAATGTAACTAATAACATTGGGTTGTAATATTTACTATTTTTATCACGTAAATTTTTGTTATATTATAGTGTAGTATTTAAATCAAATATGCACTATAATTTATACTTTAATCCAATAATTCGCAATAGAACACCAATATGTACTATAGTGGAGTGAAAAGTAGTAGTAATAAGATGTTAAAGGTGGTAATAGGTAAGCATCTTCGTTAAAGGTGGTTGATAGGCTTTTAAGTAAATGGCTGCATTCATCAGAACTTATTGCTACAAAAGCATTCCATATCATATGGTGGTTCATATAGGGGCCATTTTTTTTTGGTAGCTGCGTAACTTTAGTTTCACAATTGTTAATTTTTTGAATTACTTTGAATATGTGTTGTTTTGATATAAAAATTACATCTGAATATAATGATGTAAAAATATCAGAAGTCATAAATGACTTTTGCTAACATACGGAATAAAAGCCGACAAAACCTTTGAAGTGCCTATCTCAAGACATTGGACTTTGCTGAATAGCATGCTGAATCAAGAACATGCTGAAAAATTATAAAGAAAAATTTGGACATGTATCCATATGAGATGCAATCAAATTGAGCCTTTTTGCTCACAAATCGTCTTGCATACTACCAGTGGTTTGTTAATAATTCAACCAACAACAATCTGCTAGACTTAACATACTTTCTTATGGAAAGTATGGATAATCTAGAGCTCTAGAGGTGCATTCATTCACATACTATGTGAATATGGAGTAGATTGTCTGCAAAATTTGTTTTTGGATGGCAATTTCTCAGAAGAATTATTGGGCCCTTTTTGTCAATTTCACCGTCAATGTAGAGTAGTACACACATCACAGCAGATACAACATGATACAATATAGCTTCTATCCATGTCTTTTTTTAAGAACGCTGCAAAATGCTTTTGATAGCATAAAGAGGTCCGTTAACTTGAATAAGGGAGGGACATTTCCGATAGTTAAGTTAATTTTTTTGTTAATAAAAAGTCTTAATCTTTAATTTTCATATTTTCAATTCATTATCGTTTTATCTGTACAATTAATAACACATTTGACAAATTTTGATAGAATTATTTCAAACGAATATTTGTGGAAGGCAGATGTTTTCCATTTTATGACCACTTTCCATCAAAATTATTTGTGATATCTCAGTATGATATTTATATATATATATTTTATGCTTCGAATGAGATGCTGATAAAATGTTTGCAGAATTTTTTATGATAATTCAGTTGTGATGCTGTCTAATACAAAGAATCTACTTGAGAATGTAGTACAGAAATTAAACAAGGAAAAGTATTTTAGTTTAGAAGTGTTTTTTTAATACTGAAAAAGAATGAAAAATTGTTGTAGATCTAGTAATTAAAGCTTTTTTTATTTAGGCAATGGTTGACATAATTTAATATCCTTATTGTACATTGAGTATATGTGTTGATACCTTTTAATATTTATGTTTTATTTTTAGAAACCCAAATATGATAGACCTTTTGGTGAATGATAAAAGGCCACTTGAAGAATAATCTCTTATTAAATATTTGTTTTATTATATTTTATAAATGTAATAATTCAAATTGTACGAAAACACATATTTTTAATTTTACTTACTATGTCATTATAATTTCTCATGTTTAATAGCACATCCATTTTTTAGTTCATAAAAATTCGCTTAAAATATGACATTTTTTTTATGCTATTACTTTTTTTTTTATAATTGTGTATTAAATCAGCATTTTTTCTCTTTTCCTTCAATTCTGATTAAAAAATATAAATTTCCTTGTTAATATACCACATAATTGCTTAAAATTTTTAAGCAATTATGTGGTATACTAGATGTAGACATTATTGTATTAAAGGCCAAACCACTACTAATTTTAATTAGTCGAAACCAATTTTTTCCATATGAGCATTAATGGTATTAAACAATGGATAATCCTAAATTTATCTCAAAAAAATATATACAATTTAATGCCAGTGAAATTATGCATAAAATTCTTCATAGATTCATGCCCTCCAGTGTTTTTTTATTATTATTAAATGCTTTGTTGGTATGAATTGTTTCCGCCTTTCTTTTTGTAGGTCTCCATCGGGAACAATTTTTCCTGTCTTACATAATGTAAAACTATTTACTACATTTTTTTTTTATGAGACATTTATAAAATATTAATTATTAGTGTCATTTATTTCAGGTAGAGTGAATAACTTGAATTTCAGCTGCATAATAAAAGGCTAAATTTACAAAGTATTTTCCAATTGATTCTATAAAAGAAATTGTACATGCCTGCAATCAATTTACTACTTATTTTATGAGACACTTATAAAATATTAATCAGTAGTGTCATTTATTTCAAGGAGTGAAAAACTTCAGCTGAAAAATTTCAGCTGTACAATAAAAGGCAAAATTTACAACTAAACTTAAAAAAATAATATTGCAAAATTTGTAAGTTTTTGCCAATTGATTCTATAAAAGAAATTGTACATGCCTGCAATCAATGCATATTTCCCGAACTTTAACGTGAATTTTTCTTCGATATTTAACGTCGACCAATATTTGCTACCAATGCCCATCACTGATGCCTGGAGATGGGTAGCAGGTAAACTGAAAATTTTGCTAAATCCGTTCACTAGTAATAGGGTAGGTATCTTTTACTAACATAACATGTAATGTGATTCCTATCTAAGAGATGGTGTTTTCAATGTACATCACTGAACACCTTAAAATCCAAATATTTCTCAGAAAAAGCATTACAAATGAGCTGTTAAAGGCACCTAGCCTGTTTGTTAGATGAGTTATAATATTTGGGTTGCATATAATATGGGAACATGTTTTTATCGAACATTTCAGTAAATTAAAAAAAACTGGTACTCAAAAAGTAAATTTTGGGGAAATTTTAAATATCTTCTAATAAATGTACATTTTTGAGTTACAACAGTCTTCAACTGGATAAATCGCATGTACTAAATCTCTATTTAAAAATGCATGCAGTTAGTCTATAACAGTTTTAGATAATCTTGACAATTTAGCTATATTGCAATGGTCATGATTATATAAATAATTCTGAAACTGAATTCAACTTTCATCTGAAATTTTTAAATTTAAAAAAATTACAATTGCTCTAAAAAGTCTATTTTTTGTTCTATATATATACATATACGATATGCATTAAAACTTAAATATTTCTTATGACAATTGTTCATTACATGTAAACTTTAATTAATTTGTCACATAAATCCCATTATCGCTTCAATAATATATGTAGCTGCATAATGCACATATTGCTATGCATATGAAATAATGTAAAACCAAAGCATAAGCCAAGCTAAATATAGATATGCCTCATCAGAAATTGCCACTTAAAATTCAAGGATGTTGGGTACCTATCTGCTTCTATGTACAATCTGAGATAATTTAGAGATTTTTTAACAATGAAAACACTTGAAATTAAATATACATTTCAAGTGGAGTAAGGGGTAAGATTTTAAAAAGACAAAATTCATATAAAATAACAAATTAGCTAAACATTGTCTGTTTGAAAGATGCAAATGAAATATGTAGAAAGTACTTCTAAAACATATCGATCTAGTTTTGGGTTCCAGAAATAGTCAATATTGAATGTTAATATTAAAATGCATTTTTGCTGTGTTAATTGTGAAGCATATATTACAATTTTATTTATACAGTTAAAAGGATAGTTACATATACAGTTATAAATATATTACATACATAAATAGATGTTATGCATTATTTTTGGTTGCATTTTCTCTTTGGTTTGGTAATCGTAAACCTAAATGTTTCTTAAATTCTTCAGGAGTTAAATCTGTAAATTGATTTATCCCCATTTTATAAGTAACTTCTCCGGCATCGTATTTTTTATTGTGTTCCTCGATTTTTTGAATATTTTCTTTAAAAATTGCGAAACGTCGTACTTCCTCTTCAGAGTCATACGTTTTGCCATGATTGGTCTATACATTAAAAAGTATAATGATTAATTACATGCGTTATAATTCGAAATAAAACTTACCTTAAAACTTTCCCATTGATTTTCAAGAGATATTGGATTAGCCATTGTAGATATAACAATCAACAAGATACTCAAAATTATTACCCTCATCGATTTGAGTTTATATCTATATGAATTAAATAAATTATATATAATTGAGTGCTCACCATATAACAAATAACAAAATACTTAGATGGGGGAAAATATATTCATTTTCTAAATGTACAATAATGTGATAAGTGGCAAATAATATAAGCATTAAATATAAATTAGTGTTTATTTCTTGCGAACGTAATTATTACTGATTCTTGATTAGCAGTTAGTAAATACATTAATTATAACCATTAGTCATTTAAGAAAAGTTTTAATTTAAAACCCAGTTTACCTTGAACATATTTTTCCTACTATTAATAATATGTATATAGTCTATTATTTGTTGTACTAACCTAATTTATTTTTGACTATATTATTATATTTCACACCAAACCCAAGATTTTCAATTTTGCAGCACAGAATAACTAATCTGTACTCTACATAAGAAGCATCAAGACTGTACCTCTCTTCTACAGCTGTAGAAGATTGTATGACACACCTTATGTTATAATATATTCTAAAATAGTGTCAGTACTCTACACCATATATCAATATTTGATTAAATCTGGGTCTGGACTAGTTTTCATAAGTATGTGAACATTTTGATAATGCCCCTAAACATTTTTGGGGGCAAAAGTACAAACTCGTAATCTAATTTTCTTCTCATCTTATGAAACATCATTTTTGTTTACAATGATACATTACGTCAGTGTAAGTATAGGAAATTAATTTAACAGTGTTTACCTTGTTACTTTTTTAGTAGGTACAGTTAAAAGTCGAGATTTATCTAATACAACCTTGGAGAAAAATCGTAATGTATAAGAAATAATTCGAATATACAATCGTACTATTAAATGTTATTATGACAATGTTTTTAAATATTTCCTATTTAAGAATTTTAACTTTAATTTAAACAATTCTGTGTGCTACACTATTTTCAAAAATATATTTTTAACATTCCCTACGTTGTATAATAGCTTGCATATAGATAAGTTCCTTTGTGTATTAGAAAAAAATCACAAACAAACCTATTTAATATAAACGAGGGAGTTTTCACCAAGTAAAGAAACTCACCTAATAAGATAACGTTCAGATTTATTAGATTACTGCCAAAAATCAGTAGTTCCCCGGCTTCGTAAAAAACGTCATATTAGATGACAATTGAAAAATGACAACAAACGAATTTGACAATATGATGATTTTTGGCAATTTTAGTTATAATCGTTATAGTGGTCAAGAAGACTAGAGGACTCTCTAGTCTTCTTGATAGTAGTTATAATCGTGGTGGGATATAGTTCCACCACGGTTATAATTATAAAATAAATATAATAGTGTCACTTGGTATAAATTGCTGCCAGTGGTGGCTCGTCAGGACAACAGGTCAGGTATAGCCTCGCTAATAAGATTAGTGACATATTTATTTGGCCTGCTATTTTAACATTTAGTTTTAATTTCTTATAATCGTAATTTTAGTATCCATAATTGCTATTTAATATTTTATTTGTAAGATATTTAACTGATATAGTCTAGTACAGAAAAAACAATCAAAGCGCTTTTCTAGTACGTCTAACGCTACTGGTAAAAATAAGCGATTGCCAATTCTAATAAAAATTAACGAGAGGTAAACCTTATATTGGTTTACGGGACCACAGAATAGATCCATTTAACATTCCCCAGGTAACGAAGTTACTGCCAAACAGTTGCTATTATTTTATAATAGCAAATGTTATTATTTTGCAATAATCACTGTAATGTATTGTTGCTGAATAATTCTTACTTATTCTGTGTAATGTATAGTTCGTTATGCGGGTTTAGTGCTCGTATGTATTTGTTACGTTACTTTTTAAATCATTAAGTTAATGGATGTGACAAACATGAATTCTATTACAGCCTACGGCTTGTGGCAACTGAAGTTTTTATCTACATATACTTGGCCTGGTATTTATAGCATGAATTTTTTAATAAAATTTCCGTTGAATCATAATTCGTATGATGATAAATTGTATATTAAAAACACGGATATTCCACGATCTGATATACTTAAAGTACATCTTTAAAAAGGAATACTTTATGAAAACTATAAATTCTAGCCACCGGTTAGTTAATATATGATATAGGAAATATTGATAGCTGATGATGCAGTGCAATGCAAAATAAATAATTTTGGCAGCTATTTTCAGACGAAATTTTTTTATGGAAATAAAGGTTCAGTTAAGAACTTACGAATTATGAGCGTAACTTCTTATGAACATAAAACAATATTCCACATCTTTAAAGTTATGTTTATAGAACGTTTGAAATTACAATTATAATTATACAATCATAATAGCAAGTCGTTTGATACATTTCAGAATTTGATAAACTATCTAACCTATGCGTTTGATATAATCGCCATCAAACAAAATAACACAGAAAAGGTGTATTTATAATTGTGTTACTCTAGTACATTTGGGAAAATGCAAATTAGTACAGTTCAAAGCCCTTCTCCACTTAGAGCTTAAAGTAAACAAATTCTGATTATGTTCATTTGCTCACATGACTTGTAATTACTCACATTATGATTTGCTCACATGAATAAGTGAATATAATCAGAATTTGGTCACTTCAAGATCAAAAGAAAGGACAATTCTGGTGGCTGGCTGTAAATACATGGGCGGAGCTACTTGATGGAAAGCTAAAAACTATTCATTTCCAAATTACTTGGCGATTAATCATTAACATCGGCTATTAAATAGCCGATATATAGAATAGATCAAAATAGCCCCTATTTTATTCATAGAACACATATTAGTCCTGTGGTTTAATTGTTCGATATTTATTAGATTTGTGTTACTTTATATACATCGACAAAATCAATTAGTAGACATATTAAATTATATAATACACAAATTTATTATTCACAAAATTGTTATTTTCAGAAAAAACTGTGGACTTAGTTGAGTGTAAACTTTTTAGTGACGCTACTGAAATTTCACGATAAACTAAAATTATGCGGGAAGCATCAGCATGGTTCCGCCCATGTACTTACGGTACTTACTTTTAATTTTAAATGACTTTTTTTTCTAAGCCGGATTGATACTATCAATATATATTTACATATATACATACCTATAACACTAGGATTTTCTGATCGAGGCTGCCAAATCAAGCCAATTTGTATTAAACGAAATATTGTATCTATTTGAATTTTGTATATCTTCTGTGGGTTGACGTCTGTAGTCTCCTACGAGCAAAGATTTGCTCGTAGGTAGTCTCCCTAGTATCAAAATCAGAGTATTAGTATTTCAGTTTTCAGTGTTCTTTGCGTTCTTTGGTATTAGGTGTTCTCAGGAACTCTAACCTAACTAACCTTATTTGTATTAAGTCAAGTGTCCAGATAAAAAATATTCCATCACTTTGAGGAAGTTGCAAAAAAATGGTATTTAAATGCCAAGAAGATTCGTTTTTAACAGAGGTGGGAATAATTTATGAAATGAAAAAAATATATATATTGATTAGAATTATTGTAGTTTATTACCACTGTTTTGTCCTGTGAAAAAGTTAAATTAGATACAGTAATAAATGGGAAAAAAGAAAAAATAAACGGATATGAGGTGATTTTAGAAGACACCATTCTTTTTCCCGAAGGTGGAGGTCAGGTAAATATTTGTATACTTATAATATACGCACCTCTGGAAGAACAACCAACGTAAATGCAAATTTTTCATTTTTTGAGCTAAACACGTCAAAATTCTTCAATCTTTATGGAGACTTCTACTTCTTTTATTAATCCCTGGAATTTAGATTTTCTGATAATTTTCACATTTTTGTTAAAATTTGAATATTACACAACATGAACTCTATATAGGTAGGTGTTTTATTGCCATATACTTTCACTGCTTTCAGTACAAGTATTGAATTGTAGTATTAATTAAAAGCATAATATGTATGATTTTTCAATTGTGTTTCCTGAATAATTATACATTTTACATATATGTCATTGTTCTTCTAGAGCTACGATATGACAGTATTGCATATACTCAATTCAATGAAAATTATTTTCAATATGAAGACGGTATTAAAAAAAAGTATTGTGCATATTTTTGTACATAATAGAATTATATTAATTTTAGATAGAAAACATTTACAACACTCATATGAAGCAAATATATTTTTTGACTTTTGTTTTCATTGGCATCAAAACTTGATTAAACCAGATTCTGGTGTCAACCAATTTTTTTTAATAGTATGAAATCCTATTACACTATTATGTAGTTAATATTTCTATATTATTACTACATTATATTATATGAATGACTTATTGTAGGCCAAACATAAACTGAAACAAAACAAGTACATTTTTAAAATTTTTTAGATTCAATAAAAGTCATTGATTTTTATTTTTTCTAATGGCTAATTAATTTCATACATTTCTAGTACAAATGGTAGAAAAATCCTGTACATAGCCATATTAATGTATCTTAAATTAGAGCTGTTCTCAGATTTCTGGATATTTTTTTTATATTCTACTCTGTCTAAATTTAATAGTTTATAACATATCAAGATATAAATATTTCTATTTACTAAACGGTTGTTTTCGTGTGTGTCACGAAATTTTTAAGTCGATGTACGAAATGCTTTTCGTTCGAATTTCGGTATTTTGATAAAATAAATACAGTAAATCGACTCTTGCGAACAACGTGGTAACTTTTGTTTTTTGATCCGAAACCTCTAGAGGCATGCTCCGGAAGTGCCTTCGATATGAGCGAGGGGGCGGCACAATATTATTGCGATTTACTTATTCGTTTTTTTTTATTAAAATGCATGTACATTTTAATAAAAGAAATATTCATTCGATATCAATTACAGATATGTTTGATTACAATATTAGGATATTAAATGAAGGATAAAGAAAAACTAAAGTGTGACAATAATAAATAATTATAGTTTATATGTCCAACTTTTTTACTAAAAAGTTATTTGTTAATATCCTTTAGATTTCCTATTCAAATTGTGTATATTATAAGGGTTTATTCCATATATGTACTTATATAATTTATATTTTTAAGATCATCCATAATTCTATTTCATATGTCATGATGATCATATGACTTTATTTTATACAATTTTTACCAATAATCTTCCTGTAAAAATCCAGAGGCATAAATACCTAGTTGTCTTATGTGGTTATTGGTACCAATTTAATAATTTTTGAAAACTTTATTCATACAGTATTAAACTGGTATATTGTATTATTTAAATATTCTACTGATATGGTATTATGCACTGGAAGTCATGTTGTGTATTTAAAAAGTATTAGTTTTACAATGTGTGTTTCTAATACCATTTGGAAGAGTTTACGTGATATTTTTTTTTATTTGTTCAATACCTTGTTCATTTTTTCTATTATCCATTGACATATCGGTAGACCAATATTAATTATTATTTTATCATTGGGAAATTTATACATTTAATATTTTATAATTTGGCATCAGTTATTTTGACATTTAAATTTAAATGTTTTAAAGATAAGTGGGTGTAATACATGTTTTACATTTAGAATTTTTCATAAAATTTTGATAATATAACGTTATTGAGGAATATTTACAAAGTGCTAAGTGAGCACATTAGACCGAGAGAGATCAACCACATTATAGAAAAAAAATGGTCAAGACACTTTAAAAAATGGTCGCAATGAATCAGCTTCACGATGAGATGTTGTGATGTATAATATATCATCACAGAATTAAAACATATTATTTGATT
This sequence comes from Rosalia funebris, assembly GCA_037954035.1. Classification (NCBI taxonomy): domain Eukaryota; kingdom Metazoa; phylum Arthropoda; class Insecta; order Coleoptera; family Cerambycidae; genus Rosalia; species Rosalia funebris. The sequence goes on from JAZFAV010000001.1 coordinate 4,118,288, forward strand.
ATTAAAATATAGGTGAATTGTCGACACCAATTGGTTTTTTTTTAAGAAACGTATAAAGAAGAATATTTCGTATTAATTTTTTATATGTAAATTAATAATTATAACTTGATATTAGCAAATGTTAAAAGAAATATATAACTAGTTAATTTTATCAAATTAATCATTAAGAGCTAGATAATTTAGGTAGACATGCCAAATAAGATATTATAAGTTGTGTATTATTGTGAATTTTTCTAGATTATCATTAAATTATCATCAAATGGTTTGGTTCAAAATTTGATTAAGCCAGTGCAATAAGTCAAATTGTTGTAAAGTAAATAAATTAAAGATTTGAATCGTGACAGAAATCAGAACTTTACACTTAAAATAAATCATGTTTAATGGATTAATATATATACATGTAAGAGTATATGAAAAATTAAAACTCAAGTTGTAACCTTTTTTTCTTAGATCACTATAAAATGTAAAGTTTTGTAGAAGAAAATATAAAATAGGTCATGATCTTTCTATCAACTTCATGAAAGTTTAAAACTAAATTATTCATAACTAAAACAACAATTTATGTATTATGTAGAGTTTACTGTTAAACAGTACAACTAACTATAAATAAGATGGCTGTACAAAAATATTAAAATATAATCTTCAAATTTGGTCTTTTCGATTCAATATTTTTCAAATATTTAAATAATGTTTAAATATCTTGCTTTAGCCTTGTGATCATGGCTACCTAAATGAGGTACCAGTGAAGTTTGTCACTAGGAAGGAAGATAAAGCCCTTCATTATGTAGAAAAACAATTTAGTATTGGGGATAATGTAAGGCAAACTCTAAATTGGCATAGAAGGTTTGATCACATGCAACAGCATTCAGGTCAACATCTTATAACTGCTATTATTGACAGAGAGTTTAAATATTCAACTGTTTCCTGGTGGCTAGGTGAAGAAATGTCATATATAGAATTAGGTATGTTACTGTAATACTATTAAGTATTATTATTAGGTTTAGTTTTTTCGTACTGTTTGCTACATAGCAGTATATATAACCCCAATTTTCTTCTAGGTATAAATTAATTTCGATTTAGTAAGTTCCACAGTTGCAGGTGTTACAGTTTTACATGATTGAGTTATAGTACAATTTTGATCCATAAGTATTTGGTACTACTATAGGTTTCAAAGGTATTGGTAGTTTACTGTGAATGCAGATTGTAAAAAAATGTGAGGGGTAAAAAATGCAAAAAAAAAACAAAAATTAGGTCATAGCTTGAATATATTTTAAAGTTCTGCATGAATAACAACAGGTAATTTTTTTACCTGTTACAAATAACCTTTTGCATTAAGTCTTGTTTTTGTCAAGTTTTGCATTATTATATATCAAAATGTATGTTGTTTATAGCCACCTGCAGACTATGTACAAATACGAATGTATTTGCATTTTCACGCCTGAAAAATTGGCCAACAGTTTTCACAAAAAACAAAAAAAAATCATTGTTAATCTTAAATGTGGTAATTTAAAAACGTTTTTAGTTTTAGAAAAATTGTGATCAAACTACTCAGTATTGACAAAGTTAAATAGGTATTCATAAACAATAATAATTTATAAACAATATAACTTAACAATGAGATTCTGCACTCAAGAAATTACTTTGAACAAGAAGAAATGGAAGTGGGCTGGAAAGTATCAATGTTAACGAAGGCTGACAAAGAACTGCTGAATGTCTCGAGACTACTGTCAAAACAATATAAAGAGTAATCACCAACCAACGACCTTTTGGGGCTGTATGAAAAGCGAAACCAAAAAGTGGACAAAAGGAAATTGAACTTAATAAATTTCTACAAGGGGCCTTAAGAGGAATTATCTTCAACTTTTATTTAGAATAACTATTTCCAAATATAAAAGAGGTATATCACATTTTTAGAATTGCAGTCTATCATTGAGTGTTCGAACTGATCGTTTTACAATTTTTTTTTAATTGGAAAACTACAAAGTGCTTCTTTTACAAAAAAATCACTAGTTTTTGAGAAATTAATTCGCAACTGTCATTCTAGTTTTGCTATAAAGTATGTTTACTTATACCTGTAGATACATCAAGAGCCTAGTTTGTCTATTCGAGAATAGCCTAATTTTAACGATAAGTTTTTTCTTGGGCGCAAATGAAACCGCCAATACATTTGAAACCAATAGTAGGTGATAATATTTTATGATCTTTCTTGTTAAGACAAGAAGTATAATTGCTTTTCTCTTTAAGTAAAGTAAGTCTCTTTTCTATTTAAGTGTTGTAAAAAGTTTATGTTTACATAAATTTTGAGAGAAATTTATAAGTGTATTTCTCTCATTGTATTACATATTTTTCATTTGTGTTTCCAAGTGTACTTCTATTGTGAATTCATGTTATGGTCTATGTATGTGTGAAATACAAAGGAAATTCAGGCTGTTATTTCGAAAAGGCCTTTTAAATTTCAAAATATCTGTTTATTTCATTTTCGTTTCTTAAATTGAATTTGAATTATAGATTTATATAGTTCAAAATTTTAAAATAAAATTGCAACTTTTATGTAATTTCACTGTGTAATCTCGTAACCATAGAGTGGATATATAAAACATTAGTGATACATATAATTCTCTCCTGCATGTTTTTAATAGGTAACACTAAATTTCTACTATTGTATTTGAGATTAATAAATGTATGTTCCATAATATTTTTTATAGTTTACATGCTGTTCATTGTTAATATTGTTAGATCTAGCGTTTTTAGCGCAACATAACCTGTACGTGTTTGATGCAAGCATAATTTGAGCAAACGTATATCCAAGTGAGAATTGTGAGATCTAATTAATGTTAACTTTTATAAATTTAGATACACCTGGAGTTACTGCAGAACAAATTGTAGAAGTGGAAAACATTGTAAATGCATTAATAAGAGATGGAAAGAATGTTACTGTAACTGTTTATACTGAAGATACACCTGAAGAAAAATTGAAGGAGGTATTTCAAACACAGATGAAACTATATTAAAAAATAAATAAAGTAATGATCTTGTATGTCTATGCTTTGTTACATTGGAATGGCAGTAGGATGTCGCTTAGTGTAAATAACCAGTCATTCATTTTACTTGACTTTAATACTAATTTCAACAGTTTAAATACATAAACAAAGTGGACTTAACTATCAAATGATCAGATATACACGTGTTTGTCATTTATTTGATTGATCGACAATTTAAATATTTGGACATATGTATCACAAAATTTTACTTTTTTCAATTTACCGTATCACTAAATAGCTTCTAAATATTTATGTATAACCTAAATATTTTTTAAAAAACGTCATATGTGAAGTACTAGCCATGGCATAAAGAGCTACATGATTGTAGAGCTGTATATAATGTGGGAATGTTTTCATGGTAAAACCATTTCAGTTTGTTTAATTTTTTGTCATAAAACCATATAAATTCCACAAACTGAAATATTTTATAGTCTTAAACACCTAATAGGATGGATAAATATTATACTTATGGACTAATTACTTATTCTTTTATATTAGAAATAGTTATAATCTCATCCGGTTTGTAAGATATACATACAAATTTTATATTTTTATTATTCCAAAATATTAGTCGTGGAATTAAAAATAAAGGTCTTGAATACAAGTTAAGAATATAATGCATGTGTATCGAAAAAGTATCTATTTGTGAGAAAAAAACCTTGTTTTCATTTTATTTATTCTCGTATGATGAGAATTCAAACACGCTAGAATATTCTTGCTTGAAAATGTCAGAGTGGCACATGTATTATCGATAAAAATAATGTACTATCAGTGTTGGAAACTCATGGAGAAGAAACGTAGCACATGATTAATATAAATGCGGTTCTTATCGCCACAGCTACTGAAAAATCACTGTTGTCTCATCTAAAAGTGAGGAAAACTTTTTTATATATAATTTTTTTTAGTTTTTGGCAACCTCAAAACTACATTGTACTAATCAGATTTGAAATAATGTCTGTTAATGGAATAATAAAGCTATACTGATGTACTCTATACTAACCACCTACTCCATACTTTAATTTACTAGATGCACACTTCATACAAATTTCATGTATTTATTAAATTAGATTGTGCAGTAGATAGAATGCATTATTAGATTTTACCATTTTCATACAAATAATATAGTCAAATGATTCTAATTAAAACTGATTTTATTAACAAAAGATATGTACACTAGAATAATAAAAATACATTCAGAACATGACTATCTGCATTACTCGTTCACGCTTGATCTTATTAATTATGTATCAAGTGTTTACAAATAGTCTAATACTCAGTTTTTTAAATGAGAAGTATATCCTTACTCTAGAATTTGGTGTACAAATTAAGTCAGCTGATCTGTTTTCGATGATTAAGATTTGAATAAATCAGGCATTCCCTGGAATCAGTGACGTTAAGTATTTGAATGTGGAATACCTATTTAACAACTGAAAACAGATTAACTTTCTAGTTTTTCATTTAAATTTTTGGTATTTAATTTTTAATCACATTGCGATATTTTATCTAGATTTTATAATGCGCACTGCTAAATCCTGAATTGCTTTGTATATCACTGTAATAGTGAAAAGTCACTATGGTTGACATCACTGTTTAGGATGGTTCCGCGTATGTTTTAATTTCTCAATTTTTCTCTTTCACAAGAAAATTGTCTTATTTAATTTATTCCTCATAGAGAAATTAGACATGAGAACTATTGGGAATTAGCATAGTAAAATAGTTGAAACCTGTTATCTTCAGTAAAATTAGATGCGACAGGTTTTATATAAAAGCATTTGTATAAAAAAAAAAATAATACCTTCTAAATGGGTACTAAATTAGATGAGATTACTTCACATGGTTGTTCCATTGTTCACAGCTTTATGACCTCTGCTGAGGGACTTATTTTGCTTTATCAGGTCAATGGAGTGGGTTGTTTTTATGTTTTTGATTTGTGTGTTCTTGAATATTATGTGGGTCAAATGTCCACCAGTTTTTGTTTTACTATCTGTTATGTATTATGAACCGTAATATTAATGTCCATAGAAGAAAACTAACTCCTTGGAAATTTCACTATTCACTGTTTCAAAAACCATATTATTTTTGTCATTTATGTATTTCTTATAAACCAAATTAAAATATTAGTTACCGGATTTGTATTTTGTTTAATTTTTGTAAAAGCATTTTTGATGCCTAAGTTGAAGAAAAATATAATTTTGATTAATGTGTGAATTATAAATTATTCTATTGTAATATTTCTTAGTAGAATTTTTAAATAAATGCATTATGAACATAGCAGATAAAATATATATTTTTTAATACTCTATTGATTTAATGTTGTAGGCACGTAGTGCTCGAGGGCTCCCAACTGACCATAAAGGAGATATTAGAGTAATTAATATAGAAGATGTTGAGAGTAATATGTGCTGTGGTACACACGTTCACAATCTTAGTCAACTACAAGTTATCAAACTTTTGCATACAGAAAAAAGTAAAAGAAAGGATAAGACATTATTATATTTTCTAGTGGGAAATCGAGTAATCAATAGATTAAATGTATGCATTGACCGTGAACAACAGATGACAGTATTGTTAAAGTAAATATATTTCTTTATCTCTTCAGGTTATCGAGTGCCAATATTACCACATAATTTAAAACAAAGATGTAGAAGTCCTAATGCAAAATGTGTTATTTCAGATAATGCCTTTTACTTATAATGTACCTTGGAAATATATCTATTTAGAAATTTGAATTTTCCGTTATACCATCTTAAGGCCGTGAATTATGCTGAGAGGAGTTTTGTTCTTCCAAGTTCAGTTAAACAATTTGCTTAAATTTACAGGTAGTTGCTCTAAGTCGGGTATCTATGGGGTACACAATAGAATGTATAGTATTTTTTGAGTCAGAATAGCACAATAGAATGTTGTGTGTAGACTCGATACAGATTTTTTCTAATAAGTTAATTGATCATGAACTGCTGAATAAAGGCATACAAACATGGTGTATTAAAGTGTTAAAAAAATACAAGTTGCTTATAAATTAATATATTTAAATTGTTTTCTATAAAAATTCAAGAACCTATATAAATTGGTTTGGTGAGATCATCATAACCTAACTGAAAATGATGAATAATTATGGTTCTGAATTGATTGGGCCGTTACTTGATGAAAATCCATATTTATACAAAATTAAAACCTTTGCTGGTTAGATTTTCACTTTTTAAATTTAAAAAGCAAAGCAAAGGTTTTAATTTTGTATAATTATGGTACTACACAGAATAGAAGGCACAAACCATAACAGCTATAATAATACAGAATATCTGCAAAATCTTTTTAAATGCCAATTGTAGTTACTACCTTCAATCCTAGATAACTTAATTCTTTGGAACATATAAGTTTCAGAATTTATTAAAAAAGGATGCTTACAAACTTATTCAAATATAGATTTGTAAGTTTTTAGAAATTGCAGAAGAAAATAACGTGAAAATAAAAAATATATATACCTAACATCTCAGTCAATAAATTGTAATTTTTTAATATAGTGCATGGTATTGTCCTAAGTATTAAATAATGCTCTATAGCTTTATTTCAAAACTATCGTATGTTGCAAGTGCACATACCAGATATGTCAAGTTATATGTATGTTAAATAATCAAATTCTTAATATAATATTTAGCAAAATTTTCCAGTGTATAGTACAAGAAGACCAATTAACTTTCTCTGGTTACTGATAGGAAACTCAAACAGTGAGGTGCGTGCTTAAATTTGAGAATATACCTACTTATAAAAACATTCAGATGGTAATAGTGGCCATAATTGTACGCATACACACCACACACTTACAATTTTTAACATAGGGTTTTGATTAAGAGGCTGATTTCTTTCTTCGTACTTATTTGTGTCTATGAATATTAAATCCCTTTTGAAAATAAATCTTCAAGATAACAAATGCCATGTGTGTAATGATATATAATAAAATATACACTTTGACATTTTCTGTTTCAGAAATAATCCATCGGAACACGTCAGTTTGGTAAATAAGCTTCATGTAAGTGTAAAAACTTTGACAAAAAACATGCAGAGTATTTTAAAAGATCTTGCAGCATTAGATGTGAAGAATTTAAAAAATATACAGCCTCTACCAAAGTATTTCTTTCTACACAAGAAAGAGGCAGAGCCAGATTTTATGAATATATTTATTAAAGAACTTGGGAGAACTGACATATTTTTGTTCCTTTCAACAGGAGATGAGAAGACAGCTGGAAATATTGTATTATACGGAGAAGACAAAGCCATATCTGATTTAGGAAATAAGTAAGTGTATTAAAAGAAATTATCAGTTAAAGAATTTCATAATTAAAAATGTTTTGTTTGTAGAATTTGTGAGCTTCTAGAAGGAAAAGGTGCAGGTAAAGGAAATAAGTTTCAAGCTAAAGTGACAAAAATGGCAAATCGTAAAAAAGCAGAAGATTATATTACTGATTACTTCAAATAGATGAGAATTTAGTATCCAATTCATCTTAATTCGTTACATTTGACAAATGTAAATAAACCACTTCCTTTAGCCATCGTTTTTAAAATAATACTACTTACAGTGATTTTTGTTTTACCTTTCCCTTCTTTCACTTTATTCTTTAGGTATAAACGAAAACTGTTGAATAAAAACTATACTCTGCAACAGCTGAGTGCACTTAAAAAACTAATTATTTATTCTTGAAAACGATGAACAAATATATTGGAACAATTAACATTCATAACCACAATTATATCAACCTAATAAACATTAGCATATTATAGTAATTTTTACCTGGGATTTCTGGTAAGAGTTATTTTCTAAGTTAGATATAGGCGTATGTTCCCAGTAATTACTAAATCTTTGTTGGGAAATAGGCAAGAATTAGATAGAACAAATAGGGCCTAAATTATTGTGTTACAGAATCAACCCCTGTATTTTCTTACAATGTAAAATAAGCGTTAAACTTTTCACAAAAAAAAAATGAAACTATAAAATAACACTAGTATTACTGTATTCATTACCTAGTATATTTAGCAACTAAAACACCTACACAAAATAATCTATTTTGGGATTATTTTTCATATTACGCTGTTGTCATAAAAGCATAGGAAGTTTTTTTACTAAGACACTAGTGCAACATTCAATCTGGTTCGATTTAAGAAAGTGCTGAAAAATGTTTCCATTGATGTTTGTTTTTAATTGTTTTAGAACTACATATTGCTGTATAATATTTAAACCATAGTCTTCATAATTAATATTAAACTAAACAGTTTCTTTATAAATCGTAGAAAACTGATTATGGAAAAAATGTATATGTTAATTTTAGTATTGAGTGGAACACACTCGGTTATTGCCACCCTCTACTCTAGAACAACTTCAGGAATTTGAAAGGGGAACTTGGTCAAGCGATACATAATCTGATGAAAAGTTTATACATTTTAATTATTGTAGTTTATTATTAACCACATCATGCGAAGTTTTGAAGGAAACGATTATTCAATCATTTCCTCCATAGAAATCATGTATGGTAAATTTTATATCAGTGGACAGAAGAACGGGCATATCATTTAAAACTTTGAAATTTGTGTGAAAAAAACGTAATATTCAATAATATAACCTGAATTAATTGGGTAAATATCTTTTTTCTATCTTAATAATGCTGTTAGAATTTTTTATTCAATATTATGTGAGAATGTTAAAATATCACCTAGAGCCGAAATTTCTTAGTTATCTCAAGGAAAATTATATACTTACAGTATATTGAAATACTCGTTTTGAAAACAGAAACCCTTAATTTTTAATTTGAAAGGTAAATTAAGAGTATGAAATACCCTTTGTGATTTTTAATCTAAATATTTTTACATTTCATGTTTATCTGATAAAAAAGTAAATATTTGTGTTGAGCTATTATGTGAACTTATGAATAGAACAAAATTTTATTTACTTTAAGTATAACAAATCTGGAGTTGTTATTATTAAAACTGTTTATGAATAATTACATATTATAAATTTCCGTCAGATTTAATTTTCTTGATTACATCTAAATATTTGCACACTATAAACAGGAGTGTTGGATATTTACATAAGACTGAAGTAATTGGCCCCAGAAAGGAGTATATAGTGCTCAAGTTATAGAAGACACGTAGATGTTTTAGCAACAAATATCTAGTACTACTCATATTAAATATTTACAAAATAAAAATTGGTGTTCTTGAAAATTTTATATTTCTAGAATGACAAGAGGGGGTCGGTAAATAAACATTTTATGGGAGATCACTTCAGCTAAATGAAGGAATACAAAAGTGCATTTGTACCCACTAGAATTAAAAAATTCTAATCAATGGGCAAATTTGATACTGAATATCGTCTGTATTTGTATAATTCTGTGTATTTTAAAACTCGTTAATCTCTAATATTAATACAATGATGTATTAATATTTGTTTTAAGTATGAAACATCATTATCTACTATTAAATGCTGCAGTTGTTAATGTTCTTTATTATGAATATTAGTAGTTTGTTCTTAAGCACGGACCAAGTAGAATCACAATTTTATTTTTCTCAAATGTGAATTGATTGCAAATTTTCATGCATCTTAATTTGACAAATGTAAATAAACCCCTTCCTTTAGCTATTGTTTTTAAAATAATGAATATTAGTTATAGTTTGTTTTTAAGCACAGATCAAGTAGAATCATAATTTTCTCAAATGTGATTTGCTATGCAAATTTTAATTTTACAACTCAAGAAAACTTAATACGAGGATAGCCTTATTTCAAAATTATATGATTTAGTATACTTGTAAATCACAAGAGGTGGACACAAGATGAAGTTTAAACTATCCTTTATGAAGCTATATACAGTGGTGGCCAACTAATTAGAAACGGCATTAGTTTAAAAAAAACCGTGTTGAATGTTATTATTACAGCACGGTAAATTAACAATAATGGATCAGACGTAAGAAATGATATTTTGTAACATATCTAAGCAAATAAACAAAAAAGTAATAGGAGAAACAACAGAACTTAACATATTTACACCACCATAAACACTGGACATCTAATGCAGGAAACGCCAGTTTATTTAGAGAATACATATAATCAATATTTTGTAGCATATCCTTTGGATTTTATCACTGTAAGACATCTTCGAGGCATTGATTCCCCAAGTTTTTTACATTTTTTGAGAGAAATGGACTTCCATACTTTTTTACTTCTCAGCTAAATCGAGCAAGTTTTTACAGTTTTCTGTTTTTAGTTTCTGCCACAAATTTTCAAATAGAATTTAAATCCGGACTGGCAGCAGGCCATTTAAAAACTGTTATGTGGTTATCCTCAAGCCCTTTTTGAACGGTTTTGGCCGAATGTTTCGGATCGTTATCATGTTGGAACAACCACGTTACCGGCAAATTTTCAGCAGGATAAGGGCGCATATGACTCCAAAATTTCAGTTTATTTGTGCTTATCCACGATTCCTTTTATCTCACATAACGGACCAAAACCTTTCCATGAAACACATCCCCATAACATAATTCGTCCTCCTCCATGCTTCACAGTGCCTTTTGTGTATTTGGGATCTAATTCTTTATTTGGTGAGCGTCGCACATACACTTTTCCATCTGATTCCACCAAATTCAACTTCGTTTCGTCTGACCAAAGCACGTTTTTCCACTGGTCTATACCCCGGTCTTCATGCTCTCGGGTGAACCGAAGTCGTGTTTAACGTTGTTTCTTGATTATCAATGGTTCTTTGCGTGCCATTCTACCGAAAAGGTTACCTTCGTTTTGGCGTTGCCGAACCGTTCTACCACTCATAGTCTGAAAGTGTTTATCACCAAAAATTTCTTGCTGAATTTCACGAGATGTTAGAAACGGATCTGTTTTGGCAAGTCATATAATTCTCTCGTCCATTTTTTTTTTGTTGTTTTCCTGGGTCTCTCTTTACGTGGCACATTCTGTATTGTGTGGTGAACTTTATAATGTTGAATTGCCCCACATACCATTTTCTTGGAACAGTTAAATGATCTGCAATTTTTTCTCGTAATTGGAAAATCGCTTTTCGGATACTTTCATCACAACTTTTGCGTTTTCCCATGATTATATAGTACAATATTAACTTCAACCTATCCTCTACAACTAACAAATGAACGTCATAGCAGTCATGGATATAAAAGAATATGAACGGGAATTTGTTTCTAATTTCATGTCCAAAGAAAGTGATTCAGATTCACTAGTATAAATATCTGGGCGGAAGGTAATATTTATTCCTATGATTTTTTGAGTTATTTGTAGTTGGATACATAAGGTGTTTTGGTCTTATCTTATAATAACATAAAATAACTAAGTAATTTTCTTTCTAATATATCGTTTCTAATTATTTGTCCACAACTGTATATATTTAAAAACAAAATCAACTATTTCTTACAGAACTTATGTTTTCTTCACAGTTTATTTAAATACTTCAAGCATTTAAATAAATAATAATTGAAAGATTAATATGACAATTTAGTGTTAAAAATTAACCCTTCGTTACACGCCTTCTTAGTTATGATATGACCTTTCTACCGCACGTGGAAATTTGCAGAATATTCTTCCGACTGCCGGAGTCAAAGACACTCCACTCCCAAACACAATAGAAGAATACTAGTGGATCTCCCTAGCTCTAGATGCGTGGTTTCTGCGCCAATTTAACTTTCGTGAAAATGCGGTCCACTTGGCATGTAACGAAGGATTAAATAGATAGTGAACTATCAATCTGAATCCTCGAAAGAATGAAAATCCATGTTTTCTGCAATCAGTTTATTATATCACCATTATAATGTTTCATTATAAAATATTACATCATTAAAGAACTCATTTTAATCATGTTGGAAATCTAAAAAAAAAAAAAAGTAATAGGTTAATCCACAATTCAAATACTTTTAATCGTATATTTGTTACCGCTAATATCCGAAAATCGTTAGTATGCATAGTAACTTTGTATTTTAGGAATTATGCATAATTACTGAAACTGTCAGTGATTATGCATAATAACAGGACATTAGGAATTATGCATAAATACTAAAATCGTCAGTGAGTATGCATATCACAAACATTCTGGTAACATTGATATCTAAAAATTGAACCGGAATGTTACAACAATTATATGTGCGATTAACAGATTTATGCATTAGTAAATGTCACCAAAGCTCTTGTTCAAATAAATAGATTTTAGTATATATTTCTTGTATTTTACAATAGTTAATGCAACCAAAGCTCTTCTTGTTTAAGTAAATAGATTTTCGTATATATTTCTTCTATTTTACCTACTTTACCCCTAAATACATATGCATGACTAAATGTTTCAGGTATATATTCATAATTCCGGTTCAATTTTTAGTTATTATGAATATTACCAGAATGTCCCTGATACTATGCACACTCACTGACGATTTTAGTATTTATGCATAATTCCTAATGTGCTTAGTTATTATGCGTAATTCCTAAAATGTCTTTTGCGTACTAATGGTTTTAGAATGTTTACCGCGGTAACATATCAATACTTCTGAATACTAAAATATAATACTCACACAATAAAATGTTTATCTCAACCTTCTTGCTTCTCGTTCAGATTCCAGTAAAGTAAGGATGTCGCCTTCTCGAACTGGTCCTTTAACGTTACGAATAATTTGTCGATTTTGTTCGCCGATAAATTCTACTTTAACTTGGGTACATTGTCCCTGTGATCCAGTACGTCCCAAAACTTTAATAACACGAGCCAAAACTACGGGTTTATCCATATTTTTAAAATAATAAACACGTGCTTAACTATCGCCTTAACAATTCAACGACTGTAGGAAAAAGGAACCATAGAAAAAAAAACTGGCGGATGAGCGATTAAGTAAACTATGCGGCGTTTTCAATTTCATTAATTCCCCTTAGTATTAACATTCTATGATGGGAGCACTGAACTAGCGAAAATTGTTTTACCACTCACAAAAAACATATAGCTGAAATAGATGAAGACCTTTCCAATAAAATGAAAAATGAAGATCTTTTCAAGTATCACTTTACGACTATACAAAAATCATGATAGTGCTGATATATATTTCTAAAATTGGTGTTAGTTAAAACATATATTAGGTGTTCTGGAGTATGAAATAAATGTAACTTTTTTGTACATTCTTTGTACTGTCAATGATTTTCAAAAACAAAAGTATTAATTGAATTTATATCTTATTTTTGGGACTCACCTATCTTACTTTTGGGACATATATAATTATTTCCTATCCTTATTTTCTATCTATCTATGCATCAACTGTGATTATTGAAAACTGCGTGAACAGGTGCGTTAACACTTGTTTATCAATACTTTTGGACATATGCGCTAAACTTATAAGAGACGAATATCAAATATTTGTCCTTTCGGTAAGGAGAAGTTCAGTTGAGTTATAAATTCTAGCATATCCCTTAGCATTCATCGATACTTCAGTTCAGCGTTAGATTTGCGATATTCACATATTTAACTTAACATATTTATATTGGGTACTTTTATAAACAAAGAGTTAAAGATTATTGTCAATTTAAAACTGTATATAAATGTATATTACACATATATTAACTAATTCTCGAAAAAACAGCTTACTTTTTCTTTTTGGCAAACTGCATTAGTATTTTGATGAACAACAAAATGTCAAATATCTATATTTTCTCTAAGAAGTAAGAATAATGTAGGTAATTTTTATAAATAACATATATCAAAAATGTAAAGTAAAAAAAAAAAGAAAGGATTTATACATTTCATATTCGGTTAAAGGAAGATCAACAAATTACTGCAAGGGGCTTTAATATCCTTCCTTCAATTAGGACCGAGTTAAAGTATAACCTTCTTGTCGATCTAGAGCAATTTAATTTGGCCGAATAAATAACCTAATTTAGACCGGAATACTCGGGAAAGAATGCATTTTATTTCATAAATCTCTAAACCAGAAAAGAATGCTAGTTTTACATATTTTTTTAATATATTTCATAAGCTCGCATATAAAAGATCACGAGATCTAACTAAGCTGTTTGTAAGAGGCCTACAGTCTGAATGTATTTTGTTCATAGTCATCCGTGATGTTTACATTTATGGTCGCAAATCCAAAGAAAAAAGCATATTTAATAGGCTGTGACTGGGGACCGCCTCGGGACCTAGGTCAAGTCCCGAATAACGTCATCAAATGACGTCATAGGTAGTGTTTCGAGACTGATATTCCTTACCAACTCGGGACCAGCATCCGGTCCCGAATTTATAAGGAGAACCGCACCTTCGTTAGTTACAAACATTTACATACATGGTATACATGGTGTCCGAGTTTTAAACATCCAAACTTCACAGACACGTAGACAATCTCATTCTGAGTAAAAAAGTTGCTATAAATATACCCATTACCTGGCTTCCTAAGGGAGATACAGGGTGTTGAAATTGAACTGTTTTTTTATTATTTTCATTAATAGTTTCCGAAAAGATGCAGATGCAGGTTTCAAATTTTGTACACTTGTTTACGGAAGTAAGACTAATATATCCTATTATTTTCCTGGTAAGTGATATTCTGGATGTTCATTTTCTGAGGTCCGGGCAAGATTTCAAACACTAGAACTTTTTGTCGTACGCCACTGACGTGTGTCTATACACTACTTTCAAGCATGATATATTCGCAATATTTTTTCTCTGGATGTTGAATAATGAATATAAAAAAAAATAGTTCAATTTCAACACCCTATATCTCCCGTAGGAAGCCAGGTACTAGGTATGTTCATAGGAACTTTTTTACTCAGAATGAGATTGTCTACATGTCTGTGTAGTTTGGATGTTTAAAACTCGGGCACCATGTATGTAAATAATGTTTGTAACTAATGAACGTGCAGTTCTCCTTATAAATTCGGGACCGGATGAGGGTCCCGCGTCGGGGTGGAATATAAGTCCCGATAAAGCTACCGATGACGTTATTTAATGATGTTATTCGGGACCGGATGTTGGTACCGAGTCGGTAAGGAATATCAGTCCCGAAACGCTACCTATGACGTCATTTGATGACGTTTTCGGGACTTGACCTGGGTCCCGAGGCGGGACTCTAGTCACCGAACCGAACGTACTAGGCATTTAAAAACAATGTAATGAAGACCGAGTTGACAACGTAATAATGACATTTGACAAACTTGACAGATATGTGAAAAAATTTATTTCTTTATAAAATATATAATCATTTAAAAAAATGTGAAATAGTTTAGTAGCTATTTGAAACTATGTACTGTCTTCAGTGGCTGATTCCTGTTTTGTTGATGCCAAAACCATCAAATCCTGCTTTAGTTCAAACACATGTAATGTTTATGGTTTTATATCTAATAGGATTTTTTTTGGAGAAAAAACCATGCACAATCTGCAGTTTAGTGTTTTTGGCAACAGTATTCCTTATATGTTATAGTGGCATAGGTAACTGCTTAATCTGGGCTTCATACTGTGAAAATGGATAAATGGTTGTGCCGTAGGAAAAGTTATCACAGGGAATTGATAGCTTTAAGATGAAGAGAATCTTAATTTCCTAAAATAAAGGACTACAATTCGGCCGTTGTTAAATATTATTGTTGGAAGTAGTTATTTATTGAAGTGTAAATATTTTTATATTATGCATTTTTCTCAATGTGTATATGTGATTGTATATTAGATATGTTTTTTTACGCCAAAGATTTTTGTAAGAATGCCTTTTTTAATGTCTTTAGACAAAGTGAAATTTTGTACAAAAATTCGAACTGTTATAAATCATGTAATAAATGACTTCCGTTCTGTATATTTTTTGATACTCGCTAATTAACACATTCCTATAACGTAGTACAAAGTGACATATTTTTACTCCTATCTATTTTAAACATTAAATGTGGATGGTATTTAAGAACCAGTAGCATTTTTTTTTCTTATATTTGTTTTAGAAATTCACTTGTGTAGTTATGTAGATAACGAAAGATATGATATTTGTTTTGTTCTTTTAATTCCTTTTTCTATATAATTTTGGTATTCGTATTTGTTCATATAATAATTAAATAATGCGTATATATTAGATACTTTAGTATAGTATTTAACATGGCATCTGTACAGTTACTACTAAGAATTTTATTTTTGTGGAAAATTTGTGAAAGTGCAAAAATTATTGCAGTAATGCCTATTCCGTCTTTTAGTCATCAAATAGTATTCCAGCCGCTTTGGGAAAAGCTATTGCTAAGAGGCCATGAAATTACTCTGTTAACAACCGAACCTATTAGAGATAAAAATTTTACTAACCTCACTCAAATAGACTGGAGTTTTGCCAATGACTTGTTACATAATAAATATAATTATAGTAATATCATACACAATTTTAGAAAAAATAAACTTGAATGCGTTAATCAATATACTAATACTCTACATAATATAGTTATAGAAGAACTCGCACATGCTGATGTACAAAAATTAATTAATGATCAGAGTAAATATTTCGATATTGCTATTATAGAGTTTCTTCACCCTACGATGTTAGCATTTAGTGAAAGGTTTAATTGTCCATATATTGGTATTTCTTCAATGGACACAATTAGCTTTGCTCATGATATGATAGGAAATCCAACAAATCCTTCGGTATATACGGATTTTGTTACACCTTATGATTCTCAAATGAGTTTTTATGAAAGAATTCTAAATACTCTGAATTATGTAGGAATATATTTGTATTTCAATTTTTACATGTATCCTAATGAAGATATTACTGTTAAGAATTTCTTTGGCAATAATTTGCCTAAACTAAAAGATATACAGAAAAAAGTAGATATGGTTTTTTTAAATACTAATCCTATTTTTCATGACGTGAGGCCTTTAGTGCCTAATGTGCTACAAATTGGGGGGGCGATACATATACATCAACTTAATGATTTGCCAGAGGTAATATTCAGTATCATGTTTAGTTACAAAATAATTAAAAAGTATTTTAACTGTAGGATCTGGAAACATTTTTGAATGGTTATAAAAATGGTGTAATTTACTTTAGTCTAGGCTCTAATGTTAAGCTATTGGATTTACCAGAAGGATCATTTAATATATTTATGGAAATTTTTCGCAATTTGCCATACGGAATTGTATGGAAAATTGATACAAAAACAGTTGCAGAGAATATAAGTAATATTTATACTTCAAACTGGCTGCCACAACAGGAAATACTAGGTAAGCAAAGGTGATGTATAACTACTAACGCAACATTGAATGTTGACTATTTCCATTTCAGCTCATAAAAATGTAAAATTATTTATAACCCAAGGAGGTCAACAATCATTAGAAGAAGCAATTTACTATGAAGTTCCAATAATTGGTATGCCCTTCTATGCCGATCAATTTGCCAATATTAGAAGACTGGCGAGAAAAAATGCGTGCAAGCCATTGGATTACCAAAACTTAAAGGCTGAAGATTTACAAAATGCTATCGAAGAAGTTTTGGGAAATGATAAGTAAGGAAACAATGTTGTCTATAATAATTACAACACCAGTTTTAACTGTATAATGCGCATTAAAAAAGTTATTTTTACATTTTCTAAGACAAGTTATATATATATTTTTTAAAAGTTATTCTTATTAAAGTGTCACTTAACTCATCCAGTCATAATAACTTTTAATGTTCTTTAATATCCTATTTCTTTTAGTTTTTAATAATTCAATTAATTTAGTTTTTAATAGTCAAAGTTTTTAATACTCTCTTGCAGATATATACATTCCATAAAAGAACTGTCAGCTCTGTTAAAGGATCGACCTGTTCCGAGTGTAGATCAGGCTGTCTGGTGGACAGAATATGTGATAAGACACAAAGGGGCGAAATTCTTAAAAAGCGAAGTTCCTAACATTCCATTATATCAATATTTACTTCTGGATGTCATAGGGTTATTTATTTTTCTGTTTATCCTGTGTATAGTAATTCAGTACATGCTATTGAAATGTTTAGTTAAATATATCAGGTACAAAATGAGAGATCATAAATATGCCAAATTAGAGTAGAACAATAGGTACATCTTTCTATAATTACAGTAACTCAATAAGTCTACCCAGTGTAATAATATATATTATAACACTGGGTTTACACCTATCAAAATAATATTGTATTCTATATATGTATAGTTTGTATCATATTGAAAAAAGAAAATTCGATAACTATTATTATTATTAAATTGTCTTTGGGTAGAGTTTAAGCTTATGAGAAACTAAAAATATAACACTAAAATCCAAACTTAAATATTAAACAATTTTTAGCCTCCAACTAGAATTGTCCACAGAATTTTTTTCCTGATAAGGAGCATCAGCTAGAATTGCATATCGCGTTTTCTCACCATCAGGAAATGTCAATGCATCAGTATAATAGATCACAGTATAAAGTTCTATTATATTTTGTGTAGAGCTTTTTATTGATAAGATGTACAACGTTTTAAGAAAATTAGATGGGAGACTGAATTTCTATCTTGTGAAGGAGTGTATACTTTAAATGAAAAGAAAAATTAATTCTGTCTAATTTTGTTAGGACATTAAGCATCAAGGATTGCCTGACGAGGTACCAAGGAAGGCATAAAAACTACATCTTTGATGTTCCTGTGACTGAATTAGACGAGAATTTTCTTGTACAATATTTCCCTTTAATGATTTTTTTTTTGTGTGCGTTTATATGCAGTTGTACTTCATGGTGTCTTTGACGTCTTAAGAGTTGTTTTGATACTAAGCAGGTAGATGGAGGTAGTGCTACATTTTACATGCATTTACCTCAAAAGGAGGTATTCACTTTTAGCTTACTATTATTATACTGATATTAATCAGTAAATAATAAATTGTTAGGTATATGTCCTTTGTCATTATTTATACAGGGAGTCCAAAAAAGAATATATAAATTCAATAGAATCGGTACTAATGTTCTTCGGACAAATCACTCAGAGGTGTATTTAAAATATGTATTTAAAATGCTACTTTGAGAACTCGCTTTTCTATGCACCGTAAAGTAAAATAAAGGATTGGTTAGATAAGAATATGTCAAGTAATAACTTAACAAATGAAAATGTAATGGTTAATAAAATTTTAGACAAGAAAATTAATTTACACTGATCAACACAGTGCAAATGATAGTACTGCCCAACATTAAATGTGAATGAGTGATTGGTTTTTATTTCGGATTTTCCTACAATGCTATTTATTTCCAATTGATTTCAAAAATTCACTTGTTGACAAAAATTCTTATGTAATCAATATCCTATTTTACTTTACTGTATGTAAAAAGAAAGTTTTTTCAAATGACGAAATCAAAGATGCAGCATTTCATTACAAAAACGGTATCTATGAAGTTATAAACTTTAAAAATATGGCTTGAAAGATTTAAAAGACTTTCAGAGCGGTATTTGAAATACATATTTTGACATGCCCGAATGATTTTATTTTTTAGAACCATTGTATATATATATATATATATATATATATATATATATATATATATATATATATATATATATATATATATATATATATATATATATATATATTAAGTGAGCCATTATAGTGACAGGTACAAATTATTTTTTAGTTTACCCGAGAAACTCAAGTAGAATATTAACAGTTATATCTGTATGTCAATCTCAAATCATGTTCCTTTTGAATTGCGATTATAAGATATATGCCTAATTAACTTGCAATCAGGTTTGATTATCTTTTTGATATTTAATTTGTTTCTAATATTTATTGCATAGTATATTTATGGTACGTTTCCACATGAGGAACAAAAAATATCATCTCAGTAAATTATGGTTATGGTTTCAGTGGCAGTTGTGGAATTTTATTTAGAAGCCATGAGGTCCACATCATATTTCAGGAATTTACAATTATAATTGAGCCGGAAAATTTGTGTTTCTCAAAGTTACAGGATATTACAACTTGAGAAATAGAAAATCTATACTGTCCCAAATTTCTACATAAACCTAATTTTAACAAATACAGTAGGTACAGCTTTGTAAAAAATAAAAAAGTTACTCCTTGAATAACTTTATGAACCCCCTTTTTTGTAAACATTGTTTTAATTTTTTTTACCATTTGGACATTCATCAAGTTTACAATGTGATCATCTAATATGGAATAAATTCAATATATCCAGCACAACCAATTATATATGGCCAAAGAAACCTTAATTCTTAAAAAAAAAAATAGTAAAATATGGGAACTAATTCAAATTATTGCCTATAATTTTAGGCAAAATGAATATTGTTGATGTCGGGGGAACTTGTTGGTTACATCATATATAACTTTTTAATGTATTATATGGGCTATTAAAGGCATTTAACATTATGCGTCACTGAAAAGTTTAAAATATTGATTTAGGTTATTCTATCTTGAAGTTAAACTAATAGTATTTTTATGCACATGGATTGGAATGGGTCAAAGGAAGCAAGTTTCTTAAGATATACATCTATTTTTGTTTATATAATATAGTGCTTCTTGAGTGTATTACCAGTAGATCAATAAACACGCTTGTGGAATATTTTATTATTACATCTGTGATAAGCAAGCGAGGAAAACACCTATATCCACAGATTAAGAAGATGCAAGATTAGCAACAGATACATTTGTCTTTTATAATGTACCTATTTTCATATAAACAAGACAAATAAATATTTTACAAACAATTTAAAGGAAATAGTATTCAATCCAGTGAATATTCTGTAATAAATTCTCGCTGATAATGGACAAGCATGCATGCAAGTTAAATTTTGCATAGTCAGTCTCATTACCTTTATTTGCTATGTTTATTATTGACTTGTTTGCATCAATACCATATATAAAACTCTTATTCATTGAAGGAAGTAAGCTTATGAAGTTAGATTTTTTTACTGATTTTTCCACGTATTTTCTATAAAACTATGAAAAGATTGCTACAATCCTTTTTCGTAATTCAGAGCACGATTTAAAATGTTGCATTTAGTTAGATATTTAAAGAGCTTCATATTCAATCTAAAACAGTTTTAAAAAATTGAAAATATTTCATAATTTCATTTCATAAAACAGGGTACTAAGAAGGATAATGGAAATAGGTGAAATAAAACTCTTTTCAGCACAATAAAAAAGATTCATATTCTAATAAATGCAAATATAAAAAATAACTTAATAAACGAAAAATTAAATATCGACAGTTTCAGTCATTCAAAAGACATTAAATTACTGGGAAGTGGAGTTTGTCCACCGTTTGCAGCTTGTTGCATATAATGACACCATCGTTCCGCTTGGGCTCTGCTTCCCGCCCTAAATTTATATATGTTACCTGAAATATAATTAAATAAGTAATCCTACTAATAGTTTAACAATTCAGAAAGAGGAAAGCTATACTACTATATAAGGAATCCAAATTTTAACTATCGAGAGAACATGATAAATTGAAGATAAGTTCATTTATTCATTATTTTATTCATATATAAAAATATATTTCATTTGCTCTAAACTTTTACAGTCATAGGTGGATAAAGATTTGTTTTCACAATGAAGACCAATACTAAGAATGCTTCCTTTTTTAATTAATTCCAATATATTTTTCTAGGGGGTGAGATTTAGCTAGAACTACATTTCCACAATCCCCAGACAGTCACACAAACATACACATACACTCGGTCAACTGATGGAATCAAATCCATCTTTAGATCATTTTTAACCTGCAATCTAAATTGACTCCAAACAATTGGCAGTATTAAGAAGCCTTCCTTTTTAGATCACTTTTAATAAACTTTTTCTCATTACTTTTAAGAGGATGAGGTTTAGCAAGAGCTATTCCACTTCCTCCAATCCTCGGACAGGCACACAAATATACACATACACTCAGCTGACTAATGTGAGAACCAAACCGACATCGGATTACTTTAATTTGGGAATCCAGGCCAACTATAAATGATGGGTATCATTACTCTAGGTCAATCTAGGGAACTTGGAGGTCTGCATATGAGAAAGCCCTGACCAGATCTTGCCAGTCACTGGCTTTGAATTCAGAATGTGGAGCGTGAATAGCTGTAGTCTACTTCACCACTCGACTATGCATGATTTGATTGGTTCATGCTCTTTAGTTCAAACATTTAAACCTATGTTTAATCCCACCATTCTTACCATGTCAATAAAGGACTTCATCGTTGTCTGGGCTTACCTCTCTGATGATCAACAATTTGAAATGTGTCTGGCTGCAAGGCATTATCTCCCAGCATTACTTGACATCCAACTAGGGAGACTAATTTACATGGTTCTCGTTTAAAATCAGCACGGTGATGCCTGAAATACAACAAAACTGTAAATTCTACTAATCGTTTCAGTTGTTCCTGATTATGGAGTTTATTATGAAAAATCAACCGTCAAATCTTTGACGTCAATATTCATTACATGTCTAAAATAAAATATATGCTTAGGCACATTATTGTTGCAGTGACAGAAAAATTACTGTATGATTAATATATTTTGTAGGTAATCATAAAACACATAGTAGCTGTGCTACTTATAGTGCAATTGTATAAGAAATGACTGTTTGCAGAAACAAAGATACTGCTAGAAGGGTATTTATTAAACCTGATCACATTTACAAGAATTAATATATTAGTTTAAGAATATCCATGCCACGTGAAAACGAAGTATTAGTTTTTTTTTTTCTGAAAAGGTAAGAAAGCTAATTTAAAAATTTATTAGAGTAATAATGATTTACATTATCACAAAAATTTATTTAAGCAATTACTTTGGTTTGTGTATTTTTTGTTGTTTTGTGTGCTTCAATATTTATATAAAATATTATGAATATTAGAAGTTAAAAGTGGAGATGATTTACTCCTATTTATAATTCTTGAGTCTAGACATATCCAACAAGTAAATCTTTCAGTTCAACCTTTGAGAGCGTTTGACAATTATTTTTATTATTAGTGTTGAATTTGGTTAAAATGTTAGTTTAGTTCAAACAACACTAAGAATATCAATTTAATTAAAAATAAAAATAAGTTCATAAATACACTGTATACGGGATGATATTGAAATGTACTTGTGGTACTGTGTGGCATGCTATCAGTTCTTACACATGGTTTTAAGTTTTTATGTTAGATTTCAGAATATGTAGTGACTAGCCACTTTTAATTTTAAAAATAAAATTATGTGACACTATATGTTATTTTCAGATTAACAATTGATCCAATCGATCCTTTAATTAGCATTAAAATAATACCAAATACTTATATTTCATTTTTATTCTGATTTGGATAAATAAAAAAAAAACAGTAGAACATCTCACCAATTATGCAATGTTGCAATATTCTGTCCATTTCCTAAATACATAAGATGAGAGTATTTAATAAGATATATATTGCGGTATTTTATAATACAGTAATTGTAAATTACAATTAAAAATAAAAGCATATACGAAATAAAAAATATTCGACATACAACCTTTACATTGACATTGACTCTAAACCCTATATGAATAACTTACAATTAGAACTAATACTTTTAAAATTAAATACAACATATTTCAGTTCTCTATGCAGAAATACACATTATGTCAAACTTAATACATATAAAAATTTTTAATTTTGAATACAAAATGTTTAAATAAATTGCCTTATAGTTGGTGATATTAAAATTATCACTACTTCTTATGATGTGAATAAATTATAATAATAATCATTAGTAGTAACTAGCAACTATTATAGGTTAGACTTCAACTAACATGGAAGGTTTTTTTGACACCCAGTAATGAACATTTTAGAAATGTTTACATTTCTAAAAATGTTTAGAGCTCTCTTACAACACATTTTTTTAAAATGTTCATCAATCTTTAATTTCACCTAATTATCATTGTGATTAATGAAATATTGCATAAGTTCTTAATTTTGGAATAAAAAAATGCGATTTTCCTACCCTTTAAAGCCTTTTGGGGAAAAGTAAGCCAATGAAGTGGACCAAATTTGTAACCAATAACGTTGCCATGAAGATACTGTTGGTTTCTTCCTGTCTTTTAACACAGTCTTTCTTCTAACACAACCCTGCATTATACAGACATTCTCTTCTGAACTTATTAAATCCTCGGACAACCTAAAATTATAGATTTGTTCTAGTGATATGTTTGAATATAAATTTGTCAATATTAGATAATCTCATGTTTTTGGGAACAATTGGAAAACTTAAATTTAGTGTACTTAGATTCCTGTGGCCATGCTTTTAAATTTGCACAATAATGCTTTTAAGTGCACACTATATTGATAAAATATAGGAAGCAAATATACATCATGTCTATATGGCCAAACTTTATATATGGCCCTTTTAAGGGCAGCCTTGGATAATACTGGATGGATTCTTGGACTGAGTCCTTTATTTTTTATAATAAATAAATAAAGAAGACAGTGTAAGTCCCTTTTCATTTTATTTTTCTATTCAAAGGTTATTTTTGCACTGTATGATAATTCCATTATAATTTACTTCTATAAGTTTACAAACACCTTGTCTCAT
Organism: Rosalia funebris; assembly: GCA_037954035.1. Classification (NCBI taxonomy): domain Eukaryota; kingdom Metazoa; phylum Arthropoda; class Insecta; order Coleoptera; family Cerambycidae; genus Rosalia; species Rosalia funebris. Next base: position 4,142,835 of record JAZFAV010000001.1, read on the forward strand.
CAGGAAAAAAAATTAATAAGATATTTTTATACATTTTTCTGAAATATAGCCAATATTGAATTAACTTGTAAGTATGCTTTTCCAGTGGCGGCTCGTGGTATCCATATTAGGGTAGGCGATAGCGGCGTATGAGCTTCATCAACCCTTAAAAATAGCGCCGCAGACGAAAATTTTTAAAATTTTCAAGGTCACGCGTTTTCCTGGTACTTCAGAATTTCAATGATTGAATTTCATTTATACAAAAATATAGACTTTCAGAAGAATTTTTGAAATTAATACCTCTTTGTTATTCGTGAATAATAATAGTTATTGTGGGTATAAATAAATTGGAATAAACGAAATATATTTTCAATAATAATTGGTTGGCAATAATACATTATTTTAGGGCGCTTTAAGGTATAGCCCCTCTAGCCCCTATAAGTATCCTCCTCCCCTCACAGCCTTCCTTAACCATCGCCATTATTGACTGACAATTACAAAGTGGATACCTACTACTTTTTATAATTTAAATTAATGCGCCTATCTTTAATTAATGAAAATTTGTTAATTATAATTTCCGTGAAGTCATCAGATTTCTGAAGTATGCTAAATAATTCCTTTTCAATTGAAATAAGTGCAAGCGACGATAAACGTTCATTCTTCATAGAGTTCCGACTATGCGTTTTAATACGTTTTAAACAAGAAAAATGTCTTTCAACCGATGTACTTGTTGCTGGAATTGTAGCAATTAAAACAATAAGTTTAAAAACCTCTGGAAATATTTCTCGAAATTCATATTCCACAAAATATTTCAACATTGACTCGATATTTAATGTTTCAAATTGATCATCACAATATATAACCTAATATCCCCAGTAATGTCACGGCTTATTCAATGCAAAGGCGTCTTCGGATCTGCCGAAGAACGCCGATCTACTTCAGGAGCCGAATGCATTCGCCTTCAACTGCTTTATTTAAAGAATATAAGTGGCTGCAGACGTCTGAGCTGCGATTATTTTGCCATTACAACAATGCTGTTTTTCTACTACACGTCAATCTAGTTGACGTGTAGCTATCGATTTTCAGGCGGTGGGATGGAGAACCGAGCCTGGTCTGGTTGTTCTGTTTAGGAATAAAATGCGGTGGTATATATAAAGGGTGTTTACGGCACCAGCGCCGCCGACGGCGATAGATAATTTAATTAGTATAAAGTAGTTATTATTAATTATATTAAATATTTCTGTATTATCAGGGACGTTAACAGTTCATTGTAATTGCGCTGTTATGAGAAATGACATAAAATTTTAAAGGTAGGCGGCGCCTGCCTTGCTTACCCCGACGAGCCGCCACTGTGCTTTTCACCCCTAGAGAGTATGACCATTTTGAGAGTAAGAAGGATAAGTAACTTCAAAAGTTAATTCCTTATATTTCAGTGCAGTGAATCAAAAGTACATTCTTCTTTGATGATACATCTTTATCACAATATTAAGAGTAGGTAGTAAGAACTGTTCAAAAACTAAAATGAGTATTAAACCTACAAGAATTAATTAAGGTAGATAAATAGTATAAATAACTAATGATGCTTGAATTTAGTATGTACCTAGTAAGAAGTGTACAGTCATCAGCACTATTTTGTGATGCTTGAAGAGGCAGATCAGAAGAAGGTGAAGGCAGTTCACCAGGATTTAGACGTACAGTTCTTGTATCTTCTAATTCAGAATCATCCAGAAGATGAAGGGCTTTAGGTAGATCTTCTGGATTAAAACTTCCAACTTGATGGGGTTTGCTGAAAACACTAAAACAAAGGAAAGCCTTATGAGCCTTCGGCAACTAATTTATAAAAAATGCACTTTGAATATTTTAGTTTCAAATCAGCCTTCATGTCGTGGCAGAATACATAGAAGGTATTAATTTACTAAAGTTAGAGAGCATACTACTCAGTCATTATTGAGAGAAAATTATGCAAAGATTTCCTTACATTTGATATACTGAAAATTTATTAACCCTTCTGAATGACCAAATGGGTTAGACAGTGGCGTTTTTAACTAGCAATCAGGGTTCAGATTTGGTTACTACATTTGACTGTATTTTTTTTTATATATAAAAAGTAAATATATTCATTTATCCAACATTTTTTTCAATTTCTATTGTTTGAATTGAACATTTTTATAATTTGTTATATTATTTATTTATATATTTGTATAATAAAGTATGCATATTTAAATATTATTTTTCATGGTATCTTCTATGTATATAAAGTATAAAGTGACAATTATATGTCCGAAAAACTGTCACTCAAAAGCTGACCTGAAACTAAAATATCTAAATCCTGTCGTTTCCATGTTTGATGTATTTTGTTATACAGCATATCCAATGTTACTGTTATAAATAATGCATGTTTAAAAATGCAATAGCAGCCACTAATACGGTTGCAGTTATTAAAATAAATGAAATAACTTAATGATATTTGTTGATTTTAGAACATAAAGGTATTATTGAAAATGAAAAATCTATTATGTATAATTTGAAATATTTTAGAAAATAAAGTTGGCAATAAATCAATAAATATGTTACATAAACATTATGTACCTTAATGTACAAAGGAAATGTTAAAACTATCTGCAATTTTCGACTTTCAATTGATCAAGCTGTGTTCCTTCACTAATATGGTATTTCACATCTGAAATGAGTAGACTGATTTATTACCGAATTCAGCAAAAAAGATCTTATGGAAAAAATTTTAACATAACTATTTTGTTAAGTTAGACGTAGCAGATGTTACAGTCTATGCGTTTCATTGGCAACAGGTACATTCAAGACATTCGGCACATGTTAATATGTATTCTTTCACAATATATCACACCAACCAGATATCCCCCTGGGGTAAATCAGAGTTTTAATAAGATGTGTTTTCAGGAATATTGCATTCCTAGAGAGTGCAAAATAGCACCCAATACTTTGTTCTGGACTCTGTAAGACGGCTATGATGCAGTTATTATCAATGAAATCCATTAAGGAATTAACACAAGTTTTAGAAATGTCTTGTATTGTAATACCTTGTTGTTTTAATTCATGGCCAATGAATACATTTACCTGTTTGAATCCTAGTTGCTTGCATTTGTCAATCTAAATGCATATTTAAATGTTTGGTATATTTAGCCTATGGATATTGCCAGCTGTTGAGTTTCAGACATAAATAAAAGGTAACATTTATAGATTTTAATTAACAGGCATTAATATACCATTTTTGGACCACTTCCGGATTTTGTTAAGGTTGGTTTGCAAGATCCTCAAAACTGATGCTGAATTAGTGTGAGATGCTATTACTGAATCGTCAATAATGCTGTTTGTAGTGTGAATCATGCTGTAAGTAGATCTTTGTTATACAAGATTACAGGAAGTATAAGATTAGTTCAAACACATCCTCTTTGGGAATTCTTCAGTGTATAGGATACAGATTTGTTATTTATTATTAGGAAATAAGAGACTCAGTAGTTTAGTTTGATTTATAATCTATTGTACTACATGTTAAGGAAGGTAATAGCACTACTTATTAGACTTCTTCAGATATAATTTCTTAAACACCTTGAAAGGCATAGGTACCAAGTTTCTAGGTTTACAAGTAGTTTGTGCATGGTATAAGCTACAGATTTTTTGTTGTTGTCTGGTACACATAATTTTTTAATTGGAGGATTGATTGTGTCATTTTATTACATTATGAAGTTTCCAAGATACCTTTCAGAATATGTATTCTATGGCTTCCACTGTAGTTAGGTTTTCTCGAATCTCCTGAATACCTTGGTTCTGTGCTTTCATAATCATCTTTTTTTAGTTCTTTTAATGTGCTGTTGTGTTGTCTCTTGTTTTCTTATGCTTTGTGAGTTCACAAAACACAAAAAGTCAATCACTATGTTTTCAGCTTTCTATGTGATTTTTCCTTCTTTAAGAATGACACTTTTCTTTGCAAGTTTTTCCTTGAGAAGTTTCATAGTGAGAATCACAAATGGAGTTTCTTGGATTTCCTTTATAAGTTTACAATCAATGTTTCTATATTAGACTGTTCAATTTATCCCTATGACTAGTTATGACTATGAGTTATGACTAGTTAGTTCTTTGTTCTATAGAAATGTTCTTTTTTGTTCAAAATCTACGAATATATAGTTAGATATTATCACTAGAGAATACAAAAAAAGTATAAGATTTATTCACTATTATTAATTCAGGATAAGTAAAATTATTCTGCTTTACATATCCTTATATCAAAGCAATATTTGTAATGAAAAGTACTTTTGTTCTGACCTGATGTGCAGTGTATTGGTTGGCCTATTAAGATTTATTGTGGGCTGTTTTTCTTTATCACCCTGATTAGTCTTCTCTACGGACTTTCAATTTCAAACATTAGGTAGTATGTTAGAGTGAATCTATAATCAATTGTATTAAAAAATCCTGTAGTCTTTTAAATCTTCTTGGGACACTGTTAATCATATCTGGATTTGTTAAGATCTTTCTTAGGATGCATTTATTCCTATTATGTATGTTGGTGTATATCAATGCAACTGGTTGCATTAACTAAAGCAACCTTTCCAATTACTGACATTGGAGTTGTATCACTTGGTTTAAATTCCAGCAAATGATGGGCTATATTAACAATGAGAGCATTCGATGGGAGATTCCGCATATTGTGTATGTTTGTATGCAAACACTTTGATAAATTGTTAATCAATAGCTTTACGTGCGCTTCTTTATGTTTAATTAACTTTTATCACGGTGACCTCGCGGTCTACCACTGATTTATTATCGCCATGAACTTATGCTATCTATGCTTAGAGAGGACAAAAACACATGCATATTTCGCGAAAGTAAAGCAAGTACAACGTATTCTACGTAGTAGTAACATGGTATTTTTTGGGTTGTTAAATAAATGTTTTAATCACTTGCAATAAATATTAATTTGATATTTACTGTCTGAAATTAATAGTTCACCACAAAGTTTTAAACCCTAATTCTGTTGGTATATTGAACATTTTAATTAACATTGCAACAAAATCATTTTGTCAATTTACATTAATTCAATTGCATTCTGTTTTTATTCATTATGATATTATGAATCCCCTGACCAATTGCGACACAATAAAAAGGAAAATAAGTGTTAGAAAATGAATTTTCAAAAGTTCTTGTTCTGAAAAACATCAGCCTATTAACAATATTGTTAATTTTGAAAATTCTTCTATTTATGGTATTTAAAAAATGTACAAAAATTAAATGCTAATTTATATTTAATATGTGGGATCCTCTTCTTTGGGATTTTGGCTTAATCATATCTATATCTTGATTAGTTTTTTTATAATATAGTCATATGTATACACACATGTGACTATATTATACACATATACAATAATTTGTCAAATATAATTCAAAACCTTTTGCTACTAATTGTTACTGAAAACTGCCACTTTTAATTGCAATTAAAAATTTCAATATTAAGAAATTTTCAGTCCATAACAACGCATTATATTAAATGCATACATAAATAATAACAGTAACATTTGATTATGAAGTAGAAATAATATCCGAATGAATAATGTTTTATAATAAAATAATAAAAATGATTACTAGTTCTAATTTCCACAAATTATTAAAATAAAAATTAAAAACATGTAATAAATTATAAAACCTTGCATTGTTTAAAATTTACAAAATAAAAATAATGTGTGCTATTTTCTACTTAGATGAGGTGAACATTGAAAATAAGTTCTATGAAAATTTGTATTTATTATTAAATTATCTACTAATAAACTTTCGCTAGTGCCAGTTTTCTAAGATAATTTTTAACTCTACTTTTGCAAAATATGTATACTATTTACAGCTCTGTGCTCATAACTTAAAGCTGTACTTTGCTTTTTTGAAAGATTTTTGTATTTTTATATAGTTTTTAAAAATGAATAACTTTAATTTCTAAAATATTATTACAATAGTAACCAAATGTTTGATATAAGGTACACCTCAAATATATCAAAATAGGTAGATCAATATTTAGGGGTAGATCTTATTTTCAACTTTACCAGAGCAACTGTACATATCACGACACAATGACAACTACCAAACAGAAGAGTATATTACATTTTAACAAATATGTATGTATATTGTTCCTTCTTCACTTTATTCTAACTTTAATAGGTTTTAGTGGACTCATCACAAATAGCTCTAAAGAGACTCAAAAATTTATTGGTTTGTTATTTTTGAGTGGTTAATGTTACAAAAACTTTCCTAATAATATTGTACCAATAACTCATTAATCGGAACAGACAAAAATATGAACTACTTATATATCGTCAATTTATTTTCTATTCTTTCTTCTTAATAGATGATACAATTCTAAATTTTAATTATTTGTACGTTATAACTTACTTGACATAGTTCAGCTTTTGGATACAAATCGACAATAAGTAATTTGTGAAGTTAAAAAAAAATATTTAGACATTCTTTGAGAAGAATGTGATGACACTAATCTTTTTTTAGTGAATATCTTAGAGCAAAAACAACCATATACCCATATTTTTTGGTTTAAAACAATCTAATTAATCATGGGTTATTTAAGGGTTATTAAAAATATACAAATTTTAAAAGTTTAATTTATTTCTGCTATTATATATGCTGTTTAATTTATTTTCCCTTTTCTTTTTGTTTTTAATAATGACAAAAATCTAAATTTTCTTGATAAAGTACTTGATAGTTCAACTTTTGTATAAAAATCAACAGATAATTTGTGAAGTTAAAAAATACTTTGGCATTTCTTGAGTAGAATATGATACAGACATTAATATATTTTTAGTGACACTTATATATTTTTAGAGCGAAAATAACCATATCACCACATATTTTGAAGAATTTAAACATAATATAATTAATAATCGGTTATTTAAGTTATTAAAAATACATAATTTTAAAAAATCATTAAGATTCAAAATAAGGTTTAATTTATTTTTGCTATGATATACTTATTAAGATTTATTACTAATCAGGAACCTAGTTCTTCCTTTGGCCATCAATTGAAGATAATATTAATAGTTTTTACAAAAAAATATTTTTTGTGCGGTCTTGATTGGAGGCAGCTGCGGAACAATTTTATTTTCAACCATATTTTGCATTCTTATTAAAAATCCTCATAGCTATTACAATAAAACTCAAATATTTAACAGAAATTTAGTGTGATTGGCTTGAAAGTCCAGTAAAACATTATGTTGGTGAAATATTTATTTTTTTACAAAAACAGTACGAAATAACTTTTAACATATAAGCAACATATTGATAAGTAGAGTAATAATATACAAACATGTTACATCATAATAATCTAGATAATATACTCTCTTCACACTGTAATAGGCTCAATATATCTACATGTCCAGATAAAGCAAGGCCTTATAGCTCACAAGCACTTACCCCCAGGGTAATACCACAGAGGGGTACCCTGATTTGTGGAAATTACGTGGAAGGCTTGTACTACGAAATCTAAACAAAACATGTATGAGATGATTAAATAAAATTCCATTTTAATATTCCATACTTCTTAATTTTATGCTATAGATGTATAGATAATAACATAATTAATATACCTAATATTTATCAACTGGAATATTTTAGAACAAAATTTTTCATTTATCTACTTATTATTTTTTGGCAACATAGAACATCAAGGATTTATTAGAGGGTTAGTGTATGAATAAACACAAACAATACATGTTAATAGCCTGCATTAAATATTAATATAATCAATAGCTGATTTATTCAATATAAAATTATATTTTCCTTTCATATATAACAATAATTATCTCATTAGCTTTAGATTCTCATTAGCATTAATCACTAAGATTATATTTTATTTCAGTAACTGGTATACTTTAGCATATGGTGTTAGTTGAAAAATTAACAAAAAAATTCTCTTACTTCGTTCCTAAACTTCTGCATTTCCGGTGACCAGGCATGAATTTATTTCCTGAAGTTACTGCATGCAATCTTAAAGAACCACTAGATGCTTTTGCAGGAGATAGATTGAGTGAAGCAATTGCCACAGCGTCCACAATTACGGATTCCTTGGAACTACAACTGGATGAACTCGGTGGAGGTGATGCTGGTTCCAATTTAAGAGATAGCCTAAGAACATTATATAAAACAGTAGTCAGAATATATAGAAAAAAAAAAAAAAACAAACAATCTTAATACGCGGGCTGTAATATATTAATTTAACATTGCATTAGTACAGTAATTAGAATAAAAAAAAAGCATTCACTTGATTTTTGAAATTTGAAAGCGTTCACACGATTTATATGATTTACAATCATATAAATTGTGTGAACATTTTTACAAACATATATGCTTCTATGTAAAACAACTTTTACTAGGCAGAATAGTCTCTATTTATTAAAGCTAAAACAATCAAAATATTATAATTACAACTTTATAGCATCAGAGAAATATATATTATATTTTAGCAGTGCTTGCAATCCTGTTATTTTATTAGATATGATTCAAGGACCTTATATTTTAGGATATATTTACTGTTATAAACTTCTAATTTTTAATTTATATAAGTTATACAAGAATTATTCAATATTGATATTAAATCATAATTATATAACTGTTCATATTAATTCTTACAATATCACAGTCATAGAGGAAGTTATAACTATGTGTATATAATTATCATTAATAGTTTCAGAACTTACTTGTACTGATCATCTTCCACAAATTTTTGTAATTCTTCAATATACCGAATAGAGTTTAAATAATCTTGTATATGAAGAATAACTCGCAGGTTGGAGTAATCTGAATGTTGATAATTAGAAATTACTCGAAGGATATTGTTCATTTTTAACGTCCTTTGATGAGATTCCAATCCCCCAGAATGAGGATGTGCCATATCAATATAAACTAAATCTGTTAAATATAATCCTAAAAATAACAAAGAAATAAATACATTTTCAATATTTAATTTGGAAATTGATAAATCGTTTTAAAAAATACTATAAGATGTTATTACGATGAAACTATGAAAGAATAAGTTAATAATAAAGGCTATGCTGCAATTATTTTTTTATCAAATTTCAAATGTGGATTGTATTGGTTTCCAAAATAATATGCAGCACACAATACCTATATAGTTAATATTGATTCAATCCATTTCATCAACTAATACAGATATTGAAATTCTAGGTCTGATTAACATTAATAATGTATATTTTAATTTAACAATATCTGCACTGTATTACATTCATAATATATTTTGAGCTCACCGAGATATGGTATACATGGTAACTTTAGGCTTTCTATATGGCTTCTAAGATTTTTCCAGTTGTTAGCATCTGAAAATACTTCGGCTAACTTGTCAAAAGTCTGTTTTTCTTTTTTCGATAAACAAGACCAAGTTTTTGTTAACCTAAATCAAAAATATATTATGCTAAAGTATATATAATTATTGAAAATATTTACCTATACAGTGAGGCACTTTGTAAGGCAGATATTATTGCAAATAATGAGTGAAGATTATTTAGGTCGTAAAGCTTTTTTGCAATTCGAATAAAATAAGATAGAGTTTCTGATCTTTGTTTAGGTGTTGCTCCTGAAAGTATTTCTTGTACTGCCCAAAAGCTAACCTAAAATCAACGAACAGTTTGTATTAATTAAAAAATATATTAAGTTAGATATCACTATTATTAGGATAATATTACTGTGCCTTTATTAAGGACTACATTCTGTCTGATCACAAATTGAGCCAATCAATATTATATTCTCATAAGTTACACACCCGTGAGAGGGTTTGAAGGTTTGATGTGACAATGAAAAAAAGGGGACCAGCTTTCCACAAAGATTATAGGTCGCTTGATACCTGACGGTTTGACAATCAAATTGGCATCAAGAGGTGACAATTAAAACTGACTGATGATCAAACATAATAATCTCTTCACGGTGCCACCTTACTCGGCGAAATGCGCGTCACTGGATATATAATCTTACGGAATTTGTTGAAAATTGGCCTGCTATTTTCTATAACTCATAATGTTAACATAACATTGTAATGACTTTATTAATGATATATTAAATAACCAAACAATTAATAATAACAATAGATAAGGCTAATAAAAATTACAAAGAAATGCAATTCAGGTATCTGATCTCCCCATGCAGAAAAAAACTTGGTGGGATAGTTCCCTTGGAGAACAGATAAATGTATAAAAATTATGTTAATAAAAAATATATTGCAATCAATCAGAATTATAATAATTAAATTTTCAATCATTTGACTTTTGTCAGTGAAACTATGGATCGGCTGAAGTTGTTATTGGGATACTTTTTAATGCTTGTTGTTTTGGGATACTGGGAAACAAATTTATGTATACACTTTCCAAAAACCCATTTTAAAATTTGCAAACAAAGAAACAACAAAATAATTAGAATTGTATTATTATTAAAATTCAGAAAACGAAAATGAAGATTTTTTTAGAGAAATTACTTGGACACTTTTCAAAACAACACCTGTAAGGTAGTGTTCAACTTTTCACCATAGACTTCCGACGCTCTAACAACATCAAGTTTCAGATATGAGAATACTCCATATGATACTTCATTTTAAAGCACTTCTTGTGCAAATTAAAAAGAAAAAAAAAACGAAATTTGGTTAATACCTAACAGAAGTATTCAACCAAAACCTTTTCAAATGGGTATCTATAATGGGTACCACAAAATGTCGTTGGGGTTGTTAAGTTCAAAAGAACCTCTACAGGTGTTGTGTTAAAAATACAAATTGACGTGTCTGAGAAGACTTCCTGAGAAGTTTCTTCAAAAAATATTCATCAAATTCAAGTGTGATTGCAATAAGAACCTAACATTATTAAAACCAGACTTAAGGATAGTGAAATTTACCGGAAAAAACTCTTGGGTTATCACGAGGTCCAAGAATTTTTCTTTTGATCGAGATCTATGATTAAGTAGTTACCAGAAAAAAATTGACTGGTTATACATGCGAGATAAAATGTAATAATAGTTAAAATGAAAAAACTATTATTTACCAGATTAACACATACTCATTCAAATAAGATTTACAACAGCCTATTAAAAAAATGAAATAAAGGGCTACGTATTTCTCCCATCTTGCACCTCCCATGGGCATATCTCCCATCTTGCTAATAGTAATATTTTTGCTATGAGTATATATTATTGTACATAAATTGGTTTCTATGATTGTGTTCAATAAACATGTAAATATTTAATAATTTTAGAGTAACCAATAAAGGTATGGGTTAAATTGTTGAATATAGACAAAAATAAAAATACTCACATGATTAAAACGCCGAGAAAAAGCTACAACATTCGGAGCTAACGTCAATTTATTTTTCTTATTCCAGGCACAACTTGTGAGTTCATCAGGCTGTATACTAAGAAAGACAGGAAAATCTAACAGGGTTAACTGACTGGCAAAGTCTTCAGGTGGAACTCTGAGTATGTCAAAAATAGCACAACTATAATCTTTGTTGCAACATTGTGAAGCGTGATTAGGCAAGCTTTGAGATTTTATATGAACGGGTACTGGAGTTAGAGAGCTTCTGAAAATATAGAAAAATATCATGGTATGTGGTAATTCTATTTTTAAATTGCATGTATGACAAACATTATATTTAACATAGGAAAATAAAAAGTAAAAATCAGTCTTTGTTGAAGATTTAGGACAAAATTTACATTTTAAGTACTATTCATTTCATCGCTATTTGCCAAATAAAAAACTCTCCTGTCGATAAACGGAACAGTCTACCTGAGTCTAGCCATAAAACAAGCCACGGTATGTTTTGAGATTTTTTATTTGGTAAAGAGCGATGAAATAAACTATAAATCCATAATTATGAAGTACATGTACATTATTCGAAATATCGCTCTGTCTGCCTTTGAATTGGACATTAAGAAATACCTACAGACAAGATATCATTCATAAAATAGCATTTTCTTTATTTTTTGCTCACCTTTACGGTTATGGATTTTATTTTTTAGTTCTTAAGTAATTGTTTTACAAACCGTTACCATCTCCATAATACATCCATCAAGGATAAATATCCTTCCTATTATCAGACCTACTTATACATAGGTTCTTTTAAGACAAAGGACAAAGGTACATGATTATTGTAAATAGAAAAAATGGAGAATAATAACTACTTTTTTATATTATATAATGATAAGTACTAAAATATATATACTTCCAAATAAGTACATGTGCGGTTATAGGCCGTAATAGGTTTTAAAGAAAGTAATTAACGTGAATTTGTATTGTGTAGAATGTGGTTTGTGCATCAATGACAAACCACGTTCAATGACAATGAAAAAACAGCGTAGAATTTTATCGAGAGATTTATTATATAAACACAATTTTCCAGATGTGTTCAATTGATATTAAAATCTTATGAGAAAGCTAAATTATAAAATATATGAAATTAAATATTTTATATAATTGAAGCTTTTAGAAAAACGATCAGTAAGGGATTGTGGAACTTTATTTTTTTAACTAAAAGAGTCTATTATAAATAGAACATAGAACATAATACAAATAATTATTTTTAAATGTTTCCAAATGTCTGCAAAAGAAATAAATTAAAGTTAGCCTGTTGTGACTCCTAGATAGATAAGAAATTTTTATATAAACATTGTATGCAAAATATCAACTGTACCATAAATTAGCAAATCACTAAATGAGATTTAACTTTTAGAATATCATTTATATTATATATTCATTTCCAGTAAAATTCTTTATATAGTAATTTTTAATAAAGTACATAACGGAAAAATCAAATGAGAATTACAAACTCACCCATAATTATAGTAATATGGTGGTCCAGGACCACTTGATATGTTAGGAGATGAGATTTTTCTAGTTTTAATATCAGACGTACGATTTGTATACAAGTCATTTGAAGGAAACGTTTCCCTATCACTATCAGCTACCTTATAATCTCTGTCACATTGGCCCTGAAAAATATAAAAACTACATGTAGAGCAAAAGGAGTGCTGGTATTAGATGGAGCATGGCAACCGAATGTGACTTATAACTAGCAATGATCAGAATTGATATAAAAGTACAGCTTGTCAAGAATAGGAGGAAGCCTCAAAAATTGTGATTTCGGACCGCCCACGAGGTGCGCAATAAATAGCCTGGTCTTTACTCAGTCGCATTGAGACCTTTGCAAAGCGAATATTGAGTATGTATGACTGTACACAGAGTTTGATCTGGCCGCGCGTAAAGTGCGTAAAGTCCTTTTCTCTCCGAATGCTGCTTCACTTTTTTTTTCTACGCATACATGAGAATTTCACACTTGTTCCTATTCTTCACAAACTTGTATGAATAATAAAACTATTTGTCCCACGTATGTATAACGCGACTTTTTTCTTAAATAAATTCTTATGTATTTAATAATATTTTGATATAAATCAGTATTGATATATATATAGTATAATGAAGTATTCCTCTATATTATCCAGTTGCTATATTGCCCTATTACTGTGTCTTGTTTCAACGATTACTTAACTTCAATTAACACCTAACGTAGATTATTGATACAATATATTTGTTCCAATATCCGTACCATTATTGGTACAACAAAATAGCTAGGAAAATATTCAGAATTTATATTTATTTAGAGTTTGAAAATATATTTTTATAAATCCAAAAATTGAGACTACTCTATTTTCTCTGAATATATTATTCAATATAAAAGATGCATAATATGATAATTCATCTTACAAATGGTTGCAAAGCATAATATAGTGTATATTTATATGTCTAGGTATAGGTAAGTAGATAATGGTATCTACTGCCTATCAATTGTATGTATATTTTTTAGATGTACCTCTATTTAATTTGTCAACAAATCATTTCTTTGTGAAAATAAAGTTTGTTGGATATAAAAAAAGTGATCTAAAAGACGCTTTTTCACGAACTTAATTACAAGGGAAATATATATCAGTCCAGCTAATAATAACAAATATGGGACATAAAACTAATAAAAACTAAATAAGCTATTAAAATTATATAATTGAATAAGTATAAAAAATATCAGTTATCGAGACTATGAATTATGATTACAAAATATCCGATATAATATGCGGAAATTTCCATGATTATTTGGTAGTAGTTAAAAGTTTTAGAAAAGTGTGTTATTTATAATTAAAAATAACCGAAAATATCCATTTCCACTACCCTCAAAGTAGTAAAAGTAGATGAATGTGATGGAGGAGTACGGTTATATATTTTTTTGTTTTCATAGGCAGTCCTTAAAACAATTTAGTATTTAAAAATTTTGTTTTTGTTTTTCTCTAGTACATATAGGGTACTTTAAATTTTCTGTTGCATCTTTAAGCTCAGAAAAAAAATTCAATATGTAAAAATTATTCAAAATTACATATTTTTTAACATGCAAAAGAAGATATGACAAAGGCATTTAATCAAAACTGGACAAGTGTTAATGGTAATTATGTTTGTCCTTCATGTTGAAAAACCATTATGTTGACCATTTAAAAAAATAAATAACAGAAATAGTAATCTAGAATATGACTGTTTACTATTATTTTACTCAAATACTGCTTACTAAAAAAAATGACATTATAGAAAATTAATGTTCTCTAATTTCAGTAATAACTACGAGAAAAAAGAAAAGCCATTATATTGTGCTGTGCAATCTACAAAGGACTTTATATATTTCTGTACTTCTTTTATTACACATTTTCTGCTACTTTGTTTTCATAAGAATTTATCAGTTTATTTGCAAATGCATCTCTTTGATCTACACTTTATATGCTCAATATCCATTTTCAGGATACACATGAATTCTGGTATTTACATGTAAAATGAGTATTATTTACCTCAGTTACTTTCAACGCAGCAAGACTGTCTCCAGAAACATCCCTTGGTATCTCAGAGTAACGTAGCATTTTCATATCAGCGTCATTTTTTATATCCTGAAACTAAAAAAAAAAAAAAAGGATAAAACACGACAAAATTTTAAACTTATCGATAATATTAACATATTAATATAGTTTTTAATACAGAGTAGACAATAAAAAATAAGGCGTTTTAAGTAGGAATGATTAATCTAAGAATATACATAAGCTGTGTAAGAATTTCTGGATAAACCCAAATTTAATTACTTTAAAAAAAAATTGATGATCCATTTATTATAGCATACTCGCATCAGTCATACATATATAATTTATTAAACAGTAATTATAGCCCGTCAAGATATAATACTTTAGTAATAATTAGTATCACAGTAACTTACGATGTATAAGTTATAATAAGTTATCTTCTTAAATTTTACTACTATTCTCCTTTTGGCCATTCTCAAATTTTGTCTCAATGTTGGTAACATTTTTCACATACATATGTATGTATATTATACTAACAGCCATTAGTATACTAACTTTAATACATGTTATTTGTCACGAGTTATACAGATAAAAATAAACAAAAATACGACGTGACGTGAATATAATCTATCTAATTGGAACTTAAAGTCGATTCACTTTAATGTAAACAAGAAGGTATAATTTTATTAGAAACTGAAAGTATCCATCAAGTAATTATAATCATCATTCTACTCTCGATTACAATTTAATTATCACAAGAATTAAATTCAATGAAAGTGTTATAAACATAATCCTTTTATTAACCGATAAATTAATCCATACAATTAATCAAAAATAGCAGTAAGATACTTATGAACTGTCAAATAAATATTGGTCCAGTAATAAAATTCAGTGACTACAGGAAGCGGTATAAAATTTTTGGTTCAACTGATGTTGAACTAAGTATACTTACAGATTTTATCCATGGTACAGACATTTGAGAATTTCATGTTACAAACTTCTATATACTTCCGTCATATTATACTTATATTATAAACATCTTCAATTTTATATTGCACCTTGATAATAACGACGCCAAAACAGTAGCGGAAATAAGAAAGGTGTGTGAAGGAAATAAGATTATCGTATTTAAGGCGTGTTATGATATTATATACCTATTTGCATTTAAGTAATGTGGAAAATAGTTTCAAAATTATTTTCTATTGAATATATAACGAACTGAAAATTTCTTTCCGATTGTAATCAACACTTACAGCTTGTTGTCAATGTTTTGTCAAATTTTCCAGATATTTAGGGCTGTTATCTGTACTGTCAGTTTTCTGGACAATCTATACCTAAGTAATATTGGTGAAAACTTGCAGAAAATTTCAGATTTATATAGGAAAAGGATCGAGAGGGATAGAATATGTATGGGTCACTGTGTATTCTGGATTTGGTTTCCAAATACCATGAAGTGGATAGCCCTCATATCATTTAACTATTACTAGGTTCAAAATATAGTGAATTAGTCTCATACAAAATTCACATTAAACTAAAATTGTTCACTAATGTTAACGCTTAAGTGGCGATCAATAAATGTATATTTTCTGTTCTCTTCTATAAAAAAAGCATGAAACCTATTCAAATAAACATTCAGGCGGATAGATTATGTTTGTGATGAGAAATTATAAATTTCAAAAAATTATAAATATAACTATGTTGAGTATATGTTATATTGAGTTGCCGAAATGACTAAAGGGGCTGATTAACTATTAGTCCCAAATTAAATGCCTTTTAATATATCAAGGAGACTTTCAAAATTATCATATGTGTGCCTAGGACTTCCAAAAGAGATTGTAAAATACTAATAAAATATTGCTTTTCTTAATTTAGAAATGAAAAAAAAAAGTTCGAATTTTATTAATAAAATAATAGTTATATGTTAAAACTTCGGATACGAAGGATTTTCTACACAAATAGTTTTTGTATAGGGTGTCCGGAAAGAAACAAATGAATTTACAAACCCTACCCTTTCTGGGTAGGGGGTATTTGTAAATCAAACAAAAAAAAACTACAAGTCAGATTTTTTTTTATTTTTAGACAAAGTTTTGGAAAATTAAGTGTCAAATATTATATTGTCCAAATGTTGACCCTCGCGCTGCTGGCACTCTACCTCTCTGAAAACGGCGGCCATATTGGTACGGATACTGTGCTTCAATTGCAGTAGAGTTCGTGGTTTGTTTTCATAAACTTTCTCTTTAAGGTATCCCCATAAGAAATAATCAAGTGGTGTAAGATCGGGGCCAGTTAATGGTGCCTCGACGAGAGATTACTTTTCCGGGAAAAGTTGATTGACAACCTCAAGCGATTGGTTTGAGGTGTGGTAAGTGGCCGCGTCTTGCTGAAACCATGTTTCCACATTAAAACATTCAAACTCCTGCAGTTGTGGAACCAAATAGTTCTTTAGTATACAAATACCTCCTACCCTTTCTGGACACCATTTATGACCTCAATGATGATAAAACTATATGTTTCACAAAAAATGATGATAAAACTATAAATTTCACAAAACAACCTTCTTACCACGGTATGTATAGTTGTTATTGCTATAAATAAAAATAAACCACAAAATTCCCGATATCTCTTTTGTTTTTAACGATTATTGTTTAGGGATATACTTAGAGCACCTATCCATGCTCAGGGAGAGGTACCAATTCTTCCTGTTGGAACTCGAACCCATGTACACAATGCATCCTCAATACTTGGCTTAGTTCGTCACTCGGGATTACAGTACAAATGAAATTGTTGCACTTATTATGTTACTATAAGATAATATACTAGCAACTAATATATTACCTAGTATATGAGTATTACCTAGTAACTAGGTAATACTCATCTATATTCTGGACACGAGAGCAAGTGCTTGATTTTTATTTGTTCTGTAGTGGACATTAAACTGAATGCCCACCATATAGTTTATTAGCTTATGAAACTTGCGGATATCTTGAACATGTATTATGATTTAATATTTATTATTTTTGTAATTATCATTTTATCAAAGATTAACGTGTTTGTTTAATCTATCTCTTTCTTAACGATATTGATTGGAATACACGGTAATAAGTATATACTTGTATATTTTGAATAAAAATTATATTCCCTTCGCATTTCACATAATATACAGAGTGACTCATTTGAAAGCGGGGTACCTCTATAAAATATTAATTTGTTGTCCGATTTAAACGATTTTTTCTAAATGAAAAAAAATAGTTCTATTCTATTAAATTTCAACAAACGGCAATTTTTGTTTTCTTTACACATTAACTTGCATTAGATATGCTTTGAAATTATTTTTATTGTTAAAGCTGTCGTTGGTCGACTGAATAAAATGTCATTCGGTAATGAATGAATTCGAAAATATTTTGCCGGTAAAAAGAGAAACACATTACGAGAAGTACAATCATTATGAAGCCTTTTAAACCAATATATCTTAGAGAAAGGTGATATTAAGAAAATAATAAATTGATGTTTAAAATACAGTGCACATCTTGTATTAGATTAAATATTTACCAATTCTACAACAACCCCAAACATTACTACTTTTGTAATAAAATAGGAGTAATATAAAAGCAATATAATTGCAAAATAAAATATTAGAATGAATTGACAAAATAGTGCCGTGCACATTAAATTTTGGATATTTCAAATAAATCCCATCCATCCATTACTATCCATAACTTTAAAAGAGTAATTGGTTTGGTGAATCTCCGCGCAAACCTGTATTATCCTTTCACGCAGTTCTCCGTTAGTTGGGGGACATTATAGATTTCTTTTTAACAAACCCCCTCCAGAAAAAAATTAGGAGAGGTTAAAAGTCTAGGAGAGAAATCTAGAGTTAAGTTAGAAGACTTGAGAGAAAATTCTATAAACTCACTATTTCGCCCTATCCATCGATTAGGGCAATTTTCTTCCAACTAAGCCCTCACATTCTTGACATTGTAGATAGGATATCTGTTACTTTTTGCTCCTCAGATCATAGGTAAAAATCTCGACTTTTATAATGTATTTAGATACAGCTCCATACTGATTAGAAAATTTTCATTATTCAGCTAATGGTAACTTTACCAATACTCCGACGCTCTTGATATCTATTATTAAAAATTCCACATAATTTCCTTTCGAATCTATCGTTGTCAGAACGAAGTTTTACTATTTAATTTTTTCCAGTAACAACTTAAATTGTACATATATTTGATTGTATATATATATTATGGAAGCTGTCTCATAAAAAAGATCGTTTAAAGATCGACTTCAATGATATTTGTTTAAAGCCAAATGAAATACGAATAAAATACCTTGTGCATTGTCTTGATTTTTACGTATGGTTACAAATTTATATAAAAAAGGGTATAATAGTTTTATTTCTACCGAAAAATATTAAATTACAAAATTATAAAACCACAAAGGTATATTTTCAGGAATGTTTTATTAATTCATATAATGATACCTACTGAAACAGCATAAATATAATAATACATGCAAATTATTCAATTATGGGCTGTTCGATTCAACAATCTAATTGATCTTAAATCTCTAATAAATATTATTATTTTTGTCCACTCCATATTACCAAAGTATTTTAGAAAGGTGATGTAGACTATGACAATTGGGTTTTTTAATTACCAATTAAAATTGGTTATCTATAATATATCTAACGACCTGTTATGATAACTTAGGACCTTGTAAAAACCAGTGATTAAATAATAAAAAAGAACCGTAATAAATGAATTATATTTATTTCAAATATGGATTTTCGTATCTCTTTTAAATGCAGAAAGAATGTCGTATATTCTACACCTTTCCCAATATTTTGTGCAACTAAACTACGTACTGTATATAATAATAATCAAACAGGTCTTTTTTTAATAAGAATCTAGTTTTACAATTGATAACATAGTCATAATTGATAATATGTAACAAATGCTCTTTTGTTTACTTGCAAAATATTAGAACAAATCGAATGCCTAATCCTAATATATCAAACATAAGTTCAGTTTAAATACATAGTACTTAATTATTAACACTTTATTAGTATGTAACTAATTGTTAAGTTGAATTTCTAAAATTATGCATTATGACTAATAACTAAATTGTTTCATTAATTATTATTGAAGATAAGTACCGGCACATTGTCTACAGAGTGAAAATTGTACTCATGCTCCAATAATTTTTTTGTTAGGTAAACAGATGTCTAACTGCGTAAATTTTCAACATTCTTTCTATAAAGCTGTGCTGTGTGTACTAAAATTAAAACAAAAAGTTCATATTTATTTTCAGTTTAATTGGATGCTAGAACAAAAATAATTCGAATGAAAATTATTGTTTTTTCTCAGTTATAACCACTAACTAATAATATCTATCAAGGTTATATTAAGCATTTACTAACATAGGTAGATAACTTTTGCATATAATTCGGGATGTGAATTTCACTTACCTATCTCCTATATATGTACATACATATATATTTATTTTTAAGTAAATGACGATAAACTATAGTCCTAAAAATATCAGACAAAATTGGGTTTTTTTTTTGTATATGGTTTCCAAAAAATTTTAAATTATGACATTGTAAATGTCACCTTTAGTAATATAGTCAAATGCACAATAAATGATATGAGTTAAAATAAACGCTTTATGTAGGAAACACTCCTCCAGTGATATCATATGAATGGAATACCTAGATTGTAATAAAAAAATCCCTATGGTAAATGAAAGGCAGAAATAATCACCTGTTATTTTATTCGTGGTGGCAGTGTACATATGTGTTTGTATTTTAATTTTGCCTCTGTGACTTTCGTATAGAGTAACATGCCGAAATAAATATGCCAATTATTTGGCATACTCTGACATACAATGGGATAATTTCCATTACATAGGAATTTTCTGATTTGGAATATGACGGCTCTTAAATAATATGTTTAGATTATAATTGAAGCTTGTTGGTCTTTGAACAATCCTGTATAAATCTATGTATAAAGTATGCAACAGTATGCAGTAGTGCAACACAAATAAAAAAAGTGGCCAAAGATCCGTTATTAATTTATCTTCGACTTAATTTTTATGTTCGTATCATTTTTAGCGTTAGTACCAGTTAGTCAGTTTTGGAAATTGCCTACTCGAAGTACGGTGTAAAGACATTTACCATCTGTACGCAAGATACTGGAATAACATAATATTATATTCCACATACACAATAAAAGAACTGGTTAACCGTGAACGAGACAATGGATTCTAAAAAACATTCTGTGGCTCACGTTATAGTACGTACACTTGATCCACTTCGACCATCATCTGCAATCCACAGCCAATTCTTACATGATGGGAAACATCGTTACACTCATCCTCTTCGACCGTCGTTTACAATTACCAGCCAATTCTTACACGATGGGGAACATAGAAGTAGCATTTTATTATTTGCAAAAAGTTGTTAGTTTTACAGTTCGATGTTAAGAAAGCATATGCCCTTAGAGAAACTTAAATAAAATTTCAAGATGGAAGCAGATTTAAAAACTGTCCACAATAGTTAATATAATAAAATATCCATATCATTATAAACAAATTACAAAATACTACTGATTCTCGTACTGACTCTACTGGTTCTCGTGAACAGAGCGCGACCGTAAAGTTTTGCTTCTTGTTTGGAAAAACTGGCACAGAATCAAAGAAAATTGGTTTCAAAGAGAGAGGTGAAATGTCAATTGATGACAAACCTTGCTCTGGTCGTTTTTCTACGGCTTGAACCGATGAAAATTAAAAATTCACGAAATTAACCTGGAAGATCGACGACGGACCACTGACGAAGTTGTGGAGCTGTCTGGAGTGACTTGGAGTTCAGTTTAGCGAATTTTAATGGAAGATTTGGGGATGAAAAGGGTGGCTGCCAAATTCGTGCCTCACACAGTCCTATCCGTGCGCCAATTTTTGATAAAAATGGCATGACCCCTCTGCCCCATCCCCTCTGTTCACACCACTTTACCTTCTGCAACTTTTTTATGTTTTCATAAAAGTTTTGGCGATGTTGCTGAGGTGAAGAAAAAAACGACGGAGGCACTGCCGGACATCACAGAAGACGAATTTCAAAAATGTTTTGAACAATGGAATAAAAGATTAGATAAGTGTATTAGTGCTAATGAAGAATACTTTGAAGGGGATTGAAGGTTTTTTGTTTAAAAATTAAATAAAAAAATAAAAAAAACTTTTTTCTTTTAGGTACCTCCTCGTATATGGCGCGGTCACTGATTGAGCATTCAAGTAGATAACTCTACTGGTTTCTTTTGTTTTTTGTTTATCTATATATTTGTATTTCTATCATAAATACAGTTTATGCTACAAAATTCAGGAAGAAATCGATTGTTTCAATTCTGACACATTTCTATAGTAATAATATTGTAGTAATTTCTCAATTCTCAATTAAATAACAACCTATAACAAATGATATCAATACCCGAAATATTCCTAAATTATTTTTAAAACGACAGGTGCTATTTAAGAATAGAACAACTTTGTCGTTCATAATAGTTGGGTGGATGTCGACACAATGTTTATCACCACGCTGTATATAACAATAAACGATTTTTTTTTAATCAACTTAATATTATTCCCTAAAAAGACATTTATTGACGTAAACATTATATTTTTGCCGATATTGCGTCTGAATTATGATGTTATCTTTCTTATAAGCTTTCCGAGTACAATGGTATACCAGAGGTGTTTCTTATTTTTCGTCCATCGAAGACTGAGGGTTTACTTTGAGAAAAATACAAAACAAAAATGACTTTTATATTTCAGTCAATATTTTTCACGAAAATATTAAAGTGATTCAAAATGTCATCATTAACTACATTTACTCTTGAAGCTAAGAATCGCATAGATTCTTGAATCTAATGAGGATTCTCTTGAGTCCAATATATGCAGTTATAACCATTTTCTGATGCATTTAACAAAATGTAAAAAAAAAAATAAACTATATATAGTGCATTTCTCCATATTTTTGATTTTCATAGCGCATTTCTTCATTATGAATGTTATAAACTAACAAAGATTTATTTACGCATTGGTTCATTTATGAAGGCATCATAATTTAGGGTTAAAATATATTACAGGACCAAATACTACTAGATTCACGTATACACAAAAAATACTATATATTATAAAAATGTTACATTGCATTAAAATGTGTAAAATGAATATTATACATAAATATAAAATAGTATAAAGACTTTATCTACAAGAAAATCGTTACTTAACTGTAATCTTTCGAATAATATGTACAGTTGCGTCGGCCTTGGTTGAGAATCGGTCAGTACTTCAACATGTGGCGAGAATATAAACAATCAGTCACTGTATCTCTTAATTCACTCAGATGGAGTGAATTAAGGGATACAGCATTCCCTCGTGTAAGGGAACTTGGGATGCAAGTTCCCTTACACGAGGGTATATTGAAGTTATTAGTTGATTCGTATCTGATCCACTGCGCTTCTAATGAATAATAATGGACCATTCACATTTTCGTAAATTTTAGGAAAATGTGCACCAAATGGAAAATATCAAGCTCAATTTAGTTTACAATTTATCAAGTTTACACCGAGGGTGCATAATAGTCATGAATTACATATAATCGAGGTAAAAAATAAGTACATCTATGTTGAGATAAGATGAGACAAATGGTCAGCAGTAAAATAAAATAATACATGTGTTTGTGAGATATTCAGAATTAGGTTATACCTCGTATGTTTATGTAATATGTTATAAACGAATATTAAGAATAATAAATATATAGTTGATGTCGTAAAAATGCAATTCATATTATAAACATTTTTGCTGAAAACATATTGCTAGTTTGTAATAGATGCGGATCGTATATGAAAAATGCTGGCGATAAATTGAATTGAGTGTTTTTACATACGAATCATGTAACCTGCTTAGCTCATAATTAAGTATTCAAGTTCAAACGCAACGTGTTAACGTTATTAAAGTTGTATTTGAAACAAAACATATATTTTATAAAGCACACCAATTTGAAGACGGCTCTTTGCGAACTGTTTGAAGCGTACCATTGTTGCTAGATCCGGCCCACACTCGATGGGACATTTGATTTACATACATGAAATATTTCAAAGAAGTAGAAAAGTTTATTCTCACCAGAAAATCGGAAGTTTATTGTAACTGTGGGCACATGTAGTTCCACATACGTCTATTGACAGTCGTGACGTTATTTGTATATATTAGTTTTAGGTCTTGTAAATATTAGAAGTAGAAATTATTGTCCATTATTTATGTATTTGAAACCAGGACACAGGGGTAAAAAGGCGACTATCCCAGGCAATAAACTGTGTTATTTAATGTAGCGGCTGTTCACTTGTTAAAACCCTTGCGGATTATGTCAATGGTTTCTGACAAGTGTAGTGCCTGGTAATAACTGCACCAGGCTACTGGATTTTGAGATTAGTTTCAAGACAGTCAATTCCCGCAACTCGCCTCGAAATATTGTTACCTCTTGCTCGCTTTTTATTATTTCTAAATAAACTTAGCCACAGCAACAACATAAACCTACTACCTACTACTATTTTACTACACACATCGAAGACCGCTATATAACAAACTATATCATGTTAAAGGTTTTACAATCGCCACGTATATTCGAACAATTGTTAATGAAATCACCAAGGTATAAAGTGAATATCTTTGATTAAAGTATAGTCTAGCAGTTGTGGATCGTATGAAGAGGTGATCGGCGTGTACTCAGACAGTCGTAGTGTCACTAGTCAACAAAGATTGTAATGTGTTTTAAATAATGATTCCGGATACGCAAGTTTTACTACGCCTGATTGAACGAATTGACGGGTTATGTTATCCCTTATGTCGAATTAATTTTTTTTTGTATAGACTTCAAAATATTCGTTTAGTACACCAGTGCAGCAATGATCTACCACCTTAACTTTAACATATGAATTCTATCGAAAAAAGATGCGAATACTAGAAAATTAATACATGTTTGTACTTTAAGATTTTTCGGCGATTAAAAAAAAAATACATCAGACCGGTATAGTTTTGAATTATTGTTCACTTCAATATACTCGTCCTTTTTTAGGCTGTATTTATCCTACCTATATATATATATATATATATATATATATATATATATATATATATATATATATATATATATATATATATATATATATATATATATATATCGATCGATATATACATATGTATTTATCGATCAGCATGTTTTCTTAACTGAGAAGGAAAACAATATGAATTTTAAAACGTTGATTGGGAAATGCGTATATTATCTATGATTATATTAACCTAATATAAGTACGGTACCAAAATATGAAGTAAGATAGGTATTAAAATCTTACGTTATCATTATCACTGGGACCGTCACCTGAAGTTATAATACGAGTAATTGGGTCTATCAAAATCTTAACCCTTGTGGGTTCGCATCCCACATCCATTCCATCTCACATGTGTTATACCTCTTTCTGGACACGAAAATTTAAATTAGATGTGCTTCTACCACGTTTAGTAATAATTTCACACCTCCCAAATTATATGTGACGTTATTTTATGCTATATTCTTGTTTATTTCTACTTAGATTACTATGAGGTTCAGCTCGTAGTGGTCCAGTGGTAAGCGAAGTATTGTTACACCATTAGCTTCTACCTCGTTTAGAAGTAATTTCAAACCTCTCAAATTAAAAGTGGTGTTATTTTATGCTATATTCTTTTTTATTTCTGCTTAGATTAGACCTATGAAGTTCAGCTTGCAGTGGTTCTGAAGTAAGTGAAGTATTGTTACACGATGCGATTTAGCCATTTCATCCACAACATATTTAATGTCATAACTCCATATACTTTTTATTACAATCAGTCCACGATTTGTTTCTTTCTCTATGCTGTTACTAGTAAATTTCCTATTCATCTGCTCTGATAAGTTGATTCGAATTCATTGCGATCCGAATACATTTAAACAATATTTTTCAAAAAGCTTAAATTACTTCCTGCATGTGCTATTATTAATCACCATTCTGTTCCATATGGTGTCATTATTCTTATGTAAAATCTTGTATTACATTCATCTTTACCTAAATTCACCCATATATAAAAGTTAAAATTAACCGTCCTTCACTAAATGACATTGATTATATGAGGTAGTACCGATTGAAGTAGCAACATAAACGTTATATTACGATTTTCATACTTCTGTTCTGGTTTTAAAATTGGTTACACAAAGAAGTCGTCAAGAGATTTCCATTTTACCGTGTCTTACCGACTAAGTTACGAAATGTTATGCCTACTATGCCTATAAAACAGCACATAAAATTTGCCTATAAAACGGCACACAGAATATTGAATAGTA
This sequence comes from Rosalia funebris, assembly GCA_037954035.1. NCBI lineage: Eukaryota > Metazoa > Arthropoda > Insecta > Coleoptera > Cerambycidae > Rosalia > Rosalia funebris. The sequence goes on from JAZFAV010000001.1 coordinate 4,169,119, forward strand.
CTGGTGGCCTGATATTACGTATGAATCACTTCATATTAGTAAATGAAAGAAAACACTTGGTAGGTTTTACAAAAATTACAAACTATATTTTTAACAATTGTTTCGGCTCTTATGCCATTCTCAAAGAGTAACAAACTTTTACTAAACCTAATAAGTATAAAATTCAGTCTATATAGGCAGGTAACAATATCTGGTGATTATTTACGTTCATTGTGTAAAAGTTTTATTGCAGTAGTCCAGAAAATGATTGTTATACAATGCTCTGCAAAACCAGTGCATTTTTTATTATTTAATATAGATTTATTGTGTTCATCATAACGCTTTTTTATAGAACGACATGATTGATTGATATAAATAGCATCACAATCGCACGTGCAAACAAATTGCACGTTGCAATTCTCAGAAGAAAGTGCCGTTTGTGAAATAAAATGTAATGATTGCGACGCTATTTCTATCGGCCAATCAGGTCGTTTTAACAAAAAAGCGTTATGATGAACACAAAAAATCTATTTTAACTAATAAAAAATGCATCGGTTTTGCAGAGCATTGTATAAAAATAATTTTCCGGACTACCAAAAAATAAAACTTTTACACAATGAACGTAAAGGCAGAACATTCGATTTATTAGGCTGGCTTCCCACGGCCCCTGATATTGCAGGCCGGGCCGCGCCGCGCCGGTTTGAGCAAATCCGGAGGATCCGGACCACCCTTAAGGCGGCACTCTTCCCACGGCGCGTCCGTGCCCGAAGCTAAATATACTTTTTGATGTTCAGGCGGTAGTCATACTCAAAATTCCGCGAGAGGAACAAACTGTTGCCGCAGCCGCTGTCATATTTTATTTACTCAACAAAATAAAAAAAAGAAGAAGAAAAGGCGCTGGTGGATTCGTTTCGTGTCACTATAATCGTTTTTTTCAATTTCAGATACAATGGATTGGATATGTTGGCTGATTTTGTTAAAGAACCAACTAAAAAATTTTAAAATTTTTGTAGAATGTCTGTAGAAGATTATGAATATCTTCTAAATAAAATTGCCGCTCAAACTGCAAAAAGTGATACAAACATGAGAAAGTGTATTCCTGTTCGAGAATTATTTGCTATTATTATTATAACAGTTACACAAGCCTTGCATATCTTTTCAAAGTGTCTACTCAAACAGTTTTAAGGCGTGTTGACGACGTTTGCAAAGCATTGAAGCAAGCGTCGGGTCGCGCCTTTGAAGATACCGACTCACGACGGATCCGTCGCGCCATCACGGATCTTCTCGGGCTACCTCGGGCGGCACCCTTCCCACGGTGTGTTGGCGCGAGCTGGCGAGGCCCGGCCTGCAAGATTACGGGCCGTGCGAAGCCAGCTTTAGAAGTATTAGAAGTAAAAAAAAAATGTTTAATAAAAAAGTAATAACCGATGATCATCAGTCATGACTTTGGAATTTCCCCAATAACAAAAGCAGCCATAGTATAAAATCACCAGATGTTCTTACCTGCCTATATAGACTGAATTTAGATTTATTAGGTATAGTACAAGTTTATTACTCTTTGAGAATGGCATAAAACCCGAAACAATTGTTAGAAATATAGTTTACAATTTTTGTTGAAACCTACCAAGTGTTTTCTTTCATTTACTAGTCAAAAATGTTTTATCAAGTGCCTAGCGACATCTCCATTTCTGCACTTTATATTATTTGGGCATTAAACTATATAAAAATTTTTGTTGAGCCGGTCTCTCTGTCTTATAGGTGTACCTTGTTATTTTATGTTAGCTATTAAGCATTACCACATTATTTTATATGAATGAATTAAGACAACCCTGAACCAACCTCTTGTACTTACATTTATGCAATATGAATTAAGTCGAATTGGAAAATATCGCCTACATGCAATCTATTTTTAAAATGAAATCAGCTGATACGTTTCGAGTTCAAGGTGGTGTCTTAGAAGAGGCAAACACGTAATAAAAATATAAGTATCCGCCGCCTAATTAGGTCGCGTTGGTAAATAATCACAATCACACGTTAACAGTTAGACATAAGTAACGCAAATGTAGGCCCGTTCATTCGGTTGTAACAGATTAGATATTTACAACGTATTGTAATGAGATTTGTGCTGGTGTTTTGTTTTGATTATTTTTTACATGTATTATAAAATTTACTGGCATTACAAAACCCGTGGGCTGGTTTCAACCTACTAACGGATAAATGAGAAACCCGGTTAGGATACACTGATATTTTTCATGCGCTTCCAACGATATGTAGTGTTTATCGTCGCAGAAGAAATAATTCAAATACATATATTGTGAAACATGTTCGCCACGTGTTTTTACGAATCCTAAAATAATACTGTTCTTAAAACTTAGATTTTTGTTAAAACGTTTAGGCGGCCCAGCGAGTAAAACGATGAGTGAAAGTCATTGATTGTTCAATTGAGCTTGACGATAATCAGGTTTGAATCTCGATTGAAGAAATTAGTTGCTTGTCTAGCGTTTTTTAAAATGTATTCCTCCTCTAGAGCCATTTAAATGATTCTTATAACATCTATTTATATGTGCGAATTTTAATAAAAAAAGTATTAGTTTCAATGTTAAATTATTTAATGATATGATTCAGTCGTATGTCAAAATATAAGATATCCGTTTTGATTTATGGTGTAGCAATATAGAAGAGTTTAATTTCTTTTTTCAATCCTGACCATTTTTGAAGCGGAAGATATTACTAAACTGTGTGAATAGGAAAGTCAATATAATATGCTATCAAAATGGAACAATGCCTTAACATTCGTAAATTCAAAAGTAAGTAAAGTAACATTTACCACAAACAGGATCTGTAAAAAAAGCGCAAAGATCAACTTCAAAGATTCAATAATGATTTGGGTGGGATTTTAAGAAAAACTGGATTTATGTAATGGAAAACCTAGTTAATGCGATGACAAAATTAGATCAACAACAAGATGTTTCGAAATAAACAGTTCATTGTTATGTAGAGAAACAAAAATGGTTCCCACTTAAACTATATACAGGGTGAGCGAAATAGAAAAAACGATAGAAAAAATCTAAAATAAGGTTCTTAAATGAGTATTGAGTAAGGTGCACTTTAAGCTAAATTTGCATATTTTTCCATAATTGGAAGCTGAAGTAATGACGTCACCGAATTTTCTTCCCAGAAACATACCTATGTTCTGGCATATTTAAAAAGAGTTAATTTTTAATAATAAATTTTGTAAAGAAAAAAATTTGCTATCTTTTTCCGTTGAAAAATTATAAGCAAATTTGTAAAAAAAATATCAAAAATTCGCAATCGGTCACGATTTAAACAAGTAGCCTTTGAAAACACATAGCAAAGTCGCATCTGTCAATAATTAATCTAATGGTTGACAAATATTGTTTTGTTGTCATTTGACTTTGAAAAATGTTCACAACGGAAAAGTCGATATGTTACTAGTTTATGGGGAATCTCAAAAGAACCCTAGAAGAGCAGATCAATAATACGCCCAAAGATCCCGAACGTCTTATTCCAAGCTTACAAATATTTGCAAGATTGGAACGCAATTTACGTGCAAGAACGAGGCGTTTTCTTCTCGAAAGGGAAGATAATTGTTAAAAGGGTTAATTCTGACAATACTGGTGTCATTGTTTTGCAGTATTTTGAAGACCATCCAAGGAACTCGATTCGTCAGGCTTGTCGTGAGTTGAATTTAAAATATCGTACCGAATTAGTACGAAAAATTTTGAAAGAAAATAGTTATTACAATTATAAAATTCATAACTTATTGTTAGAACACTTGTCAGATCAATATCAACAACGAAGAATTAATTATGTTACCAAGTGATAGTAAACTTAGAGATCAATGACGATCGGTTGTTTCAGCATGTGTTGTAGACGAACGAAAGCCGTTTTGTTAGTAATGGTAAGCTCAATAAAGAAAATAAACATTTCTGGGCTACTGAAAATCCACGTTTTGTCAATCCGATTGAAGACCAAGGACACTTCGAAATTAACGTTTGGTGTGGTATTTATTAATGGGCATTTGATTGGTCCATATTTTTCCGATGGAATTTTAAATAGTGAGCCATATTTGCAATTTCTTCAAGAACAACTTCCTGTGCTTCTCGAAAATGTGCCATTACAGCTGCGAGCAAACATGTGTTTCCAGCATGACGGAGCTCCACCGCATAAAGCAAGAATTGCCCAACAATATTTAAACAAAACTTACGGAGAAAATCGGATAAGTATATATAGACTGATACAGTGGGCGCCTAAATCACCGGACTTGACGCCACTAGACTTCTTCTTATGGGGAACTTTGAAAAATTATGTTTACAGAACACCATCTGTTAAGTTGGAACATTTAAAAGAAAAAATCTGAAATACTTGCCATGAACTATCTAGAGAAATGTTTCGTAAGGCTTCAGTGAGAGAAGTAAGGCGGAGATTGGATAAGCGTTTAGAAGTAGGAGATGGTCACATTGAAAATTTGTTGTAGTGATTGCCCACATAATTTGTCTCTTTCTGTGGTAATAGTTGTAATATATTATATGTTTTGTAATGTTAAATTAATAAATGATACTAATTAATAATGTCTAATTATTGACAGATGCAACTTTGCTATTTGTCTCCAAAGGCTGCTTGTTTAAATCGTGACGATTGCGAATTTTTGATACTTTTTTTTTTACAAATTTGCTTATAATTTTTTAACGGAAAAAGATAGCAAATTCTTTTCTTTACAAAATTTATTTAGAAAAAGTAGCTCTTTTCAAATATGCCAAAATATAGGTATGTTTCTGGGAAAAAAATTCGATGACGTCATTACTTCAGTTTCCAAATATGGAAAAAATATGTAAATTCAGATTAAAATGGACCTTACTCAATGCCATTTAAGAACCTCTTTTCAAATTTCTTCTATCGCTTTTCTTTTTCTTATAATAGAGCTGAGGCATCGAGATTCTCTCACCCTGTACATAAAATTCAGGAGCTTTTATAGGGTGTCTTAGTTGGAATTATAAGATTTGAATTGGCACCATTTATGTTCTGTTAAAGAAAGGATGTCAATATTTAACGAGTGTTATCTACAAACCATACCATGTCAACATGCCTAGGTATCTCATTCGGAACTATGTATATGCTTCATTTTATCAGCTTCATTTCAAAGAAGTATGGTCCAATTACTTCACCACTCCAAAATGCGCATCAAACCGTGCATCTTTGTGGGTGCATTTCTTTATCGTGAACAATATGTGGATTTTCAGCGCCTTCGACAACTGTATTTGCTGACGTATTCGTCAAGATGAAAATGTGCTTCAACGCTGACCAAAATTTTGTTGCAAAAATCAGCATCATCTTCTATCTCATAATTAAATGTACGACGTAAGTGGTCTGTAACTTTTAATTGTTGTGTCAACTAAATTTTGTATGCTGACAGATGTAGATCTTTCTTTGAAATCTAATGCGTGGTAGCTCTTGACAGATTCAATTGTTGTCCATGACGTTTGATTGATGTGTTTGGATACTCCCGTACATTTTCTCGCACAGCAGTCATATTTTCATCTGACCGACCACGACGAGGAAGTATTGCTGTTGACTTATTAGTAAGATAACCCGTCTCTTTAAATTTCTGGTTTAAGTTATGAACTGTTAACTGTAGGCGCTTTACTTTGTTTTAATTTGGTACGATTTTTTTAATGCGACCACATAACAATGGAAGCGGAGTAGAATGATATACAGGGTGTTTACTAAACATACGGCAAGAATTGAAGAGGTATTTCCTTGAGTTATTTTAAAAATATTTTGGCCTTTGATGATTTTCGGGAAATCACTTTGTTTCGAAGATACAGGGAGATAAAGGTTTTTCAACAATAACAATATTTTATTACATAAATATGACATTGAAAGCTTTTTAATTTACAAGAATTGTTCAAAATGACTACCACCAGCTAGGATGCATGCATCCAATCTTCTCCTCATTGATTCCCGAACTCTTTCAAAAACACGAAAGTTGTTTTTTATTAAATTACATCCCTCAATTATTCGATTCCTCAAATCTTCTTCATTTTCTACTGGAGTGGTAGAAACTAATGACTTCAGATGGCTCCATAGAAAGAAATCCAAGGGATTTAAATCCGGGGATCGAGCAGGCCATAAGTGGGGTCCACTTCGTCCAATCCAGCGATCTCCATATGTTGCTGTTAAAAACTCACGAGCAACCAAACTGAAATGCGCTGGTGCACCATCATGCATAAACCACATAACATTTCTCGTTGCCAATGGAATATCCTCTAGAAATCTAGGTAGTGAGTGTTCCAAAAAATTTCGATACACCTCACCGGTAAGTCTTCTTGGTAAAAATACCTGTCCTATTAGGAAGTCACCCACAATTCCAATCCAAACGTTTAATGAAAACTTGTTGAAAACGATTTCGAATTACCTCATGTAGGTCTTTTTCAGCCCACACATGTCTGTTGTGAAAATTCATTATTGCATTTCTCGAGAAATTCGCTTCATCAGTAAAAAGAATCAGCGACAGTAGTTGTGGGATTTGAACCAATGTTTGGAGAAACCATTGACAAAATGCAATACGCTGAGGAAAATCAGCAGGAATAAGAGCTTGAACACGTTGCATGTGGAATGGGTACAAAAACTGCTGCCTCAAAATTTTCCACAGTTCCATTACTTATATTCAAAGCATTTGCAATTTTTCTAGTAGAGCTACCTGTATCTTCCTCTACCATGTTCAACATATTTTTTTCCAGTTCTACCATTCTTGCTGTTAGTGACCTTCCTGGTTCTCCATTTTTTCGAACTGTGCCTGTTTCATGAAGGCGTTGATGAACATTTTGAAAGGTTTTTCTATCAGGAACATGACGGTTCGGAAATCGTTCACTGTACAACCGCCTAGCCTGTAATGAGTTCCCATTGGCAAATCCATACATGAAATGCATGTCAGTCATCTCGGCATTCGTGTAGCGATCCATGATAGAGGACTTCACTGAAAAACGTTTAGCTCGCAAACATGTCAAATGTCAAAAAAGTCAAATGTCAAATGCCGCGTGAGCGCGCTCGTGTGTTACTAATTTTAAAATATCAATATTGATATTTATTGTCAAGAAATCTTTATCGCCCTGTACTTTCGAAACAGCGATTTCCCGAAAATCATCAAAGGACAAAATATTTCTAAAATAATTCAAGTCATCACTCCTTGAATTTTTGCCGTATGTTTAGTAAACACCCTGTATAATGAGTAGAAGACAGTAACATCAGTATTTGGATTTCTTCTGAAAAAGCTGATAGGTTGATTAGAGAGTCAATATGAGTTTGACGACGATGATGGAAGATAACTCGGAAGAATTTATTTCGGTATTTAAATCTATTGGCGGATGTTTTGCTTGGTGTTAGATAAACTATTTTGCAAGATAAAACAGAAACTAAAATGAAAATCTAATACTACATAATACGCGTATATCTTAATTTATTGTGTCAAGAATTAATCTATCCATAAGCTTACTGGTTCTTCTTTACTCGACATGTCGATGTATTATTACTATAACTTAATGTACACTTTTATTAACCGTTATACGTTTGAACATAAACGGATATTCAATTCGAACAACGAGGGCTAAATGAATGACCAGTGTGATTTAAATTTATGAATCGATGTCATTCGAAGTCTAAGTTATTTATTATTCTTTATTCTACCTTTATACATTAGTGACATTGGCTTTCTAAAGAAAACTATTTTTTTTTAAATTTAAAGAACATCATCTAAATTTCATAAAAGCATTACAAATCATCCTTTCTTTGAGTTCTTCGAAGCTGTGGTCCTTTACATTATACTGTGATGGTATGGTTGAACAAAATTGCTCGTAGTACTTCTGGATTGCTTTGCTAATAAAGGATAGGTCTTTAAGATTTTTCAGCTTCTCTTCTGAAATAGGAAGAAGAGTGGTGTTGATTAATATTAAAGAGTAACTATTTTTTGATTCTGAAACTCTTCCGGTGTATGTACAAAAGTTTTCCTTGTAGTAAATGGTGCGATCTGGATTTATTGTATTATACTGTAACCACTTTATTTTCAGCCATCGAACCTCTTTTCCCGATTTACGCTTTCTCTGAACATATTGATTCCCTAATAGTTCATGAAACTTATGAAAATCTACCTGATCCAGCTCAATAACCTCGATTGGAGGTTTCGTATGTATGACTGTAATAAGATGTAATAAGATTGCCCAATATCTTGGCAATTCTACCTCTAAATTAGTGCATTTTTTAGTTTTCTATATGATAGCATGAATACCATCAGCTTCCATATGGGTGTATTCGGACTCTAAAAACTTGTGATTGATGATAATATCTCGCTGATGTCCTTCCTTAGTTAAAAAATAGGTAAGCATTGCTATAAAGGATATATTCGTATTTTGTTCCCCACAAGAATCGCTATACATATTGACTGAATCTAGATATACAGGACACTATTTCCTCACCACCTCTTCTTGCAATTGTTTTGTGTCGAAGGTAGCAAATGGTATTTGTTTCTTTATGAAACAAAAAGGACTTTCTTTGTGTTTCATAAATCGTCAAATTGAACGTTCAAAGTTACCACTTTTACAAGAATACGCCGTTTGTTAGGACAGGGGTGGTCATTTAAAAAGTCAAAGGATATTGTCGAAGATTTTGAACCTGTCGATGCTGTAATATTATCAAGTCTCTTCGATAAGCAGATTCTGCTAGATTTAGATGAGTAGACTTCTTGTTGTCAATTTGTCTTTCTTCCTCAGTTTCAGTACACATAAACTGGATATTAAATGTGTCACATTTACTGCATGTATCGTCTTTGGGAACATGAAATGATAAATTCAATTCTTCGACAAATATCTTACGTTACAAAGATTCCTTTTTGTCAATTTTCTTTTCTTCGCAATTGTTTTCATATAAATGGTGCATTACAGAAATATTAATAATAAGATCCGCAGATAAATATTACTTATTGGTGTGGTCGTGAGAATAGTGGCTCTCATATGGTGGAAACATATTAATGTGATTTCTTACTTTCTTTGGCAAATTCGGAGATTTTAAACTGCTTCCCATGAAAACCTCTATCGATCTGTCCTCTCTGGGACAGATTCGACTATCTGAAAGACTTCGGCCTTTTATGCCCTCTACTAATTTTCAAGTGATAGAGGCCAATGCCCTTTTAGAAAGACTATCAACATATCATTGACCTAGGTCTCACAACTTTTGTTTTTAAAAGGAATAGACAGTGGCCGTTTGGGTATATGAGTTATAATTCCAACATAGAACCCAGGAATGTCAACAAATGACATTGGCCCTTCTAGCACCAAGCCACAGCGTTATGTCATGAAAACAGAAAAGCAATAAAAAATCGTATTCTTTTATAGTAAATTATTGAATGCTTTTTAAACTAGGTACACTTTACATTTACATCCTTCTTGAGATATTGAATAATGTGATGAGTTCTTTAAATCGACAGTAATAACACGTAACCAATGCAAGCCTGAAAACACAGAGGAAAATAAATGTTTTCCGTATATACTTTAAACTTAAAATTGATTTAAAAACTGTCAATAATTTTTACAAAATATATATATTATCTGCTTATTTAAAATATTCTTTACTATTTCCGAAAATCTGTAAAACATTGTTTTATGAATGAATTATAGTATGTTTACATTTCGATACAACAGTTTTATGGAATACTGCTTCTCATTTTCTCAATTACATTATGTTCATTGTATTAATATTAATTAGAAGAACCATAACTGTGATTTTTTCTGATCTATAGAACATATGCAGTTATCTTCATGTCATTTATAAAATTGATATAATCAAGATTGGCATATAAATTGTCTTTTATTATCAAGAGGTACCGAGAATGAGATGTAATAATGGTGAAAGCAACAATGTATATACTCAAATAATTATTACCTTACCGCACTCAACTATACTAGCGGAAAAGTAATGTAATCGTGTAAAGAAAAATGGAAAAAAAAATATTTCGTTTATTTTTCATTTTTCGACATAAAAATAATAAAAAACGGCTTTTAAAAAATGTTGTCTGTGTGTGTGTCGTCGTTGTCGTTGGCATTAAAATTTCTTGTTAGCACAATAACTCAACTAAATCGTGTCGGATCGATCGGGTTTTGATTCTGATCGGGGACGTCTCCCAGATAACACCAATTGATTTTGAGGTGGATAGCACACACCACTCCCTCCCTTGGGTCTATTTGAGAAATTTGTTTTGTTAGCACGATAACTCAACTATATCGTGTCGGATCGATCGGGTTTTTACTAACTCTGATCGTGGACGTGTCCCAGACGACATCTATTGATTATGAGGTGGATAGAACACACCCCACAGTGTTCATGGGTCATGAGAGAGCATGATGGTGGACTATTTGATAAATTTTTTTTGTTAACACGATAACTCAACTAAATCGTGTCGGATCGATCGGGTTTTGATTGATTCTGATCGGGAACATCTCCCAGACGACACCTATTGATTTTCAGGTGGATAGGACACACCCCACCCTATCCATGGGTCATGAGAAAGCACGACAGTGGACTATTTGAGAAATTTCTTTTGTTAACACGATAACTCAACTAAATCACGTCGGATCGATCGGGTTTTGACTGATTCTGATCAGGGACGTCTCCCAAACGACACCCATTGATTTTGAGGTGGATAGAACACACTCTACCATGTTCATGGGTCATGAGAAAGCACAATGGTGGACTATTTGAGAATTCTTTTTGTTAGCACGATTACTCCATTAAATCGTGTCGGATCGATCGGGTTTCCACTGATTCTGATTAGGGACGTCTACCAGACGACATCTATTGATTTTGAGGTGGATAGGACACACCCTACTCTGCTCATGGATCATGAGAAAGCACGAGGATGGACTATTTGAAAAAAGTAAAACTGTCGCATAAAACAGATATTCTGCATTTATGTGTTGGTTTATTTTTTCTCGGCCACTCAATTTCGAGATAGAGATGTTCTACGTGCGGAAAAGTCCATTTTAAAGTTTTAAAATTGTTTATTTCTTATTTCCAGATATATTGTGTTCAATATGAGAGGAATACGGCACCTTCAGTTTTGACGACAATTCTAGTTTTCCGGACTTTGTTATTATAATTACAAATTCTTTTGCAGTCAAATGTAATATTTTTGAATAAATAGTATTAGTATTACACTTTTTTACATATTTCCTTACTAATGGTGAGTAAGAAGATCATAAGAATCGATAGAGGGAGATATATTGTTTCTTTTTATTCAGTTTTTAGAAAGCACCAGTGTCACTATTTTGTAATCAGTCAGTATATCCTTATTTAAAATTCTCCTATTTCCGATACCGAGACTACTTCCAATCTGGAAATTTTGTCGAACTCCTGAATTTTGTAGTGGGGTAGAGGATCTTTTATTTGCCTGATTTGTAATAATATACAAGGGACTAATGGCTTTACATACTATCCGAAAGTACGTCTTCTAGACATATAGGTTGCTAAAAAATGTAGGCGAACCGGTCGGTCACTCATCCAAGTGGCATGCACGTGTATTTGTTCAACATTTAATATCTATGTGTACGCCAAATCAGCGTAAGCAACCGCCCGTCTCAGTTGGTATTTTATAAGTAGTTTCAAAAATAAAATTTTTCGAAGGAATAGAGTATTTTATTCGTCTATAATAGTTTTTACGATTTTAGTTTGCAATAAAAATAAGGATTGTTGAAAATGTATGTACTAAAACGTACTAACACATTTCTTATCAACTCTTTCGGATCATTTCGAAAATGATAGATACTTTGTAAAAAACTGAAATGTGAGTTCTGGTTGTGACCCCGTTACACTGGTTACAGATAACTAGATAACGGATTAGGATTTTTGTGTGTGGAAAATATATTTTCCTCACAAAAAATATATCTAATTAACGTTCTATGGGTTTGCAAAGGAAAAAATATTTTTATTAATAAATCTATAAATATAAAAAGGTATATAAGAATTCCCACATTTCCACATGACGTTTTTCCATAAATTGTAGGGATATAAATAGTTCTCAATAGTTCTGTCAATGCGAATAACTCAACAAAACATTTATCTTGCCCCACTTAGCCGAAAAACCCGAGACAGAAGTTTGGGCATCTCAGGCCTCTGAAGCAAATAATATGGGCAACATATTAACATAAATCCTGACATTAAAAATGTATCTAGGAATTTATACTGAATATAGCAGAAAAATAGAAAAAAGGAAAACGAAACGTTCAGAAAAAGAGTATAAAACCTTATATCAAATGTCATATTTAATAAGTTGCTATATTTTGATATTGATACGCTGCTGAAATGTATTTCAATAAACTGATTGCACCAAGGGTAAAGTATAATTTAAAATTTTTGCAGTTATTATGTTACTCTTTGTTATATAATATAAAATTATTGGTTATGTTTCATATACAGGGTTTCTCATGGTAGCCGTTCGTTAGAAGTCTGCGTAGTTAGAAAAAACTTAGAATTCTGAATTTTTGGACTCCAGGGTTATTTAAGATTCTTTTTCATTTTGAAATATCTTCAAGGTCATTCCACTTCCAATTATCCCGGAAGTCGCCAGTAACTTTCTTATTTTAAATAGAACACCCGGTATATTATTTCATTTTTGGATTTCTGAGAAAATTTCATGATAAGTTCCATCGGGTTTCCCTATACCTATTTTCAACTATTTCTTAGATATCTTGATTCCTTTGAAAATTTTTAAAGACGTAGCCTTATTTTCAACACTGTGCCTTTTATCCATTTTCGACTGGTGCTAAGCGCTTCTGGGGTAGACGGAAGCACAAGAATGGTACTTTCGAAATACAAATTGACAATTAATTTATCGCAAACAGGGTGTCCAAAATTTTATCACCAATTACATAATTTTCAAAATTGAAAAAGCTCGTTATTTCAAACATGACACCCTGTATATAATTGGAAGATTGGATGCAGAATTTTATTCTACATCGATTAGTTATAACTTTCCCTATAAGTCAGCGTAAGCTGACTTATAGGGAAATCTTATATGAAACTTATATGGAACTTATATGAAACTCCAAAAGTCTTATCTAGTAAGCCGCCTTGATTTTGACAGGAATTGAAACAATGTTGATTTTATGTCTAAGCAGTATCAGCTCACAAATTCGTGAAGTATCTACTTACAGTTCTAGTGATTTCGTTAATTTTCTCAAGTATAGTTTATAATGGAGAATATTGAAGAATATTCCAATAATGATTTATTAAATTTATTTGATACGCATGGTGAATGTAGACGAATTGTCAGACGAACATGCAGACTTTTTAACGAACGATATCCTGACCTATCAACAATGACAGGAAAATTCGCAAGAATCGAAGCTGGGTTTATGGCAAGTGGGAGTAAGAGCAACATGAAATCACCGAAAGCCCGTAATAGATAATGAAGATAACGAGGTGAATGTGTTGCCTTATTTTCAAGCTTATCCACGGAGTTCAACTCCAGCAGCAGCGCTGGACCTGGGTATTTCAAGAGCATCAATCCACAGAATATTAAGAAAACATAAAATGCATCCTTTTTATGAGATAATTGTGCAAGGATTACGTCTTGGTGATGAGGCAAGACGAGTCGACTTTTGCGAGTTAATGTGCATAAAAATAACCGGAGATCCGAGATTTCTTCAAAAGATTATATGGACTGATGAATCAAAATTCAGCAGGCAAGGAATTATAAATCGCCGAAATAATCACTACTGGGCACAAGATAATCCACACGTCATAAGGGAACATAATCATTAGGAGCACTTTAACTTTAATATTTTTTGTTTAATTATGGACAATAGAGTGGTATATCAAGTGTAAGATGAAAATTTGAAAGGGGCTAGATATCTGGAGATACTCAGAGGGTTTGTTAGTGATTTCCTAAATACTCTACCTCCACGTGATAGAGCAAACTGTTGGTATCAGCTGGATGGTGCTCCAGCACATTCCACTATAGCTGTACACCAGCAGTTGACCTGGATGTTCGAGGATCGGTGGATTGGCCTACAGGGACCCTGGAACTGGCCACCTAGATTACCCGATTTGACACCCTTGGATTTTTACCTCTGGGACCGTATAAAAGAACTAGTGTACTCTAGGCCTGTACAAACTATACAGGAATTATTGAACCTAGTTCACGATGCGTTTACTAATCTAAGTCCAGACGAACTTCGGAGGTCTGTTTCGCAAGGAGTATATGACAGAGTGATCCAGTGTTTGAACCAAAATGGCGGTCATATAGAACAATTATTGTAATTTTACATTCATTTATTATTTCGTGTCATTATGTTCCAATTTCTTTATATTCTTCATTTGATATTACGTTCTAAATTTTATGTTCCTGTTTTGCTTTCATGTTCTAATTAAAGTGAATTTCTGCCATTTCAGCCATGTTCATTTTGTTTCAAAAAACAAACGATGTTTCCGTTTCTGCCAAAAATCACATTAAAATAGAAAATATGGATTAACAAGAAAACCGTTGGAACTAGATATACGGAAAGTTATAGCGAATCGATGTAGAATAAAATTCTGCATCCAATCATCCAATAATATACAAGGTGTCATATTTGAAATATCGAACTTTTTCAACTTTGAAGATGATGTAATTGGCGATAAAATTTTGGACACCCTGTTTGCGATGAATTAATTGTCAATGTGGATTTCGAAAGTACCATTCTTGTGCTTCCGTCTACCCCAGAAGCGCTTAGCACCAGCTGAAAATGGATAAAAGGCACAGTGTTGAAAATAGGGCTACGTCTTTCAACATTTTCAAAAGAATCAAGATATCTAAGAAACAGTTGAAAATAGGTATAGGGAAATCTGATGGAACTTATCATGAAATTTTCTCAGGGATCGAAAAATGAAATAATATACCGAGTATTTTATTTAAAATAAGGAAGTTACTGGCGATTGCCGGGATAACCGGAAGTGGTATGATCTTGAAAATATTTCAAAATGAAAGAGAATCTGGAATCACCCTAGAGTCAAAAAATTCAGAATTCTAAGTTTTTTCTAACGACGAAAACCTCTAACGAACGGCTACCGTGAGAAACCTTGTATAAATAATATTTGTATCTCCTTTCTGTATGGAAACAATTAGAATACTTAAAAATATGAAAAGTGCGACAAAATATATAAGTATAGTTTATTTCATCGCTATTTGCCAAATAAAAAATCTCAAAACATACCGTGGCTTGTTTTTATGGCTATTTTATGTACTATAAGTAGTACACTTTCAAACACTTGTAGTAGGCCATATATTCTAATATACATATTCTATAATAAAGATGTAGATATTACTAAATATTTACGTATCTAACAACAGTTTATAGGTTTAGACATTAACGGTTTTAGCATTTTGTAGTTCGTAACCATATGAATATCTATTCAGCCAGTGATGTTACTTCAATTCGGTTTAAAATATTCATTTACTTATATTTACTCATATTGTGTAGGTACCACATGCGTTTGAGATGAGGAAATGCCAGCTTTTATTATTTTTATGAGCTTATAACAGTCTACAAATAATCATTTCAGAGAAAAAAAATTAGTAGTACACATTAATAGTAATCTGGTATAAAACAGGGAATAGCAATGTAATAAGACTCATAATAAAAAGGAACGAGGTTTAATAACATTTATAACTTATGTTAAGTGTTTAGTGATCTAGTTTTATGAATTTCTGGAAGTTTATTAATGTGATAATTTCCATACGTTAAAAAAAAGTATTGGTATATAAGACAACAAATAATAGCAGAATAGAATTAAACAGACCCGTTTAATATATTCATGGAAATATATTAGGTATTAGGGATGTGCAAAATTTTGGTATCCAAAAAAGATCCGATACTTTGAGGTATCTTTAGTATAGGATTTATTTTTTAGTATCCGGATAGATACGTTTTGTTAAAGCCATAGCACCTGCTTTTATATAAGTCCATAAACATAATACATAAGAATAACGATAAATCAGAGGCCGCTTTTTAAATCGCTCTGTAAGAAAACCGTCTCCAATTAGTCAAAACTTTTACGCTTTATATTTATGGGCTTATGTATTTATGTAAAAGTGTATTAAGTGCTATGACCCTTATAAGATTGTAACCATAGATAAAATTGAAATGAAATTCAATAAATCTATTCATAAAAATAAAATATTCCAATAAACATTTTTCGTTTTCTAGTGTAATTATAGAGATATGGCCAGATCTTCTGAGGATAAATTATCCTATAATTATCTCGCAGAAGGCAAGTTCCGTTGCTGGCCTAGATTGCCGGCTCAGAGTACTCTGAATGTGGGTTCGATCCCCACATCGGTCGGCTGGACGTGTCTGTCTGTGTGCATGTGACTGTCTGGGGGTTAAGTGGAAGAGTAGAGGTCTGAGCCCCCATAAAATTAAAGACATTTAAAATTTAAAAATATAAGTAAATAATATTTATGTCCGCTTTTTGTGCAATGTTTAATTTGTTTTGTTCCTTTACTGATTACTGATTCTTTAATACCATTTTCTTTATTTAAATAAAGGCTTTAAGTATAACACCACTATTTATTATAATATTGCTATTATAAAAGTCTCTTTGAAAATTTACGAAAAACAAAACCAAAACTCTATAGAAGACAGAAAAACCTCTTAAAGTTTATGATTGATGTCGCCGAGACTTGAGAAAAAATTAATAACCCAAACAGCAGGACTCTATTTTGTTTACATATTTCAGATACAGAACGTATTTCAAAGTTTATGTTTTAAACGCATCATTGTATCTTAATACCTATGTGGTGGTATCGAAAAATGACAAAAATATTGTAAAGGTACTTTTCTAAGTAGTTCAATGCAGTTAAAAAAAATAAACAGTTTTAAAACCTTAAACCGGACTTTTCCGCACGTAGAACATCTCTATCTCGAAATTGAGTGGCCGAGAAAAAATAAACCAACATAAAAATGCACAATATGTGTTTTATGCGACAGTTTCACTTTCTTCATATAGTTCACCCTTGTGCTTTCTCATAACCCATGAACAGGGTGGGGTGTGTCCTATCCACCTCAAAATCAATAGATGTCGTCTGGTAGACGTCCCCGATCAGAATCAGTCAAAACCCGATCGATCCGACATGATTTAGTTGAGCTATCGTGTTAACAAAAAAAATTTCTCAAATAGTCCACCGTCGTGCTTTCTCATGACTCATGGACAGGGTGGGGTGTGTCTTATCCACCTCAAAATCAATAAGTATCGTCTGGGAGACGTTCCCGATCAGAACCAGTCAAAACCCGATCGATCCGACACGATTTAGTTGAGTTATCGTATTAACAAAACAAATTTCTCAAATAGTCCACCATCGTGCTCTCATGCCTCATGGACAGGGTGGGGTGTGTCCTATCCACCTCCAAATTAATAGGTGTCGTCTGAGAGACGTCCCCGATCAGAATTAATCAAAACCCAATTGATCCGACATGATTTAGTTATCGTGCTAACAAAAAAAATTTTCTCAAATGGACCCAAGGGAGGGGGTGGTGTGTGCTATCCATCTCAAAATCAATAGATGTCGTCTGGTAGACGCCCCTAGTCAGAATCAGTCGAAACCAGATCGGTCCGGTACGATTTAATTGAGTGATCGTGCTAACAAAACAAATTTATCAAATAGTCCACCATTGTACGTTCTTATGACCCATGAACATGGTAGAGTGTGTTCTATCCACCTCAAAATCAATAGGTGTCATCTGGGAGACGTCCCTGATCAGAATCAGTCAAAACCCGATCGATCCAACACGATTTAGTTGAGTTATCGTGCTAACAAGAATAAATGCCGACGACAACGACACACACAGCAAACATTTTTTAAAAACCATTTTTTTTGGTTTATAGGCCGACAAACGAAAAATAAACCCAAAAAAAATTTAGTTTTTTCACTTTTTCTTTACACGATTACATTACTTTTCCGCGTATAGTGGAGTGCGGAAAAGTAAAAAAAAAAATGGTTTTTAAACCATTTTGTGTGTGTGTGTGTCGTTGTCGTCGTAGTTGGTATTTATTCTTGTTAGCACAAGAATAAATACAAGGATCGATCGGGTCTCGACTGATTCTGATTAGGGACGTCTACCAGACGACATCTATTGATTTGAGGTGGATAGGACACACCCCACCCTGTCCATGGGTCATGAGAAAGCACGATGGTGGACTATTTGAAAAAAATTGAAAAAAGTAAAACTGTCGCATAAAACACATTCTGTATTTATGTGTTGCTTTATTTTTTCTCCGCCACTCAAAGATAGAGATGTGAGGAAAAGTCCGTTTTAAGGTTTTAAAACTGTTTTTTTTTCATTTACTCCGCAATTGAAACGAAAAGGTATATACGGGGTTCAAAAAATTTAATAATAGGTGCTCGGGACAATGGGCAATGATAATTTTAATCGCAAAAAATTTTTTGACGAAGAAAAAGATTAAGGTTGCGTTAATTTTATGACAAAATCCAGTATATTAGTGACAATTCGATTGACAAATAAGGGCATTTTTTTAATAGAAAATAAAGTGTTTTCTCGGTGTAGCTTCCATGTAACCTTATATAAATATAAGCACTTATTCTATAATCTTCAACTACAATGACAAAGTGGTCAGTTAATTAGCGGGTTGAATGAATGTTTACCAACATATTATGTAAATCGGTATTTTGGTATAAGTTTTTACTCGCCTCGGAAATAGTAGAATGTAAAAAAGCAGACGAAAGTTAATACTAAATAAACCTCAACTAATTCATAGGTACATTTTACTGGGTGCTGGCACCTTGCTAGTAATTTCACTTTAAGAACGATATGAACACTTAACCTGCGGCAGCGTATCCGGTTCTGATTTAATTTGAATAACTAAGAAACAGTTACGATATGCCGGGTGTGCGCCCAAACATATTTTTCACAGTCAGTAACTTACTTTTCCGTGTTAACATTTGGACCGTAAAGCTAGCTTCCTCATTATCGTTTCCTGTATATTATGCAATTGGATACCTAAAGAGGAATAAGTATTGTACATTGCGTATAATTTCAAATACGTATTCTCTGGCAATTATTTAATACAAACAGATAGTGAATTTCTAATTAAAATTAATTCATGATCTCTTATTTGTTTTCAAATAAGAAAAAAGTATAAAAAGTCTCATTTTTTGGGTACGACATTTTATGGAACGTACTGTATGAGTTCGCGATATCGACCAATAATAATGAAAAAAATCAATAAAAGCACAACAATTTCTTTGTAATTTTTTTTCCTACACAGCAAGGCTTTTATAGGAGTTTATACTAAACGAAACACCCTATTACTACATATCTGATTATATTATAAAAGGACATTTTCGATGAACCCTTATACCAGTGGCGGCTTGTAGTGATAATTTATAGGAGGGCTTAAAGCTAAAAAGCTGTGTATACGGGGATTGAGTTGCAGGCGGTACGGGGGGCGGTAGCCCTCCGCTTAAGCGCCACAGGCGAAAATTTTTCAGAAATTTCAAAGTCATTGTGTTTTACAAGTACCCCAAAATGTGTATTAAACTCTACATCGACATTAATAAACGTGTGATGCTTTTTAAATTTTGAATAGAAAAAAATAATGAAATCGCGGTAATATTACGTTGATATATTTTTGGAAAGAGTTAAATTTTTTCAAGATTACTTCGTTTTTCCCACTTTCACTTGACATGCAATTATTTCGTTGAAATTTTTGAAATCCTTGGAAATAATTGTGATACGTTAAACATTTTATTTATAGCTGTTTGTATATCTAGTTTCTTAAAAAATATGAACAACATAATAAAGACTCACCTTCAGTCCCTCGGTAATTTCATCCAAATAGAACTATGATTTTTGATAACAAAAGAAACAGTTTTATATAGTACATACTATGTATAAGAAAAAGTACCTACTCAACGTAATAACTTAAAAATATTATTGTTTATATACAAAATCAAGTCTTGTGTCTTTCTGGGAAATAAAATGTTCTATGACTTTTTCGTCAAAATTGTTTATGTTATGGATAAAGTTATTATTCACTGACATCATTGCTAGGGCATTAAGGCGTTCCTCATTCATAGTATTTCTTAAAAATGTCTTAAAAGGCTCAGATAACTTGAGCCATCTGTCGCATTGTAAAAACCGTTCTCCGCGATCGGCAATTTCCGCGCCCGGTTCGTTTATTCATATAATTCCTTATACAAGGAATGGCTCACTAGAGCTGAGCCCCGCACTTTCTGGTTGGGGTAAATTTTGAATGATCTGTTGGCTGGATCAATGTATTATGCGACTTTATTGTACACATAGCCGTCGTAAACGGGTAATAACTATGTTAAAAAAATATTAAATTAATTAAATATCAAAAAACTGAAAAAATATGCATTTAATTACTGTTATATTTTTCTAATAGTGACTTGGGACTCTTGGGAAGCTCGAGCCCCTGAGCCTCTATGGAGCAGCCGCCACTGCCTTATACCGTTATTTAGTCTCATACAGGGTGTCCCATTTAAAATGGAAGCTTTGGTTTCAATGGAGCGTGCTTTGACATAAAAGTCGGTATTACCACTGATCTCTTCCCGCAAAAAAATACAAATTCTAAATATTTAGGGGTGGTAATTAAAAATGTAATTAGCAACGAATAAATTGAACTAAATTATATATTTAATTAAGTGTTCAAAATCTCCACTATCGACTTCCACGCAGTAGTACAATCGTCGTTTGAACTGGACACGAAAATCTTGTAGTATCTCTGGCGTTATTCATTGACACTTCTATACAATTTGTGCACTTAGCTCCTTTATATTTCCAAGTTAAATGGCATAAACTTTTGATTTTAAGTGTCCCCATAGCACTAGGTCTGGTGGTGTCATTTCTAGCGAACCGGCCGTTCACTCGATTGGGCTCTTCGTCTCATCCACTACTCTGGAACTCTCTAAAATTTCCTTAGTTCTGCTCTGTTCCTAATACTTACACGAAAATGGGATCTACGATATTCTCTAACAAATCAAGGTAAATCTCATTTAAATTTCTAGGAATCTAAATGATTCCCAGACTGCCTGTCCAGACATTAAGTTTTTCTCATCATTGCATATGTATGATGTTCCCTGTAAATATAAGGGTTTTTATCAGATCAACAGTGTTCTCAGTGATCAGTCTGTTGACAGCTGTCGTCAAAGAAAATGTACTCTTATCTGAAATTCATATTCCATAAGTTAAATTTGGGTTTTCTTAAATATAGTCAGACATGAATTCGCAAAACTGTCGGCCACGATCTGTCTTCTCATTTAGCTCCCGTAAAATACTAATTTTATAGGGATGGAATGTAACAAGCTTAAATATTCTATGAACGGAACTCCTGGGAACTCCTGACTTCTTGAGACAGTGGTCTAATACTTTTACATTCAGTTCGATAAAATTGTAGATATCCAAGTACCCTGATTTGACCAGCTTCAATGGTTACGGTACCTATGCAATTGTTCTTTTATTTTTAATTGAACCAATTTTATCACATAAGTTTTCTTATGTATTTGGGTTGAACGTTGTTGTCAGCAAAAATTTAATTAAAAATGTTTCTCTAGCGCAATCGCTATTGCGATAATATAATTTCGACAATTAGTTTCTTCCTACTAGAGAATAAACCACTATTACGCGAATTATTGGAGACATTCTTGATTTCAAGTAATACAAGTTCAGTAATGTTATATAAATTTATAATAAACTAATAAATGTTGTAAAACGGTGTGAGGTATGTTTTCTTCCAGCAGCGCCTTCAAAACTGGACAGACCATCCATTTAAAACAAGGTAAACATTTGTTCCACTAACAAGTATTGAAAACAGAGTTAGATATCCTACTTCTTATCTGCATAGAACAACATAAGACTATTGTCGATATAAAAATAAAACACAGTACGTTATTTTTTTATAATAAAAGTCACACTGTTTTTCGCCAACGATAAATTTTGAGATCCGTTTTTTCATGATTTTCTTCACGTTGTCCGACCATTAAAGAACAAATGAAATTCAGTTGGCATTTACGTTTCAGGTCATTACACCAGGCCCCTACGGAACAGATACATTTCTGAAACAGTTTTTACCAAATATTCTGATTACGAATTGCTTATCGAGGAAAAATAAACCACTGCCGTTGTCAAGAGGCCTTTCAAACGATGTATCACTCCAATCTATGTTCCTATTTGAATATATAAAGGTGGTAGTTATTTCCGGGAAGGGGCGTTAGTAATAGTAAGAGATTCTATGTGAAAAGATATCCCATTGAAAACAAGAATTGATGTATTAGTATTTTTCTTTATAAAAAAATGTTATTCCGTGTATATGTTTTAAATGGGATACCCTATATATCGTTATTCCATGTAGATTCTATAATATTAAAAAGATTAGAATATCTTACTTAAAATATGAGGTTTATGATGAACTATAATTACTTTTCCGAACTGTAACTACTTTTTAAAATAAATGTTAAAATACCGTTTGTGATGTCTAGCAGTTATTTCTCGATGAATATTTTGAAAAATTTTTTGAGAAGTTTTATAGGTTTTTTATGTATTTGAGTTATCAAGGGAATTGGTTTATTTAAATTCACATTAAAGGAAAAATGATTAATTGATATGATTTAGGTGACCCCGATCCATCTATTCTGAACGGTATCAATTTTATGTTATCAATTCAGAGGCTTCATACCTAAGGCTGGCGCATATTAGTGTGCAGTATTAATAATTTTGTGTCGTAAATATTTTATTGGAATTATTTAATTACTGCTTCCAACTTTTCTTTTGCAGTTTGTTCATAATTTATTCAGTAGAAAATGTATATTAACCAGTTCGAGAATATCAACAGCCTATGGTCCATGGAAGCGATGGCAGCACCGCTTCCTGTGTTTATGTTAGTTTATTCAGTAGACAATGTGTATTGACCGGTTATAGTATAGCAGTGGCCTATTGTCCATGGAAGCGATGGAAGCACCGCATCCTGTGCTTTCATAAGGGAAAACAATATAAATCCCAATTTAGTTTTCTTTCCCCAGGATTAAAATTCATTTATGGTTAGCCTTTCGCAGTACTTATTTCTAACCCTAACCCGGACCTTAGGCATTAGGAAACCGATAGCTTGCCGCAATATTATGGAGTCTACACACCTTCCGTTTATTTGCGCAGTTTATCACGTGTGACGTCATGTCTTAGCGATAAACTGTGTGTGAATTGCGCAGTTTAAACCGGTTTTTACGAAGATGAAAAATTTATGCGTTTGGACTCTCTTTTGCAGCGATAATCTGTGCAGTTTATCGTACAGCTTGTTCAGTTGACGTCTTGTTTATTTACAAGATGACTACGGGTTCAAAAAAATATGCGCTTTTGGCATTTTCTGAGGGCTACCAGTCTCTTCTCGAGCTTTGGGATACTGAATGCGCTACATATTCCAACCGTGTATCAATCTTTACACCAACGTTCACGGGGTTTTTTCCATTTTCCTTCTTCTTCTAGTAACACAGTTGCAATTATACAACAAACTGCGGCTCTCCTTTTTCTGTCACCCATTGAACTTTACGAGTATTTATGTTTGAACCAAATCTGTCGAAAGTGAGGAGGGAACCGAAGAAAAATCGGTCGAAAACTGAACGTAGCCTACACTTCTTCAGTTCAGATAAATGTACAAATTTTTAGTTATTTACGATCGATAACTGCCCTGATAAACAGAAGGTGTGTAGGCCCCTTTAGACTGCGCGTATAGCGGAGGTCTTCGAAAGTGTTCGGCGACTCTCAATCCAAGTGTGCTTTCGATGCGATTGACGACTGAATGAAAGCCCTGTATTTCGTTCAGCCTTTCTGTACACGTTCGCTGGTAAAAATGGATTTACTTTGGATGATCTTCGCTAGCCGAGAAGCGTTTTTCGTGATCACGCCGTTCATGTGAATTATCGCATGGTATTCTACAAACTATATGAATCAAATGACACCGGCCTGTATATTCAACATACCAACGCATTTGAGAAAAAAATTAAATGAATAAAAAAAGAATTAATTTCAATATTTTTGACAGAACACAATAAATTTTAATCTGGAATTGCGAAGAAAAAGAATTAGAGTCGACAATGTGAGTAATATTGAAATGTTATATTGTTGATTATTCTTAGAATTGTGGATAATAGTATTCAACAACTGAGAATGAGGTTTCGATATGTTGATGAATTAAAATTTGTGGAATTATGTAATTTTAAGAACTACACTACAATATTTCTCATTTTCCAGAGGAAGCTTCTAATTGCCTAAAATTAACTTACGACAACATTTCTGACATATTGGCGTTGCATTTAGAGTTAACATGATATGATATACCTGAATTCAAGAATCAAGTATTTTATCACAAAATTTAAGGAAGACGTTTCGGACGGAATTTTAAGAAGACGTAATACATAGGTTTACCAATGTGGATAGGAGGATAAAATCATATTATAAATAAATTGATTTAGCGAGTAAATGTGTGATATTTATTGGTAACTGAATATTTAGTGACATTATTTATTTCATGAATTCCTCGGTGGCTCGGACGTGATGTTTACAACTGAAGAAAATATGATTCATATCTCCTATGGAGCTGTTGTCGCAGGTACATGTAGGGCTGTTAAGAATACCTATTCGATTTAGGTGTTCTTGAAATCGGCCATGGTTTAGTCTTAATCTGGTAATTGTTACTGATAGTGATCTTGTCACGTTATTGCTACTTATATGGGGCAGGGAGGATGGTAATGTGGTATGCAGTTTTATATACTGATTGTTGGCCCTACTTATGTATTTTTCCCATCTTTTATGCCATTTGTCTGTTGGTTGATGTTTAAAGATATGATTAAAATCTGTTGGAGGAAAATATGGTTGTGTAACTCCTATCCCTGAAACTGCTTGTTTTGTAAATCGATATCAACAATGCAATTACCAGTTATGTGCGAATGTCCTTTGGCCCAGACATACGAGACTATCAATCCAGCTGTCGAAATTGCTACCTCTCATTGCTTAATCTTACATATATCTTGTTTATAACTTTGATTTTCAAGATTTTGTAAAGCAAGAAGAACTGCTTTCGAATCTGTCAAAATGATAATATTTTCTTATTGGAGTTTTGTTGTGGTATATATTATTTAATGACCCAAGTTAGTGCTTAGTATACTGCAAAAGCTTCGGTACTATATATTGTGCACTCTTTAAATAATTTGTAGGTTACAGTTATATTGTAAAATGGAACGTAAAATGCACAACCTGTACTCTCTGAAGATTTGGAGCCATCCGTGAAAATTGTGATTGATGCAGTACTGACCATTGCCTGAATAAGGGTAGCGTTATTGTAGGCCTCATTGTTTGAATGTTTTGGAAATATAATATGTGATTCAGTAAAAATTAAATTATAATCATAGTTAAAGAGCGGGCAATGAGTGCTAGGGAAAAGCAGATTGGAGTATTCATTACACTCTAGAAAGGATCCTGCTGATTCTGCGCGCTACAAATGATCTACAAATATATCGGGTCATCATGGTGTTTTTAAAGGAAATTAAAGTAGATCTATAGGATAGGCTAGAATCGTACATCTTTGTATTTTACGAAGATAGTTCCTAGTTTTCCTACTTACCAATCTGTACTAATGCCCTGATCGACCCCTGGGCGAGAAATGCATACTACCCCATAATCCGTCCTGATGTGATTATTTTAATTATTTCTGGGATAGGTTAGATTAAATTACAGGACAACTTTTAATGAGAAATAATTAATAACATTAGAATAATTACGATAGTGAGAATAGCTACCACCGTTAGTAGAATTAGTACGAAGTATTAGAATAATTAGTACTAATATTATTACAACAGTTTGTGGCAAATGAGTGTCCCGTACAGACTCAAAGCCAAATGAGGGAAAAAAATTGGTTTATCATTTTAGGTAAGTGGATTTTATTTTTTTAATTGAAATATATCTTTTAAAACAATGCATCGTTTGGTACACATTAATTGAAGGTAGTCACACTCGCCAAAAAATGAGGTAATATTATTTTTGGAATGCTTCCTCACATAGAAATCTCACCGCACGCCCCTGCAGTATATACAAAATTTTGGTTTGCACATAAACACAGTTCCTTAATTGACCACAGTTAAGTTATCAAGAATAGTTCAGAGAATTGAAATGCAATACACGTAAGTCCCATTGCCAAGAAACAGACTTGCATTCGGAGAAGAAAGTAAATAATGTTATTTTTACCTTACTGTTATTGTTATTATTTACTATTATTTTCTAATTAAAACAAGATTTTTCGTTGTGTCATTACAACGAGATCATTAGTATCTCTTATCCTAAGACAGATGTATAAATAATTACACGATCTGTACTGTTTTTTTTATATATAAAAATACATCTTACTATAGTTTGCCAAAAATGTGTCGATATAATGCCAATACGGTTGACGACAGTGCAATGACTCAGCCACATTGAATTTTAAAACGTGGCCAGGGTTAAAAAGCCACAGTTGTTAGAACATACCTACCTATTTATGAATATTGTATCTGCTTATGAATGTATATATTTATGAATGTACCTATTTATGTACCTATCTGTATGAATTTATGTACCATTTTATTTATCGTGCTTGTGCATTTAGTGTAATATTCAACAGGTGAGTTTATCTCACAGGGCAGTCAATTCTATTGTATTGTTATGTCGATGATACGACTATTTCATTAGTTGGTTGCATGATAATTTATTAAATAACATAAAGTAAATGTTTTACTACAAACTCAGTATTTCATTCAGAGCATGTCGCGAGTTGACCCTTCATGCTCTGCTAGTTGTATAGAGTGGGTACTATGCGAGTTGACCCTTAGTACTTTAGTGAAGGCATGCTATTCCACTGTTTACCATGGTAAATACTCTGACTAGCTTATTGTCTGGAGAGGTCTTTCGCGAGTTGACCCTTAAGACCGTAGATCCAGGCAAGACATACGAATTTATAGATTGTAGATATTATTGTTTACCTACATTGGAATTGGTTACTCATATATTTTTTGTTTACATTCAGATGATATATCGGGCGATGAAACGGACTCTTATCTAGTTTGGTGATTATCTGTTATAAAGGGTGGTCCAACCATAATGCACGATGTTAATTGTGAGTCACACCTTAACGTTAAGTTTTTTGCCCAACTTAATTTGACATTTCTTTGTTTCAGTGTTTGACAAATTCAACCATGGAGAGGTACACAACTGAGCAGCGCGTTAAGATTGTTGAAGCCTTTTACGAAAATGGGCGTTCAAATCAAAATGCATTTCGTGCACTTCGTGACTTTTTTGGTCAGCATAATCGACCAAATGTGTCCACAATCGGGAGAATTGTGCGCAAATTTCAGCAAACCGGGTCTGTAGGAAATGTGAAAACACCTGTGCATGCTCGCCCAGTTCATTCTGCGGAAAACATTGCTGTTGTTCGCGATAGTGTAGCAGAAGAGCCGTCAACCTCGACTCGTCGTCGTGCCAACGAACATCACTGATGCGAATTTTGAATAAAGATTTGAATTTACACGCTTACAAGGTTCAATTGACTCAAGAGCTGAAGCCTACTGACCATTTCAAGCGTCGTCAATACGTCGAATGGTTGGTCGAACAGACATAAGCGAATGGTGACTTTACAAAGACAATCATCTTCAGCGACGAGGCACACTTTCACCTCAGTGGATTCGTTAACAAGCAGAATTGCCGCATTTGGGTAAATGAGAATCCACGAGTGATTGTTGAAAAGCCGATGCATCCACAAAGAGTGACTGTTTGGTGCGGTTTATGGGCTGGCGACGTCATCCGGCCGAACTTCTTCGAAAATGAGGTCGGCCAAGCAGTTACCGTGAATGGTGTTCGCTATTGCGAGATGATAACGGACTTCTTGTGGCCAGAAATTGAGGATATGGACCTGGACGATATGTGGTTCCAACAGGATGGTGCCACTTGCCACACAGCCAGCGAAACAATGGCACTTTTGCGCGAGAAATTCAATGGCCGTGTTATCTTACGTCGTGGCGATGTTGATTGGCCGCCACGATCATGTGATTTGACACCGTTGGACTTCTTTCTTTGGGGATAGTCAAAAGAAAAAGTGTACGTCAATAAGCCAAGAACAATTCAAGAGCTAAAGGATGAGATAATTCGGCACATTAACGACATTGAACGTCAATTATGTCTCAGAGTTATTGAAAATATGGACCATCGGATAGAGGTATGCCACCGAAGCCGTGGCGAGCATTTGGCCTATATTTTGTTTCACACATAATTGTCATAAATTCTTCTATCATAATAAAAAATATTAAGATAACTCTCTGAAAACTTTTTGTTTTATTTACAATTAACATCGTGCGTTTTGGTTGGACCACCTTTTATATATTTTCTTATTTTGTTGTAATTCATTTACAATTCTATATTAAAATATTTTAAGCTCGAGCCTACTAGTTAAATTTCCTGACATACTCCTACATGTATTGGTAGGATTTCTCAATCAAACCACTAACTATGGTTATACTCATGATTATGAACGTTTAGGATTATTTCCATTGCACCATACTTTGTTCAGATTTCTTGTAATTTTAATTAGACAAATGCTTCAGTATTACTTGTTGCCAAGATAAAACGAATAAAATATCTCATTTAAATATCCACATTCATACTAGATGCTGTTAAGTATCATTCACTCTGATAGTTTTAATGGAGATACTAAGTAAAACTGTGGCGCGAGCGATAGAACAGGCGCCTAATGAATGGCGCGAGATTTATTATGTATATAGAGACCTATTAGAATTTATCTACTACTATCTGATCTATTTATTAAGATATTGAAGTATAATAAAGTTGTACTAAACTGAACAACCTTTACCATGTATGCCTGATGTGCTGCCCCTAGTATTACGGCTTAAGACGTTATATTATACAGAGTGGAAACCACTTATAAAATAAAATGATTTTGACGTTATTTTATGGATTCATGACAAGTTGATTGTTAATTTAAATGGTACGTCTTATAAACGAATTTTTGAATATATAACATGTCTTATGTAACGCTAAAACACGGGGATTTAGTAATTTCCGAATTTTAGACACACCATTTATTCTTAATTTCACCGGTTATACACCTAAACAGATTGATTCACATATCTGAACTATCGAATTATTAGTTTTCCTATTGAAACAGCTTTAAAGCTAAGGTAATAATTTATTCTACATGCCACATAAAGTATTTGTTACAATACCAACAACTCGGCGGTGGATATATGAAGCAGTAACGAAAACAAATACTGATAAAAGGAGATAATTTTCCTGTCTTCACATTCGCTATTCTGAGATGGAAGCATCCTCACAACCTTAGACCTGACTCACTGGGTCAGAGGTGATATATTGAAGAGGCTTCTGGTTATAACACACTGGGTCATACCTTTGTGCCAAACAGCTCACTGAACTGCATGAGGCAGTAACCGGAACGAGTATTCATAAATGGAGATACTTCGGTTGCCTTCCTTCATATTCGGGCATCCTGACATGGAAGCATCCTCGCGACTTTAGACCTGTCTCACTGATGGTAGTTCACTTGATCATCGTGACTCACTAGATCACGGTGCTTCATTCACAACCCCTCGGTTGGTCAGACCGACTTCTACTATACTACGTTAAGTTCATTAGGCTCGATTAGGTCAACTAGTTCATGTATTTTGAGTTCACTAGACTCCATTAGGCCAGCGAATTAGACTACTTACATTACTTTGAATTTATGAGACTGCATTAGGTCAACTAACAAGACTGCTTATAAATTGTAGTTATTTCCCACTAGTGTACGCGACCTGAACCCTTGTGGGTACGTTATTCCAATCGCTTGCATTCTTGATAGATACACTGAACAAAACTCTTGTGGATAATCCGAAACTGCACTTCCTTGATGGAGACTCTGGACCGACTTTATTTAGTATTCTGGACCGATTCTATTGATTTTTCATTGTAAGCTGTTGGCCTAGTATCTGACTTCAGAAACTTCGTTGTTAGCTTTGGTTGCCTTCCCTACTTTGTTTTGTAGTTGACGTTAGTGGTCCAAAGCCAGTAATAGTAATTTACCCACGATTTTCATGTCACCCGTGGTATGTTCATCAAATTCCTTTCTTCAGTTAGCTGTTAGTAGATTGCTGTGACGGAAAAGCTTCTTCCTGCTTGACTTTAATCACATAGTAAATAGTATATGTATTGTACTACAAATACTTGGCGAACTGCAACTATTCCGTGAACTTACACTACGGCTAGTAGTCCTCTTTACGAGGGCGGATCAAATATAAACGGAACTTTATTTAAAAAATTATATTGATTGAAAAACAAAAGGCAAATAAACATATTTTATTTTTCTACATAGTCTCCTGCTTTACAAATACATTTTTCCCAGCGACAAGGAAAGTTTTTTATCCCAGTATCGTAGAATGAAGCTGGTTGCGTCAGGAGCCAATTGCGCACGAATCCTAGTCATCTTCAAACCGTTGCCCTTCTAGAGCCTCTTTAAGCGGCCCAAACAAATGAAATCCGCAGAGGGATATGTCCGAACTGCAGGGAGGATGTTCAAGTGGAGTCCAGTGCATCTCTTTCAGTTTCTCGACTGTTAAGAGCTGCAGTATGGGGCCCGACGTTGTTGTGAAGGAGGATTGCCTCTCGAATCGGTTGATTTCGTTTTTTGCGGCAATATGCAGCCATCACCTGGTTCAACATCTCGCAGTAATAAGCAGCATTGATTGTGCGTCGTTCATGCAAAAAATAAATGAGAAAAATGCCTCGCCAGTCGAAAAAAAAACCGGTTAAAAGAACCTTGTCAGTTGACCGTCGAGTCTTGGTTTTCATCGGGACTGCCTTCGCCTTCCCCCACCACTCCATACTGGCTTGTTTGGATTCGGGCGTGTAGTGGTGAACCCACGTTTCATTGCAGGTGACAATCCGACTCAAAAATGCATTGCCTTCTTCCGCAAACCTTGCTGTAAACCTTTGATAGACCTCCAAATGCCTCAACTTCTGATCTGCAGTCAAAAGGCGAGGGACTCACCTGGTACACACTTTTCTGCAATTTTGGATACGGTCACCCGCCATTCTTCTTCAAGAATGTCTCGAACCGCGCGAATGTGCTTGTCCGTAATGCTGGATCGAGGACGGCGATCGTGTTCCTGATTTTCCACTCGGTCTCACCCTTCCTTAAATTCTTTATGTCAGGAAAACACACGAGTCCTTGACAGTGTTTGGTCCCTGAATTGTGCAGTCAATCTTGAACTCCTTCATGAACAAGAAATTTTATTATAATGCGTTTATTATATAAGTTTATGAGTTTCGCAACAGCGTCGTGCTCCTCTCGCTCTGACGAACTGGTTGAGAGTAGGTAATGGCCGGTTCTATTTACCCATAATGACCCCACCCAAGCATACTAGAACCTCAGGACCGGTCCTAACAAACATAGACGCTCAGGAATAAAAATCCCGTTTATATTTGATCCACCCTCGTATTTTTAACCACTTTTTCTTTGCATGTCTGCTTTATCCTTTTAAAACACAAGGTATGGAGGAAGGACATAATCTTATTTCTGAAATCTTAAAACACAGGGATTAATAATTTCTGAATGTTTGGCACACAACCATTTATGGGATATACAGATTGAATCATACCTATATAAATATTGCATGGACGGTTTTCCTATTGGAATCGCGCTAAAACCTGAGGTCATAGTTTATTGTACAGGGTTATCTACATAACATTCTACCTCCCTTAACTGTTTTATTTTTTGAAATAGAAAAAAATGGTAAATACAAAAGTTGTAGGAAATTTTACTACAATCTCAGATATGTATTTACAAAAATAATCGATTTTCGCGTTTCGAGGATTTAGTCTAAACTTATGTTTTTTTAAATAGAACACCATATTTATTTTTCGATTTTTGAAATCTACGTTCTTTTCTGATTACAACAATATATACATGTTATATTTTTGCTCTAGTAGTTTGCACAGTATCGCCCTTTGAAATATCGAATATCAAACAAAATCAAACAAAAAGGTCGTACTTCAGTCAATGTTTGGTGTGATATTTTTCGAAATTCAATTATTGGACCAGTATTTTTTGAATGCGGTGTAACTGGTCAAAAATATTTAGATCTTTTAAGAGGAGAGATTTCTGATTTAATAATCCAATTAAATGAGCCGAATATTGTTTGGCAACGAGACGGTGCTCCAGCACATAAATCAAATGTTGTTAAGCGACAAAGCGACATTTAGATAATACTTTTATAGAGTGGATAGGTTCAAATGGAACTATTTTATGGTCGGCCAGAAGTCCCGACCTGACCCCACTGGATTTCATTCTGTGGGGCACTTTCAAAGATCGGGTATATACGGAAAGGTCAAATAACGTAGAAGAACTTAGAGAAAAAATATCTCGGGAGATCAGACACATGAACGAGACTGGTATCTTGGCTTACAAACGGTTAAGGAGATATGCTCTCTGTATTGCACAAAATGGAGGTATTATAGAACACCTGCTATAATTTATAATTATAGTTTTTAATAAAATGTTACGTTCCATCCAGAAATATGCTTTTTAATATAACTATGATAATATCAAAAATAAAATCTAATGTAAACTATCAAACTCTGTTTATAACAATTCTCGTAATTATTGTTTGAAATTTTCCATGGCAATCTTGATTTTGTTTGATATTGGATACTTCAAAGGGCGATACTGTGCAAACTACTAGAGTAAAGATATAACATGTATATATTGTCGTAATCGGAAAAGCATTTAGATTTCAAAAATCGAAAAATAAACAGGGTGTTCCATTTAGAAAAACATAAGTTTGGTCTAGATCTCCGAAATGCGAGATTCGATTGTTTTTCTAAATACATGTCTGAGATCGCAGTAAAATTTCCTACAACTTTCGTATTTACCATTTTTTCTATTTCAAAAAATAAAACAGTTAAGGCGGGCAGAATGTTATGTGGATAACCCTGTACATCTCACATAAAGTATTTATAACAATATGAACGACTCGGAGGATCGGTCAATGTTTAGCCCATTCGGCAGATGGAGAAGTAGCAGGAACAAATATTCAAAATAAATGGAGATATTTCTGCTATCTCACAGTAATCAGTTTATCAAGTACTCAGATCAACTATCTAGTACTGCATTAGAATGTTAATCAAACATCAATCAAAATCTTTTACACGGAACCAAACAATCGAAATGAAATTTGATCAAAAATTAATACATGCACGACCACAACTATATCCAAGTATATTATTATTATCTAGTATCGTTGTTTATAGAAATAGTAAACAAGACTAGTATCTAGAACAACTAACAAAAATTTTCGAAACCTTATCATTTCGGAATTAAGTTGAAATTCCACAATATATCATTAAATTTGATAATTGGTATATCATTAAATCATATTGTTTTATTAATATTTAATAAAAGACAAATATATAAATAAATGGTAAATTTATATATATATATATATATATATATATATATATATATATATATATATATATATATATACATATACATATATATATATATATATATATATATATATATATATATATATATATATATATATATATATATATATATATATAGGGTAGAACCATAGGTGGTTCTACCATACAGTTTAAATTGATATTTAAGCTGTGATGTTATTTTCTATAAATAGAAGAGGATATCCTACCTAACGATTTAACTGCAAGTGATTAATGAGATAATAAGAAATAAAATTAGAATGATCGATAAAGTAGGGCTTTATTGTGTCGTTTTATATATATCGAGATATAAAGTATACTATTACATAGTTTGTCTTTATTTTAATGGATGCGGATACATGATATGTGCGAAGAAATACATAGAGATTTGACGCGTTACAATTTTTTATTTAATGTCAGAAAGTGTTAAATAAGATTGGCGTTTTCTTTTTTCAACATAAAAACTGGATACCACCTTACATATAATGTTTTCTTTTGTATTTTTCCTAGAGATACGTTTTATTCAGAACTTGTTACCCAGTTCTGAATAAAACGGCTGATTTTACATGGAATAAAGTCAGTAGATTTTACAAGTCGTGGAAATAAAAGAATAATCACATTAAAGAATGTGTAGTGTACGGTTATATTTGACCTTATTGAAAGTGTTATTATGAATTTTTAGTTAATTATATCATTTGTGAACTCTGGAAATTCTATGGATTAGAGTCTCTATGTGGATTCTAGATGGAAAATAACCAATATCCATGTATACCAATATTACCAATATAGGTACCAATAAACTACCAACCATATTCTTAAATTTAAAAATTATTTGCTGAAAATAAATGTTAAGTGCATTTCTAGCTTTAATAATAGTATACAAATAACAATAAGTCAATATATGTAAATGTATATAATAATAATACCTGATATATAACAAGAATATTCTAATGGCAAGGTATTCTGAGCATTTATTGCATATTTGCGAAACCTTAAAAATAATTGCTGTGAGGCTTCTTAAATATGTATGTAGATGCTAGGAAGCAAGAGTTGAATCTCGTTATTTGAAAATGTCTTGTATGTTTATAAAACCACGACACACTTATTGTCTACATAACGTATTAGTATGGCATCTTACCTATATTGTATACTCAGTCTTACATTAACGTTACACCAGTGTTACATTAGTCGGCGCGTTAAAACATCAAAAATATTCAATTCTAGTCCTTTATACGTACTACCAGTGGCGGTTTCTGCATAAGATCACATGAGGACGTGAACCCCCAAAGCAAATTAGAATTCAAACATTACAATAAATGTAAAATATACTTTGTATTAATAAATAGAATCTATTACGAGACCCTAATGCAAACTAAACTTTTATATCTAAACGTTATTACTGTTATTATTTGAATTTGTGGAATGCAGCGCGCCGCGTGTTTATTTTATTTGTGACTCGGTTTGTTATATATTGTATATCTCGTTGCCATGGTGACAACGACAGAGCACGTGCTACAAATGGGCGTGATTTACGTCGAGTTTGTGGGCATCTTCGTCTCTAATGGGTGGCGGGGGTAATACAATGTTTCCGATGGAATTGAGCACAAATTTGGTGTGAACCAGAGGTCAGATTATGCTGTGAATATTACATCGTTATTAGGCAGGCGTTCAGTGAACTATATACGCGCGGTTATTTTGTAGTATTCTCACGTTATTACGGCATTAAATAAATATCGATATAAATATATAGGGACCATAACTAAAATTTAATTAAACGTTATGGATACGAACATGTTTAAAGTGCAATATTTTAAAGACAATTTTAATTCTTTGAGTTATGAGCAAAAAAATTGAAATTAAAAATGGGGGCAGACCAAAACCGGAACTCAATTTGATCCAGACTACAAAGTCCAAATCTAGAGATTTTAACAGAAAGTTTTAAAAGGAAATGTATGAAAAAAATTATTGTATTTGTGGGTGTAGCTTATTTTGATTCCCCTGCTTGTTATTTAGTCGCGGCGTTGAACCGTTCTGGTCAAAAAATGGAGTAACAGACCTGAGTCATTTGGCACAAAAAATAAAAAACATGAGAATACCCAAGCTCATATTAATGCTCAATTGGATTTGAAACTGTTGGAAAAAGTAGACATTCGACAGTAACTCGACAGTGCATACAGACGCAATATTCAACAACAAAATAAACAGGTAGCAAAGAATCGGTACGTTCTTTCAAAAATTATCGATTGCATAAAGTTTTGCGCAGCTTTTGAACTAGCGCTTCGAGGTCATTATGAAAAGGAAGATTCCTCAAATCCCGGAAATTTCAGATGTTTAATAAATGTCAGTGCCAAATTAGAAAAAATAAAATTGGAAAAAATATAAGCGACTTCAGGACAAACTGTAACAATTAATCAGGCAACTGCTATTTGTCGTATGTTGCAGGATTCAAAGTTTGTGTTGTGGTTAATAGTATTTCATCGCCTAATGCCGCATGCTGATATTTTGTATAGTCAACTACAAAAAACAGTGACGGATCCAGTACACATACACGCAGCCATAACATGCTTTGAAGCATGTTATGGATGAAGAAAATCCATATATCTCAAAAACTGTAGCAGCCAAGGAAATTTGTGACATTATAATTACCCATGCAAAATTTCTTTTACTAAACATTTAAATGCTTGTTTCTGTACTTTTTGCGTCAGATATGGAGAGAAATTGAGTTTTCCATTGCAGTATTTAGAAGCTACAGTAGAGACACATCCATTCCGAGATAAAGTTCGCCTGCAGACAGAGTTAGAACTAATTTATAAAAGACCTGATTTTAGGAAAATGAGTGGTGCTATTCATCTGCTGAAATTCATAACTGATAATAATCTTCAAGATATATTTTCTGCCACCTTTGCTCTTCACAGCTGAAGCAGAACGAAGTTTTTCAACACTGAAGCTAATAAAAACATTTTTATGAATCAAGAAAGACTGACGGCCTTAGCAATGTTGTCTATTGAGAAAAAATTGATACAAGGTTTGCCAGACTTCAAACGAAGCTGTTATAACTAAGTTTGCTGAGAGCAAGAATAGGAGAATTGACTTTACATTAAAGTAATGTAATACACTTTAGACATTAGGTGAACAGTGACTGTACAAACAAAAAATAATGGATTCCTACTGCATGTAAGTATTTTTATTACGATAGTACGATAAAAATTTGCATGTTCTTGATTTTGTGAACCCCCTATGCTTTTAACCGCCAGCCGCCACTGAGTACTACTGTTTTAATCCTCTATTAGTCCTATACATTTATACCTCCTATATATAACTGAAATATGGATATATGGTATGTGATACCATTTATCTAGATCTTCAATGTATTTTTATGCTTAGTTATTTATCAAAAGGGGCAGCGATAACTGATGGCAGTACTGGCAAACTTACTATGATTATTATTAGATGCTTCTGGTATTATGAGATGTTATTTCTCAATTTAAAGTAATTTTTAACAGTAAATATATGAAGCATATACATGTTAATGCAAAATATTTTTAAGGGTTTATTTAAAAGTTTACTTAAAAAAAATGTTTAATCACTAGCTGCGATTTACCTCTTATTTAGTGGATAACTTTATATAGATAGTTACATACATATTTTTATATTTTTGCAGTATTTTCCTATACAGGTAAACATTTGTTATCAAAGAACTGCCTAATTATCTGGAAAGACAAATACCTCATCACAATACTTAATAATTTTAAGAATTTGAATGTGGACTTAGGATTTTCCAGCTCTTTATCACACAGCAAACTTTTGTGTCATTGTATAATTGCTGTTCTTATCATTAAATGTTTGTATAATTATCAGCAGTTGAAAAGACTACAAGATCACTGGGTATGAATAACATAATGGAGATATTGTACTAAATAAAGAAATTAATAAATTGTATCTTGTTTCTTTCTGTATTTATTAGAAAAACTTTAAATGAAACACTCAAAAAATTAAAATGTAAACATTGTATTTATTTCTGCTGCCTCATTAATATGTAGATATAAATTTTATTTATATTTATGGATTGAGGATAAATGTAGATCTATTATACATATGTAAGTAGGTACATGTAGGTATATTTTAATTATTATAATTAGAATATATTTAAATTTACCATAATTATACAAATACACTGGAAAATTGTATCTGTCTCGGGATATGTACTCTGTAAATTATAATAAAATTTAGACTATACTTTTAACTTGATAGACGGTACAAAGATAATGTATAGCGTTGTGATGGAAATAATTTTTTTTTTTGAAATTATCCATTAATCATTCCATAGTTGAACATATAATAAATAATTATTGTACTCTTATGTTTTTTTAAAAGTTTTAGTATAAAATTGTCGAATATAAAGCCAAGGAATGCTTTCGTCTTTACTTTTTAATTACCCCCCCAAATAAAATTTATACAGGGAGGCCCTTATATTTAAAAGTACATATATATTTTTTATGTTTATAGGTTCAGTGACAATAAGGAATTGTTTATATTGAATTATATCAATGCATGTATTGCATAATCTACTATTTAATACTTAAGAACTTAAAACTTACCTGTAATCTGTAAAGAAAATGTTTCCAACCTCTATAGAACTTTATGGGGTCTTCAATGAAAATGAATTCCTTTTATATTATTACCGAAAAACGTAACTTAAAGTAAAATGTATTAAACACACACAACACAGAATGAATTGTTAATTTGAAAGCTACATTAAGAGATAGTTCTGTTTCTATTGAGCCATCAGTTATTATAGATCAAAATATCAAAAATAACACTGACAGGCTGACAGCTGCAATCGATGTGTGTACGCATGCGTTTATTTTATAAATGTCTTTCATATACTATATTTGAGCAACCCGTAATTTAATGACCTGTATATATGGCTGCCTAAAAGTATATCAATATATTGGAAAGCCTGGAAAGTTTCATCGAAAGTAGGCATAGGTATACATATGTATGTATATTCCGACAGTACATAGGCGTGCGAAATGCCATTGAATAGGGCTATTATGATATTCAAATATTTTTAATAATTATCTAATATCCTTAGAGCTGGTGGAATTTTCTAAAATTTTATAAAAACCTATAGGATATATTAATATTTATTTAGGTGTACTACTTCATGGTAGAATAAATAGAGTAGAGTTTTTTTACAATTACAATTTAATTAAAACAAGTTAACTAACTCGAATAAATACTGTAGCTATTTAAAAATGACTCTAACTCAGTTTGATTTTTATATCTTTACATTTTCATTACGCATTTTTATTTTGTCCATATTCCACATTCATTGTAATCTATTTATATTATTTATATAAGTGTAAATAATTGTTAACCTAAATGACCGATTATTGTGATTAAAATCCGTCAATGGTTTTTATTCAGAAATCCTTAGGAGTCGAATATTTTGTAGTTATATCGATAACAAATACGTCTAGATACATTTCTTAATTAGCATGTTTCGAAATTTATTTACATATATTAAATTTAGGGTATTGATATGTATTCTGTATTTTACTTAATTATTAATATTTAGTTAGATATAATGAATGAGAACTGTAGAAATATGTGTACGACCTGCAGTCGTATATTTAATCATTTTATTTTATTTACGTATATGATATGAGGTTATCTAAGAAGATTTTAGATATAACAGGCAGCATATTTATGGAATGTAAATTTTTATATGTATGAACAGTAAATATTCTAACGGTAACGGTACCACCGTTATTAAAAAAGAATATTTGCACGAGTGATTTACAGCAATCAGGAAAATATTATTAGTTAATAATGTCAAATGGGTGTTAGAAACTGCTGGATATATAAACAACCAGCATTTCAATATTGATTTCATCTGCTTTAGTGACTTTATATTTAATTTGAAGAAGATTAGTAAACAATATTTTTATATATCAATTTAAATTTAAATAATAAGTTTAATAACAAATAAAATTATTAAGATAGTATTATAAAGTACCATTAATAGCAGAATGTTATCAGAATTTTGAAAAAAAAAATTGGCATCATTAGGCTTATTTAATATTTCTAGAAGTTGTTTGATTTTGTTATTGTTACAAACATCCAGCTGCGGTTATTATAATTATTTTTTTTCGTATTCATTTTACTGGTTAATACTACCAGATTTTGCAGTAATATTTTTTCTCATTTATTTGCTTTACTTTATTATTTCTTTTTACTTTATTTTTCTTCTTACCATATTTCATAACAGTATGCCTTTGTCATATTTCAAACACTAACATTAAATTATTGATATAACATTTTTTTATGTATTTATTATGAAAGAGAATAAACAATAACAAATACTGTAAAGTATAAAAAATACCTGTTTTAAAACATCCGGTATATAATCTAAGACATTCATATGAACAGGAAATATATACCGAAGAATCATGTCTTGTATAAACGTTTTTGGACATTTAAATAAAAGTTTGTTGTTGTGCTGCTGAGTGACCAATTTATGTCGCTCAGATCTCTTTTAAGATTTTTCTTATAATGAAATTTGTAATTCAAAGTGTATTTAATCTATCATATATTAAAACTAAGGAAACGCTAATACATTAAGAAATTCGGAAATTTCTCTAGAATTGCCTAAATAGGCAGCAGTTCCAGATAAAGCATAGACAACAAATAAATGTTCTATCTGATTTGTAAATAAATTAAAATGAATTGATAGCTTATAAAGTACGGTAGGTATAACGTAAAATATTTTTCGAAGATTTCCAGAAAGGGTTAATCACAATATAATATTATCTTCCAAAAATACAAACTTGAGTATAATAATTGTTTTTTCGTATAATTGCGAACAGACAGTATTC
This sequence comes from Rosalia funebris, assembly GCA_037954035.1. NCBI lineage: Eukaryota > Metazoa > Arthropoda > Insecta > Coleoptera > Cerambycidae > Rosalia > Rosalia funebris. Next base: position 4,209,587 of record JAZFAV010000001.1, read on the forward strand.
TCATACAAGTTTTACTAATAAGATAGTAAGGTGTGAATAAGTTGTATGTATGTGTATGTTATTTTCGTTTTGTAGTCCAATACATTTTTCATATATATTTTGAGTAGTACTTCATACTTCAGTAGTACTTCATATATATTTTGAGTACATGATAGTCCCGTTCTTTATTAGTGCAGTAAAAATGTAACATAAAACACTTGAGAGTTGAAACCATTTTATTGATTTTCATTTTATAAATAATGAGGAAACAATTAAAATTTTAATGTTAGACTGCTGGCATATAGACTTGTAAGTTATTAAATTAGTACCTATGAATTCATTTGTTTAGAATATTTGCCGTTTGAAATTCTCTACACAAAATATTTTAAGATTACAAAGTGTAAAGCTTAAAATAAAAAGAAATCGTTTCCGATAAGCCTATTTCTAATTTTGATAAGACATCGTGGATTTTTGTTAATTTTTGTGGATTTGCATTATTTACTATCTACAGGGGATCTATAATAACTGCGTTTTTTAGATGTAACTCTACTGCTTTGAGAAACTGAATAAGTTTTTAGGACAAATTTCCATTCTGATAGATGATTCCATCGAAATAGATGAAATGATTAGGGGTCAGATATAATGATGCCATATGAAAATAAATTTACTAAAAAAGGCTTAGAGTTGAGAGTTTGTAATTTATATTTTGGTTTTCTATGTACAGTAGTTTTGAAAACGAAATAAAATTATCATGAAAATTCTTAGAATAAAGGTTAATCGTATTAGCTATTAAAATATTCGAACTACAAGGTAAGAGGACGTTTTTCAATACACATATTCTGCTGTTTCTAAGACACTCGTTCTAAAAAACGCAGCTAATTGTAATTACATCTTATAATTTAGTAAGGTTCAACTACGTTTCTTTATTTTATGTAATATTCATGGCGGATTTAGCTCAACTCACATTGCTTATACTAGGTACTCTTCTTCAGTCTTCAGATAAAGTGGACATGTACACACTATCAAAATAAATTAAGTTAATGAAATGAAACACGGTTTCTAATTGCACCCAAATAATTTATTTTGATTAGATGTGTACACATACAGGAAATGAATAACAATGAATAATTAAAATATGTAGGTACTCTACGCGATCATCTTTACAGCGATTTTATGTATGTATATATATATATATATATATATATATATATGTATATTTGGTACTCAATATTTACCTATATCTTTTAATACAATAAATATAAATTATTTCTACTAATATTCTCTATTAAAATTTTAAACAACTATACGAATATTTTCTATGTATAGTTAAAGAATTAATTTAAAACATAATTTACACAAATTTGATGATAATTGTTACTCTGGTCATTTCATTTTGTTTCTTCATTAGATTTAACAGCCGGTGTTTGCGCAGGCGTTGGATCGTCTTGGAAGAGGGGATTCTTGACTTCCATTTCTCCGGTCTGAAAACAATAAATAAATCATAAGGTATTCAGCAAACAGGAATTATCAAATGTATTCAGGAACAGGAGCAGTGGGTAATATTCAGTTGGCGATTTATTTAATGTTCTTTGCTATATATACAACGTATTTCTTTGGAATCAGTTATCAGTGATTAGATGGTGATTTTAAGGAAAACGTTGAAATGCTGTAGTAGAGTACTGAGCATCAAGGATAGGAAAAGTGTGAGATTCTCTAGGTATGAGTAGAAGAAAGAGTGAGGCAGCATTCGGAGGGAAAAGGATGCACTTTACGCACCGCCAGATCAAACTCTGGGTACAGTCACATTCAATATATGTATATTTATCGGTATTCACTCTACAAAGGTCTCAATTCGACTGAGTAAAGACCAGGCTATTTACTGCGTACCTAGTGGGCGGTCCAATATCGCAGTTTCCAGACTTGTTTCTATTCTTGATGAGCTGTATGTATAAGTAAATCGTACATGTTTTTGCTTTACGGTAGCTCACTGGTTAGTGTCCTGGGTTCGAATCCCAGTGGCAATATCGGTGGGAAAGGATGTCGTTCACATTTCAACGTCTATCTCCTTGAGGTTGGATTTGGATTTACGTAGCGCGTTATATATTCTTTTTTGTTTTTTTTTCATTTTAAAGTAATACTTCCAAATCGTCGCTTTGAGTATAAAAGGGTGCAATTCAAGAATGATAATTTAAAGAAGAGGCATTTTACCGTTTCTATCTTTAGATGTTGGTTGTGATACGAGATAAAATATTTTGCCTACATATTTCTGTAATGATGCACCTTATAGACCACACTGGAAAGTTTCTGGATAATTAATAGGGGAGTAGGTGCAACCTATAATTACGATTTCTTGAGATATGTTAATTCATATACCTATATGGCGATGATTTATTTGAAAATTTGAAGGTGGATGGGTGTGCAATGGTGTGTAACCCCCACCCCGACAGTTTCCTCTTTTGATTTAGGGGATTGTTTAAATTATGTGGTGTATTGTATATTTTTTTTACTAAATTGCCAAATATACTCAGGTGTTTGGAAAATGCCTGTCTCTGACAATGAGTTAAAGTTATACACTTGTTCTGCTATTACCTTTTTATATAGTTTCATTCAATATTCTTTCAGGCAAAACAAAAGCAAAATTTATATTATTACAGGTATATTATGAAGGTATGCGATTATTATTAAACTTGATATACATATGTGTATATTATCGAAACATAAAATTATTATGATAAAGGCTTATGAGAGGACTTTTAATTGATACAGTTTGTAATAAATTCCATTTAAAACTAGCAAGTAATTTTTACTATAAGAGTTGTTATTTTCTTAAAAAGTACATATAAAATAGAAGGAAACATGGGTTTTACTATAAACAGTTTAAGGTCAGTTTTTAGTCCAACAGTTTTTGTTTGTTTTTGGTAATATATTACAATTATACTATGTAAAAAATGATATATAATAGTTGATTATGGATAAACGTTAAGACCCCAAAAGCAACATATAAAGAACTGGGTACTATTTGTCTGTCAAAATGTATCTAGTAATTTAATCAATAGTTCTGCAATAGACAGTTGTCAGCAAAAATGTTCTTGCTTAACAATTTGAGTAAGTTCTTAATTTATTATAGTTGACATTATGTTTTTGTTCAACAAAAAAAATAATATTTTATCTAGATTCTATCTTTTATCTAGAAAAAAAAATCAGAACGTCTGAATTAATTATGTATTTTCTTAGATGCTCATAAGGGTGGAAATATTATAAAAAAATATAAGTCTTACATAAATGTCATATTGTACGTTTATAGTTTAACATATCATGAATGTGTTTGGGTTATAGCTACATACAAAATGATTCGATTCTGTTTCTATTAAAATAATAAACATCATGCCGAGTCAAGTGATTCAAAAAATCAATTTAAATGGATTGTATCTCAGTCTAACTGCACGTTAATTACTAGTCACTTAGTTATTAACTTGATTACTAATTATACAAAATAAGACACGCACACTTTTTTCGATAATATTAGAATTGAATGGGGAGTAATACGAGTAAATGCAAATAAAATATTTTGTATCCAATTTTGTACAAGAATAAGATATTGTCACGAACGCCTCGAGCGATCCCGAATATTCGAAACTTTGAGAGTATGCGGTATTGGCTTCCAGTGCGTTCTATACTAGAAGGTTCGCCAAAGTGCTTTATCTAGGAACGCCTGGAGAGACGTTCCACTGCCTATATAAGAATTGTGTCGTCCGGCCAGAAGTTAGTTGAATTTGGACCGCGATAGTGAGCGATACAGTGCGAAGAAAGTGATATACAGTGCGAAAATTAGTTTATAAAGTTACAGTAGAAAGACAGTTAGTTAGTTAGTTTGACTTGTGAATAGTTGAGTTGTAAATAAGTGTTCGAGAAATAAAGAACTTTCTAGTAAATTCGTTACAATATGTTATTTGTTAAATAAATAAAGTTTATTTGATATTGTACATATTCAGAATCCTTATTAAATTAAAATATATTTCTCACATAAATTTTCCTTAGCTGGATTTATTCTTATAAATCTTATTCAGTATTCAAGAATCTATATTCTTTAATTTTCTTACTAGTTCTTAACGTATCATGCGAATTGTATATGTATATGTATACAGTAGCTAAACAGCAAGAAGGTGTATATTATGTGCGTTATTTCTATAAATTATTTGCACGTAAGTCTACAATATGGATGTAAAATATTCTGACATTAATTATAAATTTATTGGTATCTATTAATTGTATTAATACTTAAATAGATAAAAGTAAATACATCGAAATAAAATTAATTATTACTTGTATTGGAAAGTTACGACTCGATATTTAAATATGTATAAATAATTTGCATGTACCATCAAAAATATTCATGAAAACGGAAAATCGAGCCTATACCGAGAATAACGCTATACGAGTATAGCGTTATGGATAGAAGTTTAAAGACTCTGAGTTTGATATCTTAAAAGAATATTTCAGTTAATCGCAACAGATCCATCTCTATAAATCTTGAAACCACAATCTTACATTCAACGGACCTTTCGTGTTTCCCTACCATTTTCCGAGCATCTGATCTGAAGCAATAAATCTTGCCCTTAGGCACCGAAGGTGGAACTGATCTGACACATATAAATAGTTGTATTTATACGTGCATGAAATATTTTTCACTTAAGATATTGGGTTTGTACCAGGATTTTATACATGTTGGGCAATTTGGATTTTCTGAATTTGATAGAATATTGCGTAAATAAGTGTAGCCGACTCAACCAACTGAACTTATGGACTTTATTTCCTACAATATGATTCTAAAAAAATAATGTTTTAAACACAAATTCTGGGGGATAAAGAGTGGAATTTTCGTAAATATTCCAATATACAGGGTATTTCGAATAAATATGACAGACTGAATATACATATTCATTAATAGAACATGCTGTATACTTTTAACTATTTTATTATATGTTAACTTGAAATATGATGTCTTTATAAAATAATAGCATTTAATTTGTTTAATTACAAAAAAAAAAAAATAAAAACAGAAACAAAAGAATGATCGAATGTTCACTTACTGTACTATTCATTTCATCGCTATTTGCCAAATAAAAAACTCTCTTATCTTGTCGATAAGCGGAACAGTCTACCTGAGCCTAGCCATAAAAACAAGCCATGATATGTTTTGACATTTTTTATTTAGCAAATAGATGAAAAGAGATGAAATAAACTATACCTGTACCTGTACTTGAAGTAACCGTACTGTGCTCTATAATTAAATAATGTTTCTGGAAATGTAGAAATATAAAAAAGTCTTAATACCTAAACCTAAGGCGGCTTATTCCATAACTACGTTATTGTACACTTAATAAAAAATGTGTATAACCAAATTTATCAGAAATCATGTAGTGTACAATAGAACATATATTCATTCATATAAGTGGGTGCTCCATTTCTTATGAACGATACACCATTTTACTATTTTAAATAGCCTGCCTTGTACTTCTGTACATTTTTGGATTTCTGGCTTAGTTATTAGACTACATGAACTTACATTGCAGAAATACATGTATTACTTAAAAATATTCTTCGATTCAATTTAGTGCAATACACAAATGGATTTTGTATGTTAAAATTCTGTTTAACATTAGCCAGCATTTCTGGCATAATTTCATGAAATACGTTGTATAATGTACTGTAATGCGTTGACGCATGTTATATACGGTAGTTGGTGGTGTAATACAAAGTGTACTTTTTATGATCTCCATAAAAATAAGTCGCAACTTGTCAAGTCTGGAGATCCTGGACACCAGCTCACGAATTATCTGTGGAACCACTGAGTTAGCTCTGGGTGAGCAGTTAGAGCATCCGCGGAATTGGTGAAAATCTACAGTGTCATATATTGTTGCACACTTGTTTGTGAATTTTTTTAAAGTTCACACACAAGTGTGTGTAAAGTGAAAAGTTTTAAAGTTGTTAGTATCAAAACACCATGTCCGTTTCTGCAGTGTGTTAGGGCGATTTTAGTATTTTTCGACTAAGGTGAATCCTACCAGTATTTACAAATTTCCTGAGAACTAGTTAAACATATGTAATTCCTCTATGGATATTTTCTATCTGGATTGTGCTAAGCATAAATTCTTGATGCCAATAATATATTTCTGTGGTAAATACCGAGAAGAAAAATCAACTATTTGTCTCTACCTGTGTTATTTACGACTACGACATTTTGAAAATAATTAATAGATGTAACTCTTTACTTAAAAATCATGGTTTTAATCTAAATTAAGAAGATGTCAAATTTATCATGTACATCAAACAGTGCAATCAATAATCTTTGCAAAGTTCACGTGACGTAGGCAGCTGTTTTTTCGAAAACTTTACGAAGTTTTTTTTTTTGTGAAAAGGATCGTTTCACGGACAGAATCGGAATGTTTTTTGATAATTGTTGCAAATACATACATATGGGCAACCTTATTTAAGTCAATACAACATTTACTTTAGCATTTAATGATAGCAGTTAATATGTGGAAAAACAGATTGTCAAATGTTGCTTTCAATAACACTGACTCTGAATAATGACACATTTTGTTTATGACGAAAAAGATAAAGAAATTACCATACAGCATTAATAAAGTTGACCTAGAATTAAGAGAAGAATTTCTTATGAAATTATATACAGTATTCAGAATATATAGAATGTACAGTACTTACTTATATACAGAGCACTTTATTTAAAATAATAGAATTATATATTTCCAGAAGAAATGGAGCACTCTGTATGATTAAATATATTTTTTTATATGCACCACATGATTTCAGATAACTCTTGTTATAAAAACTTTTTTTAATTCACATTAACAGAGTTATGGGATAACCTGCTTTATGTGGACCATTAGGAATAAATATTTAAAATACATCCTGACAATACCTGAATCTTTTTGGAGCTACTAGGGTAGTATAGCTTGAATTCTATAAGGTCTTTCAATACGGACCCTCAAATTTGTTAGGTTTTAATGGCCATGTTGTTAAATTAATATCTGTCAAATTTATTGCGAATTGTTCAGTAGCGTATGGCAAATCACCCTGGAAGGTTATAGCGTTCAACAATATGTGAAATTCATCAAATTTTATTTTTAAAACTAGTACTCCGTTCAAGAAACGTTCCCCACATTACGTGATTTTTAGCCTCGCCACAACCATCCTTCCGAATCGACTATTCGACATTTGGTGGCTAAATCGAGTCAATCGGTTTGATAAATAATCAGCCAACACCTGTACGTTAACGAAACGCAAGGTCTGCCGAAAACATCGTTGCTGTGCGTGAGAGTGAACGGGAAAACCCGAGGCAGTCAATTTCTCGTCATTCACAAGAACTTGGCATTTCTGCGGCTTCAACTTGGCGAATTTTGTATCAGGACTTGGGTCTGCCCCATTCTGCTGATCCGTATAAAATCCAACTGACCGAGAAACTTAAGGTAAATGACCATAGACAACGTCGTGTGTTCGCTGATTGAGCTCTGGAGCAGTTGGAAATTGACACAAATTTCGCCAACACACGGAGTGTTGGACAAGAGCTACATACAAGAGGGAGTTCGACAAAATTCGTCTCGTCGACAAGTTCGTCTCGTCTCCTGGTGTCGGTGAAAGGCCTTGGTAGACGAAATAGACCGACATTAAATAAGGGTATAAAAATAATACTATACTAAGTTGTCAGTATGACAATCAACAAAGAACTATGAAGTAGTATATTAAAATCACTTACATCAATGAAACTAACGAATTTGTGTGACCTTGAAGATTTATTTTAAATATAAAGGTATTTTTGTTTTTGAGATTCTTTCATTTGTTTTCTATATTCTACGTTTTCAGAAACACAAAAATTTGCATTCGAGAATAGTTTGATTCTTCTCTTTTTTGCTTCTTTTCTAAATGCTATTATTCGAAAAAAAGTTGGATTACTTGAAATTATTCGGAATAACGGAATTTCTGAATCAAAACATGACGAGATTCTAAATTGAAATGCCAATATGAATATGTAAAAAAAGTCTAGTGTGTCAACTTATTTTGAAGACCCCATATATCGTGTACCAATATTGTAAAAAATGTCTCTTCAATCATAATTTATTAAAATATTATTTTTGTTATTTATTGGGAAACATACTCTCATTGCATGTCTATAACTTTGTGCATATTTGTGAAGACTAGATTTGTATTTTTATTTCCATGTGAAAAATATGGATGGAAATAAGTTAAAAAGCAATATATTGCTTCACTAATGAGATATTAAGATGATCGATAATGGGAGAGTTATCCATTTTATTTCAAGAGGAATGATAGCGTTAGTCACAAATACATCTACCAATTTTGAAGAAAAACAGGCATCAGAATATGGAGATACAACAGTATGTTGCTTTTCAAATAAAACTTTCAACTTCTTACGGACTACCAAAGATATCCAACGATCTACCAATTCTCATGTACTCGATCTCCCTGTAGCTCTCAAACTAATGACCAAGTCAACAGACGCTTTTGTAATAGAATCCACAAGAACAACCTAGTTGTTAGTAGGTCTGAACTTTCTTCGACATCATACCAACATTAGGTACTATAAAAGTAGACATTTCTCTCCGCAGAATATTTCGATTGAAACCTCAACAAGAACGAATAATGAGGTCTGGGAGTAAGTAGATTGAGAGGCAACGTGAAATATTGAACTACAGTTAAGGATTTCACGCTGTATTCGCATCACGAAAACTTTTCAGACATTTAATTTAATAGATTCCTTACCTTAGTTTCTTAGTTTCTTGGTCTATCTGTTTTATTTTTTAGTTTCACTTAAAAGGTCGTATGTACAAAAGATGTGGAATTGTGAGATATTGCTAGCGTTTTCAGATGCAGTACCCATAATATTATAAATTTAGTACAACAGGAATTAGTTAGAAGGTTTTTCGTTGTTAGAAGGATGGGACTAGATTTGTTATACATATGTATGTAATAGTGTTACATAGTCCATGGTACTTACAGGAGCTAATCCTGGACATTCGTAAACAGTATAATCGCCTTCCTCATTTTCTTCATCACTGTCGGCATCTGAGACTGATCCGTGTCTATCACCAGGTGGAGCTCTAAAATCAATTGAAAAGATCAAGAAATGAAGTTATCAAATAAATCACAGTGGGACAGCAATATACATTTTGTAAATATGAATATACTTAAATATTTGGATTTCATCTATGTCATAAAGTAGTATATGATCACATACAGTATGTAAAAGAAATGAATATACATACTATAGAAAAGAAATATATCCTTTAAAGAAATATATATAAAAAAGGAATATATCCTTTAAGTAAAAATTATACAGAATATTATTAGGATGATTCATGTAAGTACATATAAGAGATATGCTTGGATGAACTAATTTCAGCGATCTATAATACTTATGATCTAACAGATAGATTTCAAGCGGCAAAGTTAATTAATCAAAGTTAATTTCAAGTTATTAATCAAGTTATTAATCAAGTTATTAATCAAAGTTAATTTCAAGCGGCATTAAACGATAAAATTATTAAAATAATTTATTTGAACGTAATTGTTTATTTAAATGTATTAAAGTAAAATAAATATAGAAGTGTTCCCCATTTACGTGTTGGTAATAAACTAATATTACTTATAAACTATCAATATTACTTCTTAACTTTCCCTAATAAGGTGAACTATTCCTTATTTCAGTTTGTATTATTTATGAGATTGTTAATATTATTTGAATTTGTTGAATATACATTACTTTTGAGGCAACCCTACAGAAAAAAATCAACAACTGGAAACAGAACAACAACTAGAATCAACAACAGAAAAAAAATCAAAAGGCCAGGTGATCTAGATGGCCATTGAATAGCTCCTCTTTGTCCAATTAATTAATTAGGTAAGGTACCGTTTAAATATTATCTTGTAATTATACATGTAATATCTTGTAAGTATATTGGGGTCGTTCCCATCTTGTTGAATCCAAATAGTTCAAATATCTCATAATCCAAATATCTCATACATCTAATGAAAATTCTCCATTGACTAATTACTTCTTCATGAGCTTACTTCCCTGTTCATGAAAATTATTTTGTCTGACAAAAGAATATAAGATCTACCTCATTTCATTCTGGCTTGTTCATTATTTCTTCGCAAAAATAAAATGACTAATGTTATTTTGTAGGTACGATTTTGTAGGGAATTTTTCCTTATGGAGACATTTCAAAATAGTTGTATGACTTCCGTTATTTTCTAGGGCAATTTGCCGTGAACTTAATGTTGGATTATATTAAAGCAATATCAATTTCCTTTCGACTTTTACATATACAGTGCCGTGAAAAAGTATAGATTCAGGCTTATATTTAATGGCATTTATTATACCTCCTACAAGAAAGATTCCTTATTATCAAATAGAATAGGCTACTAATAGATGAGAGCGCTATTGCTTTAGAACTATAACGTATGTATGAATAAATATAAACTCAGTTTAGTCAGTTTGATTTAAACAGTGAGTGAGAATACAAATACAATACAATACAAATTTTGAGTAGTGATTTGAGAGAGTTGCTTGCAAGCGGTTTTTAAAGTATTAGAAAGTTGGAACGTTTGCTTTAGTTTTTTTATTACGCTGTGTGGTAAAAATGATTTAATGATCAACAAATAATCGCTTTACGGAGTCATGTAAAAACACAGCTACAGATTTCCGTAATTATTATTAGTTCACAAAGTGTTGTAAACAAATTTCTTAATCTTGGAGTCGAAATTTATGGTAAAAGCAAGTGCTCGGGGCGGCCGTCTAAATTTTCACCAATGAGAAAGCGTGAGTGGCAAGTGAGCAAGCTATTCTGAGGGAATTATCAATTATCATTACAGGAGCGTCATTTTCTCAGGTTGTCTGTCGTTTTAATTTAGACTGTGATGCCGGTCTCATAAGAAAATGGGCGGCGAATTCAGGATTTTTAAATACGAAAAATGTTTAAAGAAACCTGCGCTTATGCAGCATCACATAGAGCCCAGGTTAAAGTTTGCAGAGTACTCCTCTGCAAACTCTATTCAAAATAATTTTTTTTGATACTAGGTGATCTTTAGCGATGAAAGAACATTAATTTAAATGGACCGAATGGGTTTAGGTATTATTGGCATTATTTACGAAAGAAGCGAAAAATTATGTAAAGATCTCAAACAGTTGGTTCTGTTATGATATGGGTGGCTTTCAAAAAGGTATGAAATACCAACTGGCATTTGTAAATGGCAGAATGAATGCGACTAGTTATCAAAACCTGTTAGAAAATTACCTGTTACCTTAACCTTTACTGAAGATGATGGTGCAATATTTCAACAGGATAATGCACCTATTCATTCTGCAACGACAAAAAAAAACTGATTTCAACAATATGGAATCAACCTTATGCCATGGCCAGCATTAAGTCCTGATCTTAGTCCGTTATAAAATTTATGGGAGATTGTTGCAAGAGCAGTATACAATCAAAGAAAGCCTTTAGATGAAAGTGTTGAAGAACTGAAGCGTTGAGTTGTAGCTGCCTCGGATGAAATCCCAGAGGCAACTTTAAACAATTTAGTAAATAGTATTATTAAATGTAATAAAAAATAAGGGTAAATAGACCAAGTATTAGTCCAAGTAAAATATAAAAATACCAGTGAGTTTATATTTTTTTAAACTACAGACCGCTTTCTCATAAAATCTGTTATTCGCCAATACATGAGATCCTAAAATCTCGTAATATAAAACACTGATTTCACATAATATAGCGCTCCAATATATCCATAAAGTTATTTTCAGTTTTGAGTTTCACTCATGATGTAGTCCAAATTAATGGCGAGTTCACATTTTTTCACAGCACTGTACCTTACAGATTGTCAAAATTTGTATTTGTGCATGTATTTATTTCACATTGTGTACTAAGCACAATATGATTTTTCAAAAAACAACATTTACCAAAATGTAGGCATATGTTTACTGACCTTATTTTACTGTTTGTAGTTGTTTGGGGATTATTATTTTAGGTCAAACAGTTTTTGTACAGTAGACAGTTACTGCCATTGTATATTCGCATGGCAGTAGCTCGACTGGCCTCGACGGACTGCAGTCAAGTATGAATTTCGTTGTGTGCAAATGTACCGAACATACGAACTACATACATTTCGTAAAATCGTGCGAGTTGACGTCCGAGCCGTATGCGAGTTGCTGCCCTGTGGGTGGTGGGGGAAGGTAATGGCGAGTAAAAACAAAAAATGTTGAAGTAAAGGCCTGGTTACACAGTACGAGCTGCTGACGTGAGAGTAGACAGCTACTGTCACTGTATACTCGCATGACAGTATCTCGACTGGCCTCGACCGGTCATACTATGAGAGTAGCTGCTATGACACAGGTAAGCAGGTATTGCCCGAGAGACTGAAGTCAAGTGTGAATTTCGTTGTGTGCAAATGTATCGAGCATACAAGCTACTGACATTTCGCAAAATCGTGCGAGTTGACGTCCGAGTCACATGCGAGCTGCTGCTTTGAGGGTGGTGGGGGAAGGCGATAGACGAGTAAAAACAAAAAATGTTGAAGTAACTCGGATGCAACCTACTGACCGACTCGCATATGACAGTAACTCATATGAGTACATACGGTGCGAATAGCTGTACTGCAGTAACTGACTAGGGCAGCTTGTATGCTAGCTCGCATTGTGTAACCAGGCCTTTAGATTCAATCTATAGCTGGCATGTACTTAAATACCACTATGGATACTGTAGAAACATCATCTTTCGGTTTTAAAAATCTTTACATTTAAACAGTAAATATTATAAGTTTTTGAAACCAGTCAATCAAAAAAAAATCAATAGTAGGTAGGTATATAAAAACATGAAATATATATATAAAATATACAGGATGTTCATAAAGAAAACTCTCTTATATTGCACTTGCACGAATCATCTTCTATTTACAATTTCGTTTAGAATTTTAGATCAAAAACAGGCCTGTAGGAGCGTTTTTCACAAATCTTTATAAAAACGCTGAAAATATTTTATTCCGTTTGTGGTTTGTACCCTGTATAACATCCATTTACCAACATATAGAGAAAATTAGAGTATCCATATATGCGAGTGTGGCAAAAAAATGAAAAACATTACCTTTCCATTGCTATTATTTGTTGTTTTTGATGTTGATAGTGATACATCTGAGCAGACTGAGCCAGGCGCCTGTCTCCCGATGGTGATATGTCCTTGTTAGGTCCCGTGACGCCGTAAGCAGGATATTCCACATCGGACGCATTCTTCACATGCTTCTGTAAGCTGTAAAAATGACAAATTATATATTTTAGAGAATATATTCTATTTATATGGCATCTATATGCGTAATTAATACGTGCAAATGTTTAATGGAATCCTTACTTTAATTATGGCCTAATGTATTTGTGGCACATGACATATTTTATTTAATATTTCCTATCCACGCTACGTCAGTTTTTATCCTTTAATTAACAAAACGAATTTGTTCAGCTTCCATTACGTCAATGAATTACACATAGCATGTATTGCAATTTTAATTTACATGCACATGTACAGTATTCGTTTTGGGTATTTAATTCAAATAAATAAAATTTGCGAACATAATAGGCACGTCAGAAACAAATCTCTTGAGGCAACTAACAAAGTAAAATTATTGTTGGGTGAATAAATTCGTTTTTAAGAGGAAAATAATGTATCTACATAGACTTATTTTTAGATTATGAACAAGTTACAAGACAAACTTTGTCATTGACAGATGATTAAAACTTTCTTAATTAAGAAGATTCGAGTCCTTAAAACATGTTCACGTGTTATATATTTCGGGAGATAGGACCTTAAGAATATTTTTTTATAATCATATATGTTACATAGAATAAGAATATAACGACGTAAAAGTAACTCAGTTAAATCTGGATAAAGTTAATTGAAAAAGTAGGGACCTAGAAAGTTGAAATTGAATTAACACTAAAGAAAAAGTTATTAAGTGACTGTATCTTATGAGTGCAACTTTCTTACATTTCTTTAGAAAATTACACGGAGAGTATAGGAATCCTACTTATACATACGACACATTATTATTGACAGTGACTAACATTGCCAAGCATGCCAAAAACTAAATAACTAATTTCACAATAATTATATTTAGTGGTACTCAAAGGAAAAATAAATATTAAATGACCTTCTCAACTGATGACCTTCATTAACTGCATAAAAGTTAAAGTAAAAGTTAATATATTAACGAATAAGCAAATCGCAATAATATTGCGCCGCCCCCTCACTCACATCGAGGGGGCGCCCTCGATGTGAGTGAGGCCTCACATCGAGGGCGCCGAATCTGAAGCCTCTAGGGGCGGAACATGCCCCTAGAGGCTTCGAATTAAAAAACAAAAGTTACCACGTTGTTCACAAACCAAAAAGTTCGCGAAAAGTTACCACGATTTTGTCAAAATGCCGAAATTCGAAACATCGACTTAAAAATTTTGTGACACACACACGAAAACAGCCGCTTAGTAAATATAGATATGAAATTGCACAAGGAATGGAAAAACTACATAATATTTTTTCCATTGTACATGGTACTTTTCAATATAACTCACCATTTTAACCCACGCTTAGCTTCTCACTTAAGCGTAAAATAATGTGTTTGTGAATTATTATATATTTAGATATTTTTAAATTGTCTGTACTTGTACAAATTTATTCAAGCTAGATTATCTGAATGCGACTTTACATTGGTGAATTTAATTAGTTCATAGGAAGAAACAGAAAATCCACTGTAAAGATAATATGTCTTATACAAAAAATAATAAGAAACCAGTAATACCTACAAAGAAAAAATAAAAAAAACGGAAAATTAAGTGCAAATTATGAACATGGTTTCATCGTAATGAATCAGTTAATGGACAAATAATTTTTATTATTGGTCAGACAGAAAATGATAGTACTGGCTTAAAGAAACCCATTTCCTATATCACGATATGGTGGGTTAAAGTAAATCTATATTTATATATAATTTAATTTAAATAAAGACGGTCTTGAAACGTCTACTTAGGAGATGTCCTTTAATGTGAACATACAATAATGTGGTAATAACAGCCACTTATAAGTCGGAAATCGAGAAAAAAACCACCTAACCTCAAAGCGGTTATCAGAGTAGTTCCCGAATAGCAAAGCTATTACGTAATCGCTATAGGCAATAACTATTCCTCGGGTTAAGGCCTCGTCAGGCACTGAATTACATCTAACAGTGATCCTCGATCCATTTATCGTGTTTCTGCACCATCACACAGAAGACAGGTTTCAGAAAAAGAAAATCTGCCACAGGTAGGATTAGACATCTGTGCTGGATGGAAACCGAACGACAGACAGCTATTTCCGACTTATTAGTTCTCATCAGTGCCATACACGGCACGCCAATCTAGGACAAATGCCGAATCAAATATGTGGGGTATTCATCTAAATCGATACGATCTGTGATATTTGCGGTTTGATGGTTCTTTTCTGGATTTCTGACTTATAAGTTGCTGTCATAGAAAAGAAGCAATAAGCACCACGGGAGACTAACAACACATATCAACCCCCTATTACAACTACTTGTACGGGAATACAACAGCAGAAAACTCAAAATATGTTGGCCATCAGACTTAAAATGGAATTCTAATTTTAATTAATAAAAAAAATTCAGTTATGTTAATCTCGATATCATTGTCAGCAGAACAACAGTAACAAATAATTAATTTCTCAAAAACTAAGTAGTAAAATATCTTCAAACTTAACGAGTTCTAGATTAAATATTTAGAGTTTCCTTGATAGATAAAAAATAAGTGCCTTGTAGTTATTCAGATCTTATTAAAAAGGATTGCAAAGTGATACATTTATTAGTGTAAATAATAAAACTCAAAATATTTTCACATAAGGCAGTACATGTATAACAAATAGACACATTATGTTGAGAAATTTAAGCTTTTATTTAAAAATTCCGTAACTTGGAAAGCAACGTTGCTGATGTTTCGGAAAAAGCATCGAACAAAGGGGCATACTTCAATACCATTTTTTTTTGGTGATTTATTTTTGTAATAGGCAATTATGATTACTGCCTGGAAATATAGGATATATTTATTTGAAACTAGATATAACCTTAATACACAAAAAATTGTGTTAACAATGTTCATTATAATGATAATAAATACTGAATAGAAATGAGAATAAAAATATCTATACTACCCGTATCTATTCGTAGGTACTATTAGAAAATATGATAGTATACGCCTTAATATATCTATAACATATGTATTTTCTATATAATTATACCATATAAAAGTATATTGTATAATTTACAAACACTTATGTACCTAAAACTATATATTCAAATCACAATCACCGGCATTATCACTTTTTTCGTGAATGACAAAATTGTCTTCATCTTCTTTAAGGTTAACTATTAAGAACTTTACATTGACAGAATGGTGTTATTTCTATAGTTTTAATCATATATTGATTCATGTTTTACGTAATTTTTCCATACTGCTATGAAAATATAGAACATAATCTCTTAGTTATAAGACATGTTGTATTTCGCTTAACAAATTCTATTACATTAAAAAGTTTAACGTACTCAAAGTTAATCTCTTTAAGTTAATTTTTTCAGATCTTAGTCGTGCTAGTGTCCAGTAATAATGTTTTTTTGAAATTATAATGTCGACATAATTTTAAAAGTCCTGCCATAGCCAACTATTCAAAAGCGATTATTCTATCTTGTAAAAGTACTTGCCTTTTGGATCCATTCAATAACAAATTGTTTCCTCCACTTGGTAGTTGGATTTATAAAATCTAACTATGTATTGATCAAAATTGTTTCGAACTTGGGGTAAAATTTCTCTTTGTACTGCCACAGAATACCAGTTCTGCCAATTCATTAAAATAGGTTTTTCAAAATTATTTCAAATTTGGGGTTGAACTTCTCCTCGTACCGCCACAGAATAATTCTTCGTTAAAATAGGTTTGATATTGATTTTTTTATATGAAAAATGTAGTTTGTGAATATGGTTGATATGGAAAATTTATTTCATGTCAGTTATATAATTAAATATTTTATGTCAGTTATACATTTTTAATAATACCTCTTTCATACTTATTGTTTCTCGAAATAAAAGTTGCAGATAATATATTCTTAAAACCCCTTATAAAAACTCATCGAGTTCAAACTTCTTTCGGCCATTTCTTGGCTTCGCTTCTGATACAGTCCCAGAAGATTGTTACTCGGCGATTACTCTTTGTATGTTCTGACACTAATCCCAAGACATTCAACAGTTCTTTGCAGGACTTGGTTAACATTAATACTTTCCAACCCATTTCTTTTTTCTTCTTCGAAGTAACTTCTTGCGCGCATAATAATTTTTTATTATCACTATAGTAGTTGAATATTATAGTAAAATAATATTGCTTATAGTATCTATTATAGTTTGTGGCTACTGATGTTAGTTAGTTTACTATACCGTTTCGTATCGTTTACTGTATTATAAATACCTTTTATTTATTTTGGTATTTATAAATGATATGAATATTTATTATAAATATTATTAGTTGATTTATGATATGTATATATATATGTACGCTATTTTAACATTGAAAAAAGTTAAAAAGGCAGAAAGATAGCACTTGAGCATTGATAATTCACTGTATACGTTGAAGGTATTAAGAATAAAGTAAGAATCATTGGTCAACGTTGTTAATGGTAAGAACAATTGGTGGAAGTATGATGACCAAGTACCACAGTTTACTATCTCCAAATTTTTAGTTGCCATATCATATTCTGACATATTGTATAACTTTCAAAACTGTACAATTACCATATATATATATATATATATATATATATATATATATATACATATATATATATATATATATATATATATATATATATACATATATATATATATATATATATATATATATATATATATATATATATATATATATATATATATATCAGAACTATACCATTATCATATATATAAATATATTAATTTTTACTTTTGTTCAATAATTAACAACTATTTATCGTTATTATGTATACAATTTTTTTGAACAGGTTTGCTAATTGGTTAATGTTGTTAATGATCAGAAAAATCGATGGAAAGATAGTAACCGAACCGTGCTCTACTGCAGTTTTTTGTATTCAGATTTTTAGTTAATGGCACATCATATTCTGACATGATATTTCATAACTGACATACTGGAGTGGGTGGGAACCTTTGGTGTGTTGTAGGAATGCGCGTCAAGTGTAGTGTATAGTGTTTTGGTGTTTTATTAAAAATTACGTCAGTGTTAGCAAAACTGTACAATTACAATTACCATATAAATATATGTATCATTTTTACTATTGTTCAATAAATAACAATTGTTTACCGTTATTATGCACACAATGTTTTTGAACAGTTTTGCTAAGCAGAGATACAATCTTCTTCACTGTTTTCTATAGTAAATTTTCTAAGTAAGTATAGGAGATTATTATGTACTTATCAGTTATAGTCTAAGACCCGTCAGCTGATTACTGTAAGTATCTATTTTTTATAATGAAACTTAATTGAAATGAATTATTAATGACAATGCCTGACATTGCTGCCGATGTTGTCTATCAAAAATCAGCTGCGATTACTATTAATTAATTATATGGTAATTAATTTGCTTTACTGAATTCCAACAATATTTTCGTAAGTGAATTGAACGTTATTTGAAAGGAAATGATGTGAAGAATTAAAAAAATGGTTGTCAGATCTCAGTATGTCGCAACCTTTAGGTTGCCAAATATAAACAGGTGTATTGTTAATTATTTACACTCATCGTGTTTTTCAATAAAATATTACACTAAATTGAAACTTAATTTTTGCTGTACACGATAATATATGGTTGCCTGTAAAAAAAATAGCTGCAAGTAGTGGTTATGTCATAATTTGAATTTATTACTCTCGCTCTAGCTGAGTGTAAGTAAACGAGTGTAAACAAGGATACATTGTGGTGTAATCAAAGTAATTTTTCTTTCTAGATAAAATGTTATCAAAACTTATCATATCTTAATTGCAATGATTGAAAAAACAATTTATAAATATTGATCAATTAGGGCAATGATTCATAATAATGAATGACTATAAAAATTATTATAATTTTAGTATTTTTTTATTGACAAAATATAAATTATACTTTTTTACTAAATAATGAATTTGCTTTAAAAAATATATTTTTCTAAAATATATATTCAAAATATTTTCAAAGAACAAGACTTTGACTGATATGATTGACGTTCTTAATAATAAAAAAATTAACGTTGTCCAGGAATTTACTTATCTTATGTATGACGCCAAAGAATGTACAAGTGTAAATAAGGCCAGATATCAGATATTAAAAAAAAAATTCAGCAACAAAAACTAATGAATTTTTTTTTAAAAATGACTAGTTTCGACTATAAACTGATTCCAGCTTGTTGGAAGTCGTTAAAGCAGAACATATTGCGAACTATTCTTATCAATTCGATGTGGCTACAGACCCATGTTGTGTGAAATTGAACGCAGAAGCTTGCGGTTGGTCATTAATTGATGGTACTTTAAAACCAACATGGTTCATTGGTGACCCGGCACCGATGAGAATCAAAGACATTTTATCTGTGTCAAAAGAGATAACTTCTGAAGACAAAGAAGGCACGGATGAAGGTTCTGATGTAGATGAAACCTCTGATAATTCAGATGAAGTTGATAGAAGTTCAAAGGAAGTTGAATAAAAAATAATTTAGGTTTATTAAATTCATGTTAGAAAAATATATTTTTTTAAAGCAAATTCATTAAACTCATTATTTTGTAAAAAAATATGATTTATATTTTTTCAATAAAAAAAATTACTAAAATAAAATTATGAAATACATATTTCATTGACCTGATTGACCAATATTTATAAATTGTTCTTTTCAATTATTGCAGCTGAGATACGATAAGTTTTTATAACACTTTATATAGAAACAATTACTCTAATTACATTACATTGTCCCCTTGTTTACAATAGTTTGCTCACACCCATTTAGATCGAGAGTAATTAATTCAAATCCTGGCAACCACTACTTGCGGCCATTCTTTTACAGGCAACCACGAATTATCATGTATAGCAAAAATTAAACTTCAATTTAGTATATTTTATGGAGAAACACGATGAGTGTAAATGATTAACAATAATATACCTCTGGCAATCTAGAGATTGCGGATGACTGAGAGCTTGTAACCATTTCTTTTAAATTCTTCACATCATTTTGTTTCAACTAATGTTTAATTCACTTAAAAAGGATATAGTTGGAATTAAAATAAATGAAATACAATATAATTAATTAAAGGTAATTTTTGATAGGCAACCTGGCAGCAATATATTACATTGTCATTCATTTGAATTAAGTTTCATTAAAGAAGCAGATATATGCAGAAGTCAGCTACCGGATCTCGTACTATTACTAAATTAAACCCCGGAAATATTAGGTTATATAATTGAATATTATATAAAAAGTGATTAAAAACTAAGATTTTATTGGAATATATTAAAAAACTATTTATATATTTTAAGGACACAGTGGCTCAAACTTACAAGACATTTAAAGTAGTAGTTTTCGACTGCTCAAACTTTCTGGGAAGTAATAAAATATTTATGCAATTACCAGCTACCTATATTTGCGTCGAAACATTGAATTAATTTGGTATACTACGCCATGTTTGTATAGTACAGGAATAAATTAATAGTTTTCCATTTTAAGCTCCACTTTCTCCTTCTCGAACAGATGATAATACTAATAAATTAGTTATTATTAATTTAATGTCATCCTGAGAATGATAAATTACGCAAGGCTATACAAGTGTTTCACAGATTTAATCCCCAAAATATAGCAAGGAAGCCTCTTTATTTTATCAGAATTACTTCAGATTGAATAAACACCTGCTGACTGGCAGCGAGGAACATATTTGCAATAGAAAATTAATTTCAAATGTTTTAAGAATAGAAGAAATTATTACTGTTGATAAAATAGGCATATAAATAAACTGCTTATGTCAGTTCAGTTAAGTTCCGGCAAATTTTAAATATAAAAAATATTTTTTATACATAAAATTTTCCAATTATTACAAACTTCGATCTTTAAAATGCTCTTTTGTTATTAATTTCAAATGTAATAGGATATATAATTCATTACATGTAGATACATATAAGTAATTATTTAAAATAATTAAAATAATCATTTATACATTAAAAATAAGTTATCGTTCGTATTGGTACTACAATGACTACAGCGTAACTATCTCAATTTCTCTATATATGAGCCTCTGCAGATTTTAGAAAATTGCATCTATAGGCTCATCATTGTAGTATACTTTTTAAAATCTGGGGATAAAGATTTACCACTTTCATTGGAGAAAATGCTGGGGTAGTTGGTAAAATTTTACATGATTACATATTTTTGCAATATAAACACGCCATAGTATATAAGGTTGGTTATAATTGGCGCCATGAAATTATTCTACAATTTTTTGTACCAGCATTTGTTCTTTTATAGTCTACCTATTAATAATAATATATTGTTGTTACATTGTAAGTGACATATCGCCACTTTTAATATAAGTGAAATACTGCCAAATCGATTTATTTTAGAAATTAAAAGTTTATAAAAAAGAAAAATATCTTTGATGTTGGGTATTTAGGGTCTGGAAGAGATGATCATTCGGTGATGTTCAAGAAAACGGCAAATTCAGCAAGGAAGACGAAGTTCTAGACCACAACGTATTGCCTTAATATTCACAATAAAATTGTAAAGTTGTATCGTGTAAGTGGCTAAATCCAAATTTCTAATTTAATTCTTCCTATGATGTACAATTGTTGTGGTACTTAATGTACAAACGATAAAAGTGTGAGATCACGAATTTTAGAGAAACAGTCAATGAATATTGAACCTTATTCAACTTTTTTTAAGGGTGGTTAATATTATATGATATGAGTGTTGTCTCTTATGGTTTAACAGTTTTATATATATATATATATATATATATATATATATATATATATATATATATATATATATATATATATATATGTATAGTAGAGGCCTTGAAATTGATAAAATATACCGTTACTCAGCGTAGTACTATTATAACATATTTAAGTGTTTTGAACCTTTTAGATATGTGAAAATATAATAAGATATTATTCTATAACTGCATTCGCTAATTAAGTTTCTTTAACGTTAAATAATTTTTGTTGATCTGGGCATCAATGAATAAACGGCTATACAGCTTATCTAGTTTACCAGCTACATAATACTTTGTTGGTACATCCTATATGTGAAATATATACAAACGAAGTACATACATACATATATCCGCACTGTACACTATAATACTTTCTATGATATTTCAATATCCAATTGCATAATACTTTACTGCGGTGTGTGTATTTGAACATAGAATACGTTATATTCATCGTTGATTGAGTTTTATACTATTTGTTTGTTATAACTTTTCTCGCTTTAGTAAACGCCAGGTGAATTAAGTGAATTTTCTCGGGGATTTTCTCATAAATGGCGAGGAATCTAGTTTATATATTATATAAAACTGTACAATAATATAATTAGAAACAGTTCTAACGTTTAATGTATTTATCATCCATAATAGAGTTGTATCAAATAAACGAATGCTTAATATATTGTATCAGAGTAATGTCAATTTTTACTATTTATAGACAAATGTGTTATCTATTATGACTATATAGTAAGTTCGAAACATAATAGATAAATTAGAGAAAATTGGGCTAATGGGTTTTTTCTTATTCGGACCTGTCAAAATGCAATTATCTGAAATGTTATTTTGTGATCTGCCATGTTTAAAGCAGTATTTTTTAAATACATTTTTAATTTAAATTTGTAAGTCATGACGTCATGACTTACACATTTTTAATTAATTTTTAAGTCATGACGTCATGACTTAAACATTTTTAATTTAATGAGAATTAATGAGAATTTTTTAGGTACAGTAAAGTAAAATAAATGATTCGTTATATACATTTTATTGAGTAACAATTGGATAAAGCAAATGAAAATGTAATCATTATTAAAATTGAAAACAAGAAACTTAATATATGTACATTAAATGGTTAAAATATGTTCATATGATAATAAACATTAAATGTGAAACGTGTGGATTGTTATTTTATTTCAATGACTGTGTTATGTTATAACGCTTTTTGTTTAGTAAAGTCTGAAAATATTTTACAATTCTTTTTATTTAACCCTGTTTTATTTAGCGAAAATACTGCTTAAAAATGGGGATAATACGAAAAAATAATACTAGTACTGCAAATTGTATTGATTTAAAAGCCTTCAATCAGTAATGAAATGTCCTATTAGAATATTTTTCGTTTTTAAGTTCATTGAAGTAAGTCATCCAAGAAAAATGTAAAAAATATTCTAATTATGTTACAGATAAACCAAAATAAACCACCGTAACTCCAATTGTTTAAACAAAGATGGTGCTGGACTTTTTCGTTACTTTTTCTTTTAACGAAAGATAGCTTGTATTTCTTTTGAAATACAAATGCTTTTGATAAACAATACTTTATTTTCTGATTTTCTGGATACATTATACATTGAACTAGGACTTGCTGCTACGTTTCGTCGTCCATCGTACTTCATTGCAACCGTTGCGATGAAGCGAAATGGGATGAGCTGTTTAACCAAGAAATAAAGGGATGACAATCTGATTATAGATATAATTCCAGAACACACGAAAAGGTTCGGGATGTGTTTAATAATAAATACCCTGAAAAGAGACACTGTAAATTAATTTGCACTTGCAACAGAATATCGATAAAGGTATTCCCAGATTTCGCCGTTCTCTATTTTCTTATATATGTAAGTTGGACATTATTTTCTTGTTTTGTCATTCATACTATTAACAGGTTCTTACGTACCTTTTTAATATTGGTTGTATACATTTTTTTTTGTTCTTATTTAACTACAGGTCTTATATGAAATAGTAATTATCAGATTTCATCGTAAACTATGACTACTATTAAATTGCTAACTGTAATAAGCAAATATAGCTATTAATACAATATGAGAAGCATAATGAGTCGATATGAATGAAACCAAAATCTCCTTTTCTTAAATAATTACCATCGTTGATAGTACTCTGATATGTACTTAAATGGAAGATTACTCTATACATGCGTATGTTTAAATAAAACGACCTATTAATATTAATTAGTTCCATGACATACAGTAGAATATTTAGAAATAGGATTTGTGGTGTGACGTAAATTTGTTCACTTTTAATGAAGTCAATTAGGAAAATTAATTAGTAGTAATTATTAATAAATATATACGTAACGTATATTATACGTTACGTATCTATTATAAATGAAATTCTGTCACATTATAATAATGCTATGAAGAATATGCTATTGATTAAATTTCTCTACGTTGCTCAAATTCTCTAAGATAAACATCTAGTAAGAGACTTTTTGGTAACCATATTCATCATCCTTATCATTACTAACAAGATGATATGAACCTGCTATGGGGTTCATGTGAATGTACAGGGTGAGCGAAACTCGATGTCTCAGCTCTATTATAAGAAAAGGAAAAACGATAGAAAAAATTTGAAAAGAGGTTCTTAAATGGAATTTAATAAGGTCTATTGTAAGTTAAATTTGCATATTTTTTCATATTTGGAAACTGAAGTAATGACGTCATTAAATTACTTTTCCCCCAGATACATACATATATTTTGGCACATTCAAAAAGAGTTAATTTTTGTGAACAAATTTTGTAAAGATAAAAATGTTCTATCTTTTTCCGTTATGAAATTATGAGCAAATTTAAAAAAAAAGTATTATCAAAAATTCGCAATCGTCACGATTTATACAAGTAGCCTTTGGAAACAAATAGCAAAGTCGCATCTGTCAATAATTAATCTAATGGTTGACAAATATTGTTTTGTTGTCATTTGACTTCACGCACAACGAAAAAGTCGATATGTTATTAGTTTATGGGGAATCTTAAAAGCGCCCTAGAAGAGCAGCTCAGTTATATGCCCAGAGATACCCCGAACGTGTTATTCCAAGCTTAAAAATATTTGCAAGATTAGAACGCAATTTACGTGCAAATAACAAGGCATTTTCTTCTCGAAAGGGAAGATAATTGTTAAAAGGGTCAATTCTGACAATACTGTTGCCACTATTTTGCAGTATTTTGAAGACCATCCAAGCAACTCGATTCGGCACGCCTATCGTGAGTTGAATTTAAAATATAGTTCGATACGAAAAATTTTTAAAGAAAATAGTCATAACGATTATAATATTCATAACTTCGAACACTTGTCAGATCAACATCAACAACGAAGAATTAATTATGTTGCCCAAGTGATGGTATCAATCACAATCAATCACAGATCAATGACAATCGGTTTTTTCAGCATGTGTTGTGGACGAACGAAAGCCGCTTTGTTAGTAATGGTAAGCCCAATAAAAAAAATTAACATTTTTGGGCTACTGAAAATCCACATTTTGTCAATCCTACTGAAAACCAAGGACACTTCGGAATTATCGTTTGATGTGGTATTATTAATGGGCATTTGATTGATCCCAATTTTTACAAAGGAATTTTAAATAGTGACCGATATTTGCAATTCATTCAAGAACAACTTCCTGTGCTTCTCGAAAATGTGCCATTACAGCTGCGAGCAAACATGTGTTTCCAGAATGACGGAGCTCCACCGCATAAAGCAAGAATTGTCCAACAATATGTAAATGGAAGTTACGGAGAAAATTGGATAGGTATAAATGTACCGATACAGTGGGCGCCTATATCACCGGACTTGACCCCCCTAGACTTATTCTTGTGGGGAACTTTGAAAAATAAAGTTTACAGAACACCATCTGTTAACTTCGAACATATTAAAGAAAAAGTCAGAAACGCTTGCAATGAACTATCTAGAGAAATGTTTCGCAAAGCTTCAGTGAGAGAAGTAAAGCGAAGATTGGATAAGTGTTTAGAAGTAGGAGCTCACATTGAAAATTTGTTGTAGTGATTGCCTACATACTTTTTTCCTTCTGTGGTAATAGTTGTAAGATGTTATGTGTTTTGTAATGTTAAATTAATAAATAATACTAATTAATAATGTTTAATTATTGACAGATGCGACTTTGCTATTTGTTTCCAAAGGTTACTTGGTTAAATCTGACGATTGCGAATTTTTACAATACTTTTTTTTTTACAAATTTGCTTATAATTTTTTAACGGAAAAAGATAGAAAATTTTTTTCTTTACAAAATGTATTCAGAAATACTCTTCATAAATATGCCAGAATATAGGTATGTTTCTGGGAAAAAAGAATTCGATGACGTCATTCTTTCAGTTTCCAAATATGGAAAAATATATGGAAAAAATAAAATGGACCTTACTGAATCTCATTTAAGAACCTCTTTTCAGACCTTGTCTATCGTTTGTTCTTTTCTTATAATAGAACTGAGACATCGAGTTTCGCTCATCCTCTACTGTTTCAATTATATTTCAGAGAGTATTATACACGAAAAATCAACCACATAATGTAAAAAATTCTTAAACATTATATTTATTAGCTCTTTAATTTGTTGTACAATATTCTATTGCGGAATAATTAACTTAATATTTATTAATTTTCGCTAGGGCTGAATGTTATATAGTAGTTGTAATTAGGAGAATTGTAGAAATGCCACTAGGCATTAAGCTCATAATTAAATTATTAATAAAAATGACTTTCGGAAAAATTATTCCCGATAAAAATTAGGAAGAATAAAGTAAATATCTTAGACATAAGAGACAAACTAGTCGTTGCCTTCAAAATAATACACTTTGCACATTTATTCAATGTTGGTGTTTTAAAATCTGGAACTCTTGTACCTTTATTACATACTTGCTTTTATTATTTGAAAAGGTGTATATTTATTTTCGCAAAGATTAACTTAATACCATAATATACCGTATGTATTCTATGGACATTTCTGTTAACAAAAGTTTGTGTATTGTATATAAATACGATGTACGACGAGACGGTGCGATAACCGAGTATATTGCTTTCTATTGTTGCATTTTGTCAGATATAAAGTGTTGAAAGTTGATTATTATGTCTGTATATCCACGTTTATCTCGCGAGCCACCGAACCGATTTTGATAAAATTTCCAATAAATGAAACTTTGTGCTCGAGAAAAGATTTTAAGCATATCAATGTCAGGGGTTCAATTTTATCGCTATTTCTTTTGAAAGAATTTCTTTATTCTTTATTCAACAATAGCGTTTAATTATCCAAAGTTTACATAGCGGGTAAAACATTTTTTCAAATGATTTAATAAAATTTTTGTAACCAAATATAATAAAAGAAGATTTAGTTTAAAGAGTAAGAATATCGATTTTCTCTCGTTTTTTATATAATTGAAAAAAAAAAACAGAATACAACACGAACACAATACATTTTAGGTAATACATAAAAATTAATTTTGATTTAAATTAAATCTACTGATTTCGTTAATGTCAGATATTTAAATAAAATCAATGAAAGTATACATTATCAACAACGTTGTATGGAAATATAATAAATTGGAGCTTATCGATACACTGTAAAAGTATTATATTACGAGTTCTAAACACTTATTATACTGATTGCAGTGATAAAATGAAAATCCTATAATAAGTAGTTTGTATTAATAATAAGTAACCAAATATTCAAAACCATAACTAATTTCTGAATCTACGATCGAGCAAAATTTTAAAATATTTTGTAGAAACGAAATACTAATACCAAAGAGTGCAAAACAAAAATGTTTCCTAAAAGTGCAAAAGAAATTAATTATTTTAAAAATTTTTATTTTCGAATTTTGAGGTTTGTCACAATTTTTATAAGAAAAAGAAAACAGAATATTTTATTTATAGTAAAATGTCAGTTTTAATTTTAGATAAAGTATTTTAATTTCATAATAACTCTAATAATAGGTCTACACAGATTATTAATACATAATAAATTCACTGCCTCCAAGCACATGATATCATAAAGGCATATATGTGTCAAGCTACATTTAATATAGGAATAGACAGATTTAGTTATATTTCTCAAAAACAGTATTTATTTACAGAATAATGGATATTATTTACTATTTTCTTATCCTACATTTATTTATTCTAAATTAAATGGAAAGTCGTAATTGTACGTTAAAATAATTTCTCTATTAACGAAAAATTAGTTTTTTCTTATACTACCTGCGTTCTTGACGTTAAACTAAATATAACTGAAACTTTGATTTTTATATATAACTTGTTGAAATGTATTTTATGTTTACATTTTATATACCCAAATTTAAACAAACTTTATATTCTGTAAATATGTTACATATATTAAGTTAATATTGGTATTAAAATCACCATATAAAGATTGTAAAAAAACACAGAAATGAATATATTTTCAACTAATGGCATTACCTTGTTATTACATATAGAATAGTCGACTACGAACTATAAATATCTAATTGAATTGAAATTTACTTTTGATGATAGTAATGTCTAAAATAATTTATAGTATTTAATATTTAAAAATATGCCTCTAATCTAATTCATACACATTTTCAAAAATACAAAGTAATTTCTTAGCTTTTATCGATATTTTGAAAACTAACCTTTTTTGTAATAATAATAATAAATACTTTTACTATTTACCAAGAAATATGTACAATAAATAGTACATATATTTAATAATATTCAGAATTTATTATTTATTGGTAAATAAAAGGCAAATTATTTAATTTGTTGACAGATATGTATCACAAACTGTTTTTCCAATACCGTCTAAATTACATTATGAACTACAATTTGGCTCATAAAATAGCATCATGTAATAAACAAAATTGAATGCAGATTTAAATAAATAGTTATTCAAGATCAAAAAGAAGTTGAAATGAATAGAAAATAGAAGAACGAGACATGAAAAGAGAGGCAAAGAAAATTACTCATGTTCAAATATATAAAATACTTTAAAACTTAGATAAGAACGACACACGCTATCAGGTGGAAGATTATTTATGCAAGTAGCATCAGATAATGACCTCTATGATGAAGGAAAGTATGACGAGCTGAGATTTAATCATTCTAGGGTTTTTAATTTGTTAGATATTCTTTGGGGTTATTTAATAGCAAAAATAATCCACATACATAAATGTATACTTTACATTATGTGCTTACTTTTTGTACTTTATATATACGAGGCACATCGGTGCTATCTATACATGAACTATATAGTATTATAATAATTGAACGGGAATATATGTATATCGCAAGGTGTTTTCTTTACTTAAATACTTAGGCAGTATCTGTGTGGATATATTATTTTAATACAATATCCCTTTATTTTCGGTAACTTGATAAATTTAGAAAGTCGCATTTTTTAAGACATTTTCGTATTTCCGATGGGAAAAATTAGCTTAAAATATTTTTTTCAAATTTCCCTCGATTTCTTTTTACTAAAATTTTGAGATGGTACTTGAAAGTACCATCAAAGGTTATAAGAGACCCAAAATGAGTTAGTTTTTTGTTTAAGACATAAGTTAATTTAGTGCTTTTGTCTAATAAAGTTTCATTTTTGTATTTGATATACCTATAAGTACTTTATTATTTAAGACTACATAAAGAAAAATATGTGGAGAGAGGCCTAAAAATGTAGTAATATTTAAACCTAGCTTGTATTTATATCATGTTAAATCGTCCTACAATTTTTCTTTCCGTTACTGCATAAATATACACGTAATAACTATATATATAGGTTTTGACTGAATATTATTCTGACTATTGTTCAGATCGGCCACGGTTCTCTACATATTGTAGCTAGTGTACACCCCTGTTTGATAACCTGACATCATTTGGCACTGAATAGGCGTTTTTCCTTTGTTTTATAGTTGTCTGGCTATTAGAACTTCTTCTCTTTTCTAAACTTTTAATCCTGGAGCCCTTCAAATTATTGTATGTTATAAGTCCAAGTTCCACCTTTCTTCTAAATTCTAAGAGTCGAATTTTCGTAAAAAGTTGGCAGTATACAACATAAGCGTCGACAAATGTTATATCCAGTGAACCCCAACAAATTTTATGCCACCACTTCTTTGATCGGCGCGCTAGTCCATAACAAACACGCAGCCTATCTGCATGATCTACACCACTCATCTGAGTATTGTAATCATCAACAATTACTGGACAAGAAAGTTCTATTGAAGTCCCATCCTTCTGGGTTCGTTTTACTGAAGTTTCTTGATTTCCATGAAAGTTGGATACAAAATTTACTATATTATTGTCCCGCCATTTGAAGAAACCTATATCTAATGAACTAAATCTGTAATCACACTCTTCTCTATTCAATGCTTTGTCAGTTTTAAGATTCTTTGGTAAAAACTTTTTATTAGATCTGACTGTACCAGACGCAAATGTTTCTTCAACTTTAAGTTTTTCCATCAACGGTATAGAGGAGAAATAGTTATCGAAGTATATAACTCGTTGTTTACCCCACTCCTTTTTTGTCAGTTGCAAGACAACTCTTTCCCTTAATCCGAATTCCTGAAATTCGTCTTCTACAACACCAGATTTGTCTTAATATACTTCAAAGCGTAATATATATCCATGCTGATCAGCTAAAGCCCAAAGTTTGTAACTCTGTTTAATAGGTTTTTTTGGATTGTATTGTTTTATGGATGTACGACCTTTAAATGCAATCATTGATTGATCAAGGCTCAATTTTCTTGTTCCTCTGTAATACGTTTCAAAAGCTGTGTTCAACTTGTCAATCATTGGCCTCAGCTTGTATAACTTATCTGGATTTTCAGGAGTTAATTTTGAGTTGTCGTTTACGTATAAATTTGAAAGTATTTTATCAAAACGGTCTCTCGACATTGTATTTGGAACTAAAGGAATACCTAAATCAGGACAACTGCTCCAGTAATGCTTCCATGAAGGTAATGTGTGATAACCCATAAACTGGTTTATGCCTATAAAGGCCAACAGCTCCTCTTTTTTCAAGTTTAATGTTCGTCCCCTTTGCGTGGCATACATATTACTCAGATAAACCAAATCTTCTAATATGGGTTCCATAAAAACAAGGAAAACATCTGTTGCATGATAACACTACGAAAAGTGGTCTTCTACGGGTCCTTCTTCATACTTGTATGGGGGAAGGTCAATAAATAAGTCACGTTTTTTCAACTTCCTATTATCATCTTTCACTACTATGTCTTCCACTTCTGCTTCAATGATTTCTTCAGTCGTCTTCATTTCGTTGGTCCCTCTTCCTTCACTTTCTAGGTTTTCTGATTCAGAGACATAATCCTGAGTATCATCTGGAACATATCCTTCATCGTCCTCACTTTCTTCACCGATTATAGCATTATTATCAATCAGCATCGTTTCCAACTCGGTGCAAGCCCTTTCCGCTTCTAGAAGAAGTTCTGCATCAGGTAGAGAGCGTTTCCAGTCATTGCTGCTGACATCTTAAAACCTAATAAAAGGAAACAAACAATGCCCTGTACACATTGACCTGAAAAATGTTGATAGATAACAGAAACTGATGAGTAACCCCGTAATATTACTTTTATATACAAAAAAGGTACGCACATGGCCTGAGGGTACTTTTAAGTGGCACACCTAAATAAACCATAAAAAAGAGAACGGTCTTGTAAAAATATTGAATCTGAGCGAATTTTATTAAAAAAATGATGTGTACATGTAATAAAAGAAATAAAACGTATTTACCATAAATAATAAACACCCACAAAGACAAAATAAGAAGCTCACGACCACCCCCCTTGTTTACTGCAGCACATGTGATCTATATAACCAAGCAAAATTATATTTCAACACTTACCGCATTCTTATAGAATCCGACTATAGACACTACATTGCTTTAACGTACCACCAGGCTAAATGCTCGCTATTATGTTTTTGTATAGAAATACATAATTTCAAACATTACAGTACTTATAAGACCCGAGGCGACAAAGGGATATATGCCTTTTTAATATGTTATTTAAACCTTAATTTATCAACCACATCAATTAGTTATTGACAACATCACATTGCCTTTACAAAATAATACCGCAGTTGGTTTACTATGATTAATTTTGTAGTAAGTGATCAATTGAAATTGATAATAAGCTGTTTAAGTCTGTATTCATTAGACAGCTATAATATTGCATCTTATTAGGTGGAAGACTGCAGTAAACTCATGTATCGTCAGCATATAAATGGTAGTTACAAAATTGTGGGTATGAAGGTCTTGTTAACACAAACATGTAAAATGGATATAAGTAAGTTGTGTTTTAAAACATTAATCATTGTCATAGATATAGACCTTAATATTATCAGTTACATCCGCCCTTGCTGTAGCACAACTGAAACTAAATCTAAATTCAGTTTCGATGGCAATACGTTGTTGACCTTTAAGGAAACATCAATCTGAAGCTTTACATGCTTTTAAAATATCTTTGATACCACAGACAGGTAAGATATTGATAGACCTAGAGCGACTGAATAATGTAATTTGATTTTATGTAGAGGAAATATTGAATATACATATAGGATGGCTCACGACATAGGCGATACCTCGAGAATGCTCAGCATGATGAAACTGAAATTTGGTTTACTTGTACTGCAAGCAGTGGTACGTGCATATTTCCCTGTGATTAAATCTTCTTTTAAATTATTTATTTTCAATCACGTTACGATTCGATCACGATCACATTGAAGAATTTGCAATAAGGTACCCTTCCTACAAGATAAATTCGGCGATACTATATTTATAGGGATTTCATTGTAAAATAGCTAAAATATTAACACAGTTGAATACAAAGTACTCAAACAAAATAAACAGTTTTAAAACCTTAAAACGGACTTTTCCGCACGTAGAACGTCCCTATCTCGAAATTGAGTGGCCGAAAAAAAAAAATAAACCAACACATAAATGCAGCATATGTGCTTTATGCGAGAGTTTTACTTTTTTCAAATAGTCCATCATCGTGCTTTCTCATGACCCATGGACAGGGTGGGGTGTGTCCGATCCACCTCAAAATCAATAGGTGTCGTCTGGTAGACGACATCTATCGTCCCTAATCAGAATCAGTCGAAACCCGATCGATCCGACACGATTTAATTGAGTGATCGTGCTAAAAAAAATCTCAAGTAGTCCACCATTGTGCTTTCTCATGACCCATGAACATAGTAGAGTGTATTTCATCCACCTCAAAATCAATAGATGTCGTCTGGAAGACATCCTCGATCAGAATCAGTTAAATTCCGATCGATCCAACACGATTTAGATCAGTTATCGTGCTAACAAGAAATTTTATTAATACCGACGACAACGACAACGATACACAAAAAAATGTTTAAAAACCATTTTTTTGGTTTTAGGCCGAAAAACGAAAAATAAACGCTAGAATTTTTTTTACAGGATTACATTACTTTTCTGCGTATAGTGGAGTGCAGAAAAGTAAAAGGAGTAAAAACTGCTCAATTAAAATTCGAAGTACCATTTATGTGTCATATTAATAGTGCTATATATCAAGTTACAAATGTTTCAAAATAACACTTTTTCTTTTTAAATATGACGACTATGTCGATATAAAAATATTGTCAAAATGTGTACAAAGTACGAAATCCGGAACGCACAGCCAAACAGAAACACTCATGAATGTGGAACGAAAATTACGAACTAGTTTATTTTTTATTGCGAAACAACAAACACCTTGAAGAAACCCTGCTCAAACAGAAGACAACGTCGTTAATATTTTGGCTTATATACAAGTGAAGTGAATCCATATATCTACTAGGCTTCTGACACAAGAGATATTTGTGAAGAAGTATAGTTCAAAGAGTATTAAAGAGTACCATCCTTATAAATTGTATTTAGTGCAAAGGCTCTGACGACTCTTGATAACCCTCAGCGAAGAATAAAATTTCATCGCTGAAATATCAACACAACATAAACGAAGGTGCCTTAAATTTTCTTTATAAAATTTTGTGGAGTGAGGAAAGCAATTTTAATAACAACGGGACTGGTAAACAACATAACAGCCATTACTAGTAACTCAATAATCTTTATTGGGCAAGAGACACTCATTTCCAAGAAATTTTGGTGTGAACGTTTGGTATGATTTATTTAATGATCACTTCATCGACACGTACCGTTCTTACATTACCTGTACGTTATTGTCTTAAGTTCAGTCTATTAACTTTCTGTTAGTGCCATTGTTGTAAATTAATAAAACAAATGTTATGGATATTTAATTTCACCATAAGTCTGAAAATAGCACATGATGTTTATTAAACTGTCAATATTTTTGCTACTTTACAATAAAACATTTAGAAATATAGTATCGCAAAATTTGTCTTGTAACAAGAATATGGAAAATATAATAATATATAAGGTGTTCATTGACAATTATGAAGTTGATAACACATGACTGAAAATAGAAAATAAAACGTTTTCGAAAATGTTTCGCTTTTCTAAAACATTGTGGGCCAGCCTGTATATACAATCATTCAAAATATGTGTAATGTAAGGCAATATATAAGAATAACCTAAATGGATTAATACAACATTAAGTTGGTCATGTGTATACCCCTGGAACTTATGTTAGTAATAACATTTATAACTCGTAAATCAGTAACTAATTGGAATGAAAACCTTTCTTGTATATCCATTTTCACATTAGTATTATAGCAATTAATCACTTCATTTCTACGTACGTTACAGTTTCTAAATTTATTGCTTAAATTATCTTTCTTTTATGATTTAATCGCAGTGTGCAGATTTCTTCAGTTTTAGTGAAACATAATTTCTTAAATTTCATACTTGAAATTTACCACCTTAAACTTTATATACACTGTATATGTAGATTTAGTTCATAATATCATAGAAGGGTATTATTACTTTTCCGCATGACTCATGAACCATTGTGCTCTCTCATGAGAGAGCACCATGGTGGACTATTTGAGAAAAATTGAAAAAAGTAAAACTGTCGCATAAAACATATTCTGCATTTATGTTTTGGTTTATTTTTTATATGGGAAAGGTCCATTTTAAGGTTTTAAAACTGTTTATTTTAATCGGAGTGGAGAACCAATATATTTATCACTTAATTATCCATATTATTATCTGTATAGATCTCTCCTCTTCTTCTCACTAAATAAATAGTTTTAAAACCTCAAAACGGTTTTTCCGTACGTAGAACATCTCTATCTCGAAATTAAGTGGCCGAAAAAAAAAAAATAAGCCAACACATAAATGCAGAATATGTGTTTTATGCGACGTCCACCATCGTGCTTTCTCATGACCCATGAACATGATAGTATGTTCTATCCACCTTAAAATCAATAGGTGTCGTCTGAGAGACATCCCCGATCAGAATCAGTTAAAATCCGATCGATCCGACACGATTTAGTTGAGTTATCCTGTTAACAAGAAAAATTCTTAAATAGTCTACCATCGTGCTTTCTCAGGATCCATGGACAGGGTGGGGTGTGATATATCCACCTAAAACTCAATAGGTGTCGTCTGGGAGACGTCACCGATCAGAGTCAGTCAAAAACCGATGATTTGACACGATTTAGTTGAGTTATCGTGCTAACAAAGAAAATTTCTTAAATAGTCCATCGTCGTGCTCTCTCATGGCCCATGGACAGGGTGGGGTGTGTCCTATCTACCTCAAAATTAATAGGTGTCGTCTGGGAGACGTCCCTGATCAGAGTCAGTAAAAACCCGATAGATTAGACATGATTTAGTTGAGTTATCGTTCTAACAAGAATAAATACCGACGACAACGACAATGACACACACACACATACAAAATGGTTTAAAAACCATTTTTCTTTGGTTTTTAGGCCGAAATACGAAATGTAAACCGTAGAACTAATTTTTTTTTTTACACGATTACATTATTTTTCCGCTTATAGTGGAGTGCGGAAAAGTAAAAATAGGTTATCATTATAATTACTGGACATCTTGAGCTATCCTCATATAAAACTGAAATTTCAGTTTTATGTGAGGATATGAATATCTTACCAGTGTTTAATAACATTTAGTGTTATGTGTTTGGGCATTACAAGATTAGGTAAGCATGTTCATGGGGATGGTTTTTGAAGTACATTCACAAGTTAGTTAATGAGTTAGAGGACATTTCTCAAAAAATGTTGTACGGGTTTATGAGATAACAGATTTGGGTTGATTATGCTGTCACTGACAGATATGTCACCTTAAAACTTCGGAGTGCTATTGAAATTCTCCTAGAGTGAACCTAAATTGTTTCTGAAACTCCATATTCATCTGAAAACCCGCATCGTGAATGTGAAAAGATGGAAAGCATACATAGTTTTGGAATGTCCAATTAATTTTATAGTAGTTACACAGACGAGTCACCCTTTGTGCCTGGATATTTTATTCTCTCTTATACAGAAATTAATTACACATTTTATTTTAATTTATTTTAATATCATGGGGAATCTTTAACAGGCCTAATTTTCATTTTCATCTAAGTTCGATATAATATAAATTTTAATTAAAGGAAAATAGAACTTTTTGCAATAAATCTTAAACTTAATTTACTTCATGTTATTGCAAGTTTATTTTGCCTATATGTATGCTATTTTAATGTTTTAGTTGATATAATATATAATTAAATATTAGGGATAGTATGCAGAAGTTAACCCCAAGGGAATTACTATACTTACAGCTTGTCAAGAATAGGAAAATGTGTAAGATTATCTATGTATGCGTAGAAGCATTCGGAGGAAAAAGGATGCAAAAAGTGAATAAATAAAAACTTAACACGCTAGCTAGATCATTGACACTGTGAAGAATGTAATAATTGTGAAGGTTTGAATGAAATTCGAACTATAGTAAAATGTATTATTTATTTCAAAATTACCTTCAAAATTATATCAGTGCTTGTTTGTGGAATACTGAACATGTATATTTACATAGTTTCATTAAAAATTATAAGTTGCTTCTAGATGTTGCTGTTTCTATGCCACCTTTTGTAATTCCATTAACAAAGTTCTGGCTCTCACCAGTAATGTATTAGCTATCAGCGATATGATTCGGTACTACAAAATTTGGTATGTCAATACCAGTAGCTAATACTGACTTCCATAATTGTTTATAAACATATACATTATTTCTATAAAACATTTTCCAACATCAATATTTATTCATGTATATATGCTATTAATATCTATATTGTTGTATCATAAAATAATATAATCTTTTAAATACTTCGAATACATTTTCCTACAATATACGCAATACTGAATTAATTTTGAGTTAATTAACAATTAATTTGATCAATTTGGTCAAGTACATGCTCAGTGCCCATTTTGAGATCAAAATCATAAATAACTGCAAAAATTAATTAATTATAGCCTATATATTAGGAGTGTATGTCTCATATTACTTCTTAATAGTACTCAGCCCACTCGTAACGAAATATTCTCTTCTCGATTGCCATTGCCTTTTATGAAGTTGAGTTTTTATAACATGACAAAAAAGTAAGATAAATAAGAGAATGAATGTTCAAAACTTTTTCTCTAAGAAGAATCATTTGCAACATTCAAATATTACTTATTTTTGATGTAGCTATTAAAATAAAAATAAATCAATATTCTGTATTTTTCTTAATAAATTCTTAAAATTTCTAAACTATGTGTTTGGGAAATTTGGATTATTTATATGTTATTAATTTTTATTATTTCTTGTACCATTTCTTATACGAATGATCTATTTAAATATAATTTATCATTTTAAACGTGACATTTATTGCATTTAGGTTGATTTGATGCTTGATTATAATTTTTATTTTTTGACTGATATTTTGGATATACTGCTCGTCAATAATAGGAAAAAGTGTGAGATTTTCTAAGCATGCATAGAAGAAAGAGCGAGGCAGCATTCGGAGGGAAAAGGATGCACTTTAAGCGCGGCCCGATCGAACTCTGTGTGCATTCATATTCAATATATATTCATCGATATTCACTCTGCAAATCTGTTAATTCGACTGAATTAAGAACAGGCTATTTATTGTGTACCTCGTGGGCGGTCCCATATCGCAGTTTTGAGACTTGTTCCTATTCTTGACCAGCTGTACATACTTTTATGTAAACGAAAGCAATAGATAGAATGGTACCGATAATGTATTAACCGATTGATTATTTTATATTATATAGCAATAAGAACTATGATTATCTTATAGACGGGAAATTTCTATAGGCTGGTTTGATTTATTTTTGGTCTCCGAATAAATCTTGCATCAAATTGGGATTGCTGCTAAGGTTTGAAATGTGTAAATCCTATTGCATATTACTTCATGGCTGCTTTATTGGCTGGCAATTTCTGTGGGCTAGTCTTGTTCATTACTCTAGACATAGCCAAATAATTATCCAGAAAGCAGATTTGAAGAAGTTATCTACAATGGATGATGAAATGTTGATAGTAAGTTGATAGTAACTTGGACATGGCTCATAGTCTATTCAGGCACCATGAATAAAAGATACACCCGTCTGAATAAGACATACCCGTTATGAACACGTATCACCGCAAATACTAAAATAAATGTTTAGGACAAATTAAAACATCATTTATAATCCAATATAATTAACATATCATATCCCAAATTTTTAAATAAATTTAAATAAATAACATCCCTTTACACATAATCCTTCACTTTACTGTCATAGTTTCACTTTATCTTCAAATTACTGCACAGAGTTCATATCATAGCCTCTAGGTCATGGTGAATATGCTGGGGATGTTTAATATTTCTCTGTAATAAAACAAATTCTGTGGTACCAAGGATGTTCCTACCCGTTAGATGTACTGTATTACATAGCAATAAGAATAATGATCATGTTATCACAATATATTTACGTTATCATATATTATTTTCTGCTAACGACTGTTTAAATGTTTTTCATCACACTTCTATTCTAACCTATGCTAAATCCGGGTTTGAAACCTAGTGAGTTTGAAATTCAGGCTGAAAAATATTTTAGTTGTCAACTAATCGTTTGGTTACTTATTGGCAAATTGTTTGGTAAATTTTTGTTGTAGACCAGGAATTATCTGATGTAAATAATAAAATCTGCGGCATTGTTTAGTAACAGCAGCAATGATAAGAAACGAGCGCTAACGAACTTTGTTGAGAAAAAACGAAAGGAAAACCTTCTTATATTACTTTTACAAACCGCAGAACTTAAAAATATATCTAATATTTTCCTAGGTAAAACAAAGGTTATAATATCTTGAGGTAATTTCACATTTGTCCCAACCTAATCAGCTACGAGGCATTGAACACCTTGCGTTTTTACTTTGTGCAATGGATAGGTCGTTACCGGTCGCTATCTCGAAAGGTACTCCAAAATTTTCCGTTTTTTATACTTTTTCCAAAAACTTCAACTTTATTTTGTAGGTAAGCCTTA